>JADANN010000274.1:0-1320000 GCA_018806985.1 Angiostrongylus vasorum
AGCACGCCATCCCGTCCGATCTGGCAAGTTAAGCAACGTTGGGCCTGGTTAGTACTTGGATCGGAGACGGCTTGGGAATCCCAGGTGTCGTAAGCTTTTATATTTTGCGCTTACAGGACTCGTATATTGGCAATTAGGGTAATTTAATCTGGGGACTTTTCAACAAATCAACGATGGTTTCTGATCAGCAGCTTTTCTCATTTACACACTATCAGCGATTCTATTAGAATGTATACAGAAATGCAACTCATCGTTGTTGCTTACGACCATACCACGTTGAAAGCACGCCATCCCGTCCGATCTGGCAAGTTAAGCAACGTTGGGCCTGGTTAGTACTTGGATCGGAGACGGCTTGGGAATCCCAGGTGTCGTAAGCTTTTATATTTTGCGCTTACAGGACTCGTATATTGGCAATTAGGGTAATTTAATCTGGGACTTTTCAACAAATCAACGATGGTTTCTGATCAGCAGCTTTTCTCATTTACACACTATCAGCGATTCTATTAGAATGTATACAGAAATGCAACTCATCGTTGTTGCTTACGACCATACCACGTTGAAAGCACGCCATCCCGTCCGATCTGGCAAGTTAAGCAACGTTGGGCCTGGTTAGTACTTGGATCGGAGACGGCTTGGGAATCCCAGGTGTCGTAAGCTTTTATATTTTGCGCTTACAGGACTCGTATATTGGCAATTAGGGTAATTTAATCTGGGGACTTTTCAACAAATCAACGATGGTTTCTGATCAGCAGCTTTTCTCATTTACACACTATCAGCGATTCTATTAGAATGTATACAGAAATGCAACTCATCGTTGTTGCTTACGATCATACCACGTTGAAAGCACGCCATCCCTGTCCGATCTGGCAAGTTAAGCAACTTTGGGTCTGGTTAGTACTTGGATCGGAGACGGCATGGGAATCCCATTTGTCGTAAGCTTTTCGAGATTTTGCGCTTTGGAGAACTCGTATATTGGCAATTAGTGTAATTTCATCTGGGGCTTTTCAACAAATCAACTATGGTTTCTGATCAGCAGCTTTTCTCATTTACACACTATCAGCGATTCTCTTACAACGTATACAGAAATGCAACTCATCGTTGTTGCTTACGGCCATACCACGTTGAAAGCACGCCATCCCGTCCGATCTGGCAAGTTAAGCAACGTGGGGGCCTGGTTAGTACTTGGGTCTTAGACGGCTTGGGAATCCCAGGTGTCGCAAGCTTTTCCAGTTTTGCGCATAGAGGACTCGTACATTGGCAATTAGGGTAATCTCATCTGGAGCTTTTCAACAAATCAACAATGGTTTCGGATCAGCAGCTTTTTCTCATTTACACACTAGCAGCGATTCTATTAGAATGTATACAGAAATGCAACTCATCGTTCTTGCTTACCCCCATACCACTTTGAAAGCACGCCATCGTTGCTTACGGCCATACCACGTTGAAAGCACGCCACCCTGTCCGATCTGGCAAGTTAAGCAACTTTGGGTCTGGTTAGAACTTGATCGGAGACGGCTTGGGAATCCCAGGTGTCGCAAGCTTTTCCAGATTTTTGCGCTTAGAGGACTCGTACATTGGCAATTAGTATAATTTCATCTGGAGCTTTTTCAACAAATCAACAATGGTTTCTGATCAGCAGCTTTTTCTCATTTACACACTAGCAGCGATTCCATTAGAAGCGTATACAGAAATGCAACTCATCGTTCTTGCTTACCCCCCATACCATGTTCAAAGCACGCCATCGTTGCTTACGGCCATACCACGTTGAAAGCACGCCATCCCGTCCGATCTGGCAAGTTAAGCAACGTGGGGCCTGGTTAGTACTTGGGTCTTAGACGGCTTGGGAATCCCAGGTGTCGTAAGCTTTTCCAAATTTTGCGCTTAGAGGACCGTTTATTTGGAATTAGTGTAATTTCATCTGGGACTTTTCAACAAATCAACGATGGTTTCTGATCAGCAGCTTTTCTCATTTACACACTATCAGCGATTCTATTAGAATGTATACAGAAATGCAACTCATCGTTGTTGCTTACGACCATACCATGTTCAAAGCACGCCATCGTTGCTTACGACAATACCACGTTGAAAGCACGCCACCCTGTCCGATCTGGCAAGTTAAGCAACTTTGGGTCTGGTTAGAACTTGGATCGGAGACGGCTTGGGAATCCCATTTGTCGTAAGCTTTTCGAGATTTTGCGCTTAGAGGACTCGTTTATTTGGCAATTAGTGTAATTTCATCTGGGGCTTTTCAACAAATCAACGATGGTTTCTGATCAGCAGCTTTTCTCATTTACACACTATCAGCGATTCTATTAGACGTATACAGAAATGCAACTCATCGTTGTTGCTTACGGCCATACCACGTTGAAAGCACGCCATCCCGTCCGATCTGGCAAGTTAAGCAACGTGGGGCCTGGTTAGTACTTGGGTCTTAGACGGCTTGGGAATCCCAGGTGTCGCAAGCTTTTCCAGTTTTGCGCTTAGAGGACTCGTACATTGGCAATTAGGGATAATTTCATCTGGAGCTTTTCAACAAATCAACAATGGTTTCTGATCAGCAGCTTTTTCTCATTTACACACTAGCAGCGATTCTATTAGAATGTATACAGAAATGCAACTCATCGTTCTTGCTTACCCCCATACCACTTTGAAAGCACGCCATCGTTGCTTACGGCCATACCACGTTGAAAGCACGCCACCCTGTCCGATCTGGCAAGTTAAGCAACTTTGGGTCTGGTTAGAACTTGATCGGAGACGGCTTGGGAATCCCATTTGTCGTAAGCTTTTTCGAGATTTTGCGCTAAGAGGACCGTTTATTTGGAATTAATGTAATTTCATCTGGGGCTTTTCAACAAATCAACTATGGTTTCTGATCAGCAGCTTTTCTCATTTACACACTATCAGCGATTCTCTTACAACGTATACAGAAATGCAACTCATCGTTGTTGCTTTACGGCCATACCACGTTGAAAGCACGCCATCCCGTCCGATCTGGCAAGTTAAGCAACGTGGGGCCTGGTTAGTACTTGGGTCTTAGACGGCTTGGGAATCCCAGGTGTCGCAAGCTTTTTCCAGTTTTGCGCTTAGAGGACTCTGTACATTGGCAATTATGATAATTTCATCTGGAGCTTTTCAACAAATCAACAATGGTTTCTGATCATCAGCTTTTCTCATTTACACACTAGCAGCGATTCCATTAGAAGGTATACAGAAATGCAACTCATCGTTCTTGCTTTACCCCCATACCACGTTGAAAGTACGCCATCGTTGCTTACGGCCATACCACGTTGAAAGCACGCTATCCCGTTAATCTGGCAAGTTAAGCAACGTTGGGCCTGGTTAGAACTTCGATCGGAGACGGCTTGGGAATCCCAGGTTTGTCGTAAGCTTTTCCAAATTTTGCGCTTAGAGGACTCGTTTATTTGGAATTAATGTAATTTCATCTGGGACTTTTCAACAAATCAACGATGGTTTCTGATCAGCAGCTTTTCTCATTTACACACTATCAGCGATTCTATTAGAATGTATACAGAAATGCAACTCATCGTTGTTGCTTACGACCATACCATGTTGAAAGCACGCCATCGTTGCTTACGGGGCCATTACACCACGTTGAAAGCACGCCATCTGTCCGATCTGGCAAGTTGAGCAACATCTGGGGCCTGGTTACAGATACTTGGATCGGAGACGGCTTGGGAATCCCAGGTGTCGCAAGCTTTTCCGAGATTTTCGTGCGCTTAGAGGACTCGTACATTGGCAATTAAGATAATTTCATCTGGAGACTTTCAACAAATCAACAATGGTTTCTGATCAGCAGCTTTTCTCATTTACACACTCAGCAGCGATTCCATTAGAAGGTATACAGAAATGCAACTCATCGTTCTTGCTTACCCCCATACCACGTTGAAAGCACGCCATCGTTGCTTACGGCCATACCAATGCTGGAAAGCACGCTATCCCGTTAATCTGGCAAGTTACAGCAACGTTGGGCCTGGTTAGAACTTGGATCGAGACGGCTTGGGAATCCCAGGTGTCGTAAGCTTTTCCAAATTTTGCGCTTAGAGCGACCGTTTATTTGGAATTAATGTAATTTCATCTGGGAGCTTTTCAACAAATCAACGATGGTTTCTGATCAGCAGCTTTTTCTCATTTACACACTATCAGCGATTCTATTAGAATGTATACAGAAATGCAACTCATCGTTGTTAAGCTTACGACCATACCATGTTGAAAGCACGCCATCGTTGCTTACGACAATACCACACGTTGAAAGCATCGCCACCCTGTCCGATCTGGCAAGTTAAGCAACTTTGGGTCTGGTTAGAACTTGGATCGGAGACGGCTTAGGGAATCCCATTTGTCGCAAGTTTTCGAGATTTTGCGCTAAGAGGACCGTTTATTTGGAATTAATGTAATTTCATCTGGGGCTTTTCAACAAACCAACGATGGTTTCTGATCAGCAGCTTTTTCTCATTTACACACTATCAGCGATTCTATTAGAATGTATACAGAAATGCAACTCATCGTTGTTGCTTACGACCATACCACGTTGAAAGCACGCCATCCCGTCCGATCTGGCAAGTTAAGCAACGTTGGGCCTGGTTAGTACTTGGATCGGAGACGGCTTAGGGAATCCCAGGTGTCGTAAGCTTTTATATTTTTGCGCTTAGAGGACCCGTATATTGGCAATTAGGGTAATTTAATCTGGGGATTTTCAACAAATCAACGATGGTTTCTGATCAGCAGCTTTTCTCATTTACACACTATCAGCGATTCTATTAGAATGTATACAGAAATGCAACTCATCGTTGTTGCTTACGGTCATACCACGTTGAAAGCACGCCACCCTGTCCGATCTGGCAAGTTAAGCAACTTTGGGTCTGGTTAGTACTTGGATCGGAGACGGCATGGGAATCCCATTTGTCGTAAGCTTTTCGAGATTTTGCGCTTGGAGAACTCGTATATTGGCAATTAGTGTAATTTCATCTGGGGCTTTTCAACAAATCAACTATGGTTTCTGATCAGCAGCTTTTCTCATTTACACACTATCAGCGATTCTCTTACAACGTATACAGAAATGCAACTCATCGTTGTTGCTTACGGCCATACCACGTTGAAAGCACGCCATCCCGTCCGATCTGGCAAGTTAAGCAACGTGGGGCCTGGTTAGTACTTGGGTCTTAGACGGCTTGGGAATCCCAGGTGTCGCAAGCTTTTCCAGTTTTGCGCATAGAGGACTCGTACATTGGCAATTAGGGTAATCTCATCTGGAGCTTTTCAACAAATCAACAATGGTTTCGGATCAGCAGCTTTTTCTCATTTACACACTAGCAGCGATTCTATTAGAATGTATACAGAAATGCAACTCATCGTTCTTGCTTACCCCCATACCACTTTGAAAGCACGCCATCGTTGCTTACGGCCATACCACGTTGAAAGCACGCCACCCTGTCCGATCTGGCAAGTTAAGCAACTTTGGGTCTGGTTAGAACTTGATCGGAGACGGCTTGGGAATCCCAGGTTTGTCGTAAGCTTTTCGAGATTTTTGCGCTAAGAGGACCGTTTATTTGGAATTAATGTAATTTCATCTGGGGCTTTTCAACAAATCAACTATGGTTTCTGATCAGCAGCTTTTTCTCATTTACACACTATCAGCGATTCTCTTACAACGTATACAGAAATGCAACTCATCGTTGTTGCTTACCCCCATACCACGTTGAAAGCACGCCATCGTTGCTTACGGCCATACCACGTTGAAAGCACGCCATCCCGTCCGATCTGGCAAGTTAAGCAACGTTGGGGCCTGGTTAGTACTTGGGATCGGAGACGGCTTGGGAATCCCAGGTGTCGCAAGCTTTTTCCAAATTTTGCGCTTAGAGGACCGTTTATTTGGCAATTAATGTAATTTCATCTGGGACTTTCAACAAATCAACGATGGTTTCTGATCAGCAGCTTTTCTCATTTACACACTATCAGCGATTCTATTAGAATGTATACAGAAATGCAACTCATCGTTGTTGCTTACGACCATACCATGTTGAAAGCACGCCATCGTTGCTTACGACAATACCACGTTGAAAGCACGCCACCCTGTCCGATCTGGCAAGTTAAGCAACTTTGGGTCTGGTTAGAACTTGGATCGGAGACGGCTTGGGAATCCCATTTGTCGTAAGCTTTTCGAGATTTTGCGCTAAGAGGACCGTTTATTTGGAATTAATGTAATTTCATCTGGGGCTTTTCAACAAATCAACTATGGTTTCTGATCAGCAGCTTTTCTCATTTACACACTATCAGCGATTCTCTTACAACGTATACAGAAATGCAACTCATCGTTGTTGCTTACGGCCATACCACGTTGAAAGCACGCCATCCCGTCCGATCTGGCAAGTTAAGCAACGTGGGGCCTGGTTAGTACTTGGGTCTTAGACGGCTTGGGAATCCCAGGTGTCGCAAGCTTTTCCAGTTTTGCGCTTAGAGGACTCGTACATTGGCAATTAGGGATAATTTCATCTGGAGCTTTTCAACAAATCAACAATGGTTTCTGATCATCAGCTTTTTCTCATTTACACACTAGCAGCGATTCCATTAGAAGGTATACAGAAATGCAACTCATCGTTCTTGCTTACCCCCATACCACGTTTGAAAGCACGCCATCGTTGCTTACGGCCATACCACGTTGAAAGCACGCCATCTGTTCAATCTGGCAAGTTAAGCAACGTTGGGCCTGGTTAGAACTTTGGATCGGAGACGGCTTGGGAATCCCAGGTGTCGCAAGCTTTTTCCAAATTTTGCGCTTAGAGGACCGTTTATTTGGAATTAATGTAATTTCATCTGGGACTTTTCAACAAATCAACGATGGTTTCTGATCAGCAGCTTTTCTCATTTACACACTATCAGCGATTCTATTAGAATGTATACAGAAATGCAACTCATCGTTGTTGCTTACGACCATACCATGTTGAAAGCACGCCATCGTTGCTTACGGCCATACCACGTTGAAAGCACGCCATCCCGTCCGATCTGGCAAGTTAAGCAACGTGGGGCCTGGTTAGTACTTGGGTCTTAGACGGCTTGGGAATCCCAGGTGTCGCAAGCTTTTTCCAGTTTTGCGCTTAGAGGACTCGTACATTGGCAATTAGGGATAATTTCATCTGGGAGCTTTTCAACAAATCAACAATGGTTTCTGATCAGCAGCTTTTTCTCATTTACACACTATCAGCGATTCTATTAGAATGTATACAGAAATGCAACTCATCGTTCTTGCTTACCCCCATACCACTTTGAAAGCACGCCATCGTTGCTTACGGCCATACCACGTTGAAAGCACGCCACCCTGTCCGATCTGGCAAGTTAAGCAACTTTGGGTCTGGTTAGAACTTGGATCGGAGACGGCATTTGGGAATCCCATTTGTCGTAAGCTTTTCGAGATTTTTGCGCTAAGAGGACTCGTTTATTGAATTAATGTAATTTCATCTGGGGCTTTTCAACAAATCAACTATGGTTTCTGATCAGCAGCTTTTCTCATTTACACACTATCAGCGATTCTCTTAGCACGTATACAGAAATGCAACTCATCGTTGTTGCTTACGGCCATACCACGTTGAAAGCACGCCATCCCGTCCGATCTGGCAAGTTAAGCAACGTGGGGCCTGGTTAGTACTTGGGTCTTAGACGGCTTGGGAATCCCAGGTGTCGCAAGCTTTTCCAGTTTTGCGCTTAGAGGACTCGTACATTGGCAATTAGGGTAATTTCATCTGGAGCTTTTCAACAAATCAACAATGGTTTCTGATCAGCAGCTTTTCTCATTTACACACTAGCAGCGATTCTATTAGAATGTATACAGAAATGCAACTCATCGTTCTTGCTTACCCCCATACCACTGTTGAAAGCACGCCATCGTTGCTTACGGCCATACCACGTTGAAAGCACGCCACCCTGTCCGATCTGGCAAGTTAAGCAACGTTGGGCCTGGTTAGTACTTGGATCGGAGACGGCATGGGGAATCCCATTTGTCGTAAGCTTTCGAGATTTTGCGCTTGGAGAACTCGTATATTGGCAATTAGGTGTAATTTCATCTGGGGCTTTTCAACAAATCAACTATGGTTTCTGATCAGCAGCTTTTTCTCATTTACACACTATCAGCGATTCTCTTACAACGTATACAGAAATGCAACTCATCGTTGTTGCTTACGGCCATACCACGTTGAAAGCACGCCATCCCGTCCGATCTGGCAAGTTGAGCAACGTGGGCCTGGTTAGTACCCTGGTCTTAGACGGCTTGGGAATCCCAGGTGTCGCAAGCTTTCCAGTTTTGCGCATAGAGGACTCGTACATCGGGCAATTAGGGTAATCTCATCTGGAGCTTTCAACAAATCAACAATGGTTTCGGATCAGCAGCTTTTCTCATTGTACACACTAGCAGCGATTCTATTAGAATGTATACAGAAATGCAACTCATCGTTCTTGCTTACCCCATATCCACTTTGAAAGCACGCTATCGTTGCTTACGGCCATACCACGTTGAAAGCACGCCACCCCGTCCGATCTGGCAAGTTGAGCAACTTTGGTGTCTGGTTAGAACTTGGATCGTGAGACGGCTTGAAATCCCATTTGCCGTAAGCTTTTCGAGATTTTGCGCCTAAGAGGACCGTTTATTTGGAATTAATGTACTTTCATCTGGGGCTTTTCTTAACAAATCAACTATGGCTCTGATCAGCAGTTTCTTTCTCTCATTTACACACTCATCAAAGCGATTCTCTTACAACGTATACAGGAAATGCAACCTATCAGTGTTGCTGCATGACGGCCATAACTATCGTTGGAAAGCTACGCCATACCGTCCGATCTGGCAAGTTAAGCAACGTGGGGCCTGGTTAGTACTTTCTTGGGTCTTAGACGGCTTGGGAATCCCAGGTGTCGCAAGCTTTTCCAGTTTTGCGCTTAGAGGACTCGTACATTGGCAATTAGGATAATTTCATCTGAGCTTTCTTCTCAACAAATCAACAATGGTTTCTGATCATCAGCTTCTTCTCATTTACACACTAGCAGCGATTCCATTAGGAAGGTATACAGAAATGCAACTCATCGTTCTTGCTTACCCCATACCACGTTGGTAAAGCTAATGCCATCGTTGCTCACGGCCATACCACGCTGAAAGCATCGCCATCCCGCCATCTTGGCAAGTGTTGCCAAACGCTGGGCCTGGTTAGAATCTTGGATCGGAGACGGCATGGGAATCAGCCATTTGTCGTAAGCTTCGGAGATTTTTGCGCTTGGAGAATCCCGTGCATATTGGCAATTAGTGTAATTTCATCTGGGGCTTTTCAACAAATCAACCAGTGGTTTCTGATCAGCAGCTTTTTCTCATTTACACACTATCAGCGATTCTCTTACAACGTATACAGAAATGCAACCTCATCAGAAAGAAATGTATGCGTACGGCCATACCACGTTGGAAAGCACGCCATCCCGTCCGATCTGGCAAGTTAAGCAACGTGGGGCCTGGTTAGTACTTGGGTCTTGACGGCTTGGGAATCCCAGGTGTCGCAAGCTTTTCCAGTTTCTGCGCTTAGAGGACTCGTACATTGGCAATTAGGTAATCTCTCATCTGGAGCTTTTCAACAAATCAACAATGGTTTCGGATCAGCAGCTTTTCTCATTTACGGCACTATCAGCGATTCTCTTACAACGTATGCAGAGATGCAACTCATCGCTGATGCCTACGGTCATACCTACGTTGGCAGTACGCTATCCTGTCCGATCTGGTGTTAAGCAACGTTGGGCCGAGTAGAACTTGATCGGAGACGGCTTTGGGAATTCCTAGGCGTCGCAAGCTTCTTCCAAATTTTGCGCCTGGGAGGACCGTCGTATATTGGCAATTAGTGTAATTCTCATCTGTGCTTTTCAACAAACCAACGATGGTTTCCTTTGATCAGCAGCTTTTTCTCGTATTTACACACTATCAGCGATTCTATTGAGAGTCAGTAGTACAGAAACAGCAACTCATCGTTGTTGCTTACGACCATACCACTGTTGAAAGCACGCCAATGCTGCTTACGGCCATACCACGTTGAAAGCACGCCACCCCGTCCGATCTGGCAAGTTAGCAACTTTTGGGTCTGGTTAGAACTTGGATCGAGACGGCTTGAAACCCAGTTTGTCGCAAGCTTTTTCGAGATTTTTGCGCAAAGAGGACCGTGTTTATTTGGAATTAATGTAATTTCATCTGGGAGCTTTTCAACAAATCAACAATGGTTTCTGATCAGCAGCTTTTCTCATTTACACACTATCAGCGACTCTCTTAGAATGTATACAGAAATGCAACTCATCGTTGCTTGCTTACGGCCCATACCACTGTTGAAAGTCACGCCATCTGTCCGATCTGGCAAGTTAAGCAACTTTGGGTCTGGTTAGTACTTGATCGGAGACGGCTTGGGAATCCCAGGTGTCGTAAGTTTTCCATTTTGCGCTTAGAGGACCGTTTATTTGGAATTAGTGTAATTTCATCTGGGGCTTTTCAACAAATCAACGATGGTTTCTTATCAGCAGCTTTTCTCATTTTACACACTATCAGCGATTCTCTTAGAACGTATACAGAAATGCAACTCATCGTTGTTGCTTACGGCCATACCACGTTGAAAGCACGCCATCCCGTCCGATCTGGCAAGTTAAGCAACGTTGGGCCTGGTTAGTACTTGATCGGAGACGGCTTGGGAATCCCAGGTGTCGTAAGCTTTTTCCAAATTTTGCGCTTAGAGGACCGTTTATTTGGAATTAGGGTAATTTCATCTGGGACTTTTCAACAAATCAACGATGGTTTCTTATCAGCAGCTTTTTCTCATTTACACACTATCAGCGATTCTCTTAGAACGTATACAGAAATGCAACTCATCGTTGTTGCTTACGGCCATACCACGTTGAAAGCACGCCATCCCGTCCGATCTGGCAAGTTAAGCAACGTTGGGCCTGGTTAGTACTTGGATCGGAGACGGCTTGGGAATCCCAGGTGTCGTAAGCTTTTCCATTTTGCGCTTAGAGGACTCGTATATTGGCAATTAGGGTAATTTAATCTGGGGATTTTCAACAAATCAACGATGGTTTCTTATCAGCAGCTTTTCTCATTTACACACTATCAGCGATTCTCTTAGAACGTATACAGAAATGCAACTCATCGTTGTTGCTTACGGCCATACCACGTTGAAAGCACGCCATCCCGTCCGATCTGGCAAGTTAAGCAACGTTGGGCCTGGTTAGTACTTGGATCGGAGACGGCTTGGGAATCCCAGGTGTCGTAAGCTTTTCCAAATTTTGCGCTTAGAGGACCGTTTATTTGGAATTAGGGTAATTTCATCTGGGACTTTTCAACAAATCAACGATGGTTTCTTATCAGCAGCTTTTCTCATTTACACACTATCAGCGATTCTCTTAGAACGTATACAGAAATGCAACTCATCGTTGTTGCTTACGGCCATACCACGTTGAAAGCACGCCATCCCGTCCGATCTGGCAAGTTAAGCAACGTTGGGCCTGGTTAGTACTTGGATCGGAGACGGCTTGGGAATCCCAGGTGTCGTAAGCTTTTCCAAATTTTGCGCTTAGAGGACTCGTATATTGGCAATTAGGGTAATTTCATCTGGGGACTTTTCAACAAATCAACGATGGTTTCTGATCAGCAGCTTTTCTCATTTACACACTATCAGCGATTCTCTTAGAACGTATACAGAAATGCAACTCATCGTTGTTGCTTACGGCCATACCACGTTGAAAGCACGCCATCCCGTCCGATCTGGCAAGTTAAGCAACGTTGGGCCTGGTTAGTACTTGGATCGGAGACGGCTTGGGAATCCCAGGTGTCGTAAGCTTTTCCAAATTTTGCGCTTAGAGGACCGTTTATTTGGAATTAGGGTAATTTCATCTGGGACTTTTCAACAAATCAACGATGGTTTCTTATCAGCAGCTTTTCTCATTTACACACTATCAGCGATTCTCTTAGAACGTATACAGAAATGCAACTCATCGTTGTTGCTTACGGCCATACCACGTTGAAAGCACGCCATCCCGTCCGATCTGGCAAGTTAAGCAACGTTGGGCCTGGTTAGTACTTGGATCGGAGACGGCTTGGGAATCCCAGGTGTCGTAAGCTTTTCCAAATTTTGCGCTTAGAGGACCGTTTATTTGGAATTAGGGTAATTTCATCTGGGACTTTTCAACAAATCAACGATGGTTTCTGATCAGCAGCTTTTCTCATTTACACACTATCAGCGATTCTCTTAGAACGTATACAGAAATGCAACTCATCGTTGTTGCTTACGGCCATACCACGTTGAAAGCACGCCATCCCGTCCGATCTGGCAAGTTAAGCAACGTTGGGCCTGGTTAGTACTTGGATCGGAGACGGCTTGGGAATCCCAGGTGTCGTAAGCTTTTCCAAATTTTGCGCTTAGAGGACCGTTTATTTGGAATTAGGGTAATTTCATCTGGGACTTTTCAACAAATCAACGATGGTTTCTTATCAGCAGCTTTTTCTCATTTACACACTATCAGCGATTCTCTTAGAACGTATACAGAAATGCAACTCATCGTTGTTGCTTACGGCCATACCACGTTGAAAGCACGCCATCCCGTCCGATCTGGCAAGTTAAGCAACGTTGGGCCTGGTTAGTACTTGGATCGGAGACGGCTTGGGAATCCCAGGTGTCGTAAGCTTTTCCATTTTGCGCTTAGAGGACTCGTATATTGGCAATTAGGGTAATTTAATCTGGGGACTTTTCAACAAATCAACGATGGTTTCTTATCAGCAGCTTTTTCTCATTTACACACTATCAGCGATTCTCTTAGAACGTATACAGAAATGCAACTCATCGTTGTTGCTTACGGCCATACCACGTTGAAAGCACGCCATCCCGTCCGATCTGGCAAGTTAAGCAACGTTGGGCCTGGTTAGTACTTGGATCGGAGACGGCTTGGGAATCCCAGGTGTCGTAAGCTTTTCCAAATTTTGCGCTTAGAGGACCGTTTATTTGGAATTAGGGTAATTTCATCTGGGACTTTTCAACAAATCAACGATGGTTTCTTATCAGCAGCTTTTCTCATTTACACACTATCAGCGATTCTCTTAGAACGTATACAGAAATGCAACTCATCGTTGTTGCTTACGGCCATACCACGTTGAAAGCACGCCATCCCGTCCGATCTGGCAAGTTAAGCAACGTTGGGCCTGGTTAGTACTTGGATCGGAGACGGCTTGGGAATCCCAGGTGTCGTAAGCTTTTCCATTTTGCGCTTAGAGGACTCGTATATTGGCAATTAGGGTAATTTAATCTGGGGATTTTTCAACAAATCAACGATGGTTTCTTATCAGCAGCTTTTTCTCATTTACACACTATCAGCGATTCTCTTAGAACGTATACAGAAATGCAACTCATCGTTGTTGCTTACGGCCATACCACGTTGAAAGCACGCCATCCCGTCCGATCTGGCAAGTTAAGCAACGTTGGGCCTGGTTAGTACTTGGATCGGAGACGGCTTGGGAATCCCAGGTGTCGTAAGCTTTTCCAAATTTTGCGCTTAGAGGACCGTTTATTTGGAATTAGGGTAATTTCATCTGGGACTTTTCAACAAATCAACGATGGTTTCTTATCAGCAGCTTTTCTCATTTACACACTATCAGCGATTCTCTTAGAACGTATACAGAAATGCAACTCATCGTTGTTGCTTACGGCCATACCACGTTGAAAGCACGCCATCCCGTCCGATCTGGCAAGTTAAGCAACGTTGGGCCTGGTTAGTACTTGGATCGGAGACGGCTTGGGAATCCCAGGTGTCGTAAGCTTTTCCAAATTTTGCGCTTAGAGGACTCGTTTATTTGGCAATTAGGGTAATTTCATCTGGGGACTTTTCAACAAATCAACGATGGTTTCTTATCAGCAGCTTTTCTCATTTACACACTATCAGCGATTCTCTTAGAACGTATACAGAAATGCAACTCATCGTTGTTGCTTACGGCCATACCACGTTGAAAGCACGCCATCCCGTCCGATCTGGCAAGTTAAGCAACGTTGGGCCTGGTTAGTACTTGATCGGAGACGGCTTGGGAATCCCAGGTGTCGTAAGCTTTTCCAAATTTTGCGCTTAGAGGACCGTTTATTTGGAATTAGGGTAATTTCATCTGGGACTTTTCAACAAATCAACGATGGTTTCTTATCAGCAGCTTTTTCTCATTTACACACTATCAGCGATTCTCTTAGAACGTATACAGAAATGCAACTCATCGTTGTTGCTTACGGCCATACCACGTTGAAAGCACGCCATCCCGTCCGATCTGGCAAGTTAAGCAACGTTGGGCCTGGTTAGTACTTGGATCGGAGACGGCTTGGGAATCCCAGGTGTCGTAAGCTTTTCCAAATTTTGCGCTTAGAGGACTCGTTTATTTGGCAATTAGGGTAATTTCATCTGGGGACTTTTCAACAAATCAACGATGGTTTCTTATCAGCAGCTTTTCTCATTTACACACTATCAGCGATTCTCTTAGAACGTATACAGAAATGCAACTCATCGTTGTTGCTTACGGCCATACCACGTTGAAAGCACGCCATCCCGTCCGATCTGGCAAGTTAAGCAACGTTGGGCCTGGTTAGTACTTGGATCGGAGACGGCTTGGGAATCCCAGGTGTCGTAAGCTTTTCCAAATTTTGCGCTTAGAGGACCGTTTATTTGGAATTAGGGTAATTTCATCTGGGACTTTTCAACAAATCAACGATGGTTTCTTATCAGCAGCTTTTCTCATTTACACACTATCAGCGATTCTCTTAGAACGTATACAGAAATGCAACTCATCGTTGTTGCTTACGGCCATACCACGTTGAAAGCACGCCATCCCGTCCGATCTGGCAAGTTAAGCAACGTTGGGCCTGGTTAGTACTTGATCGGAGACGGCTTGGGAATCCCAGGTGTCGTAAGCTTTTCCAAATTTTGCGCTTAGAGGACTCGTATATTTGGCAATTAGGGTAATTTCATCTGGGGACTTTTCAACAAATCAACGATGGTTTCTTATCAGCAGCTTTTCTCATTTACACACTATCAGCGATTCTCTTAGAACGTATACAGAAATGCAACTCATCGTTGTTGCTTACGGCCATACCACGTTGAAAGCACGCCATCCCGTCCGATCTGGCAAGTTAAGCAACGTTGGGCCTGGTTAGTACTTGGATCGGAGACGGCTTGGGAATCCCAGGTGTCGTAAGCTTTTCCAAATTTTGCGCTTAGAGGACTCGTTTATTTGGAATTAGGGTAATTTCATCTGGGGACTTTTCAACAAATCAACGATGGTTTCTTATCAGCAGCTTTTCTCATTTACACACTATCAGCGATTCTCTTAGAACGTATACAGAAATGCAACTCATCGTTGTTGCTTACGGCCATACCACGTTGAAAGCACGCCATCCCGTCCGATCTGGCAAGTTAAGCAACGTTGGGCCTGGTTAGTACTTGATCGGAGACGGCTTGGGAATCCCAGGTGTCGTAAGCTTTTCCAAATTTTGCGCTTAGAGGACCGTTTATTTGGAATTAGGGTAATTTCATCTGGGACTTTTCAACAAATCAACGATGGTTTCTTATCAGCAGCTTTTCTCATTTACACACTATCAGCGATTCTCTTAGAACGTATACAGAAATGCAACTCATCGTTGTTGCTTACGGCCATACCACGTTGAAAGCACGCCATCCCGTCCGATCTGGCAAGTTAAGCAACGTTGGGCCTGGTTAGTACTTGGATCGGAGACGGCTTGGGAATCCCAGGTGTCGTAAGCTTTTCCATTTTGCGCTTAGAGGACTCGTATATTGGCAATTAGGGTAATTTAATCTGGGGATTTTTCAACAAATCAACGATGGTTTCTGATCAGCAGCTTTTCTCATTTACACACTATCAGCGATTCTCTTAGAACGTATACAGAAATGCAACTCATCGTTGTTGCTTACGGCCATACCACGTTGAAAGCACGCCATCCCGTCCGATCTGGCAAGTTAAGCAACGTTGGGCCTGGTTAGTACTTGATCGGAGACGGCTTGGGAATCCCAGGTGTCGTAAGCTTTTCCAAATTTTGCGCTTAGAGGACCGTTTATTTGGAATTAGGGTAATTTCATCTGGGACTTTTCAACAAATCAACGATGGTTTCTTATCAGCAGCTTTTCTCATTTACACACTATCAGCGATTCTCTTAGAACGTATACAGAAATGCAACTCATCGTTGTTGCTTACGGCCATACCACGTTGAAAGCACGCCATCCCGTCCGATCTGGCAAGTTAAGCAACGTTGGGCCTGGTTAGTACTTGGATCGGAGACGGCTTGGGAATCCCAGGTGTCGTAAGCTTTTCCATTTTGCGCTTAGAGAACTCGTATATTGGCAATTAGGGTAATTTAATCTGGGGATTTTCAACAAATCAACGATGGTTTCTTATCAGCAGCTTTTCTCATTTACACACTATCAGCGATTCTCTTAGAACGTATACAGAAATGCAACTCATCGTTGTTGCTTACGGCCATACCACGTTGAAAGCACGCCATCCCGTCCGATCTGGCAAGTTAAGCAACGTTGGGCCTGGTTAGTACTTGATCGGAGACGGCTTGGGAATCCCAGGTGTCGTAAGCTTTTCCAAATTTTGCGCTTAGAGGACCGTTTATTTGGAATTAGGGTGATTTCATCTGGGACTTTTCAACAAACCAACGATGGTTTCTGATCAGCAGCTTTTCTCATTTACACACTATCAGCGATTCTATTAGAATGCATACAGAAATGCAACTCATCGTTGTTGCTTACGGCCATACCACGTTGAAAGCACGCCATCCCTGTCCGAACTGGCAAGTTAAGCAACGTTGGGCCTGGTTAGTACTTGGATCGGAGACGGCTTGGGAATCCCAGGTGTCGTAAGCTTTTCCATTTTGCGCTTGGAGAACTCGTATATTGGCAATTAGTGTAATTTCATCTGTGGCTTTTCAACAAATCAACGATGGTTTCTTATCAGCAGCTTTTCTCATTTACACACTATCAGCGATTCTCTTACAACGTATACAGAAATGCAACTCATCGTTGATGCTTACGGCCATACCACGTTGAAAGCACGCCATCCCGTCCGATCTGGCAAGTTAAGCAACGTTGGGCCTGGTTAGTACTTTCATCGGAGACGGCTTGGGAATCCCAGGTGTCGTAAGCTTTTCCAAATTTTGCGCTTAGAGGACCGTTTATTTGGAATTAGGGTGATTTCATCTGGGACTTTTCAACAAACCAACGATGGTTTCTGATCAGCAGCTTTTCTCATTTACACACTATCAGCGATTCTATTAGAATGTATACAGAAATGCAACTCATCGTTGTTGCTTACGGCCATACCACGTTGAAAGCACGCCACCCCTGTCCGAACTGGCAAGTTAAGCAACGTTGGGCCTGGTTAGTACTTGGATCGGAGACGGCTTGGGAATCGCAGGTGTCGTAAGCTTTTCCATTTTGCGCTTTGAGAACTCGTATATTGGCAATTAGTGTAATTTCATCTGGGGCTTTTCAACAAATCAACTATGGTTTCTGATCAGCAGCTTTTTCTCATTTACACACTATCAGCGATTCTCTTCACAACGTATACAGAAATGCAACTCATCGTTGATGCTTACGGCCATACCATGTTGAAAGCACGCCATCCCGTCCGATCTGGCAAGTTAAGCAACGTTGGGCCTGGTTAGTACTTTCATCGGAGACGGCTTGGGAATCCCAGGTGTCGTAAGCTTTTCCAAATTTTGCGCTTAGAGGACCGTTTATTTGGAATTAGGGTGATTTCATCTGGGACTTTTCAACAAACCAACGATGGTTTCTGATCAGCAGCTTTTTCTCATTTACACACTATCAGCGATTCTATTAGAATGTATACAGAAATGCAACTCATCGTTGTTGCTTACGACCATACCATGTTGAAAGCACGCCATCGTTGCTTACGACCATACCACGTTGAAAGCACGCCACCCTGTCCGATCTGGCAAGTTAAGCAACGTTGGGCCTGGTTAGTACTTTGGATCGGAGACGGCTTGGGAATCCCAGGTGTCGTAAGCTTTTCCATTTTGCGCTTGGAGAACTCGTATATTGGCAATTAGTGTAATTTCATCTGGGGCTTTTCAACAAATCAACTATGGTTTCTAATCAGCAGCTTTTTCTCATTTACACACTATCAGCGATTCTATTAGAATGTATACAGAAATGCAACTCATCGTTGTTGCTTACGACCATACTCATGTTGAAAGCACGCCATCGTTGCTTACGACCATACCACGCTGAAAGCACGCCACCCCTGTCCGATCTGGCAAGTTAAGCAACGTTGGGCCTGGTTAGTACTTGGATCGGAGACGGCTTGGGAATCCCATTTGTCGTAAGGTTTTCCGAGATTTTGCGCTAAGAGGACCGTTTATTTGGAATTAATGTAATTTCATCTGGGACTTTTCAACAAATCAACGATGGTTTCTGATCAGCAGCTTTTCTCATTTACACACTATCAGCGATTCTATTAGAATGTATACAGAAATGCAACTCATCGTTGTTGCTTACGGTCATACCACGTTGAAAGCACGCCACCCTGTCCGATCTGGCAAGTTAAGCAACTTTGGGTCTGGTTAGTACTTGGATCGGAGACGGCTTGGGAATCCCAGTGTGTCGTAAGCTTTTCCATTTTGCGCTTGGAGAACTCGTATATTGGCAATTAGTGTAATTTCATCTGGGGCTTTTCAACAAATCAACTATGGTTTCTGATCAGCAGCTTTTCTCATTTACACACTATCAGCGATTCTCTTACAACGTATACAGAAATGAAACTCATCGTTGATGCTTACGGCCATACCATGTTGAAAGCACGCTATGCAGTTGATCTGGCAAGTTAAGCAAAGCTGGGCCTGGTTAGTACTTGGATCGGAGATGGCTTGGGAATCCCAGGTGTCGTAAGCTTTTCCATTTTGCGCTTGGAGAACTCGTATATTGGCAATTAGTGTAATTTCATCTGGGGCTTTTCAACAAATCAACTATGGTTTCTGATCAGCAGCTTTTCCTCATTTACACACTATCAGCGATTCTCTTCGAATGTATACAGAAATGCAACTCATCGTTGTTGCTTACGGCCATACCATGTTGAAAGCACGCCATCCCGTCCCATCTGGCAAGTTAAGCAGCGTTGGGCCTGGTTAGTACTTGGATCGGAGACGGCTTCGGGAATCCCAGGTGTCGTAAGCTTTTTCCATTTTGCGCTTGGAGAACTCGTATATTGGCAATTAGTGTAATTTCATCTGGGGCTTTTCAACAAATCAACGATGGTTTCTGATCAGCAGCTTTTCTCATTTACACGCTATCAGCGATTCTATTAGAATGTATACAGAAATGCAACTCATCGTTGTTGCTTACGGTCATACCACGTTGAAAGCACGCCACCCTGTCCGATCTAGGAAGTTAAGCAACTTTGGGTCTGGTTAGTACTTGGATCGGAGACGGCTTGGGAATCCCAGGACACGAGGTTGTTATTATAGATTTATTAGGATACAATAGCTGACGTTTCGGCGGTTTCGCCTTCTTCAGAGCCCACTATTCTCCTCCAAAGGGAACCCTCCAAATATTGAACAGAATAAGATTCCTTCGACTTGCACTTCTTCAATTGCGCGTACGTGGTTTTCCTGTTTGCATCGAATAGAGGCGCGTAGGAGACGCGTTTCGATGTCCAGTACTTGTTGGCTCTCGCTCGGTAGGCTTCTTACATCGTGTAGTCGTTTTCGTTTGATGAAGTTCTTCACGACTTGGTGTTTCATGCAGCGGCGGAGAAAGAGTATCGTTTGTTTAGCTAAGACAACTTTTTGTCTTAGTGACAGGACTTCTTCTACAATTCGATATGTTCTGCTGGCACTTCACGTACCAATTCCCCAAGACCGACTTTCTGTTAACCTCGGCACTGATTGATAATTCGAAGTGGTGCCTAACTTCATCAAACGAAGACGACTACACGATGTATGCGGGCTACTAAGGGACAGCCACAAATACTGGACATCCAAACGCGACTACTACGCGCCTCTCTTCGATGCAAACAGGACACCATGTACGCGCAATTGAAGAAATGCGAGTCGAAGGAAGCTTATTGTGTTCAATATCTGGATGACTCCCTTTGAGGAGAATAGTGGGCTCTGAAGAAGGCGAAACCGCCGAAACGTCAGCTATTGTATCCTAATAAATCTATAATAACAACCTCATGTCTGCATGTTTAAGAAAAACATCGAATCATCTTCCATCCCTTGCTTCCGCTTTTTTTAGGCCTTCAGATTACTTGTGAAGTCTGAAGTTGATGATTGCGGGAAAAATTTCCGGTAATCTTGTGAAAGAGCACAACGTTCTCTTTTAAAAATGTTCACTCATTCGTTCACTTCTACGATTTGCGTATAATGGGACTTTTAGTGGAACAGGGTGTTGTTTTACTTAGAAATAACTGCGGAGACTACCTAGGTCTGTCCTCATTTGATCGGAACGGCTTTATAATCCACTGAGTGAAGACCGTTTTTATGGCGATCGTTCTGCAAGTGAGACACGCGTTGAAAGTTCTTGTCAAAGAATTTGTTCCATTTGAAATCTGTTTGATTTCAATTTAAAGATTTATATGTTTTTGATTTCATTATTTTTCACGATCCTACGTCTCATATCTTGTGGTGATCCCAGCACTTGTATTCGATTAGTTTCCTCGCATCCATCATCCGTGAAGGTCATCGGATTTTGCATTTGGTTTCGGATGCTGCTTGAAGATTTTCTTCTCCGTCAAGAATGTTGATGGATGCTGAACGAGCCGATTGCTTGTTAATCCTGAGATTGCAGTGCCAGGGTGTTCCCTGATCTAGGTACACGCACTTGCTGGCTTTCTAAGGAGTGAGCTGATCCATTACGAGTGTGGCACCAATTTCTCCACACCTCCTTTTCAAGAGACTGGAACACGAGAAGACGAGCAACTGTGGGCCATCGACTCGGATCATCGGCACTGATGAAAGGAAGACGTCGAAACGTTAGCCGAATAAACGTCATCATCCTCGTGTAAGCTCAACAATTTAAATATATACCTATATGTATATATAAGCGTGTCCCTAGGAGAGATAGAACGAGGCTTGCTCTGTAAGTCTGTGAAGTTAGCAACTCGTAACTTCTCTAGTTTCCGAAATGTTATCGGTAGTCGTAGGAAACCTGCACGGTTGTCAGTGTAACAATGTATGAAGCTCATTAAACGAAGGTAACATCCGCGAAGTTTCCACTGTTAAATTCTGTGCGAATAACGCCATCGACTTAACGCATTCTTGCGATTTAAACTCACGCTTTTCATTCGTGCTCAACGGAAAGAATATCTCCAAATGCTCCAGTTATGTCTATCTAGATCGGGGAATCAATTTTTCCGAACGACTTAGCTCCAGAGCTGAGAAGTAGGAAACGAGCGGCTTGGGCAGCTATCAAGAGCATCGAGGATGTAGTGAAGAGAACAAAGAACACTGGACTCCGTGCCCACCTTTTCGACTCAACGGTACTTCCTGCCCCTAACGTATGCGTCAGAAACCTGATCGCTGCGTAAGCAGGATGAAAGATCACCCAGCTTTATTGAACGCGCGGTCGAAAGGACGATGCTGTGAGCATCCCGTTTCACAGAAGTAAGGGAAGGGATCCCAAGCTCCGACCTACATCAACGATCAAAAAATCAAAGATGACGCTCTCTACGCCAAGCAGTCGAAGATAAGGTGGGCCGGACACGTAATGCGTATGAGTGACAACCGATGGACAAGAGCCGTTAGTGAATGGATTCCTCGGGATGTTAAACGCACTGCAAGAAGACCACCCACTCGATGGTCAGAGTTCTTCACGAAAAAGTCTAGAAGAAAGATATGATGCTCGACGAGTCTCTAGAGCGAGCAGAACCCACTGGCTACTCTTGCACGCAGCAGGGGAAAATGGAATGGCCCGCTCGAGTCACTCAACGATCAACGGAACTACAGTTGAAAGAGGTGAACGATTTTGAAAACAGATGTTATTGCGAAAATATTTATTTGAAATGTATAATGCTTATACAAGCACATGAATGGCCGTTCTTCATGAAGAATCTCACTAATCCGAGCTGCTTCCATCCAAATGATAGCTTTTTGATAAAGCAAAATCTTCTTTCCTTTGAATGTTGAGATATCTGTGAAGTTTTCCTAAGTCATTAATATAAGTGGAAGCCAGCTTTATGGATTGTTAGAAGATTTGCCAACTTGAGACTATGTTTCTACCAGATGGTGTTGATTAAGGGAAATGACTTTCTCTTAACTGGGTTTTCGCAATGGAATACCTACCTAACTGCTCTTCGGCGTAGGACACCTTTTGATGGATTAGCTCCCGTTGTAGGTAACAATCCAAGAGCAAGGAACTTCGCTAGACTCGGCGACACGGTAAGAAAAATAAGTGGGCGTGGATGTGAATGAACGAGTGAAATGGAAGTCTTTCTGGAAATAGTTTAAGAACAGAAGTTAGATTGCGATATTTTGTACTTGCAATGATTTCACTTTGATAAGGAAGTGTTTTGATTCTATGCTTCATTTAAATGGATCTGCATTGAAATTCTTCTACGCGGCTGCCTGTTATCGGAGTTTTTCGCTCACATCCTAAGCACAACACCTTATGCTGACATGCGTTTATCGTTAGGAGACGTGGCCTAGCTGATAAGCAGCATTCCATGCACCATGCAACCGACCTTCTACTTCCTAGTTCTCCTCTATTTCTCCACAGGTAAATTAGCACATGAACTTGAATCTCTTCAAAGCGAACAGCCTTACCCACGAGGCTTGTTTGCCATGTGTAGGGGTTTTTTTAAAAAGAAATAAGTAGGCGTCGTAGCTTAAGGAATCCGTATTTAAAGTGAAATTTGCAATAACGTGTGGATCAAAGCTTTTCCAAGCCTTCAACTAATTTCAAATTGGATATTGCAAATGTAAGATTTCACATTCCCTGATTTCTACAAAATTAGTATGTTTGAAAACCCTGAATCAAGAAATCACTTATTTAGACACTTAGATGACTCGCCTTCATACACTTTTTGATGTCCTGTCTCCCACTTGTTTCTTGTCCTCCTGCTGTCACTAATTCGTAGACGTTCTTGATTATTTCAAATAGTAGGGAGGGAAGAGGAATAGCACAGTGGTTAGTGATGCAATACATCAGAAACCAAGTTGCTGATTCGATCGCTTCCCCAACACTCTTCTCCAGAACACGTGGGAACGCTTTAGCTCGGCTTTCTCCAAAATTAGAAGGGGAATCGAGTCAACCAGCATTCTATTATGTTCATAAAGAAGACGAAGCTCTCATGCAGTAGCTTAATCAAGGCGCGAAATTTTAGAAGAGCATTTTGAACAATAAACGCTTAGATCGAGTGCAAGAAGCACTGGGATCCGCACAGTAAAGTCATCAGCAGAAGTCAACGGGTTTGGCTGAGAATTAAGGGTTTGTCATCTTATCTTGTCATAGACATACTGGATGCTGTTGATGTGTGATTTCTGCGGAAATCTCGAAACAGTTTTGCTAATGTGATAGCAAGTCTTCATGACAAGAAGGCTCTTGAATGGAAGCTACCATGCGATCGTCATTCTTCTAGGATGTAGTCTTTTTTGTCACAGTGACATATAAGGTGACTAGCTAACTGAATCCGTGAAAAATGAACTAGTAGGATAAGCGACAATCATAAGTTGTTTCTCTGAAGAATACAACGGTTCGTTGCACACCAACGACAGCAATAAAATGATAAACAAAGCACAAAAAATGCGTTTGATGTTTATCAAAATTTATCTCAACATGACAAGTACATTAGTGACGACGGCAAATTTTCATTGGCTAAAGCGTATTTTTGCCACAACTAATGAGCTTGGATTACGGGAAGGGAAATTATTAGAGATGCCGTGCCAAGCCCGAGTCCTCCATCACGTTGAAGAAGCAATACCAATCTTGTCTGAGAAAAGTTTCCTCCGATCAATATGATAGGATGGCGACTGCTTATGGTGACGAGCTCAAAATCCTCATCCGTGTTCCACTGAAGAATTCGAGGTAGAATCATACTCAGCCGGCATTCAACAACGTTCACGAAGATAAATACCTTATGCAGCAACCGAACCACACGCAAATCCGATGACCATAGTGGATGAGAGGCACTAGACAAGGAATGTGAAGTTTAGCTAAATAGGAATCAAATGTGGTTAAGGGGGTTGAGAAACCTATGGAAGAGGCTTTATTCTAACAGTAATCTGTTATAAATAAATTTCTTGATATTTTATTTGGCTTTAAATTTGCTTACAACCTTATTATGAAAAAGGCTGGGATTGAATTTCGGTTTTCAAGTCAAACTTGTCACTTAAGAACGGCAAATCTCTCATGTTCGTCTTTCCAAACATTAACGCCGCCGAATACACGTGAAAAGTAGGTTTCTGGGCACCAGAAAATTGGAGATCTTCAAGCGCAGAAAAAGAGAGCTTTCATCTTAATAGTAAGACTTTTAGTACCACATTTTTTCTATTTCAGTTAATAAAGTTCACTGTAGGCTTTGATATTTTGGTAGGTGTAGTTAATTTCGGCACGCATCAGTCACATATGATTCATGCCGGCTCAAACGTGAATTTTTCCTAAATAGAAAGGATATTAAGGAGATAATCGTACTGCAAATATCGACGATTACTAGTAGGCATTTTACATTCGTAGATTGTACACAGAAGGTTTTTTTTCTGTCCCACAAAACCGACAAATTCCTCTTTAGCTTCCGACTGCATCACAAATTCGATTCACTTGTCAGAAAGGGGTTGGAAAGTATAACGCAAAAATCACTTTTTTTGTTTATGATATTGGAAAAGTCGGTTTCCTCATTTCAGTGATTCTAGCTAATGTTAACGTAAAAAAGAGCAAGGATGGCCTTCGAACGACGTCTCCTGTAAGAGATCGTGAAATGGCAAGGTTAGTAATAGAAAGTTTGACAATGCACAAGGCAAAACCTCGTTGTCGTAACCTATGCTCTTAAGGAAATGACATTTAGCAGTAATAAGCCGGAAATTATGAAAGTATAACAACCGCAGAAATTTTTTTTTGTAAACCTAAAGAGATTTCTATAGCAATTAAAGAAAGAACTCTCGTTTTAAGACCATTTAACATTTATTTGAACCTTCGACATTGCTTGATAGTGAATCTTGAGGGGAGGTTGGATTGAAGTATTGGAGTACTAAATCAAATAATGTTACGAAAACATTGCTTAGACACTGCTTGAAAAGTTTGCAATAGACTGAAGACTTCTGAGGACTTCCTTAAAATCAGGCTAATTACGGTTGATTATGCTTTCGAGACCGAGACCGTTCTATACGACAATATTGAAAACAAAGCAAAAGCACCATCGACGCGTTTGGCCGGAAATTTCTCCTTCGACACACTTCATCATGATCTGCATGGTGGGATGTTGGCAAGATTTCGTGTAAGTGACTCTTATTTCTGTTCTTTTTTCTCTCCTGATTTTTACGTCCAGGATCTCGTGGATGACGGAAGAGCAACGTTTCCTTTTCCGTTGTTCAAAAATGAACCCTGTGCACTTCACTAGAAATACTATATCTGACACGGCCGAACCGATTAGTCTGTGGACAGTCTACAAAATCATTGCCGCTCTGAAGGAGGTGAAGAACTCGAGGCGTTAGTAGTAACGAGTTCCAGTAACAACCCCATGTAAGCTCATCAATAGGGCAAAATCACCATTTTCCGAGGTGAAGTGAAAATCGGTTTCCGATGAGCCACTTATTTCAAACTCGCGCCATTTGCCTTGAGATTTTAGCCACGGTAGAGTTTTTCCAAAGGTATTTCGTTACTTGCTTCATCTCAATTTCTCTAAGCAGCAACTTTTTCACGACGAATCCAGCTAAGCGATTTTTCAGAGGCTTTTTTACGAGATTTCTTGTAGAAGAAGGCGCCCATTTTTGTCACGGAAACGCTACTTTTTTTCCAGACAAGTCAGTTGGGGGTTTCCGAGCTGACGGAAAGAAAAACTCTGTATTGAGAGAGTTATAAACCTGATTCGCTTTACTGTCACTATTTGCGGGAAATCCGTACCGGATTTTTGAAAAGTTGCTGAAGAAATAGATCAAAGTTCGGTAGCTTGCCTAAAAAACTCGTGCAGATTCTTTTCAGCAAATTTAGCCGTAAATGCTGAACAGTTTAAGTAAAGGTTCATAACTGCAAAAGGTGCTGAGCTGTTTGGAAAGTAACTTTGATTACCCTTTACTGGGGCTCACATGTTAGCCACGGCACCACTGATACCCCTCGTTCTGCCCTTCTTTGGGCCAACCTTTTTGTCCTGAAGGTGCCACCAGCAACCATCCGTCGACTCCTCATGGCGCCGTACATAACACGTGAAACCCCAGAAAAGATAGTCACGCTTCGGTGTGGCCTGGAGTCCAAATTCTGCAAATATCTCAGCATCATTATGGTTGTCTTTCACATAATACCCTGCCGTGAAAAGAAAATAATGGCCAGTAGATAAAAGTCATACATAAAAACTCATAGTTTAGCATTAGTTAATATTATGAAAAAGAAATCAGAAAAAAAGAATGGAACAAAAAAATCTCTGGTGGACGAACTAAAGCGAAGGATAAAACCGATAAAGCGTTCGGCGTTGATTACTCCCTCATGAATACGCCATGAATTGGACTCCATCCATAGTAGCAACGCAGAAGTGAAGGAATGTGCATTTCACCCTATACGGTGCCATGCGGTTACCTATCGATGTGTTAAGTGAATATTTTAAGATCGTAGACAAGTGTGAGACCAATTTGCTGACACCGGATGGATGGAAGGCTTGGTGATTCCTGGCGCATGATCCAACCAACGGCCACATGTGTCTTATAAGGACACTTCTAAGAACTGCGTTGCATGAGCACCAAAGCATTAGTAGTCGCGAATGATCATGCACAGCTTCTTTTCTAGAGAAGGGAACATTGAATGCGGTTATTGTTTGCTTCATGATTACAGTTAACGTCTTGCAAAACTCGTAATTGCGGCAATGTTCCCGACGTCTACGTCTCTTTTGTTCAAGGTGGAAACAATATCCAAGAAGTTCTACACGATCCAACGTTAGTTATCTCTCTATTACAGTTTAATGTCCTCCTAAATTCAATAGAATTTTATGCTGTCATTAAGATAAATTTTTAAAAAAAGTCAAGTTTTCAGGATGTTTCCCGGTGAAGAACCCAGATGGAATTTTATCTACGCGATAATCAACGCCATCTACACACCAGCTGAGAATGGGAAAGGTGATAAACAAGTAGTGGTCAGTTCATCTTTTATATTAACTAGTTGTGACATGTTTTTTTTTGTTTGCTTGATAAACGAGGAAGGCATTTGTGACATACTTTAAGTGTTGCTTGTATTGTCAAAGCTTTCATTGCCGAACCTCTAGGATTCCGTCTATGGAAGATGCCAAGCGTATTTCAGTAGACCGGAAGACAGGCGATTCCGAAGGCAAATCAGTGATTGTGAGATTAAAGGAGATTTGTAGGTTTCAGCATTTGTTTCAGAATCTTCTCAAATAGTGGAGATATTTTCGGAGTGGTGATTGTTTCCCAGCTCATATTCTCTCCTTTAAAAACTATTCTATCTGTACATCGTTGGTGGAACGCGTGAAGTAGTAGATAAAAAGATAGAAAGGAATCATTCAGGGAATCAGTACCCAATCAGAAGTAGTATTCAAAGTTTTTGGGCCTCGTCAGTAGAACTTTGTATGAACTGAACATTTTCGAAAACATTTTAGAGTTGTCATAAGGGGGATAAAAGCTAAAAAGCTCTCCGCGTTGATCAAACCGTGAGGGATGCGCTATGCATTTGACTTCATTAAGCATAGTTGGAGGTGATTGAATGCATATCCTGCCTTTACAATGACTCGCGGGGGGCCTGCCGATGTATCTAGCCAGTGCTGCTATCCTCGCAGACAAGTCTGGTACCAATTTGCCGACCCCCGAAGAAATGGAAGGCTTGGTGAGCTACGGGCAATGGAACCGTTCCCATGTGTGTATTGCAGGGCGTCTCCGAACACTGCGCCGCACGCGCCACGACGTTGAAAGAGGAGCTGAGAATTATTTTAATCATTTTATTTTTTGTTGGATTTTATGGAAAATGAATAATCCTTGAACGGAAATTCCAATCACCGGAAGGTCCAAGAAAAAAAGCCAGTATTGGCCACATACTTTAGTATCGAAAGACAAGCGTGCCACAAGGGTCAAAATGAATTATTTCTGGTTCAGTGTAAAAAAGTATTTTTTGGAGCTTCTTCTTAGTTTAAAAATTGAATTGTAATCTTTGTTTTAGCAATTACACTCGCGTACCAGGAATACAACCGGTACACTATGAACAAGACGCCTCGTACTTGTAAGCAACCATTACTTTCAAATCACTCAGAAATAACAAAAAGACAAAGCATGCGGTGAAAACAGAGCTCTAGTTAACTTTTACTGAAACTGTTTGAATGCACAATTTCTCCCTTATTCATGGGGTTTTATTATATCTGGGGTGCAGCAGCTATAATGGTGGTAATCATTTAACTAGTAAAATAGCCATCCTGTCTCACCTTCAGATGCTGCGTATTGCTCCCAGCTCTTTTCAAAGACATAGAGAGCGTCACCGTTAGATTTTAGTGCGAGTCTCTTAATCTTCGCTCAGTCTGACGAAGGACTACCTATGGAGCGACTTATTAACACCTTGCATTGTGGAGGTTACGCATACGCAATAACAGCTTGTATAGCCGTACTGCAGTTTAAATGATGTTTGTTAGGGCGGATATGGAATCTCATTCTAAGCCTTTCGTAATGACACGATTAGTGATTTTAGTGACCCGAGGAATGCAGTTAGATTATTCACATTCACATCTACGCATGCGTCAACGTGCGTAGGTGCATGCCGAAGGGGTACAGAAGCTGCACCCATCAGGGAAATGGGAGCCATTCCGTGGAACTAACATAACTCCAGAGCCAAAAAAAAATGCTCTCGATCTGCGCTTAACACTATATCAATCTGGTGAGCCTCTTATTGGCTCAAAATCCCTGAGACATGAATTAGATTCGCAATGAGATTGCATTTGAAATCACTTCAAAGTGAGTCGAAATGTACATATGAGAAGCAATGTTTCATTTGTTAACTATTTCAAAATACATAACGCTTGTTTTAGACAAAAATACAAAGGTTGACGCAGATATCATAGTAATCGACGCCGTTGAGTTGCTGACGTTCCGAACTCCGTTTGACAAGAAATGGGGATTCGCACTGGAAAGCAAGTACGCACTTAGAATTGTGCCTCCATATGAATAGATTATTTATGTGTCATTGTTATTGTCACACTATATATACTTATTATGTTATATATTATACTAAATCTATTATGTAGGGAGGATAGCACAGTGGTAGCGATACCCGTCATCATGAGCATGGTGTTAGTTCGATTCCGCTCCGGGCCAACTCATCCCTCCGGCGTCAGGAAATTGGTAACGAACTTGTCAGGGGAAAAAAATCACTTCTTGCAATCCAGTTGGGAATGCTCTAGCCCGGCTATCTCAGGACTCCAAGGAGAATTGCTCGACCAGCATTTTACGACTTTCAAGATGAAAAGAAAATCCTCAAGCAGCAACCGAAACCACACGTAAAAGTTGAAAGATCTTCGCGGACAATAGATGCGAGGAAACGAGTCGAATGGGAAGTGCTGGCATCCGCACAGTAGACGTGAAGACGGGTCAGAATAAAATTATACAAAAAATAAAATAAAGCAAACTTTATTATTTTACTATTATTATTTTAACCCTTTTTTATTTACTGCCTATCCTTTTTAACGGCATGGTATGTTGCGAAATTATAACTTCTACAATGCTGAGATATTTGAAAAAACTCCGGACAGCAGGTGTCTGCGGTGGGGAACGAACGAGCTATTGTCCTTTCCGGGGAGTAACACGTTCACCACTACACCATGCGGGTCCTTCGTTTCGCCTGTCTCTCAGCTAGTTGTATCGATCTTTTTGCCATCAGCAATCACCCGTCAACGGGATTGATCTGGGGAGCCCAAATCGGCATTGAACCCAGTTAAGCTGAGGCTATAGTTATAATCACAGTTTTAACCTTTTTATTTAGTGCCTATTCTTTTTAACTGCAGGGTACTTTGCGAAATCATGACTTCCCGCGAAGGGACCCGCATGGTGCGATGGTGAACGCGTTACTCCCCGGAAAGGACAATAGCGCGTTCGTTCCCCACCGCAGACACCTACAAACCACTATGTTATATATTTATATACTCAAAATATTTGAAGTGTACGAATAGAAGAAAAAAAAGTTTCCCTTGGGCTTGTAGTCGTCGCGACATGACTGAAGAGCGCAACTGCTGGTAGCTCATTTGCAGCGGTTATCTTTAACATGCATCGCACGTCTGGCCAAGCTGACTTCTGAAGTCTTGACATATTCAACAGCCTTCTTCGTTCTCGGCCGCTAGCTTAGTTCCCTAGACCGGTATCTTTCTCGCACTCATGTGATATGAACTACTGGAAGCATCAATTCCACGTCACGTGCGCAACTTTTCTGCTTTGTATGCATGATGTCCATGGATCCAAATCTTTAGGGTAAAAGAAAACAGAGAGACAGAAAGAAAGACACCCACTTGGTATCTTGTGTCGTTTTCAATGAACATGTAATTTCTCCAACTCGTACCTTCTCAAAACATTTGTAGTGTATATCCCCTGAAGCAAACAAACCTGCATCATTTAAAGGTATACCTTGTCCTAAGCCTGGATGAGGTATCCAAGAACAAATTCGTTCCTCATTTTTTTCATGAACATCGTATTCTCTGTACTTCAGATGAAGGTCAATCTTCTCTTAACCGTTTTATAGTCTCACAACACTTATTGCCGCTTCCTAATCCCTGATTTTATAAAAACGATATCATCAATAAAGCGGTGGTGTTGTACATGGTAGTCATCGACTTTTACTCCAGTGCTATTCCATTCCAATTTTCGCACTACGTTTTCGAGAACGGTTGCAAATTTTATTTGAGGAGACAGTATCGTCGCCTTTTTACTATGATATTGATGATGTCTTCGTTAAATGGCTTGGCGCTGATCAATCCTTGAATGCGTTGCCATGCAACTTGACTTCATCAAGCATTCTAGAAGTGGTTGAATGCATAGCTGGTGTGTACAGTACTTTTGATGGGCTACAACCTACGAGTCGGATGTTTTTATTTTCGAACACAAGCTTGGTATTAATTTTTCCCCATTTCGGAGGGCTAGAGTGCTTGATGAGCCCTGCGCTCGAACCATGGTGCATGGCGTCTCTAGCCGCTGTGTTGGTGGTCGTAAGTGGTGTCTAAAAACAACGAAAAACAAAGTTATGTTTCAGAGCATAACTTTGTTGCGAACAAATAGAGTCGCACAGAGAAAAGTACATCATCTTTGTTTTCTATAATGTAGGATGCCAGTATTACTGCAATACCGTTGGTTTTCAAACTAAGTCGCAAACGCCTTACTCCGTTCAGGGTCCATGTCGAAATCACAAATCGTACCATGGACTACGTCGAGCGCCACTGCAGCTCTGAGAAGCAGACGGCCGCCGCATGTGCACGTGAAAAATTTGGAGCCGTGACGGTTGGAGAGAAGCTCTATGAGAAAGTGCTGCTAGGCAAAAAAAATGCTAAGAACAAGGTGCTCTTAAGCTTCTTCTTCGTTCTGTGTTCATTCTCAAAATTCTTTTAAACACAGTGAAATACAGACTATCTAAAAAAGCCATCGTTCGTAACCTCTTGTGTTCATTAATATTGCTTATTGCATATAGCTTCTTTACCAGGTATTTACTAAGTGTGTATTCTTAACAACTTTACGCAAATCAAATGTTTTCGAATGAAGCTTCTCAAAGTACTAATATCGATTTGTGCCCTTAGTGGAACGCTAGGGTATTGCCTTATTCTTTATCCAATCCAAATGGCGACCGAAGCTTACAACAAGCTTCCTCTACTGCTCCACACCAACACAAATCTGCTAAAAATTTCGAATACCTAGAATCTATTTCTTGCTCAAACCTATAAGCACAGTAAATAGTAAGGAATATCTCAATCGTAAAGGTGCTTCTAATGAGATACGATAGAATACAAAATGATGAGAAACGATAGAATATACAGCATACAAATCACTGTGTTCGAAATCGTTTTTCTTCGATTTTCCTCTGAACTTGTGAGCTGCTCAAATAAAAAACCAACAAAACAAATTAATAAAAAGTGAAACGGCTTCTAGCAATCTTCTTATATGAAGTCACTCATCGTGTGTTTTGAAGAGAGACCATAATGGAGAACGAACGGTCTCACTGACTGCTAACTTATGAGTTTTTTCTCAAAATCGTGGAACATTTTCCGCAATCACTTTAGCCAGCATATAAGTCATCCAAGTCTGCCCAAGTAATTTGAAACAGAAAAGCACCGTTCGAAATTTCAGTTCGCTCAATTGGTTAAGAACTATCGCAACCATCTTTACGAAATGGGTGACACGCACACATGTGAAAAGCATTCGGAACTGTTCTCTAGCATTGTTCAAGAGTCAAGACACGCCAACGAGCAAGATTGGAAAGCTGTAATCATGGAGCCGAACAATGATCCCGTGCTGTGAGTACTGATCTTATGAGTTCCTGAAGTATTCTTTTTTTCACTTTAGTGTTATTGATATGTATGCAGTGATGGAGGTAAGAATAACGTGGTGAAGGTTGTGTATAGAAGAGGACTCGAGAATAAGAAATGTATACTTGGGATTTTGTGCCCCACCTCCTTACACAACAAATAAATACCTACTTGATTATTTAAAACAGGATAGCTTGTCTTTCGTGCGGGCCACAGTTTCATCAGTTCACATTCGCGTTCGTAGTGACGATCTGCTTCAAGCACGGCGACGTGTGTCAGTGGTCTATAGGATGTGTACTGTGGTCTATAAGTTGTTTCTGGCTCTTAAAGCAAAACCCATTTTGTTAATGTAGACGTAAAAAGATGCCCGTATTCGCTTATAGCCTACTTTATTCTTCTTCTCGCTCATTTGTCTTCGAATCTTCTCATACATGAAAGGTACATCTGTAGTTCTCTTTCGAAGTGCATGGCCCTAAATCTTGAAAAACTGAAAACTTTCTAGAAAGCCTAAACATGGCCAGTATTGTTCTCCACTTTCTCCGTAACTATTCGCTGCTCGTACATGATCGTCGAAGATTAATTTTTCCGAGATGGTCTTTCTAAAGGTTTGCCAAGTGGCGGGAAATCCTGCGATTGGTCCTTCACTGTGGACAGTAGTCGACTGTTGTGGATCGGTGCGTTCGCTTGCACCTCACATCCTTCCAGTTCAGCGAAGATTGGCGTGGTGGCACGGAATCTTGTAATTAGTCGACCGATTGCTCTAGGAAAAGGTGAAAAGCCGGATCGTCGTGCTACAAAATTGTAAAAGAGTTTTCCACTTCATTCACCTGGTCACTGCAACTGTTTGGTCGTGATTAGAAATGCAAGTCGGCGAATAGCACTCAATAAGACCGTTTTTTTAGGGATGGAAGTTGGAGACCACTAAGAATAGCTAGCAATTCGGATAAGATTGTGCATGTGTGGACTTCATAGATAAAAATGGGTGTACAACAAAGCCTGTATCACCGATATTTTGTAACAACTGACTGCTAGAGTTAGAAAGGGCACGGAGATGAAAACGTTTACTTGATGTTTTGCTTTACTCATGTATTCGATTCCCTCTAACAAATCGTTTCGCCTTCATATATCGTAGTTCGGATTGTCAAGTTAGAGCTATGCTGAGGCTGATTATTTGGTGTCTCAAGATTGTCGCATTGGCCGAGTCAACTGGATTTAAGGGAAATTTACCTCCCTTGAAGCCGTCATTCTACTAAAATGGTTCACTTCTAACGTAATTCTGCCGCCTTTCGGAGTGCCTGCCTTTCTCCTTCTCATTATAGCAGACCTTACTAGGATAATGTGAACTGCTCATTATGGATCTCAGTTCGACTCCACAATTACCTACTCTTAGACACGATGGTAAACCATCCAAGTGAAAAGTAGGTTTTGCTATTTTTTAACGACAGTTTTATTGCAATGCAAGAGACGTAACCACTGATCGATGTGACGGAAATTTATTAAAAATTTTCCTGAATTCTCCAGTCTAATGGTTATCTACTAGTGTTCTGATATGATGAAGATAGTATTTCACAAGACCATAGCGATATTTTGGGAATTAGCATCACATGTTGATTAAATGTGGGCGCAAATAGCGATTTTTACTTCAGCCACGTGCTAGGCAATGTGCTCGGAGCCTTGGGCAACTCATTGTCGCTGAAGGTCGCTCGTGAAGTGCTTTTTGTCGAGGATCCTAACTTCATCGATGACTACTTGTTCGGTGCAGCTCACTCCACTAGTTACGACGAGAAGTGGCACAAACAACTTATGGTACGAATATTTTTTGGGACGTCCCAAATGGTGTTTTACCATCGCTGACATTTCTTTAAGCGTCTTTTTGTCTTTCATATTAGTGTTATACGTCCTTACTTAAGTGGCAGGCAATTAACGAAGTTTGTGGTGTAAATCATAGATCCATTCTGGCTCCTTTTATTTCTTAGACATTTGAACGGAACCCCTGTAAGACCATTCATGAAACTAATAAAATAACTAGTGAGCACATCTCACTTATGTCTATACACTATGAAAAAAATGCTCACGTGTTACATGTTCTGTAAATGACTTTTCAGTACTGGTTGGGTGACACCAAGAACAATGAGGTGTTGTACTGGAAGGTAGCGAACACAGTGGCCACTGTCCTAAGGAGAAGGTGCGAACAATCCCCAAGCACACGAAATTCGTGCCGTCACGGAAAGGTTAAGGTAATGAGATTTTGCATAACCGTCATTCTGTTGACAGATTCCTTAAACTAAAGGCTTATTTCCTCCATTTCATCGAACTTCGTATTCATCTACGTTTTTTATATAAAAGCACAGAACACTGGTGCACGTCGGGTGAAGTAGGTGGTGGTGAGAACTAACAATAGCGTTCAGTCATATCTCTAAACATTGAAGCAAATAATGAGTAGTGAATAATAAATCTTATATAAATTGCACCGCATTCATCAAATATTCTTACATTGCTCATCAAATGAAATGAACCTACGCTGACAAAACGTTCATCCATTCCCTATCACGAGCCGGCTCAAGCTGTGCGCAATCATTCTTAGAACTCAGTCGCTGGTGAGCCCCGGCCTGCTACTGTCAACCAGACCTGAGTTGTGTCCGACCCAGCTGCTTTTGCTTTTCGACACCATTTTCTATGTTGTAATTCCCTGCTAATATTAGCCATACGTGATTTGCGGGGTTCCTCCAAGATGGATACGGGACTAGCTACTTCGATGCTCCGCCTCAGCATCGCCATTCTAACATTTTTCCGTCACATGAATGACACGTTTTTTAACCAAAGTGTGCCCGTATGCATGGGTGTCAGCGTTCATGTGTAAGTAAGTATTGTGCAGAAGACAAAATGCGTTTTTTGTTCTAGAAGTACACCATCGCTTTTGCTCCACGTTTCATCTCTTATAATGGGTGGTGGGAGCAAGTTCTTAAAAAGCCCTACGATTGATTGAATCGAAATTGCTCACGCGAAGAAGGCTTGAGAGAAATTTCACTGTCATCTGAGGGGAAATTTAATTCCATTATCTGCAATTTCGTTTCGAAAATCCAAAAATGAATGTGAAAGTGTTCACGGTTCACGGAGCTCAATAACACAGATGGTTGGATGAAGCAAGCAGTTCCTTCAAATGAAACCTATTAGGGTCTAAATAAGCTTGGCTAGCGACATTGTGTGGGACTAGTATGAATTCTATCCACTGTCGTAATGTTCTTTTAGATAGTCGCTAAGTTCATCGACGACATCAGTAGCTCATGTCACACTGAGCAGTGCACTTTGAAAGCCTTACAAGTCCTTCGGAATATTCCCATATCCGCGTTAGTTTGTTCTCTTAGATTTTACTTTGATCTTTAGAGATCGACAACTGTGGTGAACAGATACAGAATGAAATGAAGTTCTCCATAAGAGCATTTGACTTATCAAGATAGTTTGAGTCAGTTATAGTTTGTACTAAACCTTTTTGCACAGGAATATTTAAGTTGGTTAGCGAATTTCAAAATCGCTGAGGAGTTTTTTCTTCTAAGTCGTACTTTCTGGCCTGAATTTTAATTTATACATGGTCTTTCCTTTAACGAGTTACTTTCTTAAGAAGTAAACAAGTGAAATTTTTAAGGCAAAACATAAGAAAGAATCGGAATGAAGCCATATGAAAGAAAGAAACTGTACTATAATCACCTTTTGTTTGTCTGTACAGGTCGTTGGATCGAGCTCGTGGATGCTTGTGCTCTAACCACTCCAGTTCTGTGCAAATGGCCGCCTTACAACTGATCAAAGCTGCCAGTTCTTCTCTTTACGACTCAAGAGTACGTTATTTCTGCTTAGAAACCTCACAATTCTATGACACTGCGTCGTTCTGGAATTCTTTCCTCGAATTACCGAACTTTGGACTGATTCGATTGTTTTATCATTATTGTATTGACTTTAATTAAGTTAAAAGTTAAAATTAAAAAGCTTAAAATTTTAAGTCAACCTAGGGTTTTGAGCAAAGCTGAAATCGTTAACGAACTTAATAGTAAGACACATAAGTGGGGGCGCACGAGACCAATGAATAATAATGTTTTTTTTAGAATCCTAAAGAACACCATGCTGTTAAAAAGGCTTTAAGTTATCCTGATATTCTGTTCCAAGGCTTTAAAGCTTTTGTGAGGAAATGTTCTAAAGGAATTTATCTTTCAGTTTAAAAAATGGAACCCTAGCTGACTATGGTTGTTTATCACCTAGTTTTGTATTTAGTAAAGCGATTGCTCTCTCCAAAAGCTGGAAATTCTTGAAAGCCTACTTGATTGAAAACATGGCTTATGAAAAGCTGTGAAAGCGGTACTGAGATGCAAATCTGCTTGACTGGTGTTAGAAATACCAGCTCTACTTACACTAAAGACTAGGTCTTTCAGCTTTCCAAGGTGCTTATCAAAATTTTCCGCAACATCTGTCCTCAGCCAACCAGCACCGGAGAATCGCAACTTGCCGTCGATATCCTTGTCAAGTCTGTGCCTGATCAACAGCATGTCGGTACAATGTTACTGCGCTCGGAGACCACGAATCCAGATGATCACGAAAAATGGCAATATTTCTACAGAGCTGTGAAAAGTAGTAGACAACAAGACGAACTGGTTGGACTCTAAATAAATAAATATAGATAATAATGGGTAAATAATGAGTAAAAGTAATAAATAAGGTTAAATATGTCAAGGCTAAAAGTTAAATTCTCTATTCGTTTTATATGTCTGAGTTTTTGATATTCTCTAAGAAAGCTCATATCAGTCCCAAAGTAGTGGCAGCTTACAGAGGCAAGTTTTGCAAGGACTCAGTTACTAGACTATATGTTATACAGAAATACAAATAGCACAAAGACGAAAAGAAATAGCCAAGTGTTCTGTTTGGAAAATCATGCGGAAAGTAGTGCAAGGGATTTCTGAATTGCATGTGCTTTCAAATTATTCGCCCTGTTTGGTAGGGAAATATCGGCGATGAATTTGTGGTTGGTAGCTAATGGAGCGAAATTCAAGCAGCAGTACTGTAAGGTATAAAGGTTGAAAACGATCAGTATTAGACATTTCTTTGGTTACCCATCTTACCTTCGACTTGAGGACTTGGCTAACCTAAAGCCTTGGATCGAATCAATGTCCACACCTTTCTTTTCAAGCCATCTCTAACCAATACGCAACACCAGTCCCTATGAATGGCTATATATTTGCTAAACTATTTTGAATTTCACAATGTTAACCTTTTATTTACTGCCTCCCTGCAATCTTCCAGAATAGGGCACTATGTGAAATGCAACTATAATGATGCTGAGGTATTCCCAAAACTTGGACCTTAGGCCAGATGGAACCACGATTAACCTTCCCGGCCGAGGGCTCCCACGTTTCTAGCTGAAGAGAAAGACGAAGCCTCAGTGATGCAGTGTGTAACACACTATACCCCCGGAAATGGTACTCTTTGAGTCGATTTGCTCTAGGGTCCAAGTTCTGCGAATGTCTCAGCATCATTATGGTTGTATTTTGAATTTATCAAAACGTCATATAAATATCTCGCCTGCGACACCAGTAATTCAAGCTAGCCTGTAGTGATTGCTATTAACCAAATAAGGGTTGTCAAAAGGCATGCAATTTCTATGTGTCTTTCTGATTAATGAGAATTTTTACTTCTTTTTATATATATATATATATATATATATATATATATATATGAGGGCGCGCGTAGCACAGTGGTCGGAGGCGCCCCTGCAACACACTCGTGGAATCGATCCCCGTGTCCATGGCCCACCAAGCCTTCCATCCTTCCGGGGTCAGCAAATTGGTACCAGACTTGTCTGGGAGGATAGAATCACTGGCTCGATACATCGCTAGGCCACCGCGAGTCATTGTAAAGGCCAGGTATGCATTTACTCACCTCCAAACGATGATTAGTGAAGTCGAATGCACGGCGCATCCCCAAGGAATTGATCAACGCCGAGAGCTTCCTTTAGCCTTTATATACATATGTGCACTAAAATATTGTTTGCCGTCTTTCGAGTTGCCACTTAAAATGATACCATTCCAGAAAGAGGAATTTTGGCGAAAATTACGTAATTTCAAAGTGTTCCGACCGAACTATGCCCATCGAGCACTGGTAGCAAATTCGGGAAGTGAATGGCGTGAAATTGCTGGTAAGGTTTAGATCTAATATTCGCGAAGAACCTACTGATGAAGAGCATGCAAATCCTACAGCCTTGATCATCTATTGCTCCTCGTTTTCCTTTCCAACAAACCACTTCCTTCAGTCTTCCTGACTCCAATACTTGATAGTAACGACTGAATAGCGTTTGCAATCACGCGTACAAATCTCGATGTACATATGACTCGAAACCTACTGAAACCCCTATTTTGCTATGTTACTGGGCAAGGTCGTTCTTACCAACGTTTTGTTGGGCTAGTAAAAGTTTGCAGCTGACTTGAACTGCACTCAAATTGCTGTGCCTGTTCTGCAAAAAATGAAATGTCATTTCACAAACCGACTTTTTTTAACCTGGGTATGGCCAACCAACATGTATTCTCTCATTGACAAGCTAATTTTATAGTGATAAAGAACTTTATCAGGCTAAAACGGGTGCTTGTAGCACGACGGTTAGAGGCGCCATGCAATGCACATGATGAGATCGATGCCGCGCCTCGGGCTCAGCGAGCACGCCACCTCTCCGGGGTCGGCAAATTGATACCAGACTTGTGTGGAAGAACAGCAGCATTGAGTTGATACATCAGTAGGCCTCTGCGACTAATTGTAAAGGCCAGATATACATTCAATCACCTCTGAAGATGCTTAATGAAGTCTAATGCGTGGCGCATCCCTTAGGGGTTGGTCGACGCTGAGAGCTTTATCTTTTTTCCTTTATTTATTCGGCTAACGTTTCGACGTCTTCGACCTCCCTCAGAGCCGATGACCAGAGTCGATGTGCACAGTTCTTCTTGCTGTCGATGTGGTGCCTTCGTCGTCATATCGTCAATGTCATGTCAATGTTGAGTGCCATTGTTTTTTCTTTGTAACGTAGACACTTATGTAGCATTGGACTACCACTAAATTTATAAAACATAGTCTCACTTTCATTTGGTACAAATTTCTTGTGAATTGCAATAACTTTAGGGATTAGCTTATTCTCTCTGCTAATTCCATTCTCATCAAGTATCTCTTGTGTTATTTCTGAAAAGAAGCCCTTTCAGCCTTTGTTTGACCCACATTATATGATGAGACCCAGCATTAAGTTTACCTTGGTCATGAAAACCAAATAAAAAGCAAATCTGTAACCCAAATAAAAGCATACAGCACAACCCAGAAGAACTTCTTGCCCCACGTTAGTTAACGCTATTGTAATCCATATTTGTAGAGTGTGCTGGATACAAACTGTATTCAATGGCATCCACAGAGTTTCGCGGCGATGTGTTCAAGCGGTCCGAGTTTGACCTCCGCATGAAGCACAAAAAGCAGGACGAAAGTCTCTTTGGGGTATGTGCTATAAAAATTTCACAATTTATGAAAAGCAGCGAATTCTAGGCTTTTCTACTCGATGCAACCATAATCTCACATGAAATTATGATGGGGGATTTTTTCTAGATTTTGATGTCCAACCATTGAAGCCTTTTTTTGCTGATTCGTGAATTGCTTCGAAGGATCCTAACCCATAATTGAAAAATCGGAAAAGTTTTCTGTTATTGTTTACTCCGTAAGTGACTGAAGCCAAGGTAAAACTGAAGCGAGCGAGTGACTGTAAACGAGTATAGTGGAATATTCAAACTAATTAGCTTCTTTCCGCTAATCACATGCTTTTTCCGTGATTTCCAGCTTGTCGTGCAGATCACGGGTTTCGATTCTTATGATATGGAGCAAATCCTGTCCGCAGATCCAAAGGCAGAAGTACGATTGTCACTGCTTGGTCATGCGCTACCCGCCATTACAGTTTTCAAGGTTTGTTCAGCTCCTCAAAGAATTTTTTAATCGCACTTATTTAACATGGAGTTGTAACTTACTAGTTTGCAATTTGATTACCTAATTCGTTTCTAAAGCTTATCCTAGTAAGACCCCAAACAAGGTTTTGTGCGGAATAACAGTAAGCTTGCATTTAACACACTTTAATGGTTTCCTGCATCATCGAGAGCGGTAGTGGTGTTGAACTGCTGCAGAGAAGTTCATTCCTACAGTAACTTTACCCTGGGAGAAGGGTTAGATGCTCCCATTGGGAATAGTTGAGAGCATCTATGACATATCACTTCCCATCGATATTCTCATCAAAGAAACAAAAATTAGTAACACATCAAGTGTTCTCTTCAAAAAGAGCCCACTGAGCAGCTCTGGTAGGCGGTGAGAAGCGTTGAGCTTACACGTGCTTTATTGGAGAATGATAAATTTATAGATGTATCAGACAGATGAAACCAATAGAATGACTGTTAACTACAACAGAGAACAAGTTCATTGTTGAAATGTGATCCTACTTTTAAAATTCAACCGTGATTCCGACAGTGATGGGAAATCAGAAGGACCACTATCCATAAGAAAGCTCACAGAGATGAGTACTGTGAGCTGAAAGGATGGCGGACATCTCGATCTACTGGTAAAAGTCGAGTTACTTTACAAAGGGAAGTCCTTTTAACGCACCACTGATGAACACCAGCTAACGAAAGATCCGTTACTATATCGTTACTTGCTGCACCAATCAACCACTGCAGGTGGTCTGCTTGCTTTTCCAAATGAATCATAACTTTATTTCACTTTATTTCAGAGTTCAGCTGAACTAACAGGTCTTTTGTGGAACGCCGACGGACAAACATTCAAAGTTTTTGAGGTTTGATGAGCCAGTAATAGTTAGCATTTACTCATATTTTTTGTTTTGAAAGCAAGTTAGGGCATTTTATGAGATAAAACGGCTACATAAATTTGGGAAAATTTGAAAAAAAAGCAGCTTTAGGACTGTCTTTTTTTGTGCCAATGCGGGGTTATGTTGAGAGTTTCGTGTCAAACAGTTTAGTATTTTTTCCCACTTATAACGCACAAGTGCATTTTCGGTAGATCGTTGGGATTTTTAATGTGTTCAAACTTTTCTCTCATTTCGGAAACCCAACGTAAAATATAACCTATTAGGGTAATGTGATGTTACGCGACTTCGCAGTTTCGCTACCCCTTTTGTCCGGCCTCACAGTCCAAGCGAACTCGGCCGGTGCCGTTTCGTTGAAAATGCTCACCTCTTCATCGGTTTCAATGTGGAATCAAGATTTATCAGCAGGCTTCAAAACAAAGTATGGTTTTCTTTTTTTTTCTGTTTTCATTTTGAAAGTGCATTCGCTTTTCTTTCTTCTTTACACACCACCACCGAAATTAACTACCATCTACATAGGGAACTGCAACCATATTTTCCACAATGAAATAGCAATATAGAAAGAACAAGGAGATTCATCTCGCACGCAGTAGGCTTCTGTTATAGAAAAGGATGAATTTAGTGCATTCTGAGGGTCATATACTATTGTTTCTTTCTCGTGAGGAAGTAAATTCGTCCAAATTGATATGTCTATATATATATATATATATATATATATATATATATATATATATATATATATATTGCTGTTGGCACTTGTAGATAGAAAACTAGCTGAGAGACAGGAGAAACGAAGGACCCGCATGGTGTCGTGGTGAACACGTTAGTCCTCGGAAAGGGTAATAGGACGTTCGTTCCCCACCGCAGTCACCTGCGGTCCAGAGTTCAGCAAACATTTCAGCATAATTGTGGTTTTACTTCCCATTTACTTTATTGCTGGCTTCCGGCCGAAGTGACTCGTAAGATCCAATCCGCACAAACGAGAACACACCCACACACGCATGCATGAATGCGTCCTCTTATATGCAGAAGATTAGTGTCAAATCGGGGGAACCAGAAAAAAAGGAGTCCACCTTTCAGATCTACTTGCCCTTCAGGGAAATGTAGGGTCGCTTTTGATCCGCAATTAACACTTAACACCCTATCCAGCACTTGGGGACAAGTGACGAAGGCTTGCGTCTAACTGGCATGAGAAACCTCCGTGAGGCAGATTTCCGCAAGGATACAATAAAGAAAATTCTTAGAAAATATAATACTAAAGTTCTTAACTTAGAGATGAATCGTTAGATACGTGCATTTTCTACTGTTCGATCGCTTTATAACATTGAAACAACTGAATGAACTGGCTGGCCAAATGAAAAACGCAACATCGTTTTTTTGATAGTACATTAAAAAGACTCTGATTTTCTTTCTGCTTCTGTTTAGCAAACATGAGGTGTTATTTTATTCCTTTATTTACGTACAAGCTGACGTTTCGGAGGATTTCGCCTTCCTCAGAGCCGGGAAAGGTCAAGTTGACTGCGATCTACACGGCCAAACGCTTCCATAACCAAACAGAATTTGTTGAACCAAAATTTCAGTCACATTGAACACAGAGTCTTTGCACACTCACCGCTTTCTGTGAGTCTTCCACTAAATATTTCACGTGGAGACCAACCGCACAGAGTTCAAATGGAATCTTAATGTACCCATCTCATCAGAATAACAGGCTTATATACTGCCCAATATCACGCGTGATAACATTCCTCCATGCGATTCATTTTCGGATTCTCGGAATTGATCCAGAATGCCTCGAGAATTTTGCGCGCTTGTGTTCTCGATTCCTGTGCGAGGATCGTCACCTGTACTTCAAAGTCCTCCGCGTTATGTCTCTGGGTCCTATGCGTGCCTAGTGGAGTATTTGGTTTACGTTTGCCGACTAGGTATTCTTTTATACGAACGCAGAGTGGTCTACCCGTTTCGCCAACGTATTCGTCCCCCGCACGCTTTACAAGAGATCGGATAAACTGTACCCGAACTCATGCAGTCCCCGTCCCTACTATTGGGACAAATTATACAATTTTGCGTTGCACATAGACGGTCGTATAAGCGGTTACGAACTAGTTGGCGTCTTAGATTACTCGGTGGCATTCCATTTACCGTTACCGAATTCTCTAGACCGGCCCTTCTTAAACAGCGTTTTATAGCTGCACTTACTTCATTTGAAATGAAGGGCAGGATAAACGGGACCTTATTGCCGCTAGAGTCATCGTTGGGGGCCTGTGGCTCCCCTCTACACTTATCCCGAGCTACAGTTTCGTAGCCATTAAAAATGGCTATTTGCCGCGCCAAGTTCCGGGATTCCTCTCTCTGCTCCTTCCTGTGCACACGCTGGTAGCTGTTCGAAACATGTTTCTCACAAGCGCCCTTTTCGTGTGAGAAGGGTGAGAAGAGAGGTAATGAACCAAGATGTTTTTACTACTTGGCTTTCGATACCATTTCGTAAAGTAGCCGTTTTCTGATAGGTTAATTTGCACGTTCAGAAATGGAAGCCAGTTTTCTTTTGGTTTCTCTCAGGTGAATTTAATATACTCTGACTGTTCGTTCAAAAACTCTAAACATTTGTCAATTTCCTCTTGTGTTGAACAAATGACCAAGCAGTCATCTACATATCTACGGCAGAGTAACGGCCCGAGATCGACCACTGGTGCTTCCACCTTAGACATGAATGCAATGGCAAGGCTTGGTGCCAGTCGTTGTTCCATTGCCAATCCCCTCGTTTGTGCGTAATACCTTTCGGACCATCTAAAGATTGAGCAGTTTAGGCACTCCTTTAGGAGTGTCATCAACTGCTGAAAATTCCAGACTGAACTGTCACTCTGATTTTCGTTGAAACTTATTTATTTATCTATCGTAAGGGCACGTGTGGCGCAGTGGTCGGATGCGCCCTGCAACACACACGTGGAATCGATTCCCACACCCATGGCCCGCCAAGCCTTTCATCCCACGGGGATCAGCAACTTGATACCAGACTTCTCTGGGAGGATAGCAGCACCGGTTCGATACATCGGTAGGCCACCGCGAGTCATTGTGAAGGCCAGATATCATTCAATCACCTCCAAAGATGCTTAGTGAAGTCGAATGCATGGCGCATCCCTCAGGGAATTGATCAACGCCGAGAGCTGTCCATTAGCTATGGTACATTTTCGCTGGCTCGAGCCATCTTTTCGCTTTAATATATTGCGATTGCTTCTCTTTCATCAGAAAACTTTCTGTATTTCAAGGCAACAATTTAGTATTTCCGACAATGAGAGGAGAAAAGTGGTGTGTTTAGATGAATCGCAATGGAAACATAACTTGATTCAAAAAATAATACCAACTACCTACCATGAATATTGAAAAAAATATGAATCAGCTGGAGGATAATCTCATTAACTGAACTAAAGTCTTTTCGCATTGCAGGTTTTAGGTGGTTTAAAGTCATTTATTCTGGCAGCATAAAATCCTGAACGTTTGGTAGTTGTGAACGAGCTCGAAAAGTGGTGGTAGTGAATTGGCGAAAAGTTCCGCGAGTGTGCTGGCTAAGGCAGAGTTCAGTTCGTTTTCTGCAGCGTTGTTTGTGAAAAGTTGAGTCTTTCTTGCTGATCGAAGCTGAGTAAACACGGTACAATTCTGGATGCATCTCACCACTTCGTTCACAGGACTCCCCCTATCACGACGTTTCGCTAGAATTCAAAAAGTCGTAGCGGACTAAGCCGGCTACATTTTACCAATACATGATCGTAATCTTCTTCTAGTAAAAATTTGACTTTGTAAGGCTTTGAAAGAGTTTGGGACCTCCACCTCTGTTCAATCACTCTAATGAACGTCATCGGTTCTGGCATTGTCAACTTTTCATCGCGTTCCACAAACGCGATCGGTAAAGAGTTTGCTTTCGTTGCGTAAAAATATAAAGGGGAAAACCAGATTTCAAGACGGCGCCTTTTCCTCTCTGACCAGCTGTTGAGTCAACAACTTCTCTAGCTTTTTTTTTCCCGTTGTATTTTGCTTCGACTGCAAAACGACATAGTCGAGAATGGGCGTCCGATCGACATGTCGTGTAGTTCTAAGAGAACCAGCTCCGGTGGTTCTCAATAGCTTTCATTTGATCGTTGCCAACTTTTGATCCCAAGTACCTACGATCCCCATCAACATCTCCAGAACCTCTCGAAGCGCCACAACACTGCAAGTGCAAGTTATTAGCTCATGGGCCAAATGTGGTGATTTTGCTTGCAGTTGTTTGTACTGCGTTACCACCAAATTCGAATTTGCATATGAAAACCGCCCAAATTTGTATTTGTTTGCATAACATCATTTCCGTAGTCAACAGGTTAATAAATTTCTGCAGTTTTCTTGGCGTAGAATGCTTTGTGAAACATGGTGTTCCAAGTATGAAGTAGATCTTTTCAGCGTTTCAATGAGCCTTAGCGCAGGTGCTTCTTTACTCCATCATGGAAAAGTCGTACAAAGGCTCAACTCTAAGGTGGCTATGGTGACATCTATCGGATCGGAAGCAGAAGTTAGATTCGCGAAGATTCCATTTGATGTTTGCATGACAATGCAAAACGGCGACACTCTTATCAGGTATTCCGTCTGTACACTTTATTTTCAGTTCAGCTGGTGCCTGAAGTTAATAATTTCAAGATCCGCTGTCTTTTGCAACTCTTTCCAGTTTTGAAACAATTGACGAGACCACAAAGAAGCCTCGTAAGAAGAGGACACGATCACGAACAAACACGCGTGCTGCGATTACGTTTAAGTTGGATGAAAACGCTACGAGGAAGTGCAACGCGCTGAGGAAAATCAGCTTGGCTCCTTAAGCATATGCTGTTATTAATGTTTTTCCTTGTATCAAATAAACTGTTACTTTTTTAAAGAATGTGCTCTAAAGTCTACTGGAAAGGGTAGAGCAGTAGTTTGCAAGACAGAGACAACCATAATTGACCGAGATCTCACTAAATTAGGATGATTCTGAAGCAATGGCGGTCTTTATCGTCGTAATGAATTTTTCCACACACTTTGCAATCAATGTCCACTTTCTGATATCATTTCAAACCACATGACTTTCTGTCTTACGCCTTTGCCTGTTTTCTAATATCGTTTTTTTTCATAAGTTCAAGCCTGAACGTGCCATGGCTGATGCCACTCGGAATGTTATTGAACCTTGAAGAGATCGGATATTAGCACAAAACGCGTTGACATTTCGAACGGTTTTTACCACAGAGGGTCTTGCCTTTAGTGATGGGTTCAGGAGCTGATCAGCCATCTGAAGGCGATGATCGAAGCTGTCCATTTGAAGACTATTCAGGATCTTAACCTTTCTTTATTTATTGCCTATTCTTTTTAATGGCAGGGTGCGTTGCGAAATATAACTTCTATAATGCTGAGATATTTGCAAAACTCTGGACCGCAGGTGTCTGCGGTGGGGGAACGAACGCGCTATTGTCCTTTACGAGGAGTAACGCGTTCACCACCACACTTGAGCTCCCCAGATCAATCCCGTTGACGGGTGATTGCTGATGGCAAGTGGTCGATAGAACTAGCTGAGAGAAGGCGAAACGAAGGACCCGCATGGTGTGGTGGTGAACGCGTTACTCCCCGAAAAGGATAATAGCGCGTTCGTTCCCCACCGCAGACGTCTGCGGTCCGAAGTTTTGCAAATATCTCAGCATTGTAGAAGTTATATTTCGCAACGTACCCTGCCATTAAAAGGAATAGGCAGTAAGGAAAAAAAAGGTTAAGATTGTGATTATAACTATCCAGGAGTTCGAAGAAGTCAATTTCCTCAATCAACAATCATTTCTCATTTGAAAGACACTGCAACGATTGAGCTTTCTATAACGTTGCTCCTTGATACTCCGAGGAGTCGTTCAAAGACTTGAAGTTACTAAACACTTTTCGTCAACTATATGCTACACTGATCAGCGGCTCTTCCTCAGTGGAAAGGACGTAAAATCGGCTCTGAAGAAGGCGATACTGCCGAAACGTCAGCTACCATTGTGTTGTATGTGTGTTACTGTATGGAAGTAAACATATGCTGTTTAACAACCTCACAATTGCTGGGAGAAAAAACGACGAATTGATAATCCAATCCAAGGTTAATAGAAAGTCGATCCTGAGAACTACTAAACACTTTCCAAGGCGAACTGTTGTGAAAAAAAATGGTTTTTGGTGGACCGCAGCCTGGTTGGTATCTCGTAACAAAACTTTATGAATTCTGGCGCAACTACGATGGGATCGACGTCGAGTCATGAAATCCACGAACTAAACTAAAAAATTGCAACGTATGCGTGTGGGTCTCGTTTTTTTGTGCAGCAATGCGGTCTTGCCTGCCTTCTGTTGACAAGGAATTCCAACGCGTGAAGAGCCAAGCCAAATGGAGATTGGTGAGAAATTCTTTAGATTTTTTAGGTCCACTCCTTTCCATTCGGAAGAAACAACGTCCGAGCCGTGATATCATCAAACCTAATTCTATTTGTAAACACGAAAACGTGACTGTTGAAAAGATCGGGAAAGTCATGTACGATTTTTTCTCTTTTACTTCATTGAAGCCGTGACTATTCTGTCTGGGTGTCAGAATGAGGTCATTTGATGTTGTAATTGGCGAAGGTTTGCGGATTGTTGCGAGTGCTTTTCCCATCACTGAAGCTTTAGCCATGGCTCTTGAATTTTTTCCACTCTTCCTTTATCGAATTCCTGCACAGCTTAGTAAGTTCAGCAACAAATTGGTAACTGTCCGCCACTCATGTAACTCGAGTATTTGCTCAAGTGTTCTTAAACACAGACGACTCTTGGTGACCTTCGAACTCTCAGCATTCTGAGAAAGAATGTGAAAACTTTGAGAAGGCTATTGATATTCTCCAACGACTTTATGGGTAACACCATCTTTTTTAAAAGTAGAGTTTGGATCCTGCGACATTTCCTTAGTTTTGCGAAACTAGGAAGCAGAAAGGAGACGATGGGCTTATCCTTACAAAAATTTTTGGACAATTTTCCAATCGTAATTGCCGGGTCCGACTTCAAAGGAGCTTGCGTTCGCGGACAAACTTGTGTTGATGCGGACGCCGAAGACGAATCCTCTGTTGCTGCATGCTTCTAGGTACAGTTCTCCTTCAATGTGCGGATTAATTCAATAGACAAAAGCAGACGACAGAATGTAGAGATAAAGAAAATAAGTGCTAGATAGCGCATTTGCTGCCTATAATATTCTCTATTTCTAGTTTCATGATGAGCGTTGAGTGGTCGACGTGCTAACCTCATTGCCACTTTAACATCGCACGTCATTGAGATCGTGCCAATTTTTAGCACACATCATCAAGTTCGGAATAGAGAATTCGGGCCTTGTATATGCTCATTAAAAGGATAAAACGGTAAAGCTCTCAGCTTTGATCAATTCTAGAGGGATGCTCCATGCATTCGACTTCATCGTTGGAGCTGACTGAATGCAAATCTGGCCTTTATAATGATTCGCGGTGGCCTACCGTGTATCGAGCCAGTGCTTCTATTCTCCCAGACAGGTCTGGTACGAATTTGTCGACACCGGAGGGATGGAAGGCTTAGTGAGCTCAGCGCGTGGGGACCGATCCCATGTGTATTACAGGGCCCCTCCGATCACTGTGCCACATGTACCCACACGTGAATTACAAGCACAAACCTTTACTTAAGAGCTTTCTAGAGCTAGACAACCTAAAACGCACTGAGATTTTAACGATCTCTCCGTAGTCGTCCTTGCCAACATTGTTGTAATGGGTACACTTTCGTGCTCAGAGGAGTGAAGGATACATTTCACTGCTTTTGTTTTCATATTTACAGATGGCTTAGCGAACCTCTTTGCAGTGGTTGAATATAAAAAAATAAAGAATAGAGCTCTCGGCGTTGATCAATCCCCTGAGGGACGCGTCATACATGATTGAATGCATACCTGGCCTTTACAATGACTCGCGGTATCCTATCGATGTATCGAGCCAGTGCTGCTATCCTCCCAGACAGGTCTGGTACCAATTTGCCGACACCGGAGGGATGGAAGGCTTGGTGGGCCATGGACGCGGGGGTCGATTCCACGTGTGTCGCAGCGGCGCCTCCAACCACTGTGGCACAGGCGCCAGTTGAATATACTCTGGGCTATTTTTTCCTAACCCTCTCAGAATAGGTTGGGAGGAAGCGAGTTGTAGGAAAGTAGAGTGCAAAATAACGCAGTACAGCAGACACCCTTCAATGCACTTGCTTCCAAAGTCTTCGTTTTCTGTTGACTTGATGAAGGTGCCTGTACCATCTGCGACGGTGACTAAGGTTTCATGCACCAGACGCACCCGCGCAGTACACTTACGCGCAATCGACAGAGAACTGGGAAGAGTTGCCTTGCGATTTAGTAGATGGAGGCTTAAAGATATCCCCCTAATGTCCTATACCAAATATTCACAAGTAGGAAAAAGACGGATCGCTAGAATGGGATGGGCCGAGGTAGCTGGGCGCTGCCGGCTGCTGGGGTGCTTTTACAGCGTGGGATTGGGTGGCTGTCCGGCCCATCCCATTCTAGCGACCCGTCTATTCCTACTTGTGAATGTCTGGTATAGGACATTAGAGGGATATTTTTGAGCTTCCGTCCACTAAATCGCAAGGCAACTCTTCCCAGTTCTCTGTCGATTGCGCTTAAGTGTACTGCGCGGCTGCGTTTGGTGCATGAAACCTTAGTCACCGTCGCAGATGGCGCAGTGCCCAATAGGTGTGCCATTTTCGTTGAGGCTTCTCAATGAGGGATGTCATCAATGAGGGATGTCAGTGAGTTATGGAGCATATGGTCGCAGGTTTCCGCAATATCGGTATATGTCAAATATAAAGAAGCGATAAATGGGAATGGTATTTAGAGGGCAACAACAGGTTTTAAACAGCACTTTTAGAGTATGTCTGACTTCAATAGATATGACTGAAATTTCTCAAAATAAGAACTGAAGAAGCAGAGGTTAGTATATTTTCCTCACCTTCTCTTTACATCCGTTAGAGATTAATTCAAACTTTGAATCATACTAGGTTAAAGTGCGTGGAATATGGGGATGGTTCCCATTTTTATATTAAATAAGTAATCAGCAATCTAAACTAAATCGTCGACACGGCCCAAATGGCTGGCATGGGGGTATCAAACTAAACTGGGCGAAAATCTTTGTTATGGAATTGGAATACGTGAGTAACTGAGCAACTACACTTTTGCTGCGAACCAGTGTCGTCCTTGGCTCTTTCACTGTAGGGAGCTCACTTCCTTGACAACAACTGCTGAACGTCTACCAACCGTCGACCAGCAAATGCTAACATTGGAATCAAATTACATACTTATTAAGTACTGATTGCCCCGCTGATTATGACGATGTCGATAGCTCTTTATATTATAGAAAATGAACCTAAGCAAAGTGTGGTTTATTTTGCCGAACTTCCCCTTAATATCAAGCGAGTGGCCAGCATTTTTTGCAGAGAAATAATGGTATGTCGTCCATTTGTACAAATTTTGCACTGCAGTACGATTTTTTTCCGTTCAAAGGCTCCAAAATAGTTCTATACTACATCAGTTTTCAGACCGACTCATATTTCAACACTCCTCAAGGGTTAGTTAATTACTTCAAAAAAATATATTAGTTTGGTAGTTATGGTTAAAAATGGCATTTTGTGAGTCTTTTCTCGAGTTGTGTCTCCTATTCAGATGCTTTCAAAGGATGCTTAGTTCTTTACTTGGATACTTGGATGGCCTGTATTCACTAGTTGTGCGGGCTCCTGCATAATTTCCGCCTTTTCGGAGTTTTTGCTGGCCTAGTCATTATGGTTCTCTGGAGTCCCGAGGTCAGCCTGGCCAAAGCCTGCCCCGCGTCTTCACCACCACAGACGGTCGCCGGTCTTTGTGGATCAGAGGGAAGTTAGCCACCATGCGACTAGTTTCATACCAAGACGGTGGTAGATCTTGGTATTGGTTTACTCTTAGTTAAGCTTCCCGATGGAAATGCCGGACTCCTTCTCAGCTTGGGAGACCCTGCTGGATGGATGAATCCCACCTCTCTACATCGCAGACCAACACCAGGAACAGCTCGCAGCGGCAATGAGGTGGTAAACCGTTGGGAGAGTTTAGTTCATTAACGTGTAGTACGATAGAAGGCATCATGAAAAGTGGCACTTTGTTAAAGGGTTCTTCTCAAGTTGTTCACAAGGGCTACGCTAGCTATTTAATTCTTGATTTACACACCGTTGCTTGTTTATATCTCCCAAATTACATCACTTCCTAATTTTTGCACACCCGCGTGAAGTGTAGTGGTTAGAGGCTCACTAGAATGCACATGCAGCCGTTCATCTGATTACACGCTTCGGCTCGCCAAGCATTCCATCTCTCTGCGTCGTGAAATTGGTACCAAGCTTATCTGAGAGGATGGCAGCATTAAGTTATTAACCGATGGGCCATCGCAAGTTATTGTGTCGGCCAAATATTCATTCAATCACCTCTCACGATGTTTCTTAAAATCAAATGCACATCGCTTTTCTCAGGGCATCAACGCTAAATGGTTTATTCTATTGATCAAAACCAAATGATTTATTTCATGTTCTTTTTTCCAAACTTCTAAAAAAAAACCATTAAGTCAATGATGAAGTACATGTGCCGAATGTTTCTAGGCCACCAATGCCTACAGGTGCCCAAAATGCCTATGACCCATATAGAGGTGGGTTCAAATCAACTTCTTAGAATGACGAGAGGGTAGGAGTTCTTCTGACTCAATGTATCATGTGGGCGGTGCTCAGTGCTTCAATATTTCGACTCGTTATTTCTAAAGGCGTGGGCTGCAGCGTCAGTCGCTAATTGTCCATCTCGGAAATTCCTAGTCGTTATCGACGTCTTTTTATTTATACGATCCTATAAATTGGTCTTTTTGAGCTGATGCGAGGCTGGTATAGGTGTTCATTGTCGTCGTTGTTGTTGTTATTGTTGTCGTTACTGTTGGTGTTGTTGGTCGATGGCTGACGTTTCGGCGATTTCGTCTTCTCCAGAGCCTTAAACTTTGGTAATTGAAAAGAAGACCTACACCAACCTCGCATCGGCTCAAAAAGATCAGTTTATAAGATTGTATAAATAAATATATCAACTATTTATGCCGAGGTTTACAGAGAGTCGGTCTTTTGAGTTATTTTCAATATCTCTCGAACGTTTCTAAAACAAGGCAAGAAAATATTAAAGTATATTACGAATACACAGCTTTACAACGACGACTATATCATACTTGGATACTTGGATACTTGATGGCCCGTCCTCACTAGTTGTGCAGGTCTGAGAATAATCTCCATTTTTTCGAAGTTTTGCTGGTTTAGCCATTGTGTTTCGCTAGAGCCCAGAGGTCAGCCTGGCCAAAGTTTGCCTCTGGTCGTCACCATCACAGGCAGTCGCCGCCCTTGTGGATCAAAGGAAGATTTGCCACGATGCGACTAGTGTGATTCCAAGATGGTGCTGGATCTTGGTATTGGTTTACTTTTAACTGGACTTCCTGGTGGAAACGCCGGACACCTCAGCGTGGTAGGCCCTACCGGAGGGAATGAATAGCAAGCTGTACATCGCGGCCCGGCACATAAGAACATCTCCCACCACGCAGAGGCGGTAAACCGTAAGGAGGAACTATATCATAAGGTTAAAGTAGTGAAAAACCTCGTTTCACTAATTTAGCTAGAGTGAATGTGTGGTTCTGATTCTAAGAAAAAATTGAAAAAACGTTATAAGAGCGAGGAGTTGGTATTACTTTTTACAGAGCAACAGCTACAAGAGCTGAAAGGAACACCTAAAAAGAACGAAAAATCACCGAAAAGCGCCAAATCAAAATCGTCCACTACTGAAAAAAGTCGCATAAAAAAGGTTATTGTGTTATATTTAAGCTATAGTACATTTACTGACCTTCAATTCAGACATTAGCGAGCAAAGACATTTTGCAATTATAAAAAGAAAAACTACCTTGCGGTTGCAAAAAATCGTTTTTTACTGCTAGCAAAAGAATATTGAACGGCATTTTATGAGTTCGAGTTCAGGATCGCTCCTCATCTCTGTGCGTCGTCGCCGTCGTCGTTCTATCCATGCTGTGCACCTCCATGGTGGTCACCTTCACAGTAGCGCTACATCTCTTCGGTGTCTTCGATTTCGTTCCTGCTCTGGTGTCACCGAAATGCGATTAATATTTGTTATTATAACAAAGAAGTTATGCGTCATATGTAATTCGAAGCCGTTTTAACTCATAAATATTCCAGTCTGAGGTTTCTTCAATACACGGACATCTAAGTGACTTTGGGAAGGCTCATGCTTAGTCAGGCAGCTTTTTTAGATCATTTCAGATTATTTCTTCTAGACACTTTATGAGACAAAAATTTCCATGCAATCAAAAACTAATTTTAATGGCTCAGTGGAGATCGAAAACAATTGCTTAAATAGAAAAAATAATATCCGCATTAACAGACATGATATTTTGTTACAATCGCTCTACATTCGCATACTCCACTTCTTATTCGAATCCTTAAAGCGGTAAGCTTGAGAAGAATTCACAGAAAGGTTTTAAGGATCGATCGAATATTATTACTATTGAGAAGGAATCGTACTAGAGAGCGATGAAAGTCAAATGAGCACATGTGTTCCACGTTGTACAGTACACCTACTATGTAACGAATTTGTAAAACGCGAAAATGATCAGATATGTTCGCTATTGAAGAGACTTTGTTCGGACAACCCAGGAGCTATTTGAGGAATGTCATTAGCCTATTTTGCTGCCGTTTGCAGATTTATTCCTGTAATTTTAGCATCACGCTTTCTCTCAGTATGTTGAAGCAGGTCTCTCCTTTTTCTTTTCCTCTCTACAGAGCTAATTTTATCGAACGGTCACGAAAATGCAAACAGACAATGCTGGTTGCTAATGGGGAAAATGTAGGAAGAAATTTTAAAAAAAAAACTGTAGAGGCATGGAAGCTCAGACGCTGATGAAGAGGTTTCGCGGAATATCCAAGCATTCAGAGGCAAGAGGTATTCTTGGTTAGGAGATTGTGAGAATTTCTGAATTCACTGCGTTTCTTGCTTATGAAGCATTTCTTATGTAGTGGGAGCCTTCCTAGCTTTTTGTCTAATCCTATTTTGCTTTATTCATTTTTAATATATTTGCACTTTAAGGATAAAGCCCTCAGCGTTGATCAGTCTCTGAGTGAAGCGCTCTGCATACGACTTCATTAAGCACCGTCGGAGGTGAACGAATGCATATCTGGCCTTTACAATGACCGGTGGCCTAGCGATGTATCGAGGCAGTGCTGCTCTCCTCCCACACAAGTCTGGAACCAATTTGCCGATCCCGGAGGGACGGAAGGCTTGGTGGGTCAGGGGCGCTGGAGTTGATCCCAATACACAATTGCAGAGCGCCTCAGACCACCCAGCTACACGCCCTCAATTGCACTCTTCTACAACTTTTACTAATATATGAATTTGTCTTTATTTAAGCAATCATGTTAAAATCTAAAAACAGTGTTACATAGGGAAGACATGGGCAACTAGTTGAGAAAAAGAACTAGTAAAGCGGCTTCATATGCGTTGTTATTCCCTTTACGAACGCTTTAGGAACCCTTTGGAAAAAAAGTTGCACAGTTCTATGAGTTAAGGTTTTTTAAAGTTACGTATTGGTGACTGTATTGAGTTACGTATTGCAATTTTCGTTTAAGAAAACCCTGCTTCATATTAGCTGTATCATCGCTGAAGTGTTTGGGGACATTCGCACTAACATAATATTTTCATGGCTTCTTGGGAAGGCCTTTAATGGACGATAAGTCTCGTTAGCGTAAAGAGGATTGAAGAAATGCAGATTTTGAGATTTCTCTAAGTCGCTATCCATTGTGCTATCCATTGTTGAAAAGTGTCACCATTCAAAGGGCGATTTCTGGACAATTGAGAAGTTTCCATTTGAGAGCAGAAAATTTCAACTTTTTGGGAGTTTTTGTTAGCATTGACAAAACTAGTGAAGACGAGCCTAGGGCTTGACAAGTGGAAATGACTTCGGAATGAACAGTCCGCTGTGATTTTGTGCAAAGGCGATTGCAGTGCCGCTCTGAGATGCTGTCGCTAAGGAATTTTCCCCAAGCTGGTTAAGTAGAAGAGGAGGACGGCAAGTCTAATTCTTGTTATGAATATTCTTTACTGAAATAATTTAGCAGGAAATCGGCTTTTTTTTCGATGATTCGCCGCTGCGGTAAAGTGATCGCAATAATCATCATCATCATATTTTTGAAGTTTGCTTGCAAAAATTACTCTGACTGATATTGCAGTCCTAAACAAATGTTGGCTTATCAATCCTACTATATGAGAAAGGCGGTGTGGTGCTGTGGTCGGAGGCGCGCGGCAACACACCCGTGGAATTCGATGATATCTGCGCCCATGGGACACCAAGCCCTCCATACCTTCGCGGTCGGCAAATTGGCACCAGACCTGCCTGGGAGGATAGTAGCACTGGCTCGATACATCGGTAGGGCACCTCGACTTATTGTAAAGGCCAGATATGCCTTCAATTACCTTCAACGATGCTTAGTGAAGTCGAATGCATGGCGCATCCTTCAGGGATTGATCAATGCAGAGAGCTTTATCCTTTGTCCTCTACTATATAAGTTGAGAAGACGCAACCTTGTTGAGTTATTCAAAAAGTCTATACACTTAATAATGTAGTCGTCAAGATGTCAGAAGCTTCTAACTTACTACAACAGGATTTTTAACCTTTGAGCATGTTACTGATAAAATAGATGAATCGCGAAAGCTTACTCAAGAGAAAACCACTTTCCGTTTGTCGACTTCCAGGAACACACACTTGGCTGAAACAAGGTGGCAAACTAATACAGATCATTTCCTTTCCGATTTGACTTTCAGTTTAGATGGTAGAACTGATATATCTGGGTCAAAACTGTAAGGAAGACAATGGCACTTAGGAACGATTTAAAGACGAACAAGAATCAAGACGATTTTCCTGCAAAATTTGTATGCAAAGCGACAATACATATACCTGAACGATACCTGAAATAAACAGTGAAACGAAGATGAAACAAACCTTGTGGAGAAAATGGGGAAAGAGAGGATTTTAATAGAGTGACGTACATTAGAATCCTATAGAAGAGACCAAAAAGGGTGACTAAATAGTCGCTTATCGATTTCTGGCAGAAAAGCCTAACATCTGCTAGAGAGCCGAACCCTTTGTTTTGCCGTGTAGGATTTTGCGAAACGCCGCTCGAAAATCCCGAGAGAAAGCAGCGTATAACAACGGATTCACTGCCGAATTGGAGTAACCGAGCCAAAATGCGACTACATACATCGTATTTGAAACACAATCCGGCATCAGACAAACAGAGTACGCCTGAAATTTGGTGTACTGCTTTTTATATTCAAATCAGTCTGACGAATATACTTGGTTCGATTTCTTCTAGTTCAAACTTTGCTTAGGAAGGTCCTATTTATGTTGAAACAAAACAACAAACCCACATTTTCTATTTTTTCTCAAAATAATGAACTGTCCAACCAATTTGCTTGCTATGGGCGAATAATTTAACTACGGCAACCGCAGTACGCCGAAAGTTATGTGATCAGAATGCGGTAATAAGTTTGAGCGCCCAAACTCAGAACTCGATTAAGTCAGCTCGAATAATATAGGATTTATAAAGGACCATTTCTCATGCAGAATACACTCACTTATATAGTAGAAGAACAACGCATAAGTAGCAAAAAAATTACTTGAAACTTGAATGACCTGCCCTCACTGGTTGTGCGGGCCCCAGCATAACTTCGATTTTTTTCGGAGATTTGCTGGTTAGGCCATTGTGGTTCTCTGGAGTCCCGACGTCATCCTGGCCAAATTTTGCCCCAGGTCTTCACCACCAGGGTAGTCGCAGCCATTGTGGACCAGAGGGAGATTTGCCACCATGCGACCTTGATACCAGGATGGTGGTAGATCCTGGTATTGGTTTACTCTTAGCTAGGCTTCCAGATGGAAACGCCGGATTCCTTCTCAGCTTGGGAGACCCTGCCGGAGGGACGAATCCCCCTCAGTACATCGCAGTCTGACACCCAGGGAACACCTCCCAGCCACGATGAGACGGTAAACCTTTAGGGGTTAAGTAGCAAATTATATCATAAAAGTGTATTCATACGCTCTCAATCCAATAATGAGTGCTGTTCTTCGGATTTTATTTTCCTTCACTACCAAATTTTGTTATCCTGGTACCAAAAATACATAATATATTTTGCGAAATTATCGGTTCTTCTCGATGGAATGTTTATGTTGATACCCTGTTCATTTGTTTTTCCAGGACAGGAACCAATAAATAATATTAGGGAGAACTGGTAAATCTGCTTTTACATCAGCAATTCTTTAGCTTGGCCTCTGGGAAGCATTATGATTCACTAGATGAAATGATGATATTCAAAGTATCGGTAGTTTCTTTATCAAGCAGGATATCGCTAAGCAGCCTTTTTTAAAATTTAGGTCTACCAAGCCTCTAGCACTGCGCATGTAGTCAGATCATCGAAAATCCTTCCTTTCTATCTATAAATCTTTTAATAGAATGAGATATTAAACGTTGAACCTATGAATTTCGATTTACTACAAGAAAAAAGAAGTCTGCATAGAAGGCCTACGTGAATTAAATCAATGTGAAGATATAGTGGCAGCTTTTGATTATCATTTCATCGTGAGAATTCTTTAATCAAGTGGTTTTCTAAGAGCTACACCCACTAGAAGCGACGGTGAATTCTTTTCATTCAGCACTGATATTCCCTTTGCTTACCTGCAGAGTATAGATGGTACTAAACGGGAACCAGCAGATAATGAACACCCCGACGACAATCGCAGTTGTTCGAGCGACGCGCAGTTCAGTGCGAAGTGACATGCGCGGAAAACCAGCTCGAGTACGGTCGCTGAAGCAAACACGACAAGAATTACAGAAAGACCTTACAGCACTGTTTTTGGTTGTGAAACTAGCAAAACTTATTCATTTTGTGGCATGATGGCAAAAGGTTGTAACAATATCCATTTCATACTTAATATGCAACTAATTTGAAGAATTAAATGGTTGAGGGTCTAGGAGGCGTCTGATAAATGGTTTTCCACTCTGACTAAAACGATGTAAAAACTATAGCGAAATACAACCACAACGGTGCTGAAATATTTGCTGAACTACGGATCGTAGGTGTCTGCGGTGGGGAACAAACGCGCCATTACCCTTTCCCGGGGGCTGACGCGTGGGCTTCCCAGATCAATCCCCTAGACGGGTGATTGCTGATTGCACCGATCGATTAAACTAGCTAAGAGACAGAAGAAAAGAAGGATCCGCATGGTGTGGTGGTGAACGCGTTAGCCACCGGAAAGGGAAACAGCGCGTACGATCCTCACCGCAGACACCTGCCGTCCGGAGTTTTGCAAATATCTCAGCATCGTTGTAGTTGTATTTCGCACAACACCCTGACATAAAAATTGTAGTAGGCAAGGAATAAAAAAATAAGCATATAGCAATGTAGTTGGGTCTTTGATTTGTTGCATATTAAAAAAAATGCAGCGTCTGAATAGAATTCCTCCGTAGGAAAACCCACTACAGGGAAAATTCACACAGTCTATGACGGTGATGTAGATAAGTACCTGCAGAGTGGTGATATGAAGTTGTTGCGTTTCTTCTTGCCGGCGCTGATCAATGACGCGATCATTAGGCGTGAAAAAGAATGTCTTCATTGTTAAGCTGCCAATCGCCTCATGATCCCTATTGAGCAAATTCCCTTAAACAGACATCGTTCCGCTCCATGTTAGCCGTTTCTCTACAAATGTATCAAAAAAGAAAAGAAGGATAGAACGCCAGCAGTGCTTTTGTCCTAACACTTTCCTTTCCTACGTACTCAATACTGTCCTATTTTTTAGTATTGGTTTTCAAGCTGGATTTCCTTGAGTTTTCTCTTTACACAGATTCACAGAAGAGACTGGTAGAATTGGCAGTAAAATACTTTTTCAGGAACCTTATATGACTCATTGTCACATGCTGTATAGGTGCAATCACATCCTTCCTTTCTCAAAGTGTTTTCAAACTCGTCGAGGATGCTGCTAGAACGAACACAACATCGCCTTCCCTGCGCAATGATATCTTGAACAGCGCTCGTGTATGGTTTTCCATGGTTTCCGAGATAGCTGTTCTGGGATGTTACCAGGTCCTCGCCAGAGAATGTTGATGGACCTTGTGAACAGAGAGGAATTTATTTCTTCTCAACAATGGCTATTTTAAAATGTTAGCGATACAGTGAATCTCAAAAGCTATTGCAAGTTCTATCCCGATCTCATCTATTCTTTTCAGATGGAGTCCTCAAGTCTTTCTCACAGGTATAACGACCTGTTCATTCCACTGCATTTATGATTATTGTTATTGAATTCGTCTAGGAATTTAATCAACTTTCTCTCGAAAACAAAACAATGTCAAGAAAAATACGTCTCTTTGGATAGGTAAGGATAAAGACATCAGTGGAGTACTGACTCTCTTTACAAAACTCAGTGCTGTGAACTTTACTGGGGATTTCCAGAAGTTCGCTGGTGACACTATCAAGCGAATATTGTTTGGTTACCTGAAACTAACAAGGTTAAGAAGCAAGATTAAAGAAGAAACACAGCATTTCTTTTCAGCCAATATCATAAGTTTTACGTCCGACCTCGTTGACAACTTTCGGCTTTCCACGATGAATCCTCATCGACGATCCATTGCTTATCAAAACACACTTCGACCGAGTTGTCATAAGTACGGTGCGAAATATACACAAGTTTAAAGCAACCTATAAGCACACGTTCATCGCAGTGTTAAAAAACTGTAGCAATTATCAAAGACAAAAATGCTCTAACAACAGCAACTGAAAAGTGAAGAGATGCACACCATAACAACGGCCGGAACAATGAATGATGCCATTGCTGAAAAAGTAATGTATAGACTGGAGAGTTTCATCGGCGTACAGTCGTGTTTTGGAAAGTTGTGGAGAGTTTCGAGAATGAAAAGACACAGAGCCAGCAGACCAGAAGAGGCCCAAACCATAAAGACCAACAGACGAGTGACTCTGAAATTATAAAATGTTACGTGAATATATATAAAGGATAGGGAAGAATACAGCTCTCGGCTTTGATCAATCCTTGAGGGATGCGGCGAGCAATCGACATGATTAAGCAGCGTCTGGAGATAACTGAAGGCATATTTGGCCTTTACAATGACTCACGGCCGCCTACTGATATGCTGGTACCAATTTGCCAACGCCGGAGAACACTTGGTGAGCCTGGGGTGCGGGATCGATCCCATTTGTATTACAGGGTGCCTTTAACTGCTGCGCTACACGCGCCCTTCGTGAATATTTATATGTGGACGTATATAAACATATATATGCACACAGGTACATGTATTTATACACATATAATTATATGCTATATATATATATATATATATATATATATATATATATATATATATATATATGCCTTCCAACGGCTTACCGCCTCATCGTGGCTGAGAGGTGTTCTTGGGTGTCGTGATGCGATGTACAGAGGGGGGATTAATCCAACCAGCAGAAGCTTCAGCTTCTTCACCTTCACGCTTCAGACGCCGGATCGTTCTGCACTTGGGAGACCATACCAGGAAGAAGAATCCGGGGGAGGAGCTGTACATCGCAGCCGGACACCCAAGAACACCTCTCAGCCACGAAGAGGCAGTAAAACGTTGGGAGGATATATACAAATATATATAAATACATATGTATATATAAATTACAGTACCGTACAAGTAAGCATACATGTATATATACATACATATATATATATATATATATATATATATATATATATATACGTATAATATCGTAACGAGGTGTTGAAGTGCGCAGGTAGCATTGGAAATCCAGTGTAATATAAGTGCGCTCGTTGAATTGAACGCGCACCGAGTCAACCAAACCTCCCATCTTTCCGAGCTCAGAAAACTGGAATAGCAGGCTTTATTTGGAAAAGCTGTCTTCCGAATTTCCGATTGAATCGAGCTCGACTCGACAAGCATACAGCGAGATTCACGAATAAAAAAAATCTCATTTCTTTCTCACTCGCTCATTTCCAGACCCAGCAGGTCGTTTTAATTTGAGAAGAAATTCAACGTTTTTTATCCTGTAGCGCTCGACTAGATGTAAACCACTAGCAAGAATTAATGCCAGTGCTGTTCTGCCAAAAGTTGTTAGTAGTTGATAAACAGCGGCAAGCCGGAAAAGCCCTAGCTTTCGAAACTCTAACGATGGAAAATCTTGCCTGGCCAGGAAATTATCATTCAAATAGAAATTGATGATTCTTCGTGATTGGTAAAGACAGATAAATTAAGTAATCAAGTAATAAAACAATAAAGACCTCACTCCGAATAGCATTGTAGTGAACTTGAGAATGAAATTGGCATCGCTTTTCAGTGGGTAATAAGTGAAACAGTAAAATTAATAATATTGTGCGACTTAAAAATCCTTCTAATTAACCACAACGATGCTGAGATGTTCGCAAAAACTTGGACTCCGGGTCAGACCGAACAAGATTTCCCTTTCCTCTTGAAGGATGATTGCTGGTGGCACTGGTAGATAGAAATCTAAGAGAAACGCAGAATAAGGGCATCGCGTAATGTGTAATGCGCGAGCCTCCGGAATGGGAAATCGTGGTTCGATCTGGCCAGGGGTGCAAGTTTTGCGAATATCTCATCATCGTTGTGGTTGGTTTCGCATAACACCTTGCCGTTCAAATTGCAGTAGGCAGTGAATAAAAAAGTAAACATTGTGATTTTTCAATTAGTTCACGGTTTAGTTGTGATTTCAGAAAAACACTGAATGTAAGCCAAGCAGCCCCCCGGCCGGACATCAGCCACAGATGGCTGGCGCGATTCCGCCGTAACAAAGCCTCAATTTCTATTCTATCTTTAGAAAAGAATTCTCATACTCTGTCTCAGCTTGCATAACTCTGCTAGTGGACGAACTGCGTTCACTATGCTGCAGTTTAACATCAAGTAAGATCCGCATTGGTAAGGAGGTAGGTTATTCAGTTGTATCATTTGTCGTACTGTTGATCATCCAGTGACTCAACTGTGCGCCGGTAAATCTTCCGCTTGTCTTTTGATAGAAAAAAACAGTGGAAGTCACTCAAACGAAAAAAAATCAAGCCAAGATTTGGCGGGTCGATAAAAAGGCGGCAAAGCCTTTCATTTTTTAGTCCTTATTTAACTGGAATGGACAGAAAGAAGAGGTAAGAGATGTTGCTGAGCATCGCCATGTCCATGAATTTGATACTTCAATTGACTTACTTCCAGGTGACCAATAAAAGGCTCACCTATGTACTTCGGCCTGTACGGCGTTTCTTCCAGCCAGCGAACATTCGCTTTGTATGGCTAACCGAAAGTTCAGGAATGGGAATGACATCAGCGGGAAATTTTGAAGGTTGCAGAAAACTTACATACTTACATTAACCAGGGAATAGAACTCAGGCCCGGCTTCCACTTCTGCAATCTGATGGGAGCGAACGATCCTCATAAGGACTGACTTACGAGTATAATGTCTGAAGAAACCACTGCATGCGAGGCGATGTATAGTTAAAAAAGTAAACCAGTATCTAATATTAATCTTCCTAGTATCATATAAGAATAGACTACTTAATACCACCAATTCATTTACCCGTACGCAAATAGCCTTTTTTAATTCTTTAGTCGAAAAAACATACCGTTTAGACAAAATGGTCGGATAGCGAATGGGTTGACGCACAGCCATGTAACGGTCAAAAGAGATCGCCAACAAGTTGTAGATGGACGCCGTTGACAGCCAGACGTCAGCGGTAAGCCAAATTCGGCATCCGATGTCGCCAAACAACCACTCCTTGCTGTGCTCCTGGAGAAGCGCCAATAAGAAATCGGAACACTGGGGAAATCATCTCACCTAGTTTCAGTGTTCGAATCCCTAGATAGTCTAAAAAAAATCTTTGACCTGTTCTTTTTGGTGGATAAAAAAAGCTAGAAATGTGTCTCTCAGCACAACACTGACCAGCTGTGTTTAGAAATTAGAGGTTAACGAGTGTCGTTCTTTTTGATTCTTTAGTTTTGAACACCTGATTAATGCCCCGACAACGGTGAGCTCGTTCGATGATAAAAAGGATTGAGTAGCTCGAAAAAGGAAATTATGCTGAAAATGTAAATTTTTCAGATATAATATCTCAGTAAAATAAGTTGTTTGAATGGCTTACGGTCTTTCCATGCGTATGCTGCATAATGGCACTTGAAATCGTTTGCACCCGTTTTATTTGCACAGTGTATATTATTTATACAAACTGTTAACAAATTCCTCCGAAAACCCATCTAGTGGTGCTACGAAGTAAACCCCTGCTGTAATGCACACAGTCGCTGGTTCGATGCTTTTTCGTAGATCCTATTCACTTCAAGTGTTTGTAGAGGATTCGAAGCCAAAGTCTATGTATTAGGTTGACATAGAAGCAGTGACAGTCTCTGAGCAGAATATTAACAGAAATTGGGTAACTTACATAAACAAAAAACTTTATTGACCAAAAATGTTGCTTTATTTTACTCATTCATATAACCAGATTTTGGAAACTGTGCCGCTTCCAGCCTTCCTTTCATAGCGTTCGTTTTCTTGAGTGCTGGTCGAGTTGGTTTACCTTGGAATCTTGAGATAGCCTTGCTAGTTTGTTCCCAGGTCTTCAACTCAGGCAGACGTCTGCCTTTTTGTGGATTAGAGGGAGATTTTCCAAAGTGCACCGGTAGTAGTTTGCGGACCCCCGAAGCAATAGAACGCATGGTTGCTCTGGGACCGATTCGAGCCAGCGACCATGCGTGTGTTGCGTGGCATCTCTAATCGTTGCGCTTCTCAGGCCTTGTTAATCAAAGTAAGATTCATTAACATCCGTAACATTCTTGTTTTTTAACAAGACAGTTCATCTCGCTGTCTTAAAAATGGTGAAGATTTCGAAGTAATGAAATCTTCGAAAGCACACCAAGTAGCAGTTTGTTTGCCGACTTTACATTTTCGAGGTATGTCAAAAATTACTTGTTGATCAACGACTGGCCTGCTGAATATTCTGGGTAGGACAAAGTTTCGTAGCTCAATAGGTTAAATTTTTGCAGTTTATTTGTGCAACATGTGATAGAGTACTTTTTAGGCGAGAGGATTGAATTTTTTGTTGAGCAATGCTTGGTACATACGCTGTAATATTTGATTTATTTCTTAAATTTTGACGAAGTACATATCTGATGTGATAACACCAATATTACGAATGTTGTGGTGGATTAATCCCGCTGCAGACGATCAAACGGTCACCATAATTCATTATACGTTAGAAAGAGATATGAGGGAGTGGGTAGAGCAGTGGTAGGGATGTCGTTGATCACGATGGTGGCTCGACGCTACTCCGGGCCTGTCAAGTCTCCCCATCCTTCCAGGGATGCGAAATTGAAATTCGTATCAAATATTTCTTGAAACAGCTGACTCCTTCAAATCCACGCAGAAACTTTCTAGTATGCCTATCCCAGGAATGCAGCAAGAATCGACTTGACCAGCACTGAACGACATTCATAACGAAGACGAAAATCCTCAATCTTCAGTCCAATCCATAGGCAAAGAAGTTCGAAGAAGTTCGTGAATGATGGATACGATGAAGCCAGTAGAATGTATGAACTACTGGGATTTGCACATCAGATGTGAACATGGCCATGTAAAAAATGAGGTAAGGAAAGTTGGTGCGTACAAGAAACGCAGTTGAGACTTTATAACGATGATTCCTTTACCCGTAACCATGTTCATGTAGCACCACTTGCTCGCGCTTTTCCACCAATCAAGTGTCTTCCATATGATGACTGAATTGTGGACGTTCAGCTTCTGTCAAGCTCTTGACCAGTTTTTAGAAGGGCAACTCTTGTTGTGACCCTCAGATACTCGTCGTAGCTAAGGGGCGCTATGATTTTGCCATGAATACTTATGTCTCGTTGTAAACTGACATTTATTTAACCTCGGTATAAATGATTAATGTACCTTGTGTCATGACAAGCTAACACGAGGTTGTTACCAATATTTATTCAGCTAACGTCTCGACTTCTTCGTCTTCCTCAGAATCTCGATGATTCGTGTAGATGTCCACAGATGAACCATACTGAGCCGGAGATGACGGTCTTATATGTAGGATTCTTCTTATTGACAGTCGTGATTGCCCAATGATAATAACTTGTTTTCCGGACAAAAAAATCCTGTAGAAGTCGCTATCGTTATTAGCTAACGCAAAACATAACGATATAATTGTAGACCGACTTTTATTTTACCTCGGCATAAATGATCAAGTGAAACAAAAAGTCAGTTTACAATGATGTTTTCATGCTTTGTGCTAGTTAGTAATGATACCAAATTTTGCAGATTTTATTGCCCGGAAAAACAAATTATTATCACCGGACAATCACGACTATCAGTGAGAACAATCCTATATATAAGGCCATCTCCACCTAAGTATACCTCATTCTAAAGATGTTCCAGTAAAGAAGATCCGGTTCGATGCGCGACGAAAACACCATATCGCGAAGATGAACGACTGTGGACATCGACTCGGATCATCGGCCCTGAGAAAGACGAAGACGTCGAAACGTCAGCCGAGTAAATATTGGTAACAACCTCGTGTTAGCTTATCAGTTAAACAACGTACTCATGTCTAAGTTACAAAACTCTTCCAGCTTTCTACTTCTGTTTAGCAAACACGTTTCCTTTGCTAAACAGAAGTAGAATGAATTATTCAATCAATGCCGAGGTTAACAGAAAGTCGTGGGAGTGACTGTGGGAGTCGGACGTGGGAGTTACTTTTCCAGCTATCTACGCAACGTGCATCAGGAAGTGCTTCTTCAGCTTATCGTTCAATGAAATCTGAAATCTCCAGTTGCCTTCATAATTTAGCTATAATTCCAAACCTGAGGATCGAACCGAGACCAATTTCGTGCACTGACAGCACTACTTGTGGGGAAACGTTTCTCATGCCAAAAAAATATATATGTAAAAAATATGCAAAGCATGAGATTTAAAATGGTATGGTAGCAATTTGGCGGAGAAGGTTTGCTAGAAAATGCACTGGCAAGGTTCAAAACGAGAAATAGGAGCAGTTCCACATCAATCTAATGCCAATGAAGTTGAGAGGTTAAAGGATTAGAGATCATTTCATCAATCCAGGAAACAATTCAGCGACAGTTCCCAGGATCGACTTTCTCCCTAACCTCGGCATTGGATTACAAATGTGCCGTCGTCTTGTTCAGCAATCGCGGGATTGTTATACAGCATACATTTCCTTGAATACAAAGAAAGGAATACAAGAGTAGCTGACGTTTCGGCACTATCGCCTTCTCCACAGCTGGAAGAGTGTACTGATATGAAGTTTATTACGCCACCGCTTCGATAACACATACAGAAAGATGAGAATCTATACTGCAATCACTGGATCAACAACTTCTCGAAAAACCCACCGTTTATTACGTGCCTTCCACTGAGGAAGAACAGTAGATTAGATACGTTAAATTGAGTTAAAAACTGTGGCTTCTTCAGAAGCTTTTGGTTATGTGATTATCACATGGATTTTCATCTTCCTGGGTGTGTCATTGAAGCGTCTGGCCTAGAAATTACGTATAAGTGCACCCTCCAGGCTCCGAAGAAGATGATATTTCCAAAACCTCAGCTACTGTTGTGTCGTATATGTTTTTTGTACAGAAATAAACCCTATACTGTATGACAACCTCGCGATTGCTGAGAAGAAAACGACAAGTTTAGCGAGAGTTCGCCTAAGATGACGGTGTTGAGATTGCTCGAAATTGGTGGTCTTTTTTCTTCTTTTGTCGTTCTTGCTAGAAATTTCACGGATTTGTGGCTTCTGTCTGTAAAACAAAAAGGTGTGAATATTAGCTGTAAGATTCTGTACGTTGACGTCCATCATCTATGCAGAGATTTAAAAAAAAGTGAATGATATGGAAACAGCTCCAACCCCAAGAGCCTCTTCAACACATCCGTGGCAACAGCTAATGATTTCGACTAAGTTTACGAAAGGAAAATAACCACCCTCATGAGGGTTTAACCAACAAAGTTCTGCAGAATCAAGTTAACTGAATGAAAAGTCCGATTAAATCTATACAATTTTTGCAGTGCAGATAGAAATTTTGCTCATTCTACCAAGTTGAACTATTGATTTTTCGCTTCAACGAAACATGTTTCTTCCACTTTTTGCGTTGGAGTTCGTATTCTGAACAAGAAAGGATTTAAAGAATAAAAAAAGTGAACAAACGAGACGTCGTCCAACGGAAAATGATTATGTTCCACAGTGTGACGTCAGGTCTTGCGGCTGCTGTGTTTGCATATGAAATTCCAAAAAAGAACTTTTACTCCAGTCCTGTAAGAACTTTAACACGTAGCAAACTTAAAATTGAGGAAATGATCTTCGGAAATTATGCATAAAATCAAGCGATAGTACTAGCGCCCTTCTGAAAGTCTGCAATAATCTAAACTAATCCACCACTCCATCGATGGAGAAATTATCGTCAGTTATCGAAAGCCAGCTTTGTCGCAAATGTGTTGAAAATGGTTTGCAGAAGTGAGAAGAAGAAATGAATTATTCAGTTTCTGTCTCCGGTAACAAAGAATAGTTGCAAAAAAAACCATGACTTAGAAAGCAATTGACGCTGTAAAAAAAAGCTGAAAAAAAATTTTAGGGAGTAGCCAGGAAACGAGAAGTAAAGAAAGTACTTTACAAGCCTTAATTCGACTTATATTATTGACTTGTTAGAAAGGAAGGAAAGGGAAAAATGCAGAAAGAATGTGGGAGAAAATTATAAGTTGTCAAAAGGAAAGGAAAGAAAGGTACCTGAATAATGGCAAATGGAATGATGCAAACACCAAGCAACAAATCGCTGATTGTTAGCGATAGAACGAGAAAGTTGGTCGCGGTGTGCAGCGACGGCTGGGAGACGAGCGTGTACAGAACAAAAACGTTGCCGCAAACCACTACTATGCACACGATTCCCAGGAGAATGCTAACTTCCATCTCTGAAATCCGTGCTAAATTGCATCTACGGCGAGGTTACAATAACCGCAATAGTTCCTTCTGAAAGCACTGAGGAGCAAGTGTTGGAACAAACATATGTAACGTGAAGAAATGAGGAAAGAGGATAAGGAGAAACAAGAAAAAATGTTTTAGCTAAGTCCGAGAAACTGAAAAGAAGATTTACTTACTTACTTGATACTCGAACAGCCCGTCATCACTAGTTGTGCGGACCCCCAGCATAATCACCAATTTCGGAGATTTCCTGGTTAAGCCATCCTGGTTCCCTGGAATCCCGAGAACAGCCTGGCCAAAGTCTACCTCACCATGACAGGCAGTCGCAGCCCTTGTGGATCAGAGGGGGATTTGCCATCATGCGACTTAAATACCAAGACGGTGGTGGATCCTGGTATTGGTTTACTCTTAGCTAGGCTTCCTGATGGAAACGCCGAACTCCTTCTCAGCTTGGGACGAATCCCCCCCGCTGTACATCGCAGTCCGACACCCAGGAACACCTCCCAGCCACGATGAGGCGGTAAACCGTTGGGACGAATAGAGGATTTAAGTCGATACAAAGATCATTTTCTTTTTCACGGCAGTGAAAATACATACTTGTCAGTAATTTGGCAAGATGACGCAAGAACATCGTCATTATGCGGGCGGTGCAAAAGGGTACTGCAACGGTTAGTTCGTGGGAAGTAATTCGAACTTCTATGAAAAATTTCACTTACGCGAATTCAATCTCCGTCATTCGGGTGAAAATTGATAACAGCATATTACGCTATTCGAAAATTCAATGCTAATCCTTAAAGTAGAATTTTTCATGGCAGAACACACTTTACTATGATGCTGACATATTTGGAAAACTTGGACCTCAGGCCAGATTCGGACTCGCGATAACCTTTCCCGGGAGCAAAGACGATAGGCAGTAGATAAAAATTAAAAACCAACTTTAAAAGTCGAAATGAAACGCCTTAGGTCGTGCACATTTCGCCGTTAGACAATTACGTTTGTACCAGTTGAATAGAATTTTGAGCTTTTGGAAGCGGTGAAGTCATTTAAAGGAGTTTTGGCCTCGGTTTGTTCTGCAAAGCTTTTTTTCGGGCGGGACGTTATGGATGCTTGAAAATTAGAAGTCGCTAGGCGCTCTTTCAGCTTTGGAAGAGTGAAATTACAAGTCCTAAATTATTTTTCGAAGAGCATATTACAATCTGCCCATGATTTCAGTTTTTCACACGAATCTGCCAGCAGCGTTCTACTGCTTACTAAGAAGCTTTTTCCGATGAAAGTGTGAGAAATATGTTTCGAGGAAGGCTCAGAATGGAAGTAAAAAATAGGAAGAGAGGAGAATCAAGGCTCGTGTCTTGGGCAAAGAAGAAAAAGGACATAGTGACGTAGTTTGTGTGCGCGAGAGAAACTTAAGAAGGAACTCTAACAAAATAGCGTTGCACTAGATTTTGTTAGTAAGAGAAGAAGCCATTTGGATTGAAAATCGTATTTTACAAGAGATTACAATGCACTTTTCGAAACAAACACTTCAGGGGCCTTGCACTTTGTCACAGTCAAAGGAGTGAATTACAGGCACGCAGCCGGCAGCCATTACTTGATTTGAGGAATATTTAGCTTTCTGAGGAGGTGTGAGCCGAGAAAAAGCCGTAAAGCAATTATGGCGTCGTAGATGGTGAGCAATCAGTCTAGACGGCGGCTCCGAGTCTTGGGTTCGGCAGGTGCATGTGGTGGTGTTCTGATTCACAAACTCACCAGTTCGGATGGAGAACATGCGGTTTGGCCTAATTCTTTGTCCGAAGTCCAAAAATATCCACCCAGTCCTTCCAAATGCTTTCATTACTGATGATTACAAAGAAAATAAAAATGAAATAAAAAGGGACAAGAGTGGGACTTATGGATCACATTTCTGGGAGATCCTGTGAAATCGGATGGCCCATTTGCAAATAATAGATGATAATACGTTGTCAAAGCGTATTATATTTTTTAAGAACTCAGTTCGAAACAGAATAGGATACGCCTTGAAGACGCTGTATTTCAGACAATGCAGTTCACCAGAGACAGTATTTCAGTCATGTTTTTACAATCAGATGGTTGTTTCACAAAAAAAAATTACTTTCCACCTAGAAGAGGAATACACTCGATTGGTCACATGTATTTGAAAAAGTTCTCACGTTCTAATTTGCTATTGTATAGGTGTGTGTGTGTGTGTGTGTGTGTGTGTTTGTGTGTGTGTGTGTGTGTTTGCGTATAATTATGAACCTCATGGTTTCAATGGAAATCACTAAAATTTGCAGTTCTTTTTGCACACGACAGAAATTTCCTTGCCCGGGATGAAATCCTGATTTTCTGGATCGCAAGGACAGATTTTCGTTTTTCATTGACGCTTATTAACAACCTCGCGTTCGCTCTAGAAAAAACACTGATTTATCTAACACTGCCGAAGTCTATAAAAAAGCCGGTCCTGGGATTTACCAGTTTTTTTATGTTGAGGTCGGCATTTCGAATTGAAAAAAATTGGCTGCAAAAATTACGTCTACTCATAAGGTGATAGAGCTAATCTCTACGGCAACAGTGCAAATCTCATGACGTCCTTATTACTTTATCAACTATGTTAAGTGAAAGATTGTGTGGGTGTGTAGCGCAGTGTTTCGAGGTGGCTTGCAATACACACGGTCTTTGGTTCAATTCTCCACCCAAGGCTCGCCAGGCCTTCCTTCCCTCTGGGATCGGCAAATTGGACCCAGACTTGTCTAGAAGGACAGCAGCACTGACTAGAAACGTGGGCTGGCCAGCGTGAGTCATTGTAAAAGCCAGATATGCAATCAATGGGATCTAACGATGCTTGATGAGGTCGAATGCATGGACCATTCTTTAGGAACTAATCAACGTCGAAAGATTCATCACTGTTCATCCAGTGTTCTCGACGTCACAAACTATCGCAGAGAACAAATTTCCATCGAACATCACATCAAAACAAGCCGTAGCGAAGACTGTGACGACGACATCGCTGCGATTCTTCCTCCTCGTGTTGCACCAGTTCAGGATGCTTTTTTATATGCCTTGTATCTTTCGAACGACGGATGATGGTTGAATTGTGAATACTAATTTGTTCTAGAACTTCGCTAGCATATTTAAAGTTTAAACTGCAATAATCGCTTTCAAGTGATTGTCGTGCATTACGGCGACCTCATTCCTTTTTGAGACTTACAAAAAATTTTGTAATCAAGTGAGCATCAAGGGAGCGCTCGGATATATTTAAGTTTGCTGTTTTTAATCTGTCACTCGACTATTCAGAAGAATTGCTGCTGAAGTGGAACGGATCTGTTCGTGGGACTGCAAACCTCTCTGTGATTCAAAAGGCCGGCGACTGCTCATGTAGAACAACTGACAACAGAGTAGCACGGATATCTCAGAATTGCAGCAGAGGAAAAGTTCTTAGATGCTCAAGCATTAGGCTGAAACATTCGCGACCTCAGCTTTCTGTATCGATATCTGTACAAAAACAAAAGATAGAGGTGATGGAGCAAGTACAACATGAAGGAAAAGGCGAACTATGTATATGGAAAGTGTAAGGCAACTAGGTGCATCAAAAGCAGAGATGCCATCCGATTGAATCTCTGAGAAGCTTGAGGCATTCGGTCTTTCAGATATTTTTTTCTGATCATTTGAAAATAATCAACAGGAGTTGAAGGGACTGTGCGGAAATTTTCGGACTTGCAACAGTGAATGAGGCTCCTTTGCGTGAGCTGTTGGATTTTCGAAATAAAACACAACCACACTCACCTTCTAGAGGAACCAAAGAGAGCCAGTAACATATCCGATTAACGAACAAAACTCGGAGATACAACCACATTGGTGCTGAGATATGTGCAAAATTCCGGACCGCAGTTGTCTGCGGTAGGGAACGAACTCGCTATTACCCTTTCCGGGGCTAACGCGTTCACCACCACACCATGCGGGTCCTTAGTTTCGCCTGTCTCTCAGCTAGTTCTATCTACCATTGTGGTTGTATCAAATACATTACCCTGCCAGGAAAAATAGTAATAGGCAGCAAATCAAAAAAGGAAACTCAGAGAATCACTCATCGCCGCAGACATCGTGCATTGTGGGTTCTTCTCGGGTCACCTCTTCCACTCAGGAGCCAAAAAATTCTCTCTATCAGGTAATGATTGCCAGATGTTTGCTTGTTGTTCACTCCCTTTTATATGTCGCATATTGATCCTTCCTGAGGACTTCTTCTTATAAAAATGCATTAAGATTTCTTAGAAACTGTGACTTTTACTTGAATAAATTCCTCCCGTAATAGCGAAATCAAGCACTACGCCGTACAGCGAATTTCCTCACCGATCCTCCTCGCCCGCTCACAGAGCAATTGACCTGTTCTTATTCCTTGGCATTAACATGCGTTGATTTCTCAAATAAATTTTAGTTTGAAGGTAAGATATTCTAAAATATAAAAGGATAAAGGATACAGCTCTCAGCGTTGATCAATCCCTTAGGGATGCGCCATGCATTCGATGTCATTAAGCATCGTTGGAGGTTATTGAATGCATATTTTATCTGCACGATGACTCGCTGTGGCCTACCAATGCATCGAGTCAATGCTGCTATCTTTCTAGACAAGTCTGGTAGCAATTTGCCGACCCGGAGGGATGGAAGGCTTGGTGAGACATGGGCGCGGGGATCGATCCAATGTGTTTAGCAGGACGCCTCAAACCACTGCGCCAAACGCGCTCCTATTCTGAAACATATTGTTCAATAATCCTTGGAAATGTTGATGCATATAACGACATATGTATAGATGCCAACCTCCCAAATCAACAAGCAATGTTTTCATTCTTACTACAAGTAGTACACGTTGAACTTCAATAGACCATTATGCAGTGCTTGTTTGCTTCTATGGGAAATGAGCAGTATCATACTTAAGCAATAACACTGCTATCATTTAAATAAATCTCATTAACTCTCCAATGGCGAGGGTTAGGGCGAAAAGCCCCTTCGGATTCGTTTCAGCTGAATATTATAACAAAGGTAGCATAGTTGTTTTTTGTCGAGAAGAACACAAAATATCTGGCAATTCTTCTTGATATCCGATTATTTATGAGTTTAAAGTGGAAGAATACCAAGCAAACGAATGGAAAATGAGAAGACGTAGGCCTCTTAGGAATAGCAATAATACTTGAAAACCAACCGCTGTTGTGATTCCACTGGACACGTGTGGTGCAGTGGTCGGAGGCGCCCTACAACTCACACGTGGAGTCTGTCCCTGCGCCCACGACCCATCATGTTTTCCATCACTCCAGGGTGGACAAATTGGTACCAAACTTGTCTGGGAGGATAGCAGCACTGGTTCGGTACATCGGTAGGCTACCGCGATTGTAAAAGCCAGATATGCATTCAATCACCTCCAATGATACTTAATGAAGTCGGATACATGGCGAATCCCTCAGGAATTAATCAACGCCGAGAGCTTTATCCTTTTATAGTTTCTTAGCTACCTGAAGAACACAGGAGTGGCGCATTTTTGAGTTACAATCACGAAGACTTTGAGAAGTATTTAGTTACAACCGTTTATGTCCGGAAACAAAACTGCTTCTTTTGCGCTGTTTTCTTACTTCCACAGTGTTGTACTTTAAGTCTATGTTGAATGATACCGTGAGAAAACGCCACGTTCGCTTGAGAGAAGTTCTCGTTCCCGATTTTAAAGAAAATGTTTTATCCAATCGTCGTCCATAAGGTGCCTCATGTCAAAACCACCTGTACTAAAACCAGTCACCCGAAACATGGCTTAGAAAAAAGGGAAAGCCCTCGATTGATGTGGTGGATAGCACACGGGCCACGTAATCAGGACTACGAAGCCCACTTGAGAGTTTCGCGCTTTTCTCAAATCTCAGCACCCTTGTAGTTCATTCAAAAAACTACATGTAAGTAATTAAAGGCAACCTTGGGAAAACTCGAGGTAATTAGACTTTAGAAACTGACGTAAAAAGTACTGTGGACTTAATACATTTGCAAAGTAAGTCGATCTTTTTTAAGCAAACAGGACAGAAAAGCATTTTCAAACTCAGTGAACAATACCAGTTGATAATTTTCTGCGTTTCTTCAAGAAAAAAGGATAAAGGATAAAGCTCTCGGTTGATCAATCCCTAAAGGATGCACCATGCATTCGACTTCACTAAGCATCGTTTTGAGGTGATTGAATACATATCTGGCCTTACGATGAACAGCAGTGGTCTATCCTATCGATGTATCGAGCCAGTGCAACTATCCTCCCAAACAAGTCTGGTAGCAATTTGCCGACCCCGGAGGGATGGAACGCTTGGTAGGCCATGGGCGCTACCGTGTGTAATGCAGAGCGTCTCCGACCACTGCGCCACACGCACCCTATCTTCAAGAAAAAACCCGCAATTTGTAATTAGAATCATGGCGAAAAAAAAACATTAAAATTGCTAGCAGGTGGTGGCTTGCAATTCCGTCTGACTTCCCAGAAAAGCTCTTAAAAGGTTCAACGCTACACAGTGTTCATTATGAATAAGAAATATGAAAGTAATAAAATGTAATTGTGCAGCTAGCGAACACTCCATAGAATAATTTTTTTGGCCGATTTACCAATTATATGAGGAGCACGGACTCCTCACACATGCTGTATTCGAGCCCCTGTGTAGCGTAGTGGTTAGAAATGGTTTGCAGCAAACATAGTATCTTTGGATCGCTCTTGTCCCCGCGTTAACTAAACCTTCTATCCCACAAATTAATGGTAGACTTGTCGGGGAGGAAAACACTGACATGCTATATCGATGAGCAGCTCAATCATTGTTTGGGCCAGGTATGTATTCGATCACCTCTGCGATGCTAAGAATGGAACCGAATGCATGGCGCATCCACTGGCGATTGATCAAAGCCGAATACATTATCTTTTTATCCTTTTACCACTGCATTTGGCATTCTTAGGGTGCCTAGGTAAATTCATTGAATTATGGGAACAATAACATAATTGTTTTCTTGGATCCAACGCCGACAGTGCTACAGAAGTTGCAAAAGATTGATATACACCGTTCACAACTCCTTAAAGTGTGCGTTGGAATCAGAGCTCACCGTGGCAAATTGAGAAAGTCACGTTATTGTATGCCTAATTACGTTTAATTTGTAATTTCATCGATTACAAAAACGCTCAGGAAACAGTTCGGATATAGGATCAGGAGACTGTGGCGACTGCAAGATTGAGAAAAGTCGAAAAAAAGGAATGTGCCTGAGCTTACTGGAGAAAAGGCGCTGTCACTAATTGGAGCCCATCATAGCCAAATTGAGGGCGGACATGTTGGGGAATATCAAGCCGCATAGATGGTGTTGTTTCTCGTTTGCTCTATCGACAAAGTAATCTTTTTGTCAGCAATCTATTTCAGAGACATTTGGTGGTCCCACCATGGAGATCATATGGTAATGAATGGATAAATCTGACCGAACGAAACATGCAGTAGTGAATTGGTATTTCTTTTAAAGGCCCTTGAAAGATCTGACTTTTCGATTTCACTCCTCTTTCGAATCTTTTAGTGGTAGTAAACAATAGTAGTGACACTAAAGCTAATCCATAAGCGAAGCGGATGAAAATTTTCGGAACGACTGGAAAACGGGGAATTTTTAGGACCAGGAAACTTTGCTAAGTAGTGCAGTTGATATTAGTATAGAAATTATTCTTATCAATTTGAATGAATTAACTGTTCACAAAGAAGCAATTATGAGACCAGTGAAGAACTCTGAGAATTTTCCTTCTAATGTGAATCCATAAGTAAGAGACAAGTAAAATCCACAAAAAAATAGATTTCAAAGGTTTAGGTAGAAGCTAAGGTGAAAGCCTTGTAGTCTTTTAAAACCCAGTTAATGCTGTCTTTTGATGAATACAACATCTAATAGATTAAAACTTTATAACTGTCTCTACAAGAAGATTTGTTGAAGTGATGGGCTACTTTCACCGCTCACAATTTGAAAGGAGGAAATGCGACGTGTGTCAAGGAATAGTTACCATTAGCTGTTTTTCACAGGTGTTTGCTGAGTAGAAAGGCAATAAAGAAGCCAAAAGTGAGTGCGAGACCGAATACGATTAATTTCAAGCGGAGTGTCACATTTGATGGATGGGATTATGGCGAGCTTAAGAGGTCAACGTTCATTACATGGAAAACATTTCAAAGTGGTGAAGGCTGTTTTTGTCCTGATTGCATTCTCATTGTCAGTGGTTGTTGTTGCTATGGATCAGGAAGCAAATGAGTGAGTTATTTCCACCTCCTCCACAGCGTTCTCCCCAATCCACGTGGAAACGCGTTTCCCCGCCTATCTCCAATATTGCAAGCAGAATAGTCTCCACCACTATTCGACGACGTTCATAAAGAAGGCGAAATCTTTAAGCAGCAGCCGAGGCAACGCAAAACGTTTGAACACCTTTGTAGAAAAAGGGAATTCAAGGAAAACGAATCGAATGCAAAAAGTGTAGGGATCCTCACAGCATATGTGATGACAGGTCACTTGAAAGGTAAAACGTAATAGAGGATAGGACACCAGGCTGAAGCATAATGTTCGTATGAAATTATAAGACGACAGAATTAACAGTCAAACTAGGCTTCTTCAGAAAAAAATTACCAGACTACGGAGCTTCAAATTTTCCATCCAGTAGAGCTGCGAATCTCAAGAGGCATACTGAATACCACACTTCGCCGACTTCGTTTCCCAGCGTTACACGTCGAAATATGCTCAGCTACAAAATAGTCGTAGCTACAAAATCTAAAAAACTTCATTCCTTCATACATGTAGGGGTACACTATGACTCTGAATTTTTTTGAATCTTAGGTTTTCCCACCGTAAAAGCTATTATGGACAGGTTTTTCCAGGAAAACATTTCGAAAATCTGGCAAAAAATTAGAAAACAACGATAATTTATTCTTTGCTTTTAACCCCTTTCACGACCGTCTATCACTGGAGCGCAATTAAGATGTATATTGAAATGAAGATGTACGGTCCGTAAGTCCACACAAGACAAACAACGCAGTGGTTCCTTTATATTGTCGTTCTGTTGTTCGGTTTCCTCACATTTTTTCCTTGTTTCTCTAATTTCTACATGTCCTCTTTGTTCCCATTTTCTCAGACACCTCTTGTGTGTGATGGTAAAAGAAATTCGTCTATGGTATTGTTAGATTTCTGAACGGGTTCCTATGATAATCGCTCCTGTGTCTGCTCCTTGTTTTCATATCCACCAAATTCATTCCATAGTCTGAAACAACTTTTTGCAAGCATTGCTGAGAATACCTACCCATCGACCAGCCGCAGCATAAAATCTATGTTCGACAAGCTATCGCTTGACTACAAAAGGTCATGAAGGTGTTGTATGACCAAAAAGTGTTGTATCTACGTGAAAGCATTGAAAGAGAAGCAGTTCCCGCCATCGATGTCCACTATTTTTCAAACCGACCGTCACATAACCTCAGTATTGATAACCAATGCCTTTCTGGATTATTAAGCCAACACGAGATTGATAAAAAGTCTTATTCAGCTAACGATTCGATATGTTCGTCTTCGTCAGAGCTGATGATCTAATCGATGGTCCACAGTCGTTTGTCCTGTTGATGTGATGGCTTCGTCTTCTTAGCAAGTCGAATCTTCTTCAGTGGAGCACCACTTGGATGAGACAACCTGTGAACTATAGTTGTTATAATACAAAGGTTCAACCCTTTCACTACCAAGGGAATATTTGCGTGGCGGGCCCATCGGACGACGTGTCACTGGAGTGCACTTGAGAAATCAAAATGAACGGTCATGGAAGGGTTAACTTTAAGCGCGATTCACTACAAGCGTACGAAAAGAAAAAAAACAAGATCCCAGGATGAAATTTTGGCAAGGTTCTTTCCAAAAGTTGAAAACAAAAGAGAAAGGGGTGAGAAAATATATACAATGGTGCTGCTGGATATGATTACTTCAATTCGTAATTGGTCATCTTTATGCCAATTAATCGATGGATCTCCATTTGAATGGTAATTTGGTTGTGGGGCCATATTTTCGTTCCTTAGAGTACCCGTGCTAGCGCTTTCCTGAATTGTCACCACAGGCAGTCATCGGACCTCATGCATCAAAAGCGATTTACCATCTTAGGAGAAGATGGGAGGTGGACCCTGGCAAGGTCTTACTTTTTGGTGAAATTCTACGTGATAATCCGAAAGTCGTTCTCAAAAAACCATGCTTGGACGAGCTTCCATTCTACACCGCAGTTTGATACCAAGGGCCATCCTCAGCCACGACTGGGGATGAAGCATTGAGGGGTTTACTAGAATTTTTTATTAACTATTTAAACTTAAAAAAATAATTTAAAGCAAATAAATAAAACTACAAGAATGTACATTCTCGTTAAGGTATTGAAGCCTAAGAACTGATGAAGAAGTGGAACTGTTAGTGAAGAAAGAAACAACGGGCTTTCGCCAGCCCAACCAACATCACGCATTGAGGAAATGAAACGATTTACACAGAAACATGACAACTTTTGAGTCTATTTACATCACTAAATGCACCAATGTGGGTAGACAGATCAATGTAGACAAGCAGAAGATCTCCTAGATGATACCGAACTCCAGCTCTTCCTTACTCATTTGTATGTTCACCAAAGAAATTATAAAGTTTTGATCGCATATTCTTCTTTCCGGCAAACACACAAATATAACGCATTGTAAAAAGACAGTGATTCTCTTCGCTCCTTTAAAGTTTACTGAGAAGCATTGCTGCTCGACAAGAGCGAACGAGATTTTTTGTCACTGCTCGGTGAAGCCACTGGATAGATAGCATGATTAGAAATAACACAGCGGAAAGGTGGTTAGTTCGTTATCATATCCAATCACCATCTCAAAAGGTCTATAGTTGATAGGAACTTTTCGCGTGACGTATACGTTTGAATAGAAAATAGTATTACGTAGGAAAATAAGTGTAGAGAGCAGAGCTGTCGTTAGAAGAATTTAACTAGGAAGAGAAAACACCTCAAAGAAGTCCTATTCTTCTTTTAAATGTACCCACGATAAGAATAATGTCACTAGTACTAAATGGACATTGATATTAATGTCTGAGTCTGTAAGAAAAAAAACAACAAAACCAGGCATAACTTCCGTCATAACAAGTTTGCCTTTAAGTTTTAAAATGAGAAAATGAAAAACTTGTAAACCTGTAGTGAGGACGAGCCATTGAAGTATCAAGTAAGTATAAAGCTCTTGTGTAATCAGTGGAAGAATAGTTGCAGTTGCATAAGTGAACTAGGAAAAACTGCTCCAACAAAAAAGTAATTATGGCTAATCTCCATGAACCACGTCAGCTATTGCTTCGCACGTTCCAATTTCATCTGTCACAAGTGTCCCAATGTGATGTGTTCTCCTTGATCCTCAGCTATAGGTGGGGTGGGCTACCCCGGAAGCTCTGCCAGTTGGCCATGGCTAGTTATGATTATTCATTCGGAATAATTTGCTAAATCGTTTCTACCACACTCGTAAATAGCCTTAACACGTTCGTACGATGTTAACATCACATAGCCTAACACAGCAAACGTTTGGAATTCTGATAATGTTGAAACAACTTTTATTTTCACAATTTCAACTTATAACTTACTGCCTACTCTTTTCATAGGGAGGGTATATTACGAAATATAACTTCATTGATGTTGAGATATTTGCAAAACTCCGGACCGCTGGGGTCTGCGGTGGGGATCGAACACGCTATTACAATTTCCGGAGGCTAACGCGTTCACCACCACACCATGCGGTCCTTCGTTTCGTCTTACTCTCAGCTGGTTCTATCGATCTTTTGCCATCAGCAACCACCCATCAGCGGGATTGATTTTGGGAGCCCAAATCGGCAACGAACCCAGTTAAGCTAAGGCTGCAGTTATAATCACAATTTAAACTTATTATTTAAATAGTTTGTTATTCATTTATTCTATTTTATAATTCATTATCTATTTATTTATTTAAATATAAATAACAGTTTATTATTTATTTATTTTGTTTTATAATTTATTGTTTGTTTATTTTTTATTTAAATAATAAGTTGAAATTATGATTATAAATGTAGTCTCAGCTTAACTGGGTTCATTGCCGATGTGGGCTCCCAAGATCAATCCCGCTGACGTGTGATTGCTGACAGCAAAGATCGATAGAACTAACTGTGAGACAGGCGAAACGAAGGATCCGCATGGTGTGGTGGTGAACGCGTTAATCCCCGGAAAGGGCAATAGAGCGTTCGTTCCCCACCGCAGACACCTGCGGTCCGGAGATTTGCAAATATCTCAGCATCATTGAAACTTAAGCTTTATTTTGTCTACAAACCGTATTTTTTGAATTTCATGGGAAAGCAAAAGCAGATGCAATCGGACTCCCGATGGAACTCGTTAACATATATATATTCCTTTGCTCGTAAATTAACCCGAGATTGACAAACAAACTTTATCCGAATAACGTTTCACTATGCGCGTTCGCCTTCCCCAGAACCGGATTGATGCGAGTCGACTATCTTCTTGCTTCGATGTGGGTCTTCGTGATCGCATCGAGCCAAATTCAATGGAGCACTGTTCGATTGAAAAAGATTCATCAGCTGTTCTTTTTAAACATGACGGTTGTTGATAGTGAGTGTCTAAAAACAATCGCTTATTCTTCTCCAGGCAATCCATCCTGCAGCAATGGGTATCATTTCAGCAAGCCAATATTTCAAAAAACCGATTTTCCTTTAACCTCGGTGTGACTAGTCAACATGCATTCTCACTGATAAGCTACAGCTAAAACTAAGATAAACAGCTACAAATAAAGCTGTGAGCTACAGCTTACTACAAAGTTAAGTTCATATATATTCTTTAGATTTTTCAGTTTTCACGAGGCTGTTATACAAGCTTTGTTTGGCTATCCTGTCGACGTTCTCTTCAGAGCCGGTGGATCCGAGACAGTTGTCCACAGCCGTTCGTCCTCGCTATTGGGTCCTCATAGTCCTATCATAGCAAATATTCTGGAGCCGAGCCCAGCTCCAATGAAGATCCTCATTCGACGTTGTTATTGTATACAGAGCGAATGCTGCTGATTGACCACTAGTAAAGAAAAAGCATTCATGAAGATAATCTATCTTGTAATCGGTATTACATCAGCTATCACATAGCAAATGAACGCTTTCAGAAAATCGGCCATCATTCAACCACGGCGTTTCCCTTTCATATAGGACCGGTGTTGATATATCGATTGCCTGTTGATAATAATTCGTCATGCCTGAACAAGCCATCCTGCATCAGTCGGCATCATTATCACCTGGCAAACAGCATTATAGTTTTCAAGCCGACCGTCATTTAATCTCGGTAGTAAAATAATCAATATGTTTTTTTTACATGTAAAAGCATCGTAAAAGGCACGGACCAAGACAATCAAGTCGTGGATTAAAAATGCCTACACGAGAGACGTCTCCAATTCTACGTCGATGTTAACACAGACGTCAAAACAGGGGCTAGAACAAAGCGATAGCATCTACGCCAAAATTATTTTACCGCCACCCCTGAGAACCTCATGCCAACATAGGAATGCACAACATGAGAGTGAAAATCGACAGTCCGCAATTACACCATCTTCGCTTTGCTGATGACATTGTCCTTATAACACCAAACATTAGCCAAGCGAAACGTATGCTTGCGGACTTTGATAAAGCCTGTGGAAATATTGGTCTTCGACTAAATCTCACAATAACGATGTTCATAAGGAACGGATCCGTTTCGTATGCTCCATTCACGTTCAACGGAACGAGTATCTCCGAATGATCTAGTTATGTCTATCTTGGTCGTGAAATCAACATGATGAACGACTTAGCTCCAGAGCTGAGCAGAAGGAAACAAGCGGCTTTGGTGAGCATTCAAGACCATCGAGGATGTAGTGAGAAAGAACACAGAATGACGCAACTCCGTGCCCACGTTTTTCGACTCATCAGTACTTCCTGCCCCAACGTTACTGCGTCAGAAACCTGGTCGCTGCGTATGCAGGATGCATAGATCACTCAGCGTTATTTCGAACGCGCAGTCGAAAGGACGATGCTAGGAGTATCCCGTTTCACACAAGTAAGGGATGTGATCCGAAGCTCCGACCTGCGTCAGCGATCACAAATAAAAGATGCCGTTCTGTACGCCAAACTTAGAAAATAAGGTGGGCCGGACACGTAATGTGTACGAATGACAACCGGTGGACAAGAGCCGTTAGTGACTGGATTCCTCGGGATGTCAAACGCAGTGCAGAAAGACCACCAACCCACTGATCGGAGTTCTTCACGAAAAGCCTAGAGGAAAGATATGGTGCTCAACGAGTCCCTAGAGCGAGCAGAACCCACTGAGCTACTCTTGCACGCGACGGGAAAAATAGAACACTTACTAGTGTTCGCTAGAGTCACTTCGCGAGCGATCAACGGAAGGACAGGTGATACTGGTGAGTATTTTTAGAAGGAAGTTCTACCTTATTACTTCAAATACGTTGCTTGTTTAACCCATGTCTATAAAGACAACAATCCCCACCAAATAACCAACGATGTCCAGTACTTCTAAATCAAATTTACATACACTTTCTAAGTGAGCTATTGTATCGCTTTAAAACATACTTTCTGCACAAGCTATTGTATTGCCTAGACACAAAATTTCTGTGCACGCAGCTCTGTCACGTTGTAAAGCTAAGAAACTTTCTAGGGTCCTTCTTCGAGCACACCGCTTGTTTCTTCTATCAACACTCTGCCGATTACAAAAGAATGTATAACTCATGCTCTAGTTCGCTCAAGTACTGCTCTTGGAGTACTCATATTCTTCAGGTATCTTTATTTTGTGAAGTAGAATTAGAATGACGAGCTGCATATTAGTACAAACTACCATAAGTCAGTTATTCCTTATTCTTTGCTACAGTTCTCCTTTATATTACTTCTCCAGCTTGTGATATAAGGAACGCTCGGTACCATCAATTTGGTATCGTTTCTTCCAATGCTGCCACGTGCTCCTTACCTTTCTTGGTCAATTGGTATTCCACGTTAACCTTCCGGGTTCGGCTTCTACATCGTCCTTGAGCGGTCGGTTACTTCTTCATTCCTACTTTCGTTTCTGATTTGGGTTTTAACAGCTCTCCGAATCACCTAGGAGAAGACCGAGCAAAGGATTCGTCGCCGAAAACACACCTCCCTCTGATCCACATCGTGGTGAAGACCTGGATACGCCCTTGCATAGCTTGCGTCAGGACTCCAGGGAGGACCATTGCACGACCAGCAATAGGCCAGTCCTAGTACCCCGCACACTGGGTGCTCCTGTTTATGACGTCAGGCGGTGAGAGGCCAGAAAATCTCGGGTTACGCAGGACGTCATTGGAACCGGATCTGACGAAAACACGCACGACACGCCATAGAGATTGTTTCTTACTATGCATGTATAATGCGAGAACACTCTCCACAGACGCCGATCTTCACGCCATTCTTGTAGCCGCAGATTGCATTAAATTTCATGTGATCGCATTACAAGAAACAAAAATCAAGAAGACCGACATGCGCCAACTAAACAACGAGACCTTTATGATCCGTGGAGAAAAGGTCCCTTCACAAAATGTCAGCGGCGTAGGCTTTGTCGTCCACCCGTCCATTGTCCATCTCGTCGACTCATACGAGATCCTTTCCCCTCGCATAGCCGTCCTCCTTTTTCAACTGTCGCATCATAAGAAGATCACTATCATCAACTGTTACTCACCGACCGACGCAGCTGATGAGTACGAATTAAATGCGTTCTACTATCAGCTGGAGGAAGCCATCCGCAGTGATAAAGCATATCATAAATTTGTTATCGGAGACTTCAACGCCAGAGTAGGAAAGGCCAACGAGAGTGAATACAGGATCGGAAATCTTGAATTAGGAGAAAGAAGTGAGAGTGGGAACCGTCTCGCAGAACTCCTGTCCGCAGTACGTCTCTTCCATGGAAACTCGTTTTTCCAAAAGAAAGAAAGCCGCCGCTGGACATGGGAGTCTCCTAACTGCACGACTCATGCGGGGGATCGACCACATTCTGACAAGCAGAAGATGGTGCCTACCAGACACATCGGTAGTCCCCCTCATTCTGTACTGGTTCCGATCACCGTCTTCTTCGCGCGAAGATTCGATTCAGCCACAAGCTGGAAAAGAACTCTCTTCATCGATCACGAGGAAAAAAGTCTAGCAGTATACGACGAGAACATTCTGAACGAGGTCCTATCCAACCGTGACTGGCAGATTAAAGAAGACCCGATCGGAGACTACGAACTGCTCGTCGAAGGACTGAAAAGCTTTGCCGAATTCGCCTCACTTCCTCAAATAAGAAGAGCGGATCGCATCTACATCACTACTAAGGAGTTGCTCGAAAAGAGAAGGAAACTGAAGTTTGATCCTACTGCAACACGTTTAGCATAGCTAGTAATAAACGCCAGCTGCAGAAGAGCTTTGCAGGAAGATCTACAACGGTACAAGCAAAAGAAACTACTGGAAGCAGCAGAGAAAAGAAGCGGTCTGAAAAAATGCCGTCGGGACTTGTGTGATTATAAGGCTCCGCTGTCAGCCCTGATGAACGAAGATGGGATCGTCAAAACTTCCGGCCATGATATGGAATTAATAACGGAAACGTTCTACACCAACCTTTTTTTTTCCACAATCCCCGTCCCGGACCCTAATATTCCCGCTAGAAAAAAACCACCTGGAATTCTTCCGTCGGAGGTTCGAGTTGTGATAGAAAGCATGAAAAGAGGCACAACTGCAGGACGCGATAATATTACCGCCGACTTCCTTACGCCTGGAAGCATAATTTACATGTACCTCTCGCAAATCATATGAAAGCCTACCTTTAAAAGGAAAAGGACGTCGCGCACGGTCATCGTGCCCAAAAAAAGGAGACCGAAGGGATCTTCACAACTATCGTTATGCTTGTTGAATGTACTCTACAAGCTCTTCACGAAGATTATCCTATCGCGCATATCAAGGACATTGGATGAGACGCAACCAGTCGAGCAAACAGGATTTGGAAAAGGATTTTCCTGCATGGACCACATCCAAACCGTGTCCAGGGTCATCGAGGTTTGTCGTGAATACCATCTGCCTCTAGTCCTAACCTTGTCGACTATGCAAAAGCGTTTGACAGTGTCAAAACGAATGCCATCCTAGCAGCACTCGTCGACCAAGGAGTGAACCCATCCTACACAAGAACTCTGTCCGACTGTTATCGGAACTGCACTACGAAAATACAGCTTTTGCATCGACCTCTTACCATACCCATAGGAAAAAGGGGTTCGACAGGGCGACACAATATCGCCAGATCTGTTCAGTGCCGCACTGCAGTGGATAATGAAGTCACTCGATTGGGATGAGAAAGGCATACGTATTGATGGACTATTCCTATCAAACCTTCGTTTTGCCGACGACATTGTCATCTTCTCAAGAAGTACTAGCGAAGCAGAGGTGATGATCAACGAGCTCAACGAAGCGGGGGAAAAAGATCGTAGTTCGCATAAATCGAAAGAAGACCCAGTTCATGAAAAAACCCATGGTGCGAAGGCGAAGAAATTGAATTGGATGGCTCTCTCAATGCAGAGACCACCTCGTACGTATATCTTGGGCGATCAATAAACATGGAAAACAACATGAAGGAGGAACTAGATAGAAGGAGAGCAGCTTGGGCCGCATTCAGGCCTCTCAAAGAAACCACCGACCAATTGAAAGACCCGAAAATCCGCGCTCATCTCTTCGATTCTACGGTCCTCCCAGCGCTCTGTTATGCTGCGGAGACATGGGTTGATACCTTAACTACGTCAAGAATACTTCGCACTCCTCACAGAGCTCTTGAGCGATTTCTTCTGAAATTTAACCGGCACTCTCAATGTCTAGCCGGAATGCGAAACTCTGACCTTCGAAATCTGTCACATCTTCGAGGTCAGGAGAATATACATCGATAGCGAAACATAGATGGGCCGGTCACATAATGAGAAGAACAGACGATAGGTGGACGAAAAGAACAGTGGAGTGTACTCCAAGAGAATGCAAAAAGTCCCCTAGGACGACCACCTACATGTTGGGCGGACGTATTCGTAAACGAAGTTAATCAGCCGTACCCGCAGCTACAGTTGTTTTACAGATCATGATCAGATTATGAGACTCGCAAGCGCTACCATGCTCGAACAAGACCACCACCATGGAATACGATTGCGAGAGAAAGGAACGAATGGCTTATGTGCTGGGGTCCGCACAGCTCGTGAAGACAGACCGTCCACCTTCTTTCTCCCAGAGCAAATCTCAGGGATCGACTTTATTTTAAGTTTGGCATTGACCGATAAGTCACTATTTTTTCTTGGTGACCAAACACGAGGTTAGAATATTACTACATTATTATACTGTTATTACAGCACTTATTAATTCACACTAGCTGACGTTTCGGCGGTTTCGCCTTCTTCAGATCCCGGATAGTTTGGATTTACAATCAATCTACTCAGCCAAACACTTTTACAACTGTTTTGTTCTTTGTGAGGCTTCCAGTTATTTGGTGGAGGCCAGCCGCACAAATTCGTACAATGACGAGCAATGTGGCTCTCTCGGTTCAAAAAACCAGCCTGGAATAGGCGCGAGGTCACACATGGCCACAAGGCACTCCTCCTTGTGGATCATTTTTGGATTTTTGGAATTTAGCCTATATGCTACAAGAGTTCTACGTACTGAGCTGATATCTTGGATTCCTGTGCGAGAATAATGGCTTTTGCTTCATAATCTCCGTCATGTCTTTGTAAACTTTGAGCGCGTAATGGATTGTTGTGTTCAAGGTTCCCATCTATGTATTATTTTATAAGGACGCCCAGTGTTCTACCCGTTTCATGAACGTATTCGTTTCGCCACACTCTACAAGACATCGAAGAAGCCGCACCCAAGCTCATACAATCAACGTTTCTGCTGTTAGGGCATATTATGCATTTCTCCGTTGTGCATAGACGGTCACAATCGGAGTTGCGAACTAGATAGTGGTTGGTGATCTTTCAATCACCGTTGCCGAATTCTCTAGGCCCGCCTTTATTAGGCAACGCTTCATAGCTGCATCTATTTCGTTGGAAATAAAGTAGTGATTAAAAAGGTCCATATTCTCGCTAGAAATATCGTTTGAGAGCGTCGTATTTCCTCTACACCTATCTCGAGGAACTAAGTTTTTCAGCCATTAGAATTGACTATTTGCCGCACGAATTTCAGGAAATCTTCCTTCTGATCTCTTCTTGTGCATAACTAGTGGCTATTTGAAATATGCTCCACAAGTAAACCACTACTATTCATAATCAATTCATCGACATTTTCCAATCTTCCAACCAACCTATGGCGATTGGTCAAGCTGTTGAGGAAACTGTCCTTCGATGCCACATTAATGCCTCTGTTGAAAGTTAATCAAATTAGAATTAAAACTATGGAGCGCGTATGGCGTGGTGGTCGGGGGCGCCCTGCGACACACACGTGGAATCGATCTCCGCGCCCGTGACTCCCAAGCCTTTCACCCCTCCGAGGTCGGCAAATTGGATAGCAGCACTGGCTCGACACATCGGTAGGCCACCGCAAGTCAATGTAAAGGCCAGATATGCATTCAGTCACCTCCAAAAGATGCTTAGTGAAATGGAGTGCATGGCGCATCCCTCAGGGATTCATCAACACCGAGGATTTTTTTAGCATTAATAAAGCATTAGAAGCTCTACAAAGCTTTCAGGGCTTTATCAAAAATTAACTAGAGTTTTATGTCCGCTACCCAATCCATACTGAAAACGTCGCCCAATACCACATGAGATGTGCCGACAAATGTGATAAGAAGTGATTAGAAAAATATGTAAGTATACACGAAAATCCACTAAGCACCAACTTACTCCCTAAGAGAAAACCTTGAACGGTACGTGAATTGGTCTGTCTCCGAAATTTTGTGGATAAAGCCTGGATGGTTAACCCCAACGCCGTACAAAAATGATCTGTGTGATATTGAGTTAACAAACGGTAATATAAGCGCTACCAGAAAACATCAAACTAAAGAGAAGAAACACAGCAACACCACAAATAGCTAATAAGGTATGACTTCAAGTAGGCGATTGAAGAATCCTCCACTGTGCTGCTTTTGTAACTTTGACATTGATCCCACCAATACGGAAGCCGACTCCTCCACCTAAAAAAAATCATGTGTTTTTAGAGGGTTTCGAAGCGGCAGTTGAGTGGCACCACGGTTCGTTCAAATTGAAAAGAAAACCTCGTAATTATTTACTTAAATTGACAAGGAACGAAATGTTCCACGTTTTCTCTTCAAGGAAGATTAAGACCTTTCTAAACCTTTCAAGACATAGGGGTATCCTAAGAACAGAAAGTTCATTGCAACCTGCAAATGTAAGGAAAAGTTGAGTATTACAGCAACAAGGAAGGACAAATTTTACACAGCAAATTTGCATCCTACCTACGAAAATAACCGGAATTTTGAGTAGTGACTTACAGTAAGTCGACCTATTCTTCCACATTTATTTCCCATTTCGGTTTGCACCCAACCAGGACAAAATTGAACGACAAGGATTTTATCATCCGCGAGGTCGATAGCCATTGTTTTCCCTAACTGATTTAGGCCGGTCTGGAAAAACTAACCGTAAGAAAGTTTTCCACAGTATCCCAGCAATAACCGCTAATTCTAGCCAAGCCAATAAAGCTCTGAAAACATACTTTACTAATCTTATAGGCGAGAGAACCAAGTTCGCTACATCCATCCTCGTTCTTTCCAACAGAACCATAGAAACTTGAGATATTTATGATTGCTGCACGATCAACACCAAAGTGATCACCTGTACCACGAGAGGATGCTTTACGCAACAAAGGTAAAAAGGTCTAAAAACATGAGAAGCATTGATTGGCCATTTAAAATAACTATGAAACAAAAACGAAAGTGCCCTAACATATAAATCGACAGTACTCCAAGTCTTACACCTATGCAATAAGGTTTTGTACTAATGTGGAAATCATCATTTATTCTCAAATAAGCACCTGACAAGTAACAGCAGCTCCTACGGTGTTAACATTGAGACAGTCTAAGAGCGTTTGCCGATCAATGGCTCCAGTGGTGAAATATGGAGGAAAAATAGCAGCATTATTTAGTAAAACATTCAATCCGGCTTCTCCGACTAATTTCTCTACCTAGAAACGGCTGAAACAGTGTGATTTGTTGAGTGATGTATTTCGAGAGTGTTCACTATTTACCCTCCCAACGGCTTACCGCATCATCGTGGCTGGGAGGTGCTTCTGGATGTCGCACTGCGATGTACAGCGAGGGATTCATACCCTGGCAGGGTCTCCCAAGCTAAGAAGGAGTCCGGCGTTCCCATCAGGAAACCTAGCTAAGAGTAAACCAATACCAGGATCCACCACCGTTCTGGTATCAAAGTCGCATGGTGGTAAATCTCCCTCTGATCCAAAAGGGCTGCAACTGACTGTCGTGGTGAAGACTTGGGGGCAGACTTTGGCCAGGCTGACCTCAGGACTCCAGGAACCATAATGGCTTAACCAGCAAATCTCCGAAAAAAATGGAGATTATGCTAGGGCCTGCACAACCAGTGAGGACGGGCCGTTCAAGTATCACTATTTGCTGAAATCAGTAGTTGTATTTGCCAAATAAGCTGTGGTGGTAGCACATAGGTTCTATCAATCTTTCACAACAATTGCTTGATCAATACGTCTTTACAATAAATTTACACTGACACTCCCTTGCGAAAATTTCTTGATCGCAATTAACAAGGTAAACATTGTAGAAATATCAAAATAGAGCTGCTTCCTAGTTCCATGAAAATAAAGACGAAGCTCTCGGCGTTGATCAATCCCTGAGGGATGCGCCATGCATTCGACTTCATTAAGCATCGTCTGGAGGTGATTGAATGCATATATGGCCTCTACAATGGCTCGCGGTGGCCTACCGATGTATCGAGCCAGTGCTGGTATCCTCTAAGACAAGCCTGGTATCAATTTGCCAACCCCTAAGGGATGAATGGCTTGGTGGGCCTAGGGCGTGGAGACCAATCCCATGTGTATTGCAGGAAACCTTGGACCACTGCGCCATACGCGCCCTTATTTCTAATTCCATATTAAAATAACTTTTGAAAACCTCCATGTATGCTATGTTGTAGTAGCAAACTCTAACTATAGCAAGAACAAATTTCTCTTGTTTAAAGTTACGTCTTACGAAGAAGAAATAGAAGATACTGAACCCATTAATTTACCCTCGTTAATGTAGATTTCTCGCATCACTCCTGTTTCTCCAAATAAAGACGCTTTAGGTAAGAATGAAATGCTTGCACAAAGCCATTGACATTAGTTATCTAAGGTACAACTTACTGGCAGACCAGCAGCCCATTATTTGCTTGTTCTTCAGTGAACCGAACACAAACAGCGAAACACCATAGCTTATAATACACAATACAGAAAACAAACATAAAAGTGCCCAGAATAATCCAAACAAACAGGAACGAACCTCTATATAGGCCTCTTTGATTGACTGGTCACATGACACATCCATTCTCAGGATTTTCAACCGAGTGTCGGTGATAGCATTCAAACCCTAGATGTTAGGGTAGCAGTATACAATCACCTTTGACAGATTTCTCCTCTATTCACAAACATTCTTGCAGCTTACTCCCTAGGACTAATCAAACGTTTATTGCCACACTTTATAAATCAACTCCAATTTCTTCTGAGTATGCCATTCACCATGATTTTGGTCCTAGTACGAACCAAAACTATAACTGGCGTTTTACACGTTCCCAAACCACTTTGTAAAGGACTACAAAAAACATCGATCCATGATGAATTTAGCAGCTTTTCTACTGCACTTATTTAAATATGTGGACGACTCATCGCCACATCTCCAACGCATCAAACGTATCTTCCATTCGTTCCACGTCTTGCCACCGTAATTCGTAGAAGTTGTCGCGTCACAATGCGGATTCGTATGCGCCTTCATGATATGTGGACTACACTCGCTTTTTGAGATGTTGAATGCAAGCCGAGAGTGATTCTCCCCAGGAAAATCGTGTTCTCAGGCAGCTCAGACAATTGTTGTTCGCTTTAGATCGGAGCTAACTACGTTACCTTGCCACTCGTGGGTGCAAGCGGTGACAGAGTGATGGCACATAATCCTACGATGATTCGACCAACTGTTCGAGGATGTTACAAGCCTAATTGCAGTCTAAAAGATGTCCTGGAAGACGTTTTACTACAGACCTTAGCCCACAATGATGACGTTACTAGCACTCCTGTCACCCAAAAACAGCACAAGAAGAAGACCACGCCGAAGAACACGCCAACAACAGGTTCGATGAAGAGCAGAAAGTGGATCAAAATACTTTAAAAAATCCTCTGAAACTCCAGTTCCACTTCGATACCCCATTTATGCTACTTTGTGCCCACAAAAAAAAAGAATGCCAAAATCGAAAAGAAAAAGAACCCAACCTCCGCGGTCTCTGGATTTAGTGCTCCAGCTATTACTAGTTTTACAGAAGGAACTTTGAGAAACTCCTTAACCAAGCCAAGACCAATACCTCTGTCTGTTCCTGTGATTAGGACGGATGCTGGATAAGCCATCTAAATAGAAACGTTTAACAATAACACATAAGTAACAATTCGTAGCACTTCTAATCCACGTATTTTCGCTATAATATGCCATCATTTTAATCTATTGCCATCTTAACGGTCTCTTTTGCAGCATGATTCCACTGTCATACTTTTTATTTCTATTAGATAGCATATTCATTGAAGGCTGTTGTGCTGGTAGTGCCAAGAGGTACTGAACTTTGCAAAAAACTTCTCTTGACAAGCTTGTATGTTCCGTGGAGAGAGTCCTGATGGGGAAGAAAATGGTAGTAGAGGCATTTCTGCTCTAATTACTCATGCTCACCAAATGTGTGCGCTTCATCAGAGGGCTTTCACACTGTGCTGATAAGGAAACTTCTCAACATATTCATCTCGATTCAAACATGGTCGCCTCCAGGGAATGAATTTATCATAATAAAAGTTCCCCAAGGATAATGGAAACATTCCCCTTCCCCGTCCTCGCCGCAGGGTCTGCCATGCTGAAAAGTCGTCAGGCGTTTTCGTCAGGAATCCCAACTGAAAGTAAACCAACACCAGGATTCATCACCGTCCTGGTATCAAACTAGACGCATGGTGGAGAATCTCCCTCTGATCCACAAGGGCGGCGTCTGTCTGTGGTGGCATACAACAGCCTTCTATTTGGCCTGGCTGACGTCGGAACTCCAGGGAACCACAATAGCTAAACAAGCAAAACTCCGAAAAATGGCGAATATGCTGGGACCCGCACAACTAGTGAGCACGGGCCGTCCAAGTATCCAAGTAATGGAAACATGGACATAACTTAAGACTAGCATAGACCTTATACATTAAAATACATCAGAACACATCGAAATGTCCTATTGGTGGTGAGATTGAATTCTTATCAAAAATCGAATTAACATGAAGAAATATCACGCTGAGATAGGTGGATGAAAAACCACGGCAGTTCGATGAACGCACATTGGCGACTGATTTAGGTACGCGCAACTTTCGATTTACAGAGTGTTATGAAATTCAGTACAATGAAGATTATTTATTTCATATAGGAGGAAGATCTGCATAGTGTTTCGTCGATGAAAAGAAGAAATCGCTTGATCACACCTGATTCAGACCTAGATACTTGTAAGACCAACTATCACCGAGTATGCTCTTGTCTGTCATATGCACGTGTTTTACTCGAATAATTGTAAGCATTGGTAATAAAACATTGACAGGAGACAGCTACGTAGGCAAACAGGTTCTCTTAGAGAGTTCATTATTGTGAATCATATCCAAACAGGTTCATTGAACTGTGACGAGCGTGTAAAATGGCACGTCGTCTCATTTTCACCGAAAGAAAGACAGTTGAGAGAACGGTCATGGAATATCTGGATAACTTACTTTTGTAGACTATGAAAAAGTGTTTGACAGTATCGAAACAAGTATAGTATATAAAAGTATCAGCGCTTATTGAGCAAGAAGTGTACAAGTTCTACACACGAACATTAGATGACTGTTATCGGAAGTGGAGCACAAATACACAGCCTTTTCTACTCCCCAATTCCTCACTACACTCATATGAAGAAGAAGTTCGACAAGGTGGCACAATTGCTGTCTACTGCCGCACTTCAATGGATAATGAAGCCAGTCGAATGGGAAAAGAAGGGCATACGTACTAATGGAAATTTCCTATCACATCGTCGTTTCGCGGATTACTTCGTAGTCTTTTCGAGAAGCACGAGTGAAGCAGAAACGATGGCCCATGAACTCGATGAAACGTGAAAAAAATTGAACGGTGGATAAATAGGACTAAGATCCTGATCCAACCATCCATAGTGCTAAAGTCGAACAAATCCAACTGGATGGTTCTCTGACTACAAAGACCATCTCGTAAGTCTACCTTGGGTGTTAAGTGAGGTTGGAGAATAATGCGAAAGAGAAGTTATACAGAAGAAGCGGGTAGCATTGGCAGCTCTCTGACCTCTCAAAGGAGCCACCGACCAACTAACAAACCTGAAGGTTCACGCTCACCTATTTGATTCAACGGTCTTATCAGTGCTGAAATGCAGCAGAAACGTGGCTGATACTTCATCCACGCTAAAAATCTGCCCAAAAAATACCATCCACTTAGAGCTTGAACGTCTTCGGAAATTTAATCGACAATCACAAGTCTTGAAGGAAAAGCGCAGCTCAGATCTCCAAAATTTATCCCATCTTAGGGATCTAGAACCAATAAAGACGGGCCATTCAGGTATCCAAGTATATACAAGTATATAAGTATATAGAGTTCGCATCAACCAATCGCGGTTTCGTAAATGGATGCATACATGCATATCTCACTTCATTTGTTCTAACCCGCCAGTGTGTATGATGGAATTTTATTAAGAATGTTCACACCATATACATTTTGACATTTTCCTCCTGTTCGATTATAAGAATACATTTCCTGCTTAGATTGAATCAAATGCTTGCAGGAAAAAGACATCAATCAAACCCAGCACGGAATGGTGGCACTAAGCATGGTTTAGTAGAATGGTTTTAATGCAATTTTCTGTTTGTAAGGATATCATCGATCCACTCATGTATCGTAGCGTCAGGTCTTGTAGAGACATTCAGCTATTTCATAGAAAATCTCTATCTTATCAAGTTAGCACTTTTCACATTATTGCTCAATTTATGAGCATACAAAGGATGCTTCTAGCTCATTCCTAATTTCGCCCATCACTACCCCGTTCGGTCCCACTTGCACGCCTCATCTCATCTTCTCAACAGAAATAAGAAAGACTTAGGGCCGAAAACCAAAATGAGAAGAAATATTCGCTTTGAATAAGTATTCTTCTGCTGAGACAGCAGATAAAATTCCCATTTCCAGAAGCAACTCTTCCCTTAGAATTCCATGAAAAAAACACTGTGTGTTATAGAAAGGAGTTCAGCAAGACAGCTTCCATGCTCTTCTCGTCCTTCTATGTCAAATTTTCCGAGTACATAACCGCTCTCGTTGTTCTTTCCTACGCTGGAGTTAAAGACCTCAACGTCGTTGTGGATCACTGTCTCCAAATGATAAAAGAAAGAATTCAGTTTGTACTTATTAAGTGTACCGGTGGATGAGTGGCAGTTGACAGTGCTGATCTTTCTATGGTGCGTGGGTCGAACAGCAATGGGAAACGAATCAACAAAATTGATAAATGATAGGTGCACAAGAAAGCCAAAGTCACAAACATTTCCTAATGGAATCTTTTTCCCACGAATGACAAGGGTCCCTTCACTTAATTTCACGTTTGTTGCTTTTCCTACTTTTTGTCTGCTGGAATTTGATGCAACCAACAGCTCCAAGAAAAATGTAAAGGTTGAAGTCAGAGAAACCGTTATAGGGATTATAACTTCAGAGAAGGAAGCAATTTACATGACGCGTAATGCTCGTTTTGAATGATCCGGTTAGAATGACGGCCTCTAAAACACGAAATATTATCGCCTCTCGCCATTTCTTTCTGCGCCTGATGTCATGGACAGAATCGCTGTCATTTATATACCCAGTGCTTTAGGTGCTGAAAAGTGGTCGCTAACTGGTTATGAAATTTCTTCTTTCCTGTAGTCCTGATCAAATCTTCACTAAAATGTAGATAAGAGCTAAGCTTTGTCTCAGCAGTGGTTCCCTTGATTTGTCGTTCCACCAACTGGTATGGAAATGATGTCTTAAGTATGGAAATAGGAACAAAAAAAACTGACCGCTCGAGAAGGATGTGGGAAGCCGAGCACTAAAGTAGAAAATGAATGAGGCTTCTTAGATTGAAACGAAAGAAGTAGAGGACTCGTGGTGTTGCACAGGTAAAAATTCGAACAGTGATGAGAGAACTTGTGGCTCGCGGCCTTTTGGAAGTGCCGAAAGAAAATTAAAAAACTGGTAATCGGATGAACCTGTCTGGAAAGCAGTTAACAGGTGCTAAGTATTGAATGTAACGGCTCACAGCACAAAAATATGAAGGGCGTTCGAGGGAGTGAGTAAGAGTGGAGAACTGTTTGTGAGGTACCTGTGAGCAATGAAAGTATTTAACTTCTGTTAGCATACACAACGTAGTTACACAAGAATCAACGATAACGTTAATGTATCAGCAATTCAAGAGTTAGGGACTACACTTAATCTGATTACAAGCTAAGCAAATGAATCCGCAAGGAAAGATCCAGCAGGAGGGAGATAATGATAGAGATGTCTGTAAGGTACCTGTGAGTAACGAAAGTATTTAACTTATGTTAACACACACAATTTAGTTACACGAGAATCAACGATAACGTTAATGTATCAGCAATGCAAGAGCTAAAGATTACACTTCATATCATTACGAGCTAAGCAAATGAATCCGCAAGGAAGGACCCAACAGGATGGAGATAATTATGGAGCTGGCGACGGCGCTCTCCAGCTCGTCGCCGGGCCAAATGACTGTGCTAGTGTGCGTGGCTACGTACCAGCGAGCGGCGTGCCCATTGGCCAGAACTGGACATAGACGCAAGGTACGCACGCCGCGTTGTGGCAACGACATCGACGCATAGAATGTATTAGTTAGGCAGATAGAGAATTCTCTACCTGATACAGGAATTCTCTACTATTGAAAATCTTTGAGAAAACCACAACGTTCACTGAAAGGCACTCCCCTTAAAGGCGCTCCGCGATACTGTAGAACAGGCCGACATCATGATATGCGTTGTGAAAAAAGAACAACGGTGTCAAAGGCGTGTTATCAACACGAGTTTAGCCGCGAGTGTTGATTCTTCTCAACAAATATCGATCAGTCGTTTAAAATTGAAAACAAGTGAATCAAGACGAAGCGTCCCATGCGATGTAGATCAATAAGAACTGAGCGCTTGGTGCGATTTTTGCACAGTAGATTACACTGCACACATGGTCATCATGTCATCATTGACGATTTCAACGCCAAGGTCGGACCTTAAGAACATCTGAAGAACTTCAAAATCACCCGTATCACCTGTATCACCTAAACTCCCGTTGATCGTCGAGTGACCCGAACGGGCGCCAGTAAATTTTCCATTTTTTCCTGTCGCGTGCAAGAGTAGCCCAGTGCGTTCTGCTAATTTTAGGAACTCGTTGAGCATCATATCTTTCTTCTAAGCTTTTCGTGAAGAACTCTGACTATCGAGTCGGTGGTCTTCCTGCAGTGCGTTTTGACATCCCGGGGAATTCACTCACTAACAGCTCTTGTCCATCGGTTATCATTCATACGCATTACCTGTCCGACCCACCTTATCTTCGACTCTTTGGCGTACAGAACGACATCTTTGACTTTTGATCGTTGACGCAGGTCGGAGTTTCGGATCTTTTCCCTTACTTGCATGACACGGGATACCCCTTGCATCGTCCTTTCGACTATGCGTTCAATAACGCTGAGTGATTTTTCATCCTGTTGACGCAGCCATTAGGTTTCTGAGGCACACGTTGGGGCAGGCAGAATCGATGAAGTCGAAAACGTGGGCGCGGAGTTGCTCATTCTTTGTTCTCCTCACTACATCCTCGATGCTCTTAAAAGCTTCCTAAGCCGCTCGTTTGCTTCTGCTCACCTCTGGAGCTAACTCGTCCAACATGTTAATTTCCCGACCTAGATAGACATAACTAGAGCATGCGGAGATAATCGTTCCGTTGAGCGTGAATGGGGCATACGAAACCAATCCGTTTTTCATGAACATCGTTTTTTGTGAGATTTGATCGAAAACCAATCTTTCCACAGGCTTTATCAAAGTCGGTAAGCATACGTTCCGCTTGGCTAATGTTTGCGTTATAAGGATGATGTCATTAACAAAGCGAAGATGGTGTAACTGCCGACCATCGATTTTCACTCCCCATATTATCCCATTCCAATGTTCGCATGACGTTCTGGAGGGTCGCGGTAAATAATTTTGGCGAGATGGTATCGCCTTGCCTAACCCCTCCTTTGACGTCGATGTTAATAACGTTGTTGAATGGTGAAATCTTGGTTGTGAAATTTTTTGTACAGCTCACGAAGAATCTTTATGTAGTGAGTAGGGACTCTTTGACTATCAAGGGCTTCCATGACTGCTTCTATCTCAGTTGAGTCAAAGGCCTTCTGTAAATCGACGAAAGTGAGACAGAGCGGTCTTTTTGTATTCTCGCGATACTTCAATAAGCCTTGTTATCGTGTGGATGTGGTCCATCGTACTAAATCCTTTTCGAAACCCTGCTTGGCCACATGGCTATCCTTCGTCCAGTGTTCTGTCAATCCTGTTTAGGGATGACTTTCGTGAAAAGTTTTGTAGACGACAGACAGCAGGCAGATTGGGTGATAGTTGCCGATATCGTGTAGGTCACCGTTCTTGAACAATAACACGGTCTTGCTGGTCCTCCACTGAGTAGGGACCTTGCGTTCAGACAAGTAACGTTTGAACAGCAGAGCAACTGTTTTATGTGGACTGGTGGAAGGTTTTTCAGGTGTTCAGATCTTATGCTACCGGACCTGGAGCTGCTGGATTTTTCACCGAGTGCACTAATTCTAACAAAATGGAGAAGGTGAAGGACCGCTTGAGTTTATCATGAGCACTAAATCGGTTTATGGAAACTCACAAGGTCGGTCTCTCTTCAAACCTGGGATGCGGGAGTATCCCAGCAGGAAATACCATGACGAGGTCAACCATACAATGATGAATCAAGGGTCATCCCTAATCGATCTCGCTGTAAAAGAAAAAAAAGATACGCTCCTTTGGAGCATAAGAATAAAGCTTCTAAATTGAAGATATGATACCTTAAATCTATTATAAAAGGGATATGATAACTCGACTTTAGGAAAACCCTACTATTGGAGAATACGACGGAACAGCCAACACGTTCGAGGTAGTGCTAGGGTAGCTGACAGTTTTGAAGCTCATCAGACAGCCTCCAGCTCGAGGTACTGTCACGTACGTTAAGCAGTTGAAAGTTAGTCATGTCTAATATGTGACTGCACCTTAACGGGAACAGATTATCAACACTCACTAGCGGCCTACGGCATTTCAGCAATACCGTAGGTAAGAACAATTCTTCTCATACCCCCAGAAAAAAAAGCCACAATACCGCTGGACTGACTGACGCGAACAAAACCCGTCGGAGAACTCTAGCAACGTCAAAAACAAGCAGAGTCCTTGATGACTATTACTACATTCCATCGACTTACAACTCAAGGCTACTACAGAAGCAAATGAAGAAAAATTAGGAGTTTGAAGAGTTCTCGGATATTTCATGGCTTTCCAGGAGGGCAATAAAACGAAGGCGTTAACCCAGAAAAAGTATTTGTTAAATGACCCATTAGAAATTTTTTTAAAAAAATTTTTCCTAATGGAAAAGAGGCAGCTGAACACATAAACGATCTTTGCTTCACAGATCATCCCACTGACCGGTGAATGCTGATAGCATCGTTAGGATAAAAAATTGGCGGAGAGAGAAGCAAATCAAGGACCCCGGTGATCCACTGGGTAACATATAGGTCACCAAAAAAGGTTAATCGCTGGTTTCGAATCCGGGTTGGGGTCCAAGTTTTGCAAATATCTAAGCATCATTGTAATTGTATTTCATATAATACCCTATCATAAAAAGGTAATGGGCAGTAAATAAAAAAGTTAAGCATTGTGATGCAACACTGTGATTCAAACGATACTTCGGCGAATATCGTCGTGTCAACTGGGCGAAAATCTAATTTCTCACTACCGTCCGTGTACAAAAATATGGGTCCTCAAGGAATAAAGTGGAAAAAATATATGTCATGGTCCCAGCAAAGTCGGGAAATTATCGCATTATTACAAAGAAATTTTTGACTTATACATAATGACATGTAGGTTCAAGAAGCCTTCGTTGCAACAAACAAAATTCATTTAGCCCCTGCAAAGAGTAATAGCGTGTTCGATCCCCACTGCAAACATCTGCGCTCGGAGTTTTGCGAATATCTTAGTCATTAGCGTCATTGTGCTACACAAAAGGCAGCCGTGAAAAACTGCAGTAGGCAGCAAATAAAAGGTTAACATTGTAAATATGCACAATATTTTTAGAAACAACTGCTACCTCATTCCTCCAACTACGTTGGCGGTTTAACCAATGCATCCATAGAAAACATTCTGCACCAAATAACGAACTTTGTCTAGCACTCCTGCACCAATTCACATGTAATTTCTGCATAAGCTACTGTGTGGTCTTCAAATGAACTTCTATCCAAGCACCACTATAAGATTGTACAACCGGGAAACTTTTTATAAATCTCCTTTTGAGCACAACTCTAGTTTTCTTCTATCAAAACAACGCCGATTACAATAAGAAAGTAAGTAGCATTATTATTCATCCTTTAGTTCGCTAACGTAGTGGTCTTAGAGTCCCGATCTTCTCATTTCACGTAGAAGAATTCGTGTGACGAGTTCTTCATTAATATGACCAATCATAACCTCAGTTGTACGCTACGCTTTTTCCTCTCCAATCACCAATGTCTCAGTTATTCCTCATTCCTTGCTATAGTTCCTCTTCATACTAGTTCCTTAGTCTATAATATAAACTGCGCTCGCTTAACTGGTATTATTTCATCCGATGCTGCCACTTGCACTCACTTTTGTGGTGAAGTTGTATTTTAAGTGAAACTTCTTGCTCACATTACGTGATCAGTCTATTGTAGAAGCTACTCTCCTACTTCCATTGCACCCTTCTCGCTCACTGAGCTAATCCTTCCTTGTTCATTCCGTTGTTGTCTTGACCCTTGTATTGCATAACCACATGAATGCAGGAACTCACAGTAATCTCTACTGGGGGTGGGCATGTCCCACCCACCACATCAACCGATGCTCTTGCTTTGCCTTTTTCTCAGCCATGTTCATACTGTCTAGCTGGTATCAAAAATCACCCGTCAACGGAAACGATATGTGGATCACAAATCGGCATCGAACTCAGTTAAACTGAAGCTGCAGTCGAAATCACAACGTCTTAAACTTTATTTGCTGCCCATTTTTCTCATGGTAGGGTACTTCCATAGCATGGCTTACACTGTTTACATTTATCTATTGTTTACATTTGTCTACGTCATGGTATCATTAGTATTCCATTGCTACTAATCACGCTTTTTAATACGATCCACCTTTCACACTTACTGTTGCATCCCAGCATTTCTCTACATTTGATTCGTTTCCTCGCATCCATCATCACTAACGTCTCCCAACTTTTACGTGTGGCCTCGGCCGCCGCTTGACGATTTGCATTTAATCTTAGATGTCGTAGATTCTGTTGTCGAGCTGATCGAACCGATTATCACTGGAGTCTTGAGATAGCGGCGCTGGAGCGTTCTCAATAGCATTGAGAGTGAACTTTCCACAGACAAGTCACACTAATTTCGCAACCCCGGAGAGATGGAAGGATTGCTGAGTCCGGAGCGGGATCGAAGCAGCTCCATGCTCGTGATGACGGGAACACCACTGTGCTATCTGCCCTTACTAACGACACTGTATGGATTAACTACCCAACCTTCAGGATTTTTATGCGGCCCCAATAGTCTGGCATGAAAACTTTGTACAAAGTCGAGCATTTTGTTTCCACCTGGCGATTATTCGTTTTGAACAGCTTACTCGAAAAATTATGTTCCACTGAGCTAATATAACAACTATTGCCAGAATAGTTGCCATTCTTTCGTCTTATCGCATGTTCCTACAATAAAGCCATTCGTCGTCCCTCATATCGCTTTGCAATCTTGCAGCATATAAATGTTTTCATTTCATTCTGAGAAATTTTGCTTGTCATAAACGCCCTTTGTTATCAAACCTTTTTATGCAATCGAAACTTTTTTGTGCGTTGTTTCTGTTCCAAGCTGTCACACGCACGATAACACAAAGGGCATGAAGTTGTTTGAGGAAACCGTCCTCAGTGATCTGATTAAGGGAACTGGATGCGGAAATCGACGAATGTTTTCGGTAAAAGTTCTAGACCCGTCTAAAACACCGCCTCCTCCAGAAGACATTTAAATAGCCCCGTTAGTTAATACCGCATTCGTCTCGATAGGGTCACCTGTTCATACTCCATGCGGTTAATCAAGGTGTTAACTCTTAATGTACGTGTTCACTATTGTATATTAACTTTACTGTCATGTATTCTATATGCATATAGTACTGTTTCACTACCCTATAGCAAAACTGCTAACCAGCCTTACCCTCACTTACTGATCATTATACCACATTTCAGCCTGTATTGTTAACCGATATTCACATATTGCCATTATTGAATTATTATTGTCATAAACGGTATAATTACCCAAATACTGCTCTACGAAGCGACAACTACGAAAAAGTCCCGCGTGGCAGTTTCCTACGAAGTCGGGCATTCTACTCAAAGCTAGTGATTCGGTGCCGAGAACTGACTCAGAAGACCCTAATTTCCACTAGCAACTGCCATAGCTAACCACTTCTTGATGGATTAGCCTAACCACTTTAGCATTAGCACAAAGATGATACCGCTGGTGTCTCATTTCCCACACAATTAAACCTCAACTACTCATAGCCAACATATCAGAACTTTCCCATCCTTATGATCAACCAATGGCGATTGATTTAACTGTTGAGGAAACTGTATTTGAATGCTACATTAATGCCCCCATTAAACATTTGATCCATTGGTCCCCCTCATACAGAGAACTCACGCCGACTAGCGAGGCAACGTGGTACGTCCCCAAATGGCGGATAGGAGTTAATCGTTGACCAAAAGCGACCTTTGCCTCGCTGAGATGCAGCTGGGTCCACGGAATGTACTCCCTGTTTCTGCGGCGCCGATTTGGCACAAGCCTTCTGTGTTTACATGGATGTATTCATGCGTGCGGTTTTAAGTTTGTGCTCGTTTATTCATCGTTCATGTTTTAGTGTGTTTTTCATGAGGCAATTCGGCCAAAAGCTTGCAATCAAAAAACAGGAAATATTTGGTGGGAAGGGGCTCCAATGAATAAACCATTCGTCTACTTTGACAAAGAATGGTAAACCACCCATTAGTATACCCAGCTCTACATTAAGAGCTCAGCAAGCTGTGAGGCGGATATCAAGCTCTAGACATAAAGAAATAAGTGGCCCCATTCTCTTGACTCCGAAAGAGCGACGATACGGCAGCGTTGGCTAGGACGAGCACGGATACTTGCTAAAATCTCAGGGCTATTTTAGCTTGCCTAAACTTCGAAGATCTGCACCTAAAATGCACGCCCACTTCCATCTGACTCCTTAACTGAGAACTTAATCACACAGGCAAAAAAAAGACGAGGTACGACGTCATAGGATTGGCGTAGACAAGAAGACCCATTAGACTCCGTCTACGATACAGGGAGAACTCTCTCTCGGAACATGCGGCAGTAGAGGAGCTGGCGGCGTCGACTCTCCTGTCAACACGTCGGACATGAACGTCGATATATTCAACCAACTAATAACTTAACTCGGGCGCTTACGATTGAAAAGATCTGGATTAATACCAGCTTCGACAATTTTCCTCGTCTACGCACTGACAAGAAGCTATGATGAAGATGACGAAATCGAAGCGTTGTATATGAACATCGGGAAGCTCTACAGAGAAGATCACACATTTTTTAAGATCGTCATCGGAGATATTAACGTTAAAATTGGAACCAGAAGAACGTTTGAACAGCGTCATATTGAGACCTACGAATCACAATGGAATGAGCAGAGTGAGCGGCTGTCTGACTATCAATGACTACAGAGACCATCCATGATAAATCGCAGCTCCAGAAGCCCACCCTCAACGCTGGACGTGGGAATCTCCCAATGAAGAGTACCATAACGAAATAGTCACATAATTGTAAATCAAAGGTTTTGTATTGCCGATGTCGCTGTTGTCCCAAAATTCTACACGGGATCAGACCTGCGCTTCCCTTCGTGCAAGATTCTCTTCTTCGCGGAAAGGAGAAAGAGCCGTTAAATTCAAAAACGGAACTCCCAGAACCACCATAAACTGGGATTTATTCAACTTGATGTTAAAACAGAGGGTTAGGCAAGGCGATACAATCTCAGCAAAAAATATTTGCCGCCACCCTCGAGAACGTGACGCGAACATTGGAATGGGCAAATATGGGAGTGAAAATCGATGGTCGGCAATTACACCATCTTCGCTTTGATGGTGGCATCATCGTTATAACCAAAACGTTATCCAAACAGAATCAATACTTGCCGGCTTAGATAAAGCCTGCTGGAAATATTGGTCTTCGACTAAATCTCACAATAACGATGTTCATAAGGAACGGATCCGTTTCGTATGCTCCATTCACGTTCAACGGAACGAGTATCTCTGAATGCTCCAGTTATGTCTATCTAGGTCGTGAAATCAACATGTTGAACGACTTTAGCCCCAGAGTTGAGCAGAAAAGAAACGAGCGGCTTGGAAAGCTTTCCAAGAGCATCGAGGATATAGTGAACAGAACAAGGAACACCCGACTCCGTGCCCACCTTTTCGATTCAACGGTACTTCTTGCCTTAACGCATGCGTCAGAAATCTAGAAACCTAGTCGCTGCGCAAGAAAGATTAAGGGTAACTCAGCATTATTGAACGCGCAGTTGAAAGGACTATGCTAGCAGTATCCCGGGTCACATAAGTGAGGGAAGGGATCCCAAGCTCCGACATGCGTCAACGATCGAATACCAAAAATGTCGTTCTATACGGCAAACTGTCGAAGGCAAGGTGGGCCGGACACGTAATGGGTATGCATGACAACCGATGGACATGAGCCTGGATTCCTCGGAAATCGCAAGAAGGAAGACCACCGACCCGACGGGCCAGAGTTCTTCACGAAAACTCTAGAAGAACAGTATGATGCTCAACGAGTGCTAAGAGGCAAGAACATGCTGTGCTACTCTTGCACGCCACAGGAAGAAATGGAAGAATTACTGGCGCCCGCTTGAGTCACTCGACGACCAGCATGACGATAGATGATATTGGTGACAAGTGATTAAACACTTACTAAAAATTTTATGTACACTACTCAGGGCATACGAAAACTGTCCAAAATACCATCACGGGCTGTAGCCGAAAAAGGTGATAGGAAGTGACTTTTGAGCATAAAGAAAAGTCCTGCAATTACGAAGCTGTTTCGTGGTTTAAAAATGATAGGAAAATAGTCGGAATAAAAGGATCGATTGAAGGACAGGGAACGAGATCCTGAGCTGTGAAGTGGTATACAGATTGTCCATAAATGAGAACTATGTCGACAACAACACATCTAAATGATGCTTTAGTGCTGCAAAGTCGAACGTTGAATATTGGACAGAACTCCGTTAACGGAGCTGCTAATCATACCGAATCATGAGCAGCTTCGAGACCCCCTCTCCTTGTCGACGTTGTTCAGATAGGCTACTGAACGGATTACCCGAGACCTCTTTTGTTTCTGCTGCAACCCTTAGGAGCTTCGTCTAAGCCTGTTGTGTGGGGCGAAAACGATAGTATTGAGCAATCTAACAAAAATTCAAAACCTGTTTTGTTTAAAACGCGCCCTCGTAACATGTGAACGGTTCCTGTGTATTACGGCAATCAGACATAGAAAGACCTGATCAGACAATTCACAGTCTGTTTTCCGGAATTAGAGAGATACCTCAGTTTAGTTAAAGATGAATGTTCATGTTAACATGCTTTAACAGAGAAATAAAGAGGAATAGAAGAACAACTTATTTCATGAGGGAAATCCTTGAAGAATTCCTGAAGTGGTCTATGTTTACTGCAACGGTTTATTAAAAAATCATGATCAAGGCCAATTGGTTCAATAAAACAGTAATGTTATCACTGGTAGGAAAAATCAAACGAAAAACGGGAACAACAAAACAACGACAACGACTACACAGAAAAGTTAGTAAGGTATCACTTCAAGATGGCGATTGAAGTATCCTCCATTGTGTTGTTTTTGTAACTTTGACATTGACTGCACCAATGAAGAGACGGACTCCTCAACCTAAGAAAAATAAATACTGGAAAAGCGCATAGAAACGAATGCTGAGTGGCACCAGAATTTATCAAAAATTGAGAGAAAAGAAAGAAACTGCATCTATATCTGTGGAGTTTTTATAAAGTAAATACTTCACATTTTCCATCAGAGAGGAAGAAAGATGTCATGTCATAGAAACAAGAACTTATTCACTGCAATCCTCAAACGCAAGAGAAAGTGGATGTCTCCGTCAGTAGAGTGAAAACGGAATAGGCATATAGTAATCATATATAATACCTACGAAAGTATCCGAAATTCTGAGCACTGACTTTGCAGTGAGTTCAGCTATTCGTCCACCCATATTTCCCATATCGGTTTGCACCCAACCAGGACAAAACTGAGCGACAAGGATTTTATCCTTCGCAAGGTCGACAGCCATTGTCTTACCTAACTGATTCAAGCCAGACTGAAAAGTTAAACATGAGAAAATCCACTTACTTTAACAATCTGACAATAATCGTCTACAGTTACGCCAACAAAATTATTTCAAAGACATACTTTACTGATCTTATAAGCTAAGAAACCGAGTACGCCCGACCCGTCCTCGTTCATTCCAATAGACGCAGCGAAACTGGAGATGTTTACGATTGCGGCACGATCGACACCAAAATGATCACCTGTTCCATAAGACGATACCTGCGCAGCAAGAGTAAGAAGGTCTAGAAAAAACATAAAGGAAGAGTAGATTGATCCATTTAAAACAGTTACAGAACTAAAAACGAAAATGTTTTCAGAGATAAATGAAGAGTACCATTAACGAGCCATTGTGTAAATGAGGTTTTGTGATGGCATAATGTAATGACACAGGACAATTTATCCGCTAGCACTCAAAAGACACCTGACAACTAATAGCCGCTCCAATAGTATTGACGTTGACACAGTCCAAAAGTGTTTGTCGATCAATAGCTCCATGGGTGAAATATGGTGGAAAAATGGCTGCATTGTTTAATAAGAGATTCAACCCAGCCTCTCCAACTGATTTCTCCACCTAAAAATGGTTGAATCAACATGAACTGTTGGATGATATATTTAAGAGCGCGTTAGCTATTTACTTAAAATACCAGTACAATTCGCTCATACCAATTACTTGATCAATACGTCTTTACAGAATACTTCTAAAACAAATGTGCCTTTAATAAAAAAAGAGAGTCTTTAGGTATTACAATGAAATGCTTGCACAGAGCGAGTGACATTAGTTATCAAGGTAGATCTTACTGGAAAAGCAAGAACCCCATTGTTGCTTGTTTTTGAGTGAACCGAACACAAGCAGCGAAACACCGCAGCTGATTATATACGCAGATATCATCACCAAGCGTCCAAAGGAATCCAAAGAGAAACAGAAACTAACCTCTGCATAGGCCTCTTTGATTGATTGGTCACATTTCACATCCATTTTGACGATTTTTAGCCGACCATCGGTGATGGCATGCAAAAACCCTAGAAGGTGTTAGAGTAACAGTATACAACCACCTTTGACATACTTTGCACTTCATTCATATTAACAACGTTCTTGCAGCTTACTCCCTACGACTAGTCAGAATGTTCATTCCAGCAGTTTAGAAACTAACTTCAAGCACTTTTGAATGAAAATGTCTCTCATCTAGATTTCACGTCGAACCGGATACTGTAACCAGCATTCATATGTTCCCAAACCATTTTGTAAATGTAAATGTAAAGAACTCCAATTCCACTCCACTAACTCATTTATGCTGCTTTCTGTCCACAAAAAAAATGCAAAGTCAAAAGAAAAATAATCCAACCTTCGCGTTAGCTGGATTCAGTGCTCCAGCTATTACTAGTTTTACCGAAGGAACTTTGAGGAACTCCTTAACCAAGCCAAGACCAATACCCCTGTCTGTTCCTGTGATTAGAACGGATGCTGGATAAGCCATCTAAATAGGAAGGTTTAACAATAACCCACAAGCAGTAATTCGTAGCATTTATAATCTACGTCTTTTCGCTATAATACGCCGTCATTTTAATCTACTGCCATCCTAACTCTTTTGGCAGCATAATTTCAGTGTCATACTTTTAGTACTTGTCCGATAGCATTCTCACTGAAGGCTGTTGTACTAGTAGTACCAAGAGAAATTAAAGTTTGCAAAGAACTTCTCTGGACAAGCTTGTATGTTCCGTGGAGAGAGTCCTGTTGAGGAAGAAAATGGTAACAGAGACATTTCTGCTGTAACTACGAATGCTCACAAAGTGCACTTCACCAGTCGGTTTTCACACCGTGCTAATGGAAGAACTTCCCAGTATATTCTCAAAATACCCCATTACTGTTGCAAAGAACGTTCTACTGCGGAAACTTCTACCGCAACTAACAATTTTTACAAATGATGTGCCTACAAAGTACCATCTTTATGGCCACTACTGCAACACTACAAACACAAGTGCTTCCTATATCCGATGCTCTTAGTAGAAATCTCTTCGAAGGTTTGAAAGAGCCTCTCATCTCTCTTCCGCCTTCAAAAAAATTGCCCATAAGCTTCACAACCGCCATTTCAAATCTCCAGCTCTGAAGGTGTGTCTGTCAACACATACCGTGTTCTATTTGCGCGGAATATAACGCTTCTCTAGAGGCGCACGTAGCGCAGTGGTCGGAGGCGCCCCGCAATACATATGGGATCGATCCTTGCACACAGCCCCACCAAGCTCTACATCCCTGCGGGGTCGGCAAATTAATACTAGACTTGTATGGGAGGATAGTAGCACTGTCTTCTCTCAATTTTTCTCAAGGGTTGGTAAATTGGTACCAGACCTGTCTGGGACGATGGCAGCACTGGCCCGATACATCGGTACGCCACCGCGAGCCAATGTAAAGGCCAGATATGAATTCAGTCACCTCGAAGAGTGCTTAATGAATTCGAATGCATAGCGCATCCCTCAGGGACAGACCAGCGCCGACAGGTTTGTCCTTAATCCTTTTATAACGCCTCTCTTAAGGACACGGTGGACCCATCGATACACGTGTTGGCCAGTACTGCATATTCTTTTGCAATTCCAAATAACAAGTTGGGTGACTGGCGCGATATTGTAACATCATGTCTGGTCTACTACAGAATGCGTTGTCTTTAAAAATGAAGGAACCAACTAGTTTTTCAAACTTCGTTCATGGCCTAAGCTCGGGTCCGATACAACGTTTTACAGAGGTCCAGCCATAGCATCAGCTATTCTTCAACGGTTAACGTAAAACGGTTCTTTTCTGAAGGTACAGACCGACGGAACTTCTCATCTCTTCCAGAGATGTCAGTTCCCAGTACTATTCTTCGAGTTCGCACTGTTCTAAGAGAAGTAGTTGATCCACAACAAGTAACTGTTACTAAATCCACTGGTGGCGCAGTGGTTGTTGGCGCCACTGCGACACACACGTAGAATCGATCCCCCGTGCCCATGTCTCACCAAGCCTTTCATCCCTCCGAGATTGGAACCAGACTTATCTGGGAGGATAGCAGCACTGACTCGATACATCGGTAGGCCACCGCGAGTCATTGTAAAGGCCAGATATGCACTCTGTCACCTCCAACGATACTTAATGAAGTCGAATGCATGGCGCATCCCTCAGGGATTGATCAACGTCGAGAGCTTTATCCTTTATCCTTTTAAATTCACCGGTTTAAAGGCATCGCACCGTTTAACCACTCATTTCCGACTTCATCATGGTCATTTCCATCTTCAACCGTTTTGTTCATTTTTCATTCGACCAAAAAATGAAGTTCAATTCGTCCTTCAACAATATGATCCAGGAGTACGAAATACAAATCTTTACCATTGACTGATTCCGCCCTCTTTTCTAATCCTTTCCAATGATGAATCGTGGTTGTCGTATAGATCGGGCGAAAAAAAAGTTGAAAGAACATGGAACGAGATCAGCGAAGACCAATAGCACCATGACTGGATGGTGGACGAGTTCCCTTTCCGACACGCACATCGAAGGCAACGCGTAGACAAAAGATGGGAGAGTAGGAGAGACAAAAAGGTATGTAGGATTTAAAAAAAGAAATGGGAAGGATAGATGAGAAGCACATGAAAAAGTTGAATGGTAGAGCTCAAAAATGAAGAAAAAACGATGTGATGGTGTTTTTTAGGGGAAGTGGGAGGAGAACGCACAATGCGCAGGCAACGCAGCGAATATCACGCGTACCAGGCGTAGAAGTGCAACGAGGAAGCAAGTATCCAAATTACATCGCGATTCCCTACTTTAGACGAAGCAGCTGTACGAAAAAATATTGGTGGATAAAGCAAAGAGACGGCAAAACTGCTTTAACAATAACTCTAATGACCGACTTTCCATAAAACTCGGCATAAACAATCGGTAGATTTGCTTATGTGTTCTTATGAACTACCTTTGTTGAGCTGATGCTAGGTTGGTATAAGCTGTCGCTGTTATTGTTGGTCGATGGTCGATGGCTGACGTTTCGAGGACTCGAGAGTCCCACTCGTACCGGCGCCGCTTTGAGGAAGGCAAAATCGCCCAGACGTCAGCCATCGACCAACAACAACAACAACGACAACTTATTTCAACCTTGCTTTTAGCAATAGTTTTAGCCATCCATATGTACATGAAGCCCATCATATGAGGCTGAAGTAACGGTGAACTTGAGACGGTTATGAAAAACAGAACAGTACAGCAACAGAACAGACAACATAGTCGTAATGAAACTAATGGAATGGGATAAAATATTTGGAAATTACATGCGACTTCAATAAATATATCCTAAAAGCGAGGTTATTCAGTCACCGAGCTAACAGTTTAATCCTGCTCTAATCCCCAATGGCATTTCGTTTAACGCCAACCTGCTGTGGATCTGGATTTACTTGGGTACTTGGATAGCTCGTCCTCACTGGTTGTGCGGGCCCAGCAAATTTCCATTTTTTCGGATTTTTTTCTGGTTTAGCCACTGTGGTTCCTTGAAGTACCGGTGGCAGCCAGGCCATAGTCTTCCCTAGGCCATCACCATCACAGCCAGTCGCGACCCTTGTGGATCAGAGGGGGATTTGTCACCATGCGACTAGCTTGGTACCAGGACGGTGACGAATCCTGGCATTGCCACTCTAAGCTGGGCTTCTTGATGGAAACGCCGGACTCCTGCTCAGCTTGGAGACCCTGCCAGGGGGACGAATTCTCTGCTGTACATAGTAGCTCCACACCCACAAATACCTACCGGCCACGATGAGGCGGGAAACCGTTGGGAGGACACACATCATAGTCATAATGGAAGTTGCATGCGGCTTCAATAATTGTCTTACAAGCGTGCTTTTTCAGTCAAAGAGCTAACACTTAATCTTACACTAATGCTCAATGACATCTCGTTTAGCGCAAAGCTGCTGTGGATCTTGAAGCTGCACTACTATTTCTACCGGTACGATCTTTTACAGAAGGGGCATATGAAAGTACTTAGCGTCCCAATTAAACCCACCGATAGTAGCTAGCTCCTGCAAATGAGTGGGTGATCGGCCACTTTGTTTCTTGCTCCTAACGATGAAATTGTGTTATTTTACTTTTTACCTGGGCTTCCACATGGAAACTTCAAGCGCGACTTTAAAAGGTCGTAATGACAGAAGGTGGGGGACTTTGAGGTGCCCCGCAATACAGTACGGGGTCATCGTTTCGATCGCCGAATCTAGGCTCCCTAAGGTCCTCATCCCTCCGGGATCGGCAACATTGGTACAATACTTGTCTGAAAGGACATCAAAACAGGGCTTGATACATCGGTTCCCCACTTCAAGTTATTGTATAGGCCAGATATGCACTCAGCTATATCTAACCATGCATAGTAGTCTAATGCATGGCGCATCCCTAGGAGATTGATCAACGCCGAGAACATTGTCCTTCCTAATGACGCGAAAGCGATAACCTAATAAGAAGACCCATGAAACTTTGTTGGTATTTTAGGAGAAAAAATGATGAACTTCATTTAAAACCATGCTAATGTTTACTGTAACCAAAATACGGTCGATATATCGCCGTCGAAAAAATCCTCATAATCAAACTTCCGCAAAATAACTAAGACATAAACATTGTATTGGCAACATCGCTGAGGTGGGCGCTTCTGTTCTCAGCCAGTTCTGCTGGTCTCTTACTGGTGCCATTGCTAATACCTCAAACTTGGGCAGTTATATCTTCATATATAATAATATAACAATAGCAATATAGCAGTACCAATAGGCAAAGATAATATAATTGGGGGTAGATAAATGGGTAGTATAAACGACTTCTCTAACAGTTCGATGATGGCGATGATCAAACATCAAACCAAACAGAGGAAGCAGAGCAACAACACAAATAACTAGTAAGGTATGACTTCAAGCTGGCGATTGAAGAATCCTCCACTGTGCTGCTTTTGTAGCTTGGACATTGATTCCACCAATGCAGAAGCCGACTCCTCGACCTAAAAAATATGTGTTTTTAGAGGATATCGAAACCCACAGTTAGGGTGACATGAGAATTTGTTGAAATTGAAAAGAAAACACCGTAATTATTTACTTATAAAGTATATATAGGGAACAAAATGTTCGACGTTTTCTCTTCAGGGAAGATTCAGACTTTTCTAAGTTTTTCGGAACTTAGAGGTACGCCAAGAACAAAAAATCCGCTGCAACCGCCAAATGTAAGAAGAAAAAGCAACGCTACAGCAATGACGAAGGATAAATTTTACACAGCGGATTTGCATAGTACCTACGAAAATGCCTGAAAGTTTGAACAGTGACTTACGGTAATTTGAGCTATTCTTCCACCCATATTACCCATTTCGGTTTGCACCCAACCAGGACAAAGTTGAGCAACAAGGATTTTCTCTTTCACGAAGTCCACAGCCATCGTTTTACCTAACTGATTCAGGCCAGACTAAAAAAGCTAACCATAAAGAAATCTGGTTCGATAGCGGAGTATAATCATTTATTGTAGCTAAGCCAAAAAAATTCCCGAAAACACACTTTACTAATCTTATAGGCGAGGGAACCAAGGTCGCCGGATCCATCCTCGTTCTTTCCAACAGAAGCCCAAAAACTCGAGATATTTATGATTGCAGCACGATCAACACCAAAATCATCGCCTGTTCCATGAGATGATGCTTTACGCAAAAGAGGTAAAAAAGTCTGAAACAAATAGATAAAAAAAAACAAAATCAAGGTTCCAAACTTGTTTAGTGCCTATTCATTCTTCATGCCAAGATCTGATTTGAAATACAACCGCAAGGATGCAAAAAACCGCAAGGAAAGATGGAGGATATGAACAAAACTCAATACTTCAGCTGGGCATCGAACGTGCGATTGTCCTTAATGAGGGACCTACGTGCTATCCCTCTTGCCTTTGTATGAGCAATGCTTTTACACTTGCCTTGTCTTCCCTGTCCTTTTTATTTAAATGTAAAGCAAGGACCTAGTATGGAGTAGTGGATAGAACACGAGCCACCAGTAGGGATAATCCCTGGGTCGGAACCCACCTCCTCAGTTTCCCCATTTTGCTTACATCTCAGAAACCACAGGATTTTAACACATACGAAAAATAAACCAAACCCAACTACTATGCAGTGTTTTGGCAAAATGTACAAATTATCGACTATTCTCAAACGACCACCTGACAAGTAATAGCAACTCCTACGGTGTTCACGTTGACACAGTCCAATAATGATTTTCTACAAATAGCTCCATTGGTGAAATACGGTGGTAAAATACCAGCATTGTTTAGCAAGACATTCAATCCTGCGCCTCCAACTGATTTCTCTACCTAAAAATGGTTGAAGCAGTGTGATTTGTTGGATGATGTATCTAAAAAATATTAGCTATTTCAAAACATCAGTTGTAACTATCAACCAATCCATGGAAGTAGCATGAAGGTTATTTTGTTCTTGTACATTACGTGGTTGCAGCCAAAAAACAAATATTTCAGCAGATTAGTGGTACTTGCATCCGTAGATTTCTTCCAGCAATTTCTTGTTACAATTTTCCTTCTCCTCCCAACAGTTTACCTCCTCATTTTGTCTGGGAAGTGTTCCTGGGCGTCGGGCTGCGACGTACACCGGGGTTCGTTCCCTGGCAGGGTCTCCCAAGTTGAGAAGGAGTCCGGCGTTTCCATCAGGAAGCCTAGCTAGGATTAAACCAATACCAGCATTAAACATCGTCCTGGTATCAAACTAGTTGCAAGGTGGCAAATCTACTGACCTCAGGACTCCAGGGAACCACAATGGCTAAACCAGAAAAAATCCGAAGAAGTGGAGATTATGCTAGGGGCACACACAACCAATGAGGACGGGTCCTGTCTTATTCACTTGCTGTCCATCCAACTACCACGTACATTCTAGTGCCTACTTTCCTTCATTTTCCTACTTCCAATCATTTGAACTGCCGTTTTCCCGTTCTAACTTGTTCTACACGGCATTCGTCGATAATCCTTGTGGGTATGGCGATGAATTGGCAAAGTCAAGTGCAACAGAAAAAAAGATTTCAACTAGGATGTCTTCCCGAAAATAATGCACAATCTAAGGCATAAATAACAAAGCCAATCACAAATTAGCAAAATTCCTCTATACAGGCGCATCCAAGGAATTTATGAAAACAGAAGAACCTCTATGTAGGAGTCCCTAATTGACTGATCACATGCCACATCGATTTTGACGATTTTCAACCGACTGTCCGTGATGGCCTTCAAGTCCTGGAAAGAGTTGAAGTAACAGGACAAAATCAAATACGACATGCTTTGTCCTCATTAGCATTAACCTAGCTCAATAATTCATTTGTCCATGTGTTTCATTGCCTTGCAAATGGTAAACATTGTCGAATGTGGATTCGTAAGCAAATTGGAGATCTCAGGACTTATTTTTTTATCTGCATGATGAATGCTTTCCAAGAGTGATTCCCAGTGGAAACTCGAGACAGCCTTCTAAGGCATTCTTAGCTATTCCCCCATCCTACTAGCCTTTGTGGCCTGAAGGATAGGTTATGCCTTACTAGAGTTTTTCAGGTGTGACCACAATGCCGGAGACGGTAAAGTTCTGTGGTTCGCCGACAGACAGTGGCGATGATACACAACTTAAATCTCGTTTCAGTTTAAAAGAAGTCAACAAGAATATAGGAATAATAGGCTACTCGCTATTTGCTAGCTAACATAGTACCTACTGCAGAATGGATTATCCATTGGAAAACAAATTCTTATTAACGGATTGTCATATCAACAACAACCGCCTCGTATAAAAGGGCACTGCCTGGTGAGCATACCTCATACGTGCCGTATTCCACTGAAGGCGATCCGTCTCGGTACGACTACAAACACTCCACATTGAGAAGACGAACAACTGTGAGCCATCGACTCGGATAATCAGCTCTGATGAAGAGGAAGGCGTCGAAATGTCGAAACGTTAGCAGAGTGAACCTTTTCACCAACCTACTACTGTAAGTCCAACAATTTAAATACGTGTTTAAATTAGGAATATTTGTAACGGCCAATACGGCTCACCAAAAACTGTAAAGTGGTCCGCTCCTTACCAACCCGCATTATTATTTTTGGCAGCAGTGTTATATCTGGAAAATATCAGTCTACCAAAGTTCCATTTCGAATCGGAACCAAATGTTACCAAGATCGAAGGAAAGCAACCATCATTCTCCTTGTAACTCACCTTTTTAAATTGCTCCGAATGACATAACGAAAAATCAACCACCCACCCATGACACCTTCGGCAATAATTTTTTAAAGACACAGGTGATTGGTGACACATTCAAAAGGAAACGAGCCCCATCAAGAGGTATGAGAAGCTGGGAATCGATGTCATAACGGTAGAATTCAAGCTAGGAAGTTATTTATTTTTCGATAGATTATCAACAGATAAACAGCCACTGTGTATAAAAGGGCCCCGCCGAGTGAAGAAACTTCATTTTAGAGGTGTTCTACCCTACTGAATTCGAATCGACGCCACAACGACGCCTTGGCATCGCAAGACTGAACGACTGTGGACCATTGACTCGAATCAATCTGACCTTGAAGGAGACAAAGATGTCATAAAGTTAACCGAATGAAGTTTTGTAACAACCGCGTGTTAGCTTAATAATCTGACCAAGTATTAAGAGGTTATAAGCTGAACGTTCTCCACGAGGAGTTCACTCAACTACTAAGTGGGATGATTTATAGAATGAAACTCAAACACGTCACGGTACACGGAAGAGCCCAACACTGTGGACAGTGATAACAAAAGCACAAAGTCTGTAGCAAATATTTCAGGACCCAGCCACATAACTATACAGAAAATATAATGAAGCTTTGTTATAGTTTAATAGCCCATATTTTTCACGAAACGTTTCCTCATAATCATAAACTGCACCAACAAAACAACGAAAAAAAAACAAGCACCAACAATCCCTTAAATGATGTTAGTTATAGGGACCTCAGCATCATTTTAAAACTTATACTCTTTCCTGTCCCAAAATACAAAGCACTGTCTCACCTCCGCACTTTCCGGATTTCTTGCTCCGGCTATTACAAGTCTTACAGAAGGGGCCTTGAGGAATTCCTTTACCAGGCCAAGGCCAATACCTCTGTTTGCTCCTGTGATGAAGACTGATGCTGGATAAGTCATCTAAAACAGCAAACAGAAATAGAGGAATTTGCCACTGCCACACTTACAACAATTCCTACTGATTTCAATGTACATATATGCTCGACAATGCCTACTTGGATACTTGAACAGCCCATCCTCACTGGTTGTGCGGCCCCAACATAACCTCCATTTTCCACAGTTTTGCTGGTTTGGCTATCGTGCTTCGCTGGAGTCCCGATGCCAGCCTAGCCAAAGTCTGTCCTAGGTCGTCACCATCACAGCTACTCACCGCCCTTGTGAATCAGGGGGAAATTTGCTAACATGCAACTAGTCCTGTACCAGGGCGGCGACGAATCCTGGCATTGGTTCACTCCTACCCAGCTTCCTGACGGAAACGCCGAACTCCTGCTCAGCTTGGGATACCCTGACAACAGGATAAATTCCCGCTGTACATCGTAGCCCGACAACACCTCCTAGCCACGATAAGGCGGTAAACCCTTGGGAGGACGACCAAAACACGAAAGCAAAAAGGCGTCGTCATCTTCTTTCAGGAGAAATTGTTATACAACAGACAATGCACAGTTAACTCAACGAAATACTAGATGTAGTCGCGAATACGTTCATTTCACGAAAACATGTACACAAACCACATTACGGCATCCAACGTTGAACAACACTTTAGGAAAATTTAAGGTTAATAAACTCGAAAAACATGTAAAGACTGCTTACGCAAAGACTTTAGTTTTTAGCTTTACTCATCCATCTGTACATAAATCCCTTCATATGAGGCCGATGCAATGGTGAACTTGAGATGATCAAAAACAGCAGAACACAACAACAGTACGGATAACACAATCGTAATGAAACAAGACTGACATGATACATTCGGAAATTACATACGGATTGAATAGATAACTTTCAAGGCAGCTTCTTCAGCCATCGAACTAGTAGTCCCGCACTAATCCTCAATGACATCTCCTTTAGCACCAAGCCGTTGTGGATCTTGACTTGGGTAGTAAATACAGCTAGCACGATTATTACTACCGGTACCATCCCTTGCAGGAGCGACAGATGAGGAAGGTGCTAAAGAGAATATTCGGATAAACACCATAATAGCAAAATGAAAAAAAAACGACTAAAGGACACAAACCTGCCGGAGGGCGTGCTGATGGAACAACAAGCTTAGCTGGTGGGGCAAACGATGGAGGTACAGGTGGGAGAGGGATGTTAAGGGGATCCATACGTTGACGTTTCGAATTGCTCGGAACCAAATCATCAGGGGCCGGGCATGCTTAAAAGTCAAAAATTAGAGGTGTTAAAGCAAGTCATGTAACGGAATGGATAATAGAACTAGACAAAAACCTTCGTTAAATTAAAACTTTCCATTGAGCCTTTCTACATAATAGTTCAAAAAAAAGTGGCAGCGGAAAAGGAAGAGCAAATAACTAACGATTTGGAAGCGACGGCACTGGATTGATGTTGCGTTGCTCATCACCCATTTTCTGGGCTTGTGGTTGCCCCCACCGAATTACGAGACGGCGTCCCTAAACTCAATCACTTTCTTCATAGATTTTACAGAAAAAAAAGAACAGAAGAACATGAGGATTAATATCATGCTCGCTTAACATTTCCTGGCTATTTATTTGTTAACTTTCTTTGGGCCACATGGTAATAGAAAAAAATATCGTGCTCACAAGATCATAAGCAGACCCACCTTCAAAAACAGTTTATTGAAGGACCTCTCTGCTGCCATCTCACATGCTTCCCTCGTAGTGAACTGTATGAAAGCACAAGACTTCGCCTCCAACAGCCGCAAACTACGAATGTCGCCGAACTGATAGAAGTAATCACTAAAATCTAATATAATTAACGGAAGTACATGTGTGTGGTATTAGCAAATCTGGTCTATTTTACAAATACGGACTTCAGATCTTTTTGTGTAATTTGTCCAGCTGGTCCAAGATTACCCACATACAAAGTTGTTATAGTAGTATCTGCCGGTGGCTCCAACGCTGGCATCGCCTATAATAGCATGTAAATGTAAATACTATGTAAAAGATGGGAAAAGCGTGTACATAGTCAGTGCAGAAGCTGAAAGAAGAGCGTGGTTGAAAGAAGTAAAAGGTCTTAAATTAAGAAACTAATCTCTAAGATACAAAAACTAAAGAATAAAAAATGTGTGCCTTTACCTTGGCTCTGTTCATAATCTTCTCCGCGACCGGATCATTACTTCCATAATACCTATCTTTGATATTTTGAGTGGACAGTGGATCATCAGGATCTGACGGTTTTTCATGACTGAAAATCACAGTCGAGTTACTATTTCATGAAAACTGCTGAAAAGAAACACCTAGGCCGAAATAAGCATACCGATAAGGACACTCCTCTCCTCTTTTACATTCTCCCTTTACGTAGAAGGAACAAATGTGTGGCGCGTTGCGCTTGTAATATGGGGCTGTGCGCGCAAGACGTTTCAGCATCTCAGTTCCGGCAGATTCGCCTACATTTGCAAGTGCACCAATCGGTGTGGTACCGTCAGTATTCGCAAATGCCCTTTCGGCATTTTGAAGAAAAAAATCTCGGTTAGCACCTTGACGAGGGAGATTATCGGCTATTTGTAGAGCTGCATCACGAACTTGTACTGGGAGGCCTAATGGAGCAAGGCTTCATTAAAGCGAAAAGTAATACGTAAGGGAAAGAAAACGAGAACTGTCCTGAGTATATATGCTATCCCTAATGTGTTAGTACAGTCAAAGCAATTAAAGAAAGAAAACAAAAAAGGGAAAAGATGTGCAAGCAATAAATTGAAAAATGGAAAGAGAAACAGCCTACCGTACTCTAAGTCAAACATGCATGTTTGACATACATTCTTTACTTTGCTACAAGTCTGACAGAGTTCAGTATTCTTGTAACGGGCCCCTTTCCCTGGCTGCCATCGAAAATTGGTGAAAGGTCGTTCACATATTTTGCACTCCTTGCCATACTTATCCTTCATCTAAATAATAGAATTTTTAAGAAAACAAACACATACACGAGTAATACTGCAGAACTAACCACATCGAAGAGGCAACACCATCAAAGAGATATGTTAACAGGAAAAGCAGACAGAAGGAACAGAACCTCCAAATTTACTTACCATTCTTAAATACGGATTGTTTCCAAGACATGTTTGACAAAGTATTGGAAAATCAGCATCTTCCCAGTTCTTCCGATTGTACTGCGTGTAGGATGACTTTGACATCGACATTTCTGCTAAATTTGTCCCAGAACAAAGTCCAAAAGTTACTATTGGAGAATTAACAGCAGAAAACCAATGAAGGTACTGTAACCTGATGTTTCAGCAAAAGAAATTCAAAAACAGTAAACGCTATGAAGAATTTATTCTTACGAGTTTATGATGGAAATCTTGCAAGACGAATGATACGGAGTGAAAGCTGCAAGGATTACCACTAGAACATCAGAAATCTCACCGCCCAAAACAAGCCAGAACAAGGAAAAGTAACAAAAGTTCACATCCAGAACAACAAAGTCAAACAATTTAGACGAGAAAAAATCAATACTCACAACAACTAGGAGGACAGGAGTACTATAAATAGCAAATAACCTACCAAGTACAAACTCAGAACGTTTAGGTGATCCAGTAGAGTACCATATATTGACACTCACAATGATTTAAGAGCAATTCGTAGAGTGGAGACCAATTCTGGAAGACGAACATCCTAAAAAATGTTATTCGATTTCTAGTGTAGACATAAAGGATTGCAAAGGAAAAATGTACTTCCATCTAAGAATCCTTTTAAAACTGCAAGATTTGAAGATGTCACTTAGAAATCGGACAACACAGTCCCGTTTGACCACAGCCATTCACCAATGAATAACCAAATTACTCGACTAAGACGAAGGGACCACGTGCATTACTGACGAATTAATATCGAACCGTCGCAATGTCGATGAAGCAGCCATTTTTTCGGAAAGTACCAACGAACTAATTTCTAAGGTGCTTAACAACGCACAAAGAAATAAGACTGTGAATACGCCGAAAAATCCAGATGACGGCTAACTAGAATTGTCAAAAACTGAGGACTGAAAGTGACAGGAAAAAAGTGGTACTGCGCATAGGCCACTTTGCAGCACCTGAGCTTTGTGCTCACCTTTTCACCCAGTAGTCCGGAAACTTTAACCGGTTCAATAATTTTACTCACCAGACCTAAATGGTGTGCTCTGAAACATAATCTACTCACACAATATCAAGCCAGATGTCATAGTCAGACGGTGGCAAAAACATCCCTTCTTTAAAGTGTTAATGAATACGTAAAGATCAGCCTCTAAACATGAACATGTTAACACTAAGGGATTCGAAGCAGACAACCACTACGGACGAGAACAGGGCCCATACGATTCGTGAAGACGGGCCGTCCATGTACCCAATACGGTGAGAATAAACAACTTCGGAGCAAAAGAAAAACCCCACGGCTTCTTAAAGAATTAGTGGAAGTGAGCATACAAGACATAAACCAGCAAATATGCCAAAGAAAGATAGCCGTAGAATCTCCCTCCTCTTACCTGCTCAACTCTCGTTTTCACGTTCCGGAGTTTAACTACACCGTCTTGGAGCTCACGTTCTCCTACGATCAATGCTAAAGGTATAAGTCTGTCTTCACAATACTGAAGCTGATTGAGCAATTTAGGATTTGCTTTGTAAGACATCTCCACCTTGAAACCTTCATCCCACAATGAACCACAGAGCTTCATACGCTCCTCCAACAGATTCTTTTGAGCAGAAGCAATGAATATCTCAGTTTCAGAGGTGCGCACTTGCAATTGTTCAACCTGCTTTTTAGCTTCTATAATAGCGAACAATCGCTCAATTCCAAAAGACAAACCAACACATGGAACGTCGTGACGCTTCTCTTTCCCTTTAACGCTCATTGGCGCTATGAAATTGCCAACTAATTCATCATATCTGCAAGAAATAATCTGTAATAATCTGCGTTTAAGCGCAAGCTAAAAAGCAGAATAATGGATGAAAACCATATAGCTGGGAAATGAATCAGAAATAAATCTGCACCTTCCTCCAGCCGCCACGGATCCCACACCAACTGGCAGACTTTCTTCTGACTCTCCATTTTCTTCAATGTTAAGACCTTTAAGAGCATTTGGAACTACTGCTTCATAAATTGCTCCGGTATAATAATCCAATCCCCTTGATAATGATGGATCAAAAACGATTGATCTTATGCCGAACAAAGAGCAGTAACGTAGTAGCACCTTAAATCTGCCTTCAAAATGACAACGTAATGATTAAACTTCTTACTGAGAAAGATAAGACTGACCCTTAACTCTTCCACTCCTTGTTTAAACCGTGAATTCTTCTCTAGCTCTCCAAATCCCATTAATTTATCCAAAAGCTCAGCACTACCCAACGAAGGATTAGTTTCTCGCAGAGTAACATACTGTCCCAGCTTTTCGGTGTTCTCCCTCGTTAGACCTTTTTCTTTTAGAAGTTCTTCTTCCACCTGAAAGCACGCTGAAACCGATCTGTTCTTACGTATCAAGATGCTGTCTACTCAAAAAGCCTATTTGCCTCATTCCACGGTTGTTTATCGAGCTTATCAATGGAGGAGCAAACTGTCTTAAACTGATCGGGACCAGCTCCACAAGCTGCAAACATGCCCTCCAGAATCAATCGGTGGTTTAGCTGAAACCGTTCTTCAGTTAACACGAACAAGTAAAGTAGGTAAGCAGACATTGAAAGAATATACAGAGCATTTGTAAACAAACCTTAACATAGTATTCACCAATTTCTAGTTTAGAGAGCACCTCGTCCACTATTTTCAGGCATTCCGCCTCTGGAATCATCAAATCGTATTGTCCAGCGATATCGAAATCCTATAAACTGCAGAACGTGCATGGAAATTATATAAGAACATGTACAATACAAAGAATCTAATGATACAATCCTGAATTTTAGCCCTCACACACTGGAAGAATTCTCTATAGCGCCCTCTCGTCATAACAGGTTGGTCTCTTCGGTACACTTTCGCGATATGGTACCGTTTGATATTCGATATTTTATTCATAGCCAGGTATCGAGCAAATGGCACCTAAGTCATTTAGAACTCAAAGGTGTGAAAGCCTTTAAAAACGATTGAAAAGAACGCAAAAAAGCACCGTCAAGTCATATCGCAGTGACAGCAACTCGCCTCCCTGATCCTGCAGATCGTAGACGAGCTTGCCGCCCTCCTCGCCATACTTTCCCATTAGAACATCTCTTAGCTCAAACACGGGAGTATCAATCGTCTCAGCTCCGTGTCTCTTAAAAGTGTCTGTAACCACTTTCAAGACAGATTCCCGTATCGCCATTGACTTCGGGCCATAATCTCTTGTTCCTATAGGTAGAACAAACTTTCGTCCACATTCGTAAGCAAATACATTGTCCTTTGATGACTAATGACGTTAAACTTCACCTTTTGGCGTTTTTAAAACGAATTTTCCTTGTTCAGACTGACCGTCACCAAGCAGTTTCTTCTTCTCTAACATAGCAGCAATTTTCTCCTTTACCTTAAATATTACAGGATCAAAGAGCAATCAACATCCAGATAATTTTGTTCCACTCAGCTGATTTGACAAAGCAAAAAGTTGATAGAAAGCCCGCGCACCCTTCTGCCACTACGGTGTGTGTATACGACAGGTTTCTTCACCACGGTAAAGTAATACAAGCATTCCCACAGAAAGCTAGATGAGATCATTCTCGAACGCATGTCTAACTAGAACACCCAATTATCACGGGAGAAGGAAACTGACCAAATCATACAACACGTAAAAATCTCGCATTCATGAAAATCACTGATCAGATTACATTTCGAAAGTCGGGAATCTCACAGCAGACACACATTGATCACCTACAACGCAAACCAAGAAACGAGTCAAACCCTTGCGCCATCAAATACCACCAGCACCTTCGGCGGGTCATCGCAGAAGAGCATACAAGAAAGCATAACAGTCACTACACCACATGGCAGAACGACGTCGAGCAACTTGTCGGAAACTCGAACACACCAAAGCGGGATCAGCTTTCTCTGCTTTCAGCGCTCTAATCTGATCACCCAACGATTTTATCTCATCTTGCAAAATCTGAATCTCAGCGTCGTTCATCTCTCCACCTTGAGGGTTATTCAATTTAGCCCTAAAAATGTGAATCAGTACAACAATATATGTAACCATAGAATGCTATAGAGAATCGAAAACAAGGGTTTATAGCCTTGCTCTGACTCGTGGAGAACAGCTCGAATCTCGAAATGGCATGATCTTTAGCATTAAAACATAAGAATTCTAAAAGAGCAAAAGAAAATAGGGTCAAACACTAGACCATCTGGTGGCGACTAACATATGAGAAAGAGAGGGCACACGGACAACTCGTCCGCTACCAGAATAGACGGCAAGCTCCACCCGAACCGCTCGTACCATTACATGGGAACAGGCCAATGGCAACGTCTGTAAGTGCGTGAGATAGTGATAGATACATTATATCTGCAGGAATGCATATCGTGGGCCACTCCGGGTGAATATTCATAGGTACCACTACAAGCTTTGCATGCGATTGTTAGATTTTAGATTTTTCGTTTACTGAACCTAGAAACTCGCACATTCATTTCGTACCATACAGTTCACTTCGTGTACTTCCTTTCGACGAGTTGTGACAACAGCCATTCGTCGAGGCCTAGCTTTTTGCCCTGAATCCTCCAGTGATCGCCAGGAAACGTCATAGGTGCAAGACATACGACCAAAAAAGCAAATAATCTACAAGTTCATAGATGGATCGAAGCAAAAAAAGAACTAAGCAGCAAGCTTAACAAGCTTAATAAGGTTGAGAAGATGTTCATCACTGGCTGGTTTACTTTTTTTAAGAATCTAACAGTGGCAACATCTAGTGTCGTCGTCTACTCCTACGCAATCTGTCGAACACGTTCTTTGTAGTATGAAACGAACATGTCTTCAGCCAATGAGATGCGATAGCACTGCAGCAATTTGAACAATATGAGCAGACATTTCTGGAGTTGTTCAAGTTTCTGAGTCTATTTCTGGAGCTGTCCAAGTTTCTGAGTCTTAGAGCTACTCCATCGGCATAGTTAGATCCAGCGTTGTTCGGCCAACAAGCAATGAAAGGTGGCTACGAGACATTGTGCAAGAGCAGTAGATTTATAGTCAAGGAACGCTTCCATCTGCTGCATCACAAACTGGCGGAAAGTACTCAATCACTTGACAAAGATAACAGTCTTTAGCAGAAAATTCTTCGTGAATATGAATATGAACAGTGAAACGTATTCATTCTTCTTCGTATTTCTTCAGCAAACTCTCATATTGCTTGCAAAATAAGGAATGGTGGAAACCTGTGCTGTTGTGGAGATTTTGCACATACGGAACGAATACGTGTTGAAAAACCATAGCTAAAGAGCGCCCCATCTTCTGCTTTGCTTCTCATTTCGTAGGTTGTGCAGGAAAAAATCTTAAAGTCGAAAAAGGAATCGGTTCTCTGTGCTCAGTACCACCAAGATGCTCTTCAATGCTTCGCTGAACCGAAATCCCCCTGCTTAAGTATGGGTTGGTCTTTCACCGTCTCCACTTTTTGGCCCAGTCGAGTGTAAGACGAGCAGAGGTGTTCGTTCAGCTGAGCACGAACGGTGCGTTAAAACCACTCCGTTTCTCACGATTTTTTGCTATCTTACGATTCAATCGTAGACCGGCTTTTCTAGATTGTGGAAATAGTCCAGATTGCATTCCGATTAGGTACCACTCAGAACGACATCATTTGCAAAACGATTGCATTGTAGCCGTCCGGATTTCAGTTTCTCTATGGCGTTCTTGAGAGTGGATTGGAATAGAAAAGCATTGTTTTGTCGAAGACCTTTCTCTATATTGGCGCTGTAATAATATCGTCGCATAATAACAAAATCCTGCTTGTAACCTGTTATGTAGCTTACGAAGAATATTTATGTGGTGTGATAGGGATACACTGGCTATCCAGTAGTTCCGTGACCGCTTCTTTTTGAACTGATCGAAAGCACATTGTTAAACAGACTTTCACTTAACCTCAGCGTGATTCAGCTTGCACGAGGATTTCATATAATTTCTATTTGGCTAACGCTTTTTAAATAAAAGTTATGTAAGCTCCTGCAAGCTGAATGATCCAAAGAAATTGATTATTTACGCCGAGATCAAGTGAAAGTCGATTTAGGTTTGTATTATTCCACTACATGCTAGCTATTCGAATATCAACTGCTCGAAGATGGATTGTCGACATGAAAAGAAATCATTTCCAGTCGACAATCAGTCAACAACCTTCATGTGTAGAACAGCATCGCAGGGTGATGTTGTCACCATCGAGCGGTAGCTGCTCTATTGAAGAAGATGTGACTCGATACGACGACGAATACACCACATCGCGAAGACGAACGGCGATGGACATGGAGTCGGACCATATGTAGAACAGGGGGCATTCGAGGATGAGGATACTTTCGGATGGTTTACTGATTTTCTAGGGGTACACTTTGGTTCTACTTGTTGAAGGTCCAAGCCACCTTCCATACACATTCCGGTCACTTTTTTCCCTGGCATTTACGGAATCGATCTGCAGAATACTACATACTGTGAAGTACATACACAAACACATACGTGAATGTTTCCACGTATACACGGAAGGTATGAGTCAGTGCAACACAACAAAGACCGAGACCGACTCCACCACCCGGAACCAACTGCGTTTTGTGAGTAGTCCGACTTTCGTCCATGTTCAACTCCCTACGTACCATATGGAGACACGTCTTACAGCCTTGAAGTTAGCAGATTCGTGATTCGCGACGTAGAAGATTCGAAGCAACAAAATGTTAATTTCTCAACATTTGGGAAACTTTGGACCTATATTACTCGAATCGAAAGTAGAACTCAATAAAACTCATCAGTACAAAGAAATTCTCCCATGATTTAATTTTTTGAGCTAATCGATAACAAATATAGCAAGGAAATGTAGTAATGGTAACAATGTATGGGGTGATCCTGGATTTTTCTCTTCAAACATCAAAGGATTTGACACAATGTGCACACCCTACAATCGTCGCTCCCTGGGTAAATAAGCAATAAGATATTTTAGACATAGTATTGTTTTCGTGATTACACAGGGATAAATAGAATGAACAGTAAAGGATAAAAAAAAGGATAAAGCTCTTGGCGTTGATTAATCTCTGAGGATTGCGCCAAGCATTCGACTTCATTAAGCATCGTTTCGAGGTGATTGAATGCATATCTAGCCATTACAATGACTCGCGGTGGACTACCGATGTATAGAGACAGTGCTGCTATCCTCCTAGACAAGTATGGTACTAATTTGCTAACCCCCGAAGGGATGGAAGCCTTGGTGGGCCACGGGCGCGGCGGCCGCTCCCATGTGTGTTGCAGGACGCCACCGACCACTGCGCCACACACGCCCATTATGAACGGATCGCCTGTCTCTCAGCTAGTTCTATTGATCTTTTGCCATCAGCAATCACCCGTGAGCGGGATTGATCTGGGGGGGCCCAAATCGGCAACGAACCCAGTTAAGCTGAGGCTGCAGTTATAATCACAAATTTATGTCCCCGGAAAGGACAATAGCGCGTTCGTTCCCCCACCATAGGCACCTGCGGTCCAGAGTTTTGCAAATATCTCAGCATCATTAAAGTTATATTTCGCAACGCATACCCTGCTGCTAAAAAGAGTAGGCAGTAAATAATAAGTCAAAATTATGTATATTGTATTGTTGTTATTGCTATAAACAGTTATAACACAAGCTCGAGATTGCCCTCTGCGCCTAATTCAAAAAAGTCCCGCCTGGCAAACTCGTACGAAGTCAAGCATTCTAATTCGAGTTAGAAATTACTCTGTGCCGAAGACTGACTGGAAGTGTTATATTCCACTGCAACAACTAATACATTTGGGGAAGACACAAGCAAGATCTAGTTATCTTGCTAGCGCACTGGATTCGCATAACCGGCAGGAGGAGCAGAATTAGCATCACATTCTTAGTGCGACACCTTTGTTTAAACTATTTCTGCCGAGAAAGTAACGAAAGAAAGCTCTCAGTACTTTGCCATCGCATTGCTTTCCTTTTACACGAGGCTACGGATGGAATTGTCGAAGTGTTTTCCATGTAGCACCTAGGGAATGAGCCTTCGCTTCACATTTTTACCCAGTGAGTCTCCTAACCGTGATAAAGAAGCAGACCATTAAAATGTACTCCTAGAAATTCATCCTTCGATAATCCTAAACCTGTCATTTATTCCCGCGTATTACACCGTTGTCATGTTCATAGCTCAGATAGAGTATGAGAGATGTTGGATACCGATCTCTCCGGATGTGCTACGTATTCGACTCCACTGAGCATAGCAGAGGTGATTTAATGCGGCAAGCTAACTTTGCATGAGAGGTGCATGTAGCGCAGTGATCAGTGGTGCCCTTGCAATCCACATGGGATAAACCAACGCGCCGCAGGCTCATCAACCCTTCCATTTCCCGAGGATCGGTAAATTGGTTGGTACCAGACTTGTCCAAGAGGATAGCAATATTGGCTCGATACAGCGGCAGGTTACCGCGAGTCATTGCAAAGGCCAAATCTGCACTAAATCACCTCCAACGATCCTTAAGGAACTCGAATGCAGGGCACATCACACACGGATTGATCAAAGCCGAGAACTTTCTTCATTACCTATGCATGAAGACTATGCTACTATATTACTAGAGAAGTTTGGTACCAATTTGCCGAGCTCAGAAAGGTTTGGTTTTCCTGGTTCACATAATGGAACACACGAGCAAGTGTGCATTGCAGCGCGTCCCTAGTCACTTCGTGAAGAATACTTGGTAATCTACGTAGCATTATATCTATACGTGCTCTTACAAACTGCATTGTCATCATTACGATAACGTGCGGGTCCACACAAACTTCAAGACCACTGCATTATAGGACTCTGCCAGAAAGGTTGGATAAGAAAATACAAAGAGGGGCATTACCACTAATACCTTTTCTAGCAGCGTCCTTTAAGCAAGAACCACCAAACAGCAATGTTAACCCTGGCCTTCGCCTATTTTCAGCCGAAGTTCTTCAAGTGCTTAGTCACCACCAACATAGAAAATTACGTTCTAAACTCACACGTACAAAAATATTGTACACGCCAGGTTAGATAGCTTACAAACTCAAAATCTATTCGCCTGTCTACTAGTGATAAAGATAGGGAATTTGTAGTTGTTCCTAGTCAATTACATATCAGAATAACAGAAAAACACCTCAACGACGTTTCTCTCTATCGACAATCCTCTGAAAAAGAATATAGAACTCAAAACCGAAAAATAAATACGTAGTGGGTCAACACAGCAGAGGAAGCGGGCTTAGAACCTTCAGTGATTTCTCGTTCAAGAAGACACCATCTAGTTTGTCGTACCCTATATTTGCTTATTAAGACACCTAGCCTTATTTCTACTGATGTTATTCCGTTCACCGACTCGTCATCATTTGAGTATAGACCAATCATTAGTTGTATAGGCGGGCCAACGGATAGAATAACATTGTTCCTAAACCTTGTGCTGACCTAGTTGGTAAAGTTCACGCCAACCCATTTGCAAGATGCCAAAATATTCCTGGATCACCTACGGTGCGCGTAACCAAATGACACGCATGGTGCATGTGATGGAGTCATTCGATGTTTCTTCACTTTATACTAACGTGTCGAACGACCCTGCAATGCAAGCGACTCTCGAGCTACTCGTAGAAAATGAAATGAAAATGAACACGTATGACTTGTCGATTCAAAAACTAATGCCTCTCCCAAAACAGTCTTCGTTGTTTAATCTATAGGTGGCTGGGAAGATACTTTGTACAAATTAGAGCGTTGGCCTTAGGAAAGCGATTAGCTCTAGCCTTGCCACCGGTTTAATGTCTAAAGTTGAAGCTTCAGTTTTTGATCGCGGATGCTTAGTCTAATGTCGATACATAGACCACTTCTTCATCGTCTGTTCCACACAAGAACAGATAGACGAATGCTTTGAAATGTTAAATAGACAGCAGGTGTGTATAAAGTCTATGCAGAAAGAACCAAGCGGTAACTGGCTTCCATTCTTAAATATCCAAAAAAAACTCCCAGAAAATGGAGACATAACAAAAGGGTATTAAAAACCAAGCCTAACGAGTTACACAGGAAGTTACTGCGTATCTTGTGAATCGCTGACATTTTTGGCGCAGACTCTTCTACTCAGGCTTGAAAAGAATTACATTCTGGTTGACCTTGTTGTCTCTTTGTTTTCTTTTTTTCAGGAACGTGCCAAAATCAAAGCAGCAAAGCTGATTGTCGGCGTCATTCGGCCATTCAATGCTTCTTGGTCACCGCAGACCAATCAGTTAGACAGGTAACAAGGATGATATGTATCAATCGATCTGATTTTCTTTAACTTTTATTGATAACTTGTTCACAATGACAAAATGGCGTCGATAAAGTTGATGTCGACGCATTAAGCCGTGTTGGCCTGGTTTTAAGATTACTGATAAGATTATCCGCTTTCGTTGACTCGATACCGCGGATATCATTCTTTGTGATAACACACGGTGTTCTAGCGCGAATTCACTCGTTCGCTGCCCTAGCGAACTGACGGTGTTGGCTTACTAGCCCATCAGTCAACAACTCGTTTTAAAAACAATCAGGTATGTGGTTCCATTTATAACTAGATCAATTCAGTATCTTTCTAAATTGAAAACCACTACAGAGTGGAAAACGTGGCACCAGAAAAAAGTAGGCAATGTTACAGAACTTTCTGAAGACAAACAAAAGAAGGTTCACAAGGTTTCTCTGCCAGCACTGAACGACGAGAATCACGGAGACGAGAAAAAGCACAAATTGCAACAAGTGCAAAGAAATGGTGTAGCCATTCCATCGCCGTGTTTCTCAGCCAGGACGAGGAAAAATGTGAGTTCTACTTTATGTAAGGCAATCATTACTTAGTTTTAACTTATTATTTACTGCCTACTCCTTTCAACGGTAGGGTATATATTGCGAAATATAACTTCAATGATGCTGAGATATTTGCAAGACTGCGAACCGCAGGTGTCCACGGTGGGGAACGAACGTGCTATTGTCCCTGGGAGTAACACGTTCACCACCACACCATGCGGGTCCTTCGTTTCGCCTGTGTCTCAATCACAACTTATGTGAATTCTTCGGCATGGTGATGGGGGCCAAAAGTGCTAAAGCCAGGAGTCATAGCTCTCATCGTCACTTTTCCACTGATCATAGCACTCTCCTCACTGTAGGTCCGTATTTGCTTTGAACACTTCAAAGTCCTCACGAAAAACAAATCAGCAATTTTGAAAGATCTTCCACCAAGAATTCTTAGGGGACTTGAAGGCATAAGACCCTCATCCAATTTCATTGATTTGCCCTACTTCTTATTTCAATATTGACTTGTTGATTAACATATCCTATTTACTTGAGTATTTTTTCTTAAAATAGTTGGTTTGCGAATATCAATATATCATGCAAACATCAATTTAACTGCGACTTCACATATCTCAGCCTTAAAGGAATCCACGGATTGTTGTAATTTGAATATGATGTCTTCTATTTAGACTGCTACCTGCCGAGACGGAAAAGCGCAGTAAATCTATACTGCATGTCGAGGTAGAAGTGCCGAAAATCGCAAAAGCAACGCGCGCAAAGCACTTCTGTGAACTAATAGATTACGTGAGTATGAGGTATAATTTTAAATGATGCGGAAACTATCCACTTACTCACCTTCCAGGGATCGAATAGACCAGATTACGTGTGCATGGTGATGACATTGCTTTCCAAGGATCTACACGGTCTCAGGTCTGAAGTGTCAGAAAGGTCTGGAAGGTTTTGTTATTGAATGAACTGAGCCATTTTTGCCTAGAGTTGGCCAAGGACGAAGGAAAATGGCATCCACGAAGATGAAGTGAATTCCCTAATACGAGTGAATATCTCATTTTTTTAAATAAGCTTTCACGAAGGTGCTAAGATGTAACCTTGCGGCTAAAGTTCTTCTTCAAGGCCACGATACCTTGAATCGAGTTCTCATAGCAGTTATTCCTTGCGATGAACGAGTCTTGTTAGTTTTGTCGGGTCGAATCGAGGGGAGCGACACCGCATCAAAAGGCAGTGCAACCGCAACGTTGACCGCAACAATGCCTTGTGACAGACTTGTTTCAGCCTCTCGGTTAGACATAAGGACTAAAGCCTAAAGCATTCAGCGTAGACCACTCACTTAGGGATACATCGTATATTCGAGACTTCACCGAACATCGTTAGAGATGACTGAATGCATCTCTAGCCTACACATTGACTCATGGTGGCCTACCGATGCATCAAGTCAACACTGCTATCACCCACCTAGAAGCTAAAAGCCCTGGGCGCTGGTCTCGTAAGTGATGTCGAGTTCCTCTGTCGACTGAGCAACACTCTCCACCTCTTTCAAATAGATATACTATCGATTATTTATTGAACTCAAGTATAAGTTAATTTTCAAGCTGTCCATAAATTTAACCAATAACACTTATTTATTCAGCAAAGTCTAACCTGTTTTTCTATTTCACTTTAACAATCAACCGTTTAATATCACTGTTTTTAGTACGATCCTTCCAAACTCCAGTCGCTGCGCGATATCAGCAAAAAGAACGAGCCTTTTCGTAACCTGTAGTGTAAAGTTAGGCTTATTCTCGGAGACTTTTCTCCTGCTGCCTCTTTACGTTTTCATTTTGCACTAGTCCATTTTTGGTGCACTCCTGGTTAAAAAGGATGAAAGGGTAAAGCTCAAGGCATTGATCTATTCGTGAGGGGTGGGCCATGCATTCGACTTCGTTAAGCATCGTTGGAGGTGAGCGAATGCATATTTTATCTGTACAATTGGTGGCCTCCCGATGTATCAACCCAGTGCTGCTACAACCCCTGAGAGAATTTTTCCGTTTTTGAATTTGAGGAAATGGAAGGCTTGGTGAACCCGGGAGCGCAGCTCGATGACATGTGTATTCCATTGCGCCTTCGACCATTGCGCTACATGCGTACTCCTTGCTAGAGTTGCAAAATGTCAATTTTTGAACTTGCATTTGCTCAAATTCAAAAGCAGAAAAGCGTAATTTTTGCAGTGCTTCGCAGAATATTCACTGCCCTTAAGTATGAATAGGTGTGTTTTTACCCGATGAAAAACTTGTACTATTAGTTGCTCAACCTCTGTAAACACGACGTACGAGATGCATTGTGTGCAGTGCATGTGTGAGTGACAATAGAGTGAACGAATTGCACCGTACCCTAAGCATTTCTTTTCCAGTTTTCTCTCTTGCCACATTTCTTTTGAGCTTGTTTACGCATTGTTGTACGAGATCGATAGTAGAGTTCGTTCGAAGGCCAGACCATCTCGTTCTTTGCAATCCATACGGGAACGCCGTAGCACTGATTTCTCAGGATCCTAAGGAGAATCGACTCTAGCAGCATTAGACGACATTCTTGACGAAGTCCAAAATTTTTTTGGTACTAATCCAATTCGTAAGTGAGATCCGAAGACCGTCGTGGGTGATGGACTGGAGGAGATGAATCCGATGCAACAATACTGAGAAACGCGCAGCATATGATGTCGACTCACGTAAGGAAATGAATGACTAATATTAAGATCATGGTAAGAAATCCACAGTTTGGATGGTCATCAACTAAACAGCAATCCAATGCTCTCAATTACACATCGTTAGGTATTTTTTTTCCTTTCTGTGCAACTCCCTCTGCTTTTATTTTTTGAACATATATCCCGAAAAGACTTCATGAGAACTCGGGGCGGTATTTTTGTCTAGTTCTATGAGTCATTTATGCCATTTATTATATTCCTTTGGCGCATGTAAATTTGCTTTCGCGCCCATTCCTGACGATTTCCATCCATCGTAACGTCAAATCCTAGATCACAGAGCATTGCTCTCCGCCTGTACCTCCATCTTCCAGCTCGTCTTCTGAGCTCGTTGTTACATCTACACCACCATTAGCAGGTTTCTTTCTTTTAGTTCGGGCTTTTGTGCCCTAATGTCGTCGTGTTCCTCACCAATATTTTATTCAGTCAAAACACCTTGCTAGAATATTGAGCTAACACACGGTTGATAAAAAAGATTTATTCGGATAAAGTTTCGGCTACTTTTTTTTTCCAGAGCCGAAGTGATCCGAGTCGATGGTCCATAGGTGGTCGTCGTAGCGACGTGGATGTTCGTTCTTTCATCAAGTCGATTCCATTGAAGTGGACCATGTAGTAACCATTACCTGATTATTTTCTATTTTCTATGCTATAATACATTTCCTATACTAACTGTTAGTTGGTAACTATCGTACACTTATCCTCTTAGTTTCTGCAAATTGTTTATCAGCGGCCATCTTTTGCATCTACCTCGCAGCTGACTAGAAAGGGACTCTGTAAGTTCTTTATAAGAACTGTTCTTTTTGTCCGACAGTTCAGACAGTAAACAAGCAGTTGTCGGCTGCATTCACTTTCTAGTATCTGTCGTCCCAACCAACTTTCTTCACAAGTTACTGCATCGCTGGTACATGTATTTTCTGTATAACCTGCTAGATAAACTTGACGAACATTCTCTGCAAGCAGCTCTATCAGATTATGATAATCCACTAGCATTCTAGAATCTACCTCTGAGCATTTCCTCTACTTTCTTCTCCTAAGCTCTCCCCATTACAGAAGGGATACAAGTAGCACCATTAGTGATCTAGTTAGTATTTCGCTAGTGTTTCTCTCGAGCTTCGCTCAATTTCGCTCAGTTCGTTCTCTCAACTAGATACCGTGCGGTTGTTTTTATTGTATTGTTGTTGTTATTATAAACGATTATAACCCAAGACTGAGACTGTACTCTTTGGCAACATCAAGAATACTAAAGTGGCAAATCCGTACAAAGCCGAGCTAGTAATTGTTCTGTGGCGAAGAGTGATTCGAAAACGTGTATCCCACTGACAAACTAATACATTTGGTGGCCGATCTGGTTCGAGCTCAACGTTCAGAGAAACAAGTTGATCTACGCTGCTGTTCTAATATACTAGTGCACCATCAAATGCTCAACAAAAAGTTTTTGGTATAGTGTGGTGCTTTGAAGAGGACAAGGAAGGCTCGGTGCGAATCGCTGTCCCATGGCGAACACTGAAATTTGAGCAAATTAGACACTTTTTTAAGTCGTTGGTCGTTGAATCGGCAGGCATACACATTTGTTTTCTTTTCTTCTTCCGCGCGCAGCTCGAAAATAGCTCGCATTGTGGTGTCATTCTACACATTATTATAAAGTGAGGTAAAATCAAATGAACTCATCACATGAGTGTTGGTTGGGTGTGCGCACCGTACCGTGATCTCCGGATATTTCAGTGTCGGTAGAAATCCAGCAACTAGGTGAGGATAAGGTTTATGAACCATTTATTCTACCCGTTGGCTTGCTTTGTAGTGATTTTAGTTCTAACCTCATACGATGACAGGTCGTTGGACGCAATATCATCAGTAAAAGGAAGCTCATACGCCGTAATAAGCACGTGTAGGATTGGATAAGTCGAATGGTTAATTTTTAGCCAGGAAATAACTAAAGTCTCTACCACAGCTGCCTTTGCCGCGTAGACCCGACCATATTTATTTCCGCTAGTGATTTCGATTCTCCTTTTCAGAGAATGGTCTACAGATAGAAGCATACTGAAGACGTTTATCTGTTATTCTAATATCCACTTGACTAGGAATAGCTGCAAAATTCCCACCTTGGTCACTCTCAGTAGTCAGATAGATAATTAATTTATAAGCTCTTTAACCAGGGGCACACCACATTTTTGTTCGTGTGTAAGGTGGGAAATTAATCTTCTATGTTGGTGGTGATTAAGTAATCGGAGAACTTGTCGCAAAGACAGACAAAAAAAACAGAAATATTTGAATTCGCAATGTTTACTTTTTATTTTTCTGCCTTCTATAATTTTTACGGCAGGGTGTTAAGCGAAATACAAGCACAAGATTGCTGAGATATTTGCAGTAACTGGGTTCAATGACGATGTGGGCTCCCTAGATCAATCCCGTTGACGGGTGATTGCTGACGGCACTGGTCGATGGAACTAGTTGAGAGACAGGCGAAACGAAGGACCCGCGTGGTGTGGTGGTAAGCGCGTTACTCCCCCGGAAAGGACAATAGCGCGTTCGTTCTCCACCGCAGACACTTGCGGTCCGGAGTTCTGCAAATACCTCAGAAATATTTGACTTTTAGGTTGTTCGCGCTTAAAAAACCTCGGAGAAATGTATTGGTGGTATTCGCCCTCTTTGTATTTCGTTATTTTACTTTTTCTTGCCTATCGTTTTTAAAGTTTTTCTCAACAAAATGGCTTTTATTTATATATTAGATCATCATCAACGCTACAGATATTTTACCAATTTATAAGGCTATTGTCGCATAACATACGTCCACACTCTGAGGAAAGTTAAGTCGCCGAAACGTCGGCTGTCAAACAACAACAGCAACAACGACAATTTATACCAACCTCGCACCACCACAACACGAGTGTTTAGTAGGAATATATGTATACCGATTATTTATGTTGAAATTTGTAGAATGTCGGTCTTTTTTGAGTGATCTTCAAATAGTTGATTTACATATATCTAATGAACATCATAAACGACGTTCTCCACAGCACCGAGGATGTAGTGAGGAGAACAAAAAGAAAATCTGACTCCTTGCGAATCTTTTCTATTCCACTATTCCACCAGAGTTAATGTATGCGTCGGAAATCTGGTCGCTGCATGAGCAGGGTGACATGCCACTAAGTGTTACTGAACGCGAAGTCGAAAGGACGGTGCTGGGAGTATCCCGTACTATGTGACGGATGAGATCCAAAAATCCGATCCACACCAACGATTAAAAGTCAAGCACGTCTTTGAGGTAGAATGACGCGGTTCATAAAGCTTATCCTCACGCCGCAGCTTAAATTTATATCAACCCATCTACTTAATACCTACAGCAAAATATTTCTAGATCTCGTACGGTGTACGTACCCAAGCTACACTCATGTGATGAAGTCATTCGATTTTACTTCAGTTTACACTACAGTGTAGAATGACAGCACAAACCAAGCTATTTCCGAGCTTCGCGTAGAAGAATAGAAGAAAATAAAAACGTATGCCTTGCTCATTCAATGACAAGTGACTGTCTTGAAACGGCGCCTTATTAGTTCAATTTTTTAGAAGGTTGCGAAAATATTTCACAAATTAGAGGACTAGCCATAAGACAGTGATTAGCACAAACTTTGCCTCTTATCCTCTTCAAAACCCCACCCTATTCCAGAAACTTTCAGCCGAGTATTTGCTGATGCACTAGAATATTAGGACTGTAGCGCTGGTCGATTTGTTTCGCTGATGTTGACTTCGAATCGGATAGGCCAATGCACCGAATGTATTAGTTGGGTGGAATATACGTTTTCGAGTCAGCCTTGAGCACAGAATAATTACTGGCTCGAAATAGAATGTTCGACTTTGTATGAATTTTCCACTCTGGTCTTTTTTGATAATTACGCTCTGCACAGTCTCAACCTTCGGTTATAATAGTTTATAACAGTAACAACAATGCAATATTAACAATCTGACAATATCTAGTTGAGTGATCGAGCTGAGCAAAATTGAGTGGAGTACGAGCGAAATATCAGCGGAACACTAATTGGATCACTAAAGGTGCTCCTTGTATTCCTTCCGTAATGTGGGAATTTTAACAGAAGGAAGTAGAGGAAAAGCACAGAGGTAGATTCTAGAATGCTAATGAGTCAGTACCATCTGATAGAGCTGCTTGCACAGAATGTTGGTGAAGGCAATACACTAGCTTACACAGAAAATACACATGACAGCTATGTACAAGCTTATACAAAAAGTCAACTAGGGCGGGAAATGCTGGAGAGTGGCTGCCGCTGACAGCTTCTCCTCCATGGCAGAAATTCCCGGACAGAGAAGAACAGTTCCTTCAAAGTAATTAGAGAATCGTTTCTCAGCCAGCTGTCAGGCAGGTGCATGAGATGGTCACCAAGAAACAACCTGCAAAAAATGCGGGGATAAATGTAGGACAATTACCAGTAAACAGTTAATGTAGGAAGCACACGATTGTATAGAAAATAAGAACTGTTCGGGAATAGTCACTATGCTCTCCTCCGCTACTTATGATCAGGGCACGGAATATTTTCAAGCATAACAACAATATCCCACTGCATGGAGTAAGAAATAAAATGATACTTGTATATTTTACAGAATAAATGGAGAAGAGATGAACATGAATGATGACAGATTATGACAGAAAGCAAAGCTTCTTGTGATGAGGCAAAAAATGTGCACAGAAAAGAGAGAGAAGGTGGAATGTACAACAATTTGAACAGGAGGCCTTTGCTGCGAGTTGCGCGAAAATGTGCGGCTCTTGCAACGTTGGAGACCCTCCACTTGCGACTGCCTCCGCACTGACTCTGTCGTAGTATTAAGGAACACAACGTAGAGGAATAGGAATAGAATACAGCGTGTGTGAAAGGATACAGTAGAACTGATTAGTTGCAGTGGAATAAGCATATGAGAATAGTAAGAAGGCTTGTTTACGAATAGGACAAGGTCTGTCTTAGAGGTCGGATGTTGTAGCGGAGTTTCGAGTTTGCTCTGCGTCTTTCGGTTCTTCAGTTGATAGAACCTTTTAGCAACAGCTGTATTCAGTGTTTGTTGTACTTCTGCGTAATCTAACTCTAGTGGAAATACTATGTTGACAGTTCTTTGGCAGTTATTTGGCAGTCTGACGTGTTCCTCTCTGATCGCTCAAGCTGCGGATTGTTGCAGTTCTCCTACGTTGCCCATTTTCCATCTATTCAGAGGATGGACTGGTTCGTAAATGAACACCATTGCGCCAACGGTCGGAGTGCATGATGTTACTTCGTCGGTATAGATATGCCTTAAGTGCATCGCCTAAAATCGATTGCCTTGAATAAACTAGAGCTCTCACTTTTCCCCGTCCTAACTAACAATGCGTAAATAAGCTCAAAAGAAATGTGGTAAAGAGAGAAAACTGGAAAAGAAATGCTTAAGGTACGATGCAATTCGTTCACTTTATTGTCATTCACACATGCATTGCACACAATGCATCTCGTACGTCATGTTTTACAAAGGTTGAGAAACTAGTAGAACAAATTTTTCATCGGGGAAAACACACTAGTGGACTACTTCTACTTCAGAGCAGTGAGTATTCTGCGAAGCACTCCAGAAATTATGCTTTTCCGTTTTTGAATCTGAGCAAATAGACGCTCAAAAGTTGACATTTTGCAACTCCACCCAGGAGCACACCAAACTGCGGAGTGCTAAAGATCCTGCAGCAAGAATTTTTTCTGAAGATAAGCTTAATTGTACACCATTCTTTATGAAAACGGCAGTTCTTTTGCTTGTATCGCTTTTGGTGGTTTCGAAAGGTCATGCTAACAGCAGTGATGTTAAACGGCCGATTACTAGAGAGAAATGAAAACACAGGTTAGACTTTGTTTAACAAGTAAGTGTTATTGGCTAAATTTATCGATGGTTTGAAAATTAACTTATATTTGAGCTCAATAAATAATCGATGGTATACCTATCTAAAAATGGGGGAGTGTCTTGCGCAGTCCGTAGAGGTACCCGGCCATACACACGTGATTGCAGATTCGATCCCAAGCCTAGGACTCACCAAAGCTTCCATGCTTCCGGATCTGCAAATTGATGTTAGAATTGTCTGATTGGATACCAATACTGACATGAAGCATCGATCCACCGCGACTCGATATATAGGCTAGACATGCATTCAATCAGCTTTAACGATGTTCGGTGAAGTTGAATTCATGGTGTATCCCTTAGCGAGCTATCTACGCCGAATACTAGTCTTTATGTCTAACTGATAAACTGAGACAACGTTGTCACAAAACTTTAATGTGGCCAACGTTACGCGGTATTAGTGGATCTTCGCAGCTGTCATTTTCCTTCGTATTTGGGCAATTTCAGGCACAACTGGCTCAGTGTTTTTTCGTACGAAACCTTGTCAGACCTTTATGACATTTCAGATCTCAGATTGTGTAGATCCTTGAGAAGCAGTGTCATCATCATGCACACGTAATCCGGTTTATTCGATCCGTGATCTACTGACTCGCAGGACTGCTTTGCCTTCGCTGCGTTTGCTCCTTTCAGCACTTCTACCTCGACATGCAGCATAGGCATACTGTACTTTTCCGTCTCGGTGGGTAGCAGTCTAAATAGAAGATAACACATTGAAATTATAACAATCCGTGGATTCCCGTCGGCTTGAGATATATGAAGTAGCAGTTAAGTTGATGCTTGCATGATATATTGATAATCGCAAACCAACTATTTTGCGAAAAAATGCTCAAGTAATCAAGATAAGTTCACTAACGAGTCATTATTGAAATAAGGAGTAGACCATTTCAATGAAATGGCATAATGTTTTTATGCCTTCAAGTCCACTAGGAATATTTGATGGAAGGTCTTTCAAACTGGCTCATATGTTATCGTAAACTTCATTTTGAAGTGTGTGGAACAAACCCGAATCCACTGTGGAGAGAATGCCATGAACAGTGGAAAAGTGACAATGGGAGCTGTGACTCGTGCCTCTAACACTATTAGTTCCACCAGCATGCCGAAAAATCCAAATAATTTGTGATTGTCTTAAACAAAGCAGAGCTCTCACTTTTCCTCGTCCTGGCCGAGAAACAAGGGCGTATCCACCATCTACTAGCACTTGTTTCAATTTGTGCTTTTTCTCGTCTCCTTGAATCTTTTCCTTCAGCACAGGCAGACGATCCTTGTGAACCTTCTTTTGTTTGTCTTCAGAAAGTTCTGTTACATTGCCCACTTTTTCTGGTGCCACGTTTTCCATTCTGTAGTGGTTTTCAATTTAGAAAGATATTGAATTGATCTAGTTATAAATGGAACCACATACCTGATTGTTTTTAAAAAGAGTTGTTGACTGATGGGCTAGTAAGCCAACACCGTCAGTTCGCTAGGGCAGCGAACGAGTGAATTCGTGCTAGAACACCGTGTGTTGTCACAAAGAATGATATGCGCGGTGTCGTGTCAAGGAAAGCAGATAATTTCATCGGCAACCTTAGAACCTTTACCAACACGGTTCAAGGCGTCGACATCACATCAACCCTGTCGACGTCATTCTGGCGCTTGTGAACAAGTTATTAACAAAAGTTAGAGATAATCAAATCGACTGATACACACCGACCCTGTCTAATTGACTGCTCAACGATGACCAAGAAGCATTGAGTGGCCGAATGACGCCGACAATCAGCTTTCCTGCTTTGATTTTGGCACGTTCCTGAAAAACAAATAGACAACAAGGTCAACCAGAATGTAATTCTTTTCAAGCCTGAGTAGAACAGGCTGCTCCAAAAATGTCAGCGATTTACAAGATACGCAATAACTTCCTGTGTAACTACAACTTATTAAGTCCACATCACTATTTATTCAATAATGTCCTGATCTTGATCACATTTGCCCAAAAGGGTTTCCAAAAATAGGGATTTTGGTGTACTAAGGTGAAAATATGGTGCTGCATAACTCAAGAGATCGACTTTCTGTAAACCACAACATAAATAGTTAACATATCTACTATTAATGAAGATCTAAGACATAAATAAACGCCATATTGATCAAAAAAATACTCACCGTGGTGTTGCGAGTGGAACTGCAGGCGCGTTGTCCACGTGGGATGACGAGCGAGACCAACCCAGATCAGAAAATCGATTTGAAATCACGTGTGATGGTGAGGCGTTCGCCTTCCTGGTTCATATTTTTTGAAAGTTATCCAAAACACCTGAGGAGTCTTGGGCGTTGATGTCTTCGATTAATTTGCTAAGATCCGGACCGTCACTTCAAAATCACCACTTTGCCTCATTGTCCTATATCCAGTTAGAAGAGTACTTCGTAGAATTCCAAGTTCCTCACCCACGTGTTCTTTTCAGCGGACACAAAGTGGTCTACTGATTTTTCGAATGTATTTCTCACCGCATGAATTACATGCGAATAAGTAGATTGTACCTGAACTCATGCATTACCCGTCTCTCCTGTTAGGACAGATCACACAATTCTTTTAACTGCACAAACGATAATAGAGGCGGTTCAGGACTAATTGGCGGAGTAGAATATTGTATGAGAAGGCAATAGCCGCTACATAACTTTCAAAACCATTTTTGCTTAGCCACCTCTTAATGCGTAACTTATTTCTTTTGAATTGAAAGGTAACTTGGAGGGGATCGTACTTCGGTTTGAAATATTACTATTTTTTGGAAAGTACCCTACCTTAATGTCCGACCAGAGTGGCTTCTGCTTCGTTCCCATTGGAAATGGCCACTTTCCGTGCCAGGTTTAGCGATTCCTTGTCTTCCCTTCTGTTGTGTCCACATTTTTTAGTCGTTCGGTACATGTTCTTGATGAGTGCTTCCTTCATGTGTGAAAGATGAGTGGAGAAGTAGTGCACTGGTATATTTTTGCTGCTTGGTTTTCGATATCACTTACTTATGTAGCCATTTTCTGGGAGTTTTTTGTTGGATGTTTAAGAATGAAAGCCAGTTATCGGTTAGTTTTTCTTTCGTGAATTTTATACATTCCGACTGTCTGTTTAACAATTCAAAGAATTCATCTGTCTGTTCTTGCGTGGAAGCAATCGCCAATGTATCTATAGTAGAGTAAGGATTTGCGATCAAGAACTGGAGCTTCCACCTTAGACATGAAGCGATGACAAAGCTTAGAGCTAATCGCTGTCCTTTGGCCAACCCTCTAATTTGTGCAAAATATCTTCCCAATCACCTAATGATTAAACGACTTAGGCACTGTTTTAAGAGAGTCATTAGTTGTTGAATCGACAAGCCATACGGCTCTATTTTTGTTTTCTTTTTCTACGAGTACCTAGGGGAGTGGCTTACATTACACAGTCATTCGACACTTTAGTATGAAGTGAAGTAACATCGAATGACCCCATCACATGCACCATGCGTGCCATTCGGTCACGCGCACCGTAGGTGATCTAGGAATATTCTAGTACCTTCCAGATGGGTTGGTATTATGAATTTTAGGAACTAGGTCAGGGTAAGGTTTAGGAACAGTGTTATCCTATCCGTTGGCCCACTTATACAACTGATGTTTGGTCTATCCTTAAATGATGACGAATCGCTGGACGAAATATCATCAGTAGAAATAAGGTTACGTGTCTTAATAAGAATATATGGAAAAGGACAAACTGGATGGTCACTTTTTAGCTGAAAAATAACTGAAGGTTCTAAGCCAGCTTCCCTTTCCGTGTTGACCCAGTGCGTCTCCAATTTTCGATGTTCATGTCTATACTCTTTTTCAGAAGATGCTCGGTAGAGAGAAGCATCGTGGAGATGTTTTTCTGTTACACTAATATGCAACCGACTAGCAATAACCACATATTTCCTCCTTTCAGCATTATTGGATAGCTGAGTAGATTTCGATCTTATAAGCTCTCTAACCTGGCGTATACAAAATATTTGTACGTGTGACGATGGAGCTTAGCTTTCTATGTAGGTTTCGGCAATCAGTCAACGACCTTCTTGTGCAAAAGGACACTGCCGACTGAGGTGACATCATTCGAGCGGCGCTGCTCTCAAGGAGGTCCAACTTGATATGAACACAGAGACGCCACACCGCGGAGACGAAGGCCTAGGGCAATCGACTCGGATAATCGGCTCTGCCAAAGAAGGCCAACATGTTGAGACGTTAGCCGAGTAAAAGTTATGTAACAACCTTGTGTAAGCTGAACAAGCTAAACGAAGAAACTGATTATTTAAGCCGAAGTTAAGTAAAAGTTGGTTTAGCAAAGTGTTTTTGGTGTAATCACGACGTGTTCAGTTTTAATCACTGCTTATTCTTTTCTTCATAACATGCTACTAGGTGAAATGTAGATTGTATTTCACATGGTGCTGTGCCGTCGAAAAAAGAAATAAAAAAGGAATAAGCAGTAAGTGACAGTTAAGACGTTCATATTTCGACTGCGGCTTCAGCCTGAGTGCCAATTTGTGCCTACCAGATCAATTCCGTTGACACGTGATTGCTGATACCACTGTTCACCTGTATCATCTGCCGTTCCGTTGGTCGTCAAGTGACTCGAACGGGCGTCAGTAATTTCACTTTTCCTTGTCGCGTGCAATTGAAGCCCAGTGGATTCTGCTCAATCTAGAGATTCGTTGAGCATAATCATTGGGTCGGTGGTCTTCCTGCAATGCATTTAACATTCCGAGGAATCCATGAACAAACGGCTCTTATCCATCGGATGTCTTTCATATGCAATATGTGTCCGGAGCACCTTGTCTTCGAAAGGTTGGCGCATAGAACGACATCCTTGATTTACGATCGTTGATGCAGGTCGGATCTTCGGATTGCTTCCCTTTCTTGTGTGACACGGGAAACTCCCAGCATCGTGTCCTTTCGACTGCGCGTTCGATAACGCTGAGTGATCTTTCATCCTTCACGCGCAGTGAGCAGGTTTCTAACGCATACATTAAGGCAAGAAGTACCGTTGAATCGAAAAGGTGGACACGGAGTCAGGTGTTCTTTGTCCCCTTCACTACATCCTCGATACTCTTGAAAGCTTTCCAAGCCGATCGTTTCCTTCTGGTCAACTCTGGAGCTAAGTCGTTTATTACGTCGATTTGCCGACCTAGATAGACTTAAGTAGAGCACTCAGAGATATTTATTCTGTTGAGAAGAATGAAGCAGACATCGTTTTTGTGAGATTTAGTCGAAGACAGATCTTTCCACAGGCTTTATCAAAGTCGGCAAGCATACGTTCCGCTTGGCTAATGTTTGCGTTATAAGGACGAAGTCATCAGCAAAGCGAAGATCGTGTAACTGCGGACCATCGGCTTTCACTCCCATATTATCCCATTCCAATGCTCGCCTGACGTTCTGCAGGGTGGCAGCAAATAATTTTGGCGAGATGGTATGGCCTTGCCCTAACCCCTCTTTTTGACGTCGATGTTAATATCGTTGTAGAATGATGGTATCTTGTTTGTGAAATTTTTGTTCAGCTCAAGTAGAATCTTTATATACTGAATAGGGACTCCCTGACTACCCAGGGCTTCAATGGGGTCGTCTATCTCACTTGAGTCAAAGGACTTCTTTAAATCGATTGAAAGTGAGACAGAGCGGTCTTCTGTATTCTCGTAACAGTTCATTGAGTCTTCCCATGTACTCTCGCGATACTTCAATGAGCCTGGGAGCAGTAGATAGCGCAAAACTCGAAATTTCAGTTGGGTTTCAAACCGGCGATTGGCATTACCCGAGGCTCCTGTTCTCTCCACCACGCCTCTCAGCCCCTTGTGGATCAGAGGGAACATCATGCGACTAATTTGATACCAGGACTGTGGTGGATCCTGGTATTGGTTTAGTATTAGCTGGGCTTCCCGACAGAAACGCAGGGTTCCTTCTCAGCATGGGAGACCTTACCAGGTGGTGGGTGGGTTGGGGTGGGGTGGGGGGGGTGGAACGAAGAATTCCTCCGCTATAAATTGCAGTCTGACACCCAGAAAACACATTTCAGCCACGATGAGGCGGTAAACCGTTGGGGGGGGCAAGTGATACAGGTGACAAATAGACATATGCGTATATATGTATGTGCGTGAAGGGCGCGCGTAGCACAGTGGTCGGAGGCACCCTGCAACACACACATGGAATCGATATACACGCCCATGGCTCAGCAAACCTTCCATCCCTCCGGGGTCGGCAAATTGGTACCAGACCAGTCTGGGAGGATAGCAGCACTGGCTCAATGCATCGGTAGGCCACACAATCACCTCCAGACGATACGTAATGAAGTCGAATGCATGGCGCATCCCTCAGGGATTGATCATCGCCGAGAGCTTTAAACTTTTTTTATTATATGTATGTGCACATATGCAAATATGCATGGATATCTATGTATGTACACTGCAAGCAACAGTATCAATAAGACTTTTTAATGAATACTTTTACTAATCCTTACTGCAATTTATCAGTAGTTATCCATTATCCTCCCTTTGTATAACAATATTGGTGTAGAGAGGGATCGAACCAAACGCAATTGGCACCAGATGTTCATTTTCACGTTTAGGTCGGCTTAAAAAAAATCTCAGTGAAAATCTAGCTGGAAAGAGTTAGTCATTAAGTGTATGATAAGCTTCTCTTCGATCTGTGGAAGCAGAAATTGTTTGCTCACCGGGTTTTTTTAAATGCAAATATCAACAATTCTTTCATTCCATTCATTCCTTCGTATCCATGATCATGAAGCTTTTTCCAGTTTTTTGGCGTGTGGGTTTACTGTTGCTTGAGAATCCCCTTTTTAACCCTCATTGTTATCGAATGCTATTCGAGTCGATACTCCTTTGAGCTCTAGGATAGTCGTATTATGGTTTATTCATGTGAATTGGAGGGAGCGAGCTGCCACCAAACAAGTCCGGTGCACATTATGAGACCACCGGTGGATGGCAGGCTTGGTTAGCCTAAGGATGTGCCGAACCAGCACCGTGCTCGTGATGAACTTAATTACTACCATAGCGCTACCCGCTTCCTGTTTACCGGGATTGTAGGTTGTAAACTTGGGTTTATTGACTGTCAAATTCGATTTTCTGCAAAATAGTTTACAATTTCCACTATGCGATCATTTAGACATAGCTCCACAGATCTCTAAGTTTTAATTTGATAACTAAATAAAACATCTATAGGGATTCTTCTCCGGAGACATCGAGAAGAGTGAGAGCAGTGACATCGGCAAGGACCATTGTCGACCTGTTTGGACCAGGTGATCCATTTTGGTTTTTCAACACATATAACCTGAATCGAACAGAATTTTCTACCTGCTTTCACTCGCTTCACAGTTCCTACTTAGAGTTATCGAAAAATTCAATAAATCGGATACACTGAACCAAAACAATTTTGTTTTGTTCGGGTTTTTGTAAGATGTCGAGTTGACAAGTATTTTGCTTCAGAGAATCAGCCTAGGCGAAGCTTAACCATCCACGTTGTCGTTATCACGCATAATGTCAAACAATATTAAACCCTGATATTTCAATGTGAGAGCAGCCTTACCCGTCCACGTGAACTCTTTGCGGTTTGCATGAACACTATGTTCATAAACCTTTAGGTCTTCATTATAGTCGATTTACCTCCTGTCACCTTCCATTCTTTATATTTCTCTTCAGCTCATTTTAGCTATGGCGCAACGTATTACGGATGCTAGATGTAATACAATAAATATTACCAGTTACCTGCAACATATACCTTCGGCAAAAGGATAAACGATAGATGGTGAAGCTCCTGGTGTTGGTCGCTCTCTGAAGAATGCACCGTTAATTCGACTTCATCAGTCATCGTCAGAGATGATTGAATAAATATGTGGCTCCTGCGATGATTCGTGACGAGGCCCACCCATGTGCCCATCAGCTGGCATGTAGCAAAGCAATATTTTAAATACCAACTTACATTTGACTCTGGTTTGGATAATCAATATCCTGGTTTACTGACAAATTTACGCGAGGTTGTTACAATTACGCTGTTGCACTGAAACAACAAAAACAATAAAGTTCCACTGTTGTATTAAGACTCGGCATTGAAAATTTAGTATATTCTACTTAAGGCTCTAAAAGCTCTCGGCGTTGATCAATCCCTGAAGGATGCGTCATGCATTCGACTTCATTAAGTATCGTTGGAGGTGGTTGAATGCATATCTGGCCTTTACAATGACTCGCGGTGGCCTACCGATGTATCGAGCTAGTGCTACTATCCTCCCAAACAGGTCCCGTAACGATTTGCCGAACCTTGAGGGATGGAAGCTTGGTAAGTCTAGGCCGCCTGATCAAACTTGGAGCTATTGCTCACCACTGACCACCCCCTTGTACGCGCGCATGGGTAAGACCTAAAAATACATTTCGTAAAAAAAATAGATACTACGTGAAAATGCGTAAAAAAATATAAATAGATTGCAAAGATAAGAAATGAATTCAAGAAAGCAAGTACCAATACAGACCATGGACAGTATCTATAATTTTCATTCGGCTATTGGAGATCTTCCACAGGATACAGTTTTTACTACTTGGTTGTTACGGCTGTAGGAAGTAAAGCAAGACATGGCATAGTTCTGATCAATTTTTCAGCCATAATGAATACCCGTGATCGATGCGGGAATGTCAGGGTTTCCATCCCAGCTGGCCCTCTCATAACCTTGTTAGTTCGTATGGTCACCAGAGCTGATGAACGACACTGTTTGCAAACGGTCACCTGTCAACTTTACTCTGTGACCCATTACAGTGCTGTAAAACAGTCCTACAATTACATCTTCTTATACTTAAGTAGGTACTTGGTTAGTATAGTTTTCTGTTCTGATGGTTGCATTCATCATTATTTGCAAATCATCTAGTTTATATCTCATCCCAGTTGATATCAGTTGCAGATTGAGGTAGTGGTGTATGATTGGTATTCATATAAGTATGGTTCCCTGTGATTTGATGATCATCACAGCAATAATGTGAAGTCTACGTGAACTTCAAGTTCAGCTGCGTTACAGCCCTATGCTAGAAAGGTTAGGTAAGAAAAAATAAAGAGGAGCATTACCACTAATACCTTCCCCCAAGCTTTCTTGAAGCAAGAACCACGAAATAGCAAAGTTTACAGTGCTTTTCGCTCATTTTCGGCAGAAGTCTTCAAGTAGTTGATCACCACCGACATAGAAAATTAAGCACCAACCTCACATGCACAAAGATGTTGTATACGCCAGGTAGAAAGCTTGTAAACTCAAAATCTATCTGTCTGTCTATTAGTGATAAAATTGGGAAATTTGTAGTTATTCCTAGCTAATTGTATGTTAAAATAACAAAAAGGAACATCTCAACGATGTTTCTATCTATCGACAATCCTCCGAAAAAGGAATATAGAAGTCAATGTAGAAAATTAAACAGAGAGTGTGCACACTCCGAAGGCAGCAAGTTTAGAACCTTCAATTATTCCTCTGCTTAAAATGACTATCCAATATGCCCTGTCCTGTAGCTGCTTATTAAGACACGTACCCTTATTTCTACTGATGATGTTGCGTCCACCGACCCGTCATCATTTAAGAGTAGACCAATCATCAGTAGTATAAGCGGGCGAACAGATAGAATAACACTGTTCCTAAGCCTTATCTCAACCCAGCTGCTAAAATTCATGCCAACACATCTGCAAGATACCATAATTTTCCTAGATCACCTACGGTGCGCGTAACCATATAGCACTCATTTGATGGATTTATTCGATGTTATTTCACTTTATACTATCGAATGACTCTGCAATGCAAGCCACACTCTAAGTAATCGTAGAAAATGAAAAGAAAATAAACTAGTATGGTTTTCGAGCCAATAACTAATGACCTTCCTAAAACAGCACCTTAGTTGGTTAATCTTTAGGTGGACGGAAAGATACTTTGCACAAATTAGAGGGTTGGGTTTAGGAAAGCGATTAGCTCTAGCCTTGCCATCGTTTTCATGCCTAAACTTGAAGCTCCAGTTCTTGATCGCAAATCCTTACTCCACAGTCGATGCATAGGCGACTGCTTCATCGTCTGTTCCACGCAAGAACAGATAAGCGAATGCTTTTAATTGTTAAACAAGCAGTCGGAGTACATAAAATCCACGAAAGAAAACTAACCGATAACTCGCTTCCATTTTCAAACATCCAAAAAAAACTCCCAGAAAATGGCTACATAACAAAATGATAGCGAAAACCAGGCAGCAAACATATACCAGTGCACTACTTCTCCACTCATCTTTCACACATGAAGGAAGCACTCATCAAGAACATGTACCGAACGGCTAGAAAATGTGCGCACAGCGGAAGAGGAAACAAGGAATCGCTAAACTCGTCACGAAAAATGGCCAGTTGCAATGGAAATGAAGCAGAAGCCACTCGGGTCAGACCAGAAGGTAGGGTTAGTTCCAAAAATAATAATATTTCAAACCTGAGTAAGATCCCTTTTGAGCTACACTTCATGTCAAACGAAATAAATTACGCCATTAAGAGGTGCCTAAGCAAAAAATGGTCTTGGAATTTATGTGGCGGGTATTTCACGAGTTCAAGTACAACATACTTGATCTCGTCTAAGTCATGCGGTGAGGAATACATTGAGGAAACCGGTATAGAACTTTGTGTCCACTTAAAAGAACATCTAGATGAGAAACTTGAGATTCTACGAAGCACTCCTTTAGCTAGATGTAGGAGACTAAAGCATAATGGGGACGATTTTGAAGTGACGGTCAGGATCTTAGCGCATTAATCGAAAACATCAACACTTAAGACTTTTCAGGCGTTTTGGATAACTTTCAAAAATCCAAGTATGAACCGGGAAGGCGAACGCCTCACCATCACACGTGATTTTAAATCGATTTTCTGGTCTGGGTTGGTCTCGCTCGTCATCCCACGTGAACAACGCGCCGGCAGTTCCACTCGCAACACCACGGTGAGTAGTTTTTGATCAATATGGCGTTTATTTATGTCTTAGATCTTCATCAATAGTAGATATATTGATCATTTATGCTGTGTCTTACAAAAAGTCGATCTTTTGAGTTACGTAGCACTATATTTTCACCTTAGCATACCAAAATCCCCATTTTTGGAAACCCTTCTGGGCAAATGTGATCAAGATCAGGGCATTATTGAATAAGTAGTTTTTTAACCTTTTTTTATTTACTGCCTACTCTTTTTGATGGGAGGGTATATTGCGAAATATAACTTCAACGAAGCTGAGATATTTGCAAAACTCTGGACCGCAGGTGCCTATGGTGGGGAACGAACGCGCAGGTGCCTATGGTGGGGAACGAACGCGCTATTGTCTTTTCCGGGGAGTAACGCGTTCACTACCACACCATGCGGGTCCTTTCGTTTCGCCTGTCTCTCAGCTAGTTGAATAAGTAGTGATGTGGAGTTAATAAGTTGTAGTTGCACAAGAAATTATTTCGTATCTTGTGAATCGCTGACATTTTTGGAGCAGACTGTTCTACTCCGGCTTGAAAAGAATTACATTCTGGTTGACCTTGTTGTCTATTTGTTTTTCAGGAACGTGCCAAAATCAAAGCAGGAAAGCTGATTGTCGGCGGCATTCGGCCATTCGATGCTTCTTGGCTACGACACACTAATCAAATAGAGAGGTCACAAGGACGGTATACATCAATCGATCTCATTATCTTTGATTTATGTTTACCACTGGTTCAGAAAAGCCAAATGGAAATCGACAAAGTTAACGCGTTTACGCATTGTCGACGCATTAAACCATGTTGGTAAAAGTTCTAAGACTACAGATAAGATTGTCTGCTTTCGTTGACCCGATACCGCGGACATTATTCTTTGTGATAACACACGGTGTTTTATCGTTCATTGACTCATTTGCTGCCCTACCGAATTGTTCATGCTAGCATACTAGCCCGTCAGCCAACAGCTCGTTTTAAGAACAATCAGGTATGTGGTTCCATTTGCAACAAGATGACTTCAAAATCTGTTCTAAATTGGAAACCACTATAGAATGGAAAACATGGCACCAGAGAAAGTGGTCCAGGTAACAAAACTTTCTGAACAGAAAAAAAAGAAGGTTGATAAGGATCGCCTGCCGAAATTGAAAAGTGGAATTCAAGGAGACGAAAAAAGTACAAATTAAAACAAGTGCTAGGAGCTGATGGATACGGTACTGTGTTTCTCAACCAGGACGAGGAAAAGTGCGAGCTCTACTTTATTCAAGGTAATCGATTTAAGGCGATGTATTTAAGGCATATCTATACAAGAAAGTAACACCATGCACTCCGACCGCTGATATACAGTGGTGCTCATTTACGAACCAGTTCAACCTCTGAATACATGGAAAATGGGCAATGTGGTCGACTTGCAATACAAGGATGTGGAGTGACAAGAGAGGCACAGATGAGGCTACCAAATAAGCGAATCACTAGAAGACCCGTCAAATTACTAATTCCGTTGGAAATAGCCGACAGAGAAGTACGACGAATACTGGATCCAGCTAAAAGGTCCTACCAATTGAAGAATCGAAAGACGCAGAGCAAACCCGAAATTCCGCTATAACATCCGACCTCTAAGAGGGACTTTATCTTTTTCCTAAATAATCCTTCCTACTTTTGTCATATACTGTATTCGACTAGTAATTATCAACTTTACTGTACCTTTCCATACGCGCTGCATTCTATTTCTTTTCTACTACTTAGTGTTCGTTAATACCACGACAGAGCCAAGGCGGAAGTAGTCCGGAGCGGAAGACCTCCAACGTTGCTGCAACCGCACGTTTTCGCGCAACTGGCAGCAAAGGCTTCCTCCACAAATTGGTGTACATTCCATTTTCTCTCCCTTTCTACGCACATGTTTTGCCCCATCACACAAAGCTTTCCTTCCTGTCATAAAATCACTCATGTTCATCTCTTCTCTAATTATTCTGTGAAATACCCGAGCACTCTTTTATTTCTTATTGCATGCAGTGGGATATTGTTGTTATGCTTCAAAATATGTCGTGCCCTGATCATAAGTCGCGGTGGGGAATACAGTAACTATTCCCCGAATAGTTCCTATTTTCTATACAGTCGTATGTTTCCTATATTAGCAGCTTACTGATAATTATCACACATTTATCCTTGCAGTTTTTGTATATTGTTTCTTAGCGACTACCTCATGCACTTGCATCGCAGCTGACTGGGAAAGGATTCTGTAAGTTCTATGTGAGAACTCTTCTTCTCTCTCCGGCAGTGCGTGCACTGAAGAACAAGCTCCCAGCTGTAGGCACTCTTCAGCATCTGCCGTCCAATCAACTTTCTGTATAAACTACTGCATCGCTGTCGCATGCATTTTCTGTATAAGTTACTGTGTAGCCTTCACGAACATTCTGTGCAAGCAGTTCTATGTTGCATACTGATTGAGAAACATTCTAGAATCTCCTTCTGGGCTTTCTCTCTAGTTTCTTCTGCAAACTCAGCCGATTACAGAACGAATATAAGGAGCACTATTAGTGATCCAGTTAGTGTTTCGCTGGTGTTTCGGTCGTGCTTCACACAATTTCTCTCAGCTCGTTCACGCAATAGATGTCGTCAGATTGTTAGTATTGCATTGTTATTATTGTTATAAATGATTATAAGCTTGAAATTGTGCTCTTTGGTAACATCAAAAAGATGAGAGTGAGAAATTCGTACACAGTCGAGCATTCTATTTCGAGCTAGTAATTTTTTCTGTACCGAAGGCTGATTCGAACACCTATATTTCACTGATCAACGAATGCAGACCATAGATCGAATGAAGAATCTCACTCGACGGTGCTTTCCTATACAGGGTGGATGTCTATCTACTGTCTCTATCCAACTTAATCTGCCTTTTTGGAGGCAACGCATTCTGCACCAGTTAGCATTTTCTTAGCTGGCGCATAAGAATTCAGTGGATAATTAATGCTAATATTTCATTGATAACATAGTATAGGGTTAACAAAAACTTCATATGTCTCTCCCTAACGACTCGCCGTCCTTGGCTTCTTCAGAGCTGAATTGACTGCCCACGGTCATTCGTCGTCGTGATGTGGAATTTTTTATGTGAACCTAGTATCAGCTCACTGATCTAGAAAAGCATTTAAATATTTCTGTCGGGGGGTTTACTCAGAGTCTATTTTTGAGATATTCCAGTCTAGAACCGCTTCCATCTCCTCTTTTGAAATACGTGAGGCTAATAGGATGACTGTGAATAACTTTATAAAATAAAGAAAAAAATAGAATAACAGTACTGGCTTTATTCACTTTACGAGTTAAGATCACGACAGCCATTTCTTTTTCGTAAGAAGATATATAGATGTTTCTTTTTTGTTCTGCTGCTGTTAAATATCTCATTCGCTTTCAGTTCAGCTTTTTGAGGAGGGTTTTGTGTACAGGGATGATTCATCAAAATTGCTTATTGACGTTTTTTCTTGGTTTGTCCGTTGTTCCAACCTCTCGACGGTTTACCCCCCCCCCATTTTGGCTGGGGGGTGCTCTTGGGTGTCGAACTGCGATGCATAGCGGGGGTAATCATCTCCTCGACAGAGTCTCCCAAGCTGAGAAGGAGTCCAGTGTTTCCATCAGGAAGCCTAGTTAAGAGTAAAGCAATACCAGGGTCCACCACCGTCCTGGTATCAAAGTCGCATGGTGGTAAGTGGCTACGACTGCCTGTGGTGGTGAAGGGTGGTGAAGACCTGGGGCAGACTTTGGCTAGGCTGACCTCGGGATTCCAGCGAACCACAATGGGTTAACTAGCAAATCTCCGAAAAGTGGTGATTTTGCTAGGGCCCGCACAATCAGTGAAGACGTGCCGTTCAAGTATCAAGTAAGTAAGTATCCGTCGTTTTTTTTTCACACAAATACGTTCTGTTTTACATAGCACCCATAAAAAGGATAAAGTTCTCCACGTTGATCAATCCCTGAGAGATGTGCCATGCATTCGACTTCATTAAGGATCTTTGGAGGCGATTGAATGCATACCTGGCTTTTAGAATCACTCGCAGTGGCCTACCGATGTATCGAGCCAGTGATGCCATCCTCCGAGACAAGTCTTGTAATAATTTGCCGACCCCGGAGGGATGGAAGAGTTGGTGGGCCATGGGGTCGGGGATCGATTTCACGTGTGTGTTACAGGGCGCCTCCGACCACTGCGCCGCACGAGGTAGTAACCATAATGTACCATGTACCTTAAATATTGGTTTCCTTTTCAACCAGGCGGTGAAGTTAAAATGGAATGCTTCCATGTTTTTTTTCCTTATTTTTTCCTCTTGTTCTGTACGATAACATTAATTCGCCATTGAAAGGAGATGGGAAAGAAACGACAATCAATTAATGGTTAATTATAAAATGCTGCTATTTCTACCTGCTTTTTTTACTTTCGTTTTTTGTTTCGTATCTATTTCGAATAGTCAATTAATTTTTTTTTAAGCCTTTGTGTCGTTGTCGCGTAGAGCATCGTCTCAAGGAACATGTGAGTGCTTTGCTGTTCATCGTGCTGCAATAATAGATATCTCCGGTTAGGCGGCTTCCATTGCACTAACGTGAATGGGTCCGATATCTTTGATTTACTATCTTACAAAATTATTAAGACATGTCTTTCAAGTTTCTTAGCTTAAGAGTAAACTATCTCTGTGGCTTAGATTGTGCAATTCACACGAGGTTGTCGTACAAATTTTATTCTTCCTAGCGCTTCGACGTTTTCGTCTTCATCAGAGTCGATGATCCGAGTTCACCATGAAAGGCCGAAAACGAAAAAAAACAACCGAAGAGAAAAACTAAAAACGTGAAAACATTGTAAACATAAACAGGAATCACTGTCATTCGACAATCAGTCAATAACCTTCCTGTGTAAAACAACATTGCCGCCTTACATTGGTTAACGTTTCGGCACTCTCGCCTTCTTCAGAGTTGCGGTGATTCCAGCTGAGTACCTACAGTATTGTTTGGTGACCCTGATCTTTCTTGTGATCTTCATTTTTTGTAGTTGTCACATCGAGCCGAATCTAGGAGTAGAACAGTCCACGAATCACTCAGCAATACCTTTTCATGCGAGACCGTTCTTGGGACTGGACAGAAGTCATCTAACACGGTAGTTCAACATGATTCGAGGGGTTGTATGACAGACATCTACTACTATTTGTTCCACTGTGGCAATGCGTCACTTTGCGGTCGGGCTGCTATCAGCTGGCATATAGCAAAGCAGTATTTTAAATACCAACTTCCATTTAACCCTGGTTTGTATAATCAATATCGTGGTTTACTGACAAGCTTACACGGGTTTGTTACAGTTACGCTGTTGCACTGAAACAACAAAAGCTTTGCTGTTGTATTAAGACCCGTTATTCAAAATTTCGTATACACTACTTTTGCAACATAGGAATTCCGTTTAAGTTAGTTTGCTCGAATTCTTCACCGTCAAAGGTATATCTATCAAGTTTCTTTTAGCATTATCAGCTTGATATTCATTAGCTTCCATTATGAATGAACTGAGAAGCGGGCAGAAGAAGCAGTTGACAGAAACATAAAGGTGGTATTCAAGGACAGTACTGTCAACAAATAATTAGCTGGTTGGTCGGAAAACTCAAAAAGAGCAATAAAAGCCTTTAGCTATCACCACTTTGAATCACGATGAAAAGAACCATAGTACATGAATACATAGGAAACTAAAGCAATCGAAGAGACTAATGTGGGATGGTATTTACTGAAGTCTAAAAGAAGAACAAAGGAACCACCTGACACCTCTTCCATACATTTTCAGACATTTCACAATGGATAATGCAAAACACTTTTGGCAGAAAACAGTGGTCGCCTTATTGTATGCTATTGATGCAACTACGATTTGTACTGAAAGTACTGAGAGCCTCTGCTAATAGGAAGTTAATGAAGTGCCAAGAGTAATAGCTTAGGTGCAAAAAAACCAACAGCTTTCGAGCAACTAGCTAAAACTTATTGTTAAAGAAAGCAAGCATTCATATCACACCTCCTCACTTATTGTGCGGATCTCTTCATTTTTTCTTCCTGTTTGCTGTCGTGATTCCTCATCCACGAAAGCGTTTGGATGTGAGAATGAATTCTGCTGCAACTTCTTGATAACATCTTCACGAATTTCGTTGTATGATGTTTGGACGCGATGCTTTGGATCCCGGGTTAGCCTTGCTGCAACTTTTTGAGGTCTTCACTACAGGTAATCGGCAGCCTTTATAGATCGTAGGAAGCGTTGAAAAGGCAGGTCTTATAGCACATTGAAGACAACGGAGAGATAAAAGGCTTGCTTGACCAGAGGTGAGCCTTCTACTTTCAAAGCACCGCGCTGCACCCTTGCAAAAAATAGACCCCAAGCCTACACGAGTTTGTTACACATCTTCATTATCGCTAACGTTTCTTTGATTTTCGTTTTCATCACAGCCACGATGGCTCAAGTCGAGGGTCCACAGCAGTTGGTTCACGATTGTCACGTCAGATTTGGTTTATTCAAAAAAGACGGAAAATAAAAAAAACCCGAACTTCTATGACGACGTGCCTCCAAAAGGAAGTAAGAAGAAATGTAAAAAAAATTTCCTCACCAATCGTTGAAGAGTGTCTTTTGCATTCCTCCGAAATTCTGTAGATAAAACGGATTCTGTTTAATCTTTCCATCACAGTTCCGTTTAAAAATAATAAAACGATGATACTATCGCTGCTCACACACGTAACGAAACAAAGGAAGCTACTAGTGCTTGATTTTTCCTACAAATGTTTGCAAAAAACGGTATTTAACAATTATGTTGTATTTGTTGGGTGATTGCTGATGGCACTGGTAGATAGAAAACTAACTGAGAGAAACGCAGAACAAGAGCCTGAGTGGCGCATGAGTGATGCGCGAGCCCCGGAAAGGGAAATCATGGTACAACTTGGAATCCAAGTTTTGCGAATACCTCAGCATCGTTGTGCTTAAAAATGATGTGTTCGCGTGGGAACCGACATCGAAATATATTCTGAGCCATGCTGCCCTTAGGGTTATGTGATGGCTCTGTAGAATAAGGTATTATGTGAATTGTAAAAGATTTCATCACAGCATGTGTTTTCACCAACGGATCTTCCTCATATGAGGGATCTCGAGCCGGTTAGTCGCGAGGCTACGTGGCGCGTCCCCAGGTGGCGGATAAGGAGGTTAATTGCGAACCAAAAAGCCACTTTTTGCTTCCCTGAAGCGCAGGTAGATCCAGGGGATGGACTCGCCGTTTCTGCTGCACGGATTTGGGACATGCTTTCCGTATATGCTAAGTGTATTCATGCATACGTGTGTAGGTTATTAATGACAAATGTTCATGCTTTTTTTTGCCTGGCTTTCGCTACCACTTGGTGAGGTAGCCGTTTTTTGGAGAGGTTAATGTGAGCGCTCTAATGCGGTAGCCAAGCTTTCCTCTGCTCCTCTTGGGTTAAATTTTGTATATTCCGATTGTTGGTTTAGCATACCCCGTATTAGCTTATTCTCCCTAAAAGAACACTGCTTTAAAGCTTTGAAAGTGCGTTTGATATTTACGTTTAATGTAGCGTTGTATTTCTTGTATCGGTTCTTTACGATCGCCCAGACATAACAATTGAAAAGGGAAATACAGCGTATCACTGGTTAGAAATTCAACTTCACATGCCCTACATGAGCAACAGTGCCCATTGTCTGAGAACTAAAGGTAGTTTTAGGTAGCCAGACTATTTACAAAGTTTGCAACTTAGCACAGTCGTGGGAAACACTAGGTTCTATCAATCTACGAGAAAAATAGTAATATCCCTGAAGTTTAATTTTTACTTCTCACGGCATTTTCTACTCAAAGCTTTATATCCAATCGAAGTGAAATGCTACTTAAAAAATTTTGGACACATATCTTGAAAAATAAGAGATGTTGCCAGTGCAATCGCTCACGGGTTCATCCTTAGGCAGTAGAGCCAGCTGAATCGGAACTTTCCAAATCGCCAGGCAAGCAGAGCATGCAGACATCACTGTTGGTCGCCGTACTGCTGTGTGACTTCCATTGCTGTACAGACGTCATGTCTTCATTACTCAGAGGCTCACGTCGCCAAAACTGTCCTTATAGAAACATCATATCTTATTTTTATTAAGCATAGCATTTTTGCACATCATGTTTAAAATATAGTTTTCACTCTGTCAGCTGCTTATCTGTACGCGCAGTAGATTCTATACGACCACCTTGTTTGTTGGTTTTCCATTTAAAATGTATTAGTTACTTATCAGGATTGGAATTATCCATACCAACGAGCACAGGCAACGAATTTCTTCGCGTGTAAACAAATTTAATGTTATTTTTTCTACGCATGCTTCTTATAAGTCCTTTTAGTGCAAAGAGGCTGGAAATGGTTAGAATCGTACTAGCACATGGTTGGGACTTAATATAAGTTTATGTGGACAAGTCAACATGTGCGCAAATTGTTGAGACTATACGAGGTTGGTAGACTAGTTCTATTCGGCTAACGTTTCAATGTCTTCGTTTTCAACAGAGCCAATGATTCGAGTCGATGGTCCACAGTTGTTCGCTTTCTCGATGCCACGAAGACATAAAAAACGTTAGCTGAATAGGACTATCAACCTCGTGTAGGCTCAACAACTTGTGGACAAGTCAACATGTGCGCAAATTAATTGTAATTATTTCACCACCGAGGTTAAATGACAGTCAGCTTCAAAATTGTTTGGGATGTTGTGGAAGTCATTAATCAATTTTACTTACGTTCTTTGGAATTGGATGACTAAAAATTTCTTCTTGCTTCACCGAATCTTTGAACAGCTCAACAGTGCGGTAACGGCGTTTGTGCCATTTCGAGATAGATGAGCTCCAGAGTGTAGCAGTGGATGCGTGCTTGTTGAGTAAGTTACTCTTGGGAACCCAGAATATGGTTGAGGAACCAGCGTTAGTTATTTCATGGTCATTCCCCCTATGTATTAGTTGGTGCATTGAAATATATGTCTTCGAGTCCCTCTGCACCGAATAATTGTTATCTCGAAATAGAATGCTTTGCGTTGCACGAATTTGCCACACGGGACTTTTTTTCAGCAGCTATATAGAACAACCTCGAGGTTGGATTATAACGGTTTGTGGCGATAATAATGACAAAATATTGCCAATCTGACGATATCTAGTTGAGCGAATGGGCACGAGCAAAATACTTGAGCAATGCTAGCTGAAACACGGGGAGAGTGGAACACTGACTATCATTGGTCCCTACACTTGCTTCGGTAATGGGCGAAGCTTTGACAGAAGAAACCAGATACAATGCTCAAGAAGAGATTCCAGAATGTTTCTTCTTTAGTACAATCTGATACAGCTGCTTTAAAGCAAGATATGAGAAAGGTACTTCAGATAAGACGGTATAACAGAAGCTGTATTGCCATATAGTTCATCAGATAGCTACTTTGAGATTCTACAGAATGTGCATCAGATAAAGGTTTAAAGCTCATACAGAATGTTTATGTGAAGGCAGATGCAGGTGCCTGAGATGCTGACTAAATAGCAGTTTGTACAGGGGTTTAAAAATAGACGTGGTTAGCAGCGAATAAATGTGGTTACCAATAAATAGAAGAAGCATACGATAACAAAAAAATAGGAAATATTCTGTATAAGCTTCCTAGTTAGCTATAGTGTGGTTATAGTTAGTTATACTTAGTTTTAGTTATAGTTGCTCTACCTGAAACAGAAAACCGTTATGCTTGCTCAAGTTGGAGAAGTTGGAGTTAATAGCACATTCTCGTACCTCTTTGATTTCCCATGCGACAACGATGCATCACTGAGCGAATTTGTAACATTACCGTTGGGAAATCGGGCCAGACCGAACGCGACCTTTACTTCCCTAAAACACAGGTCATCTCCCTGTTTCTACCGCGCCGATTTGGCACGTACTTACGCGCGTATTCATGCATGCGTGCTTGGGTTTGCTCTCCCTTTATGTGGACTGTATTCTACGAGTCAATTCGGCCAAAACCCTGCAATCAAGTGACAAGAAAGTATATGGGAGGGGGTTGGGAGTCGTTCCCAACAAATAAGCTCCCAGTGCACTCTGGGGAGACTGCCAAGATATGAGTATAGCCTGCACACACGTTCAGAGGTCAGCAAGCCATGCGTGGGTGTCAAAAAGCTGAACAGTGTAAAATAAACGGATCTCTTTTTCCTAACTCGGAAAGATCTCCGATTCGGCAGCGTCGGGTGGGACGAATACAGAGAGGCTGCTGAAATCTCAGGGCCATTCTACGCTCCCTAAGTCGCAAAGGACTGAAGCGACGATCTGTACCTACAATGCACGCACACTTGCAATTGAGTACTCGATAGAAGACTTGATCGTTCAAACACGAAAAATAAGGTGCAACGACATAGGACTGGCCGAGACGAGACGACGGCAGCCACTGAACGCCGTCCATGACACCTGCCAACGTGAGTGTGGCCATGAACATTGATTCATTCGAACAACCAGCAACCTGAATAGGACGTTTACGATTGAAGGGACGTGCATCAACGCAGCGATTGACGAACGTTTCCACGATGACATCAAACTATGACGAAGAATTAGTCCAAGCGTTCTAAATGGAGTGAGAGAAGTTCTAGAGAGATCACTGTACATTCTTCGAGATCATCATTGTTAGAGACTTCAACGCTAAGATTAGACCAAGAAGAGCGTCTGAAGAACGTCACACTGGAACCCACGAGTTAGAATGGAACGAGCAAGCTGAGCGCGGTTGTCTGAGTTTATCACAACGACCACGGCCATTCGTGTTAACTCTTAAATCCAGAAGTCCCACGCTCAAAGCCTGGGGGTGGGAGTCTCTCAATGGAGAGTACCATAACGAAATAGACCATATCATAGTAAACCGAAGGTTTTGCCTATCCTAGGTCGCTGTTGTTCCAAAATTTTACACAGGATCAGACCACCGCTTCCTTCGCCCAAGATTCCTATTCTCACTGAAAGGAGAAAAAAGACGCTAAATTCAAAAAACGAAGTTCCAAAACCACCATAAACTGGGACTTATTCAATTTATTAGTCGGCTGTTGGGAAGATGCCGTTGTCGATAACACTGACAAAAAAATACGATAGGCTCATTCAACATCTTCACTTTAGTGCTATGAATACTGAGAGTTCCAAAGTCACCAAGAGACGCCCGCATCCAAAAAACTCTCGAGCTGATACGCCAACGTGGAATGCACGAGCTGCAGGCAACCGCGAACTAACGACCGAATTCCAAAACAACGCAAACAGACGATAAAAAGAACATCTTAAAGAGAGAAGGGCAGCAGTAATAGTCGAAGCTGCAGAGGCTGGGAAAAGCATTCGCAAAGCCCACCGAAGCTTTGCCAATGACAAGACCAAGATGATTGCACTTCGACGCCCTAGACGGAACAGTTACAACGTCCAAAAAAGGAAATGGAGAAAATAATTCACATATACTACTCAGATCTCTTCGATAGCCACGTCTGAAATAAAGGAGAATGATATGTTGTACCACCGATTCTCCCTTCCGAAATCTGACGTGCCATTTCGTCGGTGAAAAGTCGAACAGCACCAGGTCCGGACAGGAGAAGACCAGAATACCTGAGGAACCTCCCTCCAATTCGCTAAGCACACTGGCTCAGCTCTTCACACGTTACCTGTCTGAATGCAAGGTCCCTACTAAGTGGAACAACAGCAGGACCGCGTTATTGTTCAAGAAGGGTGACCTACTTGATATCGGCAACTGTCGCCCAATCTGCTTGCTGTCTGTCGTCTTCAAGCTTTTCACTCGGGTCATCCTAAACAGGACTGACAGAACACTAGACGAAGGATAGCCATGTGGCCAAGCAGGGTTTCAAAAAGGATTTAGTACGGTGGACCACATCCACACGATAACAAGACCCAGCGAAGCACCGCGAGAGTGCAAGGGACAACTTTGCCTCAATTTCGTCGATTGAGAGGAGGGTTTTGACTCAGTTGATATAAAAGCAGTCACGGAATCCCTGAACAACCATAGCATCCTATTCATAATATAGAGATTCTTTGTAAGCTGTAGAACAATTTCACAACCATGATATCGCCATTCTACAACGATATTATGATCGACTTTTAAGGGGGGTTTGGCAAGACGATACCATCTCACCAAGACTATTTACCGCCACCCTCGAGAACGTGATGCGAAAATTTTAATGGGTAAATGTGGTGGTGGAATTCGATGGTCGGCAATTTCACCACCTTCGCTTTGCTGATGACACCGTTCTCATAACACTAAGCATTAGCCAAGCGGAACGAATACTTACCGACTTTGATAAAGCCTGTGGAAAAATTGGTCTTGGACTAAACCTCACAAAAACGATGTTCATGTGGAACTGATTGGTTATGTATGCCCCATTCATGCTCAACGGGATGAATATCTTCGATTCCTCCAGTTCGGTCTATCTAGGTCGGGAAATCAACATGATGAATGACTTAGCTCTAGAGTTAAGCAAAAGGAAGCGAGCGGCTTGGAGATCTTTCAAAAGTATCGAGGATGTAGTGAAGAGGACGAAGAACACCCCATTGCAAGCACACATTTGCGACTGAACGGTACTTCGTTTGCATCAGAAGCCTTGTCGATGCGAAAGGAGAAAGAAAGATCACTCAGCGTAATTGAATGCGTAATGGAAAGGGCAATGCTAGAGTATTCTATGTCACATAAGTAAGGGATGGGATCCGAAGCTTCGACCTGCGCCAACGATCAAAGGTCAAAGATGCCGTTCTGTACTCCAAGGAGTCGAAGATAAGGTGGGCCAGACACGGAATGAGTATGAACGACAACCGATGGACAAGAGCAGTTAGTTGTTGGATTTCTCGGGGTGTCAAACCGTACTAGAGGGAGACCAGTGGCCCGATGGTCAGAGTTTTTCACGAAGCGCCTAGAAGAAAGATATGATTCTCAACGAGTCCCTAAAGCGAGCAGAACCCATTGGGCTACTCTTGCACGCGGCAGGGGAAAAATAGAAGATTTACTGGCGCCGGCTCTAGTCACACGGCGAACAACGACACTACAGGTGATACAGGTGGTACGGTTAGGAAGAAGATCTTATGGTTTTCAGTGGCAGTGTTTTACGCAGATGCCTTTACACATTTCCATACCTAAGGGAATCTGACAACCTTTGAAAACATAGGTGCCACTTACTGACACAGCCGCAAAAAACACGTGTTGTGATGAAATCTGTTGCTACTTGTAACTCTGTATGGCGCTTTATTCTAGATTACCACCGAATAACCCCAATGGTAGGATGAGCTAGAGTACATTTCGATGTCAGTTTCGACACGTACACATCATTTTCAACTAATTTTGCTTTGCAAGGATTTACAAGAAATCCAGCGTGTACGCAATCGTACCTTGATTACAAATGTGCGTTAACGAGGTCGTGATTTTCCTTCGCCGATGCTTCACTGTCTCCACGAAGTTCATCTATTCAGGGTGTTTAGCTGAGGAATAGTTTACTTAATGAATGTATATGGGCAATTAGGAGAAGAATAAAATAAACCAACTAAATAATGCGGAGTCGTCTCTGGGCGGGAAACGCTAATATTATGTTCTGAAAAGGTGACAGTTCGGTAAAGACAATGTCGATGTGATTGAGGATCTCCCTCTACGACTCCTTACCCCAAGACCAACTTCAGAACTACTATGCCCTCTGCAGGGCAGGTAATTCCATTAAATGAGGAATAATTTCTGTTCTGAATTTGCACACTGTTCGTTTATCATAAGATTTTATCAGTGCCGCCTGCAATCCAACTATTGACGAACTTAAAGAGCATCATTGCTTGAATTCGTCCGTGTCGCGCACAAGTTCATTGGCTACACCTCATTAGCTTCATGCTGTCCACCGTTACGAAGAGCGGCAATCTTTTTCCTATCTTTTTCCGGACAATTTACTTCTATGGTTTTGAAAACCAACTTTTGTTCAACTACTTTTTCAGCATGAATAACCAGTATTTTCTTGGAATATTAAGCACACACGAGATTTTTACAAAAACGTTATTGTAGATAACGTTTTGTTGCCTCTTCGTTTTTTTGGAGCCACAATGGTACGAGTCGATTTTCCACGGCCATTCATTCCTCTGACGTGGAAGTGGTTAGTTACGGTTAAGTTCTGTTGTGAAATTATCGTATACCTACGGGTATAGTTACGGGGATATCAATGGCTCATACGGGCATACCGATAGCTGTCCCAATGAATAACTTTGTTATGGTTGCCGAAGTGTGCGCAATTTGGCTTTTATCAAAATCAGCTGCGGTCCATCCACTTATTCCAGTTGCTTCTCACATCCTCATTATCGCTATCCGTCCACACTTTACTCCTTATTCGCTATTTGATGGCATCCTTCCACCTTTAAACTAATCCCAATGTTGCCAACGGAGTGGAGATCCGACGATATAGTTCAGTTTGTCGTATTTGTTTGCATTCACCTGTTCTTAAACGTATCGCTTTATTGAACTTGTTTTCGCTTTGCCTTATCAGTGCATACAAAAAGTTCATGCAAGTAAAATAACGGTAGCAACTGACTGTAAGTGGTTGAGAGGCGGAACCAAGAAATCTTCAGTACTTCCGCGACGAAGCTGGCATTTTTGACAACTGACGATAATCTTCACGAATCACGAATCTTCACGAACGAAATTCAACAGAGTACTTCAAGAGTTCAGAACTTTATAGAATTTTAGAACAGACTTTGCTTCATCTCCTTAATCGCATATGTGGTTTTTTTTTCTTATGAAATCCTCTTTCAATTTCAAATTGTTCAGATTCTCAACTCTCAAGGAACAGAAAACGGAATTTGAATTTTTTGGATTTTTCCGTGGATGGGCGCAACTGCCAACATAATTGATGCTGCACTGGGAGCGCCATTGCGTCCTGCACGAAATCCCACTTTTCGCCTATTTTCATGTTTGAAATACGAGTTTCCAAGAAAAAAAATTATTTGCAGATTCTATTGGATCCGTGGAAATCAGTGTCCTGCTTGTGATATAGAGAACATTCACCACCAACACAGGAATGTTCTGTATGCAAAACATTATGAATAGTGTGTCCGGTGACCTTGCTCCTATTTTTTTATATTGGTGTGTGTTTCCTGTTCTCGTGTAAACATTTTAAGTCTCTCATCGCATCTTCTCTTAATTGCCTCTTAGCCACTACCTCACGCAGTTACTTCGCAGGTGGCTGGGAAGGGATTCTACAATTTCTTCCAACAAGCTGCTCTTCTTTGTCCGACAGTTCGGGCACTGAATCAGCAGCAGTCAGCGGAATGTACTCTCCAGCACCTGCCGTCCCAAAGAAGTTTCCGAGCGCGCAGCTGCGTCCTTTTCACATGCAGCCCTAGATGGAGCTGGTAGAAAAACCTTTAGAACCTCTCTCTAGGCACTGTCTTTAGTTCCCTCCGACAAAGCTCCACCCACGACGGGAGGAATTCAAGCAGCCCGGGACTCGTCTGGAAGTGTTCGTAGCGTTCGGTTGAGTGTTCATCCGTCCCCCTCTTTTCCTCAGTGTCCTAATACCAGTATCCACCTAACTCTCATCAATTCATCGCTTGCTCTCACTTCAATCTCACTCGTATATACCCACCTAACCTCCATACCAGATATTATTATTGTACAGTTGTTATTACTATAAACCATTGGAACCCAAACTCGAGGTTGTTCACGACAGTTACTGAAAAAAGACCCGCGTGGCAGCTACAAGAACCAATATTTACAACGACTTGGTATTCATATAAAGTTGGACTCAACGCCGCCACATGTGACGTGTATTTTCAAAATGACATCTCTCAGTTCTACTTTCTATTGATCGAAATACTACAATATACACATTTTTTGACCACGCGGAAACATGTATACCTGTAACGGCTACATAAAACTCTGGGCTTCTGGAGGCCACGAAGTCGTTGTAGGCATTTTCGGCCTCGAGTTGATTTCTGAAGAATTTTTTCATGCAGGAAGTTATCGAGATCCTTGAATAAAGTGGAAGTCGATAGCTGAGAGGTCTGGAGAGTGTGGTTGATGAGGCAAAGTTTCGTAGCTCAGTTCGCTCACTGCTTCGGTATCTGTAATTGGAAGCGTGTCCGTGCTTTGTCGTAGAGAAAGATTGGTGTCTTCCTGTTGCAAATACGGGGCACAGTTGCTGAAGTATCTGGTTAATTTCATAGATTTGTTGGACCTGCTTAAACTCAGTAGTCGTTTCACGCGGATTCAAGGAGCCCTCATTTACTAGAAAAGCAGCAAATCATCAAATTGTCAGCGCGACCTCCTGTGCCACGCCAGCCCCAGAAAGTGCTACACAGCCCCCATCGTGGTCGAACCACTGACTTCCTCGTCCCCGGTGGACGTAGAGGATCCAGCTCTCATCGCGTATCACGATACAAGATCAAGAAGCAAGTATTTCTTATTGAACAGAAGAAACACTGACGGTATCTCAAAATGACAAATTCTTTGATTGTTATTTAATTCGTGCGGCACTTTTTCTGCTTTCTAATTTCCCTTAGATGCTGCGAAACAGTTGAGATGATTACATTGTTTTTTCTTCAAGTTCTTAAACAGATGTGTATGTATTTGCTTGAAGGAAAGCCTCTATTTCGTCGTTGTGAACAACACAATGATGTCCGCAACTTCTTCGGACGACCTCTGACCTCTTTCTGGGATTCCATCCGGATATAAAAAAAATTGAGGAGACGGGTAGCACTGTGGTGATGACGTCGACCGTGGCGAACACAGTGCTGGTTTGACTGCGCCCCGGGCTCACCAAACCTCTCATCTCTTCGGGGTGGGGAAATTGGTACTGGACTTGTCTGGGAAAAATTCACTCTCTCCAGTCAAAGCGCGAACGCTCTAGCCAGCCTAGTTCATGTCTCTAAGGAGAGTCAACTCGACCAGGATTCAACAACATTCATGATGAAAAGAAAATCTTCATGCACCACCTGAAGCCACATGTAAAAAGTCGGAAGGCCTTCGTGGATGATGGATGCGAGGGAACGAATCGAATGCGAGAAGTGGGATCTGCACATTAGGTGTGAAATGGATCGTGTTTTTAAAAAAATATGAAATAAGTAAACAGAGGCAGATTTGTACATCTCCGCGAGAAATGTCCCTTGCGAAATTAGGAAGACACGTCGATAAACTAGAAGAAAAAACTTTAATGTAGCGTTCTTCTTTGCTTGCTAGTTTACAACCTTATGATAGAGCTGAGAGCCCACTATCGACTTTGGGATTAAAAAGGCAATGAACCCGCAATTGGTCGGTTTAATTGCTCAACTTGGATTAAACTGTTGTGCTCAACCGTGATGTGAACTATTTGGAAATTCCAATGTCCATATTTTTAAGCAATAAGTGGTGTGGCAAAAAATCTCAGTAACTAAAAAAAGTTTGAGAAGAGAGTGCAGAGAAAGTTTCTCTTAACCAGTTGATCTTATAGCCAAAGCAAGACGCTCGTGTAGGAGCTGAAAGCTATAATCATGACCCACACGATGAAACTGATATTTGTACAGACGTGGTGATTTCAGTGTACACAGTACACAGTTAGTTAATTAAACACAACTGTCTATCGATTGGCTTACATGGTGGTGACGCGAGTGCTCGTAAGCACGTATATGATTTAAACCACAATGAAGAGCATTATGGTCAGTATGGATGAAGTCTTTTCGAGATTTTACTTCTACTTGTTACAACCAGCGAGTATTGTAAAAATCGTTGACAATCGGCGACATGCCAAATATTTATTGGTAGAATTCTTCGAGAAGTACAGATTTACTCTTTAAGACGATAAATCGACTTCGAAAGATTCCTCACAGTAAGTCATTCATCGACATGTGCCCTTGTAGCACTTCAAAGGCTTTCTACAGTCGCATCGCATACAGTCCCCATCCTTCCCGACCCAACATATCCCCTTCGGTGGAGTGTTGAATGAGCTCTTAAATTGAAAAAAAAACCACCAGCAATCTGGTAAACAGTCCTAAATATTAAATACTATTTATAAATACAATACTGTTGATTGGATACAGTGAAAAATTCTTACCACTTCTGCAGTACAACTGAGCAGAATGACGATGAGGACAGAAAGTAGTGGGAAAAATCTCATCTGAAGACAAACCGAGAACATTTTCGGAATAACACATTCATCTGTGACTTACAAGCAAATGAAAAATACTACTTCTTGCACAAAAACACTCATTGCTGTGACAAGAAGAAAAAAAACTACTAGTGAGATGTCAGATCCCAGGACCGACTTTCTATTAACCTCGGCACTGCGTTATCATTCGTCGCTTGCGAACAAAATTGCTGAAGAAAAAGAGTGACATGTCATTCATTAACGTTTGGAAATCTACTCATTAAATTTCAATCTATAGAAAGTTCTTCTTCCTTATTTTCTACAGTTTTTCTCTACAGCTTGAATAAAGTTTTCTTATCGTGTTAGCGTTGTTTTCAAGTAGTTACACCTAAAATAAGGGTAACATTAAAGATGATACTAGCAGTTACTAACAACGGCTCCGCTTAAGGAATTGTGATGAAAGAGCGGATGCAGTGGGCGTTTCATTGGCGTTTCATATACTATGGCGACAAAGATTAATTCAATATTATCACAACTTGCGTGTAGTATACTATCGAATTTCTGGGAAAAACCAGGAAATAAGTGCTATTTACTTGAACAGGCTTGCACAGCCTAAATGAACAGAGGCATACGAACGGTCTTTCTTTTCATCCATTAAAAAACGAAGAACAAAGAAAAATATTTCGAAAAACACGAAAAACGAATATCAACGATGAACCTGATCAACATGTATTCTTTCTCTGAAGAGCTCACACGAGGTTGACAAAGATATGTATTTTCGACTAACGTTTTCACGCTTCGTCTTCATCGGAGCCGATGATCCGAGTCGATGGTCCACGCTTGTTCTTCGTCTTGATGCATCGGCTTCACCTTTGTGTCAAGTCAGGTCTTCCTCAGCGTACCGTCTCTCGAATGAGGCATACTCACTCGGTGATGCCCTTTTTATACAGAATGCTGATGGTTCATAGCTGTGGTAGTCCGGTGATAGTAACTTGTTTATCCCGGACAATCAATCCTGCAGAAGCTGGTGTCATTACCAGCTTGCAATGAGCACTAACAATATTTCAAAATGGACTTTCCTTTAACCTCGGTATTATAACCAATATGTATTCATTCTTTGAGGTTTTTACCGAGGCTAAATGAAAGTCTGTTTTGAAATATTGTTATTGCTCTCTGCCAGCTAGTAATAAACCGACTTCTGCATGATTGATTGGCCAAGAAAAACAAGTTACTATCACCGGACTATCACGGCTATCAACCATCAGCATCCTGCATTAAAGGGCCTCATCGAGTGAGTATGCCTCATTCGAGGAGATCGCCAGCCGAGAAAGACTTGACTCGACACGAAGGCGAAGCCGCCACATGGAGACGGAGAACAAGCGTGGACCATCGACTCGGATCGTCGGCTCTGATGAAGACGAAGGTGTCGAAATGTTAGCCAAAAAACAAATATCTTTATCAAGCTCGTGTCAGCTCATCAAAGAAAGAGTACTTGATTAGTAATACCGAGGTTAAAGAAAAGTCGGTTGGGAAATATTGTTATTGCTCTTTGCCAAATGAACCTGATGTCGGAGCCAGAGTAATAACGAAAGGATGGAGTGAGGTTCCATGCGCCGAACCAAGCATTCCAAGTACGTACCAGCTCTGTCAAGAGGATAGAAAACGCTGACTTTATCCATCGCGACACCACCACAAGTCATCTTATAAGCCAGATATACTGCATTCAATCACCTTTATGATGCTATGAATGGAGTTGAATGCATGGCACATTCAGCAGGGATTGATCAATGTCGAGCAATCCATCCTTCCTCCTTTAATCCTGTGTATTTTCATCTCATAGCTAACAACGAAAAAAAAACAATTTCGAAAGAAGAAACTGAAAAAGTAGGATGTAATAAAGTTTTCTGCTGAAACTTCACACTTATGATGTTAACACAACATAGTAGAATTCCATTTATCTCTAATTTGAAAACGAACTAGTATTAGAACTTAAAGGACAAAGGATAAAGCTCTCGGCGTTGATCAATCCCTGAGGGATGGGCCACTCATTCGACTTCATTAAGCATCATTTGGAGGTGGTTGGATGCATATCTGGCCTTTAATAATGACCCGCGGTAGCCCTACTGATGTATCCACGCAGTGCTGCTATCCTTCCAGACAAGCCTGGTACTAATTTACCGACCCCGGAGAGATGGAAGGCTTGGTGGGCCATGGGCGCAGGGATCGATTCCACGTGGGTGTTGCAAAGCGCCTCGACCATTGCGCCGCACGCGCCCTCAGTATTAGAACTCAGTGATGATAATGGCGACAATAATGAGAAGTGATGATTCTTCCGAAAAGGTGAAGATTGGCCAAAAAATGTTGGAGAGAAATTTAATAAAGTGAAAAAAGACGATAAGAACGATTATCACGAATTTTCCTGACAACGTGCAGTTGCATTTCTCAATAATGCATAATGGACGATGAAACTGATAAGGAAAACGTAAAAGATGGCGATGATCGAAGAGAAATGTTATGATGACAAATCATGCCGTTTGTTTGCTTTTTCTTTCGCCCGAAAAGCAACGATGACTTTCCACGACGACTAAGAGACTATGTAATGAGGTTAGGAAGACGTTCACGTGCGCTGCAGAACGCTAAAAGAGGTGTACTGATCACTTTTCATCTAGACCAATACTTGTCAGTCAACCGACGAGTAAGTCCTGTGTTTATGGTATCTCAAGTTATCTCAAAAACCGGTTTTAACTAGACCTCGGTAAGAATGATTTGCACATGACGAATTAATAGTCCATTTGTTTGTAGTTGTTTATGTACCACGTTTATTTGTGCTTGTATTTACATTATTTAATCGTTTATTAGGATGCGTGTAGCGCAGTGCTTGGAGGCGCCACTGCGACGCACACGTGGAATCGATCCTGGCGCCCATGGTTCACCAAGCCTTCCATCCCTCCGGGGTCGGTAAATTGGTACCAGACTTGTCTGGGAGGATAGCGGCACTGGTTCAATAGACCGGTAGGCCACCGCGAGTCATTTAAAGGCCAGATATGCATTCAATCACCTCCAACGATACTTAATGAACTCGAATGCATGGCGCATCCCTCAGCGATTGATCAACGCCGAGAGCTTTATCCTTTATCCTTTTATCCGTATATTTACCTACTTGTGAAACGAATCTTATTTATTAACTGTCTTATGACTTACCACGGTAAGAATAAATAAATGTTGATCTTTGAAATAATGAGAGACGGGAGATTGCTGATGGCACTGGTACATAGAAAACTAAGAGAAAGGCAAAACGAAGGACACGCATGGCATGGTGGTCAACGCGTTAGCCTCCGTAAAGGGTTATTATCCGTTATAGCGCATTCGTTCCCTCACCGCAGACACCTGCGATCCGGAATTTTGAAAATATCTTAGCAGCTATAATGGTGGGATATTTCCAAAACTCCGGGCCGCAGGTGTCTGCGGTGGGGGAACGAACGCGCTATTAGCCTTTTCGGAAGCTAACGCGTCCACCACCACACCATGTGGGTCCTTCGTTTCGCCTGTCTCTCAGCTAGTCCTATCGATCACTTGCCGTCAGCAATCACCCGTCAACGGGATTGATCTGGAAAGCCCAAATCAGCATTGAACCCAGTTAAGCTGAGGCTATAGTTATAATCACAATTATCTTAGCATCATCGCGGTTGTATCACATATAACACCGTGCCGTGAAAAATTGTAATAAGCATTATATAAAAAAAGTTGACATTGTCTTATGACTTGTTTCCGAGTCGCAAATCTGAATGAGAAACCAGAATGATGCACTAATGCTTTTCTTCTTTTGTCCTGATGAAAACCACAGCCGCACGTTAACTGATTTATACGCTGATAAGCGCCAGATTACCTGCGATAACCTTCATTCCAACCTTCGGTACTCACAAAAAAAATAACCTAATCCATTCACACATCGTTTAACTCATGCATTCTACCATCTTTTGTAGAATGTTCGAGTAAATAATTTAGACGTCTAAGCTAAGTTTTAGATGAAAGCTTCCATGGGTCGTGTCTAATGTTGTTATTGTTGTTACTGTTTTTGATATCAATAGCATAGTTGCTGCCACCATCACTACATCGCGTCCTTGAGCAGCCGATCGACTAGTGATGGGATATATTAGTGTCAAAGAAATAGCTATCGTCCTGAAAAAATCCAAAGCACAAGGGACCAAAGTTTCTTCTGAGCTACAAAGTCTGTTGCTCACTTGTGGTGAGAATTAGGAAACGCCCTAGCTCGAGCGCCTAGGGATTCCAAAGGGAAACATGTCAGTAGAGATTGAAAACAACAGATTTTCGAGCAGCAGTCAAATTCGTTCACTGAATCGACCGCTTGCACACAACGCATCTGGAAAGAAACGGAATTGGTGGGAGAAATGTTGAGGCCCATAGTGCAGTATTATAATATCATTAAGAAGCTGATTTTATGCTCTTTCTACCTATCTTTTTATATCCCGTCGGATTTAAATTCCTTCTCACTAATGTTGAGCTTTGTAATTTTAGATGTCAAAAACGAATTTTCGTCAAAATTTCTTTCATGAGTTCAAACTCGATCGTAGTGCAGCAGCGACTGCTTGAAACATTAATGAAGTTTGGGGTGAAGGTAGTGTGGGTGAATCAACAATGCGAACACGGTTCCGGAAAATCTGTTCTGATGATTTCGACCTCGAAGATAAGGAAGCCCGCGGATGTCCCAATGAACTTGACGACGACGAATTGAAGGCACTAGTGGAAACAAACACGCAAACGTCTGTTCGAGAGCTTGCAGAACAGCTTGGCGTACGCAAAGGAACAATTGTCACTCATTTGTATCGAATAGGAAAGACAAAAAACTCGACAAGTGGATGTCGCACGATTTAACGATAATAAAAAAAAAGTCGCCGTTTTGTAGCGTTCTCTGCGCTTACTCTGCGCAACAAAAACGACCCTTTTCTTGATCGAATTGTGACGCGCGACTAGAAGTGGGTTCTGTAGGGACAACCAGCGACGTTCAGCTCAGTTGTTGGGTTGCGACCAGGCTCCACAGCACCTCTTGAGCCAAAATTGCACCAAAAAGGTTATGACGACTGTTTGGTGGTCTGCAGCCAGGCTGATTCAGCACAGCTTTTGGAATCCGAGCGAAACAACTATAGCAGAGAAGTATTGCCAACAAATCGACGAAAGGCACCGTAAACTCCAACAACAATGACCGGCATTAGTCCGCAGAAAAGGACCAATCCTTTTCCACGACGATGCCCAGCCTCAAGTTACACCAGCGCTGCAGAACTTGAACGAATAGGGCTACGAAACTTTGCTTCATCCGCCATATTCGCCAGACCTCTCGCCTATCACTTCTTCAAGCACCTTGACAACTTCTTGCTCGAGAAATGCTTCACCAACCACGACGACGCAAAAAATGCCTTCAACGAATTCAACGCTTCCAGAACCTCAGAATTTTTGTGCAAGTGGAATGAATAAACTTGTTTCTCATTGGGAAAAACTGTGTAGATCCTAATGTTTCTTATTTTGATTGATAAAGTTTTGTTCGGAGCGAATTATAACATTCTAAATAATATAGTTAAAAACGCCCATTTACTTGCTGAACAATCTCATAAATAAGGGATCTTAACATCTAAGTAGGAATTACTATTGTTATCAGTACTATGCTAGGCTGTACTAATTGTATCAGCTGTCGTCCAGTTGTTCGTCGAATGACTCGAACAGGGAGCCAGCAAAACTTCCATTTTCCCTTGTCGCGTCGAAGAATAGCCCAGTGGATCGGTTGTCGTTCATACGCATTACGTGTTAGGCTCACCTTATATTGCGCGTTCAATAACTCTGTGTTTTGGATCCTTCATCCTGCTTATGTGGCGACCAGATCTTTGACACATAAGCTAGGGCAGGAGGAATAGTCGACCCGTAAAGATGATCTCTGTTTCCCTCATTACACCCTCAATACCCTGGAAAGCTTCTCAAACTTCCTCCTGCTTAGCTCTGGAATTAAGTCGCTCACTATGCTGGTTTTCCGACTCGGATAGACGTAGCTCAAGCACTCGGAGATATTCGTACCGTTGAGCGCGCAAAGGGCATACTAAACCAATCTGTTTCTCATGAACATCGCTTTCGTGGAATTTAGTCGATGATCATTCCTTGCACAGGCATTGCAAAAGTCGGCAAGTATTCTTTCCGCCTGGCTAATGCTTGGTGTTATAAGAACAATGTCATCAGCAACGCGAAGATGGTGGAACTGCTGATCATCGATTTCCACTTCCTTCTTTTCCCACTCCAGTGTTCGCATGACGTTCTCGAGGGTGGCGGTAAATAATTAAGGCGAGATGTTATCGAATTGCCTAAAGTTTTTCTGCGCAGGATTTCTATGGATGCTTCTATCTCAACTGAGTCAAAAGCTTTCTTTAAATCTGTAAAGATGAGGCAGAGCGGTTTCTTTTATTCTCGCGACACATCAATGAGTCCTATTATGGTATGGACGTGGCACATAATACTGAATCATTTTCGAAACCTTGCTTGCTCATATGGCTCTCCTCCGTCCACTGTTCTATCAATTCCGCTTAGGGTGACTCGAGTGAAGAGTTTGTAGACGATGAACAGCAAGCAGATTAGGCGGTACTTGCCGACATCATGGAGGCTACTATTCTTGAACAATAACACAGTGTTGCTGATCTTCCACTAAGTAGGAACCTTGTATGCGGCTAGGTAATGTGAAAATCCGAGTCACTGTTGATGAGGACTGGCGAAAGGTTCTTCAAGTGATCACATTTTTATACTGTGTTGTTTGGTTGTTCACCGACGACATAACATGTCGGATTTGGGAAGGGAGATCCGGTGGCGGGACATATTTAGTCTACTTAATTTCATGTGGTGGAAAAAGAGGACGTGGCTTTGAATGAGACAATGTATCATTTGCAGATGATTTTTCTCCATTGCCTTTCATGGAAGCTGTAACTGCATGTGTTATAATCGGACTTCGATGGTCCTAGTTTTGTAATTGACAAAGAATACTGGTGTTGCGAATGCCCTCCAAATTTTTGCAGCTTCGGTCATTACTGCTGCTATTCTCTCCTTAAAATCTCCTTTTACCACGTTTCCGCACTATTTTGCAAGTTCGGACTCGCATTTGGTCGATTTACAGAATACAATCTGCATGAATAAAAACACACTGACGCACGCATGCATGAATACGTACTTGCTGACAAAGGACGTATCTGATAAATCTGTGCGACAGAAACAGAAGGTCCACCTAGGCCTCAGGGGAAGCATAAGGCGGCCTTTCATCGGCGATAAACCGCATATCCGCCACCTGGGGATGTGCAACGTGGCCTTGCGACTGACCGATAAAAGATCCCACTATGGGGAAGATCCGTGGATAACGTTGTAGTTTGTTAAAGCCAGGGTATTATGCGAAATATAACCACAGTGATGCTGAGATATTTGCAAAACTCAGGACCGCAGGTGTCTGCGGTAAGGAGCGAACCCCCTATTATCCTTCCAAGGCGCTATCCCAAATCGGCAATGAACTCACGCCTAATACCTTGTCGTGAAGAATTGTAATAGGCAATAAATAAAAAGGCAGCACTGTGATTTCGACTACGGGTTCAGCTTAACAGGGTTTATTGTTAATTTGGGCTCTACAGATGAATCCCGCTGACGAGTGATTGCTGCTGGCAGGGAATCGGTAGAACTAGCTGAGAACAGGTGAAACGAAGGATCCGCATGGTGTGGTGGTGAAGGCATTAGCCCCTGAGAGGGAAATAGCGCGTTCGTTTCCCATCTTAGGCCGTCCAGAGGTTTGCAGATGTTGCGGTTACTATTAACAAGGAAAATTGCTGTGTTCTCAAGAATTGTCCTTGGTGAACTGAAACGTATTTTTGATCTTCGATGGCTGAAGTTTCCGAAAATTCACGTCCTTTAAAATATTGCTACATATCCATCTTCCTATTATTCGTTTAATATTCTGTGGCCTTTCATAGAAACGATCGTAGAAATAAAATCCTAACCTGTAAACGTTCATTCGCCGTTTTGACCACCGTGCGAACGTGTTATGGTAATACTGAATTATTCGATGTAAGCAATAGGTCAACATCCGTCCTTTATAAAAGGGCACCGTTAGGTGAAGTTCTCTACTCCAGCGGTACTCCCTCCTTTGGATTCGACTCGACGCCGCAGCGACCACGTGTGGGCTATCTACTCGAATCAATCCGGATCTGAAGAAGACTAAGACATTCAGATGTTAGCCGAATAAAACTTGTTAATAACTTCGTGTAGCCCTAATAATTCAAGAAGTAGTTAACTATTTATGCCGAGGATAAGTAGAAGCCGGTTTTCATAGATATAATATTGAAATCATCTTTATCGCTGTCGTGGATACATGAAACACCAATGAAACTCCCACTACATACTTCCTTTCCTCATAATTCGTCCTATAAAACGATTACAATTTTAACTGTTGTTACTGCTGGAATCATCATTATTACTATGTGAGGACCATCCGAACGCCTTCATGTAAGAAGGCAAACGAAAGTTACTACTATTAGGTTATTATGCAACTTTCATTCGTGTAACATTTCGACGTCCTTGTCTTCTTCAGAGCCAATGGTTCCGAGTCGACTGTCCACAACCGTTCGCCTTCGCGATGTCTATGGAGTTAAACCTTCCGGTGTCGAGCAACGTTGCAATGAAAAAACCCCCACTTGGCGATTTCGTTTTGCCTAGGACTGTTGTAGTTGATTGCCTATCGATAATGATTTGTATTCATCAAGACCAGATCAGATCCATGCTGAACTGGTCGGTATTGTGCATATTAGCAAAGCAAAACCACTCGTTGTTTCAATCTATTCATCATATTCGAGAAGCACTCAACCATATGCACACCAAATACAAGACCACAACCACAGTGATCTTAAGGTCGCATCTAGTTCTGGCAAAAGAATCAGAAACATCAACGATCAGAACTCTTGAGACATTTCGCAAACACACCACTTACCCAAAAGTGAAGTGAAATGGCGAATACCGTATTATCGCACACGACTTCAGATAGCTACCCAAATTAATACTTCAGTCTAAGTGAGTATCACCGACTCGGATAATCCCGGCTCCGAAGAAAGCAAGGCTGCCGAAACATATCAGATCAAGCCTTTTATAACAATAAATAGCTAGATAATTTGAGATAATGTCTACTACTGTTGTGGAGGTTTAGTGGAAGCGGGTTTTTAGGATAAGTAAGGTTCATTTATAATCCCATGTGAATAGCGTACAGGTAGTCTCGCTGCTTAGAAAACGAAAACGGTAAGTGGTTTTTAAATGAATAGTGTTTGGTTTGTACATTGGCTTTTAATTAACTCTAAAGATTATTCTACCCTAAATAGAGATGGGAATCCACAACAGCACTCTGCAGAAGGCGAAGGGACCGAAATTTTAGCCATGGGAAGAGCGCACTTGTTAAAAAACAAATAACTTTAATAGTAATGCCGAAGTTAACTAAAAGTCAGATTTCTAATTGACTCAGCCCAAATGAATTCGCATTTTTTAAAAACACTCCCTTCCTGAGAGCCCTATCTAATCCTACAAACCAAGTACATACCTTTAATGATGCTGAGATATTTGCAAAACTCCGGACCGCAGGTGCCTACGGTGGGGAACGAACGCGCTATTGTCCTTTCCGGGGAGTAGTGCGCTCACCACCACACCATGCGGGTTCTTCGTTTCGCCTGTCTCTCAGCTAGTTCTATTGATCTTTTGCCATCAGTAATCACCGGTCAGCGGGATTGATCTCGGGGCGCTAAAAAGAGTAGGCAGTAAATAATAAGCCAAAATTGTGATTATAACTGCAGCCTCAGCTTAACTGGGTTCGTTGCCGATTTGGGCCCTCCAGATCAATCCCGCTGACGGGTGATTGCTGATGGCGAAAGATCAATAGAACTAGCTGAGAGACAGGCGAAACGAAGGACCCGCATGGTGTGGTGGTGAACGCGTTACTCCCCCGGAAAGAAAATAGCGCGTTCGTTCTCCACCGTAGACACCTGCGGTCCGGAGTTTTGCAAATATCTCAGCATCATTAAAGTTATATTTCGCAATATATACCCTACCGCTAAAAAGAGTACGCAGTAAATAATAAGTGAAGTACATACCGTTCAACTGACGCACTTCCTCGCATTCACCGTAGTATGCCTGAGCTTTATCGGACTAAGTTCTTTCGCACAAGTTAGGGAAAACTCTAAGACCTCTTCTTTCAAAAAACAGTTTTGCTGTCCGATGAAAGCACTATTGCTCCAAGCGATACGTATTGATGGTACTTTCTTAGAGGACATTGTGTTGCTCATATATCTTGCTTCCTTACATAAATTTAATTCCACCGTTTTCAATTCATTAAGAAAAAGCCGAGTACCATAAGACAGAAGTGTCAGTTGTACGAACAGGTCAAGTTTAGAACAACCAAAATAATCCACGAAAACTGTATGCAGGGACTGGAAGTCAAGTTGGTAGACCCACAGTCGCTGCACTGGCAGAAAAAAATGGAAGTAGTGCATCGTTTTGATAACTACTATCTTTTTTCTCTCCCCTACTGCTCTGTGAACATACAGTGTTCTGATAACTTGCAGAACATTCCTACATTCCTAGTCTCCCCAAAGAGTGGAAAAGAGCGCGGCTTGCGGAACAGAGTTTACTAGGAATAACTGATTCCTGACAACACAAGCATCGCATCCGCAATGCCAACTTCGACCAGGAAACGAACGTATGAGTCAAATCGCCATGGCTCGTTAGTCGCCGTCAAGAGCACGACCATCGAAAAACGTATAGGTTGTGGCTGACACTTGATCATTTATAACAAAGAACTACAATGCCAGTTGAAAACGGATGGTGTGACGAGTAGTGCCAAGTTGCTAAGTTCAAAATGGTGTGCAGAAGCAGTCACCGGCTAATGATTTCCAGTGCTGTTGATCGACTGTGCTCTCATATGTCCTCAAAATAACGAGCGCCTTCCACAAAATAACAAACATTCTTCATCACTTTGCATTCACTACCACAAAGTTTTACACAGTCTTTGGATGTAATGCTTAACTATCCTTCTTAGTTTGAGCTATAACATCCCTCTCTGATAAAACTTTGTACAAGCGAAGCTTCTTGTGTAACATCTTATCCGCTGTTTTTTTCTTCACGGCTATAGTAATGCGCTTTGAATCAGCTTTGCCATATTGCACTAACTGAAATAAATTCCAGCACCTCTTCTCGAGCAATACTCTAGCTCGCCTTAGCAAAAAGTCCACTAAAGAAATATAAGCAGCATCATTACTCATCTTTTTATTGTCTTAGAAACCGTTCCTACACTCCTAATCTCTTTCTTTCTTCGTCGCTTCATGTGGTCTAAAGACGTATTAAAGCTATTTCTTATTCTTACCCATTCTTACAACATTGGTTAATCTCGCTATGGAGCTATTGTTCCAAAGTATATTGTATACATAAAGTTTAAATAGCTATGGTTGAGGTCCGCCACAAACATGCGTCTTCACTACGCTTACAGAGCTCTATGACAGCTTTCATATTAGAACCTTTTTTTTGCAAAGTATATTTGTGAATCACGTCATTTACTCGCCATCAGAGCCAATCCACAGCAACAGCACCGCATTCATTGGTTGTGATGTTCCTCAGGATCACTGTTTCATTCCATATTCATCTCCTCCTGTCCCTAATATTTCTAGCAAATTATCCATAACGAGTTATCACTAAAATAACACTATCGACAAGGTAGTTTAACATTACCAACAAGGTATTTTACCATTACCGATAAGGCAGTTTAACACTATCGACAAGGTACTTTTCTAGAAATGGTAACTCTCACAGAGCTGATTGAATCGTTTCATCGCGTCTTCGCCGAGGATCAGATTAATGTGGACGAAGTGATTGTGTTGATGAAGTCGTATAACAGTAAGCCAGCTGAGTGGAGACAATATGCTGTTTTTTGATGAACACAAGTGAGTACTTATCAGAAGTTAAATTTTTTTTGCAACGAATGATCCTCATTATAGGTACACACGAAACCTCGTAGATATAGGTAATGGCAAATATAATCTCATGGTACTTTGTTGGGGGGCCAGGTATGGGAAGCAGGTTAGAAAGGCTACTTCTTTCAAAATGTAATTATAGCTTTTGCATCGGTATTTTGGCAATTTAGTATTCACGATCACTCAAATGCTCACTGTTTTTGTGAAGATGCTCGACGGCGTCCTGTTAGAAACGAGATATGCTTGGCCTGATAACAAGAATAAACAGACTCCCTTGAAAAAGCTGAACCAAAGCAGTTATGAAGAGAACAGTGTTTGCTACATGAGTGGTAGGTTATTGAATGCGATTTCACTTATAGCATTAATGGTTTCATGTAACAAAAGCATCTAAATAAACCCAAGTAATGGCACGGCGTTAGGACCTATAAATGCACTTTTTAATATGATAACTCCTGTGACACCTGCCCTAAATTTTGATTGGTAAACAAAGGACAGCACGTATACGTGGATTATATTCTATTGTGTAGTTAGTCCGTGCAACTACACCGTAGGTGTGGCGCAGTGGTCGGAGGCGCCCTGCAACACACACGCGGAATCGATCCACGTGGCCATGGCCCACCAAGTCTTCCATCCCTCCAGGATCGGCAAATTGGTACCAGACCAGTCTGGGAGGATAGCAGCACTGGCACGATACATCGGCAGGCCACCGTGAGTCATTGTAAAGACCATATATGCATTCAATCACCTCCAAATGGTGCTTAATAAAGTCGAATGAGTGGCCCATGCTTCAGGAATTGATCAACGCCGACAGCTTTATCCTTTATCTTTATTTAACGACACCGTTAGTCCACACAACATTATTCGAGGTCAAATGAGAAAGAACCATTAAATGTGTTGTTCTACATACATTATTTGTTCATTTCCACGGAAAGTCTTAAGAGTTGCACTAAAATGCTGACTACGGCCCGAAGTACTGCAATGAAGGGACGTTCCGTGAGATTCATACCGACCACCCGCTCTGTTATGTTCACACTCAAATAGTACTGGGCATGCACTGAACCGTTGTTTCCAGACAAACTCGGCCTTCATCGTATGGAAAATCCAAGCCATTCCGATGGAGCTGTTTCGCTGCATCTCTATATTCCACCGTTTGATGCATGCAATGCGTTTGATGAGGTCGGAATCATCGCTGTTGAAATCATTATTCTACCAATTAAATTATAAGTTAAAGCAGTAGAATACCATTGAACCTCTGAGAATTCTTAACATTTCTCATTAAAGCGAACTGGAAATAAGATGAAATGTCAGATGACATTCTTCACAAAGTATGGAGCTAAAGTCGACTACAGTGGAAGAAAGAGTGGGAAATCTTGTCGATTTGGTGAAAACGCTGTGAACAGATAATCGAAGAGACACTGGAACACAACGAATTCTTATTCTTTTTTTTAGAATAAAGTGCTTGCGATGATTGCTTGAAGTCCTGGTACAGTATATGGTATTGCTAGAAATTTCTTCTCAATTGTCAGTTTATTCGAAAATGCTCACAAGTCTCTGGTTATGGTTCTGCTTCATATGTCAAGTAGTGTTCATAGAATGGAACAGTAGTATAATAAACATTCAGTGTTCTGCTTTGACTTCATGGAAAACATTCTTAAAAAACGTAGGAGTTAGTGTTGATAGGCATCCTATCAATTTCAGAGCTGCTCGTTCTCAAGTGGTCGGTCGATTAATTCCAGGACTTCCTGACGTTACAGGAATTGAAATCGTCTGAAAGGAGACCTTGTGGCAAGGCAACACACACTTTTTCAGTGCATGAAGGCCGGAACATAGCTGTGGGAACTACATGACAACATCTTATGATTTGTATCTTAGAGCTCAAGAGAAAATCACACTCGGTCAGTACTTCTCATGCCAGTTAGAAGTCACGTATCCTCAAAATGCATCCACTAACGCGATCACCTTTACGGATGACGGTTTGCAAGACAAGCAAACGAATGGAAAAAATTTCATAGACCCATACAACATGTGGAAACCGGTCGCGTAAGCATATAACTAGGAACAACTATAAAACATCTAGATGGTATGAAAAATGCTTTATTAACAATTTACAAAGACAATAAATAGCTTCTTTCAAAGACTGCTTTCTTCAGATGACGATAAGGAAAACGGATAGATCGTATATGACCTTAAAATTAGTCTTTAAAAGACCGCCATAATTTTTACAGAGACCTCGCAAACTCTTAAAAAACGCGTTGCAAATGTTATAACGGCCAATTCATATAGTTGTTGCACAAGAAATAGTACCACAAGCGTCCTTCAGTAGTATCACAATATCTAGCAGAAACCGACTGCTTCGAGCAATCGGATGATTCTCTGACAGCGAACAGCCGTCTCCTGTAGTCTGTCACTTTAATGGTGCGTCCCAGCCGTGGAGTTTTTGGGAAAGTTCATTGAATCCTTTTTAAGTGTGACGCAAACTGGCTGTGACAAACATGGGAACAACTTTGGCCATTTAGTTGAGAACAGCCCTGTTCAAAATTAAGTCAGTGTTTTGTTCTTGTGCAAACACGAGGTTGTCAATAATAAAAGTTTATTGAATACTCGTTGACGTGTTGGCCGTTTCGCCTTCGCTTTTTTTATAACTTCTTCGGTGAAAGGAAAAGTCAGATTGGCACGCAATCTACTCAGTCAAACACTTTCGCCACCCATGTAGAAAAAACTGGTGACATAAATTTCATCCACGTAGTAAATAGCTTCTTCCAAACAGTCACCGATTTGTGCTTTATAATTATTACAATTATTGTTGGAGATTAGACGCAGAAAGCTCTATATGGGCGAAGAATGTACCTGGCTCGGGCCAAAAAATCAGCATGCGGTATGGGGAGGGGTCACGCATGATCACAAGGCACTCCTCTTTGCGTCTTGTTTTCGGATGCTTAGAATTAATCCAATATAAGTAGACGGTGGATGGAAATCGATTACTGGTGTGCCTACCTTAGACATAAAGGCAATAGCAAGGCTTGGTACCAATCGCTATCCCATTGCCAACCCTCTCATTTATGCGTAATGTTTGGCGAGCCGCCTAATGATTAAACGGTTTAGGTACCGCGCTTGGCAGTTTGACCCAGCCCGCGTTCAATCTTCGCTTTTGGCTTTTAAATTCCTTCTCAGATGATATGTTTGAGAAGCAGAAGAAATATCTCCAAGATGCTCTTCCCGTCCGTCATCGTAACGTCTAACTGACAAGCAATTATTACAAACTTTCCCATACTTACAATTAACTGATACTCTAATAGTTCTGGTACTAGGGTCGATAATGTGCCAGCGAAGTCTAGGATCACAGTGTGGAAAGGGATGACTCTCCTTGACAGCGCGTGGTGGCTATTAGAATTGTGTTCAAGTTTCTCATCAACGCCACCCATCTAAGCAAACTTTGAGTAGGATCGCACGAAGTCTGCAAGAGCTTCAAGATTAAGTCTGTAACAAAGCTGGACTGGGAACATAAAATGGAAATGAACAACATGAATTAGGGACATTACCACTACCGCCGTTTCCTCGAGCGTTCATCAGCCAGCAAGACTCTAACGGCGAAGCAGACACCAACTTTACCAGATTTTCGGATGAAAAATTAAAAATCCTCAACCACTGATGCCAGGACAGATTTGGTTCCAACCTCACAGCAGCGCAGAAATGTAGTATGTGAGAGTTTCGAGGAACAACAACCTTAAGAACTACTAGACTATCATCTAGGAGCGAGCGTGGAAAGCTTTGATAACTTCTAATCAGTTAGGTATTGAAATGGCGAAAAAAACCTTTGAGATACTTCCCATTATGCAGATCATCTGCAAAAACTTCAAAAGTCAACATCAAAAATTAGACAACGAATAGGTTCAAGTGGCAAAAGCTGGTACTCGGTTTCTGGCTAGTAGTCTACTGTAGGCATATTGACGAGTGTTTTGCCATCTCCTGAAGAAAAGAGGAGATAGACAGTTGTTAGCACATTGATTCAACCCGCGACCAACCGAAGAAAGACTGGTATCCTTTCTTGAACGTTCGAGTTAACCTATCCGAATACGTCTATAATACAAGGCTCCAAAGGTAAATAATATGAACATACTGGTCTATCACCTCTCCTTTCATCCTCCACATAGAAAACGGCGCTTGTGAGAAACCTATTTCGAACAGCCACGTGCATATTAAGAGAGTAGAAGGAAGAATCTCTGGAAATGGCTCGGCAAATAGCCATTTTAAATGGCTATGGAACTGTAGCCACTCAGAATAGTTTTAGAGAGAAAACTGCCCCTCAAAAAGACAAGTCTAACGAAAACACAATCTTCTTAAATCTGTCCTTTATTTCCAACGAAGTAAGAGCAGCTGTTAAGCAGTGTTAAAAACGTGCTACTCTAGAGAAAGCGGCAGCAGTAACCAGCTTCTTCGTAACCCTTGTGTAACCGTCTGTGTATTGCACAAAATTGGACAATTTTCCCCAAAGGAAGAGATGGTGATTGCATGAGGTCAAGTACGGTGTACCTTATCTCTCGTAAAGCATGTGGAAAGAAATACGTTGGCGAAACGCGTAGACCACTCATGGCGAAGTGATTACATTGTGATTTAAACTGCAAATGTTAGAAAGCTGTTTCCTATGCGAACAAAAAATCTTTCTGTGGAGTTCTTTCTGTCTGGGTTACGAAAATGCATGACTGAACAGCACGCGTGTCAGATTGACTCATTGATTTGACGATGGCGAAACGTCAGCAAGTGTTAAATAGATCTTGTTATTTACCACCTCTTGCCTGCTCAAGAATGAAACACTGACTTAGAGAACAATGCCCAAGATAACATAAAGACGGGCATGGGAATTGCTATATGATAAAAATAAAAAGGATAAAGCTCTTTGGCGTTGATCATTTCCTTGGGATGCAGCATGCATTCGACTTGATTAAGCATCGTTTGGCGGTTAGTGAATGCATATCTGGCCTTTAAAATGACTCGCGGTGGTCTACCGATGTATCGTGCCAGTGCTTCTCTCCTACCAGACACGTATGATACCAATTTGCGAACCACGGAGGATGGAAGATTTGGTGGACCATGGGCGCGGGGATCGATTCCACATGTGTGTTGCAGAGCGCCTCCGATCACTGCGCCACACGCCCATATGACGTCCTATATTATTTGTTAGAACTGTGATGACTCATTAAAAAAGCCACTTAGGCAACCAAGTGCGGAAGAATTCTAAAATTTCAAACCTTGTTTCTCGATCGCAGCAAATCCAGCGTGCAAAACAGCAAATAATTACAGCAGATGCACTAACGAACAAACATAAAATAACTAATAAGCAGGTTTCTTCAAGGTGCTAAAATATTTAGTAATGACCAAAAAACCAACTCGGACAACCGGTTCTCAGTGGGTACAATCATCCGAGATTCTGCTGGTAAATTTGTACTTGAAACTTACCTGTTCGTCTTTAATTTCAAAAAGTTCAACAAATGACAATATATTTGACCACAAAAATGATAAAAGGACCGATTTTTTACTTGACAAAAGAGGAGTTGGGCAACCTCAAGGACAAAAAAATTGACAGATCTGTGGCCAAATGTGTGAACACAGTAACGTCGTACTGGTCACAACATTAACCGATTTCTCCGTTATAACCGTGTTTCGCTTAGAACTGCGATGAGGTCGCTAATGATGATTTCACCTGCGGTCGTTACGATTTACAGAATGCAGGCATTAAAAAGCGTGCTTCGTAGGAATAATTTTTTCCCTAATGAACAGCCCATAGAAGGGGTTTTGACGCTAGGCTGCCCAACCACAGCCACACATCCAGCACTCTTAGCGTGCACACTGAACCACAGATGATTGCCGCAAGGGTGTTTTTTTTAACAAATTCGTATTTTTTCTTAGATGTCATAAAATTTAAAAAAATCACTTACTGATATTTCGAAATTGCTGATATCGACAACGTTAACAAATGGCATTAAGGTCCCGTTATTTGGAGCGGGTTTAATACGAAGCAAAAAGCTCATAAGTGGATAAAGGTCGATAAGGTTCGGCACATCAGTCATCTGAATGTCCACAGCAATAACTGGATATTCGGGAAAGGATTCATTGGAGATTGGAACACATTTATAACAGTCTGCCGGAAACTCTCAAAACTACGACGGAATGGAAATTCCTAAATAGCACTTGTTTGGCATCAACATCATTTTTTTTAAATACACACCAATTACAGGGAGACAGTCGAACGAATTTTATCTTCTACCAATAACGTGCTGAAAGTGAATAGCTGATACGGGAATGTGGGAAAAAGGCTAACAAACCACTTTTTGCTGAAGGATATCAGGACCGTGAAGAACAAGAATCGCCCTCATTTCTGCGTTATCTGGTTCCATTCCATGAGTAGATGAATTGAGCATTGTTCTCCCATAATCGTACATCCTCAAATACAGAATTTATTTTGGGCATCTATGCACCGTCTAGACCTCGATTCTGATCTCTGACATAGGAACAATTAATTTCTGCTTTATTTTAGTGATTGGTGCAACGGGTCAGAATACAAGTCCCCCTTTCATTCCTTTTCGGGAGTTATGGTGACGCCGAGTGCACTAGAGTCTCCTGAAACTTCTACAAGAAAGACATTAAAGAGCACGAAGGCTACGGGGGAAGTAAAATGTCGAGCTGAAATGGAGGATCCACAAATTCGGGCAACCGCTATCTACGAGCGATGGCTTCGGAACAGCATGCAGATGATTACCGAGAGGGATCAAGATTTCGTTAGGACCGTAAACGAACGCTACGGTCTTGATAAAAACTTTAAGTAGGTGACAAGATTAGTCTCGATCCTGGCAATCTACTAGGTTAGACAAACATACTTCCGATCATGAATTCGCGCTACATCCATACTTATTCCAGAACCTCTAGCATCACCACGCGATACGAATTTCGAGGACGACAAAAGCGCGTACTCGTAAACACTTTTTAAACTAGAAACCTCTATTCCAAAGAAAGAAATTTTCCTGCACCCAAAGAGGGATCGTATTACAAAGAATGATAGCGATATAACGTTGAGTTCGTAATAAATAACATCAAGAGCGGAAATGTGTCCGAAAAGATACAAAACCAATATTTCTGGAGAAAAAAATGTGGCCAGCCTAACAGGATAAAAGGGTGGAGCTCTCGGCGTTGATCAATTCCTGAAGGATGCGCCATGCACTCGACTTCAATAAGCATGGTTTGGAGACGTCTGAATGCATACCTGGCCTTTACAATGACTCACGGTGGCTTACCGATGTATCGAGCCACTACTGTTATCATACAAGACAGATACGATACCAATCTGCTGACCCCGCAGGGATGAAATGCTCGGTGGGTCATCGCGGCGGGGATCAATTCCACGTGTGTTTTGCAGGGCGCCTCCGTCCACTATGCCACACACGGCCCTGTGGCCAGCTTAGAGATAATTTGTCAACACAAGTAGAAAAAGTTAAGCGAAAATTGGCTAGTGTACTCATATTGGTATACCTATTATATATGTCTCTTCTGCAATCGAATCGCACTTCGGCTCCTACATCCGGCGATAGAATAATGTCACCGATTAGCGAAGGCATGCCCATGTAGTGGAAACGTGACGGAAGAGTCTAGGAAACGTTACACATTTCCAGTGTTCGATTTTACATATATGCTATCAAAGCTGCTGACAACTAACGTCTTTTGTGTAAATTTTCACTTTGAAGGAATTCCGTTGTATGGCATTCGTCAGGTTTTGATAAACCTCGTGAAAAATGGATTTATCCCGAAGGTAAACCATTTGCTCTCCGTAGATTACTTTGCTCAAATCGATGTAATCTCCCACACACATTACGTTATTCACACCATCTATCTGAAAACGATATATTTGATCCAATCTGTTAGAAATAAAGAAGGGATTTCAAAACATGAGCTCAATACTAAATACTTTATCTGCTGATTAACGAGTTTCAGGACCTTTCCAAAGCAACTAATTAATACCACTTCGACGGCAAAAAAGGACGAAGCTCTCGGCATCGATCAACCCCTGAGCGATGCGCGATGCATTCGACTTCACTAAGCATCTTTGGAGGCGACTGAATGCATATCTAACCTTTACAATGACTCGCGATGGCCTACCGATGTATCGAGCCTGTGATGCTATCCTTCAAGACAAGTATGGTACCAATTTACCGGTCAAGAAGGAGGGAAGGCCTCGTGGGCCATGCGCGCTGAGATCGATTCCACGTGTGAGTTGCAGGGCTCCACCAACCACTGCGCCACATGCGCCCACCCTCTTCGAGAGTAGGAATCAAAAAATCGGATTTTTCAGAAAAGGACTTCATGAATACGTCACGTCCCTGCTGGTAAACAAACGTAGACGTTGGTCTAACATTACGCATTTGCTTCAGAAACTGCATTCCTATAGATCATCGAAAATGTTTATCTGAGTGACCAATGCGTACTAAATAATTAGGTTGGTGTGCCTTCACTCATTGTCCATCTGCAGCGCAAGCATGTTATTGTCGGCTAAGTAGTTTTGTGCATGGATTGTGAACTAAGTTGGCTCAGAACGTTCAGTGTAGGACCTGAACAGCCACTACGCTCAATCTCCGAAAAGATGTCGACCACATGGCAAAAAGGCCCAGCAGACTACCTAATGGAGAGGCCCGACGGTAGGTAAATTTACAAGTAAATTCGTGCCCAATATGGGCATATTAGTCGAAATTCGGGAGCGGGTACAGACGGGATTTTGAAACTGCGATACTATGAAGCCCTTATGTATCGATTATGAAAGAGTATAGGGAAATGATGAAAACTAGATGGAAAGAAAAAGGAAAGAAAGACATCTTCACTTTTCCATTCTTGTTAACTTTTTTTCGCCAATCTCATGCTAGCTTAATAGTCGAAGAAAGTAAAAGGAAAACAAGCTTGCCGGAATATAAAGCTCAAGGAAAGGAAATCAAACCTGGGCGTGACCATGGTCGGCCGTTAAGATTACGTTGACTTCTGAATATAGATTGTGTAGACGGAACTGTCGCACAAAATATCCGAACAAATCGTCCAGTTTCTCCAACATTGCCACAAAAGCACCATTATAGAAACCATTTTCATGAAGAGCGTGGTCTGGTTCACCAATATACCTTTGAAAAACGGATCACATGAAGAGAAGAACTTTGTGCGCAATCCGAAAAATACCATGCGCAACACGCATTCTTGGCTGATTGTTGATGCATCGTGTGCCAAAAAACTTTGCATTAACATAGGGAATTTAGATTCAGTTTGCATCGTTTTCAACAAGACTACGGTACCTCGTCCTTTGAAAGGCCTTTAAAAGTGTTGCTACAAAAAAAAGTGGAAAGGATAAGGCTCATGGCGTTGATTAATCCCTGAGAGATGCGTCATGGATTTGACTTCATTAAGCAACGTTTGGAGGTGACTGAACGCATATCCGGCCTTTACAATGACTCACGGTGGCCTATCGATGTATCAAATTACTGCTACTATCCTCCCAGACAACTTTAATACCAATTTGCCGACCCCAATAGAGATGGGAGGCTACCTGCGCCAGGGGCGCGTGGATCAATCCCATGTATGTTGCAGGACGTCTCCGACCACTGCGCCAAACGCGCCCTTTAAAAGTGTTACTATAATATAGGAAATTTTTTCTTGTAATAAGATTTCACTCCAGTGAGTTCCCTCAGTTTGCTACACTCTTACCAAGCAACGAAATTCACTGGATATTCATTCCTGGTAAACCACTCAACTATTGTGTCGACGTCTCCTTTCCATTCATCCAGAGTGCAATACCGTTCCCATTTCCTAATTGAACAGCTCATTGTTAAGCATGAAAGACTCGGTACCAATTTATAACATCACTCATAAAATTTCTACAGATACAGGTATTATAGCAAAATGATATTTTATACATACATATATATATATATATATATATATATATATATATATATGTGCATAGGTATATATCAAATACAAATGGCGAACTAACTTGAACAATGTTGGTCTTTTAGCATTTGGGAAAGGCGCGTCCCCCAAGTGGCCAGTAGAGGCAAGCCGAACGTCTTGAGCCATCGGCTCTAAAAGCGAACGAATTGAGAAGATTTCAGGAAAATACGAGTGCAAAATCAGGAAAGCAGTAACAGCTAGTTGCGTGTTCAATGCTGGATTCTCAATGCGACCACTGAAACCATCTCCACTATGACGCAGCACTGAAATTACTTCTAAGCCCAACTAGATAAGATTAGAACATTCTTCACAAAATTGTAGATATTCCAGACAGCTAAACCATCAGCAACGAATTGGGGGAAAAGTGTTAAAGCCCATAACCTGGCTCGACTACAGTGGAGCTCACTTGCCTATTAGTTCTCATAAGATGCAGAAAGTTTTTTGTAGTAGAATTCAGCACGATGCAGAAAGAAATAGATATCCGAAACAGGATCATGGAAAGCCTATCTGGAAATTGTTATCGAGGCATATTCACGTGTACCATACTGCATCCAATCTTCTTGAGCAACCACGACATACAACTACAGAAATGAAGACGTTAAGAGCAACAAAACTCCGAAATTTCCTTCTGCTTCGCAACATTGTTCGAGATGCTATGGGCTGGAGAAAACAATCTCCTAAAGATTCCACTAAAAGTCCAGCTCTGCAAGAATCGATAAACATGCTCGAAAACACCATCGACTTCTATGGAACATGAAATCACATATTACCTGACAAGAAATCTTCAGGAGAAAAAAAAACGAAACAAATAAAACACTTTATGAAAGAAAATCCTGTGAGAATTGCATATGAGGATGGATGTTGGTGTTAAAATCACGACACTGAGCAAACAAAGAACTTGGGGTCAAAACACTTTAGCAAACTGGTTTACAGGAAAAATTTTGCTAGAAGAACTTCATGCATGCTTTTCCCGACGTCTACGTAACATGAAAAAGCGCTCGGAACTATTGAAGCCTACGCCACCTTATGAGTGCTAGTAGTTCAAAAAGTGCGTTTGTCCTGGATAAGAAGTGTGGCCGGTTGCTATTTAACAACAGAACGACAGAAATAAATTCTTGTTACACCTTCTTTCTTTGTTGAAAAGTGTATGATAAGGCGATACCATCTCATCGTAGCCGTTCATTACCGTAGAATGTGTATAATGAAGTTCTTCGAATGTGTAATCGCGATAAATCTTTCACCATACTTTTCATTTGATAACCAGATTGGCTCGCCATGATGCCACTCTTCTCTGTCGGATGTATCCTGAGATGGATTTAAACCTTTTATATTGTAGGGATCAAACCTGAAAGAGTGCACAGAACTGATCTCTCTAGATTTTTTATTCTAACGTCCCACCAAAGCGTGGGAAACAACGTGAAAAATATCGATTACGGTAGATGCACAGTTGCACTTACAGCAGATGAGACGTAGCATTATAGAATACATTAGAGACAATACCATGACTCTCAGCATGAAGACCGGAAATTAGAAAAGTTTCACTTATTGTTTAAATTACAAAACAGTTAAGTAATCTAATGCCTATACTCGTTTTTTACACGGTTCTAGCCGCACCTGTCGCCATAGCCATATGATTTGTAGAAGTAAAAGTGACAAACTGCGGTTTTACACCATTGACAAACCACGCCCCTTCACGAGCAAACGCATAGATGTTGGGAACCTGATATCACGAGATTTTCCTCCAATTCTCAAGACAAACGAGTTTCAAGCGTTAGGTATAAACGGTGGTTGAGAATTAAACCAATGCCAGTGGAGTGGTAGTGATTGGAATATAGACTAGTGGTTTTTTCTTCAATAAGCAGGCACGAGGTTGGTATTATAGAATTTATTAGAATATAATAGCTGACGTTTTAGGGATTTCGCCTTCTTCAGAGCCTGGAAAGGTCAAACTGACATGCAATCTACTCAGCCAAACACTTTCACACCCCTATCAGATAAAACTTAACAAATAAATTTGCATCCGCATGAGAAACAGCTTCATTTAAACACCCACCGTTTATTCGTTCTAAGTATTCTAATTAGTTGGTGGATAGCAGCAGCACAGAGTAATACATGGGCGAGGACTGTGCCTGTGCCAGGTCATTGGATCATCCTGAGGTATGGCGCCAGGTCACGCGTGATGACAAGACACTCCTCCTTGCGGTTCATCTTTGGATTTGTGGAATGAATCCCAAACCGTCTCAAGAGTTTTATGCGCTGATGTTTTGGATTCCCGCGTGAAGATAGTGACTCCTACTTCGAAATCTTCTCCGTTGTCTTTCTGCGTCCTATGAGCGCCTAGTGGAGTGTTTGGTTTTAATTTAAACTTACCGACCAGGTGTTCTTTTCAGCGGACACAGAGCAGTCTATCCATTTCGTCAACGTATTCGTCCTCACATGTGTTGCAAGAGATTAGGTACGCCGTACCCGAACCGTATTATTATTAAACAAAGCAAAAACGTCTACGAAAGTACTAGTAGTGAAAATATGGTTGATAAAATGGCAGAAAAGTCAAGGGTCACCGTGTTAGGAGGCATAACTCTCCCTGACGACGCACGCTGACTATTAGAATTGGGTCCAAGTTTCTCACCGGCGCAACCCATTTCTAAAGAAAGCCTTGCGTAGGATCGTTTGCAGCATGCACGAGCTCCAAGATCAACTTCGCAGCAACGCCAGAATTGAAACACGAAATAAAAAAGGAACAACAAGAAGTAGGGGCATTACCACCACCTCCTTTTCCTCGATCATTTTTTTTAGACAACAAGACCCAAACGACGAAATAAATATCAAATTTTGCATATTTTCGAACGAAACCTCTCAAACTCCTTACCCATTATCGCAAGAGAAAGCTTAGTTCCAATCCTACAGCAGCACAAAAATCTGGTATGCGACAAGTTCGAGAGCTAATAAAATCAGAGACTATTAGACTATCAGTTAGTGATAAGGGTGGAGAGTTTGTAGTAATTCCTTGCCGGTAGATGTTGATATAACGGGAGGAATATCTCGAAGATGCATCTCTTTATCGCGCATCAACTGAAAAGGAACTGAGGTCAACATCGAAAACTGAACAACGAATGCGTCAAAGTGGCAAGAGCAGCAGGTTTAAAACCATCAAACATTTCGTACCCTAATATCGAAGTGACAACATGTCCCGTCTTGTGCTTACTTATCAAAAACTCATAAGTTAGTATCCGCTGACGATCTGGCGTCTACCGACCCCTCCGCTTTTAAAGTTAGACCCATCACCACTTGTGTAGACGAGCCTACGGATAGATTAGCTTGGTTCATAAACCTAATTCTCAGTCAGTTGCTTAAGCACATACCAGTCCATCCCACGAACACCCAAATGTTCCTAGATCAGTCTGGATAACACTCGTCCCAAAAACGCGTACGTTATGGAGTCGTTAGAAGTTAGCGCCCTTTACACTAACGTGTCGAACGACCCCGCAATGAAAGCCATCCGCGACCTCCTTGAGCAACACGAAGGTGCAATTAACATGGATGGTTACACGATTCAGCAGCTCATGGCCCTCTTAAAGGTCTGCCTAAACTGTTCGATCTTCAGGTGGTCCGAGAAATATTACGCACAAATTAGAGGGTTGGCAATGGGACAGCGAATGGCACCAATCCCTTGCCGTTGCCTTTATGTCTAAGCTAGAAGCACCAGTAATCGAACTCAGGCCGATGCTCTACTGCAGGTATATAGACGATTATTTTGTCATCTGCCCACACAAGAGGAGATGGACAAATACTTTGAGTTATTCAACGAACAGTCAAAGTACATAAAGCTCACGCGTGAGAAACGGAAAGAAAACTGGCTTCCATTCTTAAACTTCTAAATTAACCTATCCGAAAATGGCTACATTACAAAATGGTATCAAAAGCCAAGTAACAAGAATATAGTGGTTCATTACCCCTCTTCTCATCCATCACACACTAGAAGGGCGCTTATAAGAAATATGTTTCGAACCGCCACCAGCGTGTGCACAGGTAGAGAGCATAGGGAAGAATCCTCGAAACTGACGCGCCAAACAGCCATTTCAAATGGTTACGAAACTGTAGCTTCTCGGCATAGACATAGAGGAAAAACCACGCCCCCAGAGCGATAATTCTAGCGAAAACAAGGCTCCGTTCCTTTTGCCCTTTATTTAAAACGAAATAAGTGAAGCCATAAAACGTTGCTTAATAAAGGCCGGTCTAGTGAATTTCGTAAGAGTGATAGAAATACCATCGAACACTCTAAAAACGCCAGCTAGTTCGCAACCGCCTATATGACCATCTACGTACAACGAAAAACTGCATAATTTGCCCTAACGATAGAGACCGAGATTGCATGATTTCGGGCACGGCGTACCTAGTCTCTTGCAAAGCGTGTGGGAACGAATGCGTTGGCGAAACGGGAAGAGCACTCTGCGTCCGCATAAAAAGAACACCTAGTCGGTAAATCTAAATTAAAGAAAGCACTCCGTTGGGCGAGCATAGGACGCAGAAACACAACGGAGAAGATTTTGAAGTAAGAGTCACTATCCTCACGCATGAATCCAACACATCAGCGGGTAAAACTTTTGGAGCATTTTGGATTCATTCCACAAATCCAAAGATGAACCGCAAGGAGGAGTGTCTTGTAATCACGCGTGACCTGGCGCCATACCTCAGGCTGATCCAGTGACCTGACACAGGCACAGTCCTCGCCCATGTATTACTCTGTGCCGCTGCTATCCACCAACTAATTAGAATACTTAGAACGAATAAAAGGTGGGTGTTTAAATGAAGCTGTTTCTCATGCGGATGCAAATTTATTTGTTAAGTTTTATCTGATAGGGGTGTGAAAGTGTTTGGCTGAGTAGATTGCATGTCAGTTTGACCTTTCCAGGCTCTGAAGAATGCAAAACCGCCGAAATGTCAGCTATTGTATCCTAATAAATTCTATAATAGTAACCTCCTTTCTGCTTATTGAAGAAAAACAGCGAATTATCAGTCAGTGCCGGGGTTAGTATAAAGTCGGTCATGAAAATTGCTACGCGAAGTGCCAGAAGAACATAAACTGTTGATCAGATGTTGCAATACACCAGGCACCATCAGCAAGCGTCCATTTTGCGATCAAATTCTCTTATTTTCTCTGATAACAAGTATGCCTCACCAATGTCTTGTTGAGCGCATCGTATCGAAAACCATCAAGTGAGATTAGCAGAAGTTTCGGATGTTCACTAACTGAGGTCACCAGATGGAAGACTGCCGAAAGACACGTCAACGAACAGCCAGGCATGATTCTTCCTATAAATAAAAAGTTTGATCCCTTGTCCAAAGTTAGTGGTTCACCGAAGTTCATGATTTTTTTCCGTAAACTACTAATCCGATTTCTTACAACGATGACGTAAAGAAAGATAAAATGGAATTAAAACGAATACTCAATAATACACTTTAGATTTCACGGGACGATAGTCAACAAGCACAAGGAACGCGCAAAAATGGTTATAGATGGAGTTCAATAGTACGCGCAAAGTCACTGATTTGACACGGCGCGAGGCGAATCAAGCCTTCCATTTCTGCGGGGTCAGCAAATATGTACCAGGCTATCTGAGAAAAAAATCGGTCGGATCCCCTAAAAGCTGGCGACATCATGTAATGAAGCCCTTCGAGAGTCCTAGTTCACCTATCCCAGGAATTCAGGGGACTTATTCGACTAGCACTACAGGACATTTATGAAGGTGACCAAATCCTCAGTCAACAGCCGAGTTCCCACTGAAATTCGAAGTGCGTAAGGAATGCGAGGAATGGATTTCTGCGAAGGAAGTACTTGTATGTGCACGATATATGACAGTAGTTCTTGTGAAATACAATAAAAAAATAATAAAATGAGACCATTAGCTCACATTTTCTAACTTACACTATGTTATTCCTAGGATATCCATCGAAACTGTTAATAAGAGATTCACTTGAATTGCAAAATACTCTTCTGAATTGAGTACACACGAATTATTTCGGATCTCTTCAAGCGTTGACTACAGCACACACCCTCGGCGCACCATTTAACACGACTCTTAGGTTCTGCGCATTTGCTGGGTTTTTCGAAAATAAACGATAGTTGCTCGATAACTAGAGAACTTGAGGTGTCGTGAATATGAACGCTTGTAGAAGTGACTTCGCTCTACCGATCTCTATTGGTATAAATGTTATGTATGCTATAATTTGCTATATTTTAGTGTGATCCATAATACAAACACACTGCTGTCAGTATTTGGCGGAGTTTCGGAACCTATTCTGTGTCTTTTTTCCGCCATTTCTATACCACCACATTCGTCCTCATGGATACGGTTCAGTATAGCGATTACGATTGAAGTAGCACCAAACTGGCGGTAAAATAACTAGTCTGAACTCGTTCAACAAACAGGTTTTGCGTACCTCCAAGTGTGAAACAGAGTTTTTTCAGCCGAGCTCACTACAACCTGTGTTCAGTAAGCCACTGATTTATTATGAGAGCTGTGGAAAAATGGTTACGTGCACCAGAAGAAGTCATCAGAAAGAAAACGACTCATATACAGCTCATACAGATCAGTCGCCGCGCCACCTTTGAGTGTATGGAATGCACGCCGTCCGTTATATATTAAGCCAACAAAACTACACTTTGATCCTCAACATCTCGGGTACGATACTTCGAGAAAACCCCGAAATTGGTTGTCTACCAAGAAAATGAAAATAACGATTTCTTCTTTGAAGGACTGAATGTCGAAGAAAAATACTCACTTGCTACAACGGAGGAATCAACGAATATGCAGGCGACGACTGGAGTGAAGCGTGGAAATCGACGAGACGAAAACCCAACCGCCCCACAGCCTCACACGAAATTAACTGATGGTAGCAGTAAAGAAATGAACAAGACTCAACAATAAACAAGAACACAGATAAGATCTGTTAGAGAATCGATTACGTGCTAATTCGAGATAAACTGGTGTAGATGATTGTCTAAGAAGAGTGTGAGCTAGACCATGATGGTCGTAAAGTAACGAGCGATGGTGATCTCGGTGTTGATCACTGTCATGGAAGTGAGAGAGGCATTGAGTTAACCGATTGACCAGTGTCCGTTCTACTATTCGGAATACGGCTACATAACAATTTATCATATTGTTCATGGGGATCATGAACGTTTTCGCATATGTAATGCTGTGGAAAAAAGGAAGTCCGAAGACGTCATTCACCTTAACCATTACATTTGAACACCAGCTCTCAGCGACTGGGTGAGTTTGTATGATAGAAGGAATAGTCCTCTTTCCTAAGTCCATGAATGATAAAGATGATACTCTTCATACCACATGGGCAATCGAAATTCAAGTTTGCAGCACGACAGCACGATTGGGACAAATAGGAAACCTAGGTGACAACATATAGATTCACGAAGTTATCGTCTTGTCTAACCCCTCTTTTGACGTTAGTGTTAATATCGTTGTAGAATTGTGATATCTTTTAAACTTTCTATGTACTGCCTACTGTTTTTTGATGGCAGGGTATATTGCGAAATATAACTTTAACGAAGCTGAGATATTTGCAAAACTCTGGACCGCAGGTGCCTATGAGTGGGAACGAACGCGCTATTGTCCTTTCCGAGGGAGTAACGCGTTCACCACACACACCATGCGGGTCCTTCGTTTCGCCTCTCTCTCAGCTAGTTCTCATCTCTCTCATTCTAATCAGGGTGATTGCTGATGGCAAAAGATCGATAGAACTAGCTGAGAGAGAGGGCGAAACGAAGGACCCGCATGGTGTGGTGGTGAACGCAGTTACTCCCCCGGAAAGCGACAATAGCGCGTTCGTTCCCCACCATAGGCACCTGCGTTCCAGAGTTTTGCAAATATCTCAGCTTCGTTAATGTGATATCTTTGTTGCGAAATTTTTGTACAGTTCATGAAGAATCTTTGTGTACTGAATAGGGACTCCTTGACTATCCAGAGCTTCCATGACTGCTTCTATCTCAATTGAGTTAAGGCCTTCTTTAAATCGATGAAAGTGAGACGGTGCGGACTTTTGTATCTCGGGATACTTCAGTGAGTCATGTTATCGTGTGCATGTGGTCGATCTTACTAAATCCTTTTCGATACCTTAGTTAATCACATGGCTGTCCTTCGTTCAGTGACCGTGAATCCTGTTTAGCATGACTCGAGTTAAGAGTTTATAGACATATTTCAAGCAGATTGGGCGATGGTTGCCGATATAGTGGACGGCGTCCTTCTTGAGCGAAATACAGTACTACAGACCTTCCACTGAATAGGAACCTTGCATTCTGACAGGTAACGTGTGAAGAACGGGGCTAATGTGTTGATGAGAACAGACGAGACGTTCTTCAAGAGTTTTTATCTTACCCTGTCCGGACTTCGTGTTATTCGACTCTGTACCCACGAAATAGCATGTCGGATTTTCGGAAGAGAGAACCAGTGCTACGACATATCTATCCTCCTTTATTTCGTGTTAGTCCAGGGCAACGTGGCTATTGAAGAAATCCAAGTAGTAATCGTGAACTATTTTTCTCCATTGCCTTTCTGAAAGCTGCAGCTGTTCGTTTTGGGCATCGGAGTGCAATCCTCTTGATTTCGTAACTGATGAATCAGTGGGCTTTGCGAATGCTTTTCCCACCCTCTGCAGCTTCGTCATAATTGCTGCTCTTGTCAATTTAAGATCTTTTATTACCTGTCTGCATTGTTTTTGCAAGTTCGGACGTTAGTCCGCGATTGCCTGCAGCTTGTGTGATTCCACACTGGCGTATCACCACGAGAGTTTCTCTACACAATTGTCCTTTGGAGACTTTTGAACTCTCACCTTTCATAGTGTTAACGTGGAGATCTTGGATGAGAAAATAGTACTTCTCGTCTGTGTTATCACAAACAGCATCTTCCCAAAGGCCGAATAATGAACTGAATAAATTGCTGTTTATAGTGGTTTCGAGACTTCATTTTTTTTAAACTTAGCAGCTTTCTATCCTTTCCTACAAGAAAAAACCTTGCGCGAAGTAGGCGATCGTATAAGCCCGTGTACAATTTTGGACAACAGCGAAATCGGTTAGGCAAAACCTTCGGGTTTACTATGGCGTGGTCTATTTTGTTCTGGCACTCTCCACTGGGAGCGCTGAGAGTGGAGCCTCTAGAATTGCAAGTTACCATGAATGGTCTTGGTTTTCGGATAAACTCAAATAGCTCTCAATTTGCTTGTTTCTTCCTAATCCGTGGGCCCCAATGTGACGTTCTTCAGGGTCTAATCTTAGCATTGAAATCTCCAGTGACCTTGAAGAATGTATGACATTCTCTGCAGAACTTCAAGTCCATATGGAACGCTTGACTTCGTCTTCGTTATAGCTCTTGACATTGGTGCAAAGGCAACGCGAAGATCATCAAACCCGATTTTGATCCACATCTCTTCAAACGTAAACGTCCAGTTAGGCTTACTAGTTGTTCGAGTGAATCGATGTTCATGGCTAAACTCGTGTTCACGACAACGCCAGTGCCGCTAACTCCTTTATTATCGCATCTTCTAAAAAAATAGTTCCCTCTCAGGCTCTTTCGTGGTGAGGGGGAACGAAGTCCGTTTATTCTACTGTGTTTAGCTTTTCATACCCACGTACAGCATGCTGAGCCCTGAACATAGGGGCTGGATACACCGACGCCTAGCTTGCCATTCTCTCCCAGAGTAGACGGGGTGCTTATTTGTTTGAGGCTTCTATCCGCCTCCTGTATACTTCCCTGTGACTTGATTGCACGCGTTTGACCGCATTACCTACTAGATACGTAAATGAGAACACATTCACGCACGCATGCATGGATACGCCTACGTCCTTGCTGACACAAAAAGGTACGTGCGAAATCAGGGCAGCTGAAACAGTGAGTCCATCCCAAGGATCCAACTTCGTCTGAGAGAACCAATGGTCTGCAACAAACCCCCCATCCACCAGCTGTGGAGGCGCCACGTTAGTTTACGAATAGCAGGCAAGAGATCCCTCTATGAGGGAAATCAGTGGATTAAGTACATTAGTTATCGGAAAATTATCGGGAGTTGTTGGAAAACCAGCATCATCCAACATGTGTTAAGTACATACAGATGAATTCCAACCAGTAATCTTTTGCTATTTGAATAGTTTCCTACATGACTGAATTAAGACGAGGTTGATACAAACTTTTATCCTGCTAGTTTCGGCGCTTTCGCCTTTCCCTCAGAGCCGCGTTGATCCATGTCGATGGTCCAGAGCAGGTCGTATTTATTGCTATTTGAATTCCATTCACTCTGATGGGTTATGGTTGTCACTGGAATGGCTGCGTATAAAAAACTGTCATACTTTACTCACACGACATAACACCACTTCATCGATTTTTTTACTTTTTTTTATTTTTTGTTATTTATTTGTATCCATAATCTTTTATTTTTATTTTATTCTCCACTTTTTTATTTCATCACATCCATCATCCATGAAGGTCTTCTAGGATTCGAACATGCGCTCGTCGGCTCTTGAGGATTTTAGGTCCTATTTATGAATGTCGTTGAATTTTAGTCAAGTCGATCCTCCATGGAATCTAGGGATAGCCGTGCTATGACATTCCCAGCTGTTCTTCACAGGCAGCCAGTACTTTTATAGACTAGGAGAGCAAGCAGATCCCTAACAGGTCTTGTATTGATCACTGATAGCAGAGAGATAGCGTGTTTGGTGGGCCCGATGCAGGACCGAACCAGAGAGTTTGTGAGTTCTACTAAACGGCATCTCGAACCACTGCGCTACCTGTACCTCCTAATGTCCATAGAAAGTTCGTATATATTGTTAAACCGACCGCCAAATGCTGACAGCAACGTAGTTGTATAGTCAATGAGTTTTTTCACCAAAATAAGAGTTCGAAATGTTCCAAAATCATGAGAAAATAGAATTTGTAGGGTAGGACACGTAGAAAACGAAAAAGAATAACAAAATACATGGAAAAACGAACTGTAGACTGAAAAGTACGACAAAATTGCGGTATAATTTGCCAGGGTAACGACTTATCCGACCCGAATTGATGTCAACTCAAAGAGGGGCACACGGAGTTAAACGTCGGTCTCTAAGTGTTAAAAGTAATCAAGGAGTTCGACTATAGGTGGTACTTTTATATCTCACTTCATTGTCCCAACATTCGCTAACTCTGCACATATCCTATAAGACAAGGGCTACTCAGCTCAGTTTTTATTGCATTGCGTTTTGCTTTAATTTCATTCTGCTTTTCATTAAGTCATCATTTTTTTTCTTTTGATAAGGAATTGCCTACCAGTGAATAGTTCATGTTCCTTTGCAATCTTGTTTCACTTCAACGGAATCGCCTCCTAAGTCTACTATTCTTGTCTGTGTTTCAAATCCAACTTAGTGTTAAGAAGTAGGTGGACTAACACGATGAGTGAAGAAGGGTCATCTAAGTATACGAATAGGATAAGCTTTCTTAAAGTTGGCGAGAACAGTGCATGTCCAATACATCGCTGTGTTTTAGCTTGGCCACTGCTGCGATGGTACACAAGTTGTAGAGCTCAAAGGAACTACGAACAGTTGAAAGAATGATCGTGACTTCTTACTGGTTTGGCTGTTCCGAAGATTATTATAAGAGTAGTGGTCTACTAGGAGTATTGCGTGTCCTGTGGGAAATGAGGGAAATAATCCATTGAGATAAAACCACAATGATGCTGACATATGGGCAAAACTCGGAACAGCGGGTCAGCTTCGAACCCGTGATTACCGTCTCCGGGCGCTCACGTGTTATCCGCTGCACCATCGAGGCCTTTGATTTCATCTTAGCCATGTCTTCACTCCGTCCGTGCTATCAACAATCGCCCATCAACGGGGAATGAACTGGGAAGCGCAAGTTGTAGTATGTGAAATACAATCAGGATGGTGAGACCTATTTGCCATAATACCGTGCCAGGGCGCGTGTAGTGCAGTGGTCACAGGCGCCGTGCAAGACACATAGGATCGATCCATGGGCCCAGGCCCATTACGCCCTTCATCTCCCCGGGGTCGGCAAATTGGTACCAGACTTGTCTGGGAGGATAGTAGCACCAGCTCGATACATAAGTAGACAACCGCGAGTCATCGTAAAGGCCAAATATGCATTGCATCACTTCCAACGATGCTTAGTGAAGTCGAATGCATGGCGCATCTCCGAGGGTTGCTCAACGCCGAGAGTTTTTTTCTTACCTTGCTACGGAGAAGGAGCAGGCAGTAGATGAAGGCTTCAACAATCCATGAAGAGTTCAAATGCCTCACGAGAAGCCAACAACCGTTGGACCCCTGCCAGCACCTACCCACCCAAGGATGCCCCAATCGCTTGCCGCGGCCGCGCGAACTCTTTCGCATTACGTTCGATTCATCATATTACTCGTTTTTTTCACGAAATGTTGGTCATCGTCGCGTCGTATTCCTCACGTATGAGTTCCGTCTGGCCGGAATGCTGGATTTTGAGTAGGCACACTTTCTCCGATGCGGGACATTCTTTTCTTTCTTCCCTTTCTTGTTAACGAGCTCTATATTTCTCAATCCCATTAGCCATAGGTTAAGACCACTAATGATCTATAAGCTACTACTTCGGACTTCGTTATCCAGAACGATTCTTGCCAACACCGTTTTTTGTCCCTCGTTATCACTTCTTTCTATAGGCAGTTTTCAGTGTAGAAATGGGAATTGACAGCGAACGGATTGAGAGAATTCTTGCGGGGTTCGATCCCTCGAGCAACGGTCTTTCCGAGGATTTTATTCTAACAAAACTAACAGCGATGAAGGGCTGTGGCTGTAAAGTTCCAAGATCGGCAAGTTTTCTTTTCAGCGCCACTTGCTTGTTATGTCTTTTATGGTTGTTTGGCAACGAAGCACTGCTTTGTAGATTCTGCTCGAACTTCTGAAGAGTTTCAAATCTGATTATAATGTCACTGTCGGTAACGAAGTTGGTAAGTGAAGATTCAGTATGTTCTCAGCAGTAGCTATTCAACCAGCAGGTGCAATGGGGCCATTTGAGGTATTGGACTCGATAGCTGTGTGGTGCCTCTTCGGCACAAAGGTCTGAACCTCGTTCAAACGACGGATTTCTTCTATCCACTAGTCGACGACCCATATCTGATGGTAAATCGATGGATTGTATAGTAGTGAATGTTGTCGCTACAAAGTGCGATTTAGAAGATAAGACTAGCTTCTATTCTGACGACGGGTTTTTCTTTAAATCCAGTGTAGGGACGTGTCACTTGCGCGAATGTCTTGAGCGACTTGTATGCCATGGGTGTCGTCGACTGTGACAATATGCTCATGCTCCTTGGAGTGGCTGTCGATCTGGGCGAACACGAGCGCGACGTAATCGTCTCCATGTTTATCAAAGGATTCCAGGTGTGTTTTGATTTTTAAACAATTTGATCTTGTCGATTTTCTTCTTTGTGGAGTTTCCATAGTTCAGTTTTATGGTTAGAATAAAAGCTAAGAGCTGTCGGCGCTGATAAATTCTTGAAGAATGCGCCATGCATTTGACTTTATTAAGCATCGTTTGGAGGTGATTAAATGCATATCTGGCCTTTATAATGACTAACGGTGGCCTATCAATGTATCGAGCCAGTGCTACTATCCTCCGAAACAAGTCTGGTTGCAGTTTGCTGACCCCCGGAGGTATGGAAGGCTTGGTGGGCCAGGGGCGTGGGGTTGATCCCGTGTGTGTGCTGCAGGGGCTCCTCCGACCATTGCGCCACACGTGCCCTTGATTATATGGTTATGACATGTTGTAGATAATTAGACACTTCAACACTTGGACGAGCCATCTTCACGAATTGTGTAGACTACCACGTAGTTTTTACAACAGTTGTTCCTCCTTGTTATTTTGCTGGACAATTTTCATTTTCGTCATAGCTTTTGAATAACTATGCCATATGGTTCTCGTCATCATATCACCAAAGGTAGTCACTTCCATTTCTTACTGGTCGGAATGAGATATGTCGGCTTGCAACTACTTTTCTTCCAGGACAACAGCGATTCTCGATGTAGATTTACTATCATAAGTTTGCTGTGGTTCTATTAGAACACGTCGAGTTTATCTCGAATAGTGGTAGAATTGATCTGAATGATCGTTATTTCCAAATAAAAAACCTTTCAGTTCGCTGTTAGCTGATGCGGTCGGTTTTATTCAGGATGCGGCTGCATCCGCTGGAACGAAGGTCCGAGGTGGACAGACTGTTCGTTGTCCTTGGCTTCTTCTTGGAGGAGTTGCAAGTAGTGTGGTTTCTGACGACGAGTTAATCAATGTGGATCGAGCACAGCCTGGAGATATTCTTGTTCTGACAAAGCCAATCGGGGGACAGGTGGCTGTGAATTGTTACGAATGGTTAAAGAAGAAGAATGGAAAGGTGGAGGAATTTCGTCTTGATGAAGGAAGAATCATTCGCGCTTTCCAGCAGGTCACGGAACAGATGACCAGATTGAACAGGTTGGTTTGCATAGTTTTTTTTTTTTTATATCATTTAGTGATGTCCAATAGGTATGGCTTACTGCTACGAGTATTCAATGTTGTCACTTCTTTTGTTTTATTTTTCTTTTTGATGGTGTCCGAAAGATTGTGGCGAAAAAAGTATGTAACACTTTCAATATATTGAACGTTGCTAATAAATTCATCACACAAAGTCCGAAGTTGGTTTTCGCCGAGTCGTAATTTCTTGATCACTAATGTGTTTGAGTGGTTCAGCTTTGCAGATTTAGGAGTCTTTGTTCCATCGCCTTATTTGTGTGTATACCTCCTACTACTTGAGTGGCCCGTCCGCAATGGTTGTGCAGGCCCCAGCAAAATTTCCATTTTTTCGCAGTCTTCCTGGTTTAGCTATTGTGGTTTCCTGGAGTTCCGAGGTCAGCCTAGCCAAAATCTGCCCCAGGTCTTCACTACCGCAGGCAGTCGCCGCCTTTGTGGATCAGAGCGAGATTTGCCTCCATGCCACTAGTTTGATACCAGGTCACTGGTGGATCTAGATATTGGTTTACTCTCAGCGGAACGCTGGACTCCTCAGCTCGGGAGACCCTGCTGGGATGATGAGTCTCCCTGTTGTACATAGTAAGCCGAAACGTAGGAACACCTTCAAGCCACGTATTAACCATTGAGAGGTTTGTATATATGACACTTGCAAACTACCTTTCAAATTTTGAATGTATTTGGAATGAAGATTCTGGAAAAATTTGCCGCATGTAGCAGCCGGAAACGCAGACGATGCATTGGGCGTGCCATTGTGTCCTGTTACGCGAAACGTCGCTTATTCGATTGCCTTTGTTTTTGGAATATGAGTGAGAATAATGCAAAAAGAGTGAGTAATTAGGTCTTGTGAGCTCCAGAAAATAAGAATTTCAACTTGATGGAGTAGTAGGGTATACATCTTATAGGCCAACATCTTTGTATTCTAGCAGTTTTTGTTCTAATGTTTAATGTGATCTGAGATATGTTCGTTCAATGTTTAGAGCGGCGACTGTTTTTTGCCCCAGGTGTATTGTGCTCAGCGGCTCAATAGATCAATGAATACCGATCGAGCGCTTTCAGTGTCATTTGAATTCTCACAATAATGCTGTAGCTTGAATAATTCGCAATTTGTTGAGGTAAATGGACGTTTTTTCGTGAAATTCTCACTAACCTCGCAATCTCACCGACTTAGGACCAGTGAAGTATGAGACGTCGGCGACTTCATCGTTTTGTAAGGTTTCGTATTAATGGGGAATGATGTTGTTTACCTCCAAACAGTCTACCCCTCATCGTGGCTGGGAGGTGTTCCTGGGTGTCGGGCTGCGATGTACAGCGGAGGGATTCATCCCCACAGCAGGGTCTCCCAAGATGAGAATGTGTCCGGCATTTCCATCAGGAAACCCAGATAAGGGTAAAACAATACCAGGATCCACCACTATCCTGGTATCAGACTAGTCGTGTGGTTGCAAATCTTTCTCTGGTTCACAAGAGCGGCGAGTGCATATAGTGGTGACGACCTGGGGCTGACTTTGGCCAGGTTGTCCTCGGGACTCCATGGAATCAGAATTGCTAAACCAGCAAATCTCCAGAGAACGGAACTTATGTCGGCACCCGCAGAACCAGTGAAAACGGGCCATCCAGGTATCCAAGATGCTTTGATTATATGCAAACAGGCTAGTATGGAGTCGTCTGATCAGTAGCTTGAGTGAAGTAGTTTCCTGTTAAAGGACTAATATGATTCGGTATAATTGAAGTTATCAAGCTTTCTTCTTTCTCCAGATGTGTCTGTTTATTCAAATATTTCCAGCCTTGTTGAATAATTAACAATGCCTTCTTTGGTTATGTTTAGAAATGCAGCCAAAATGCTTCACAAGTACAACGCCCATGCTTCTACCGATGTCACTGGGTTTGGTGTTCTTGGTTAGTTTTTCTGAATACTGTTTCGTACAGGACTAAGTTATGTAATGTTAATGCACGATCTAATGACGGTGTTCCATTATGATAGCACTGGTACCACTCTTTCTGCAAAGAGTAGTTGCGACTTAGTTGCTTTCAATGGACTATTTGTTTATTAAACTCTAATATCTTCTGTTTTCTTTCCTCTTATCATCTTCTTTTTCGAAAAATTGAATTCTCGATAGACTCGAAACCACAATGTTTTAGAAAATGTTGTAGTCTCTTGTACGGGTCTGGTGAACGTTTAAACCGTCACGTGCTTTAGTTGTCGAAAACTTATCGGTTGTTCGTTATGAGCTTCTATTCTCTTATGTGATTTATCAAGTTAGTAGGGCGCTGTGTTCTCATTCATGATTTAGTCGTTGAAGTAGAAAGTAATCTTGGATTTATGATAGCCTTTTTCAGCTTAACGAAGTATTACACTGCAGGTCATGCGGACAATTTGTCTCGAGCACAGAGGGCTAAAGTTCGTTTTGTGATTGACACTTTACCCGTGGTGGAATACATGGATGAAGTCGCTCGAAGTATGCCGAGTGGCAACGGCTTCAATTTGTTCGGCGGCACATCGGCTGAGACAAGTGGGGGTTTGCTGGTCGCACTTGACCAAAACGTTGTGGAAGTACGTATAGTAGTTAATTCTTCGTCCGTACGGGTAATTCCAAGGTCTTATCAAGATGAAATGCTTTTTGGTGCACGAGCTTTCGAGCGTTTTGGAGTGTATTTTATAAAAGAGTCTTGAATAAGACGGGGATCGGTTTGTTTGATAAGAATTGGAACACAAACGTTGTTGGTCCCTGTTGTCACTATCGATACTACGGCAAAGTCGTTATAAAAGTAGTTATTGTCGTCATATTCTTTTTAAATCTTCCACCTAGTCTTCTTATTTCTTGGCCTTTTGTTCGTTGTTTTTTTCTCAAACTAAATCCTTAATTTGCAAGGATTTCAGGGATTTATTTGTGATCTGCAGTCTCTGGACGGTTTCCCTGCATGGGTAGTTGGACGTGTTGAGGCGATTGCCAGTGGTGAGAATCACGCGACCATTCGTGAAGATTATAAGGTGGTATCTGTGCCCTCACAGATTCATTGTTGAATTTTATGAGGTATCGGCGTCATATGAAACACTTTTCCCTTGTTTATCGAGATCTGAAGTTCTCTGCTTGAGTGTGATATGTATAAGTAATGGCTGAAAGAAGTGACGGGAGTACTCGACAATTGTTCTTCAATGTGATTTCATGACTGCGTATCCTTCCCTCAATATATACAATAGGACTATTTTTGCTTGGATTTGTTGTAATGTTTTGAGGTGATTCCTTGGTTGTGTAAAATTATATAAAAGTTACCAAAGACGGTTTCTGTAGTTATTGCAGGTTTTATCAGCAATTCCACCTTATCTATTCACTTTCCATTTTTACGCTTTGTTATCGAGTGCGGACCTCAGTGGTACAGTGTGTAATACGCTTGCCTGGGAAAGGGTAATCGTGGTTCGATCTGGCCTGGGGTCCAAGTTTTGCGAATATCCCAACATCGTTGTCGCTGCATCCACTTCTCACTCAAATGTGTCCTTAACATCAAATGTCCCGCAAATTCTGATCCTTTTTAAGGTGAATGCATTTTGTAAAGAAAGTTCCGACCACCGATGAGGAGAGAGCAGTGAAGGAAAAAGAGCGAGCTGTCAAGCTTAAGACGTTCTGTGCAGTTAGAGATCGTATCTTCGAGAAACGAGCAAAAGGTTTAGTCTCTTATCATAGTTTCGGCGTCTTGTAATGGTATGTGGGCATAGGGGCACCTATAGCGTAGTGGTTGGTGGTGCCCTGCACGACACATGGGGTCGATCCCCACACTCAAAGCTCACCAAGCCCTCCATCGCTCTAAGTTCGGCAGATTGGTGCCGGACTTGTCTGGGAGGATACCAGCACTGGCTCGATACCTCGGTAGGCCACCGCTAGTCATTGTAAAGACCAAATGTGCGTTCAGTTGCCTCCAACGATGGTTAGTGAAGTCGAATTTATGGAGCATCCTTCAGAGCTTGACCAGTGCCTAGAGTTTTATCCTTTTTGTCCTTTATATGGGCTTACATATTGTTCCCAGCGGATTTATCTACTAGATTGTAAGGGTGTAGTGTATGAATGTTAACGCATATTAATGGTATTTATCTGTAGGCGAGTTGGATGATGAGATTTTGATATTGACGCAAAAACTTTTGGAAAAGAACCCTGATGTGTATACGTTTTGGAACATAAGACGGGAAACGATCAATAAGAAGATAAAGGATTTGAGAGAATCGGAAGTAAGTGCCATTAGGAAAGTGTACATCGTTTTTTATTTCTGTCCAACTTTATGTTGTTGTTCACATTATTCGTTACTATTGTTTTGTCATTATTTACGGTATACTTACTTGGTTACTTTGACAACTCGTCTTCACTGCTTGTGCGGGCTGCAGCATGATTTCCACTTTCTCGGAGTTTTGCTGGCTGAGCCATTGTGGTTTCCTGGAGTCCCGAGGTCATCCTAGCCAAAGTCTGCACCAGATGGTCACCACCACAGGCAGGCGCCGCACTTGTGGACCAAGAGATTTGCCACCATGCGACTAGTTTGATACCAGGACGGTGGTGGACTTTTGGTATTAGTGTACTGTTAGTTTGGGAGACCGTGCTGGGGGATGAATCCCTCCGCTGCACATCACAGCTCGACACCATGGAACACCTCCCAGCCAAGATGAGGCAGTAAACGGTTTGGACGTATTTACGTATTATGATTGTTAAAATGGGTAGGGATATGATTATTAGATTATATTGTTGCAGTGTTTATATTTCATTTTGAATTTCTCGCAGTCTCCTTCCGCTTACTGTTTCAGTTTTACCCTTCCTTTATTGCATGACTACGATTTTGCGTTGTCGCACTAAGAACTGTGCGATTTTTCCCACCATATATTTTATGGAAAGTTTTTTCTATCAAGACCAAACATTCTTACTTACATGCTCGATTCTTCATCTTTCTGGATAGCGATGTTTTCAGTTGACATCAGAATCAAAAAAATCCACAAAAGTCGAAGATTTGTTGCGAGCAGAGCTCTTTCTAACCCAGTTATGTCTTGAGGTACAGATCTTCTTATGGTGGTTTTTCGTAAGTGATCTATTCTAATCCACATTTATTTACATTGACAGTTGCTTGTCAATACATTTTTGTCTCATTTTTCCAATTCACTGACATATTTTGTAGGCAAACCACAAGTCTTATTCGGCTTGGTTTCATCGAGGTTGGGTGTTGCAACAACAGGAGCATCCGGATGTTAAAACAGAGCTAATGCTTTGCGACAAAGCACTAAAATTGGACTGCAGGTGCATTTTTATGTGTTTTCGGTTCTCCGAAGACGTTACATCTTCAACTCTCATTAAAAAGCATTCCTTCAGGAATTTTCATACTTGGGATCATCGACGAGTTGTTGCGAAATTATGTTCTCTTGGATGGTCTGATGAGCTCGAGCAAGTCTTTTTCCTTCACTTGGTTTGATGGTCGCTTCCTATTTTATGCCATTTATTTTATCATTTGCAGAAACTTTTCAGGTTTTCTAATCGTCTCATTGCTCAAAATTTCTCAAATTACTCCGCTTGGCACTATAGGGCTGCCTTGCATCTTAAGGTTGGAACAACCAACGAGAACTTGAAGAGGCTCGATGAAATGACTATTAATGATGAACTGAAGGTTTTCGTTAAGTTACATTATCTGTTCCTTCTATGTACCTTATCTTGTTAATGATTTATAGTTGAAAATCTTCCTGAACTAGTCTGAAATACATTGATTTGTTGATGCATTTAGAAAGTGACGTCGGCGTTTTTCACTGATCCCGATGATCAGAGTGCGTGGGTGTATACCCGATTTCTTCTTGAAATGGATTCCCGAAGAGTGTTCTCCAAGCCGAAATCATTAGTGCCGTGTGTTCCACTCACTGTCTCCTTTCATGGGAATAATACCACTGTGGTGATGTCCAATATGTGTACAATTGATGAAGTTTTAAGATTCATAAGCACATCTGAAGAAGCACCATGGAAAGGAATTTCTGCACTTTCTCCTGAACCAGAGTCCGCTAGAATTTGGCAGTGTATCTCAAGTGTTCCTTGTACTGTACGACCTGAAATAGGCAAGAATGTCACTGTTGATATAACGGAGCAACCTTACGCGAACAGGGTTTGTCCTAAATATCAAATTTTTTAATGTTTTTTTTAATAGTTTTGATTAATTGAGTTTCCAAATTTATTATCCAAGCAATACATGCCTTTCCATTCAAGGATTTGCTACTAGAGATATTCGATGCTAGAACGTCGGACCGGGATGTAAGTGTAGTGGCGAGAAAAGTTAGAGATAGCTGTGTGCAACTTATGCAGATGGAGCCTAAGAATATGGTGGGTGGGATAAAACAAGAGTTTTAATATATTTGAATATGTTTCGAAGAAGTATAGCTCTGTTGTTTTTTCGACGTGAAGGTGTGGGCAACCAAGTTTTTCCACCTTTTCGTAAACGTTTTCACATTCATTCATGCTTGAGTGTAATTGAATTCCAATGCTCTCGCTCATTTAACGCGACGCGACGAAGTCTAGTTTTGCTTGGCTGTCACATTGGTTACGGCTGGTGGTTTTTCGACAGTAGACGGTAATAGTTCAATAACCAGAAGACTTTGATAAGAAGAAGAGGATAAAGCTCTCGGCGTTGATCGATCCCTGAGGGATGCCCCATGCATTCGACTTCATTAAGCATCTTTGGAGGTGACTGAATGCAAATCAGGCCTTTACAATGACTCGCGGTGGCCTACTAATGTATCAGGTCAGTGCTGCCATCCTCGCGCACATATGTCTGGTACGAATTTGCAGACCCCGGTGGAATAGAAGGCTTGGTGAGCCTGGAGCGCGGGATCGATACCAGCTGCATTGCAGGGCGCGTCCATGCTATACGCGTCCCACCAGGAAGACCTGAGTGTTGAAAACGTGGTAGGTTTATACAAGAAAACGCTGCTGAATCGTTTTATAGGTATCAGTGCTATGCATGCTACTATTTACTAGTTATTATTATGGGGCATCATGAAAGTACATTGCTACTAGCATTTAAAAGTGTTTTGTAGCTTAGGTTGAGTGTATTTCCTTATTTTCTGTAAGCATTCATTCCATACGATAACAGTGGTTCTTTATATTGGTTAGAATTAGACAACACTCAATTTCCCGTCAACCCTGGTCAAGGAAAGGTTTTCTGTGCATTTATAAAGTACAAAATATACCATTTCCCTGCCAACACCCGCCACAACATGTGTTGCATGAGGGACTGATTACAAGAAGTGTAGAAAAGATTATGTGCGTTAAAATAAACCCTGGGAAGGAAAATTAGCTCCACGGAGGTCGTACCAGTATCAGCACAAATGGCTCCTGTAGAGGTTATGTCGTCTCGCAGAAGGTGATAAAGAATTTCTACCATTTCAGTCTTCTTTGCTTAGATTTTCGTAATATTAGTAGTTCAAATGGAACTTATTAGTATGTTTGTCTAATTTTAGTGGGTGATTTATGTCTACGTGTTGTGTCTGCTGGAAATTGATCCTGTAACCCATCACGACGAGATTCTTTCACTTCTTGAAATGCTGGCAACAGAATTAGATGTGAATAGAAGAGAGATCTACAGAACGGTAGCTTCACGGCAAATCCTCAACCAAATTCTGCGGACTAAAAATGATGGTCGAATGCTGCTTGAAGATTTGATGGATGGGAGGACGACTCAACTCTCCGTTAGAGGAGCACAGCTCACAAGTTTGGACGGTGTTGAATTGCTGGCCGGATTAGTGACAACGCTTGATGTGAGCGGAAACCACTTACGAAATCTCGATGAGGTTCTGATGCCAAATCTCGAATATCTCACCGCTAACGAGAATCCGATAGTAAGGTTGGTTCCAAATATCACCCTTTGCAACGTCAAATTTCTTGCTTTGGGCGCGTGCCATATAAATGATGTGGACTGTGTGCTGCCGGCTCTGAAGAGCATGTGTGCATTAGAAAGATTTTTTATACTGCGAGACTCCTTTGGTTTCGAAGACTGAAGATTTATCCAAGGAACTCCCTTCTGTAAGACTCATTCCCTACTACTTATGATTTTTTTCGTGTTTAAGGTAATGTTACTGGTTGATTTTCCAACACATGTACTTTCCAATTTTTTTAAAGTGTTTTATTGGACGTTGATACCAAATCTTATTAATAAAATACCCGTTAAGTGACTTAGCTGTGGAAATATAATGGAAATGGTGTGAACTTGATGTCTAAACCCGGAATATGAGCGAAGAAAGACGAGATCGAGAATCACAGGCTTTTGCTTAAGAGCTCTTCCTCTTAAAACTGAACCAAGTATTGGAGTGAATTCTTGTAAGGCGGTTCTGAATATTGAGATTCTAGCAGAAATATTCTTTTCCTCCAACTGGCATTCCATTGACCAATGGTTCTTCACTCCGAGATGGACTGTATTCGCCTTCGTTTGTTTTGTACACACCCTCTGGACGAGATCTCATATAACACACAAGAATAGATAACAGCAAAGCTAAAACACCAGCGACAGCGAGACCGATGATTGCTGAAATAAATTCTGTTCAGCGAACACCAACAGTAATAAAAAAACGAACCGAAACAAGTTGGAATTGAAAGAACAGCAATCAATACAGGAAAGAAAAGAGCAGTTTGTCACTAAAATTCCAAGGATGCAATAGCAATCACGTATTACTTCCAACGATTTACCGCCTCATCGTAGTTGGGAGGTGTTCCTGGATGTCGGGTTGCCATGTACAGTGGGGGAACTCCTCTTCTGAGCTGAGCCTTCCAAGCTGAGAAGGAGTCCAGCGTTTCCATCAGGAAGCCCAGCTAAGAATAAACTAATACCAAGATCCACCACCGTCTAGATATCAACCTAGTCGTATGGTGGCAAATCTCCCTCTGATCAACAAGGGAGCGAGTGCCTGTAGTCGTGACGACCTGGGGCAGACTTTGGCTAGGCTGACCTCAGGACTTCAGGGAACCAGAATGGATAAGCCAGCACAACTGAAAAAATAGGATTTATGCCAGGACCCGCACAACCAGTGAAGACGGGCCATCCAAGTATCGAAGTAAGTAGGTAATCACGTATTAAATTAGTTTGAAGTAACCATTGAAATGAACTCAAAAAAGATGAAGTTGTGCATCTTTTGTATATGTCGGAGTTTGGTCTCGTTCCGTTTTCTCTCTTTCTTTAAATTTGTTTTATTTGGCCCGTCTTCACATCTACTGTGTGGATCCCAGAACTTCTCACATTCAATTCGTTTCCTGTCATCCACTGTCCACAAAGATGTTCCAACTTTGTGGCTTCGGTTGCTGCTTGAGGATTTTCTTTTTATCTTGAATGTCGTGGAATGCTGGTCGAGCAATTCTCCCTGGAGTCCCGAGATAGCCGGGCTGGAGCGTTCTCAATTGGATTGCAGAGAGTAATTTTTTCCCAGAGAAGTCCGGTACCAATTTCTGTACCCCGGAGGGATGAGAGCCTTGGTTGGCACGGAACGGAATCGAACTAGCACCATGCTCGTGATGACCGATATAACTATCACTGTGCTGTCCGCCCCTCTTTTCTTTTTGGTATATTATAACTGTAAAACTTTGTGATTTCCTCATAGACCTAATAATTGTACTCTTCAAAAAATGTTTCTTGTATGACTCACACGTCAGTGAGATGATATGGTGCTTAGCATGAACAACAGCATGGATATGAATCTCTTCATCATCCGGTGTTCTTGTCGAAGGTTGACGATAATCACTGAAGCAAGCGTAAGCTACAGCATTACTACCCGTTCTTTGAACAGTATTTGAAGTAGTTTGTCGTTAGAAATGTTATATGGATACGGTATAGAACTACTTAAGTGCGTGCCGGTTAGAATGAGCAACAACCCACTCGATAGTACGTGCACTTGTGTTAAGAAATTTATAAACCTTTTGAGAAGACTTTTCTTATAGATCCAAGATTAAAGGTCTTTAGATTTCACTTACAGCATTAATTTAGGTTTGTTTTAAACACTTGCTGCAATATGCTTTGACTTCAATGAATTTTTACAGTGGCTTCTCTTTTTGCACAGTTCTTCCAGCATGTTTTGCACTGAGGCAATAGCTCTCTCACCAGAGAGATATGCCATGCGTTCTTCGAAAAAGGGGCTTTTAACTTAGTCGTGTGTAAATAACCTTCGGACCTGTTTGTTCGTCAAAGCAAAGGGATTGTTGTTGATCAGGTGATTACTAGGATATCTGCGTTGGTGTGAAGAGCACGTGTGGAAGGGTGCTAGGATTTCTTTGCTACACAAATATATACACATGAGCTCCGTGGCGACTAATTGCTTTCAGTACCTACAGAGTAGCACGAAGATTAATGCTAATGAGTTGCGCACTTATGTCTTTCTATGGAGGCCTTGCGGAGAGTGTGCGTTGGTTTTAATACAGCTTGCAGGCGGCGAAACATATCAAAAATTATGCATTGTTACGAATACGTTTAAACTAAAGTTTTCAAAAATGAAAGAAGTTCTAAAATTTGGAATTCTCTCGCTAAAACAATTTTTTGAGAGTCGTGAGAAGAGTGACAATTTCGTCGTTGTCTGTTTCCAACTAAGGCCACTTATTTTCCGAGGATATGCGCATTGAAGTCAATACATATCAGGACATGTGAAGTGACAGTTCTGTTACTCACATTACGTCTACTGAGCAGCTTCCAAATCGAATTTTTCCCGAGTGTTTCAAACGAGCAGCCTTCGGATTTTTGAGCGGAAATGATGAACCAACCCGCAGTCGCGATACGCAGCCAGTGTAGTCTGTAAACTGTTGCTGAGTAAACCAAAGATTCTTGATGTATGGTAAAATATACATACTTTTATCCAGAAACGTCCAAACGTTGAAGTTTTGGAAGAATGACCAGTTTCCTTGGAAGCGAATGGACAGTTCATCGTCAATCTGAATTCTTGGTCAAAACGAAGGCTAGTGCAATCTTGGTGGACTCTTTCGATGTGTACTCAGCCAGGAGTGGATTTAGAATTTATTTGCAAAATTACGCAGTTTGAAAAGCTCTTATTTTTGCTCCCATGTAAGTGAACTTGGTGTAAGAACAGTAAAGATTACAATATGCAGACACACAATAATATTCTTGTATTAGAATGAAACCAACGCTTTCTAGAATTTCCCTCCAACGGCTTACCGCCTCATCGTGGCTGAAGGTGTTCCTGGGTGTCGGGTTGCGATGTACAGCCGTGGGATTCATCCCTCCAGCAGGGTCTCCCAAGCTGAGAAAGAGTCGGGCGTTTCCATCAGGAAGCCCTAGCTAAGAGTAAACCAATATCAGGATCCACTACCACCATGGTATCAAAGTTGTCGCATGGTGGCAAATCCGCCTCTGATGCACAAGGGCGACGACTGCCTGTGGTGGAGAGGACCTGGGGACAGACTTTGGTCTGGGTGGCCTCGGGGCTCCAGGGAACCACAGTGGCTAAACGAGCAGAACTCCGAAACAATAGAAGTTATCCTGGGGTCCGCACAACCAGTGAAGACGGGCCAACCACGTATTCAAGTATCCAAATACAATAACATTCATGACAATACTAATGGACTTCATGTGTTGTTATTACACTAATGAAGGTAGAAAACCTACGGTAAGGTTAAAACTCGAGTTCGAAGCGCAGAACTCTATATCGTGCATAATATTATCGCTGAGATTCCATCGTTCTTCGAAGTTATTATGATGTAAGGAGAATCCGTCGTAGACAGATATACTAAGATGACCTGAAAAGGTAGAAGCCTATTAGATATAGTCGTGAGTGTTTTCAGAACTGATCTCTTTAGATTTAGTCAAGAGGGTTTATGAGGCTCTTGGTTTATTTCACTGAGAGTGTCCTATAATTCTAAAGAACTGTTCCTCATGAGAACAAAATCTGCTGAGAAATCATTCACGAAGATGATCGATGTCGATTACCTTGTGCTTCTATGGACATATTGAAGGTGGATTCGGCGAACAGAGCCTTTGACCTCAGGATTGAGACATTTGTTGTGGTCGTCTGAATGGCAATGCGATGGCAGGTGCTTGTGTGAGCTGGGTTTTGCCACGGAATTTGCAGTGATGAGCCCATTGGAACGAACATACTGTACTCTTAAAAATGAGAGCTCTTCTTTTGACTGGAGAATGCGCATAGTACATGTATGATATATAAACACTTCTTAATATATAAGCAGTTAAGATATTGATCGAAATTAAGGGGTAGGGATAAAAGATCAGGATACTGACTTCCAAATATGTTGTACCTAGAATTCGTTACAAACCTCTATTATGAACGGATTCTCAATTGTACCAAGGATAAGCTGCAAATGGATTTTTGACTTCAATAGTCATTTGTGGTGAAGTGTGATGTTAACTTACAATAACTGAAAAACAGACTGGTCTGTGGAATGCAACTTTTGAGCTATTTACAAAACTTCCGACCGTAGGTGTTTTCGGCGGGGGATCGAACGCGCTATCACGCTTTCCGGAGGCTAACTCATTCACTACCACACCATGGGTGTCCTTCGTCTCGCCTTTATCTCAATGTTTCGCCTTTCTCTCACCCCGTGTTTTATAGGCGCTATCAGCAATCACCCGTCAACGGGATTGATCTGCGGGGCACGAATCGGCATTGAACTCAGTTAAGCTGAAGCTATAGTATAAATCTCAATGTCATCACTTTTTATTTCTATCCTATATTCTTTTTCATGTCAGGGTATTATGTGAAATACAACTATAATGAAACTAAAGACACGCATGGTGTGGTGACGAACGCGTTTGCACCCGGAAAGGATAGTAACGAGGTTCGATCCCCGCCGCAGACACCTACGGCCCGGAGTTTTGCAAATAGCTCAGCATCAATGTGATTGTATTTCACATAATATCTTGCCATGAAAAGAGAGTAGGCTGTAAATAAAAAGTGGTGACACTGGTCCGTATTTTAAGAGAACTCGTCGGAGGGGTAGAAAGAATTATGCGGATAGTTTCTATCTCCTCATATCAGATCCAGACGCTAAAGTGATATCTTCATGTAGGAGTACCTTTGCTGCAATCGTCTCCTCCAAATGGAGTCCCAGAGCAGTCACATGCGTAACCGTCGTATTTATCCAAACAGACACCGCCGTTCTTACACAAACCCTCACGACAGTAGCCTTCATCTCCGATGTGAACACCTGTAAGATATTTGGAATCAATATGGAAAGATAACAAAGATCTTTAGAGCTGCCGAGAAACAATAAGTGACTGTTTCCACAAGACGGTGTTAACTAAGGATATGTAACACAACGAAAAAATATCTCAGTAGGGAGCATTCATATTTTCCTCAGTTCAGACCTTGAACTTGTAAATTTCTTTTCTTCGAAACATGTAGGAGGGTGAGTAGCGCAGTGACGTAGAAGTAGGTTAACCATGGGGAAATAGACACCAGTTTTCTGGGATCAGCGATGACGACCACATTGCCAACCTGAGTATTTTCGAACTACGCATAAATTATGTAGAAAGAACTATATCACGCAAGAAATAACACTACCACATAAGAAGTAGTGGTGATTTCTATAAACTACCTTTGAACACCCATAACATGGTTGCGGTGGGTGGTGCAGTGGTCGGAGACGCTCTGAAACACACATGGGATCGATCCCCGCCCCCGGACTTACCAAGCGTTCCATTCTTTCAGGGTCGGCGAATTGGTACCAGACTTGTCTGGGAGGATAGCAAGACTGGCTCGATACAACGGTAGGCCACCGCGAGTCATCGTAAAAGCTAGGTATATATGCATTCAATCACTTCCAACGATGCTTAGTGAAGTCGAATGGATGCCGCATCCCTCAGGGACTGATTAACGCTGAGAGATTTTTTTAAATCTTGCGAGATAATTCGAAAATATATGAATGCGCGTTTCCATGCAGTTAGTACCTTAATATCCGCCGTTTACCAGGAAAATAGACTCACCTTTATTGTAGTCCTTTTTGGCCACCGTGCTGAGCTGTAACTCCTCTCCGCACAAATACAAGCTTCGTATGACGCCTGCGAAACCCGATGACCCACGCTCTGTTCGAGAACCTTAATCGGTCATTCAGAAGAACTCGACAGACTGAAGGTTAAATCACATATTACGAATTTCTAACCAACCTATTTTATACATCCCCCTTTCAATAAAATGAGCAAATGTGAAGAATCGCCGTGAACATCTTACCGCGCAAAATTTGTGTACCGTGCGGAAGGGCGTCTGACCGAACTCAAGCGGACTTCACTCGATGCACTTCGTACTTATTTAGATACTTTCACGGCGAGTTTTCAAAATCAAACAGACAACATATCTTCAATTCTCTTCAATAAACCTCAACTTCCATGATTTTGTGTCTGGTGGCGCGTACTCATGGCATCCCCTCGTCCACAAATCCTTTCCAGCTGCGACAGTTCACATGAGTAGATGTACATATGCCGATCCACGTTACATTGACTCCCACTAGGGCACGTTTGTATTCTGTTGGGTTGGAGTGCTCTTGCCGTACCTCTGACGTTAATCCTTATCAGTATGTGATAATTAACGTTTCAAAGTCTACGCGAATTCCTTTGGATCTCAACGACGACATACTCGTTGAAGGAGGGGGAACCGATTCGATTTGATGTCTGTGCGTCCATCATACGTCAGAAGAGATCGCTCCACTACTGTATAGATTATACGTGGAGTTCTCCGCAAAGCTGAGGCGTCAAGCTGCGTTTCAGCTGCACAGTGGAGAGCTCGACAGACTGTTTGGTCAAATAGTTCAGGAAGGAGTTTTTAATTCATCGGTTGGTCTGTGGATTTTCTAAAGGGCTTAGTTGTGGCATATAATACTCTTGTTCTTGTTCTTCCTTCATGTTCTCTTACATGTCAATCGAACTCTCTAAACAGATGTCTGATACGGTATTTGTAATTAGAATTATCGATATAAATCTTCCTTCATAGGTCTTGCCTTTTTCCAACTTTGTTAAGCTCATCTATGTCATTCCAGAACTCTTCAACAGATGAGGATACCGGCTGTAAAAGCCATCAATGTCATATTCCTTTTCGTCCAAAATGAATCGATAAACAGCTTTGGTTAAATAGGGCCATCTCGTCTGAGCCATTCTCCTCTCCGGATGGCAGCGGTCGACAGAAGAAATGTATTGCTACAGTGAAGATGCCATAGCAGTCGGTTAAAGTTCTTATAGAAGCCAGTTCCACTCCATATTCATAAGTGTGTTTTGAAATTTTTGTATCCTTTGGATTTCCGTCTTATTTTTCTTAAGGTGGAATTGAGGCGAACAACGATATTTGCAGCGAAAATTTTTTAAACACGTACCTATTGTCCACTGATGGGCACTTGGAAGTATGAGTGTTGTGGCGTTGGTTTCGCTAGTTCGTCCATCTACACGTAGTCTCATTCCTTGTGTATCGGCTTCCCAGTAGATGGAATGCCATCGGCCATCGTTGTAGATGGAATCAGTCATCACTTGCAGCGTTTCGCCTCCATTCACGATTTCACCGACAATCTTCCCATCTGAGAAACATTAGATTATAGATTCTCCTGCAGTTAAATTTACATACGAAAATCAACCCAAACTTCTGAGCTTGAACGTTGCACCGCGGTACCCTTTTGCCGCCTCACCTTGGCTGGGAGGTGTTCCTAGGTGTCGAGCTGCGATGTACAGCGGGTGAATTCATCCCCTGGCAGGGTCTCCCAAACTGAGAAGGAGTCCATGAGAAAGCCCAGCTAAGAGTAAACCAATACCAAGATTTACCACAGTCTTGCTATCAAACTAGTCGCATGGTGGAAAATCTCCCTCTGGTCCACAAAGGCGGTGATTTGCTTGTGGTGGTCACGACCTGCGGCAGACTGGCCAGGCTGATCTCGGGATTTCAGGGAAACAATGGCTAAACGAGGGAAAACTCCGAAAAATGGAGAATATGCGGGGGCCCACACATCCAGTGAGGTCGGGTCATGCAAACGTCCAAGGAAGTAATATTTGACCAGACGACATAGTGTGAAAGTCCCAGCACTTGTTATTCGATAAATTTCCTCGTTGCTGTAATCCACGAAAGTTTTCTGATTTGCTCGTAAATTCAGATTTTGCTTGAGGATTTTGCTGTTCTTTATGAACGCTGGCAAAATTGATGTTCTCGGGACTTCACCACCAAGAGTCGCACGCCTTTGTGGATCGGAGTTTCCTAGAGCAATCGGATTTGTGACACTGAATGGATTGGAAATCTGGTGGACTTAGGATGGAGTTGAACTAGGGTTTCTCGAGTACTGCTGTAAGTCATCTCTACTACCGCACTAACCGCGTCCAAGTTAGAAACTTTAATGGCAATAACAGATAAGTTGGTAGAACATTTCATACATGAGAAAGTTACCTAGTAACGAAAGTGCAACGGAACATATATCTGCATCCCAGAATATCCCGTAGAAGGATAAAAACCTATCAACTACATCAAAGTGGAAGGTCGAGAAATGTGGACTAAGTAAATAAAGCGAAAATAGAAATTTTATGGTAGAATATCACGGAGTACGGCATCTCCCCCTGTGAAAATTTCCTCTTCGGAAAAAAAGTGTAAGAGCACCCTAAATTCAGGACATTTTAACGTTGACAGTTATTTAAATATTATTCACTTCCTCTCAAACAGAAGACGGTGTATGCTATTCAGGTGAAGCCACACTGCAACAATCCGATCGTGGGGGCAAAGGCTTTTTGCCACCTGGACAAAAAACCTTTTCATCACAAGAGAACAAGAAGACAGCTGATGGATGAGCTCTTTTTCAACGTACTTCCAATACGAATATGGACATAGAAGAATTGATGGTCCATCCATCCCATAGACGTAGTTGTTAATTTGAATCTGTTTGGTTGGACTTTCTCACCTCTATCTTAAGAGCTGCAAATGCGAAAGGTGAGCGATGGAGGCAAGAAAATAAGAAAAACAAAACTAAAGTTGAAGAACGCCAAAAGTACGGGAGAATGCGCTTCTCGCTCAGCGGTTTTTCACATGCCTTGTGTTCCAATTGTTGTTGGGTCGTAGGCAAACCTGAGGACGACTACCTTTTAGGAAATGGCTGCGGCGAAGAGAAATAAGCGAGTTTGTATGAACTGCACGCAAAGATGAGCCATTAAAACACCTTGACTAGTCAGTATTCGCATCCCTTATAGATATCCGCAAAAACTTTAGCCAGGTGATCTAAATCTCTTGGCAGAGAAGCTCGTAGATTTGGGTTCTAACACATACCACAGAAAAAAGCAATTCGTATCTTCTAGAAAATAAAATTCCCCCAAAAACACCGGTTCTTCTACAGCGACATTGCTGTAAGACATAAGAAGGACAGAATAAGATACTATTTTTGTTTCGTTCTGAGTAGGTACCATGCATGTGTGGTCGGAGTTTTGAAAATTGGCTTTGAAAAAGAAAGGGAAAAGTATTAAAAGCTCTATTCACCTTGAATATACAGATGCAACCAGTGCAGAGAATCGATGCTCTCCCACGAAAACAAGCTCAGGTGAGGATGTCTGAATTTGGCCTGAAGAGAAATGTCGAAAGTTCTCACGGAGAGCGTGCGGACGCTGGTGAGACGAGAATTCCGGTCCGAAAACGTGATCGGCTCGAACGAGACTGAAAGCAAACCGATGAGCTCATCATTGGAACATGTAAGAGCAAATCAATAAAGATGACAAAGCTGAAAAGCTTTGAAAACCCTAACATCGTGAAGTAGACGACGGGAAGGATATCCTTCATCCATTGTCGTTTTATCATTAGTCAGCTAAAGTTTAGAGATGGGGCTACCGATGCTCACCTCGTCGGTTGCAGATTAGCGGTCCAATTTCCACTTCAATCGACGATGATTTCGTTGTTCCACCAAGGAAAAGTCCGGTAACCGGGAGCAGTTGAGAATAGGAATTCACTCCTTCGTCAGTCGCATCTTCGCCAGAGTCACAATTGCACATCCTGCAATTAGACCACCACACTCAAAAGTCCTTTTGTTTTCCAACTTCTAAGATACGATATGCTATGTTAACTCATCTCCTGAGTATATCGGTATAAATCAACGACCTTCAGAACTAACAACCTAGTTCTGTGCCGGAATTCGAGAAGTGTCACCTGTTGTGCAGGCAAGTACCGTTTGTGGCGCACGAGCACATGCGACTGTACGGTGGCGCGTCACCCCACTGGAGCCCATGCTTCTCGGATCGAGTGGAATACCAGGAGGATGGCGAGCGATCTTCGCCCTGCGTCATCAGCCGTGCTCCTCCACGACACGAAAAACGCATGTACTAAACGAATACTAAGGAGTACTTCAAGACGTACTTGATAATTTGCTTCATAAAAATGCAAACAGAGGTCAAGCCATGTCGAAAATAAAAAAGGGGTAACAATGCTTCCCGCGAAGGCTAAGGCATCTCAAACCAAGATTCCGACCCGTCATTTTACCGTAAAACACTTTTACATTAGTCATATTACTACTCCCAGAAACTACATAACCATGAAATACTAGGAGAAAAATGTTATTAGAGTGTTAGAGAATACTGGCTTTTTTGAGAAGCCAAAACAAAATGTGAAGTACTAGGTTTCAAGCAATGTCTTTAGGTAGCAGTTCCTCACTGAAAGCGTGTGGCATAACTCTCCAAACGTATTCCATGTGAACAACAACAGTGATCACTACGTTTTGAATCATGGAAATGCTTAAGTTTGAATTTCAGAGTCCCTTTTATCATCTAAACACATCTAAGCTCCTAATATTGGCACTTGCTAAAATAATGGAATGAAGAAAAAAAATCAGGATATTAGACAACAAAAAAATTTTTTTTAGAAAACTTGGTCGCATGTCATAGTTGCCCTGTGAGTTCTGACGATACAAAACAGACGAATATCATCGTATCTTCGTTCAGAGTTTTATTGAAGGAAGAACATTGAGTTGAACATGTTCCTATCGGGTCCTAGACATCTGTAGAGGCAAACTACTACCGAGTCATGTTCAGCAGTTGTCGGTAAAAAGTGTTAAATGTTTGACTTTGGACATCTTTGCATATATAGCAGGTCCGTGCTCGTTGACCGTCGACACATAACGGATACTTTGGATTACCTCCTTCATTTGCGCAATACGGAGAAAACCTAACATCGCCTTCTAGATCACGCCTTGTGCTGGTAGATTCTTCAAATGTTCGTTTTTGGTCCGGTCAGGAGTACGTGTTGCACGATTGTTCAGTGAGAAGATATCACAGCTTGCAGGTCCTCGAAAGAGAGAAGCCCCAGCACGCCGCGTCCATACTCCTTGATATCATATCGAAGTAGGTGGGGTAGATGGGATGGGGGTTGTCCAAAAGATCATAATTATCGTAAGTGACGAGATGACTTACGCCTCAAGAGTTGCAGCAACTGTTCCTAAATGTTAATGATTGGTGAGCTACCTTCTGGCTCGTTTAATAAAAAAATACCGATGTAGAGGATGCTGCCTCTAGTTCTAGCACTTTAACAAGTACTGTGGCTATTTTTCTCCTCTTGAAGTTTTACATCTGTTTTTTTAACAAGTACTGTGGCTATTCTTCTCCTCTTAAAGTTTTACATCTGTTTAGAGTTTAGTAATCTTGAATGCGGGCTGGTAACTGCCTTCGGTTGTGCTTCAGTGTAAGACCGAGTCTTCTAGGATAGAAGCCTTTTGAATATCCAGAGATCGAACGATTTTGTTGTAAGAATGTCTTAACGAAAGCTGGAGATGAATTTAAAAACCCTCAATGTATAACACTGTTTGAGATCTATTACACTTTAACTCTGCTGTTTTTTTATGAAGAGGAAGCCTTAGCGGTATATAACCGATAGTCTGATAAATTAAGTTCACACTCATATGAAAAAGGTAAAGCTCTCTACGATCAAGCCCTGAAGTGCAGTCGAATTCACTAAGCACCTATAGAGATGAGTGAATGCATATCTGGCCTGTATAGTGACTCGCGGTGGTCTAGCGATATATTGCTGTTATCCTCCAAGACAAGTCTCGTACCAACCCGGAGGGTGGAAGGCATCGCGAGCCATTTGTCGCGGAGACCGATCCTATGTATATTGCAAGGTGCCTGTAACCACTACGCTACACACGCCCCCATGTTCATACTCATACATGTCGTAATTCTTCCTCTAAAATTAGTATACAGTATTGGTATTCTGTAATACAAAACAGAATGTAGACCTGATAAGAGACTACCGTACCTGGGAACACGTTTCAAATCCCTCAACGAGACGGTCCATCTGTTCAGTTGAAACACCATAGACAAGTTGTTTCCTGACCACGCCAGGATTGGTGTCGCCAGTGACGTAAATGGGTCGCTTCAAGTCGTGTTGTAATACGGTGTTGATCTGAAAATCTCTGGGTTAGATGAAATTCGACTTAAGACGACTATAGATGTTCTTGATTTTCTGTTTTTTGTTGAAAACCGTATGAAGAAATTCTAAAAATGTTCTTTTTTATTTTTCGTTACTTTGCATGATCGCACATCACACATTGTATGGATCCCAGGACACATTTCTTGCATTCGATGTTTCCCCACATTCATCTTTGAGTCTTTGAAATTTTGCGTGTGGAATCGCTGGCTCTTCGAGGATTTATGATCCTATTTATAAAAGCTGTTAAGTCGATCCTCCCAGGAATCCTAGGATAGAACTGGTAACCTCCTTTCGATTGCGAGAAGCTAGTTTATCCCAGAAAATTTTGCTGCCAGTTTCCCAAAAGCTAAAGGATGGGGTGCCTGATGGGCCAAGGGGTAGGGTCAAACCAAGCAGCTGAACGGCATCACTACAAATGTACTATCACTACCCCCAAAACAATCAATAACTATAATTTGAACGTGGAAAACGAGGGAGGGAGAGTATTGGATTTTGAAGCAGTTGTAAGCTCAACTTCGCCCAATGATTATCGTTAAATAACGAAAAATTGTCAGATATGTTGGATAATGGGACCGATAATTCGTTGCGTTGCAAAGGGAAAGAGTTTTCAAATGGACTCATTAATTGTCTGAATAAAAGAAATATGAACATAACGAGTATCCCTCTAGCGCAATGATCGCTCTCAATGATGAGTGTTCCTTGGTGTCAAACACAGACGTACAGTAGCAAGATCGTCCTCCAGCAGGCTCACTTCAGATGAGACGTGTTTAACATTCATTCGGTAGCTCAATAAAGTTCCTGACCGATGCAAGGGTTCAGGAGCTTTCCGATTCATAACTCAAGTGGTTATGTTCTAGGAACTTCCTAGGGTCGAATTTCATAAACCCTCATGGAAATGAATCTTAATAAACCAACAAAGTGCTGGTTAATTGGAAGAAATTTGAGACCATCACGACTTCTTACGAAGGCGACCCAATCAACAACGTATCAGTATAATGTTTCTCACTAGAAGCTGATAGCAAAGTAGTTCCAGAAGTGGTTGTTTTGTAAGATTATGAAGTCTTCCACGTATTTTTTATTATTTGTTTAATTTTTATTTGTATTCAGTTGGTTGCAGAATGTCTAGCTATATCTTCCAAGGGCATCGACAACTTTCAGAATTCGATGAACGGCCGTTACTACAACAAGTAAGGATAGCACAGTATATTCAGCTACGCACAAGTGGTTTTAGCGTTCATCCTCATGTCGAACGATCGTCTTTAACGGCGAAAGAGAATGATCAATTTTAGCACCTGAGTCTGAGATCGTGAATCTCTTCTTGATTTACTCAGAACTACTCTGCTTGACAAGAAACAGCACCGCAATCATAATCTCAATGAAACGAACACTGAACCAACCACATCGAATCCCATGTCGTCCTTGACCATCATGCAGGTGACGAGCATCGGCTTCATTGGTCCTCCACCATCCAAATCAATTGTGACATTTTTACCAGCTAGTGGTAATCGAGTCCGATTTCCACGTGAGCTCCACCACTCTTCGCATGAACGAGGCAAATTCGCTAAAAATTTTTCGTAATTACAGCATGCATGATGAAAACTGAAGTTTCATTTGCAAAGAGTAAAATATTGCACGTGTGAATAAGATAGAATAGGATGATTCTTGAGGTAATGATGAACTTTTCTCAGCATATGCGCATCGGTGAGGTTATGAAACAAGTGTCGTACGTTTGCATTATGCAACAGTTTTATTGTTTTCAAGAAGTGTAACGACCATCGTCGAAGCAACATCTTCACCAGCTTGTTCAATATAATTCCCTATATTTATTACTTTCTAAATCCCATTACCTTCTAGATACAACAAAAATGATTCGGATTTATGAAGAAGGACATTCAAACATAGTTGTTCGCATGGCTGAGAGAAAGCCAAAACAAGGGTCTCAGTTGGTGTGGTGGATATACGTGAGCCTCCGATAAAGACAAGCGCGGGTTCGAAGCTCTCCTGAGGTTCCGAGTTTTGCTCATATCAAGCATCCTTGTGGTTGAAAAAGAACAGGAAGTAAATAAGAGCTAAAACTGGTGTTCGCGTCCATAAATTATGCTAGCGCTACCTGAAAAGAAGCACATCTACAGCCGAACCATTACACTGCACTTCATTTAGCTACATTTACATTTTATCTTCCGTACAATCTCGCTTATTCAGAAAAGCCAAATGGACATGACCAGAGGCAAACCCTTAAGCAAACGTCTCAACTTTTCGTCATTTTTACCTTTTAAGATAGGTTTCTTTGAGGGTTCACCAAAATGTAATCTGGACAGAAGGCTGTCCTTCTAGAGGAGCTATGTGATGAAGAGCTTCCCATTACTCGATCTTCACATGAGCTTCTTTCCGTTATCACTTCTCTTTGCCCATTTGCAATCTATTTACTGCCTGGCTACCTTAAAGTTTCCAAATCTGGAAGCACTTCTACCACAAATGTCATTCATAAGCGTTCACCTTGTGCTTATTCCATTCCCACGATCCATCTAAGTGAATGAAATTGCAAATTTAACTTATGGCTACTTAGTACTCTACATAATCACAATCGCCTATCAATAGCATAGTGCTGATCAGCCCAGAAAAGAGGTGAGATCGGCAAAAGCAAAAAATCCAGTTTGTTCAGGACTTGCTGCACCAACTCAACACTTCTAGATCTCTTTACGGCGACGGAAGAAGGTTTGAGCAGAACCAAACTACACTGTTCTTCAATAAAAAAAAATGCAAGTGATGACGTAAGTGTGATTCCCTCGGCTTGGTGATACCCCTGAGCAAAGGTCCACCTCACTGATAGACGTATTTCGTAGTTATTTCGCTATCAACTAGTCTCAATATTTCACCAAGAGCAAAAAAAAGTGCGCGTTGAGAACGTTGTGTCACTTCATCAAGGACAAACCGTAAAAACAAAGTAGTTCGCCTTAGGAATGCATTTCAACGCGTAAATTGCCAATTTATTTAAAATGAGAGTGGCCATTTTTTTTTCACGTAATCAGGGGAAAGGTAAAATCGAGCATGTTGTTTTTTTAGTCAGATTGCTCCGGTATGTCCTTTTCGACAACGTCTGTTACATCGTGACTGTCATCAGCTACAATGTGATCGTCAGGATGCTTCAGAAAATCCGACGTGATAAATCGAGGGAGTAGAAAATGTGGCTGGCAGGTGTTTTTCTTCTCCTCGTATCATAGCCTAGCTGTTTAGCTGATTACTCATTCAAGGATTCAAACATTGGGTAGTCATAAAAAGAGCCCTTCTTCAGAGCAGTTTGTGGGAACCAGCTCTGATGTGGTATTCAGAGAAGTTGTAATGAGCAATTTAATGGTTTGACGAGGTTCTGTGACCAATGTGGTAATAAAAGCAGTACTACATTCTGTGTCACCACCTCTTACTGTGGTGACCCAACATTTCGTTAAGCCTTGGGATGGAGTATGGATAACCCAGCCTGATAAGTGAGGACTCACTTGAATCCGCTGATCTCAAGGATGTTGCGAAGTTACGTAGCGCAATTCTAGGTAGCTAGCTGATAGCGCAAGAATCATTGGCGATCATATACTCGGCCTCAGAAGCAGGCGGATTAAAGGGAGACAGACAGTGCGTGCCTTTCGTGCGTCGGATTGACTCATGTTTCCAGCGGAAACGTAGCCTTATTCGTATCTACGTGCACATGGATAATTACATATTTTGTCTGGATATTATCTGAACTTCCGACTTTTCGAATTACCAGTTAAGTTCCTTCTGCTTTTAGAAATTTACTTACACTTACTAGACTAGAAATGCAAGATATCGAAATCTTTAGAAAAAACTCACATGAATGACAATTCTTTCCGTAATGTCCTTTGGTGCAAATGCATTTATAGTCAAAGAGCGTCGTTTGATGACAAACACCATCGTTTTCACATCGAGATGGCTGACATCTAGAATTGACATCACTGCGATCAAATAATCTGTATCTTCTAAATATACTGGCAATTGAGAGTGAGAACTAAGCCTAATTAACAATGATGTTCCGGTGGACCTTCTTGAAAACTAGAGGGTCACCATACGTGGAGCTATGGACATTCTTGGTTCTATTGCTTTTGATTCATTGGCTCGAATTGTTCAATATCCTGTCACATTGTCAATTATGTCACATTTTCACTACGTGTAAGTGATAAAAACGATAGACCATTCGGATATGACCTATCCATGAGGGGGAAAAGCTTGACATAGAATCGACTAGCTCCCAAAGTCGATAACAAACTGGCCTTATAACTGTGCCAGTCCATCCATTACTGCGCAGCTACCCCATTTTAAGTAAATGGCTTTCGACATTAATCGCCTAGTTTCCTCATCCAATTAAACATCTTCACACTGCTTCCGATGGATAATTGACGTCTAGTGGATAGCCATTTCCCGTTCCTCGACGTGTGACGGCCACTGACGGTGGCATGGTGTCATTAGCACTTCTATCTTAGACAGGTTCATTTCGATAATAATAAACTCTATGGTACACAAAGCGTATGTAGGGTCTACATATATCATTTGATTCCACAGCTACATATTAGCTATGTAAATTCAATGGTGCTGAGATATTTGCAAAAGTCTGGACCGCAGGTGTCTGCGGAGAGGAACAAACGCGCTATTGCCCTTTCCGGGGAGCTAACGCGTTCACTACCACACCATGCAGGTCATTCGTTTCGCCTGTCTGTCCGTTAGTTCCATCGATCACTGCCATCAGCATTCACCCATCAGCGAGATTGATCTGGGGATTGTATCACACAAAATACCCTGCCGTGAGAAATTGTAATAGGCAGGAAATAAAAAAGTTTATATTGTGTAAGATCAGCTACTGGATACAGGTGATGTTTCTGTTGTTCTGAATTTTTTCTCCGGAAATATGCGGATTGAAATCCATGGAAGCGACTTTGTGAAAATCGATTTCAAAGAGGAAAGAAACAGAAAAGCTTCTGAAGAACAGGTGATCTTTGATATCTCTGCTGATCGCACAAACCTGTCTACTATTTCGCAGCCGCCTCTGATTACCGTTCCCTCTGCGTGGACCTTATCAAGGTCGATGGTTGTTGACCGATAGCATCCAACGGACGACAGCACCAACGATGATAACCGAGCGGACATTCGACGTACTTCTTGACCTTCCAACCAAAGAACCTTAATAGAATAAGTGATAGAGTTAGAGAAACAAAAAAACGGTATCGAATGACCTACTTTAAGGATAATTATGGCAATAAAGAGCGATGGCGGGCAATGGAGACCTAACGAACCGCTGCCATATGCCTACTGTGATGTCATAATTGATATTTGGGCAAAGGCCACTGTTCCAGTTGACCAATAGCAGCCATTTGGTAACAGCTTTTGTTTTTGTTTTATATGTAGATTATTTAGTGCCCAGCGGGAAACCATAGAAGTCATAGAACACACGAATAAATAGTGAAGTCCAAAATAAGGTTTTCAGTGGACATGGAGGGAATAGAAGTGTTCAAAGTCGGGTTAAAGGGAAAATAAACTGTCCCATAGGGTGAATTTTGCTAAAGACTATGGCAAATTTATTTATTAGTGTAACAATGGCATTAAAAAACACCAGATAAAACAAACATCAATGGAGGTTAATATAAGAAACTGTATAATGTGACTGACGTCATGGCGCCTCGGCCCTTCTTCAGACCAATGATCATTCGATTCGAGTGCCCACAGCAGTTCGTCATCTCGATCTGGGCTTTCATCGTCGTCTTGCCGAGTGGAATCCAGTAAAGTGGAGTGCTTCAGAAACGTGCTTCGTCTAGGGCTGTGGACAATCGACTCGAATCACCGCGGTTTCTGAAGAAGGCGAATGCGCCACGACGTCAGCCACAGCGATGAGTCTTCTAAAACTCCTTCGTAAAAACTTATGAAGTTAAGAAAATATCGATTATTCTTGTGAAGATAAATGAAAGCGGTGTTCAAAGACATCAAAGGAACTATCGCTTTAGAAAAACATGAGATATGAATTTCAAGAGCACCATAGTTTCTTACTGGAAGAAGTTTGCAATAGTAGAAATAGCAAAAAACTTGTCCTTTGCAGCTAAGTATTTGATATTCTCTTCCTGTACGGTTTAGCTCGTAGACATCCAACATCAAATTTTGGAAATTTGAACCAAATTAAGCCTTTCGTATACGGAGGACTGGATATTATCAGAGAATGATTACCTAATATGTCTGTCTTGATCTGTCTCAATCTGTCTCGTTTAGTGAAAATGAACACTTTTCTTCCTCATGTCTGCTTCTTCTTTCAGCAACTGCGAATTTCAAACGAGCTTGTAGAAAGGATAGCCTAGCAGCCGACTGTTTTTTACTTATTCTTTTATGATGACCTCTCTGTGACATTTCGGATTTACAACTTTGTTGAAGTGACAAGAATTCATTTCCATCTTCATCTGTAATTATGACAAAGAGCCCTGAACATGTTTGCCTGATTCCGATGTTTAGTGACCAGCTAATAGTTAATTAAGCATGAATCCTGAGCTCTCTAAACAAACACCCATATGGATTTTGTTGTCCTACGAGGTGTTTTTTTAGTGCCCTACTCAAAGATTCCATTTAAATCCACTCAGTGAGGTAGAAAGGAACATCGTTGCCAGGGAGCAAATCGATCCAGGAGTTGTGTGAAGTGCATTTTATAACTTACCGTATATCCGTCGATCTCCACTTCAAGACGTGGTCCCCGAATTCTCAACAGAAAACTGTGCCATCCGCCGTCAGCCACGTTAATTGCTGAAAGCACTCAGTGTAAATCGATTGTGACTAGTGATAGAAAAAAAATGGCCTAAGTGTTCCACCTGACTGATTAAAGCTCAAATAAAAAATGCTCCTAAAGAGGACTTGGATGGAAGACATAGTTATAACGCGACCACTCGTGCCTTAGTCTTCTATTGGAAAAGTGTAGAGCTAGTTAGCATTGTGATTTCAACTACACTCCCAGCTTAACTGGGTTCAATGCCGATTTGGGCTCCGCAGACCAATCCCGTTGACGGGTGATTGCTGATGGCGCTTGCAAAATAGAAAACGCTGAGAGGAAGGCGAAACGAAGGACCCGCATGGTGTGGTGGTGAACTCGTCAGCCCTCGGAGAGGATAATAGCGCTTTCGTTTCTCCACCGCAAACACCTGCAGCCCGGAGTTTTGCAAATATCTCAGCATCATTGTGGTTATATTTCGCATTATACCTGCCGTGAAAAGTTATGGTAGGCAGCAAATGAAAAGTTAGCACTGTAGAACTAGTTTGCAAAAAAATTATTCAGTTCGCCAATATCTTCATACACATAGGATCCGCAAATGATTTAGACAAAACGAGGGACAACGACTGCCCGTCCCCGTCTTGAACCACTGTTAGAAATATACTATAGTTATAACTTATGACTCTAAGTCTGTTTTTGTTTTAAAAATCATATTCCCCCTCAGCTTCCTCTTCTTTTCAGAAAAAAAAGAGCTTAGATAAACATTGTTCTTTTACAAAAATCACAGCGAACTACTCAGCTTACGTTTGAAGCCTTCGTTTACTTGTCCCTGCAGAAATTCCTGATTAGTTAAATTAATGACTCCTACTGATTTGTTTAAATAGGTCGAACCATTCAAAAAATAGAAAGGCTAATAAATACGAGATCATGTGCAAATACAGCATATGTGACTGCTCAAAACTTCACCGACACTGAATGTTCCTATACCTACCCACGACAGCTAGCTTTCTTTTTTTATATATTTGGTAATATTTACTTCAGAGATTTAACTCCTGCCAAATATTTCAACGAGCACCTGAAATGGGATACTCACATGGATTTGCAATCTGTTTGAAGCGAGACACGTTGCTGACCAGGTGTAAGGTCTTCTCTTCGTCGACTGTGGTCTGCAACAGGGTCTTGTTGTCAGCGTCGAGCATGTCGAGCAGCAACGACGGCACCGGCAGGATACGAAACTCGAACGAGAACGGTAAGAACGTAAACGGGATTACTGCCTTGGCCGACTCGTGCAGAGTTAGAGACGGTGGTTTCGGCATCTGGAAAAAACAAGGCACAATAAGGACTTCCTCTGCGATTAAGGTTTAGGCGATCAGCGTTGATCACTTCCTGAGAGATGCGTCATGTGTAACACACAAAGAAACGGTAAAGGTGATTAAAGGTTTTCTGTTGTATTCAATAACCTGAGGAGGTCTATCGATGTATCCAGTGTTTTTATTCTCTCAGACAACCCTGGTACCAATTTGGCGATCCAGAAGGGAGGGTGTGTGTAACCGACTTCGTTATCTAGGGAGGCAAAGCATCATTAAAATTACTTTCTGAGGTTTTTCAATAAACAGGTTGTACATTAACATGCCTCCTTAGAAACTCTGAAGACAGTGAAGTGTGCTGTAAAGTTGGTCATCGTTAACGGAACTTTGTGCTGAGAACCTCTTATCAGCACATCAAGCATATAAAATGTCGCTAGTCAATGCTAACATTATTTGAAAGTCACTCTTTGGAATCTTTTCGGAATATTTCCTCACCTGGCATTTTTGCCTTCCTCCGCTAGGCGCGAAATTGAGCAGATTTACAGAGTTCAATTGCAATCGGGCAACGCAACCAGTGAACGATGTCTCGATACCCTCAGAAAATTCATCTGGAGGACGACCACCGATGTGAATCTGGAAAATGTCTATTGTCACTTATTATTCCAGTGACAATACTACAGCAGTACTTCGCTTCACGTCCGTTGTCACGCCTGTTTACTAGAATGGTTTCCACAACAAGAATAACGTCAAGCGAAAAATTAGTTAAAAAATTATTGTCACGTATTTGGATGACAATGGCTCACGAAAACGTTAAAAAAGACGTAGGGGTTAAGAATGACTTTGTATTCTTGAGCCTGAACAGAAAACCAAAAATAAACAACAGCACTAAATTATACCCGTTTATGGATAAACTATGAGAAAAGTTGGTACATATAATTTTAACCTTTTTACTTACTGCCTACTATTTTTTGATGGCAGGGTATATTGCGAAATAAAAAAAAGATCGATAGAACTAGCTGAGAGACTGGCGAAACGAAGGACCCGCATGGTGTGGTGGTGAACGCGTTACTCCCCGGAAAGGACAACAGCGCGTTCGTTCCTCACCATAGGCACTTGCGGTCCAGAGTTTTGCAAATATCTCAGCTTCGTTGAAGTTGGTACATATAGTTTAATCTTGCCAAGTTATGAGTCAGCTTAGCATTTTTTCAAAGGTTTGGTTGTCCCCGGATTCTACAAGGTTTTCTGAGATCCATAAACTGTGCTCTGTTCTTATGTCGGACAAACTCCGCCTTTCCCAGTTGAGTTCAGTGAAATACCGAGTTCGCTGCTGCAGCTCGTTCACTTATCCGCTGTTTGTTTTAGCGAAAGAAACAACATGAAAGAATTTGGGCTTTTTGGGCTCTACTGGGCTTAGTAACCGTCACGTCCAACATTTCGGTAAATTTTGTACTTTTTAAAGTAGAGATAAAAAATCGCTCCTGTTTTATATTTACGCTTCTTATCTTTATACCTTTAAAACATCGCGGAATTCGGGATGTTTTAAGTACTGTTTTCCTTTTAATGAACTCCGTCCATCTCAGGACATCCCATATGATTAGGGATGGTAGAAAAAAAATCAAAACAGAAGGAATGATGACGATACGATGTTCAGAGCAAAAACTCAACACTGGGGTCACGATTATGTTCCGAACTTTTAAAATGGAATAATAATGAGCATTCATTGAATACCCTTACAACAAACTAACACTAGGATTCATAAGGATCTGTTTTGGGAACTTTTCTTGCGATCGATTATGACACTGCGGAATTCGATAGAAGCAGGCTTGTTTTTATTTCTGGAGACAAACACTAAGCGAAAGAGACCTCTCCTGATGTTATTCGGAAAGGTTCTCGGTTTTCTAATAAAACCGTGCATGTACTAGTATTCGACAGCTCTGAATAGAGAAGCTTCACAATGTAGTGTGTCGTTTATAGGGCATCTGTGCGAGGTCTCTTGTAAAACTCATTGATGTCTGCTAATCCTATCCTGACCCTATGCAAATACGTCACCCATATCCTGACCCATTGTTAGTCTTAAAGAAAAGAACAATGGATGCGAGGAACAATCACTCGCTGTCAAATCTCCTAAAAGTACTTGCGCCACCGTACCATAGAAATCCACTGCGCCTTAGTTCGAATTAGAACGACACAAAATTCCAAGGAAAAGAGCATTCAAAACCACGAAGAAAGATTATTGAACTCAAATAGACCTTTTCCTTACGTTTCTTGTAGAAATTGGAGGCCGAAGAAGCTTTACAGAATAGGAAAAAAACAGCACAAAAAATTGTATGACGAACGCATGATGGATATAATTCCTCTGAATGAAACTCTTTCGTGGCCCTAATTGTTTTTGTAGGTTTCTATGACTACATTTGGTTCTTACAGATAGAGGAAATGTTAAAATTTTTAGCACATAGATTCCTTTACAGAAATTTTCGAGGGTTTTCGGTTTCCCATTAGCTATAACACTCCTTAATATAAGGTTTGCTATAATAGTAATTATACTTGCCCCACTAACAAGGTGGCCCAGGTGGGAAAGGATAGCCGTGTGCCCTAGCCTGGGTGAAATCGTCGTTTGGGACGACCCTGAGAACTAAGCACTCCACGGCGATTCTCATCGGATTATTGGCTATTGTAGGCACAAATGTTTACACATTTGTAACGGCTGAATCGTTTGTGTGTGTGGATAGGGTCGTTGTCTGGACAGAGCCGGTTATGGCTGACAACTGACCACTCAGCGATCCCCTTCGGGATTCCGTGACATAAAACTAGTAGCAATCGTAGAAATAGAGTTTTTAGGGAAAGACCCTAAAAATCTTTTTTCATATCTTTTGTGTTTAGAAACTATAAAACTATAAAAATGTTGGAATCTTTTTGGGTGTTTTTAGGAATGTTGTCGCACAGAAACTTAAAAAGTAGGCCTTTGAGCAAACAGTACCTGATTGTGGAAATCCAGTTTTCTATAGAGGCCTATGGGTGCGGTTTGATTCAACATGACCCCGTCAACGGTCAGTTGAATTGAATCGAACTGATGCAGCCATCGGAACTCGTGCCAACGGCCGTCATCAAGAGCTCTACCGGCACTGATGTGTGATGGTGTTAGAGACCCTACAACGAAGACAGTGCGATATTGTTTTTTTGGTGTAATTAAGTTGATCCCTTCTGTAAAAAAATTCAATTGGAGGAGTAGTGACCGAGAATAAAAAAGTGCACGCATTGGATTGGCGCCCATAAGGCGACTTTGATTTATCTGTGATTTCACATACCATTTTACCCCGATTCGAAGCCCATCACGCGGTCATTTTGAGGAACGGAAACACCAGTGGTCTCAAAGTTAAAACTTTTTCTGGAATAACTCAAGCAAATCGACCGAACTAGTCAGTGCTGGAGGGCCTCGTTAACTGTGGCATATGAATTTTACGATGCATGGCTTCCGCTTTATGCACCTTTCACTAACATGGTTGCACTATTAGTAATACATTAATTAGAACGCGCTTTAATAAGCAGAAATTGGCAGAATGTCAAAAATACCGAAGTCAAACATGACGTGAACGGTTCCATGTAGGACTTGAGCGATGAGGATGTCTCCTTGGTCGGCCACCGAGAAGAACAGTACTCCTGAACGATATGAGCGAAACAGCACGACCAGCTCATTTTCGTACATCGAAACCAGACCGGCGCGATGTGTGTCGATCACATAGGGGGTGTCGTCGAACACCGTGATTGGCGACTCTAAAAGCGGCAAAGTGAAGTCCCGACCTATTATCTGTTTATTATCATTAAAAATTCTCATTAAAACACAGTTCTTCACGAATGATGGGTATTTAAAGTGTTGGATAATCGAATATTCTCATTGTTGGGCTATAGGCTGTGGATTTAAACATTACTGTCATCACAAGCAGAAGTGCCTAATGGAATCGTTTGATAAATCGGAAGAAAACTACGATTCACCGCCAGCGATTTTACATCTGTATGGAGGAATCACACTGATTTTACACTTTCTACGGACGTATTAGTTGAAACATAATTTATATTCACACAGTAAATTTTCCAGCGGATAGTTCTGACGCGATAAAAGTTCATAATGTTACTGCATCAGTTTCGAAGAACTCTAAAATACCGTATCAAACAACCATGAAAATCTAACGGACTGAATTGAACGACTGTTTTCACAGATGTTGTCAAAAAAAAACAGAAGCAAGAGAGATCTTTCTATCATTTCTTGCCCAATTTTTTCGGAAAATAATTAATGATGACTCAGCCAAATCCTTCTTTGAAGAAGGTGTGTAGGAACACGCATACAGTGGTAGTGATCAACCCTTGAGTGGTTATTTTGGAATTTAACATAAGACCATAAAGAATCGTATGTATGCTTCTTTAACCACACAGATATTTTCGAGAACACTTCAAAGATTAATCACAACGATGCTGAGATAGTCGCAAAACTTGGACCCCGGGCCAGACCGAACTACAATTTCCCATTCCGGGGGCTCCCGCATTGCATACTGCGCCACGGAGGCCCTTGCTCTGCGTTTCTGTCACGTAGTTTTCTATCTACCAGTGCCATCAGCCTGTCAACGGGATTGGTCAGAGGAGCCCCCCATTGGCATTGAACCCAGTTAGGCTGAGGCTGCAGTCGAAATCATCTGAGGTCCAAGTTTTACGAATATCTCAGCATCGTTGTGGTTGATTTCGCACAGTAACCTGCTGTGAAAATTCTAGTAGACAGTAAATAGAAAAGTAAACATTGTGACTTCAAAAATAGTTATTGTAGCAATCCTACCGGTATCACAAATTGTGAGCATCAGCAGCGGATTGTGTGTCTCGGTTTCCTCCAGCCCATAAGCGTTCTTAATCCTTAGTTTTTGAAGCGAAGAAGTCAACGTGATTCCATGATGGATTGTGCGACAGCGTCGAGTAGACAACCTAAGCAGAGACATTAGGACGAAGCTATCAATAGAGAGCAGTCAAGTAAATGATCAACAAGAAATAAGTCACTTGTCCACTCCTCATGCACTGAATTCGTTTGTCATTATTCGAGATTTAAAAAACACATTAATGTTATGTTATAAAACAGGACGCAACTTTGACAGGAATTTTTGTAATCTTTTGTTTTTAGTGAAGATGAAACGATTACGAATTTAGTACAGCCTACTATTATTTTCTCAAGGCAGGCTATGATGTGGAATACAACAACTATACGGTACAAATACAGCATCCTGCTCCCCCAAATCAATCCCACTGACGGATGAAATGCAACTGAAATTCAGCTTAACTGGGTTCGACACCGATTTGTGCACCCCAGACTAATCCTGCTGAAGGGTGATTGCTGATGGCAGCGTTAGGCAGAAAACTGGTTGAGTAAAAGGAAAAGCAAGAGCCTCAGTGGTGCTTTGCGTAACACGTGAGCTCCCGTAAAGGGTAATCGCGGTTCGATCTGAGCTGGGGTTCAAATTTTGCACATATCTCAGCATCATAGTGGTTGTAATATAGCAGATCGGTGATCGGCCGTATGCAACCCATTGCAGTGTCGATGAACGGCGAAAGAATGATATCGACCCAGTAAGTAGTCACTGTTCATGAGAGGCCCATATTTTCTGACTATACAATTTTACAGAGAAAACTAGTGTACCGGCCTTCTTGTTCGGCTAGAGTGATCAGTAATTTCTACTACTGCCAGTAATTTTCATGTTTTCCGTTTATATTTGCAAGCTAGAAGGCGAGCGTGTAGATCAGTATTAGAGATGTTTTGTGGTACACATTGTTGTTTATTTGATCCCTCTCCTTCGGGTAACCAAACCTCCTATTTCCTCCGGGTTGGTAGATCGGTGCTGTACTAGGCTATAAATATGTAACCTCTGCTTCCACACACTATTAAGACCTGCTACTTATTGTGTAGCGAAGATGTATTCAATCATCTTTAAATAATTTGAAGCTTAAAGGTGTTGAACACGCATCGCACCCCCGATTGGAAAATCAGCGCGGAGTGTTTTCTTACGCTTTAAAGAAACTATTTTTTGGAAGACTTTTGATTGTTACGTCGTGAGGGAGAACGATAATGCATGATTTTAGTAAATTTAATCCCATTTTTTTCACGCACACTGCCTCAAGCAGATGTAGCACATCTAGGTGTGACATAAATTCCCCACTTGCAAAAGCTATATTTTGAAGTGCCCAGAACTCGCTGGAAAGTCCCTAGACTAGACCTCTCAGGCAATATTAGTCGGGACTGGACTTGGTCACTTGAGATTCATGACCAGGAAGTGGTTTTGAGGTCTGGAAGGATGAAGTGCGAGGTCACCCTCATCAACACCCAGCAGCCAACAAATCGTCGATCATTTGGCTGCCAAATTCACGCGGCTCATAATGTCATTTCCTCAAATTTGCCTAAGTGATGAATTGTTTTGGTTGCTGCCGTCCTGAAAGCCATAGTCAAACCAGTAACGAATGGGTAGGATAAGCACTGAAAGGTTGAGGTTCATCAAGTGTCTCCTAGTTCACAAAACTGTCGAATTCCTACATCAACTTCGTAATGAATGATTTTGGCAAACGACTGTTTGATTTTCTACCACAGATTCGCACACAATGGATACCACCAGCACTCGGATGGTTTGCTTCTCCAATATCAATTCCAAAAACACTTTTCCATCAATGAAGTTCCGAATAGAAACCAGTCAAGTGTCCACTCAGCTGACAAATGAGATCAAAAGAAAATATCGAAGAGTTTTATAACCATGAAATCCATAAAATAGTGAAGCAAGACACCCAGGTTATCATATAACCATTCCAGGAAGGGAAAACTCAAGAGAACGCACAGATATTAGACCACGTTTTACATTAACGTTAACACAACTACTATAATAACCGAGTATTTTCTTAGTTCTCGGGAGCCTCTGAACAATGGTAGACTTAAGTCGGTACTCCAATTATTACTGTTTCAGCAAAAAATGAAAAAACTTCCTTAACTCGATGGAGCCCATCAGAGCATGAAATGCAAAGCATCCAGTTATCAATACTTGTCTTCGGCGATCTCGACTGGAGATCGAGAAATTCTTCTCAGTGATTAATCACAAAAGATACAATTGTGCATAACCAATTTTTCCCCATGTTCCCCAAAGCACCAGAGAACAAATTTCGTGCTTAAAAATTGTAGGAAAAACAAAGCAGAGATCACATCAGTAATCGATATCGCTGTCCCACACTTAGTATATTTTATATTTTCCATTTGAAGTACTAGGAAATGAAAGCCTAAATTTCTTTTAGAAAATCACAAGTCGTTTCCATTGTTTCCATTCGAGAGAAATTCATAACATCCAGGTCATTTTCCCCTTCCTATTTAAAGGCATTTTTTCTCCCTGTTCGATGTAGAGTTTGGCGCTTAAAATTGAGAATAGGACTCATACAACTATTTGTACAGCTGAGCTTCTCGTGAGGAAACCGCCTTCCATAACATCCTGTTTGGGGGGTCGACATTAATAGATAGGGCGCGCTTCGCACCATCTATGGATTTTTTGATTAGGAGAATTTAGGCGAGAATTTACGCGGAAAAAGCTGAAGTTCTTTCAGCTTAGCAGTCACTATAAGCCCGCTGCTTGTAAATGCACGAAAAGATTATTAAAAAGGTGCAAATGGAGGAGCTTCATGATGGGAGCTTCATGATGAGAAGGAAATAAGGAAACCTGAAGTAAAGGATTTCGACATAATCGCACAAATATTGAACAATGAAGTGTTGTTCCGAAAATATGACAATATTCCTATGCTTTTTGAATCCGTCTTGTATTTGTTAAGTAAAAGGATAAAGCTCTTAGCGTTGATCAAACCCTGAGGGATGCGCCATTAATGTGACTTCATTAAGCACCGTTTGAAGGTGATTGAATGAATGCATATCTGACCTGTACAATTACACGCGGTGGCCTACCAAGTTTGGCACCGACTTGCCAACCCCGGAGGTATGCAAGGCTTGGTGAGCCATAGGGCGATCTTTGTATTTGTTTGCGAGAATAAGGCAAATGAAAAAGTGAAATCTCAGTTGCATTATGTAATTTCCAGCAAAACGCTATAAGAAATAGAGCTAAATAAGTCAGGCTTATCATAAAATAGCGTGAGGTTACCATTATATAAAAGAGGAAAGAAGGACCGATTTCTGATAGAGCTCTTTCAAATTCTAATACGCAATTTCAGCAGGTCTTTCAGATAACACTACTATTAACAACTACAGGAACATGAAAATAGTGATAATCCTACTTCTTAGCGATATAAAAGAGTTCAGTAGTAGAAGTTCGAACATTCAACTAGTTTCTAAACCGCACGAATTTGAAACATCTAGGCGAATAAAGAAGGGTGGTATATATGTACCCTGGGTATATATGTCTTCAGAAAGATAAGTCATGTCATCGACAGAAGATAATTGCCATGTTTGCCCTGCTTTTCCATTCTGTTGAGCCAATAGACAAATGCGTCTCAATTGCTGGCAGTTATCCGTCACTCTTTTCGCTATCAGACGCTTGGTGAATGTCGCCTAATTTCTCGCACAGCCTTCTTTCACTCCCCCCTTCTTGTTGTCTCCAATATAATCTGCTTAGCAGCTTACTAATTCTGCTGAAAGTTAGTTAGGTAGCAAGTTTACTTTTTGTCTACGTTGGTTTTCTATTCTCGCCAATAGTTCGGTGCCTGATCGTTGCTAGGTGTTTGTGAATTTGTCGCACTACAACATACTACACTTATCCCTCGCTCTTCAGAGGTTTCAGAAACTGAAAAGTAGTTCGAAATTTCTACTTTGGAGGCCTATCTAGGAACAAAGCAATGCTAGGAATCACTGCCGTATTCCTCGGTCGAGTCACGAGTTACAACCTAGGAAATTTTGCTTCAACTCCACAAGAGGTGGCGACTGACTACGTGGGTGACTTGAGGAAGACGTAGCACGCCAGTCTTGTGACTCAGCTGGAAGTTATGATGGCCACATAGAATTTTTTGCGAAGATGGGCAATTCAGACATTCACTTATTCAAGCAGGTATGAACTTTATGGCTTAAGAATATTGTGACTTTTTCATGAGTGCAGCAAAACTTCAGTAGAAAAGTGGTTTCGAAAAAGCGAGTTGTTTATTAAAATATGTAATTCGATGGACGCGTGTGGCGCAGTGCTCGGAGGCGCTCTGCAACATACACATGGAACCGATTCCCGCCCCTCAGGCTCACCAAGCCCTCCATCCTCGGGGGTCAGCAAATTGGTACCAGACTTGTCAGGGAGCGTAACAGCACTGACTCGATACATTGCTGGGCCATCACGAGTCATTCTAAAGGCTGGATATGCATTCAATCACCTCCAAACGATGCTTAGTGAAGTCGAATGCATCGCGCATTCCTCAGGAATTGATCAACGTCGAGAGCTTTATCCCTTATCCTTTATCCTTAAGTAGTTCGACAATAAAATGAAGCGACATGTTTTACATTGAAGTGATTGAGCAACTGACGGAAAGCAAATAAGTCTTGTCCAAGCAAATAGGTCTTGTTCAGGCTTACTTAAGAGTTTTTATCACAATTGCTCAAGTCGACAGCTCTCATTACAGCGTATAGTAGTGGCTCCTGCCTATGGATGAGGTGCGGAAGCGATGAGAGGCAATAAAATGAAGTCTTTATCGCCGAGTACTTACGTCGATTTTATTGTTGAAAATACTACGACCACTACTCTGCACGGCGTAGCATTCCTTGTTTAAGAAAGGCATTTATTGAATCCTTTCATAAATTTTTGGGCTGTTAGCAGTTAGTGATATTGGAAGGAATGTCCACTTAAAAGGTGTTCTAAATGTTCCTAGGCCTCTAGCTAAGCTTCTCTTCGGTTTTTTTTTCTTTGGAAATATTCGTGGAAAGCAGAATGTCCCTGGAGAGAGAGCGGGCCGCTCACACGTATACAATACTTAAGGAGTTTCGACTCAGCGGATGAGTGAGCGCTGTTAAATGAACTGAAGCGGAAACATTGCCTAGAAACGTGGGAAAGAGAAGCAACTACTATGAAGAAGTTTCAGCAAGGCTAATATGCCAGTATTCAGGCTTACACTCAGGCTTATATTGACTTCCCTTTTATGTTTTTTGATGAGCACCACCTAAACCTGGCGACAAAATGACTGTACTCAATCGAACCTTCGTAATATCGTAGAGTCGTTGTTGTCCTGCCTTTAGAGGAATTTTTTTCTCGTAAAAAATCAATAAATAGGCATCATTTTTTCTCATTTATTCACGAACATGTCAAGTGCCGTCATGCTTATGAATTTCTAAGTGAATTCGTGAAGTCAATGAATAGAGAGCGAATTTTGTAATACTTGCAATGAAAGCTTCGGCAAAGGAAAGAGGTAGAACCGCGAAGGTTGTGAGATATGAGCAAAACTCGAAATCGAGTCTAGTTTTGCCCGTATCTCGGCCTCAAGTGGTTAAACTTCACATAATCCCTCCTCCACGAAAAAAAGAACAGGTAGCAAATAAAAAGGTAAACATTGGGAAAAGATATATTTATTTACATATGTACGAAGTTTACTTTGACCTTAGAAAACCTGTTTCACATATTCTGTCATTTAAAGCTAAAGAATACAACTAGCATTAAAGGTTCCATGTTCATAGAGTTCTTTGGTGAGTTTCCTTTCATTTTTGAATGGGTGGCCGTTTTCGGTAAGGTAATGGTGTTTCTAAACTCAACTAGTAAAAAAATGCTGACAGTGCAACGAGATGGCATTCGTCGACGAGCGACGATCGGCAGTGGATTAGGCAGGCACCCACCTGGGCTCTTCATATGCCAAACTGGCCCACACGGGAGCAGCCGACCAAACGCAGCGGGATTCATAAGAACAGGAGAAGAACGAGAGACAGTATGACACCGACAGTAACCACAGTCATTAGCAGCCGTTCAGAACAGGCTGACAGAACGATAGCTTATCAATGATCTTTTGGGTTGTAATAAACCTTCGTATAATTGAGATGTAAGGAATTCAAGCATTCTCTTGAAAAATTCCGCCGGCCTTCTTGATTAGATGGTTACCCAATTGCTGCATAAACTTGCAACACTTACAGTAAGCCCGAGTTCTTATAGTAGTTGTTGTTGCGAAACTCACGGTCCAAAAGCATTCGAGGCCATCACAACTCATAATTTCCCCCTTTATTTCTTCCAAAAAAAAGGTATTAGTTTACTACCATGGAGGAGAGATGGAAAAGAAATAAAACAAGTCCAACATCCAAATAAAATAAAAATAATCCAGCAAGTATATACCTATACGACCGTCTGTGTGCAACGCAAAATTGTATAATTTGCTCCAATGGTAGAGACGGTGACTGCATGAGTTCAGGCACAGTTTATCTGATCTCTTGTAAAGCGTGCGGGGACGAATACGTTGGCGAAACGGGTAGACCACTCTTCGTTCGTATAAAAGAACGCCTAGTCGGCAAACGTTTACCAAATACTCCACTAGGCACGCATAGGACCCAGAGACATAACGCGGAGGACTTTGAAGTACAGGTGACGATCCTCGCACAGGAATCGAGAACACAAGCGCGCAAAATTCTCGAGGCATTCTGGATCAATTACAAGAATCCGAAAATGAACCGCAGGGAGGAATGCCTCATTATCAGGCGTGATATTGGGCAGTATATAAGCCTGTTATTCTGATAAGATGGGTACATTACGATTCCATGTGAACTCTGTGCGGTTGGTCTCCACGTGAAATATTTAGTGGAAGACTCATAGAAAGCGGTGAGTATGCAAAGACTCTGTGTTCAATGTGACTGAAATTTTGGTTCAGTACTTTCTCTGTTTGGTTATGGAGGCGTTTGGCCGTGTAGATCGCAGTCAATTTGACCTTTCCAGGCTCTGATGAAGGCGAAATCCGCCGAAACGTCAGCTTCTACGTAAATAATGAAATAAAATAACACCTCGTGTTTGCTAAACAGAAGCAGAGAGAATTATTCAATCAATGACGAGGTTAATAGAAAGTCGGACGTGGGGAAAGTGTTGTAAATCCGAGAACTAATCCGAGAATGGTTCGATTTCGAGCTTCGTTTCTATTAATCGTTTACAACGTATTTCATCGTTGTCACCGTTTAGTAATATTTGAAGGTAATTTCTTGGCTTCTTTAGCAAATGGGAAAACTTTAAACTTTTAAAACAACACCACTGAACGGAAGAATGTTGTCCCGAAGGAATTCGTCAGTTTCGAAGTCTGAAGATTCTGATAGCTACAAGAAGTACTATCGTGGTATTAATGACTGATGATAATTCCACTGTGAACAGAATTCCCCGTGATTGTTCGTCAGTGGATGAATGCGCTTACCATGGGATTTCCGTTCTGCTGATAGACGGGGCTGAATTCGTCGTTGGAAACCGAGATCTCGATGGCAAAGGCGGCGATGTGACCGCTAACAGAAATCCGTTGAATCCGCTTCAAACCGTCCAATTCAGCCAACGTTGCCGAGAACGACACATCTGAGCATTCGGTGTGCACTGAAATGGACAACTACACTCTTTCGTCTAGAAATTTAGTTAATATTCCTCTACCTATAGCTTCCTTTTCAACACTTTAAGTAACAAAAATGTTTTCTTTTCAGCAATTCAGACAAGTCAGATTGCACCGGGAACGAGAAACTTGAAAAAATATGAAGATAAATATCTTGTGCTGCTTTTAAAAAGAGTAGATGATCCGGAATTTTCATAGCCATTTTAGCCATTTTAGAAAAGAAGACTGCTAGTCGAAGCGTTGCCCAAGTTCTACTGCTTCTGGATATCGCCGAAATCGGACCTTTAGAAACTTGGATGATCTGGGAACTAGTGGCAACCATACGGTTTTAATCTCATCTCGTAAACTCTGCACTGATTTAGAAGATGAATGTTTCACAACTAAGGCGCTCAACCATGGCTTAAGTGGCTCACGCTATTCCCATCGTCGTAGTTCAGCATAGCTCTCACTACCTCTCCAAGACAACAAAGAATCTTCAAACAATGCCGTAGAAAAACATCAAAAAACAAAAAAAAATGAAACAAAGTCTTTTTTTACTCCAATAAAAGCTCCAAGATGATGTAAGCTTAGTGCTGAAGTCAAATTATTTGTTAAATATGTAATGACGCTGGAGCAAAAGCGAAAATAGGTAGTATTTCCTCAAGAACAAAGTGATTAGTCTGGAATAAATAAGGTGTTAATAAAGATGGATATAGCAATAATGGAAATGACAAATAACGAATTATGGATGATATGATTTCACAAAAAAAGAGCGCGTTCCGGGAAGAAGGCACCTTGGATAAATAAAGTTCGTCAAATCAGTTAATTTAAGCTGTTGCGTTGCCGAATCTAATCCCTTAAATTTAGCACGAAGGATTTGGACAAGTTTTTTTCTAATCCAGGCTTTTTTTGCATCCATAACTTTCAAAGGACCATTAGGTTGAAGAACGCTTTCCGGAAGAACGATGAGGTTCTCCCAGGAGATCTAATGGATATTATGCAAAGTGCATCTTGGCGGAAAAACGACAGTTTGGTAGTTGAGAAATTCCCACTGTCCTCTTTTTTTTCTTTTCTACAAAGACAAAGAAGGATGGGGATTCATAAATGACAGAGCATGAGCATGTAAAATTTTAGAAGACAATGAAAAAGCGAAGAATTCTTCTCTTCGTTGATTTATATCTTGCAGAATGCGCAAACATTGAAAATTCATTTATAAATACGCTGAGACCGTGGTTCTGGTGCGATTCGTCTGGCTAGTTCCAGAATCGATTTACAAGTGGTTGGCACACCATTTAGATGAGCTTTCTATTAGCTAGGCTGTCAGCAGCTTCAATGGCAATGGGCCTCTATGGCGGTTCGCACACCTTTCAGATGAGCTTTCTATTAGCTAAGGCTGTCAGTATCTTCAGGGTTCTAGGTTGGGATAGGGGTCAACGCTAATCCAAGTTCGCAGGCATAACAGACGTTTATTGAACTGATGAATAGCGCTTGCTGTTCTATATTGCCAGGAATTTGCCAGGAAAGTAAGCAAACGTAAAAAGTACTATGAGAGCATTAACAAAAGATGAAAAGGATACATTAACAAAGCAGATGTGAATGTCTGATGTAAGGAATTAAACAGAGTGAATGACGTTAGGACAGCTGTGTATACATAAACTATAAATATATAAAAAATAAAAGCCCATTTATAACCCTGAAAAACAGCTTTCGACACATTTTAGGGAATTGCAGGCGTATTTTTTTCTTCTGGAAAAAAGAACAATGTAGTTGTAAAAAATTTGCCGAGATCAGAACAGCTCTAGCAAGGATATTTGGTCGAATATTCAGAATAATGGCTAACCTTTAAAAATTTGAAAGCGACACATTTGATGTTTACCGAGTTTTCGCTGGCAGGACTAGAACGAAGATTAGCTCTAACTGCAGGGAATAACTAGATAGTGGTTTTAGCACAACAAAGAACAACTGGCCAGCTATTTGTCGGTGTTCAAGAAATGCTCAGCTTTTCACTTCATCTAACTACGAATCGATAACACTGAGATGAGTTCGATGTCAGTGATGACGTCTCGCCAGAGCGCCCAACAATCTTCTGCATCCTCTAATGCCACCTGTAAATTACAGAGCCAATCGAGAACGTGCAGGTGGCGATCTCACGAGAAAATAATAGATCTTTCTGATTGGCATTCTGGTCGGGCAAATTGACCAGCTTGGCCGTTCAGAGGGGGAGCTCAGGTCAGGGAAAAAACGTCCCCAGCGGGTTTCTGAAGCCGAAGCCAGGTGTGTAGTGATGGACCATCGTCGTGGATCTCTTTAGGGAGCACGTGTATCCTCTGGACGTTGATACTACAGGCGAAAAAACTTGTTCGGTACATAGCGAGCTACAAAACCGGCCAGCGGTAACAACTTACTACTGAGATTTTCTTATATGTGTTTGATATTTGATTTTTGATCTCATATTCGTCCGATATTTCATGTAGGAATGCATAGTAGAAGCCATCATTTATTACTCGAGCGCTATCACTTGGGAAATAAAGGATGGAGGTCTTGGAGTTGAGCATTCTCTGAGGGATGGACCATGTATTCGGCTTCACCAAGCACCGTAAGAGATGATCGAATTCATATCTAGTCTATACAATGACTCATGGTGGCTTATACCATGGCCTAACGATGTATCGAGTGAGTCTGCTGTCCTACCAGCGAGGCCTCTTACCATTCTCCTGACCCCGGAGGGTTAAAATGCTTGGTGAGCATGGGGGTGCGAGATCGAAGGCATGTGTACTGCAGGGCACTTCTAACTAGGGGCTATACGCGCATTATCACTTAATAATGCTATTTGCTATTATATTGTACTAGTAACACTATTATTTCTACTGTTATTCCTACTACTATTATCACATTTATATTCATTTCTCATTGAATTCAGTTGAATGGTTCCTTTCAACGTTTCCGAATTTTCCTAGCTTTTCGGACACAGACATTGTTGCCTTTCCTCACAAGTGAAAATGAGTCTGTGCTTTATCATTTGCAAACAGATTCATTACCGGTTAAGCACTGATGGAGAGTCAGGAAGGTTCATCGAATTGGCTGCCATCGAATGGTTGGTCAGTAATCGTTTAGCTAAGATTCTCTGCATAAAAAAACCCTTATCACCTAAAAGCAAGAAATAATTGATGGTTGATGTCCTTAATGAATCTGGAACGTTCCTAGAACAAATAGAGCAGCTGAGAACAATGTTTGTTTAAGGCATTCACGAATGCCGATTGGTTTGCCGGTGACATTCAAAGTGCTTGAAATCAATTCCCATCATACTGCCATGATGAAAGGGTTGTTAATGTTCGCCCATTATTCATATGAATTGCCGACTTCATTAAATTATTTTGCCCACTTTTTATTCCCATTTCGCTCATAATTCTACGTAAGCTGTGAATGCCCTGCTTTGGCTTTTTTCTCACAAGTAACTGCATCGTTCGCACTCGCACTTAGTTTGTTAGTGTATAAACACTATTTGTACACAAGTCGTTCATGAAAAAAAACTTCATAACAATGTTAACTTTTTTTATTTACTGCCTATTACTTGCTCATGGCAGGGTATTATGTGTGGTAGAACGACAATGATGCTGAGATATTTGCAAAACTCTGGACCGCAGGCGTCTGCGGTGGGGCACGAACGCGCTATTACTCTTTGCGGGGACTAAGGCGTTCACCACCCCAACGTTCATGACATCACGAATCTTTTTGTAGCCGTACATAAAATATGAAATGAAAATTACTTCTTAGTAGAGAAATCCCCATGTATACACACATTGTCAAGAAACACAAATTCCTCCAACTAAAAAAAGAAACACTAGGAAAATGTCTTTCGAGAGAAATTTACTAATTCTGAATATGTCGAACGCTCTAGGTAGAACTCTGAATGTCAATGTAATTTTCCGAGATCAATCCAGATCCATTACACTTATGAGAGCAGCCGTAATGAGCGATGAGCAGGCACCTGTTTCTACCTCTGACTTGCACCAGGTGCACCATTGTCCACCGACCCAGTGATGCAGATGATTTGCTCAGCTGGAAGAATTCCGCCACATTCAACAATGGCGAGCCGCAGACACATTCGTTGAGTTCGATGGAACGATAGTGACTAGATAAGTGTGCAGCCCTATACTAGTTATCGGAAATGAAATTCACCGTAAAACAAGTTCAAACAAAGCCGCAGAGACGACTACGAGTCCCATTTATCACATCCTCCAGTCTCAAAAGATAAAATCTGATTTATATGCATGCTTTACAAAGGAGCGTACGAAAAAAATGTTTGGTAGAAAACTTGCCACTCTGGAGAGACAGCTAAATCATCCATTTCTTTTCGACGCAAGAGAATTTTAGTTATCACTTAATTATTCCTTTAGTAAATGGTTCTTTGACAATCTACATTCACCTCAGTTACAGGTAAGATCGCTGAGGCTTAGGAAATCTTCAGTTTGATCGAATGACAAGGCTTACTTTATCAACACTCTGTTACAGTAAGTAAGTTTGAAATGTTCCCCCCATAAAATATGGTAAGAAGCTACTCCTCAGCGAAGGAGGAAATTTTGAATGGAAAACATAAGAGGAAGTGGTTGTTCACAAAGGCTAAGAGTTCACTTCTATCGAGACTAAGCTGACTAATCAAGCAAATATGCTAAGATTTTTTGGAAGAACAAATTTCTTTAGATTGGTAATTTGCTTTGTTGTAGTCTTCGTAAGTGGCAAAGAAGGAGAAGATAACAGGACTTCATCGTATTTATTGGCTTGTTGAAGCCTAACGGCCGTTTGTAGATGGTTGTTCATAAATCTTCGTTCTACGACGAACAACCCTGATGCTTTCATGTCGGGTTGCAAGAAAGCAGTCGTTGGGCGACTAGTGTACAAATACATTAAAGTAATAAGTACTCTGAGGGTTTTAGTAGTTAGTATGTATAGAATGTTGCACTGAACAATATTAAGATGGGGGAAAGTTGAAAGAGAAAAATAATGGGCTCACTGTGATTTCCGTTGTCGATAAGCCAATATCAGGTCGTTATAAACAGTTATTCGGCTAATAATAGACCAGCCGAACAAATGTTCAGCAACAACCTCGTGTTAGCCTATCAGTGAAAGGGAGTACATCGACTACTCATACCTAGGTTAAAGGAAAGCAGGTTGACAATAATGAGGTTAGATATAAGCCTAGCGTGAAAATCAAACTTAACAAGAAAAAAAGTATGCCCACAAAAAAAGACAAATAGAGACTATTGCACTAACATATTCTTGAAGCTTATAATTTCTGCTAGAAAGCTAGTTTATAGAAAAAAATGTAAAGGAGAAACTAAATAAATAGCCTTTTTCTGAATACAAAAACTGCTTCGTCACGTTCTTCAGAAAAGTGTAGAAAATATGATAATGCAGAGTTGTCCTAGTTCCAGAAAAGTGCGATCCAAGCACGTCTGTCGTAAACAACGTTGGGTATTTTCTCGGACTTGGACCCGATATGGGTGTAATCGAAGGGGAAAAATGAACGAGCACAGAAAACAACGAGAAAAAAAACATAAAAAACTTAAGAAGAAATCGAAAAAAATAACAGGAAGGTAGTAAAACACCTACCTGGTGTCACGTCGCAAATCAAGAGCGGCAGTAGAAAGCAGTAAAGTGAAAGCTGCATATTAGACGTTCGACATCGACGAAACTTCGAAGAAAAGACCACCTGTAACCGATTAAACTAGGGAGAACCTTAACTGATGAGGAAAGAGCGAATTCAGATAGCGAGGCGGATAGGGTGAAGAGGTGGAGGGTGGAGGGCGTGTGCGGAACACCAGAAATGGCCGGCCAACAATCGAAGAAATGTGATATTCTGGAACTACGGAAATCCTTTTAGTAGTATTCTCTATTAAGTCAAGACTTGTTTTATTCATGTGTAGTATAAAAAAACTGAATACAGCTGCAAAGGTTAGCAATTAGAGTGAATAACTAACTAGTAACTGAATGCGAGATAATTCATTTTAAGGGTGCCGAGATGCTCACCTTGTTCTAACCGATAATATTATGAGGTGAACTACTTCTGTTCATATCTTAGCAACCTTATGGTTGTATGTTAAACACTGAACCTTGCGGTGAAAAGGGAATACACAGTAAGTGGAAAGTTAAGGCATTAATAGATGATTTATAACAAAAGAAAGCATAAGAAAGTCACTAAAGTGTACTTCTTGTTGTCCTCATCACAAGGATGAAGCAAAAATTAACTACTTCTGGACAAGTAGAGCAATGCAGAGGGTGCTTTCACAACGATGAATCCTACGGGGGATATTCAGACTTCAAGCTAAGTAAACTGCTGGGACAATCAATATCACTATGCATTAGGGGGAAAGTTTAGTGATTGGGGGTGTGATGAAGTGACGCGGACGAAATCTAGCAGAATCGCAGAGTCACTCAGGTAATCCAATTGAATGTGTTTAGGATAACTCGAAAAAAGTGGGAAAAAAAAGAAAACAGTAATGAAAAACGTTTAATATGGAGGTTCTCCAAGGCCATTGAATCTAAAGACCAAGGAATTTTTTGGCCGGCCGAATGACTGAGGCTTTCCATCGGAAACAACTAGGGTGCAGGGCTAGTGGGATATGTAGAGAGTAACATAATCGTAGCCTGACTTTCTGTAGAGAAGTAAGCAATTTTGACATCGTGGAAGGAACACAGCTTAAGAGAAGTGACTGCGTTTACTCTTTACATTATTCCTTGTGAATACCCCATATCCGACCGAACAATGAACATCGATAGGAAGTTCTGATGAAGAAAGAGGTTAAAGAAACGTCGGATTATTTATTTAAGAAGACTTATGAAAAAGTAAGTGCGAGTTTTATTACAATGAAGAGTGAGCGCACCAAAACGAAGCTGAAAACTTGTGGCGTACAATTAAAAAGACATGGAGACATCAGGAGTATGTGAACTCGAGGGCGCAAAATTTTTGGTGAACTGTCAAAATGGTGATTCTGGTAATTCAAATAAATTTAGAAGGACTTTGAATTAAGACAGATGCGATTGGATGTCGTAGAACCGTTGTGTAGAGACGAAATGAGGGTGCAAGTGGACGAATGCCGGCAGAAACAGCTGAGTGCCGGGCGGCTGGCTGCGCCGCCGGTCGGTGCAGAGGGCGGAATGGGGGGTTGGCGCTGGTTAAGGGTTGCGCCAGAGGTCAGCGCTCCGCCGGCTGCCATCCATACGCACACACCCTCAACGAGGGATCGTATTTCCCTTTACCAAACGGGAGCGGGAGATGATGATTGCATTACTACTTTCGAAAAGAGCTCATCAGTAGTCATCATTGAAGAAAACACGACATTACCTCCGTTGAATCAAATGCATATTTTTAATCAATGTTAAGTCATTCGGGACACGAGCAATTTTTTCGCTGCTTGCCGACCTCCTGCATTTTTACTGATTTGGATACTTGAATGGCTCGTTTTCACTGGTGGTGCTGGACACGGTATCATTCCCATTTTTCAGAGTTTTGCTGGTTTAGCAGTTATGGTTTCCTGGAGTCCCAAAGTCAGCCTAGCCAAAGTCTTCCACAGATCGTCACCACCGCAGGTAGTCGCTGCGTTGTGGATCAGAGGGAGATTTACCACCATACGACTAGCTTGATATATAGACGGTGGTGGATTCTGGCATTGGTTTACTCTCAAGTGGGTTCCCTGATGGAAACGACGGATTTCTTCTCAGCTTTGTAGTCCCCGCTGGTGGGATGAATCCCCCCGCTTTACATCGCAGCTCGACACCCAGGAACACCTCCTAGCCACGATGAAACGGTAAACCATTGAGAGGTTCTGTAAAAATTAGTTGCGTACTAAAGGGAATAATAGGTGATCTCAATGCTACTGTTTCTTCCATCTCTACAGTGTGGAGAAACGGTTTCTGGTAAACATATTATGGAAATCAAATCCTATTGAAACTTTCACGTGAGTCGGAATTTGCCTATCAACATTCAAAAATATTATGCTCATTTAACGCAATGGGCATGGGCTGATTTAACATTCTATCCCCTACTTCTTTCATTTAATTCCCTTAATAATACCGGTTATGCACATTGGTCTTCATATTCACCTATGGCTTCAGGTGCTGCCATAGAATCTCTTTATGGATCATCGAGCGGTGATCGAGTTCATTATACAACGGAATGCTAAGTTAGCCGCCTTTGGTCGCTTCTAGGCTCTAACCATAAACAGTTCACTAGATCACTGGATTATAGTGAACTTCATAAAAATGTCTGCTCACCAGTTCATAATTTCAGGATTGGGAAAAGTTGTTTCCAAGAAGAGGTAGTGACCGGTACTCTATAGCGTATTGAACAGTAGTCCTACTACGGCCGTTCACTGAACTATGCATCAATTGCTTCATACCGTGTAGCGATAGCCATAAAATGGAGCACTAACTGCCATAACTGTTGGGTCAACAGCTGCGCATCCTCAACTACCGGAACATTGCGATCTACAACACTTCAGTGTGAAATCTACAACTGAAATGAGAGACCGAATCTGTGGCTTTGGATTCCATCCATAATAAAAAAAATCCCCAATCCTACGTAGCCACACGGGTTTCAATTCTGTATTGGGGATGGTTTCATAGTGGATGGAGAGCAGAGGTACAGATTCGGTTTTCCATATCGGTGGTAGATTCCACACTGTTTTAGATCGCAGTGTTTTCGTGATAGAGGATGACTAGAAACTGTGCCTGAGGTCACAACTTGGAGTGCTAACCACTACACTACTTATGGCAGTAGTTGGACATCCTGTATCGCAAGAACATTGCGGTTGAGAACACTTCTGTGCAAAATGAAGCACTACTATGACCAATCCGACCTTTCCCTTTCCATCTACCACAAAACTATGCCCAAGACAGGAATCGAACCTGTGTCGCCACGGCCACAACGTGGAGTACTAACCACTATACTACTTGGGCCAATTGATAGTCATCCCGTATCGCGAGAACAGTGCGATCTAAAACATTTCAGTGTGAAATATGCGACTGACATGGAAAACCAGAACTGTGCTTTGGAATGTATTCACTACAAAACCTTTGCCACTGCAGGACTTGAACCCGTGTAACCACGACTACAACGTGGAGTACTAACAATGCATCACTTCTGCCATTAGTTGCACATCATGTAGATCATCGCGAGAACATCTCGGCAGACAAGACCAGTGCGAAATGCATCACTACCATGATCTATCCGTGTCTTTGCTTTCCATCCAACGCAAAACCACGCTTAAGACAGGAGTCGAACCTGCGTCGTCACTGCCCGCCCACAACGTGGAGTTCTAACCGCTATACTACTTGGGCCAATTGGTAGACCTGCTCTGTTGCCAACACACTGCGATCTAAAACACTTCCGTTTGAAACCTACGACTGACATTGAAAAACCAGAACTCTGCTTTGGAATCTATTCATTACAAAACCGTTCCCAATACAGGACTTGAAGGCGGGTGCCCACGGCCGCATCGTGGAGTACCAACCACCACAGTACCTCTCTCAATAACTGAGCACTCTGTATCGCCAAAACGTTTCGGTCGACAACACTTCAGTGCAGAATGTATCACTACCATGACATAACCGTGCCTTTCCTTTCCATCCAGCAAAAAAGCATGCCCAGGATAGGAATCGAACCTGTGTCGTCACGGCCCCTGCCACAACGTGGAGTACTAACCACTATAATACTTGGGCTAATTTCTAGTTATCCATTATCGCGAGAATATTCAACCACGACAGCGACATGCGGCAATAGCGAGATGCGACAACGTGAAGTACCAACCACTATACAACTAAAGGCATTAACTAGGCATCCTGTATTGGTAGAACACAGCGATCTACAACACTCATAGTAAAATGGTCGACTTGCATTGCAGACCAAATATGTGCCTTTCATTCTCGCCCACTACAAAACATTGTTCAATGCTGGAATCGAACCTGTGTAGCCTGCTAAGCATTGTACAAGTATTACGTTGTAGATTGTATTTGTATTTGTTGTATAGAGGTACGCTGGAATACACTACACTTACGCTGGAATATGGCTATAGGTGTGTTTTTCGTGTATGGTGAAGCATGAGTGTTTTACAACACCGTGAACAACATTCATAAGATGGAATTATGCTTTGATATCATTTTGAGAGAATAATGAGGAAATGTTGGAAGACTTCTAGAATTTGCTCTGGAACTCTCATTATGTATAATATTAAGCTTTATGTTACGCTACTATAGAAGAGTTTCAACTTTCAGTTTCTGTCTAATCTTTTTTTCTTGGGAGGGTATGATGTGAAATGAAACCATAGGAATGTTGAGATATGAGATTCGGAAGCTCTTTGAACTTAGAACCCACAATCACCACTACCGGAGTGTTTCGTGCTATTCACCGCAATAAATTGAAACCCCTGCTTTTAACGAAGCTGAGATATTTGCAAAACTCTAGACCGCAGGTGCCTATGGTGGGGAACGAACGCGCTATTGTCCTTTCCGGGGAGTAACGCGTTCACCACCACACCATGCGGGGTCCCCACCATAGGCACCTGCGGTCCAGAGTTTTGCAAATATCTCAGCTTCGTTGAAATTATATTTCGCAATATACCCTGCCATCAAAAAGAGTAGGCAGTAGGCAAAAATGTTAAAATTGTGATTATACCCTTGCTTTTGTTTTCTCTCAGCCATGTTTTTTACTCCATACGTGCTATCAGCAATTTAGAAAACTGGTAGGCTGTAAAAAGTCGTGGTCGTAGAGGAGTATTTTCAAGGTGTGAGATGAACCTGTCTTATGCGTTGATTGAGGAGTTGATTCCACTTGGTAAGAATTTCAAATATCTATAGCCTATCAGACATTTTTTAATGAGTGTGCAGATTTGAATGTTGAATGGCAGAAGGGGCGTGGGAGTTGTTGACAAAAAATAGAATTCAAAAATATAGGGTTATTGCTGATCCCTCGCTTTGACTCAATCCTGCGCCTGTGCTCTTCTCTGTGCCAAGGAAGGTACCCTTTTTTTTGCAGTTTTCTCGCTTTACTTTAAGTGCTTTTTTCAACATCCGAGAGAATTCCTTCTACTCTTCCTATATTCGTGTAACCCACAATTCCTTGAGGTTTATTACATGAACATTTTTTGCCCTGACAAAAAGTGTACACACACATCGTTGGGATACAAAATTGATGAAATTTTTGAAGTGGCACCTATTACGGGTGAGCCAAATATTATGTTCTATTTCCTCTGAGAACCGCACTTTTCAGTTCAGCGATTTCAATCTGCATATGTTCTATGGTTTGCCGTAGGCTTTCATTTCGTTGAAGAAGCTGTTCCAACTCGCCCTCGGCCACATTTCGTGCTTCACGTTGGCGCTTGCGATAACGAGCCGCTGCCTTGTTATTCTGAAGAAAACTAGAATGACAACACTACAATTTCAAGGTTTTTCTCTGTTGACACTACTAAAACATTTTCTAATGTTGTCGAAAACTCAGCAATTTCAATCATAGAACGAATCAATCAGGAGCTGATAATACTTTTCCTCCTGTTTACGTGCAGGCTTTCTCAGTTTGTTCTTAGACCATCACAGTTACCGTTCGATATCATTCTAAACCTGGCTTAGTCTATACCTGCTCATAGTCTCATGTTTGCTTCACATTTAGTGACACTAAAGAAAGAAGCCTGATATCCAGCAGTTCTTTTCAACATATCGTATTCCTTCACGTCTTATTGCGATATTTGCAATACTTTTCTATTCTACAGAAGAAAATTTCTCATCTTGCAAAGCTCAAGCTCGAATTTTGAACGTCGGAACGACTTAACAGTTGAAATTTCGTGGAACTGGCTGCAATCGTGCTGTTATTTTTGTAGATGACGTTGTGTAGGAGATTTTAAAAATTCATATTTCGTTTTTAGCATTTCGAGAGTTTCCTAGTTGTCTATTCCAGCTTTTCATCTTTTCGTGAAAGTAGTTCATGTGCTCGATGCGATAGAGCAGGATCTTCCCGTATGTATCGACAGTTTTTCATGCCTACAGTACTTCACTAATGGTGAAATCGTCGTCTTTTGTTGAACGACCAATTCTAAGCCTTGTTTATTACCTTCATGGAAATACCTTCAAAAAACACCCGCGTAGTTAAAATTGGAGAAGCAAATGCTTCAGAACAAGAATTTTCGGATCTATTAGAACAGAGAATTTCTGGGCAATATATGGCCCCGATAGTTCGGTCAGCCTGGCTTTATATTGATCCACACGTAGTGTGCATTATCCAAATTTATTCGATCGCCTTTTTCATGTAGGAGGCCATTCTTTATTTTCTTTTACCAAGCGAAATGTTTGCTTTACGACGATGTCGTAAAGCTGTGGTAAAAAAAATGCTCTATTCATTTCAAAATTTACACGGAGGCTGCACTAGGAAGAAAAGGAAACGGTCTACTGCTGACCCTCTGTAGTAGTTCTATGGTTGTAATGCTAGCCGTGAATAAACTTTTGAAATATGCTGGCTCACCGCATAATTTTTTGGTCCACTCCGGAAGTCAGACATCGGTGATCTCAGTTCCATTTTCATATCTAGTGCCAATTCAAGATTCTTCTCTATCAAAATACACAGCGCACGACGACTCCTGCTCTACTCCTCGTCTGCTTTCCTTTGTTCAGTTTCAATAAAAAGTCTTTCAAATATACTCAATTCTTCCTCTTCGTCTCTTTCCCGTTTTCATTCCGATACATTATTTATAAAGCAGCAACGGCGACAAAATTGGCATTGCCTAACTTCTAACCGAACATCCGGATTAAAATCTCGGGTGGAAGACGGTTATATGAAGATCAGAAGATAGAAAGATACGAAATTTCCAGCTGATCTTAACGATACTGCCAGATTTTCATTTGGAGACAAAACGGTGGTGTTAACAATCCTAAGCTCTGCTGCGTAGAGGTTTTTTCATTATTTATTTTAGATCTTAATATAACTACCACGTAATTTTCTGCGCACTTAGTTTTTCACTCCACATTTAAGGTAGTCATCTCTTTGAAAAGCTATGTCTAATCTATTCCACTTCAGTTATTCATGACATACCTGTTGTCTTTTCCTCCGCAGTATTTCTTCTGGGCTTTCCTTCTCAACTTCGGACAAACCAGAGTTCTTCATTGCTGATACCACCAACTTCACTAGTTCCTCTACAGAGATGGCATTCTAGAGACATTAAGAATAAATGATTGATGAAGCCAGCTAGACAAAACGTTTCATAACAAGGGAATACAGTAGCTTACCCCAATTTGATAGACTGTGCTATTTTTTAAAAAATTGGAAAATTCATCTAAGCGAAGCAGTGAATATAAATGAGGAGAGTCGACTCTACCGAGAACAGCGCGCCTATCTATAGTCGGATATGCACTAAATCGTCAGCCTCTCCACCATATCACGGATGTCTATTAAGCTTCACAAAAAACTTGGGATCTTACATAACAGTTGAGGAATAAGTAACCAAGAGGAAGGCAATACCTGTGACGCTCTCATAAATGCTGCTATTTCTGGAATTGTTCACTGAAACGCAACGATCAAAACATTTTTATCCTACTATTACTAGATGAGGAGTTCGTAGTTATGAAAAACATCATCCTCTCCTTTGTATCCAGTGCAAGTGGAAATATCAAAACCTTGTTAGCCTTAGGTGTTTAGAATAAAAAATATACGATGGCTAACAAAAGCTAGGAAAAAAACCAATTTTCTCTTGCCCTTCAAAACCTTATCGTGTTTTAAGCCGCTTATTTAACGAAAATAACTGTGACCACAAGGAATCGGAGGGTCAGGGAAAACTGTCAACTACAAAGCATCACATACCGCCAAAATATAACGTCTGGACGATCTAATGAAGTCATATTACTGATCCAAGAGTAATGTAATTTTACTTCACGATGAAATAAATGTTCTTCATGCAACAAAACCGGTGGTTAATTAGCACCTATTCTGTACTGATTGCTCAAACTTAGTTGTTTTTATCTCACCACACCATGCTCTCGCTTTACCGACAGCATCACTATGGACTGTTCAGTCACCGGCAACAATGACTGTTCGGTGGATTTCGACGCAACATTGTCAATGAGAGCTGGAGGAAATAGCGAATACGGTGGTGGTGAAGTATCCGCCACTGCTTCTCCTGAATTGGTAACAGATCTCAACAACACCAGTGGAATTCAAATGTATCAGAATAAAAGAGTAGTACTATCGTTTGGTTCATAACACTTCTAACAGCGTTAGTACCTCTGTCTTGAGGATCATCTGTTATCACTGGGTGTGGTTTTGGTTGCTCTTCCTTATCCAATGACAAACGCAACGCATATGACGAGTTAACCAGAGAAGGTGGAATAGTGGAAAGCCTGCTTGACGAGGTTGACGATGAATCGGATTCAGCCAAGGAATTGGACTATAAAAGTTCAAGAATTTTGCCTTTCTTCATTTCCTCTGATGAAATGCTAGCGATGACGGGAGTAAAAAAGTCACTTTCAACTTATGACTTCTAAACATTCATCTGAGGGATTGCAAAGAGATGGAAAAGGTTGGACAACCACTAGAAGCAAACTTCTTGACCTATTTTAAAGTCTCCTCAAGTCCCACACCCAACTTTCTTTGAACCTTGGCAGTCATCAATAATTCACTGTTTACTCGACAAGCGAAAATGTTGTTATCATAAGATTTATCCATTCACAATAGCCGACCTTACAACGGTTTTGCCCACTTCGAAGCCCTGAAAGGTCAAATTGACACCCAATTCACTCAGTCGAATACTATCATAACCCTAGTACAGAAAAACTTAATATATGAATGATTATTTGAATGGTGAAAAAGCTCTTCTCAGATACTCACCGTTTCGTTCTTTTTAAACCCTTCAATTGTTTAGTGGGAGCACAGAGTCTTATACAAACGAGGAATATACCTGGCTCAGGTCAAAAAGTGATAAGGGACAAGTTCACGAGTGAATACAACTCTCTCCGCCCTGCGGTAGATCCCTGGATTTTTTCGAGTTTACTAGAAACTCCTCAAGAGTTTTACGTGCTCGTGTCTTGGATTTCTGTGCAAGGGTAGTGACTTTCAATTCGAAATCTTCGCTTTTATGCCTCTATGTCCTATGAGTGCTTAACGGAGTATTTGGTTTAACTTTAAAGATACTAATTAAGTGCTTTTTTTATACGGGCGCACAATGCCTTGCCTAGCCGTTTCGCCAACGTATTCGTCTCCACATGCTCTACAAGGGATTAGGTACAACGTGCCAGAACTAATGCAGTCACTGTGTCTACCGTTAAGGCATATTATGAAATTTTTGTGCTCTGTATAAACGGTCATACAGGCGGCTACGAGCTCGCTGGTGTTTGAGAGAGATCGAGATCTTTCAATCATTGTTACCGAATTCTATATACCGGCACTTCTTAAACAGCGTTTTATAGCTGCACTTACTTCATTTGAAATGAAAAGCAGGATAAACGGGACCTCATTCATTATTCTTAGAAGTGCTGTTCGGAAGCCTGAGTTTTTCTCTACACCTATCCCTAAGAGCTAGCGTTTAGTAACAATCCAAAATGGCTATTTGCTGCGCCGATTTCAGGGATTCCTTCTGGTGCTCTCTTCTTGTGCGGACATTGTTAGCTGCTCCAAATGTTTCTCACAGGCACTCTTTTTGTGTGTGAGACGTGAGAAGAGAGGTAATGAGCCTGTATGTTTTTGTTACTTGACTTTCGGTACCACTTCGTGATGTAGCCATTTTCGCATAAGTTAATTTCAACTTTCAGAAATGGAAGCCAGTTCGTTCAGTTTCTCTCGGAGAAATTTGATGTTCTCTACTGTTCATTCAACAACTCAAAACATTTACCCATCTACCATTTCATGGAGCAGATGATAAAACAGTCATCTATTTATCTTCAGTAGACTGATGGCCGGATAGCGAATACCGGTGCTTCCACTGTAGACATAAAGGGAATGGCAAGGCCGGCTACTAGTTGGAGTTTCACTGCACACCCTCTCATTTGTGCGCAACATTTTCTGGACAATCTAAAAATTGAGAAGTTTAGGCACCCCCTTTAATACGGCCATGAGCTGTTGAATCGATAATTCACACAGGTGTGCTACTCATTCGTATTGCATAAGGAGGTTGCCGATGATTTGACTTGAGACATTTGACAGGTTAGTGTAAAGGCAGGTAACGTCGAAAGACTCCATAACACATGCGCTGTTAGGACACGCGTTACAGAGACGATCCAGGAACATTTGGGTGTTCAAGAGATGGCCTGGGACATGTTTCAGCAACTGCATGAGAATTAGTTCTATAACAAAGCTATTCTATTCGTAGGGTTCGTTTACAAAACTGGTGATGGATCTAACTCTGAACGACGAAGAAAGGCAGACGCCAGATCATTAGTAGATAGTGACTTGTGTGTGTGTGTGTGTGTGTGTGTGTGTGTGTGTGTGTGTGTGTGTGTGTGTGTGTGTGTGTGTGTGTGTGTGTGTGTGTGTGTGTGTGTGTGTGTGTGTGTGTGTGTGTGTGTGTGTGTGTGTGTGTGTGTGTAGTTAGTAAGTAAGTAAGTAAGGGCAAGTAAGTACTAGGGCAAGTAAGTAAGTAAGCAAGCAAGCATAAGCCGGAAAACGTTGGTAATTCAATTTTAATTTGACCAATAACTGTGGTTTTAAACCCTGCCGTGCTTACCACTTTGACCCATTCGCTGTTCAATTTTCGTTGCTGAGTTTTCAAAGTCCTCTTTAGATGATGGACAATAAAGGGAAGAGTTTTCAAGTCATTTTTCCATTCTTTCAACATCTATTTGAGAGGGCTGGTAGCTTAACATTTGTTTGGTCTTGTTTGTTCTCGAACTGAAGCAAACCACATTTTTTGGGCTACTGTGAGTTTGCAACTAAGCATTTCCCCACGGTGTTGGTTAAGGATTTTGAGAGTTTATTCCGGAAATATGCAAAAATTGATGTCTACGCCGTAGTTGATGTCTTGCTTTCTAAAGAACATTCGAGAAAAAGGAGTTGGTGCTAATGTCCCTATTTCCTGTTCTTCGTTTTCTGTAACGTATGCTTTGCAACGGAGTCTGTCTTGAAGCTCGTCCAAACTGTATGCGGTGCAAAGTAAGGTACATTTAAAATTAAACCAAATACTCCACCAGGAGCACTGGAAACAGAAACATAACAAAGAAGATTTTGAAGTAAAAATCACTACCCTCGCCCATGAATCCAAAGCATGAGCACGTAAAACTCTTGGAGAGTTTCGCATTAAATCCAAAAATCCAAGAATAAGCCACAACGAGAAGTGCTCTGTGATCACGCGTGACCTCGCGCCACACTCAGGCTAAATTTTCTAAGGCATATTCCTTGCCCATGTTATATGGTTGGTCTTCAACAAATAACTGGAAAGCTTACAAAGAACAAAACGGTAAGTGTTTAAAAGAAGCTGTTTAATTTGTAAACGAAAATTTGTGTTTCAAGTTTTATCTGGTGAGGTCATAAAAGTACTTCTGAATGGATCCGTATCAGTTTCACTTTTCCAATCCCGTTCAAGTATTTCCAGCATTTTAAAAGGAATCAATCTGTTTCCCTTAATCAAGGCGAGAATGTGTGAAGAAAATCGACCAGTTACTTGTGTATTACCACGATGATGCAGATATATTTGCAAAACTTGGATCCCAGGCCAGATTCGCACCGGCGACTACCCTTTCCGGCGGTCCCATTTATCCACTCCATCTTTGAGGCCCTTGCTTTGGCGTTCTCTCAACCAGTTTTCCATATTGTTTTGCGCTCACTGTTATCATCTGTCCTATCATAATATTAACTACTACGGTAAGTTTTCCTCGATCGCTATGTAACAGTTTTCCAATATACATGCATTCTTTCTCAACAATCGGCGATACGATAAAGCGAAGAAGGCGATATTGCCGAAACGTCAGCTACATGCATTCTGCCATCCCAGCCTAGGATGACAACGATCTACGCTGTATGGTATCCCTATAACTTCTTCTTCTTTATCATTGCACTTTCTATGCAATTCATTATCCTCATCAATATATAGTTCTGAAAATTCCGTATGCTAGCTCGTTCACAGGCAGGAAGTGATGTTTCTCCGTGTGGATCAATACCAATTTCCCTCTTCAGCTTCAGCTCGACCACAGTTTTTTACCCCCGTTACTTAAGGGCTATTGCAGAAGTTACTCTGCCACTGATAAGGCTCGCTGTTGCTTTCTATTTCTTCTCAACTCACTGACCGCATCATTGTTTCCAATGTTTGTACCTACTTCTCGTTGCCACCATATCATTATAAATCTGTCAGTATTGTTATATGTAACGGCTCAATTACCCAAGTTTGAGATCTAGCGCTATGACAACGTTGAAAAGACCGGGGTGGCGCTATATATCGCATTGCAAAGGAGCCTACTCCACTTTGGAATATTCTAGTATTATAAATGCAGCAACACATGAACTGTTGCGTAGGTTGCACCTTTCTAAGAAATACCCCTCGGATTACTTGTTTCCGCAAAAATTTTTCTGATATTAATTTAAGAATACTAACCGTGCCAATGTGCTCGATTTGTGCGCACTCAAGTACGATCTCTCGGTAGATGTCATGAGGAGTTCTTTCAGTTTCCTGATGCTGACTAAAGCGATGAAGCGATGTTGTTGAAGTGATTAAATCTAAATGAAACTACATGAAGCTCTAACGACTAGGAATTAAGTTCACTTAGTAGTTCGAAATAATGTAGAAAAAAAACGTTTGTCCACTAGTTGATTATCTAAACTTTGATTACATATTAGTGTGCCTCTAGTTAGACGGAATTTGCTAGTTTTTTAGCCAATTTTTAGTATAGATGTATAGATAGCAACTTTTTTTGTTTATTTCAGGCTTCCCAAGTTTTAAACCTTCTGGAAAACACAAACTTGAAGGTGAATTGTCCATCGGAAACCGAACTCGCTCCTTTCGTTTCAGTCCCATAATCGATGACAGAAGAGATCGACTCATAAGGTCGTAAGCGTCAAAGGAAGACGTCATTTTCTTTTTTAGAGTACAGGTCAGAATTCTATAACGAGAAGCACTTTTTATTAGCATTATTTCTTCTATCCAGGCCACTTAACATAGGTGGAATTTTTTTTTAGCATTGAATTTGTCCATAACAAACAGTTATAATGGAATTGATGAATTGGAAGAATTCAATCTATACGGAGCTCTGAGCCCTTTCTCTTATTTTCATACATTGACAATAGGGTTAGCGTGAAAAAAGCGCTTTATATTGTATTAGTGCTCATTCCTAAAAGCTGAATATAAAATCTAGGAAGATGCCAGATTTTTACTGGATACTACACGAGTTGCAATTATGAACACCACTACGCTAAAGATTGGTAATGAGGAAATCTCTCGAAAATAGAAAAACCTTGGCCGAAGACGAGTTAGTAATGTGAGTTTTATGAAGGAAAACGTAAAAGTTTCGTTATCAGTCGATAAATAAACAATGACAGTTGAAGACGCATCAAATACAGACACAGGAGGCCGAGGATTTCTTGTCCATCACTATGTGAAGTAGAGAAGGTAGTGGAACAGATGTAAACCCAACAATATGAGCGGAGATCAAGTCATAAGGAGATGGGAAAGTTTTCTAAAAAACCTAAAAATACCGACATGGAAGAAAATTAAAGGTACTGTCCTGGAAATCTTCTCACGAGTATCGAAACATAACAACACCAAATATCTTTGAAAATTTCGATTAACAAAGTAGGAGACGAACACCAAACCATCTCTCTTGTTTATGGAGTGAAAAATAATTATTTATCAAGGTGCTCACGTTTACGCTGAAAGTGCACCACACTCAACCTAAGCAGCTGGCTGTTGCGAGTCAGTTTTCTTTCCCTGAAGGAAACCTATACAAGCGGCAACGAAAATCAAGGGTTGAAACTACGGTGAAGAAGAGCGCAATCTATTCTTCAGAGGTGAAGTTTTCAATAATAAACAAAAGTCGTAACTATCTTTAGACAACACACAAATATATAAAGTTAGGCATCACATTTTTACGAATCGTCCGAGTTCCACTGCAGTACCCAGGCTGCTGATATTGAACATATTGGACAGGTTGTCTTTTTTTTTTCCAAATTTCTTGTGCACAGATAACTTGTACCAGAGCGTGCTCACTCCATAGACCACAGTGTGGCTGGCGTTCTAATAACAAAGTCCTTTAAAAAAATGTCGCTATTCCTAACAGTGACTTACTCTTTCCTTCTTAAGGTATAATGAATCTCATTACATAATTATTCGCGATTAGACCTTCTATTGAAGGAATGCACAGATTCGGAAGTTGTCGAACATGTAAGACTTCGCTAAGCAAAATGAGTTTCAATCCAGAACTCCTACATATCAATTGGTGTGATCATGTGAGCAATCTACGGATTATTCTGATGTTCTCTGATGTTCTGGTTCATATCCAGCAAGAAGACGTATCGAATCAGTAGGGTCCAAAAGCGCCCATGCATTTGCAACAAAACGCAAGTCGGTTCAGAACATGGATTCCTTGTTTCTATCGAGGCATACTGCCTATTAAGTTTTATAAACGTAATGGTGACCACATTTAGCGAGTCGGCAAACTAGTAGCAGATTAACCTTCGGAAACAGGAACTCTGAGTTGCTACATCGATAGGCCCTAAAAGTCATCTCTGAGGCCAAAAACGTATTGAGTCACCTTCACGCATGTCTTATTCTTGAGGGATTAGTCAGAACCAAAAAACTTTATCCTTCATACGTAATGATTTTCACGCTGCTTATGAAGGTGTACTTGTGTGTACACAGATAAAGTTTTGAATATTGAACATGCAGTTAACGTACTGAAAAGCACAAATCAATAAGATTTGGGTCACCTCCAACAATGAATCCTCACATCTATTCTAAGACCATTCATAAATCTCTTTGCAAGTAATTTCGTCCTCTACATATTGTCATTACCCAGTCGGGATATTCAAATTCGCTTTTAAAAATGGCGAAAATAAAGGGCATGATAGGGAATTCGTAATGGACGTTGTGCTGCGTGTTCGACTCAATGAACAGACCCGCATGGTGTGGTGGTGAACGCGTTACACTCCGGAAAAGACAATAGCGCGTTCGTTCCCCACCGCAGACACCTGCGGTCCGGAGTTTTGCAAACATCTCAGCATCGTTGTAGTTATATTTCAATGAACAGAATCTGAAATGATACACAAGGTGACCATGCCTTTTCTGATTTTTCCTATGCAATGCATATTCTCTCCCCCTTCTCATTTCTTTTAATTTCTGCTTTCGCCACGTATTTGACCGTGTTTGAACGTTTCCATCTTTTGTGTATAGTGAAAAACTCAATCCACTCATACCATGTTAAACGTATGCCTAACCATAACGAGTACAAAAGAAAGACCTCACACTGCTCAATCACCGACTGCTCATCGAGAACAAAGAAGAAGCTGCAGACGCCATGAATAGCGAGAAATATTTTGACTATCTCGTCGAAGAACCCTAACAAACAATGTGATCCCGATGATGAGAATTAAGATGATAGCGGGAGTGATTGGGCGAAATGGTCATCGTTTATAACTTCGGCGTCGCTCGACTGCCCAAGTTTTAATGCGCAGAACACAATAAATCGTTTAATTATTGATGGGGCTAATATTGCGAGCCGGTTGTGAAAGAAGAGAATGAAAAGCTATAAGAAGTCCTATTATATCCGAAGTTATGACAAGAATCCGTTCTAAGAGGTTACTGGTCCACCGATTCACTGACATTGTAAGACAAAAGACATTGGAAGCTACAACAAGCCAAAACCTACCGTGGAAACAAGTGAGCAGAAGGCGTGTTATTCCTCAGACGTCAGCAAGATTAGATTCACTTGCAATTTTTGTTTCTCCTGTTCTAGACTGATATCATTCTTTTCCAATGGTTGAAGTTTTTACGGCTGTCTTCCCATCAGCCACTCAGACTTGTTTGGTGAACCCACTGAGAATTTATTACCACCGCGTGGAGAAAATCTTGATGAGTTCAGGATTCAAAAGTACTCGAATTCTTTTGCAAACGTTTCTACACTGTCGACAAGTCACATGCTGGAAGAGACAAGTTCATTACTGAAAAATGAAATAGGCTCGTCGTGTATTCTTTTATCAAAAAACTTCACGACTCCTACATGTTTAAAAATATGCCAAGCAGACTAAAAAGTGGTTGCAACTAACTCAGGAAATATTCCCACTTGGGCTGTTTCACTAATGGAGAAAAAACATTCTAACTGTGTATTAAAAGTGTATGTTGCAAGGGAAGGGAGCGGGTAGCAAAGTGGTGATGATCTTGCTTATTATGCGGACGGTCCAACCTACCCAGACGCTGTTTCGACCACGAACTGGGCCCACCAAGCCTCTCTCATCCTTCCTTCCTCAGCAAACTGCTAGCAGAGCTGTTTGCGACGAGGTCGCTTCCTCTATTCCAAGCGAGAACGCCTTAAAACGGCTATCTCAGGTTTGCAGAAAGAAGCGGCTCCATCAGCATTCAACTACACTTGTGACGAAGATGAAAGATCCTCAAGCAGAAGCTGAGGCCAACACGGAAAAAAGTTCGAAGACTTCGGCGGATGGTGGATGCGAGGAAATGAATAGAACGCAAGTTTTGTGATCCGCTCATTGTAATACATGGGATGTCAAGTAGTGTAGTAAAAAAAAGAAACATACATGGAAAGTGTAAACAGTAAAAAGTTAGACTGTATGTCTAAGGACGCAATTGAAAAATGCATTAAGTGTGGTAACCATTGAAATCATGAAGAATCTTCTATATATAGAGGAGACATTTTAGTACTATCCTCACCAACTACTGTCTCTGTGATAGTCTGTCTGTATAGGAGGAGGGAATTCCACGCAAAACTCACTGAGACAGATAAAGTGCTGCTAATAACATTGTGTAAAATATAATACACAGAAAGCAGCTCGCACCGAATCGTGTACACCACTACGTCTGTGATAAGAAATCTATTGATCTCGTTTAACAAAAAAAAAGTACCGCTAAAGAAAGTATGTGTGCCAGAATCAAAAACCGTAAAGAAACTGTAGTGAAATCGAAGTGTATTTTTAGAAATGTCCTAGCGAATTCTAACTGATATTAGTCTGCATTCTCAAAAAACGTTTTGATCGGTTTACATGTGAGATGGGTGATAAGGGCACTGCGACATGGAGCCTCTCACTTGAATGCAGTCTTAGGTCCCATACATCTCACTGACTAGTCAACTCTATTGTCCTTTCATGTACGTTTGATGATATGAAGAAGTTCTTCATGCCATTCATTGTACGCAACATATCTTTGCTTCAAGTCATCTAAGTGTGTTATAAAAACAATTTGCTAAGCATCTCCGCTTGGCCCATGCTTTGCACCTTCAGTGCATTGGATTAAGCAAAAACATTGCGATAAGTTACGACTAACAGTGATGAGAAGCAGTTATCAGTCTATTGCTCGATAATGTGAGACAGACGAGAAACGAAAATACTCAAAGGAAAATGCAACTCTCTGCTAGATTTAATAAATTTAAAAAATCTAAATTAATACATGAAAAAAAGAACGTGTCGTGTCCATTTAGTTCATTCTGAACGAGTAAAAAAGCTCTCGGCGTTGATCAATCTCACAGGGATGCACCATGCATTAGACTCCATTAAGTATTGTTAGAGGTGATTGAATGCATATCTGGTCTATAATCTATATAATGACTCGCGATGGCCTACCGATCTATCGGGTCAATGGTGTTAGCCTTCCAGACAAGTCTGGTAACAATTTGCCAACCCCGGAATGATGGAAGACTTGGTGAGCTGGGGCGCCAGACGGAGCCTGTGCGTACTGCAGAGCACCTCTAACCACTGCTCTACCCACAAAGAAATTTGGTAATGTGAATTCTCATTTAAGATCCTTTAGTTCACCACAATACCTAAATTATGTTGCTAGAAATTAGCCGCTGTTGGAAATGAAGTATGATTGCCATCCCAACGACCATGCGTCTGATAAGCAGCGCTAATCGATATCCCAATCTAAGGAAAACCCATAGAAAGGCAGAATGATAAGCGAGTCTACTGGAAATGAACTGTATAAAATTTGAAAACACATGGGAAAAGCTATCAAGGTGTTCAAACGTGGAATGCCTACGATTTTTTGAAAGATAACGAAGCGCTAGATGAAACGATTAGGGCTTAAAGAAGTGATGTATGTATCACAGCATTGATAACGCCAGTAGTTTAATAATACAGTAATCAGCAAAAGATTCTACAAATAAGAAAGACAAAACGAAAGAGAAATTGAAACCAAAACTGCCAAAACGGCTGAAACACAGATTAAAATAACAACAGAAACCACTTGAAAACTGTTGTACTTGAATTTGTTACAGTATAAAGATTATTTCATACTTGATACTTTAATAGCTCGTCCTCACTGGTTGTGCGGGCCCCGGTATGATCTCCATCGTTCGGAGATTTGCTGGTCAAGCCACTGTGGTTCCCTGCAACCCCGAGATCAGCTTGGCCAAAGTCTGCCCTAGGTCTTAACCAACACAGGAAGTCGCAGCCCTTGTTGATCAGAGGGAGATTTGCTACCATGCGACTTTGATACCAGGACGGTGGTGGATCCTGGTATTGGTTTAATCTTAGCTAGGCTTCCTGATGGAAACGCAGGACTCCTCAGCCTAAGAGACCCTGGCGGGGGACGAGTCCTTCCGCTGTACATCGCAATCCGACACCCAGGAACACCTCCAAGCCACAATGAGGAGGTATACCGTTGGCAGAAAAGAGTATTTCATAAAAGTATGATTATCTAAAAGAACCCATTCTAAAGCGATAAATCACACTACTCCAAATTTAACACTTTATCACTTTCAAATATTAGCAGCGAAGATGACAAGGGAACTGCACGGCCACTTATCAATGTGTCCGTGCAATGCGATAAATCTCCCCACAGATTTGTTTTATTTTATCGCAAGTATTACTGATTAAAGAAAACTCAGATAAGAAGCTAACCTGAGGACTTTGAACCCATGGAAAGGAAAGTGGTCCAAAATACAAACCTAGACTCCATAATCTTGCTCGCATTGTTCAACAGCAAAGAAGCACAGTGTTTCACTTTGATCAACCCTCTCAGGAAGCACTCATACACACGACTCCGTCTAAGGTCGTATACGTGACTGAATGCATATTTTGCTTTTGCAATGACTTCACCACGTCTGCAGATAAATCAAGTCAGCGTTTGAACCTCCCAAACAAGTTTGGGACTACCATACCAACACTGTACGGATGATGAGCTCTATCGGCCTGGGATGATAAATCAAACCGGCGATCAGCATTTCAATGCAGCTCTAAGCGCTGGACTGGAGGCACCGCATCTCTTGATATACTTCCTCTAAAGTTCGCTGGTAATAATCCATACCCTAGTAAAGTGATGGGAGTTTGTATTTCAAAATTATTGGGTTAAAAAAAGTCTTAGAACTTTTTAGAATTTGAAAAAAAGACGTCAAATTCGGAAAAAAAATCCTGTAGTATTCTCTCAAAGAAATAGAAAAAGAAAACAGGGAAGGAGAAAAGAAGAAGAAGAGAGAATACGCAGTGGTGTAATATCTTTACGGCATTCGCCGCTTCATTATGATAATAAATAAAAATTGCCAGGAACTGAAGGTGAGGTTATGACAACTAAGTAAATAACCGTTACCAGCAGCGTTCGCACTCACGAAATTGCTTTAGGCACCAGCAATGTCGTTATAATCCCTCACCATCTGCCACTTCGGCCTTTGCACGAAAGATGCTGAGAACTTTCCGTTCATGCGAAAGATACATCTCTACTGTTTTTCCGGAAGACAATAGAAGCACTGTGAAACGTAATTTGTCATGGTGAGGTGGTAACGCTTACGGGTCCAGGGCGCCGACGGATACATGTGACGGTTGCGTGTTTAAAGTAACACCGAGCACTTTTTTCTGCTATTCTTAGTCATTGAACTGCATGTTTTCGGCTGAAGCATAGTTCATATAATACTGGGTATATGGCTTTGTGAACACAAGGAATATACGCCAATCCAGCAGAGAGCTTAACTCCGTATCGCTTACTCGGGTATGTCCAGTTTGTCGTAAGTATTCTTCCATTTATTGCTACCATAAGGTTCATAGCCTTCCTTTCTATGTGGTGTAGCCAAAAGAAATAAACAGTTGAAAATGAAGGATGTGCTGAATTCAAGGTTTCACATGACCAGACCTATCTTTCTTAGTTTTTTTTTCAACTTTTCTCTCACTTCTTGCATCTTCGTTTTCTTCCGTTCGGATTTCAAAGAACTATAACAGCTCCAAGTAAAGACACCAAGATTCGCGTATCTCTTGCAGGAAAAATTGAGAACAAGAGGCCCCATTTGTTTGACCATGACAGAGATCTTGACAAGGCAGCGTTAAATTGTATAGGTTTACACTGCTTGGAACTGCAGTGGTTATGGTGGCGAACCGTACTACCAACGCAGAGAAACTATCAATTGAATCTTTCATCAGGCGATTGATTATGCAGGCTAGCTAGAATAAGTCCGAAGCCATCGAACGGACTGATAAGAAAAAAACACCGGACACTAAGCGCCTTTCATGATAATTGTCGGCAAAACTGACTTTTAAATGTTGTCTGACGGAGTTCAAAAATGAGATAAGGTCATCTTCAAGTAAGGCAGGTTGATGGTAAACAAGTCGATCCGATGTACACTGCCATATGGTTCCTGCAAATGTAGAAGTTCCGTGCTCTCAATTACCATTAAATATCATTAAACATCAGGGACCCATGAACTCTTGCCTCTTAGCACTCCGCTGCGCTCCCCCATCCACATAATTCACCAATTGCATTCCTAAGAAATGTCATCTTTTGTTTCACGTAATATCTCATCGTTTTGCAAAAAGCCTGTTCTTCCTTGTTAGTGGAACACCATATTCGCCATAATATCTCAATATTTTGATTACATTAAAACTTATTCTATTTGTATCTGTACCGAACTCTTCGCGAATCTCATTGTCGCACCAGTAGCGTTTACATGAAGATTAATTTATCCAAGTTTGAGGTGTACCGTGACAACAAATCAAAGTGATGTGACAGCACAACAAACTTCTTCAAACACTAGTGTTTTTTTTCCACACTTCAACATCCGAGAATTCAGCTCCAATAAGTTTAACATGGGTACAAGTAGCATAACTTTTAACATTACCCAAAAATGTAACAACGATATAGAAATAACAGAGTCGTACTAAAGAGGAAGAGATGAGAACATTATCCCATAAGGGGCGCGCGCCGTTTAGAGTAGCTCCCGAATGAACAAGAGCAAATTTTTGTCGGCTGCGGACTACCTGGGTTTATTGACAATAAAAAACGTTTTTTCAATTACTAGAGTGCTTTAGACGTTGTGAACATGATAGAATTATAGAAGAGACAAAACCTACTGCTAATAAGTAGAGTACAGTTGACCACGCGGTACGTAAATCTCATGTGCCCAAACTACGAACGATATTACTGTGTTGTTGAAGATTGTTGAAATCTGATTATGAATTAAAATACAGATTAAAACATAAGTGTTAGATATTATTTAATGTGACCAGATATCACAGGTTGTGTGCATATCACTACTTCTTCCATCCTATGCGGTTCCTCACATTTGTCATCCAAGAATGTTCTCGAATTCGCGAGTCAGTCCAGCTACCCCTTGAGCACTTCGTCTTCATCATGAATATCAGGTCTACATTACCGGAATCTAGGTGGTTCCCGCGCCCATTCATTCCAAATTGACGTTCATTTCTCCGCGGTATCCTGCTAAAGCGTCTCATGATGTGGTATAATTCAAAGGTAAGATCTTATTCGAGCATTTTATTCAAACAAGGAGACCCAAACCTTAGTATTATAATGAGTGGAATGATGATGTACTTTTTAAATTAACCTGATGATGAAACGGGATTATAAAGCATGTTTTAAGAAGCCATTGAAAAGTTGGTTGTTGCAGCTTTTTCCGCTTTTACCAGCACGATACCACGTAATCATTTGGGTCAGTTTTACGACATTTACTCGAATATTTACAATATTTACTCGGATATGTATTATAACGAATCAAAAACTGATCAGTTCTTCAAGCTTGTCTCATAAGCCACTCGGATTTCCTTAATCTTAGCTCGAGCGTTCTGGAATGACTCTACTATAGAAAGGTTTTTCAAATTTGAAGAAAACCGTTTGGTAACCAAAATAACAAGTATACGTATCGAAGTCTAAGACGAAACCGATAGTTCCCACTTAATGTGCAGGATATGAGATAAGGATATAGTTTAGTCTCTCCTCTTATTACACTCACACCATTATTCCAAAAACGTGGAATCGTAACCCGCAACAATACGACTTCTCCCATACATAAGAGAAGAAAAGATGAACAGGACACAAGAAACCAATGAGTGACAGCAGGATCCGTTAAAGAAAAGTTTTCCAGATGTCGTAACACTGCTCATTATTTAGAATTCTTAGAATTTGATTACAAAAAACTTTTCCGAGCGTGAATCAACACACTCACCTCCAGTGCAGTCCAACCGCCAAGCGATGAAAGTCGAAATGCCAAGGCAAAGAGTACGCAAAAATGTATCTTTTTATGAAATACACCAGGTCGAGCTCTGAACAAATTTTTCAAATTTTTCACTCCGAAAAACAGAACAGGAGCTTGAAAACCTTTAAAGCGAAGGCATTTCAAATATTTAGGGTTAACCTACAAACCTATGATGAACGACTTTGCACCAGAGTTGAGTAAGAGGAAACGAGCGGCCTGGGGAGCTTCGGAGCATCGAGGATGTAGTGAAGAGAACGAAGAACACCCGATTCCATGTCCTCCTTTTCGACTCCACAATATTTCTTGCGCTAACGTATGCGTCAGAACTCTGGTCGCTGCGTAAGCGGGATGAAAGATCACTCAGCGTTATTGAATGCGCAGTCGAAAAGACGATGTTAGGAGTATACCGTTTCACACAAGTAAGCGAAGGGATCCGAAACCCCGATTTATGTCCACGATTAAAAAATCAAGGACTTCTCCCCTAGAGTCCCTAGGGCGAGCAGAACCCACTGGGCTACTCTTGCATGCGACAGGGAGAAAATGAAAAATGGAAGATCTACTGGTGCCCGTTCAAGTTACTCGACGATCAACGGGACTATAGGTGGTACAATCTATTTTTTCCCTTCAAACATGAAGAGTAGCACATGCTTCTTAAATAGTCATTTCTACGCGATATGATATCATCTAATCGATGACACTAACCTTGCACACTTCTTTGCTAGATCTTCAACGTCGAAGCATTCCTTCCTCTCTATGTCCTTCATGAGAATCACTGACACCCACACTATCGGAGCTCTGAACTATTATACTGCGGACGCAAATCCTTTTCACTCAGTTCGTTAATAATCATTGCAAACTGTAACCTTCCAAGACCATCGTAACTTTGTATTATAACAGGCGGAATGTAGTTATCTAGTGATTTCCGCATAATCTGAATTTCCTTCTTCGTTAATGCGTGTATGAATGGACCAAGGAGGTCGAAATCCGGCCATGTATCTGACGGCCACGCATCGAAGTGCATAAGTGTTACCTACAAGTATCTTTCAACAACAAGTAGGTGATTTCCGACAACAGGAATGACCACATTGGTTCCGATGAACATGCTCTTCTTTGTACAAAACATCCTCAACGGATAATCTTTCCCCGTTGCTGGAAGTGATTCTAGGTGTTGAACTACGGTGACTCATGCTGCAGGGGGTTCATAACCAGCATGCTCTCCAAAGTTCAGGAATACGAAGTTTCTATATGGAAACCTGATTATGAGTAAACCCAAGCGAATTTTTCGTGATAATCTTTCCATAACCATAAGCAGAAACTAAGAGCACTATACTACAAATGTGATGCTATTCATGCCGCTTGCTGGACCAGCTGGAGCGTACTTAAGAGCTTTGCTGTGTGATGGACAGAAATGTGGTTCACTGCATTCTAGGTGGGCTACTCAGTTATAAAAGGAACTTTAGATATAAAGGTATACAAAAAAGTCCCTACAAGTCGTGACTTCTTGTCATCTGTTTCTTCCCCTTCGGGTTCGTTCTCTGAGGATTGCTGTAAATTATAAGACAATCATTACTTTTACCACTACTCGAATTAAGATTCTTCATTTCGAGAGTTTTTTTTAGAAACAACATATTACATGGAATGCTTATATTTTGATTGAAAGATGAGGAATAATAAGTGCCCTATCAGCCACAGAATGAGAATGTTGCCAACTTATGGGAGCTTGATAGTGTCATATGTGTGAAAATGGGAATTATGACGGAATAGTAGTAACTTTCACATCACTAGTTTGCTTCTAACCAAAATTTAGTGCTATATGTAAGTCGAAAACAAAGACACCTGCAAGACACGTGATGCCACATTCTCGAGTGTCGGATCCGTGCTAGCTACTGAAAGATCGTAAACGGCATAACCCTTAAAATCAACACGCTTTTTGCACTCGATAACAAAGCGGTTATCTTCGATCTCTATCTTTTCACCCTCCTTCATTGGCCAATATGGATAGCAGAGATTCGAGTCTGAAGCACTTAGCTTCTCGCTTAACGACACGCATATTTTACAGCCATCCTAAAACGTGATATGTTGACAACCAGAACAAATCCTGATATGGGTAGATTTCAGCTGAGTATTTGTTGCTGTTTCTTGACAGCTACTGACAAATACATGCGAGTCGTGTTTGTAGCCGTACCCTCCAAACAATCCGCCAAAAGTCCCGATAGTTCTCCTTCGTGGGCGCCTGTATTATGATATAATCGTCTCGCTCACAACATGCATATGTAGCAGGCACGTAGTCACCATCTCCTTCTCTTGCCTGAATCCTCGTCTTGAAAATTCCTGTTATTTCTAATCGCTAACTGAATACTCATTCTTAACCTTTTATTTGATGCCTACTATAATTTTTTCGCGGCAGGGTATGATGTTAAATACAACCACAACGATGCAGAGATATTCACAAAACTTGGACCCTGGGCCACATCGAACAACATTACCCTTTGAGGGCGCTCTGCCTGTTATACAGTGCACCACTGAGGCCATTGCCTTGTGTTTCTCTCACCTGATTTTCTACCTAATGCTGCCATCAGCAATCAGCCATTGGCGTAATGGGAAAGCAGTAAATAAGAGGTTAAAAAATATTGTAATTTCGAAGAGTGATTGCTGATGGCTGCGTTTGGTAGAAAACTAGCTGAAAGAAACGCAAAGCAAGGGCAGAAAGTGGTGCAGTGTGTAATACGCGAGCCCCCGGAAAGGATAATCGTGGTTTGATCTGTCCCTGACTCCAGGTTTTGCAAATATCTCAGCATCATTGTGGTTTACCCATTCTTTAGCGAATGCATTTGCCACAGCATTCACGATTATTCCACCCGTCAGATCAACTTTCACAAGAATACGGCAATTTCTTTGAAAAACTGGACAAATTAGTTCTTCCACCATGGTACTTTGGCAATATCTACCAATACCTAGGCAAACCATTTCTTCTAAAGTGGATTCGAAGTGAAAAATCAGCTTTCGTATCCTCATTTAACAAATCCTAGCAAAAGTTGAGAGAGAGTGTAGGACAATAATTAAAATTGCCGTGCAATACACACGTTGTCGTCGATTCGATGCCGAGCCCCGGGCTCACCAAACCCTCTATTTCTTAGGACTGGTGAAATCGCACCAGACTTGTCTAAGAAGATAGCAGCACTGATCTTGGGAGAAAACGGAACGGAAATGACGGAGATATCTAAGAAGATGGGCGAGCGTCTCCATTGAATATGTAAGACAACTGCATTCATTATTACAACTATTTGGCTATGAAGTCCTTAAGCAAATATCAAAACTACAGGTCACCTCAATCCTTACATGATGATTATTCACCTTTCAAAGGGAGGAAATTCTGGAAGCCGCATAACTCATGCGAAAAACACATTAAATACCCAATTATACTGCATTTAAGACAAGCTTTTTACATTTGTACTTGTTGTATTAAGTAATTGTTTAAGCGCTCAAAATCCCAGCAGACAACTTTTAAAATATGATTTTGGATAAAGCGCAACAGTATACAGTTCTTAACTGATAAGTAAAATTTGTTTGTTACATCGTGATGACATCGCTAGGTTAAAAAAAAGAGACAGGCAAAGTAAGGGCCTCGGTGGTTCAGTGGGTAACACGTGAGCACCCTGAAAAAGTAACCGTAGTTCGAAGGTGGGCTGGTGCTCCGAGTCTTGAAAATATCTCAACGTTATTGTGGTTTTATTTCACATAACACCCTACCGTGAAAAAAAGGAATAATAGGCAGTAAAGGAAGTTAAATACTGTAAGAAAATGACTTTTACAATCAGCAACCAACCACAGTCAAAACCACTCGCTTCTTCTCATGTAACGGCACGGGAACGCGATTTTGTGACTAGAAGACAAGCATGGGTTCAAGAAATTTTTAGATTCATTCCATAAATCTAGTGCTTCCTTCCACAAATTATCATAGTATCATAGCGATCTGGGCTGAAGTGGTGAACAGAGCAGCTTGAAAGTTATAAGAAACAGAACCAGGTACGTCGTATGAGAATAGTGGGTCGCATGCACCTTTCTAAGCAGTGCGATGACAACTCTCGTTCGTTGCGGCAGCAGTGGATCAGTGACCAGCAAATCTAACTGGTCATGTTGATGCACCAAAACCTTCTTTTATAGAGAATATGTATTATGTATGGAACGTTGCAATACTCACCCGATTTTCCAAAAATGACTTGCACTGGATTCTGGACGAAGATGTCACCTGGTCGAACATCAATTGCCTTTGTTTCGTTGTTTGCTTCGTGAAATGTGCTATTAGATCCATCGGTTTCTCCCCTTCTGTATTGAAAGCCTGAAAACATTTTTTCAGCTCCCTCAACAGCACCGCTTTTACACGTAGAATGTCTTCACTTTGTGTGCGACAAATAAAAAGGGTCCTCCTATTTATCACGGGTGGATAACACAGTGGTAGTGATGCCGACCATCACCAGCACAGTGCTCGTTCGATGCGGCACCGGGCTCACCAAGCCTCTCATTATTCCAGGATCGGCAAATTGGTACCGGGCTTGTCCAGGAAAAAATCACTTTCTGCAATCTAAGTGGGAACGCTCTAACACGGCTATTTCAGAACTCCAGGAAGAATTGACTCGATCTGCATTCTACGACATTTACAGTGAAAGGGAAATCCTCAAGCAGTAGCCGCAACCACACAGGAAAAGTTGGAAGACTTTCGTGGACGATGATGGATGCGAGAAAACACACCGAATGCGAGAAGTGCTGGGAGTCGCACGGTAGAGTGAAGACGGATCCACTACATATAATCACAACGTTTGCTGCACAACTCGCGATAAATAGGTTCCAGTTCTGATATATAGTACGACGCAACCTTCATGTTTTATTTCTTGAAGGGGCGCGTGTAACGTAGTGTTTGGAGGCGTTCTGCGGTGCACACTGGATCAATCCCTAGTTCGACCCAGCGCTCGGACTCCTTGGACACTAATACACTGACTATTACGTCGGCTTCTATGCGATTGTTTTATCTTGCCTTGCCAGCTTAATCGAAAAGGCTAAGATCATCACCTACATATAACAGTGTCCTGATGATGGGGGGTACATTTTGTGCAGAGTCCTTAACACATATTAGCTACGTGTCAAGCAAGAATTGAGCGAAGTAATGAGTTGTCTGTGCTCAGTACACCTAACAACCCCATCCAATATGTTTGTCTACTTCAGAACATGAAAATTCGAAATTTCACAAGATTGGTACGAAAGATAAAGATACAGAAAGATTATCTATGCGAGAGAAAGGTGGAAACATTGGAGGCATATCGGATACGCAGTAAGCTGAAGAGCTGTCATGGAGACCTTGTTATAGAATGAACAGTATAGAAGCTCCAATTAGATCTAAAGCTTTCGGCAGTGATCAGTCTCGTTGCTCATTAGAGATGTGTCATTCCTACGAATTAATAACGTGTCCATGTATTAAATAAGTGCTTTACTCTCCCAGACAAGCTTAGTAGCAGCTTGTTAACACCGGAAACATTTGGCTCGCTCTGAGGGAGCGAGAACGAACCAATGAGCCTATGTGTATTTGAGGTCACCTTTATCCAATGCACCACAGGTGCTCCGAAACAAATTCGCCGACAATGTATTTCGTGGCAATGCCTTTCAAAATGTCTGAAAGTGTTTCAATCGCTGACTCTTTCGCCTGTTATCTTTTTTCAATAAAGAACGGATAAGAAAACATGGGTGGGAGGTAGAAAACGAGCTACAGACCCAAATAGAAGTCCACTGAGAGCAATCGTCAGTTATTTCACCGATTCCGCTCTATGTCTCCATCTTTCTAATTTTATATTAAAGTTTACCACGAGCCAACGCGTAGATATCTGGAGCTGAATGGCTCCCTATAACAATATCACCAACGTGGACCACCACTTATGCAGCTGGTGAGGCGAAACATGAAAGGGAAAGTCGTTACTTACCGATAGGCATACCTCAAAGAGGATTGGTTACCAAAGAAACACTTTACAATTGGTAGATATGTCCGAACGAAGAATCGTTTGGTTGACGCACCAGTGTCCCCCCTGCTTGACGCTCGTTTCTGCCCTGTGAATGACTTCTTCTTCGTGGCCATCTACCAGTTGTGTTTAAGTATAAAATGAACCGCACTACAATAAATTACCATGTCTCAAATTATCAAATGCTTATCCCACATCCTTCACAAGCATGTGATAATTCTTCATAACTTCTTCTCGCCATCAGCACAGAACCGAGAGGCTTGAAGACAACAGATTTCAATCTACATTTGTTACATTTAAATTGGTCGGTTGCAATCCATAGTTGATCTAGGGTGAGTGGCCGATGGAGTCCACGATGACGAGCAACGCACTTTCCACGACGGTATTCCTTGACCATGCACTGGATTCAACGCATATTGTGCACGGAGAAAATCCAGCACTTGTTATACACGGCTACACACCAGCTTTTGAAAATCACCTACCCATCGTTGCGAACGTGTTAGCGGACGGTCTATAAATCCCACGCAACTCACAAAGACACAACCCCAAGAGCATAATAGCTCCATATCTTTTCTTTCGTATTGAACTGTGTATGCGCTGAACCAATTCACCTCCGGAATGTTTCATCGTTTCTAAATCTAACGAACCACGGTAGCAATATGATGGGTGTTTTTCTAAACAAACAACCAAATATGTGAGAAAAATATTATAGTCGCGGTTTGCCTACCGATGTATCGAGCCAGTGCTGCAGTCCTTCCAGATAAGCATGGCACCAATCTGCCAACCCCGGAGGGATGGAGGTCTTGGTGTAGCAGAGGTGCGGAGATCGATCCCATGTGTACTGCAGAGCACCCCCGACCACTGCGTCACACGAGCCCTTATTCTTCAACCATTACTATTATATTGCTGACCACAAAAAATAGTAAACAAGTAGCTCGAAATGCCCAACAATACATTTAGTCATGAAGAACTACGAAAGTAGATACCAACCCAACAATAAGATATAGACTGTAAATTACGTCATCGATCCCTTGAGTCTCTACCTTTTTAAGACTTGTGACAACACGACTTGATTTCGACTCATATACGGTGATTGCAGCCCGTATGAATTCTCCCTCAATTCGCGGCATACACAGCGAAAAATTGAGCATCGTCCTACTGGATACAGCCATATAAAATCAGGAATCATTGCGAAAGCGTTAAACAATAAGGTTCTAACTGCGAAGGATCTTAGCAAGAAACTAACGTATCAGTGAGAATAACATGTTTTTGAGGGAAAAAGTGCAATGACCAATAAAAATTGACCATTATTAAAAGCAACGCTTTATCATGCAAACATAACTGAAAGTACTGTTAAAGAGCAATGCTTAAAACAATATTAAAACCATTCAAGTCACTTTGCTTCGACCAACAGCACTATTGGCCTGATTCTTTACCATTTCTTCGTTTTTCTCATTGATGATTTTGGAAACTTCTGCAGCTACTTTGTCCTGAAAAAACTTAAGTTATGACATAGAAGAAGGAAAGGAAGCATTAGTACTAAATGCATGAAGTCCCTAGCGTACTTGTTGCATCAGATGTTGCTTCTTAGGCGGTATATAAAGGTTATGACCCCGTTTTGGTCCAACAGGTTTCGCCTTTTTTACCTTTTGTTTAACGCCTTTCGGTAACGTCATCTAAAAAATGATCCGCAACCATTTCAGTTACAGACACCAAAATTTTTCAGTCTTCGTACTTATTTGATCTTGTTGAAATTTAACCATAAACAAAACTATATATATATATATATATATATATATATATATATATATATATATATATATATATATATATATATATATATATATATATATATATATATATATACCGCTAGGACAGAGTAAACGGAAGTTATCGTGGCAATAACAGAAAATATGCAAAATAAAAAGATTGTAATCAATATCGTTAATATGACTTCAACGAAGCTGAGATATTTGCAAAACTCTGACCGCAGGTGCCTAAGGTGGGGGAACGAACGCGCTATTGTCCTTTCCGGAGAGTAACGCGTTCACCACCACACCATGCGGGTCCTTCTGTTTCGCCTCGTCTCTCAGCTAGTTCTATAAGTAAGGTAAATGAAAAAAAAGCTAGTGAATAAAAAAGGTTAAAACTGTGATTATAACTATAGCCTCAGCTTAACTGGGTTCAATGCCGACTTGGGCTCCCCAGATCAATCCCTTTGACGGCTGACTGCTGGTGGCAGAAGATCGATAGAACTAGCTGAGAGAGAGGCGAAACGATGGACCCGCATGGTGTGGTGGTGAACGCGTTACTCCCCGGAAAGGACAATAGTGCGTTCGTTCCCCACCATAGGCACCTGCGGCCCAGAGTTTTGCAAATATCTCAGCTTCGTTGAAGTTATATTTCGCAATATACCCTGCCATTAAAAGAGTAGGCAGTAAATAAAAAGGTTAAAATATCGTTAATTCCTTCCTTATTGTAGTAAAATAAGACTTATGTTTAATCTAGGCTACTAAAGCCAACCTTATGCTTAATCTTATGCTGAACCATGACTATCTAATGAATAAGGTGTAGACACCAGCTAAGAAACAGGCAGTAGATACAAACGAATGTAGTCGTATGCCGATGACAGAAGCCTAGAAAAGAATGTATTGACGAAGCACAAAGGCCAAAATCGCAAAGTTGAATTTGTTCCTTGTCACTCTACTTTATAGAACACTCCCAGGAATCCTTTTTTCTCGGATAACAACCAAGTACTGATTCGAGGAACACGTTTGAGATAGGCGCACGAGCAGATCACTAAGAGAATGACAACAACGATACCATCCAACGAATAAGCTGAAGAAGGCAATAAGCACTGTCAATAACTCGCACCAGTATCCCCTAGTCTATTCAGTAGTCTCAGAAATACTTACCGTTCATAAAAAACCACAGTATCTGAGACAAAGCTGAAAATATAGTTTAAACAACAACCACGTTATGCCCTAATACTAAAGCTTTCTAAAGACGTAAACAAACATTTAGAAAATTCAGTAACTTAAACTAATGGAAAGCAAATGCACTAGGAATGAGATAGGACGGACAGCACCATGCCAATCATGGGAGAGTGGTACACAATGAGATCAAATTTTATTCATCACCGGGTAATAAGAAAGAGTAAATGAATGGTACTCAACTGAAACAAGTAATAAATGCCGAGAGATAGAAAAAAGTGAAAGTGAATATATACGCATATATAAGGTATAAATGCATATATGTATGTATACACACATATGTTTGAATTACACTATATATATATATATATATATATATATATATGTATACATATGCATACATATAATTCAAATATCTTTTTTCTGATTAGGTAATTTACCCTAACATTCAGTGTAGAGATCGACAGCATTCCTCTGCCTTCGAATACAATGGTCAAAACTTCACAACTCATAGTTCCGAAACTTTCTCACAACATCTGATTGATATCTCTCTTCCCATAACGACGATGAATTGTGCTCCTTCCTCCTGACTCCTTGTTCTTCAACATTGGACATGGATATCATTGGTGTTTGCTTTTTCGCGGCCCAGTGCATAGACTGAAAATTCTAATGTAAATATAGGGGCAACAAATTGAGAGATATAACTGACAGAAAAGACCACTGCCGCGACTATTTGGAAGGCTGAATGGGACGTTCACAAAAGGTAGTAGAAGGAAGGGATGCGGATTACAAACAGTCCTGTGCTTCCCCTAACACATATGGCTTCATTGCATGCAGCCTATATCCCGCTATATCCGATACGGTTGCACCTTTCATATACAAATAATCACCCTTGCAAATACATTCGAGGGCGTGCTTGCGAAAACTTGCACTGTAAGCTGAATGTCGATCAAAAATCTGCAATCAAGTGACTGGGAATTACACGAAGGGAATTTGAGAGTCCAAGAAGTATCAAGGACTCATATATACGTAAGCAGAGTGTTGCAAGCTTCACATAAAATATCTAGTGCCACAAATTTTTACACGACAAGCAGCACTCCGCATGCTTAGTAAGTTATTTCGTTGAATATAAAGGGAAGGACACAACAGACTTTACTCTCGCTAGAATTATAATTCGGGAGTGTGGTTTATCCTCCAAACCTACCTTAAATAGCTAGTTTCTTAGCTAATAAAAATGGCTATTTGCCCCCTCCCCCTTACTTCAGGGATTCCTCTTTGTGTTCTCTTCTTGTGCAAACAAAGGTGACTGTTCGAAAGATGTTTCTCACAAGTTCCCTTGTTGCACGAGAAGTATGAGGAGAGGTAATGAACCAGAGTGATGTCATTATTTGTTTTTCGGCACCATTTTGTGATGTAGGCGTTTTCGGACAGGTTAATTTGGTCGTTCAGAAATAGAAGCCAGTTTTTCTTTTGTATCTCTTCAATGAATTTTATGTCCTCTGACCATTCGTACAACTCTTTTCAATCCCTCTTGTGTGAAACAGATGATAAAGTAACCATCTATGTATCTACAACACGGTGATGGTCTAAGATCAATTACTAGGGTTTTCATCTTAGACATAAAGTCAATGGAAAGGCTTTGTGCCAACCGCTGTCCCATTGCCAATCCTCTCATATGTGCGAAATACTCCCCGGACTATCCAAAGGGCAGTTTAGGCACTTTTTAAGAGAGCCATAGGCTACTGAACCATCAGCGCCACACATGTTTATTGCTCCTTCATGTTGTATGAGGAATTATAACGTGGCTCGCATTGCGAAGTCATTCGATACTTTTGTGCAAAAGACGTTCACATTGAAGGACTCCATCAGGTATGCGCTGTTCGGGTGCCCATTATGGAATGTTAGCTAATTAGACAACGTAAAACTAGTAGGATGGAGATGTAGCATAAGAACGAAGACCAACATGACATCAGCAACTGTTGCATAGTCTTTCTCTTGTTTGTTGTGTATGAGCTTTTTTCTGGGAACGAAGTTCAATTCGATAAACGATATCCACCCAACAAGAAAGCTTGTTGAAAAAACACGAAAGTACATGACGCCGACACGCATTACCGTCTTCAAAAACCCTTTAGTTCCTTTTAAGATAGAAGAGGCTATGCGCCATATGGACAAAGAAGGTGACCTTCGTCAGTAACTCGGTTTTCATGAGCTATAAACCTACTCCACACTTAAAAATACGACATTTTACAATGACGTCAACATTTCCCCAGAAAGACACAACGCGAGCAGACAGAAATAGAGCACCGCTGCTCCCCAGAATGTCATGTGAAAAACTGAAAAAAAGAGGATTTAATAGAAGGCGTTGCAACTATTACAGTTACGCCAGAATCACTTTTTTAACGACATCTTGTTATAAAAACCACAACGGAAATGCTAGCCAATAAATGAAACAGAAAGATTTCTCTATTGTAACACGTTATTCAAAACTTGAAGCACGTACCACTTTGACTGCATCTTGGTTTCTTTTGAAATCTCCATAACTTAAAGGAAGGATGCAGTCAAGCCAGGCATCATAACATTGTCTCTCTTGAGTGTCAGAAAGGGTACTGTAGGCGGACTACAAAACTTTATAGCTATATAAAACCACAGAAACTTCGTAGAAGGCCGGAAACCAGCCCAAAGAGAAAGCTGAAAAGTTCAGCAACATGAATATTTATCTGCATTAGAAAAAGGTTTCATCGGGTTTTTTAAACCGTTATACTGTGATGGAGCTCTAACTTTACATATATATATATATATATATATATATATATATATATATATATATATATATATATATATATATATATATATATATATAAATTGTATATACGTATTTAGATACGTATATGTGTGCACATATATACGTATACGCGTATGCATACATTATTTATTATTTTTTTTATACGACCTGTCTTTACGCCTACTGTGCAGATCTTAGCACTTCTCACATTCCATTCGTTTCCTCGCATCCATTGCCTACGAAGATCTTCCAACTTTACGTGTGTCTTCGGTTGCTGCTTGAGGATTTTCATTTCATCTTGAATGTCGTAGAATGCCGGCCGAGCAATTCTCCCTGGAGTCCTGAGATAGCCGGGCTGGAGCGTTTCCCGCTAGATTGCAAAGAGTGATTTTTTCCCAGACAAGTCCGGTTCCAAATTCCCAACACCAGAGGGATGAGACGCTTGGTTGGCCAGGAGCAGAATCGAACTAGCACCATGCTCGTGATGATGGACCTCACTATCATTGTTCTAGTCGCCCCTCTATGCATATATGCATATATATTGCATATACATATATATATATATATATATATATATATATATATATATATATAATATACATATATACCTGTAATCGAAGATACTCCTCCTTTTTCTGATCATCTTCCACGAGTAGTTTATCAGGATGCAGAAGCCTCACACGTGCTCGATACTCCGCAGCTATCTGATCAACACTACTTGTCCTATCACAACCCAGTATCCGATAGAAATTCGGCTCCTTTTCCGATTTATCGTTCAAGCTTTCATCTACGAAATTCATCTGTAAATACATTAAATCCCTCATGAAATCCCAATCAGTATCAAAAGAAGTAAGGAATAATTAGTGGCTCTTAGCCTCAACGATTCCTTTACAAAACAAAATTAAAAAACAATATTTATTCATGAGCATGTCGAACAGGCAGAACAGATAACAATAAAAATCAACAAGTCCAATAACAATAAATATTTGCACAAACAATATTACGCTCCCACAAATCTCTCCTGCTCTCTTTTACTCGAAAACTTGTTCCTACGTCCTGGATTATCCGGCGTTTCCTGGTTAGTACGCAACAGATTCCGTCTTCCTTCTTTTAATGCTACTTTCCGGAGGTGTTTATAATTCTGAAATACTGCATCTTGTCCTAATAGATTTAGTCCAAAGAAAATGCGTCGCCTTTCAGAATTTCCACTAAAATTTCAGTACACAGATTACTCCGACGCAAAACATTCACTCCGTAACGTTTGTTGTAACTACAACCACTATAATAAAGCCTCCAAACAGATTTCTGAAAATAAAGCTAAAAGATGTAAGCTGGTTTAAAAAAACAAGATATCACCACTCATCTTCCTTAGTTGGTCAACTTATGTCGCCGTCCAATTAAATTCCACTTTATCTTTAGTTTTTCGGCATATCGCAGTTGACATTCGTCTGGCAGAATAAACCACCTCGTGTTTGTTTTTCCCCCACATTATTAAATTAGTTTAGACGTACTGTGGTGAAGACACAATCAGTTGTGTTAAATGCTATTAGTACGATTCATTGCGCCTTCTAACAAATAACTCCGTCTATTTTCTTGCATTTTTCGGCCCATAATTTTGCTTTCATATGCGCTTCGTTGGCAATCCCTGTTTCTTGTTCGCTAGGTATCTAGTTCTTTCATGTTTGAACTTTAATAATTAAGAGCTGAAACTTTATAGATTTGAATTATGTCAGAAGATGACGAACTGAGATTCGTTTACAACACGATTTTTTTTATAGAGGGTAAAAAGAACGTAAAGACGGTAGAGAGGAAGAGGGGGAGAAGAGCAGCAGCAGGTTTCTCGCGCAATCATCTTTCATTTTTCAGAAGCTCCTTGGCCTGCTTGGAAAGCGTTACAGCTTATCTCTAGATTTAAAAAAAAGCTTGGCATAGGTTCGGAAATATATTAGCAGCATCTCGTAGTCCTTTGTCTGATCCTCGCTTTTCCGTCAGCTACAATTTGATATGACATCACTGAAGACAGATTCGCTGTACACAACCTGCCTTCTTTTGCACCATGACAGCACCTACCTTTCATTTTGCGGAGGAAACTTTGCACAAAGTGGGTGGTCCAATTCAGTGTAAATGGATGGAATGACAACAAGATCGAATAAATTCCATTTTCTATTTACAAGGATGGCATCATCCGCACCGTTTGTGGATTCCCACATCCAATGTTGATGGTCATTCTTCATGAAACAGTTGCCATAGAACGTGAGAGTCGCAAAAAGTAGTGTCGCAAGACGATCTCTGCTTTTATTTTCACTGTGATGTACTGATCAAAACTTCCAATTCTACACACATGTTCCTGCACCGTTCATAACCTTGCACAGGAGTTGGAGTCGTCCGTGTAGCAAATTTGTAGGATTTCTCGTTACGGACGATTCCAATTTCTCTCTACTTTAATAAAACGTATAAAGTTCTGCATCGTCAGCTATCGATTTTGGTAAGTAGCAGATAATGGAACTGATAAGAAAATGCAAGGCGTAGAATGGTAAAACAAGGAAACAGAACTTCACAAGCGTGAACAAATTTGGAAATGGATGGGTTTACAATAAAGATAACGCCACCAATTTTAACGAATGGAATCTTCCCATCTATGGCGAGAAGGTTTATGTCGTTCATTTGCCGGCAGCAGCCTTCTTTCTGTTGGTTTCATGAACAGTGATAACATCGTATTTGATGCGGTTAGCGGCATCAAAAAAAAGAATGTGAAGGTCATTATTTTAAGAGAATGACCAGGTGTTATATATGCATAATTGAAAGCATGAAGTGCCATGTTAGTGTGTCCGTGCTTTTCAGATCCAGTACCGTTCCTTCCCTTTTGGCATGTTGAATGATGGGCTAGCATGGTTTTTCTGGAATTCCAAGATAGCAGTGGTAGGAGGTTCTCAAGCCTTCAACTGCAACCGCTGTCTTTGTGGATCAAAGTAAAGCTTTCTGCCTTGTAACTAATTTCCTCCAGGCCAACAACGAACCCTGGAGTTGGTTCACCAACAGCTCGACGATGGTGACAAGCGAAATCGATGCGACGATTGTGATTAATATGCTGAGCGAAGACTGCATAATGATGTACTGTTTCACGAGCTCTGGCTATTTGATAACGGCTAATCTGGGAAGGTCCATCTGTCCAGCTTGGACGCATATAAATTATATATTTTTATGAGTTGCGCACCATTTGTGATCTGTTTGTAAACGAAATGGAGTAATTTGAACAACGCGATTAGTTCTGGGAATGAAAAACTGTGTGTAAACGCACAGATTTGGTAATCTTTTGACCAACCTCTATTTCGCCTACAACGCAATTCATGGTGGAGAAAACACAGGTAAAAAAGGACAAAGTTCTAGGAGTTGATCTATCCCTGGGGAATGCCCTATGCATTCGACTTCAGTAAGCATCGCTGGAGATGACTGAATGCATATCTGACCTTTACAATGACTCGCGGTGGCCTACCGATGTATCGAGCCAGTGCTGCTATCCCCCCAGACAAGTCTGCTACCAATTTGCCGATCTCGGAGGGGATGAAAAGCTTGGCGAGCCTAGGGGCGCAGGGATCGACCCCTATGTGCATTACAGAGCGCCTCCGATCACTGCGCCACACGCGCCCTTACAAGTATAAATATGGGATAAGATTATTGGAATTGTGCACAAGGAAAAGAAACACATAAGGATTTCTCCATAAAAGGCAAAGTAGTAAAACCAATTGTTACGAGCCTCATAAACGGCTCAGTGGATAAAAGAAGGAATGTGTATAGCGATAAGTGATACACAATCGTCTCATTGCCTAAGAGATTGCTCTTTACGGAGAGAATTTGACTGCCAAAAGCAGTACGGGTAGAGAAGAAAGTCCACAGCAGATCAGACAACAGAAGTTAAAGATAGGATAAGAGTGGCGCAACAAACTCGGAGCAGCGTTACGATGCTAAGGTTAAAGCAAAAAAGGTAGAATTATGATGTATACGGGTATAGCACGACCCTTTGCGCCAACTGGTCAGGATCGCTTGTTGCTAAAATGCTATAACCAAGCAAAAAGAAAAAAAAAACCGGATAAGCGACTTCAAGATAAAAATGCGCTTAAGTTCTCTTCAAACTATTGGTGTTTTTACGCCCTCAGATAGCTATGTTGATGGAAACAATGACAGTGTTTGGGAACAGCAATGGAAAGGTCGCTATTACAAGGAAACAGAAAGAAACCACAAATCTAGATCTGCAGTGATGTGTGCTAAACAGGTGAACACTGGATACGTCTGATGTATACAACACTTCTTGCTTGAGTCTTTCAGCGGCTGCCGTCGAAAATGTGAACAGTAGAGATTGCAGAACGCAATGCTTACAGCAAATCCCAAAAAATAACTTTCACTTAACCTCGGCACTGACCAATAATTCACTGTTATCCTTGATGAACAAACACGAGGTTGTTCTTACAGCATTTATTCATTCACATCAGCTTACATAATAACACAATACGTGACGTTTCAGCGGTTTCGCCTTCTTGAGAGCAAGGCAGAGTGAAAGTAACAAGCGATCTGCTTAGAGAAATGCTGCCATAACTTCAGGAGACAAAACGATACACAAATGACTATTCGCATAATGAACAGCTTCTTTTGAACAATCACCGTTTCGTTCTTTTTACATGTTCCAGTCATTTGATGGAGACCAGCAGCACGGAATCTTACATGGGTGTTTTAGATTCTAAAACCTTAGCGTGCACAAGGTTTGAACCGTCTTGAATAAACTCCAAAAACCCAGAAATGAACCGCTGGAAGGTCTGCCTTGCGACAACGTGTGATGTCGTACCACATCTCACACTGACTTTTTGACCTAAGCCACGTACATTTCTCGCCCATGTAAGGCTCTGTGTGGCTGGTAAGCATCAAATGACTGGAACACTTAAAAAGAACAAAACGAAGAATGGAAAATTGGGTGACAGAAGGACAAAATAAGGGCAAAAGGCCTCAGCAGTACACGTGAGCCCCCGGAAAGGGTAATCGTGGGTTCGAATCTAACGTAGGAGCGAAGTCACGTAAATATCTCAGCATCATAGTGGTTGTATCTCATATCACACTCTTCCGTGAAAAATTATTGAAGGCAAAAAATAAAAAAACTAACAAATGACATGGAGAACATGGAGAATGTGTGAGAGAAGGTCAGTATGCGAATAATCATTTATGTATTGTTTTGTCTGCTAAGGTTATGATAGTGTTTGGTTCAGTGGATTGCGTATCAATTTGGCACATTCAGGCTGCCGGTGGGGAAACTTCCGAAATGTCAACTTTTGTGTATTGATAAGCGCTGTAATAACAACCTCGTGCTTTCTCATCAAGGAAAACAGTGAAATATTGAGCAATGGTTATAATCATTTATAAGTGTGTAGTACAGGTGTTATGGGTATGCACAGACTGTAAATCGCATGTAGATAGTCGAAGTTGTATGGATTGCACGTTGTAAAATAAATTCTAGGCACGATACTTACAGCATTACCCCTTTTACCGAAAGCAGTTTTGATGATGTCAAGTACACAACAATGCTAGAGTTACATCTACAGAAACCTCCTCTTATGAATGCTTAGACAACTCTTCGCTGTAGAAGGATATTCCTAAATGTAGAAATTTAGCATTCAGATACAACGGAAATATCTTGTTCCTTTTTAGGCGGCTAGAATCAGTGGCAGGTACTCTATTGACCAGCAACGATATTTCAGGAATTAAGCTCGGCCGAAAAACACTTGTTGATAAATGTTAACTATAGACAATAGGCGCTCTCGAATGCAGCGAGGCACCATTACCTGTTTGGTGGGCTCGAGAGCAAAATGTTATGACAAAACAACTCTGTGTGGTAAAATAAACAAATGGGAAGAGAGCGAACCATATATGGTCCATAAGATAGCGAATGAGGTTTACAGAAACAAATTTCAAACTAAATTGAGACTAACAACGACGGTTTCAAACACAAGTAACCAGATTTTCCTCTCATACAGCAAAACAAAGTCACCTTTGAAAATATGTCACGATGATTTCCCCACCGCGAAACAATCTTCTCAAGGGATTGTGTTCGCTTGAAATTATTTATCAAGCTTTGTAGATGGGGCTCATCTCCACTCACAAAGAACTTGGCTCCTATGCTAACCTAGAATGAAATCATCTGCATGTGAATACAAGATTATACAAAAAAAATATACTGTGAAAAAGATCCAGACCGTTTGCTCGACAAGTTGACCAAATTTTCCTAAAGTAGAGCCTCTACAGCCGTCGTCATCATCAGTTCCCTTTATCCTATCCAGCTTCTTAACCGGAAATATCTTGGCATTGTGATTAGTGGTGTCGTGCCTTTCCTCAACTGTGGGTCTTCGGCCAATCATTTCAAGAAAAGAGAAGCCAGCACCACTGTCCACACCATTATCTTGCCAAGAAGACCGAGATTTCAACTTAAAACAGAACGTATCCTCTGGTAAAACAACGCTGAACGATCCTCACTGGAACAAATACATTCTCTACTGGACAAAACAGTATGATAAAAAAGGAAGCAATACTGAACTTTGGCAAATCAAATCCTACAATAACAATGTAGTGTAGCACAAACCAATGCGTTTAAGACTGACCTCCCGAATAAACTCGGATTGCATCTCAATATGAGTTTCACTCATCTTCTCGTTACCCCTGTTATCATCTAGAGAACATTCATCATTAATGTCGTCTTTCTTTATTTCATTAGCGATCTGAACAACATCGCATAAAAGTGAATGCAAAGTCCTTTACTATTAATAGCTTGGAGAAAAATTTACCTGATTTTTCTTCAACCAAGAAATATGCTCCTCGTTGAAAGGGTCAAATCTGATATCAAAGTCATTGTTAAGTAATAAACAAAACAACACCGTGACTATAAACAAAATGAAAAGCAAATCATAATTTGCACGACTACCTCGTGAACGGTCGGACAGCTGCAGTCTCGCCAGCCGCTTTATCCATGGATTTGATTGTTTTCTTTAACGGTTCAACAGTACTGCCCAGAACCTTTGATAAAACCTCAAGATTTTTAGCTCGTTCTTGGAAAGCCTCCTAAAACGACGAAACACTGCTCATGAAACTATAGCTACCCGAAATTCTCCTTCAATAAAGTTTAGGATAAGGTGAAACACTACGTACGTCCGCGTTATCGTCATCACTTCCACTAGAGGCAAATTTTAAGTCGAGTTTGAACCGTGGGTCAGAATTAAAACGTGCTTCCAACTTCATAAGTTTCTCACCTTAACAGTATGGTTTGAATTAACCAAATAAGTTTACAATAAAACATGAATGCTGGCAACTGGACACTTCAAGAGCTTAAAATATTTTCCAGTTGGATCACCTAATCGAAAAAAAATGAAATTCTAACACCTTTCTTCCCTTCATGGCGACAGGTAATGTTGAATGAACCCTCTACATTGCTGTCATCCGACGAGTCATCTTCAAAAAGTTTCACTTGTGCGGAGGGGAATGATGCTATCCCTGTGTGTGAGGAAGTGGCGTTTTCCTATAATGTACTATAGTGAACGTAAGCCAGCAAAAGATTCTTGAGAAAAATCACTGATAAGGAAAACCACTAAAGGTATAAAGTGTTCCCCATTAAAATGCAAATAAACGAAAACATGAGCAATTAAACCTTAGAAAATGACTAACAAGAATGAAATTATGTAACCGTTTGTTCTGAACAAACGGTGGTCAACGAAACAGAAGTATATCACCATTCTTTTCTTCACTATGGACAAACACCTTAGATAGGCCAACAATACGGTTGAGAGAGAGGCGAAACGAAGGACACTCTTGGTGTGATGGTGAACGCATTCGCCCCCGGAACCGGAAAAAGTGATAGCGTGTTCTGTCCCCATCGCAGACACCAGCGATACGGAGTTTTGCAAATAACTCGGGATCACTATGGTTATATCTCAAATAACACCCTGCCATTAAAAAAGAGTGGGCAGTATTTAAAAAGTGACGAAACACCTTAGTACACCAAAAAACGTCACTGTGGTCATCTCATGGAAAAAAAACAGAACAAGAGACAGGAGTATCTGACCAGTGGTATACAAGACCACCATCAGAAGATGTTTCATCCAAACTAACACTGCAGAATAATTTAAAAGAAAAAACAATACTACGACTAATGAAACTGATTACCTCGTCATCGTCACTGTCAGTAAAAACAATACGCTTGGCCCTGTTGTCAACGTCTCTAAGTGCTTGAGACAAAATAGCCTGTCGCTGCTGCTCGAGTAGTTTCTTCGCCCGTATACCTTCCACTCGCTGCGCTTCCGATTTTGCTCTTTTTTCCAATTTTTTCTCATCTTCGAATAACGACATCCTTGAATGAAGAAAGACTTCTACACATAAGAAAACCTACAGCAATAAAGAACAGCTGACGAAACATGAAGGACAGAAATACAGTGCATTCACAACGACCTTTATCAAGAGCAATACCATTTGAACAATCATATCGAAGAGCACAACGCTCATGAGAATTTAAGTAAAGATGGGCACCTTAGTTCTAAATGGACAGCAAAATGAAAAAGACCGATAATTGCTGCATAATTTCGACAGGCTTAACAAGAGCCAATAAGTAACCAAAAACAAGCATTTTCTAAAAAGATCATTCTCAAGCTGGTTGAAAATAACAATACAAAAGACCAGAAGAGAAATACAAAAAATTGAAAAGATTAGGTCAGGTGGCAAACCGCAATAAGAGGAAATGAAACAGGAAGAAACCCATAAACAGATAAACACAAGCAATGTTGCCAAGATTTTTAAACCGTCAATTTATGGAACAGGTCAAACTTGCATGTGATGTACTTCGTATTAAATCGAGCACATTACTCTGGACTACGAATCAATAACCGCCGCTAGCAGTTGAATGTCCTCTAGATTACTATTTAACACGGCTACTAGACTTTCTAGACCATCTTGGCATCTATCAAGGTACTTTTTGAGACTCAAGGCATCTGCTTCATCGATGAAGCCGATATCTTTGGACGCAGAAGACCGCAACGTGGCGTCATTGACACGGATTGTTTCCGAAATTTCAGTGATTCTACTCTTGATCTGCTGTGGAGCATTCAGGCGTGCATTTATTGATTCTAGCGCCGACTGTATGCTTTCCTCCCTGGCATCAAAGCCTTGAGTGAATCGTTGTGACATCAGTTGCATGGATAACACCCCTAATTGGACCAACAGTAATCAACTTCTCAAGAGTCATCGAAATTTAACAAATCAACGCTTGCAATATACCTCAGAAGCCGATGCGAAAGCTGTTTCTGTATAACCTTTTGCCGAGCAAAGTGCACAGCAACAGCTGAGACGTTGGATTCAATCCGACCGATTTTTGAATTCATAGAATCCACTACTGCATTCTGGGCGTGCACATTTTCGATAAGGACTTTCTGCCGGGCTCGCAACTGCTCGAAATCACGAATCGGATACGGAACAAGTCGTTCAGGATCTGGATTTTCTCGAACAGCCTGTGCCCACAGCGAAGCATCGAAACCTTCATTGAAAGGTGAAAATATAGGCAAAACATTGGAAACAGTAAATAAATAACAAAGGTAAGTTCTTCAACCTAGATATATAGTGCTTTGTACTATTCAGAAAAAAAGTAGGTGCAAAGAAAAAAAAAGAGTGAAATGATATTAAAAATTTGTGGAAACATGACCAAGGAGTAAAAGATTATGAAAACAAATCCTGATGAAAATGTTAAAGTGTAGAATATAAGAAGAATTATAGCACACACCAAATCCTTACCTATGGGCCCGGATACCGCAATAGTAGCGATGCCCTTCAATACCTGCAAGACACTGGTCCAACCAGCCCTAGATGGACCAAATCTTTCATCCTTGATAGCAGACTTGTTTTAGACCAGCTTCCTCCCTCCAATCCAAAAAAGCCTGACTACTACCTGTTAAGGAGATCTGGGAAGGCCAATGCACCACTATCTCAGGATTTCAAGTAGAATCGAACAGATCAGCATTCAACGACACTCATAAAGAAAAATGGAAATCAACCAATAGCAGCCGATTCCATACTCCAGCCTGAAGGCCTTTGTAGATGATGGATGAGGGAAAAAATCGAATGCAATAAGTGCAGTTATCCTCATCTGTGATATCATGTCTTGTAAAAAACCTGGATCTATATGAATTTACAGAAAAAAAAATTGTGTCAAATAAACAATGTTTCATAAGAAAAGATCCAAAAAAAACCCACTTAGAATATAAGAAGTCTTCGCAACCTGCACAGCAGTTGTATTTCACATCAACTCTTATCACTCATAGTGTAATGAAAGGTAAGATTGGTTCTTCAAAGCCGACACCATCACAAAATAACCATTCTATATCTAATAACTATCTACAAACAAAAATGAGAAGACATAAGTGAGATCGGATCAGTTGAGCACTGCCGTTATAATGACACTGTTTCTAACGCAGCTCATACGACTGAAAGAAAGTCACCCCTGACTTGCTTGGAAGAGAAGTACATGCAAAACAATGAAAATTATGCCTTAGAAAAGAACATGAGACTTAACAACGGAGTACGAAATTGCTATCATCTAATGCGACAACCAGTTGTAAACCTGAGCTTAGTGGGCGTATTCACTAAAGAGAAATCCAGGCACTGGCACTAACTACTCCACTTAGTATATCTGAACTGTAATAAGCGATTAACAAAGCTAAATTGTAAAACGTATGGCGTTGATTTTTGAGAAATGAGTCATGTATTCGAAATCAACAAGCATCGCGATGGTGGTTGTATGCATATTTGACCTATACAGAGAATTACGGAAGCCGACCGATGTATCAAAGTAGTGTTCCTATCATAAAGATATTTGCAAAACTCTGGACTGTAGGGGTCCGCGGTGGAAAACGAACGTGCGATTACTCCTTCCGGGGGCTAACGCGTTCACCACCACACCATGTGGGTCCTTCATCTGCCACTCCGCTAGTTTTCGATTTACCAGTGCCATCAGCAATTACCCGTCAACGGGACTGATTTAAGGAGCGCTAATCGGCATTAAACACAGTGGTTTTCCTATCCTTCCAGATTTGCCACCAATTTTTCTATCACGACGGACGCAATTTGCATATGGCGCAAGATGAAACCGAGGAAGGTGCGTATTCCACAAAACCAATCTTCTCAATGCCCTACTCTCACCCATATAAGTGATCCACGTGAAGAAAATGCCCAATGAGAGATACACTATGTGAGATGGCTACACCAAATACTGTTTAAATGATGACATAAGTACACCACACAAACCAACACACCTGTTGGAGGATCTTTTAGATATAGTTCCTTTTGTCGCTTGTCCATTTGTACACGAGAGACAATTCTCTCTTTATCAACTTTAAGTTGAGATTCTAGTTGCTGCTTTTGCGGAGCTTGATTAAGATACTGCGACAATTCTCTGCTCGTTATTCGGCCTCGGAACTTTTCAGTTACATAGATACATATCTGGAAAAAACATGATAAGACCACTGCACTATATGAAGAAAACCAGAGTGGCAAACAAATAAGAATAAGTGGAGGAAGTTCAGAAGACACACCTCAGTGCAGTTATCAGGTAGGGCTCTGACGCTCTCAATGTGTGCGTGTACAGTAGGCTTACTCCCAAGGATAATAAAAAGCACATCAACAAATTTCTGTTTCTGTTCGCTGGTCTGATATTCGGAAAATGGAGCCTTGACAACAAGAGCGACAATGCCATCAGATTCGGTGTAATCTGATGTTCGATTATACCCTATGCCCTAAACGACAGAGAACCTCCATTTTTGAGAATCAACACAGATCATTTCATTGAAATTTCCCTTTCTATGTTTGATTTTTCAAAGGTATTCTCAAACGTATGAATACCTCAACAGCAAAACTCCATTTAGTATTTGTCTCTTATGACAAGACCATTTACCTTTATGCGATGAAATGGTCCAAGTTGAGAGTACTGTACTGGTTGCTGACCATCTTTATAGTAACCGCAACCAACTCCCATAGCAGCAGCTAACTGATTTAACTTGGCAATCATCTCATCACGTTCATCGCCAAACAACTCGACTTTTGTTAGTGATCGAACAAGTGCATCAGAGTCCTACATTTGTTCCGAAAATGTCATTCACTAGCATGGAAAAGGAAAAAAGTCACAAATAGGTCGAAGGCTTAATCACCTGTAGAATCCCTTGAAACGTTTGTTTAGTTTCCACAGCGGGCTGTGCTGCGAGAGTAGACCCAAATAATCCACCAGTCATAGGCTTTGAGCCGAAAAGACCAGTTCCTCCAGTACTACCAAAGCCCGTCGTTGTTGGCTTCGAAAACAATCCACCAGTTGTTGATGAACCGAAAAGACCTCCCCCAGCAGTCGTTGTCACGGTTTTTGTGCCAAAAAGACTACCAGAAGTTGCCGTCGTCGTTCCGAAAAGTGACGTTGTCGTACCCGACTGTGGAACGCTGCCAAATAATGGCTTCGGTGTGGACCTAAACAACTTCTTAATCAACATTCAAGGCATGGCTTCAAAAGAGTTGTCCTCAGAATTAAAGACTAGAGAATTTACGTAGTCGTTGTAGCCGAGCCGAAAAGTGAAGGAGCTGAAGTCGTTGTGCTTGAGCCGAAAAGCGAAGGGGCTGAAGTCGTTGTGGTTGTACCGAAAAGCGAAGGGGCTGAAGTCGTTGTAGCAGTGGATCCAAAAGTGAAACCAGACGAGGTACCAGTTGTGGGCGTCGATCCAAACAGCGGTTTACTGCCGAACAAACTCATCTGTAAAGCGAAAACGACCTTAATGTGAAGGAGAAAAATTGGGACGGAAACAGCGCCACGTGACAGTTGTTTGAGAAAGAGCGACAATGCTGTGACAAAACAAGGTCACAGAGGGAGAACGATTTTATAGAATAAGATTTTTTAATCTTCGAAACGACAAGCGATAGAGTACGCATTTGAGCGGAAATCCAGAACTACGGACATATTACTATAGCTGACTAGAAGAAGATAATGTTACTATGTGAAATGAAGCTTGAATAGAACAAAGGAGTACTACCCCAACACTACAATACACCACAATCTTCCCTTGGCACTGCTTCCAGAATGCGATCTCAATTTGTACTTGCTGTAATTTCACAAGTTTCGTCCGTAAAACCACTCATGCTCCGCACCCACACTGCATGTGGTCTTGGCTTACTCCAAGCTTGTTCTTTACACTGTGACTTTTGATGTATACGGCTACTTGACTTTTTTCATGACCATGAAAATAAACAGAATAAAGCTCTCGGCGTTGATCAATCCCTGAGGGACGCGCCATATATTGGACTTCATTAAGTATCATGGGAGGTGATTGAATGCATATCCCCTGGCAAGTTAAACAACGTTGGGCCTGGTTAGTACTTGGATCGGAGACGGATTGGGAATACCAGGTGTCGTAAGCTTTTCCAGTTTTGCGCTTAGAGATCACGTATATTGGCAATTAGGGTAGTTTCAACTGGGGCTTTTTCCACACATCAACGACGATCTCTGATCAGCACCTTTTTCTCATTTACACACTATCAGCGATTCTCTTAGAATCTATGCAGAAATGCAACTCATGTTCTTGCTTACGGCCATACCACGTTGAAAGCACGCCATCCCGTCCGATCTGGCAAGTTAAGCAACGTTGGGCCTGGTTAGTGCTTGGATTGGAGACAGCTTGGGAATCCCTAGGTGTTGTAAGCTTTTCCAGTTTTGCGCTTAGAGAACTCGTATATTGGCAATTATCTGGCTATCTGGCCTTTACAGTGGCTCACGATGGGACTACCGACGTACCCAGCCAGCGCTGCTATCGTTCCAGACAAGTCTGGTACCAATTTGCCGACACTGAAAGGATGGCAGGCTTGGTGAGCATTGGGCGCTGGCATCGATCCCATGTGTATAGCAAGGAGCCTCCGAGCACTGCCGTATCCGCCCTCTTGACTTTTATAACCATAGCTATGACAGTGCACCGGTACGAAGATTTCTTTTTATTCTATCTTATAAGACTCGTCTTCACGTCTACTATGCGTATCCCAGCACTCTTATCATTCGATTAGTTTCCTCGCATGCATCATCCGCGAAGTTCCGACTTTTTACATGCGGATTCGACTGGTGCATGAGGATTTTCTCTTCATCATGAATGTCTTTGAATAGCCGAGTCGATTCTCTATGAAGTGCTTGGCCTGGCTAGCGCGTTTCCACTTTGATTGCAAAGGGTGATCTCGACTCCGGCGAGATGAGAGGCTTGGTGAGCCTGGTCCTGAGAAGCGGGATCGAACTAGCGCAGCGTTCGTGATTCGGCATCATTACCACTGTGCTATCCACTTTGTGGTAGGAACATTTAAACAGCGAAAATGGTAAGTGTTTGACATCTACCCAGTTCTACTTCGTTGATGATCTTGGAATCGCTACGCTATTCTAGATATCCACTTGATTGTGCAACTCGTCTCTTTCTAGTCTTCCAGCTTTCTGTTTATGTTTATTACTTTGTATTTGTGTCCTTATTGTATTTATTCTCACATTCTACTTACATTTGCCATGTTGTTGTGTATTTATTACTATATTTATTTATTCCTCCCAACGGTTTACCGCTTCATCGTGGTTGAAGGTGTTCCTGGGTGTCGGGCTGCGATGTACAGCGGGGGAGATTCATCCCTCCAGCAGGGTCGCCCAAGCTGAGAAGGAGTCCGACGTTTCCATCAGTAAGCCTAGCTAAGAGTAAACCAATGCCAGGATCAACCACCGTCCTGGTATCAAAGTCGCATGGTGGCTGATTTCCCTGTGATCCACAAGGGCTGCGACTGCCTGTCGTGGTGACGACCTGGGGCAGACTTTGGCCAGGCTTTCCTCGGGATTCCAGGGAACCACAATGGCTTAACCAGCAAATCTCTGAAAGATGGTGATTATGCTGGGGCCCGCACAACTAGTGAGAATGGGACGTTCAAGTATCAAGTAAGTAAGTATATTTATTTATTATTATTTTCTCTATTTATGAGTATTTTCATGGCGAGTAGTGTGATTCATGCGTATTTTCCATTTGAATTAGCTCTAGGCAGTTTGGTAAGGCTTTATTTGACGTCCCGAGAAACACTAGGCTATTCCATATCGTCACCACATTCACCCACTAACTTTTTGCGGATTGGGAGACGTTTTGACCTCTTCTGGCTAGATTTACTCCAGAATGGCGGGAGTTAGCTTTGGCTAAATGGACTTCTTTATGGGAATCTCCGACCCCCCTTCCAGCCTTTATAACACTACTGCGAGCTGGTGTACATCGTATTCCGAGAGAGAAAAACTGCCTCGATCCTCCCAAGGTGGTAAACCATTGTGGCGAGTACTGTTTTCTTACTTGGATACTTGGATAGCTCGTCTTCACTAGTTATGCCGACCCCAGGAGAATTTCCACTTTTTCGGAGTTTTGTTGGTTTAGCCATTGCGGTTCCTTGGAGTTTCGAGGTCAGCCTGGCCAAAGTCTGCTCAAGGTGTCACCACCACAAGCAGTCGCTGCGCTTGTGGATCGGAGGGTGTTTGCCACCATGCGACTAGTTTGATACCAGGACGGTGGGGGGATCTTGGTAATGGTTATATCATATAATTTCTTAACTCCTTGTGATCTCCTTTACGTGCGTACTCCATTGAGAATTTAGCAGTTTTCTTAGATCCCAACCAAAATTTCGATTTTGATATTGAATACAGAATTTGAATTACAGAAGTGTGTAGAGCAGTTATGGGTAATACGCGTACCTTCAAGGATTCAGAAATATAAAGTCACGTTTCAGAAGCGTGAAAAACGTGAATCCCTCAAGTCAAAAACAGATTAAAGGATAAAGGGTAAAGCTCTCAGCGTTGATTAATCTTTGAAGAATGCGCCATGCATTTGACTTCATTGAGTATCGTTGGAGGTAATTGAAGGCATATCTGGCCTTTACAATAAGTCGAGGTGCCCTACCGATGTATCGAGCCAGTACTGCTATCCTCCCAGACAAGTCTGGTACCAATTTGCTGACCCCGGAGGGATGGAAGGCTTGGTGGGCGGGCCATGAGCTAGGGGGATCGATTCCACGTGTGTGTCGCAGTGGCGCCTCCAACCACTGCGCCACACGCGCCCCAAAACATACTAACTCTTGAAAATAGGCCAATCCGTTGAACAGTGTATTTTCTAAAAGCCCAGCACCCAACATTGCGTCCTACTTTTTTCTATTAAGTTTCACGACAAGACATAGTCTGGGACAATCGTGAATTTCTAGAAGATGCGGACCATATGATCGACATTTCGCCCTTTGTTACTTGTTCCCTGTCACGATTTTCTTCATGATTCGAGTCTGTTCCGTTAATAAGCAGCACAATTCCTTCCATTGGATCATGGGAATAGCTTCCATAAAAAATGCCATGTTATTTCCAGAAAACTAGCGATTAGAAAGTACTATGTCCGTTTGGGCGTCCTCTCAAACAGTAGTGCTTGTTGAAAGCGGTTGTGGACACCCTAAGCGAAATCGCATTGCTCTGTCGGCCCTCTTTTTTAGTGGAGATTGTAAGCGGTCGGTGAAGTAACCGTATTTTCGTGACCAGTTTTCGAAAGAAATGAATTAAGGTTCTTATGTTGAGTATGTCAATTCTTTGGTGGACTAGCGGTGACAAGTATGATTGACGTATACGCAGTAAAGTCTTATTCTAACTAGCAAAGGGTAGATATGTAGGAACTGTTTTCCGAATAGTCCCCATTTTCTGGATTACTCTATGTTTCCTATATTGCTCACTATATTAACTATAACTATGTTCACCATAGTTACTACATATTAAATGTGTTTACTGCTAGACATATTTATCCTTGCCCTGGTGTAGATTTTACCTTACAGCTGATTCAAACTGCGCTTGTGAGCTCTTCACAGGCTAACATTAACAATATGGCTAGGAATTAACCACGACCACAATAGTGCAGTTTGCCTCGAGACGATGCGTAGGATTGCCATCGCCCTTCTACATCGCTTTGTTATCCCAATCGCTCTTCTCCGCTCACCTTCCTTTCGATTTGCCTTTGCTAGAATAATGTTAACCAGCTCTCACACTTGTGGATCATCGACCCCTCATGTAAGTGCTATGCGTTGTTAATCTAGCAACTGTCTCAACTTTCGCTCTCCGAAAGTATTCTATAAAGCTTGCCACATCAATTGATCTACTTATCATTCCGAGGCGCGTGGATCCATCGATATCGGTTGATGTATTTGTATGACATGTGATTTACTATGATAATGTTATGGTCGCTCTACCGAATCGTCTTCCTCATTACTAGCGCAACTTCTTTCCTTCCTTGAACATCCTTCATGTTGATCACATTAATAACTGCTCTTTTTTGTATACAAGTTAACCTCATCGCGCCATTATCATAATCTCACACTTCCCTTTTAATATGTCCACCTTCCATGTCGAGCCGTTGAATTCTATATCACACTCGCATATCATGCCACTCCACCAGCCTATGCCAGAGCTGCTCTCTTGTCCGATGGGTTACCTCCTGCTCATCATCTTACCCTCGCTTATTCATCCCCGTCAATATCGCCTTGTCGCTTGTATTGTTTCGGTATGTCGTTGTTGCTGTAGTAATAGTTTAATTACGCAAGTTTAGGGTTTGCTATATCACGAGATGTCCCGCGTGACAGTCACGAAAAGTCGAGCGTCGAAGTCCACTGATTAACTGATACAAATTTTGGTGCATCGGCCGAGCCGATTCGAACTCAACGCTCAACGAAACAAACCGCAGTACGGCTAACCTCGAAGCGGGAAATCTAAGTGCAGGTACGTTCTATTTGCTACACAAAGAAAAAATAAGAATGACAACCATCTTTTCTCAGGCCAAGAGATTCTAACAAAAGCGATTAACTGCTTTACATCCTATTTCGACAACTATGAATATGAGGGAAACACCCCAGTAGTACCCCTCTGACGAAGCTAGGCGAACTGAAGACATCACTTTATCACCTGTATCACCTGTAGTCCATTTGATCGTCGAGTGACTCGAGCGGGCGCCGGTAAATCCTCCATTTTTCCCTGTCTCGTGTAAGAGTAGCCCACTGGGTTCTGTTAGCTCTACGTACTCGTCGAGCATCATATCTTTCTTCTAGGCACTTCGTGAAGAACTCTGACCATCGGGTCGGTGGTCTTCCTGCAGTACGTTTAACATCCCGAGGAATTCAGTCACTAACGGCCCTTGTTCATCGGTTGTCATCCATACGCATTACGTGTCCGGGCCACCTTGTCTTCGATTGTTTGGCGTACAGAACGACATCTTTGATTTTTTGATCGTTGACGCAGATCGGGACTTCGGATCCCATCCCTTACTTGTGTGAAACAGGATACTCCTAGCATCGTCCTTTCGACTGCGCGTTCGGTAACGCTGAGTGGTCTTTCATCCTGCTAACGCAGCTACCAGGTTTCTGACGCATACGTTAGGGCAGGTAGTACCGTTGAGTCGAAAACTGAAGACGTCATCACACGAAAAGGAACTTAAAAAGAAAAAGCAGCGTCGGCTAATATAAACACCCAAGACAGTGCCTAGGCAGCACTGGATAATTGCACTAGAGCTGCGGACTGCATTGACTCCCAAACTCCCATACCACACGAACTAAAGAAAAAGTTTAAAAAATAAACGTAGATAGAAGAGTGGAGTACTTTGACAAGGCAGGACGCTACCTATATAATCTCCTCGAGCTGAATAGTATGCTTATGCTTACGCAAAAAGTAACAATAAAAATGATCACAAATCTCTCCACCGGTGAAAAATCTACCTATTCCCTATTTCCATCCATTCAATGCATGTGGAAGATTATTTTAATGTTAAACTACTTGCTAAACTGTTTTCGCGGGAAAGCTATAATGTTCGTCAAGCAATACGATATTTCACGAGAATCATATCCTGTGGTGGTATATCATCTAAGGACCAACAGTGACAACAGACAAGCCCTGGTAAATCAATTGTTGAAACGGCTACACAAAGCACAAGTACGGAAAGCATTCTCTATAAAGGATAAAGGGTAAAGCTCTCGGCGTTGATCAACCCCCTGAGGGATGCGCCATGCATTCGACTTCATTAGATGTCGCTGGAGGCGATTGGATGCATATCTGGCCTTTACAATGATTCGTGGTAGCCTACCGATGTATCGAGTCAGTGCTGCTATCCAGTCAAGTCTGGTACCAATTTGCCGTTTCCGGGGGATGGAAGGCTTGGTGGGCCACGGGCGCGCGGATCAATTCCACGTGTGTGTCGCAGTGGCGCCTCCAACCACTGCGCCACACGAGCCCTTTTTCTCTATAAATAGCGAATATTCTTTATCTCTATATTGTCTCAGTATCGAGGGTACTCAAAGGTGAGGTCAAACATTCACTTGTCGCGAACTATTTAGTCATCTCTAAAGAGCAAAGTTCTCTGTACAAACTATTCTTGTGAGCTTCGTATATGCCTTTTTTCTGATCTAAGCATTAACGGCTGCTGCACTGTGCTTTAAATCGTCTGCATCAGATTGTGCTGCTCAGGAAAAAGTTCTCTCCCCTGCTGTTCAAAACATCTCTCTGCTATTCATTGTAGGATTTTTGACTTTGTCCAAAAACCCTCAAGAAGTTTGCGCGTCGGTTTTTGGCATCCTGCGCGAGGACAGTTACTTTTATATCAAAATCGTCTCCGCCTTGCTTTTGTATCCTTTGCGTCTCTAGTGTCGTACTTTATCTCGTTTTTCATTTGCTATCTAGATGTTCTTTTATACGGATACATAAAGCTTTGCTCGTTTGCTTGTATATTCATCTCCGCAAGTATTACAAGAGATTGGGAATATCGTACCTGAATTCGTGCAGTCATCATCCCTGCCATAAGGGCAAATTACCCAATTCTGTGTTTCACACAGGCGGTCATATAGGCGGTTGCGAACTAACTGACGACGTAGAATATTCGGTGGTATTTCAACTGTCGTTACCGATACCTCTAGACCTTCCCTTCTTAAGCATCGTTTTATAGCTACACTTACTTCACAGCTAATGAAGGGCAACATAAACGGGGTTTTGTCTTTGCCACGTTTTTCCTTTTGGGGGCGTCGTTCTCCTTCTAGACTTATCTCGTGGGGTTACTATTTCGTAGCCATTGGAGATGGCTATTTGCCGAGCCAAGTTGCGCGATTCTTCCTTTAGTTTCCTGGTTGTGCACACAGAGGTGCCTGTTCGAAACATGTTTCTCACAATCACCGTCTTTTTGTGTAAAAATGGGAATAGAGTAAATGGACAAAGATGTTTTTACTACTTGGTTTGCGGTATCACTTTGTGATGTGACCGCTATATCGCTATCTGACAAGTTTATTTGAAGGTTAAGAAATTTCTAACAAGTACGAGCCATCGAAATGTAACTAGTTCGAGCTGCACTACGAAGCAAGCAGAACGAAATGCTCGCCAAAATGAAGAAGTGTGCGGCGAAAGAATTTTTTTTGTGCTTTATATTTGGTGGATCACCTTTGGACGAGAATAGTTGGTGGGTCAATATTGATATGCAATAATATTAGGTCTAATGCTAAAATAACCTTACAGCGAAAGGTCGAAAATCTTTTGCGTAATTCGCATATCTCAGCATCAAGAAACACCAACAAATTGCTTACTCTTCTGATAAAAGTCAAAATAGGGTTGATAATGCACCAAGAAAATCTAGGGTCACCGTACTTGGGAGCGTGACCATACTTGGGAACGAGCGCTCGCTACTAGAGTTGGGCCCAAGTTTCTCACAATCGCAGCCCATTTCTAAAGCAACCGTTCGTAGGATCGCATTCAATCTATGTAAACTTCAAAATCGACTCCACTATCAGGCTAAACAAGGAACATTAAATAGAGATGAAAATCAAGAGGTAGCGACATTACCACCATCTCATTTCCCTAGAGCGTTCTTTAGACAGCAAGGTCCTAACGTCGAAATGAATACAAAAGTGCTCATGTTTTGGGACGATGCTCTCAAAACCCTTCCCCACTATCGCGATAGAAAGTATATCCCTAACCTCACAGCCGCACAAAAATAAGCTATGAGAGAAATTAGAGAATTAATGCATTCGAAGACCATTAGACTGTCAGTTAGTGATAAGGGGGAAGAGTTTGTAATTATTCCTGGCCAGTTAGGTGATGTTAGATGAAAGATATGATTCTCAACGAGTCCCTACAGTGAGCAGAACCCACTGGGCTATTCATGCGCGCGACAGGGAGAAATAGGGTTACTGGCGTCCGCTCGAGTCACTCGACGATCAACGGGATTACGGGTGATACTGGTGATGCTGAAAACTTAACAATGAATGGGTCAAAGTGGCAAAAGCGACGGACTTAAAACCATCCACTTTTTCGTATTATGAAGTGGATAGAACAACATGTCCCGTTTTGTGCTTACTTATTAAAACACATAAGTTAGTATCATCTGATGATCTCGTGTGAACCAGTCCATCATCTTTCAAGGTTAGACCCATTATAAGCTAAATACTTACCCAGTTGCTTAACCACATCCCAGCTCACCTCACGAACACCCAAATGTTCCTAGAACGGGTGATTGCTGATGGCAGTGATCGATAAAACTAGCTGAGAGAGGCGAAACGAAGGACCCGCATGATGTGGTGGTGACCGCGTTACTCCCGGATAGGACAATAGCGAGTTCGTTCCCCACCGCAGACACCTGGGGTCCCGAGTTTTGCAAATATCCCAGCATCATTGTGGTTGTTCCTAGAACGTCTACGTAACGCGTCTCATAGCAACGCGTACGTGATGGAGTCCTTCGACGTTACGGCGCTTTACACCACCATATCGAATGACTCCGCAATGTAAGCCTTCCTCGAACTTCTTGTTCAACCTGAAGGAACAATACTTTTGCATGGCTTGTCTATTCAGCAGCTTATGGTCGTTTTTCAGATGGTCTGGGAAATACTGCGCGCAAATTAGAGTGTTGGTAATGGGATAGCGGCTGGCACCAAGTCTTGCCATTGCGTTTATGTCTAAAATAGAAACCACCGTTATCCATATCCGGTCGCTACTTTACTGTAGATATATAGATGACTGTTTTGTCATTTTCGTTACTTAGGAGGAGATCGACAAATTCTTTGAATTATTGAATGACCAGTCTGAGTACACTAAAGTCACCCGGGACAAAGCGAGAGCGAATTGGCTTCCATTTCTCAGCGTTAAAACTAACTTATCAGATAGCAGTTACATGACAAAGTGGTGCCGAAAGCCAAGTAACAAGAACATCTTTGTTCATTTCCTCTATGCCCACCCTTCACCTAAAAGAGGGCGATTGTGGGAAACATATTTCCAAAGGCCACCTTTGTGTGCACGAACAGGGAATTAAAGGAGGAATCGCGCGACTTGGCTCGCCAAATAGCCATCTCGAATGGCTACAAAATAGTAAATCCAAAAGATAAGTTTACAAGGAGATCGACGCCCCAAGACGAAATACTTAAGAAAAGAAAATACCGTTTATGCTACTCTTTATTGGCGATGAAATAAGTGTAGCTATAAAACGATGCTTAAGAAGGGCAAGTCTAGAGAAATCGGTTGCGATGGTAGAAATACCTCTTCGTCGTCAGTTAGTTCGTAACAACCTGTGTGACCGTGTATGCGAAGCACAGAATTGCGTAATTTGTCCTCATGGCAAGGTGGGTGACTGCATGACTTCGGGTACGATATTCCTAATCTCTTGTAATACTTGCGTAGATGGGTATATTGGCGAAACAGGCAGTGCTTTATGTAATCGGATTAAAGAACACCTAGATGGAAAACAAAAGCAAGACAAAGTACGCTACTACGGACGCATAGGATGCAAAAGCATAGTGGAGAGATTTTGATGTAAAAGTCACTGTCCTCGCACAGGAGACTAAAACACCAATGCGCAAACTTCTTGAGGCTTTTCGAGTAAATGCCAAAAACCCTACAATGAATAGCAGGGACGAATGCCCAGAGATCATATGCGATCTGGTCCCGTATCTTTGGATCGATTTTTGATGTGCAGTGGTGCAGTCATCAACCATATGCGACTGTAGTCAGTTTTTCTTTTCTTCCTCAGTGGAAGACACGTAAAAACGGTGGGTTTTTTAAGCAGCTGTTGGTCATGTGATTACCATATAGATTTCCGTCTTTCTGTGTGTTATTGACGCGTTTGGCCTAGTAAATTGTATATCAGTATACCCTTCCAGGCTCTGAAGAAGGCGATACTGCCGAAACGTGTGCTACTTTTATTGTATGTGTTATTTGTATGAAAATAAACGTACGTTGTACAATAACCTCAGGATTTCTGAAAAAGAAAGCGAAGTATTTATATTCCAATGCCCAGGTTAATAGAATGTCGATCCTGGGAATTGTCGCTTGTATTCTTCATCGTTCGTTGTGTTGTCAAGCCGACAACATTGTACTGCTATTTTTGCTATAAACGGTTATAACATAAGCTTCAGACTTTGTGCTGTAACAAGTTTGTTATGAAAACCACGCAGAGATCTGCATATAATGCTTGCTTTATTTTTAAAACAGCAGTTTTTGTGTCTATGGCTTTTTCTTCTATGCACCTATTTCATCGCATTGCAAAGTTTCTGTTTACGTGGTGTTCTGTACTCTGTTTCTGTAGTCGTACAGAATTTCTGCCGTACAAGACAGGACATTTGAGGCTCGCCAACCAAAACATGGCTGATCAATATTTTTAGGACATTTCTGTTTGTTCCAGGTTGCCTTCACATACGGACTAATTGCTAATGAATTAAATGACTGTGGCGAAATAGCACTATGAAAGAGAATAGTTTTTGTCCTCTTTCAGTATATAAGCTAGGTCGAAATCTTTACGAGCGGAGCTCCAGAACGTTTCTGCCACGCTCATCTGTGTTCCTCAATGTGCTTCCTCCTTCATTGTACGCTATGTTCTAGTTGAAATAAATCCATCATAAACAAGTTATGTTTCACAGTAACCACGGTTAACAACGTCACTTCTGATCGCAAAACTTATTTGATACTTGAACGACCTTACTTTCGGAGATTTGCTGGCTAAGCCCTTGTGGTCTCCTGGAATCCTAAGATCAGCCTGGCCATAGTTTGCCCATTTCTTCATCACTACAGGTAGATTCTACAAATAATAAAAGACAAAACGAAAGAGAAATTGAAACCAAAACTGCCAAAACGACTGAAACACATTAAAATAACAACAGAAACCACTTGAAAACGTTGTACTTGAACTTGTTACAGTATGAAGAGTATTTCATACTTGATACTTGATACTTGAATGGCTCGTCCTCACTTGTTGTACGGGCCCCGGTATGATCTCCATTGTTCGGAGATTTGCTGGTTAAGCCATTGTGGTTCCCTGCAATCCCGAGGTCAGCCTGGCTAAAGTCTGCCCTAGCTCTTAACCACCACAGGCAGTCGCAGCCCTTTGTTGATCAGAGGGAGATTTGCCACCGTGCGACTTTGATACCAAGACAGTGGTGGGTCCTCGTATTGGTTTACTCTTAGCTAGGCTTCCTGATGGAAACGCCGGACTCCTTCTCAGCTTGGGAGGCCGTGCCAGGGAGACAAATCCCTCGGGTGTACATCTCAGCCCGCCACCCAGGAACACCTCCCAGCCACGACGAACCGTTGGGAGGCTGATCACAAAAACTCTGTTTAATGTAATGATATTTGATTGCTACCGTTTAGTTGTAAAAGGAGCTGCTTTAGAAATTCGCACTTATGGCAGGGTGCATATCTGGTCCAAAATAATAAATTTTGGTGGTATTTCATCCGAATTGTATGGTGTATTAATATTACCAGTATTGTATTGCTGACAGTATCGTTAGGGTTGAAAAATGGCTGGGCGAAAGACAAAGCAGGGGTCTCGGTGGTGCAATGGGCAACCCGTGATCGTCCAGAAAGGGTAATCGCAGGTTCGAAACTAGCCTGGGGCTCCAAGTTTTGTAAATATCGTTGTGGTTCTACTTCACACAATACCTTGTCATGAAAAAAATAATAGGCAGTAAATAGAAAGTTAAGGATTGGGTGTGATGTATTGTTGTATGTGTTTCAAATTACACAAGTGTATTGCGGTGTACAAATAGGGGTTCATCGCAAACAGGTTCTGCAGAATGAGAAAGAGTTAGATGTTCAATCCAGAACCTCAACTATGGATATTCTAATGCTACGGAATAGACAGGAAATATGCTCACGGTTACGGTCTTGCCTAGTGCTATGCGAACGACATTTCAATAGAAGTGTGCTGCTGCTAGTATTGCTCGGTGGTTAAGGGAATTGTAGGTAATATAGTTGATTTATTGACTGGAGTTGAGAGGAAATATAGTATGAATTCCGCATAGTACTCCAGAATATGGGTGCGTGCAGCGTATTCGTTACGGATGCCCTGCAATACAAATGACTTCGATCTCCGGCCCTTGGGCCACTAAACCTTCTATCACTCAGGTCGTGGAACATTCTATCAGTACGATGACGTTGCTGCGAAAATCCCCGTAACTCGCGAGTGTGGTGTAATCCGAAGTTCTCCGTGCGTGGACGATGAGATGAGTCAACATAAACAGGTAGAGGGACGTCGCTCCATAACTAGGGCCTTTAACAAGTTAGCTTAAGAGACGTCAAATCAGAATAAAAAGTTCGTCGACGTATTTACTGGGCATCCGCGCTAAAAGCTTGCCCAAATAGTATGATGCTCATTTTGTTCCTTTTTCTCTCGAATTGAGTGGATTTCTTACCAATCTTCAAGACTGTAATGGTCAATCTTCAAGACTGTAATGGTTAGTTGGTTACGGTGAGAACTAATCTGTTGCAGTGAGAGTGGTTTCTCATAACGAGTTGGGTTTATTTTTAAAATTGTAGTAAATAACGACATAAGCATGAACCACAAAATAAGTTATACACCTTTGTGGGATTAGATGAAGAAAGAATACGAGAGTTCTTACTACTTTAAGAGATCTACCATGAGATTGTGATTACGCCTTGCTTGTTCTCAACAAGTTTCGTGAAATCACCCTCATGAGCTTGAGGATTTCGGAGTCGTGTGATTGATTTACCAAATTTCAAAACTCGTCTATACTTTCCTGAATAATCAAGCCAAAATGAGGCTGAAAGTTGGTTTTATCTAGGCAACGTTTGAGAGCCGGGTTTGTCCGAGTCGGTTGTCTGCAGCTCGTGGTCGTCCTTGCGTTGTGAGGAATGTTCATTGTCCCATCACGTCAAATTGGCTGGAGCAGAGAACCGCTCGAATGAAGTATCCTCACTCGTTGGATTCTCTAATGCAGAACGGTTGTTGATCTGCCGCCATCCAATATGTTCTGCTCATCCGCTTTTCTTTTGACAAGCAGTGCATCCCTGTAGTAGTCGTTATCATTATTAGCTGCCATATGGTGCAACGACATTTTTAAAAACCGATTTTCTTCTAACCTCTGCGTAATTAATCAGTACTTTTCTGAGTGATTCGCGCATATTGTTCAAATGAAGGATAAAATCTCAGTAGTCTAAAAAACTTGGTGGTTACGGCCATGACTTTGGACATCGATGAGAGGCAATAGAAAATGGCACTAAACATCATTGGGACTGGTCCAAAACAATCCATCCGGCAATGTGACCCACGGATTATTTTTCTTTGCTCTAAGAATATTAGAATAGTTTGCCTTGCCGATGATTACCGCGTGCTCTAAAAATCGGTGTTTCACATCGATCGCGTATTGCTCGCTGGGATTCGCAATGATCTTGGAGTCGTACAAGTACCCACGTATTTGCTTACTTGGACACTTAGAGACTTAGATGGCCCGTCTCCACTGATTGTGCGTGCCTCAGCGCAATTTCCACTATTTCGGAGTTTTGCTTTTGGCTATCATGGTTCTCTGGAGTACCGAGGTCAGCTTAGCCAAAGTCTGCCCAGGTTGTCACCACCACAGACCGTACTACCTCTTGTGGATCATAGTGAGTTTACCACCACGCGACTAGTTTGATACCAGGACGTCGGTGGATCCTGGTACTGGTTTACTAATAAGTGGGCTTCCTGTTGGAAACGCCGGACGGACTCCTTCTCAGCTTGAGAGACCCTGCCAGGGGGAGAATCTCTCCGCTGCACATCACAGCTCGACACCCAGGAACACCTACCAGCCACGATGAGAGGTAAACCGTTGGGAGGAAGTGCTAATTTAGTTGGTGGAAAACGTGGAACAAGGACAGAATTTCCTGATAAATCAGAAAAAAGTTCTAAACGTTTATCTATGATTTGTACACTGTGAAAATCTGCATAGCCGCCGTCGGTGGTGTTACCAGTCAAAGAAAGCTTCTCGGAAAGGTTTGAGTTTGCATCATCATTGTACTTACTATACAGCATTGATTTAATACCATCTATAACACAAGTTTAAGGAATGGTTGTTACCACAGTCTTTGTATCACACCATATGGTCACAGAGTGGATTTAATTCTTAACAGGCACGTGTGATTATTAATGACATTATCAGGTTGGTACTCCAATACTGTCAATCCGATCATTAAAGATCTTACCATTGTGATGAAGCAAATGCGTTCGTAATGAAATGTTTTACTTGTCGTACAAGGCTTTGAGCACGCCATGCATCATACAGGAGATCTACTTTGCATCGTAAGCTAGAACAGTTTAAAGATATGCCTTTAATTATACCTTGGCATGAATTGCCAATGCCTTTACTTTTTGATGAGCTCGTTCAACACAAGTTCGTTCAGTGCTTTTGCTGTGTGATTATTAGAAAGCTACTTGAGTAGAATGCCACTAAGACAGAGTCTCTCCTGTGATATAGTGCTCTTCAAAGTCCCTTTTGTCGAATTGGATGATCTACGACACAAACGAACTGCGGTACTATAAAGGGCAACTGTGCTGAAATACTAGCGATAATCAATAATAATCAACAATGAGAAGATGAATAGGAAAAAGGAATAACGTTTAGCAGTACCGGTGACTTATTAAAAAGCAAAAATACCAACACGACATTGTATTTCGTGGTCAGGCTACAATACATATACGTCGGTTCTTAGATGTCTTTACTAGTTTAGTCCCTGACTAATCCAACCTGTGCAGATTTTTTTGAAAACCTGTAGATCTGTGTAAAAAATAAGAAGATAACACAAATGACCTTGCCAATGACCGCTGTAGGTGAAGCGCCCATTGTCTGTACATGGCGCATGCTCAGTGGGCGCAGTCACGACGGAGTGCTAAGCTAGTTCGACCCCATGGAGGTGTCTCTGTCATGGAATGACCGTGATGAGAACGCTAGAGTCTCAGAGTGTTTATGATTGATAAACGCATGCTCAAATAAGCTGAGTTGTTCCAATAGGTAGTCTTTTTATTTCCGAAGCCATAGCTGTGAACATCAAGAATAGGCCTTGTTCTAATTAGAAAAGCATCATCACATCTTTTTTAAAAAAACAATGTCGATAGCTTCTGTTCCTTGCTACACCAAAAATTAGACTCTACTGAGCCGAAGCCTAGCATTTGTTATCACATTGTCTTAATTTCAACAAATTGTTTGCTTCGTTCAAGTCTCCTGCGTTTTTGATTTTTTTATCCCCAGTTCTTCAGCAGTTCAAGGGTTCTCCAAATTATCAAGGAGCAACGTTCTTCTTGAAGAACTTTATCGATAGGCTTTTTTTCCTTAAAATGTGATAGAAATTCTTAGACGTAATGGAACACAGACGTGTCTATGAGGAAAAGAAACTACTGTCGTTCTGAAGTTCAAGTGTATATTGAGAAAGCTGTTACATATTTTAGACTATTCTTCATACCAAATCGACTAAAACATGCAAAATTTGCTTGAGTTTTGATTAGAACAAAAACCAGAATGACCGGACCAGTAACTTTAAAAAATTGTGAAGCCGAAAATTTTAGGAATTAGTACACTGTAGCCCAGTTATTTAAGCTCCGTGGCCTAAATACTGTTCGCCATAGGAAAGGCTTCGACCATAAACCAAAATGTCCATCGAGTGCCGAATAAATGGTGAGTTGATGAGTTGATGAACTGTGATAACACCTTTTGCTAAAAGGGATTGAAATTCAGTAATTGTATTTATGGTTCGTGGTGCTCATCGGAGTTCCTCCACTATATTTTTATCAGACCTTGACTTACAACCATCTCTGTGATTCTGGAATAAAGCGTAACCTAAAGAGCTAGTTAAATTCCCTTCTCAATCCAATCACTTATCTTGATAAAGAAAAAAGTTGTTGCTGTAGTCGCAGGGAAATATTTCTTTGTATTTTTCCACGAAATCGATACCGTCCGAAAAAGGCCTATCACGGTAACGCCAGAGTGGTAATAGAATCTCTTAGGCGGGATGACAAGAGTATTTTGTAAGGAAAGTTCTTATACAACCACTGGTTTTCAGAATGTTTTCGAATATTTGAGTATCATTCATTCATAAGAGCAAAGGCGATGCTCGGAAATAAACAAACCACAGCAAATGGTTGTATTGAGAAGCAGCCTAGGAAAGTCTGATTTTGTAAGAAGTGTAAGGGAGAATAAGTAATTAACGAAGACGACGACCACAACAGAGATGTCCGGGATGTGTCCTTTAGTCAATATAGAGAAGAAACTTAAAGAAAACTCGTGAAGGAACAGATAGAAAGCAGCGTGTGCGTTCTTCAAACGTCGAACAGCAGCCACCAAACTAAGAATCAGCATTCCGTGATGCATATTTCGTTTTTACTTGACAGGATGCTCTACTAAGGTGAAACAGTGACCCGTGGGCCATGCTGCTTGGAAGCAGAACAGTAGGTAAACAAGGAGAACTGAGCTACCCGAACATGTACTCGAAGAAAGAGTAGCAAGACTGTAGACAGGGAGACTATCAAAACCTTGGAACGAAATCTTTCTAGACGAATGAGAGTTTGATTTATCAACAGTTCTTCTCAGAGGGCTTGTAAACTTGGTCTTACAATCTTTGGCGCTTTGACCACATGTTCCTGTTCATAAAATCCAGCATTTCAAAGAGAAATTTAAATTTACATTAAATTTTTAACTAGTTTTTTAATGACACTGTGTCAAGTTCGCAGTTACTCACAGAACCGCTGACGATCGCACGATACGAAGTTGCCTTGAAAAGTTTTGCGGTGGAGTTTAAGGTCTAAATAGATAACATTATTCCGATACCTGTTTTCCGACAACTTACGACGATTTCTCGATCGCTAGAGAACATGAGAAGTTGAGAAGTTTACAGACCTATAGAAGAGTGTACAGGATCTTTTAAAACACAGCAAATTTCACAGGACCCCTTGCCGCAGGAGGACAACACAAGGTACCGAGAGGTTTATCATTTTGAACAGTCTCCGTTTGAGAACCAGTCGACTTTTCTGAATGGTAGTGCACATTGCACAGTCAAGACTGTAGAAGTTGAAAAAGGTAATCGAGATATCATTCCAGCACACCTATTGTGCCTTTCTCGAATCAAAGTAAACAACACTTCTCAAAGCACATTTATTAGTATCTGCTGAGAAGCTCCTCAACAATAATGCCGCTCCCTAGAATATTTCAAAGGATTCGTGGCATCCAGAAGACTAAAATTCTACCGCGAAAATAAACTTTGTATGCCAAATTCTGTGGAAGGCTATATGAAAACATTGACAGCCTGAGTTACTCTTTAAGTTCAGATCACTTCGTGATAGCTAAATATGAAAGTAGTGACTGAGATGAGTAACGGTCGTGAAAGCAACGAGTGAAAGGCCCTCAAATTCGCGAGAACGAGGTGCCTTACTATCTAATTCTAGTACTTTCAAAAAATATTTAGCAAAAAAAACTCCTGAAGAGATGTAAAAACCTTTCACATGAAACGAGTCCTCTCTGCATTCGCTAAATATTTTCGCCATCAACTTAGGTACAATTTCCATAGTATATGCTCCATTCTGGGGGTGCGTGTGGCACAGTGGTCGGAGGCGTCCTGTAACAGACACGTGGAATCGATTCCCGCGTCCATGGCCCAGCAAGCTTTCCATCCCTGCGAGGTAGGGAAATTGGTACCGGACTTGTCTGGGAGGATATCAGCACTGGCTTGATATATCACTAGGCGATCACGAGTCATCGTAAAGACCATGTATGCATTCAATTACTTCCAAACGATGCTTAATGAAGTCGAATGCATGGTGCATCCCTCAAGGAGTGATCAACGTCGACAGCTTTATAGCTTTATCCTTTATCCTCATGCTTCATTCTAAACTTGCACTTCTAAAACACAGCGCTTGATGCTCTCTTTTCCAGCAACTGATAACGTCTTGAGAGCTGAAATATTTGAAGAGTTAAAACCTTTGCAGATTTGTTGGACAGCTTTTTTCTGTGTCGTTTTAATCGCACGTATAATCTTTGTAGACTATTTTTACATTGTGAATTTGTTTAGAATCAAACATTAAAAAAAGACACCTGTTGGTTCAACTTTCGCACTGAGAAACTGGAGCGTTGAAGCAAGAAATAAGTGGATGAAATAGCTTTTGGAAGGTTCGAATCAAGCACATTTAGTTTCTATGGGGAAGGATAACCAGCATCTTGTAGGGAGAGATCTGCAGATTGAAAACTTTCCATCGAGTTTAATATTTTTTTGATGTCAGCTAAGATATATTGATTTATAGCTGGGAGTAGAAAACATTTTCGTGCTGAATGCGGTGTTTTCAATGCATGTCGGCCGTTGTGTTAACGTGTCAGTAATGCAATCATGTTATTTTCTTTTTCCACACTTTCAACAACGCATTATTCACGAGCCAAATGATAGTGCATAATAAAAACACTTGAGGTGGGTGGCATGCTCATTCGTCAATCGGATAGCATTTGTTGTCGTCCTTGACGCAAACGTGGCGATCCGGGCATGTATCGTTCACACACGGACCAATCGGGTCCGAATCGGCACGTGTTCTTGCTGAAATAGCAACTTCTAGAATTCGTCGCGAAATTTCAAAGAAGTTATGGAAAAATTAGAAGCTTTAAAAAAACAATGTTGACTCCTTTTGTTCCTTATTTACTGCCTATTACAATTTTTTCACGGCAGGGTATTATGTGTGATACAACCACAATGATACTGAGATATCTGCAAAACTCCGGACCGCAGGTGTGTGCGGTGGGGAACGAGCACGCCATTATCCTTTCCGGGGACTAACGCGTTCACCACCACACCATGCAGGGTTCTTCGTTTCGCCTGTCTCTCATCTACTTTTATCGATCAGTACCATCAGCAATCCCGTTGAAAGATGAAGTCAAATGTCATCAACTATAACAAAAAGAAAATTTGTGAAATCGCAAAGAAAATTAGTTTTCATTCCCTTTAGCCCGTTTTTACTTTCACAACCGTCCTCTCCATGAAATCCTATTGGTTAGAAGTCAATCAAATGAATAGCTATTTAGCAAAAGAAAATAGAATTCAATGCATCGAATAGTGCCCTATGTCCTTATTTTCGTCACTTCCGATACGTTTAACGGTTCCCGCGAATTGAGCTGAGTAGACGTGGCTGTAGATCCACTTCGGTCAAGACCAGGGTTAGGGTCTTATGCTATTGTCACACTTTTCTCAAACCCTCATTGTTAAGAAGAGCTGTAACACTTACGCATAGGTCGAATACATATGTTGTCGTTGCACTGATAAGTTTCTGGACAAAGATTGTTCACACATGGACCGAGTTCCTCGACTAGAAATAGCCATAAACAATTTCGTAAACCGCATTTCTTGAAGCTTTTCGTTTTCCGTGAACGGAGTTCTTACGATTTAAATCCATGTATTTCCCTAATGAGTTAATACTGTCGTGAATTTTAAGACAACAGTACTGAACATTTATCAAAATGCGTGTGAAAAGGTGACAAACCAGTCTTCTTGACTTCACCAGTTGGCTTTAGATAGAAGAACAGGTATTGGCTTTAGGTAGAAGAACAAGATCTCACTTTGACCTCTGTGGTCCATTTCGACACATTTCTTATAATAACTGTGAAGCTTTCTTCCATAAATATTTACTTTTTGACGTTTTGTAGGATCAAAGAAAGAATTTATTCAATAGTTTTTTCAGCAAATAGCTCTTAGAGATCGCCCATCTCCCCCTGAGACCACCCATTTCTGCCCAGTTAGGTAATTTTTTATGCGTAATGCAACAAAACCTACTCAGGTCAGGGTCCGGTACACATTCGGCATGAACACACATAAATCCTCGTGGACATCGGCTTAGGATACATGGACCAATCGCTTTAGGCGATGCTTGAAATCAGAAAGCGTTTGTTTGATATTGATTATTCTTAAGATGCAAAAAAACAAATGCAGTATATTTAAAGACATAAAGCTGAATTCATCCCACATTTCACGAAATCTCCAGCAGCAACTGCACAGACTATTGCGGCATATACTAGAAGAGGAGGCATGACGAAAACAGCGACTTGAAGTTGAATGACCAGTCGACATGCGCAGCTGATCCGCCCATTCCGCTCGAGTAGAAGCGTGGTCCGGACCACTTTGGTGCTGTTACTAAGCACACAAGTCGCACACTCAGTGACGGCCAGCAAAACAGAGCAGCAAAAGAGAAGAGCAAAATGACCAAACACACACACACGCCTGCCTTGTACGATCTGACACAGCGAATTACCCGAAGTAAGAAAAGTCATACATGATGGAATGAATTAACTTGTTGCCAACTTTGCAGTTTCAATCAAATTTTCAACAGTTAGAAAAAAACTGTAATGGTGTTGGGATATGAACAGAGCTCGGAACCCTAGATGAGCTTCGAACCAACGATCACATTGTTAGAGGTGGTCACTGACATGATAGATTAAAAACTAGCTGAAAGAAAGGCAAACAAAGGTTTCAGTAGCGCAACGCATAACACGTGGGTGCCTGGGGATGCTAATCGTGGATTCGAAGTTGACCTGAGGTTCCGAATCTTGCTGATATCTGTGCATCATTGCGGTTTATTTCACATAATACGGTACAATGAAAAAGAAGGCAATAAGTAAAGGTTTAAACATTGTTAGTCGGGAAAAGGTATGGTATAGTAAACCATCTAAGATATCGTTAACAAACGTAGAGCTGTGAATACGAGGGAGATGGAGGGGGTTTTATGGGTTGCTTTGACAAATAAGTTGAAAAAGTTGATAGGATTTTTTTATTTCGAGTGACCAAGCACCATACTATATGCTGATTCCAGCATTTCTCGCATTCGACTCGTTCTCCTCACACTCACGAAAGTCGCCAGCTTTGTAGGTATGACTGCTGCTTGAGGATTTCCCCCCTCATGAATACTGTGTCAAGTTGATTTTTTTTCGAACTCTGAGAGAGCCTTGTTATGGCATCCCAAGATCTTTATCATTAGCAAGCGGCAGTTTCTGTGCATCGCCGAGCCAGCGGATTTCAGACGAGTCTGTTATCATTTTCTGGACTCCGTATGGAGAGAACCCTTGGTGGATTCGGCGCTGAGTTTAGCCAAAGCCTTGAGCGTACTAAGCGAGAATCATTACGATTGCCCCACTTGCACCCATATTGGTGGGAACAACTGCTATTTCTTTGACAAATGAGATTACATTAAGCATACAACCGAATAAAGTTTCTCTTCAACAGTTTATAGGACACATAAGCTCATGCTGTATTTTTCAACGGATGCATTTTACACGCCAACTCCATTTTGTTTCGTTTAAGTTGATCCCATTTAAAATATTATGATTATCACTAATGAGAGAAAAATTTTTACGCCTCCTTCTTTCTGTTAAGTTTACACTCTTTGCAAAACACTTTTTCTCCTTATTTACCTGCCTTTGGCTTCGAATCTTCTTTATTTAAGAGATTATAGTGGGTTACCTGCGAGGGCACACTTCTGGCTAAAAGCAAAAAACAGGCATATCCAAGCTTTCCATGATGTGATGTGATGCCGTGAAGGAACTCCTTGATTCTTCTACAAAGAAATCGGTTCAAGTAACTATAATAATGGATGCGTGTAGCGCAAAACCTAGAGATGTCTGCAGTACAAACGCGATCCTTGGTTCAATTTTTCGGCCTAGTGGAGACCAAGCATTCTTTGTGGTCGGCAAATTGGTAGTAAACACGTACATTAATTTGATATATCAATAAGCTTACTTAGCTCATTATACAGGATGAATATGCACTCAGTGGCAACGTTTTTTGTATAGCACGGTTGTTATTGATATGACTACCCGTCGATAATAACTTGTTTTTCAACGGATACTACATCCTACAGTAGTCGGCATTATGTCAGCCGGCACAAACCGAATTCCAAAACAATATTTTCAAATCGGCAGTCATCCTGCCTCGGCAATAATAACCAATACCCTTTTGGGCTGTTAAACATCGAGAAGACGAGCGACTGTGGACCATCGACTCGGATCATTGGCTCTGATGATAGCGAAGGCGTCGAAACGTTAGCCGAATAAGGTTTGTTTTATCAACTTCGTGTTATAAGTTTATCCATGGAAGAATACATGTCTTTCCCGTGCATTTATTTGATTGGTTCATTACATGCGTGAAAGACATTGCCAATTGTATAGAGAAACACATTTCAATGTCTACCGCTTTGTTACTAATCAAAAGTAATGGTCCAAGAAAAAAGGGTTTTATTCCCTTGACAATAACCCCGACTACTAGATCGCACTACAACGGCGGGTAGTTAAGGCTCCAAGTTGCAAACAAGCCGCCAAAATTTGGACTTTATGCGACGACGATCTGTTCTTTAAACACATTGAACTCAGAACAACGACTTTTTAGAGAATTTGATGATGGAAAAAATCACATTTGTGTAAGACGTCAATCCCATGTCCGTTCCGAGAGGATGCCAATCGCTACAAGAAAGTTTTTCAAACCAAACACTTCTCTGTCAGAACATGCATCTGTCAATGTAGGCTTCCTCAGCGCCATAGCAAGACGAGTAGAACTGCGGACAAATCGGAGATTTCTGCTTGAAAAAAAAGTCATCTTTTGTTTTGTTCTTCTGCCACCTCCGTCAGTTTTCGATTAAACATGAGGCACAATTAAATCATTTTGGTGTAACCTACAGATGTCCTACAGCGAATAATTACAACAATAACTGTAGAGGACCTTTGCAGTGTGTATTCTACAGTATGACTCAAAAGGCAAGAAAACGGATAATTTATAGAGAACATTCGCCACCAACATAGGGAATGTTCTGTATGTAAACATTATGAATACTGTGTCCGGTGACCTTGCTCCTATTCTCTATATTGGTGTGTGTTTCTTGTTCCCCTGTAACCATTATAAGTCTATCATCGCATCTTCTCTTAATTCTCTCTTAGCCACTATCTCACACAGTTACTTCGCAGGTGGCTGGGAAGGGATTCTACTTGTTTGTCCGACAGTTCGGGCACTGAATCAGCAGCAGTCAGCGGAATGCATTTTCCAGCACCTGCCGTCCCAAAGAAGTTTTCCGAACGGGCAGCTGCGTCCTTTCACATGCAGGCCTATCAGATGGAGCTGGTAGAAAAAACCTTTAGAACCTCTCTCTAGGCACTGTCTTTAGTTCCCTCCGACAAAGCTCCACCCACGACGAGAGGAATTCAAGCAGCCCGGGACTCGTCTGGAAGTGTTCGTAGCGTTCGGTTGAGTGTTCATCCGTCCCCCTCTGTTCCTCAGTGTCCCTAATACCAGTATCCACCTAACTCTCTTCAATTGATCGCTTGCTCTCACTTCAATCTCACTCGTATATACCCACCCTAACCTTCATACCAGATATTATTATTGTACAGTTGTTACTACTACAAATCATTATAACCCAAACTCGAGGTTGTTCACGACAGTTACTGAAAAAGACCCGCGTGGCAGCTACAAGGACCAATATTTACAACGACTTGGTATTCATATAAAGTTGGACTCAACGCCGCCATATAAATCACGATCCAAAGGCTGTTCATCCATTCGTCATTAATACAAATCTAAGAAAACATTTTAAAATCCACGAAACACACATGCACATAGAGTGCTCTAGACAGAGCTCTCGGCGTTAATCAAGGGATGAAGGCATCAAGGCACCCTGAAGGATGCGCCATGCATTCGCATTCATAAAGTATCGTTGGAGGTGATTGAATGCATATATCGCCTTTACAATGATTTGCGGTGGCCTACCGATGTATCGAGCCAGTGCTGCTATCCCCCCTAGACAAGTCTGGTACCAATTTGCCGACCCCGGAGGGATGGAAGGCTTGGTGAGCCGTGGGCGCGGGGAATCAATTCCACGTATGTGTTGCAGTGGCGCCTCCAACCACTGCGCCACACGCACCTATACACATGCATATATATATATATATATATGTATATATATATATGTATGTATATGTATATATACAAAGCACATCAAAACCTGTTTATATATACTATTTTTCACGGCTATTGCTCTAGAGATATCGATGTTGTTGTAAAATACTACGCCGGATCGATTTACTGCCGTCGTTGTTTCCATTTTCAAAGACTGGGTAGCGATGTTATTCAGTAGTATAAATAATGTATTTGTAGGACCCAAGAAGAGCTACAAATTAATTCACACCTGGTTGAAATTCACTAGAACTTTTCTTTTGGAACGCTTTGATATTGAATACATTCAGAACAACTATAGAAATCCTCTTTAATCTGCTGTTCTCGACGGCTGAATCCATGTGGTACTAAGTTCCTAAGCACAACGAACATACACGTGGTTTACCCACTCTTGCGTTTGAAACGTCACTTCAACGTCAAGGAAGTGACAGCCCATTGTCCCAATAGGATCAACCTTAATTATTTAATTCGCAAATCGTTTAAATTATGTTCAAATACTGATATATTCGACCACGTTTCACTTACTACTGCCTCTAAGAAGTGAAGATGCCCGTGGAGAAGCAGAAGAAGTATGCTGCGAACAAACAACGAAGCATAAACTATGTTTTTGGCAAACATCCGCTGATCGAAGCTGTAAAGTCGGTTTTCGTTTCTTCAAAGAAGCCAATGTAGTTCTGTGTAGTTCCTGATAGCGCCTTCTTGTCCACTTGGTAATCGATGGAGCAAAAAGAGATGTAGACGCTGAGTTTCGGTATTTTCAAGCATTTACAAGTTTAGAATCTCCACCAGTGAGGTTTGCCAAAAAATCTTCTTTGACGTTTCTTATTCTAGTTTTTCTGAAAGAAAACTCATAGTCATTGGCAATGATGCAAGTACTTAAGAATCCATGAAGAATCTTGTAAAGTTTTTATGTCAATTCGATTAGACCAAAACGATACGAACGACAAGAGATCTGCCGGCTTTACTAGGAGTGTACTTTTCGCCTTCATGACAATCAGGTCCCTTGAACTTCTTATGTAGATAACACACAATTTTGCAAAGGCGATAGTGGACTCAACCATGGCTATCTAACCCCTTTGTCGTTAACAAGATGAGTCAGTCGCATATCACGTGACTTTTATGACACTGTTTTGTGTTACTCTTTAACTATCGAAAAGCGATTGCAAAGTAAATCGTGCGTGAACCAAATGATTAATCGAGGTCACAGTTGACTAGGTTTCGGTTTTGTTGACAAATAATTGAATTCTGTAAAATACAGTATGAATCGTACGAAGTCATTGCATGTTCTGTTGGCCCGTTCATCTACCACTCATGTACTGTAGCCTTTTTCTGGAAGGCATTCTCACCGTAGTCCATGAATGTGGTTGAGAATATGGTTCACCGATTGAGAGAGAAACTAAAACTTAACTGAAACCGATGCAGTAATCACAAGCACTGAAATCCAAATAAAATTTGGGCCTAGTTGTTATAAGGCAACACAACGTCATTTTCACAACTTTATTCCCTTTCAGGACCATTTTATTTCAAGAACAATATACAAATCATGACGTAATAAGACAAAGAGTTAATCTCAGAGTGATCATCAATTCAGGACCCCTCAGCGATATCCGCTGGCCTCAACCTTCGCGTGCGGAACGGAAGTTTGATCCACGGTAGCCGGAGGTTGCTCTTCCGGGATGCTCTGCTCGTAGGTGACTTGCGCTTCTTCTTTATGAACAACCATAGAAGGAGTAATGAGTTCGTCTCCATACTCCATCATATTCGGCTTACCATCTGAAAATGATGAGCTGCGGTTTTGGAAGAAGTAAGCACAAGTATGTAAATCCGTATGTAACCGGTCATACATCAAATATGACCAGTTTAAAAACTAAAGAAAGCTCCTTTTAAGATTAGGAACTAAAATAGTCTTTTTCATGTTTTTCTTTCTCATATTCTTCTGATTTGTGTAAAAATATTGCAAGAATTTCGCCGCTGGATGTCAGAACACAAACGCTCCGATTTTTCACGGGTTTTCTTCCCTTTCATGATCGTAATTTTCTTCAAGTGGATTGTGCTCATAAGTGGAACGTTTCTTCGAGCAGCGGCAAAGTGATAACCAGCCAAAGTTCGTTACTTTTATAAATTCCACCCTAAACGTCTTTTAAAAAAGCCCCCTTTGTTGATGAGAGAATTCGCATTTGAATTTTTTTCTCCTCTTTCGCATTTTTCCCGTCATTGCAATCTCTGATGATGCTCCATGCATTTGACTTCATCAAGCGTTATGGAGGTGTTTGAATGCATATCTGACCTATGCAACGAATACTGGCGGTACTCAAGCGCTGGTATTTTGGTCTAGACAAGTCTGGTATCTATTTGACCCTCCAGGGGGGAAGAAGTCTTGGTGAGCAACGAGCGCGAGGTCAAGCCGGTGACTGACCCATTGTGTACTGCAATCCACCACAATACACGCGCACCGGCATGTCTTCCTAGCCTTGGATACTTAGATACTTGGATGGCCCGTCCTCACTGGTTGTGCCGGCCCCAGCATAATTTCTTTTTTCTCAGAGTTTTGCTAGTCTAGTTGCTGTGGTTCCCTGGAGTTCCGAGGTCAGCCCTAGCCAAGGTCTGCCCCTGGTCGTCACAACCACAAGCAGTCACCGCCCTTGTGGATCAGAGGGAGATTTGCCACCATGCGACTAGTTTAATACCAGGACGAAGGTGGATCCTGGCATTGGTATATTCTTAGCTGGGGTTTCTGTTAAAAGCGCCGGACTCCCTTCTCAGCTTGGGAGACCTTGCTAAAGAGCTGAATCTCCCCGCTGCACATCGCAGCCCGACATCCAGGAATGCCTCCCAGCCACGATAAGGCGGTAAACCGTTTGCAGGAGGTTTTCTTTTAGATCATAAAATTGCAAATATCATAAATTTTGCCACAAACTCAACTTCTTTAGCATTTATGTAGAACTTCAGAGTAAGAGAGCTTAGTTGTCGAAGTTCAGTGATTTTTTTAACAGGAATCTTGAGTGAATGAAAAAGATTTGAAAACGCACAGGTCATTATCACTCGTGTGTGGCACACATGAAGAGACAACAGTAAGCAGAACAAAAGCACAGACAGCATCGGTGGTGCGGCGAACGATGCGTTGCAGTGATGGTCACAGTTTATATAGACGGTTACTTGTTGCGATTCAGCATGAAAACTACGACGGATCTTTTTTTTCTCGGAAACACTTTAATTGATTTCTCACCGCCCTTGGACTGTACTTTTCTGACGAATTCGTCTTTAGATAATGCGATAGATCCGATTAATTTTTAGCTAACTGACTTCAGGTCTACACATTCACAATAATTGGACAATTGATGAACGGAAGTCTTTTTAAACATCTATTTAGAAGTAACTATTGGTGAAGAAGGAGGGTGGAGAGTAGAGCAATGATTAGTGGTGCAGTCCATAAGAAAGCAATGTTCTGGACGACCTCCTCCCCTAACGTTCTCCCTGCAGTCCTCGTTGGATTGCTTTAGCTCAACAATTTCCAGTATTTCAAGGAGAATCAACTTCGTCGGCATTTTATGACCTTTGAAAAGAAGACGATATACTCATGCAGCAACCGAAACAACACGCGAAATGTTCGGAGACCTTTGTGGACGATGAATGCCAGGGAAAACGAATAGAATTCAAGAAGTGCCGAAATCCACAGAGTAACTTTGATGACAGGCAGTGCAAAAAAAAGGTTCTTTTTAGTGAACTAATTTTTCAAAATATCAGCTGAGGAACCTTTATGACTATGTAATACTTGTGGAGAAACCTCAATTCAACTTCAAGAAATTTCAACAAATCTTCACACTTCGGCGTACTATTCCATGGGTGGTTGGTCTAATCTGTGGTTAGCTCAATGCGCTGCTGGATGAATCTGTGGTTGGCTCAAATTGTAGATGGCTCAATCCGTGATTGGCCTAATCTATATCCACTGTCCGAGCTGTTGCTGAACCGTTGACAAAACACTCAAAAGCCGCAGTTGTCTCACCTCGAAACTTCGTTTCACAGCTTTCTTCCTTTATAATAATAACAAATCCGGTTAGGCAAAACTCGTATCATAATGATGCCGAAACATTTGCAAAACTCAGTCCCAGGTGAGATTCGGGAACTGCTGATGGGATCGTTAAGGCAAAAGAAATGGATGAGAGAAAGGCCGAATGAGGGCCTCAATGGTGCCGTGCGTAACACGTGAGCCCTAGGAAAGGGTAAGCGCAGGTTCAAATCTGGGCCGGGGTCTGCGTTTTGCAAATATCTCAGCATCATTGTGGTTGCATTTCACGTAAAAGGATGAAATGAAAAAATAGTGGATAGTAAATAAGGTTCATATCGTTGATGAAAAATTATACACGTTAATAAAAAACGATTTCATTTTTAGCTTCACGGTACTACAAGGCTCATTCTCCTTCGTCACCGTTTTAAAGTGGTTGAAATTTTCGCCGAACAAAAGCGTAAATAAGGGAAGAGATCCATGAAATGTAGCTTGAACGGTCGTATTTGAAGTGATTTCCTCACACACTTAAGATACTCTGGAGAGAATTAGTTTGTAAATCGTTTCAGACGCCTCCTATTTTTGAAAACATGTGTAAAAATGCGAAGGGGGCGCTCATAAATTACAAAAGCACCAACGTGTTCCGAAAAAAAGGACACAGAGCCAACAAAGGAAAAGAAGCTTATATTCAGTACCAGCGCTTTTCATCATTATGATTTCGAACACATTCTGAACTTTGGTTATCAGATCCTGCTGAGGAGGGCATTGAAAATACCCATGTTAGTCCATATTTCGCCAGTTTACCAAACCTATTTTGCTCACCGTCGAAGCCTAATGCTGCTAGGAACACGACAGTCATAGAAAGTTCAAACTTTATAAGATTTCAACTAGAAAATGTATTCTTTTATTGATTCAGCTAACACGAGGTTGACAAGCAAGTCTATTCGGTCGCCGTCTCGACGTCCTCGTCTTCTTCAGAGCCGATGGGCCGAATCGATGTCCACAGTCCTTCGTACTTTCGACGTGGTGTCTTCGTCGTTTTATCAAGTCAGATCTTTCTTGTCTAGTGGAGTATTCCATCGCAACCTCAGCAGGCGATGCTCTTTAATACAGAACGACTGTTGTTCGTTCCTGATTCGGATCATCGGTTCTGAGGAGGACGAAGAAATCGAAATGATAGACAATAAACTTGTTTATCAGCGTCGTGTTAGCAGTAAAGGAATACATGCTTATTACACCGAGGTCAAAGGGAAGTCCGTTCTAGAAACACTGTTGCGCTCAGTTGTAATATTTGAGAGATACTTATTAGATCTTTAGGAGTACCAGTTATGGGCGCTACTTCTACGGAACCAAAACGAATACGTCTTACCAGTGATGTTGAGAGGAGATCTATTCTATATGAGAACTTTTGCTATCAGCTATAGCATTCCCGCTGCGACAACGCAGTTGTTTTTATCGTCGCACTATCGCCACTATGTGAAAAGCGATAGTCAAATAATAGGAAAAGAAGTCTACAGGTTGACAAAAAAATTTGCATTGGATATTGATTGAGAGAATCAAGAGGATCTTGATGGAGAGTTCCAGAAAGACGGGCCAACGTCTTCATTGTATACTACCTAAGTTAACTCCATCCACGTTAACAATAGGCTATCAGATCTTCAAACTACAACGGAATCTACGCACTATGCAACCACTCTATGAATGAAAGTTTCAAAAAAAAAGCGAAAAGAAGCGAATTAGTGAGGGAGGGGGAGCAATGCGATGTGTGAAGGTGGCTCATCTAAGACCCAGTATAGTTTGCTAAACGTATAAGCTAACTGACACGGCAGAATTGAAAAGGCCATTTCATGAATTTATTTGCTTCTTGTCGCCAGCAAATAGTGAGTTTTCTTTTCTTGTTTTTACCCCTATGCGACACATGCCGACGCGTCACGTAACCTTGCGACTGATTATTTCGAGACAGACTGGTTGATGTTAAGGCAGTGCATCCGTCACATGAAAGAGATTTGTGGACGACCCGCGCTACTCTGACAGCATGAGAAGTACGCCATCTTCGGCCATCTAGAAGGTTATTCACCACAGGCCCCTAGTTAGCATTTCGCTGGTTATAAAATGCGTGCGAAAAAAAACGCCCAAGTGTTAGTCTTGCTCTGGTGATTGCACTTACTTGTCAGATCCACACAGCTCGTAAGAGATGTGTTACTAATAGACGACAACCAGGGTTCGAAGACATTAACAGAGAACTGATGAAAAACCTCCGAAACTAGTCACGAGCTATTAAAACAGTAAACGACCGAAATCATACTTTCAAACCACGGAACATGGTTCAAGAAATATTTCATTTAACTGTAGCTGAAATTCTAAATATCAGTCACCGCAACTCTCAGTGGTGTTTCCACATCGGCCATTCCAAATAACCCAAAATCAATCAAAAATCTGCAATAGATCGCCTCCGCTATCTGGTTTTCTGCTGGTTCTCTCCGCTCGGTAATCGAGAAGAAACGAGATTTTAAGCGACTCACCTGGTAAGGGTTCATGTTTTTTTCTAAGACGCTTGACCTTTCTGGTCAAGCCGGTTTCCTACATTAAAAATCTGGAGAATATGTAATTGGGAAAAAGTCCTTGTAACTAATGTAAACTGGGAACTACGATTTCGCTATTTTTGAACATACGGATCTAATTTATGTTCAACGGCATTTAAAGGATAGTTAAGGATAAAAGATAAAGCTCTCGGCGTTGATCAGTCCCTAAGGGTGCGCCAAGCATTCGACTTCATTAAGCATCGTTTGGACGTGATTGAATGCATATCTGGCTTTTACAATGACTCGCTGCGGCCTAGTCGGGCCAATGTTGCTATCCTCCCAGGCAAATCTGGTACCAATTTTCCAACCCCGTAGGGAAGAAAGGCTTGGTGAGCCACGGGAGTGGGGATCGATCTCACATGTGTGTCACAGGGCGCCTCCGACCACTGTGCCACACAATGATAGTTGTTAGACAGAAACCGACTGGTTCGATTCCCACAAGATATCAATCGCATAAGAACGATTGCCGGTCTAAAAGAATATGACATGAAGGTGAAGACCTATCCTTCATTTAACATGGGTCTTTCTGGCGACAATGCATCCTGCAACAGTCAACATTTCATTAGCTAGCAGATAGCTAATCAATATTTTCCGAACCGAAAGTTATTTAACCTCTGAAATACTTTGTTTGTTAACGCGAGGTTGAGATATGAGTAAAACTGAGAACCCCATGTGAACTTATTGCTGGTAGCACCGTTAGGGAACAAAAGTTGGCCAAGAGCAAGACAGCGCAAGGGCCGCGGTGGTGCAATGGGTAGCGCTTGTGTCCCCTGAAAGGGTAGTCGGTGGTTCGAATTTGGCTTGAAGTTCCCAGTTTTGCTCATATCTCATCACCATTTTGGTTATAGCTCATATAATATCCACCAATGAAGAAATAATAGGCGGTAAATGAAGGTTAGACACCCGAACTCGAATTTGTTATATAGCCATTATTCGGCTAACCTTTCGACCGAAAGGTGAAGCGTTCTCTGCGTTTCTCAAGCAATCGAAATAATTTGAGCAGGTCAACTGTATGCGATTTGAGATTTTGCTGAATACCGCTGGAATCAAATAATGGTCCCTTGGTAAATCGCTGTGTAGAAGACCGCCAGGATTCATTCAGTTCTCATCGTCAACACTGAGTTGATTCTTGTTTTCATCTGTAATTGACTTGAAATGAATTGACTGTCTAGCCAAATTCTTTCTGGTCCACAACAGCTGGTTTCTGCTTCTAATACCGGAATTCATAGCAATAAAACAGCCCAGTAATCACAATACCAGCCTTATGAAATAGCATTGGAACTAGTGTCCATCTGTAAAGTCGGATCGTGAAGTGATTCCAGTTTATAAACGTGGGAGTTGGTTTAGACAAAAACTGCGATTGAAGAAGGAGGCAACAGTCCATAAAATACAAATGAAACTGCTTCACTAAACAACAGTTGAAAGAAAAAACAAGTTTAAACCTTCCGACTCTCCAGTATAAACGAGTTGATTGAAATGAAATGAGAATGCAACTATTAGGTTGTTCGGGAAACAGAGGATGACTTGCAGCTTTACTTTTTCATATTTTGTTCTTTTTTCTGTATATTTTTTTGAAAGTGCTTTTTTCTGATACTGTGCTACTATATATCAATTGAAGGCTCATTGTGCGCATTTTAACTATGCATTACAACATAACAACAATGATGCTGAGACGTTTGCAAAACTCCAGACCGCAGGTGTCCGCGGAGGTGAACGAACGCGTGCGCTATCACCCTTTCCGGGGGGCTAACGCGTTCACCATCATACCATACGGGCCTTCCGTTTCGACTGTCTCTCAGCTAGTTCTATCGATCACTGCCATCAGCAATCATGCGTCAGCGGGATTGATCTGGGGAGCCCAAATCGGCAATGAACCTAGTTAAGCTGATTCGGTGGTTATGGTCACAATTCTAACTTATTATTTACTGCCTACTCTGTTTAATGGGAGGGTGTGTTGCGAAATAAAACTTCAATGATGCTGAGATATTTGCAAAACTCCGGACCGCAGGTGTTTGAAGTGGGGAACGAAGCTACCTTACTACTTATATTAATCCATATTACAGTATGGATTGTGTTCCTGACCAATGTTAAAGCATAGAAATTGGAATGTCAAAACAGCAGTTTCGACAAATCTTCCACGAATTCAGACTCGGACGCTGTCCAATGCCAAGGGCTTGAAACATTAACGAAGTATGAGCAAAATGCTCTAATGGTCAATCGATGAACTTCGAAAAACAATATCAACCTTTTTTTAGTTCCTGCTATTTATTCGAGCCCCTACATTCGAATTGGGTTAATCGCAACTGCATGGCAACGAACACGTAGATGCAATTAATCATCAGTGCAAAAACTCCCTGCAACATTCAACTCCTTCGAAACAGAGAGAGAGACAGAGAGACAGAGAGAGAAGAGTTCTGGTAAACCAGTAGTCGCATTGGTTTTGTGTTTCATCTCAGTCGTGCCTGATATACTGGATCTGCAAGAAATCTCAGCGGTCACCCGGAACAGGATATAAAAACAGGCAACGCGTTCAACGTTGCTGCTTACGCACCCATTACGTTCGACTATGCGTTACTTTTCGTGGAATGTACTGGCTATTTGCGTACTTTTGATACAGTCACGACATGGTGAGCCCATTTTTGGTGTGCTTGATAAGAATCGATGAGAATCCATCGTGTTTTTCCTTTCATGGTCAACTTTTACTTCATTTCGAACTATGGGCGACGTGAGCTGAATTCCCGCTCTCGCGGTGCGCAGATACCGGCCGCTTCTAACATTAAACCAACAAACCTCAGCTCTTGGTGACAAACAGAAGCGATGAGAATCTACAAAACTCCACCATTTACGCATAAAACGCTTAAAAAAAAGCTCTCGGCTTTGATCAATCCTTGAGGGATGCGCCATGCATTCAACTTAATTAGGTATCGTTGGAGGCGATTGAACGCATATCTGGCCTTTACAATGATTCGCCGTGGCCTACCGATGCATCGAGCCAGTGCTGCTATCCTCCCAGACAAGTCTGGTACCAATTTGCCGACCCCGGAGGAATGGAAGGTTGGGTGGGCCTTGGGCGCTGGGAATCGACTCCACTTGTGTGTCGCAGTGGCCTCTCCAGCCACTGCACCACAGGCGCCCTATATTAACGCATAAGCTTTCTTAATTTAGCATGATGGCCTTTAAGCGTTGAAGCTCAACCAACGAATTTTTCGGCAATTATCGCCGAGTCTTGTGTTTCGAAAATTAAAATACTTCAACAAGTGGTATTTTTGCCAATTAAAATCCGGCGACCTACCCAGATTCGTAATATTTTAAAGGTTTAGATTTCATTTTCATTTTCTTGGGAAATTCTAAGTCCAGTCAGCTTTGAAAATTAAATAACTGTTCTAAGAAGTTTTGGATATTCGTGTTGAGCAAAGACGATATGTTACTTTATTCTTTATTCTGCTAAAGCTGAAGTTTCGGTAGTATCGCGTTCTTCAGAGCCAACCATTCTTGTCCAAAGGTAACCCACCAAATATCCTCTAAATAAAGTAGCACCTCGTGTTTGATCAACAAGATTACCGAGAACTACTTGATCAATGCCGGCCGGGATCAATAGAAAGTCGGTCGTAGGAGTTACTGTTTTCAGAACTATGCTTGCGCACAAATAGATTAAGCAAAGTCTCTGCAATAAGCCTGTGACGTTTTCAAGTCCTCAACTATCCGAGTTATCGAAAAATTATCGGGCAGCCTGCGGAGAATAGCCTTCGGACCCTAAATGTTAACACTTAGGGCTGCGACCCCCAAATTTGCTTCTCCACCGCAGTGGACGACTCCAAATTTTGTTACCTTGGAAGACCTCGTGGCTTTCGACAATAGACGATAATTTTTTCGATAACCAATCAACTTGGCTAGCTGAGAAAATCACATTGTTATAGAAAAGACTGTCTATGGATCCATAGCCATAATTGACATATATGCTACTGCTTTCCACGGGTTACTATGGTTCACCATACAACCACATTGCTGTCGGCATTTGGTAGGGTTTCCCAGCTTCCGCTGAGTCGATTTCCATACTTTTGCACTCTTCTACTTGATACGATAACTATGTCCCAAATTAGCGACTGAATTGCGGGTCAAATTAATAGTCAATGAACTCGTTCGAAAAAGGCTTTCATTTATAATTTCTTTTCAAGTACATCTTCAAGTGCAGATTAAAAGCTTTCCCTCTCTCATGCAAGCCACAACATCTTTGTTAAATAAGCAATCGACTTTTTCACAACAAATGTAGGGAGCCGTGTACTGTGCATCAAAATAAACCATCGAAAACAAAATAACCCCCTATAGAGGTCAGACCGGCAACTACGTCTTTTAATAAATAACTCCTTTAGTGGTCAGAATAGCGCATGTGGCGCAGTGGTCGGAGGCGCCCTGCAACACAGACGTGGAATCGATCTCTGCGCCCATGGCCCACCAAGCTTTCCAACCTTTTGGGGTTGGCAAATTGGTATCAGACTTGTCTGAGAGTATAGCAGCACTGGCTCGATGCATCGGTAGGCCAACGCGAGTCATTTTAAAGGCCAGATATGCATTCAATCACCTCCAAAACGATCCTTGATAAAGTCGAATGCACGGCGCATCCCTCAGGGATTGTTCACCGCCGAGAGCTTTACCCATTATCCTTTATAGTGGTCAGGTCGCAGCCTAGGGTGCTAATGAACAGCAGTGCTTAATATACAATGGTAATCTTTGCCTTATGGTATCAACTGATGGAAAAAAAACCTTCTTGGACTATTAAGGTAACACGAGATTGATAAAGCTGTTTATTCGGCTAATGTTTCGGCTTCTTCGTCTTCATCAGAGCCTGTGATCAGAGTCAGTGATCCACGGTCGCTCTTCTTCTCGATGCTGTGTCTTCGTCGTCGTACCAAAAAAAAAGATGAAGAACATGTTTAAACTTTTAAATTTGCTGTCGATTCTTTTTTCATGGCGAGATATGGCATAAAGTACAGCACAAAGATGCTGAGATATGACCAAAACTCGGAACTTTATTTGGATTCGAACCCGTGACTAGTCACACCGCTGAGTTCTATCCACCACACTAACTTTGCACTTATTTTTGCATTTTTTCTTTATGCTTGCCAAACATCGCGATTTCGGCTGCAGCTTCAGCTTAACTCAGTTGAATGCCAGTTTCTGCTATCCAGTTATTCCCTGCTGTTGGACGATTGGTGGCAGCACCGTTTTCTTGGTGAACAAACACGAGGACATTAACAGCAAAATTTACTTCTCGTCCATGTAAGACTCCGTGCATCTGGCCTCAAGTAACAACTGGAGAATTCAAGAACAACAAAGCGGCTCTGAAGAAGGCGAAATCGCCGAAGCATGAATAAATCTTGCTGTAAAAAAACCTTGTCTTTCCTCATAAAAAACGATGTATCATTGATCAATGCAGAGATTAAGTAAAAGTTGCTCATGGGATTTGCTGATAGCACCATTAGAGCTAAAAACTAATTGAAAGAAAGACAAAGCCTTTGACTTCGACTTTCTCCTCCCCATGCACCTCGGTTGACGTGGTGGAGAGCCCGTGTAAGCCGAAATGAAGTTCCGTGTGTTGCATGCTTATGACGGCGCAATAGGAAAGTATGAAACACTGCTAGTAATCACTTAGTTCATAAAAACCCGCGAAAGTTTCATGCCTGATTTTGAGAAAAGGTGAGAAACTCAGTTGTGAACAGCTCAAGATCTTCGAAAAGAGTTACTGCTAAATCAGAGTGAAATGCTGGATTAAGTGGATTGTCCCGAACATCAAATGGATATATTTCTCTTTAAGCTGTGAGCATCCTTCATTCACTCCTGACGTTTCGAAGCTCGGCTCTCAGGAATCGTTTAAAAAATCGGAAAACATTAGATGCTTTGTGTTTTTCTGACGTATTGATTCATTATACTATACTTAGATCCATGTTTCAGTTCAAGAATACCGAATCGACGAGGATATCATGAAAAACGATCACGCAACCACTACCATGCCAGACGAAAGTACTTCTATCGGGATTACAGCTGCGACTGAGAAAATCATGTCAGGGCCGAGGGATACAATTAGTGGAGTAAAAAAAATTTACAGGTAGAGAAAAAACCAAAACTGTACTTGGTCTTGAAGAAGTGACGGGAGCGGCTGGAAAGAGACCACCGCTCGTCACTGTTGGTGCTATCCCAACGATTACTGCAAAACCCTTTGTTGATGGAACTGCAACACCACTAAAAAAATTATGTGGATGTCCCATACGTCTCTCAGTACGAAAAGTCGAAAGTCATGTATGGTAGTGGTGGAACAGAAGAGAACAAAGCAACAAAAAAGTGGATACGCCATTAATGTCAAAGCAGTGTTTTCTGAATATAGAAAAAAACGAGCTAGCGAATACGTAGACGAACATGCTACACCATCGCCTTATGGAGATTCGTACATGTACCACCAGAAGAGCAGGTTCCAGCGCTTCTAGAGCAGGGATATTCTGCCAGTGAAGCTCCTCCCTGTAAAGCCTGCTGGTTACAGGAAGAAAAGACTGACTAATCCGTAGATGAGAACATAAGACCCGCATCCAGTTGAGATCCATTGACACCAACAAAAGATGATCCCATCGCCTGTCGACCAACTATACGTTGTCCGCTCAGACAACTTGTTATTGAAAATCTTGTGGCAATTAATAAACTATTGAGAAAGAAATAAATCTGTTAGAGAAAATGCAGCGGTGTAAGTTTCAAACTCGTGGCATAAGGAGACAGAGGAGAACTACAATATGTTATCTCAGACGCGTGTGGCGCAGTGGTTGGAGACGCCACTGCGACACACACGTGGAATCGATCCCTACGCCCATGGCACACCAAGCCTTCCATCTCTCCGGGGTCGGCAGATCGGTACCAGACTTGTCTGGGGGGATAGCCCCACTGACTCGATACATCGGTAGGCTACCACGAATCATTGTAAAGGCCAGATATGAATTCAATCGCCTCCAACGATACTTAATGAAGTCGAATGCATATGGCGTATCCCTCAGGGATTGATCAACGCCGAGAACTTTACTCTTTTAGCGTTATTATCTCAGACATTTCGGCGGAAAACTTAACAAATATTTCGAAAAATAACGCACTAAAGACGGTGGGAGATTAATAAATAACACAAGTGAAACAAGTAAAACAAATAAAATGACAATCGAATTAACATTAATAATAATCACAATGATGCTGAGACATTTGCAAACCTCCGGACCGCAGGTGTTTGTGGTCGGGAACGAACGCGCAATTACCCCTTTCCGGGGCTAACGCGCTCATCACCACACCATGCAGATCCTTTGTTCCCCCTGGCCTCTTAGCCAGTTCAGCCGATCAGTGATCTATCGACGCATAATACCGTGCCGTGAAAAACTGCAACAGGCAATAAATAAAAAGTTAACTTTGTGATTTAGACCACAGCCTCAGCTTTAAATGGGTTCATCGCCGATTTGGGCTCCTTAGATCAATCCCGTTGGCGGGTGATTGCTGATGGCCACGTTCCTAGTATCAAAATAGTCCCACGGTGGCAAATCTGCCTCTGGTCCACAAGGGCAGCGATTGCCTGTGGTGGTGAAGACCTAGGACAGCCTGGCTGACCTCGGGACTCCAGCAAGCCATAATGGATAAACCAGCAAGTCTCCGAATTATTGCTGGGGGCCCGCACAACCAGTGAGGACGGGTTATCCAAGTATCCAAGTAAGTACGTTAACAAGTACGTTAGAAAGGTAGAGAAATAATCAGAGGGCTTGTTTAATGGAAAGAAAAACTTTTAAGTGAAGCACGAACAATGTTTAAAAATAAGAAAATGTTGCTAGTACTAAAATATTGACAGTGATTGCTAGTTTTTTAAGCCCGCATTCACTGAGGTATTGGATGGAAACATTAGATTCACTCATAATTCCTCTGCAGAATAAAATTCGAGGAGTTCAAAAGCCAGAATCAGCCCGGGATCAAGACAGCAGGGTTGATGAAGAGCAATAAGGAGTAGAAAAATAAAACCAAGAACTTCCGGTGAAGGAGCCGGCGACGAGTGATGGCGAGACTAAGCCTGACTTGGTGAATTAACAACGAAAAGAAAACCTAAAGATCTACTCTTTGTCAAACACAAGTGGATTTATGGATGTACTCCTGTCTCTACAGCGATGGATTGTGTCATAGCAAAAATTATTAGTTATATGAATATTACCCATGTCGGCTTGTTATCACGTATGTAAGTTTCCATATGTAAGGCCTTTCGGAGTCCTCCTTTGCTCCCACCCCCCTACCCCTCCCTCGCAGCCAACGTCTACTCTCGTCGGCAATCTAATCGCGTGAATTCACTCTCTTCACTGGAACTCCGCGAGTTCTCGGGAAAGTCATCGTTTTGGAAGAAAGGAAAATAAGGGCTTTCTTTAATGATACTGAGATATTTGCAAAACTCCGACCCAGGTGTCTACGGTGGGAAACGAACGCGCTATTGTCCTTTCCGGGAGTAGCGCACTCACCACCACACCATGCGGGTCCTTAGTTTCGCCTGTCTCTCAGCTAGTTCTATTGATCTTTTGCCATCAGCAATTACCCGTCGGCGGGATTGATCTGGGGAGCACAAATCGGCAACGAACCCAGTTAAGCTGATGCTGCAGTTATAATCACAATTCTAACTTATTATTTACTGCCTACTCTTTTTAACGGCAGGGCATATATTGCGAAATATAACTTTAATGATGCTGATCAATCCCGCTGACGGGTGATTGCTGATGGCAAAAGATCGATAGAACTAGCTCAGAGACAGGCGAAACTAAGGACCCGCATGGTGTGGTGGTGAGTGCGCTACTCCCGGAAAGGACAATAGCGCGTTCGTTCCCCCACCGTAGACACGTGCGGTCCGGAGTTTTGCAAATATCTCAGCATCATTAAAGTTATATTTCGCAATATATGCCCTGCCGTTAAAAAGAGTAGGCAGTAAATAATAACTTAAAATAAGGGCTTTCATTCGAAAAATAAGATTACCTTCGTACATCTCAAGCCAGTGGAACCGCCCACTGAGTAGTTATGGAGTATGCTATGGATGAAAAAGAGACTCTACCGATTTTCCTCATAGTTCTCTTTCTACTGTGCGACGTAACTGAGTTAACTGATAGCGTGTTAAAAAAATTCTTTTCTAATGCCACAAAAAAGGGAATTCCAAGGAGTGCAGTGGAATACACTTTATCCAAGCGTTTCCTTTTCCACCTGTTATTGAACAGCAATTCCTTTTCAACAAAATACAATCCGAAGTGAAAATGATCTATGAACGAGAAGTTAGATGTTCTTTTTTTTGGCTCTATCATTTTGTGAACAATTATTCACCTTTCGTTCTTTATTTCATGTCTTGGTTTCAATCTGTTATAATTTCCCGGCTAATAGAGTTCGGTAGTGCAGAAATCATTCTTCCATTTCTGGAAGTTTGAGGTGGCGACGTTGGGATGTGAAATTTGTGAGGAAGTAAATTCTCTGTGTACAACCTTTTTTTACGCATTCAGATAAAATAGATGCTTTAAATGAATCACACAATTTATAAGACTTATCTGCTACGTGTACTGTAACTATACACCAGTTCAAAGCTTTTTAGTGTTTAACTACTTGCTTCCCAGTACTGTTTCCTAGCACTTAATATATAACAATTTTTAGAATTGTTGAGATGATTCTATCAAAGAGTTGAATTCATATCGCTTTCATCCATGAGTTCAAATTTAAAGACACTATAACGGAAACGCGTGTGGCATAGTGGTCAGAGGCTCCTTGCAACACACACGTGGAATCGATCCCCGCGACCATGGGCGACCAAGCCCTCCATCCCTCCGGGATCGGCAAATTGGTACCAGACTTGTCTGGAAGGATAGCAGCACTGATTCAATACATCGGCAGCCTACCGCAAGTCATTGTAAAGACCACAGTTGCATTCAATCACCTCCAAACGATGCTTAATGAGGTCGAATGCACGGTTCATCCGTCAGGGATTGATTAACGCCGAGAACTTTATCCTTTATCCTTTTATAACGGAAATAACTGGCGCAGCTTATCGGAATAGGAAATTGTGCACTCGAGCGAAGATGCTGAATTGTGAAGGCTTTGCCTTGCGCAGCCTTCTTAAGGCTTTTGTTAGATGGACAGCATGACCTTTAATTTCAATTACAATTTTTTATTGACTCATCTTTCATGTTTATAAAAAAAGTATAAAGTTCGGCAATGATCTCTACCCTGAAGGATGCGCTGTGCATTCGACCTCGTTGCGCATCGATGGAGGTGATTGAATGGTGATCTCATGTGTACTGCAGGAAGCCTCCCACCACTGCGCTACACGCACTCCTTTTTATCGTTTCATGTTCATGAAGCTATTATTTGACCATCCAAGAAATTTCTTCTTAAAACGATTGGTGTGGAAAATCACGATGGCCTCCACCATTCCGATCAGGGAGTGCGTTGACTCACAACCACGCTAAGTAATATTTTTTTCTATCTCTATTGACCCATAGTACTTAAACGTTACCAATTTTTGTCACTGTACTGCACAACCTAGCATCACATCGATCACATTGTGCGAACCACAACACTACTTGCATTTGATTCGAGTCCTCGCATTTATTCTCGAAAGCCTTCAAACTTTTTTTGCGTGTGGATTCCGTTGCTGTTTGAGGATTTCTCATTTTTTGTTTTCTCGACGAATTTTGTTGATTGTTGGTTAAGTCGATTCTCCTTGAAATGCTGTGGTGGCTGTCCTAGCGTGTTCCCTCGTATGTTAGAGGGAGCAGACTTGTTTCAGATTAGTTTGGTACCAATTTCCGAACCTAAGCATAATTAGAGACATTATGGGTTCTGAGCGAAGCGGTACTAGGATCTGGTATGTTGGGTCGTCCAGTTAATGAATGGGGTCACCACATTACGCTAAGCGCTCCTATTGTTGCGTTTATTTATTCAATTACTTATGTTTGCGTTAAAATCGGTAGAAACTCGCTGTCAAAGAAAGCATTAATTAGTGTTTGGTCAGATAGCTTTTAGTCATTTACTTCACCACCTATGTTGTTAGTTGAAATCCTGCAAGTATTTGTAGACGCGCTTTGTTCATAATTATAGGTTTTGATGGGATTGATAAGTGTGCGGCAATGGAGAATGTCCCCTCAAGTACCACAACCGTGCAGAGAGATAGCCTTAACACATTCTCAAGGATCTCGGTTCTTCGACAAATGGCGAGAATTTTTTCGATAACATGATGCTTGAGGACTAAAGGATCAGTGAAATTTGCAGACCATATGCCTTATTATTCTAGGAGCACGCAGAAATTTTTTGAGATATTGCTTCTTTTTAGTTTTTGTGCCCAAAAGCTTTGAAATTTCAGCTCATCTCTATCCGGTTCACAAGGGTTCCAACTGTCTGGCATGTTGACCTGATGAAGCTCTGGCTAGTCGATCTTGGGTTTTCAGGGAAAATCATGTTCGACTAACATTAAAATGTTAGTCAGATAAGACAGAAGAGAAACCGAGATGCAGTCGAAACCAATCACGAGTACGGCCATCACCGGTTGGGAGACGCTTGAAAGAAAGCGAAACGAGTCGAAGAATTGCTGGTACTCGCACAACATTTAATGATCGATCCTTAGGTTTTTAGAGTGAATTAGTAATTGTTTTTTACTACTGTTCAAATTTAAAAGCTAAACTACTTCCCTAAGAGAAGGCATTTGAATTAGTTCACATTTTTTTGCGAATTTTTTCCCCTCATCGTCCTCATATACACTATATTCGAGGTTACAATTTAGTGGATTTTTTCTTTAATTAGCCTCTTGCTCCAATTACTTTATTCATATCGTCAAGAAATTTTTTCGTTCTGCCGACTTCACTGTGGTGTGAAAAGTATACGGCCTTTCCATGAGACAATGAGAAATCATCTTTTTCGTTGTTAGATTAGATGAAAAACAAAGGGCACATAAATATGGCAGCTTATTGGAATTACTTACTCACTTAGTTGAACGGCTCGTGCTCACTAGTTGTGTGGGCCCCCAGCATAATCTCCGTTTTTCGGAGTTTTGCTGGTTTAACTACTGGGTTTCATTGGAATTTCCGAGGTAAGCCTAGCCAAATTCTGCCCCCAGGTCGTCACTACCACAAGCAGTAGCAACCCTTGCGGAACAGAGGGAGATTTGACACGATGCAACTAGTTTGATACCAAGACGGTGGTCGATCTTGGTATTGGTTTAATCTTAGCTAGTCTTCCTGATGGGAAAGCCGTGCTCCTTTTTCAGCTCGAGAGATCCTGCCGGTAGGATGAATCTCCCTGCTGTAAGTCGCAGCACGGCACCCAGGAACACCTCCCAGCCACGATAAGGCGGTAAACCGTTGGAAGGAATAGGATTTAGTATTTCAATTTTTACTTTCCCGTTTTAGCACTGCTCATAAGAAGCAATTGTAACCAATATTTTACAAATGGAATGGTGCATGGTGTGAGACGAAGTGAGTCGAATTTTCAACAAACGTTCTACGTCCTGCCATCATCACTGCTGCAGTTGCGAGTTGTCGGCAATGTCTCACCTCATAACTTGTTGGCTCAATTTCATAATGTTGCCATTTATTTCGCCTATATTATTCAAGTTTTCTGATCTTTGGGAAGCAAATTTTTCATTTTGAGCTTCGACATTCCGCACACATACGTACACACGCAAATACATGCATGTATATGAAGACAGTAAAGATCGTAGCTGAGATTCCAAAGTTAATATCCTGAGGGTCGTGCTGGTGGTGATATTCTTCCTTGATATGAAGCTGCACCGGGATGCTCTATGACCTCGGCGGCCCTGTTCTGCGGGAGCATAGGAAGCTGGTGCAGCGGCCCCCTACAGGTGGAGTCACTTGTTCATCTCCATAAGAATTGCGCCTTGCTCTATACCCAGATGGCTGGGCAGGTGGTTGAATTGGGCCGCAATCCGGAACTGGAGCGTATTGCTTTACGGCTACAGGTGCTTGTTCAGGAGCATAGACAGCTGGAGCAGCAGCCCCTACAGGTGGAGTCACTTGTTCATCTCCATAAGAATTGCGCCTTGCTCTGTACCCAGATGGCCGAGCTGGTGGTCGAGCTGGACGGCAATCTGGAACTGGAGCGTATTGCTTTACAGCTACAGGTGTCTCCTCAACCGGACTTTGGGCACCGGCGCCACCAGAATAAGCAGAAGGAGTAACTGGTTCGTCACCATATGCATTGCGTTTGTCAACTGAAAGACATTAATCTCTGCGTCGTTGTTATTGGATGCTAAAGTCTTATGAGGTAGAGGAAGAGATATGTTTTTGATAAAAATCTTATCCATAATTGGAAGCTTTATTTTAAGAACTTACTTGATTTCGTGGTGGAGAATAGCTCTAATACAAACAAAATTAATATTCGTTTCATAGTGACGGTGACATCGTTATCTTAGCCGGTAACCTTTATATCGTACCGTTGCTGACCTTTCATATTCAGCAAAACCGGATTTTTATGCGACACGGCATCGTATGTTCTCACAATGTAGAAATCGAGCGTGCTAAATGCGAAACGATATGAACAAAAGCTTAGGCCTTGAACGTACATGTCATGTTCTTGAACAACTTTACCTTAGATCTCTAGCAAACAGCACGAATTCTGTACCCAACATTCCACTTAGGAAATAAGCAGAGAGAAAAAATCCAATAAAATTCGGATGATGGCCGAATGGAATGAAATTGACGGAATTCTATAGAACTATTCTTCGCATTTATATCTGGTGATATGAAGGTGAAACAACTAGTTTCATCACAGTTTAGAACGGGAAAAAAATCAAACTAATTAAATCTGCGGTTGTTTTGTGTTTTCTTTTCTACTATTTTTGCGCAACCCAACATCGGATATTGTGCCATTATCAGTCACTCTTGTATTCGATTCGGTTCCCTAGCATCAGTAATCCACAAAGGTTACCAGACTTGCGTGAGGGTTCGATTACGCTGACCCCTACACAAATTTGGCAGTAACTTCCCAACCCCGTAGAGATGCGGTGTGCCTGGTTGGTCCCGTAAGAGGGCGGACCAAGGTCTTTGCGCGGACTTAATGGCGCGTACCACTGCCATTGCGGTAGGCGCATCCATGTTACTATTTCAGAAAGTTTTAGTCTGTGAAAGGTAGCTATATATTGAAAAGTAGTCCTAGTTACAGTGGTATTTACTACTTCTTTGAATGAGGAGCTACTCCTTCCTCAAATTTGTAAACGAAAGCACGTCATTTACTTTCCTTAACAAGTCATTAGATAATAAGGTATAGTTTGCGCCTTGGACCAAACTGGAAACAACCAGGTGCGATAACCGTCAGCAATTAATGCGCATGTCATTCTCGAACTGTAATAATCCTTTGTCTCGCAATTCTGCTTGCAATCTTTGTCGTAGCGATCTTTACAGAATGAGAAAGGAAAAGTGCTGCAGCCACTCATTCTTCAAATGTTGACTTCAACTTGCTCTTCTGTTCAGTAACTCCACGGAATAGAAACCTTTTTTATTTTGAGTAGCCAAAAATTTACTAACGCTAATGTTATCGGATATCTTCGAAATCATGGTTCAGCTAGGAATTTCATAAAGCGTAGAGGATAAAGCTGTCTGCGTTGATCAATCACTGAGGTATGCGCCATGCATTCGACTTCATTAAGCATCGTTTGGAGGTGATTGAATTCATATCCGGCCTTTACAATGACTCGCGTATCGACCGATGTATCGAGCTAGTGCTGCTATCCTCCCAGACAAGTCTGGTACCAATTTGCCGACCGCGGAGGGATAGAAGGCTTGGTGGGCCATGAACGCGGGGATGGATCGATTCCACGAGTGTGTTGCAGGGGCGCCTCTGGCCACTGCGCCACACGCTTCTTAGAAATTTCATAGCAACAACAATTGTTCGTCTGAGGTTGAGTGCCTTTTTTTAGTGAGGAAAATCGTCTACATCTCGGCATTCCGTAAAGGAGGCATTTTCTCTCAACGTTTTAGCTTAATCGTCTGAGAAAATGATTCCTCACTCTTTTCTTGCTCACCAAATCACTTTATATTTATCGTATGCCGTGTAATAATACTCCTTTGCAAAAATGATCCGGCATTTATAGGTGGAACGCGGCATTTATTGTCATGAATCTCTGGAAGTAATGGCGGCAAATCATTGGAAAGCTGTTGAAGAAATCTTCGAACACTGGAAGATGGAACTACGAAGATCCACATCGCGATAACAAAACGCGTGTCGACGATCGATTTGAATCATTGAAGGAGTTTGCCAAATGAGACTTTTACATCAACTTCGTATTAGCTTAATAGTCCAAAAAAAACACTGAAAGATGAATATCTAACGGTGGAAACCTAAAGCATGGAATAACAGGAAGAAAAAAACTTGAAATCTGACACCACTTAACTTAATTGGTTTATTTGCGTTACTCAGAAGCATCTGGGTTTTTTTGAATTGTTCAGTAACCGGCTCTCAAAGACGTGAAAATTGAGATGAGACCCAAATAAAATTGAATATGCGGTTAAATTGGCGATGGTATTCATACATCAGCGGAAACGCTGTCGTTCTCTCATGACGGTGGATACCGGCGCCATCATTTGCTAAATAGGGTCAGATCAGCCATCAAATTGGCGGCAGCAAAGATAAGAATGGTCTCGACACGAGCGATACTGAACAGAGCTTCTTCTAGACTTCGCTAAAACATGTGGGACCTCATCTATGCAGTGGCTTAGATCTATATAGAGAGAAAATTGTATGAAGAGATATAGGGTGTCTGCGCTGGGGAACCAACGCGCTCTTACCCTTCCCGGGGGTTAACGCGTTCACCACCATCCCATGCAGGTCCTCCGTTTCGCTTGTCTAGTTTTTGCGAACTGTCTGCAGTCCAGAGCTTTGCAAATATCTCAGCACTATTGTAGTTATCTCACATACAATAAACTGCCGTGAAAAATAGTAATAGGCAGTAAATCAAAAAGTTAACATTATATGACGAAAGTTTATAATCGCGTAAAGACCATACCACTGTGGGAAAACCGAGACACACCAAGTATCTATGAGCACCGTCCCATCGCTTCAACTCATCATTTTTCGAAGAAACTTGTTAATACGTTCAATTTTTTTGAAACAAACTTACTTTATAACGCATGTAAGTATGTACGGACAGCACTCATATGCACAATAGAAGCAAGTTCACCGTTTGTGCAACAGCATGGTTGCTCATTTCAATGAGGTTGACCACTGTTTGACCAAAACACAATATTAAACCTGGTTTCGGACATTAACTACTATTCACCGATAGCAAATGTCTATACACTAATTGTTTAGCGACGCGTGTGGTGCAGTGGTCGGAGGCTTCCTGCAGTACACACATGGGATCGACCCCCTGCGCTGGTGGCTCACCAAGCCTTCCATACTTCCGGGGTCGGCAAATTGGTACCAGACTTATCTAGGAGGATAGCACTGGTTCGATATAATGCTGGGCCACAGCGAGTTATTGTACAGGCCAGATATGCATTCAGTCACCACCAGCGATGCTTAATGAAGTCGAATGCATGACGCATCCCTCAGGCCTCAGGACCATCGCCGAGGGCTTTATCCTTTATCATTAAACACATTGACATATAACACTCTGGATGTGTTGAATACAATTCGTCAGAGAATGTTGATAGGCTTCAAATCAAAAACAACATATCTCTGCTCGTGTTGAGCCATATTAGTTGGAATAGAAGCCTTTAGACTCCAAAAATCTTTAACCACAAAGTATAGTTTATTTTGTTCTACCAAAGTGAACTTTTTTTATGTAGAGCGCGTGACATCTACTTTTCCACTTCATTGCTTCTTAAAGGTTCATGTTTCGAATACTAAAGCAATCGGAGAAACAAGATTTCGTCCAGAAGAACGCGTTTCCAACATATTGCTGGCGTTTCCAACTTCTACCTTTTCTGTGGGAATCCCCGGATCTAGACTTCCTTCTACAATTTCTTAGAGGTTTTAGTTCTAGACACACTCGAAATTTATGAATGCGTATAAAAATTATGTCTAAGCGATAGGGCTAGATCTCTCCTATAAATCAATACAGTTCTCAGCTCCTCAAGTACTCTGGTGATGGAGAATTGTTCGTCATTTCTCGAAAAGCCAGCTTGGATCACTGTAAAAGATCCAGCTGCTTATTGCATCTTCTGCTAACAGCAGAGAATCTCAACTCCATCGTGCTTCGTCGATATTTACGGCGGCTTTTTTCTGCTAATGTAAACTGCGCTTTGCTGTGTGATCGTCTAGTATGTGTCATTCCGTTCTTCCCACTGTTGCCTTCTTGAAGGTGGAAAATCACTGCTGACCTCGTCGGGCGTGCACGTGGCGTTCCAGACGAGTGAAAAGTATTGGTTTCTCAAAAAACAAAAAGAAGTTCACTGTTGCTTCGCTCTACAAGGCGGCTTTTTTCATGTAATGAATTCGTTCTACGTTATTGAGAAGGCAGAAAATGCTTGTGATAACAATACTATATTGAAGCCACTTTCAGATCGCTATTTTATCACACTTATGATTGCTTCACTATGTATTTTATGTGAGTTTTGTCACATATATGGCTGGTTTGCGGAATGGAAATATTATATATATTGAGGAAATGCCTCCGGTGATCAATACAAAATTCCTTTTAGAGGTCTATAAAAAACACCATCCATCAAAAACGGACGTTTCCGTCAGGAAGCCTAGCTGAGAGTGAACCAATACCAGGATCCACCTCCGTCCTGTTAACAAAACAGTCGCACGGTGGCAAATCTCCCTCTGATCCAGAAGGGCGGCGACGATCTGTTGTGGTGAGGACCTGGAGCAGACTTTGGCCAGCCTGACCTCGGGAATCCAGGGAACCATAATGGTTAAGCCAGCAAAACTCCGAGAAATGGAGATTGTGGTAGGGGCCCGCACAAGTAGTGAGGACGGGGCCGTCCAAGCATCCAAGTAACTATAAAAACCACCAAGGAGTGGCCTTTGAATGCATTTTATTTAACTGGTTTGTTGCCCATTCCTTCTTATAAAATTGCGCCCACTTTTATTTTCGTAATTATAACAGATTGTTCAAGTCGGTCAAATCTTTCTTTCCCTTAGTTCTTCTTCGAAATTCTTTTGATTCCGAAATCTTCCTCCATGTCGCACTAGACACCACCTTGCATCTTAATCAGCTTTTAGCAATATTCTTGTTCCCTGTTTTCGATTTTTTTTGCAAAGAACAGAAAAAAAATTCAAAAAATGAACAGCTGTTTCTCTTTACATTACTGTTTTTCCTAGTGATTTCCTAGTCCGTGCGATATCTGAAGGTAGAGACCTTCAGTCTTCGACTACTACACCAATTCACAATGTCTGTTGTGGTGCGTTCGTTGCATTGGAATCAGGAGCAAGCTGGTCGTCCATAACCCCTCACTTAGAAATATGTTCAATGCTGCTATGTGGACAGTGGCGCCTAGAACGTCAACCTTAATCTTAACCCCCTATCGGGCTCAACCACATCTGCCTTCAAGAATTGAGGCAACGTTTTTTTGTATATGTTCCTGAGCACAAACTCTAGAAATGGCTAAATCATGATGTTTTGAGTCGAAAAATCAAGTAACAGCAAAGTTGGCATGCTTTTATTGAAAATCCGCAGATAGAAACTGCGCAACAAGATCCTGGAAGACGCAACATGCAAAGTCCTCTGGTGTGAACAAAACGAATGCGACAAGCCTTGAGAATGGTGAGTTAACTACCTCCTCATCAAATGAAGTGGTGGCGAAAATAACAAGAAAATGGGAAGGCTGTAGTTGCTCAGCATTCGTCCCAAGTATAGAGAATACTAACTCCTGAGACCCATCTTCTACTGGCCTCGACATTGATCAAATAATTCACTCAGTTATTTGACGAGCAAGCACGGAGATATTACATGTGGAGCCAACTTCACAGAGTTCATATGGATTCATATGGATTTCGTATTCAATTTGACCTTTTCAGGCTCTGGAGAAGGCGAAATCCGCCGAAATGTCAACTTTTTTTGCGAATAAAGAATAGAGTAACAACCTCGTGGTTGCTCGTCAAATAACTGAGTGAGTAGTGTGCCTCCCTCACAATAAAATGTCACAATGCAAATGTGGAAAAGGATAAAAAAAAGATAAAGCTCTCGGTGTTGATCAAGCCCTGAGGGATACGCCATGCATTCGACTTCATCAAGCATCGTTGGAGGTGATTGAATGCATATCTGGTCTTTACGATGAATCTCGGTGCCCTACTGATGTATCGAGCTACTGTTGCTATCCTCCCAGACAAGTGTGGTACCAATTTGCCGACCCCGGAGGGATGGAAGGCTTGGTGGGCCGCAGGCACGAAGATCGATCCCATGTGTTGTCGCAGGGCGCCTCCGACGCCTCCGATTGCGCCACACGCACCCCTGAGAACAGGAAAAACAATGAAAAATGAAAATATCAGTCCCGAGTACTGTATGGCGTTGAGTGTGATAACAACGTCTTCCTCCCTGCGGTTCAACATTGAATAAACGGAACTTATCAAGAATGCTTTGAAAGTTTTGCGCGCCGAAGTTTTCGATTCTTGTGCCAGGATTGCAATTTCTACCTCAAAATCCTCTCCGATATGTCCCTGTGTCCTATGCTTGCCTACCTAGAATTTGGTTTAACTTCAAGTTTATGTTCTTTTATGCGGACGTAGAGTGTTCTACCCGTTTCGCCAATGTATTCGACTCCGCGCGCTTTGCAACAAATTACAAGGAATTAGATAAACCGACGCTGTGTGTACCATTAGAGCACATTTCCCAATTTTTGCTTTGTGCATAGGCAGTCATACAGGCGGTTTGAACTAGGTGTCGTTTTAGAATGCTCGGTAGTTTTAATCGCTGCTGCCAAATTTTTTAGACCGGCCCTTCTCAAGCAACGTTTTATAGCTGCAATTACTTCGTTGAAAACAAACGACAGCATAAACGGGACCTTATTCTGGATAGTATCATCGTTTGGGGGCGTTGTTTTTCCTCTACACCTATCCCAAGGAGCTACGTGTTGTTTCTCTAATAAATTCATAAAAACTCAAATAAATTTAAATTTTTCGTGAAGGCGTGGACGTCGCTGAGCCGGCAGCTCATTCTTGTTGAGCAGCTAGCGGAAGGATCCACTAGCAATTCACCACACCGACGACATTCCTATATACGGATTACTTGACGAAGAACACCTGGATTTGGCGTAAGTGGTTCGGATTGGCGTCTACTTCCACTACGTTTCGCCCTCCACTTGCTCTCCATCCCTGCTGTCTACCACAAAAATCGTTCCTTACTGTTTTTTCATCAAGAAAACAGTGGATTGTTTTATACAGTACAGTCCTTCTCATATTCTTTTTAGCAAACATTATTGCGATTTAGTAAAATTATAACAAAGTTGTGTCCGGTAAATTAAGTAATATTTCAAAAACCGACTTTTTTTTAACCTCGGCATAACCAACCAACATGTATTCATCATTGATAAGCTAACACGAGGTTGATAAAAAAAATCCATTCATCTAACGATTTCAGCGCCATCGCCTTCTTCAGACCGGATTGATCTCTGTCGATTGTCCACAGTCGCTCCTTCTCGCGTTGTAGGTCTTTATTCGTTAGAGTCAAATCTTCTTGAGTGGTGAAGCACGACTCGGATCATCGCTGGTCTGATGAAGGCGAACACTTGGAAACATTGGCCGAATAAAACTTTATATCAACCTCTTGCAAGCTGAATAATCTGGGTAAATATACTGACTAGGCAAACTGTAGTTTCTATGGACCAGATTAAGAGCTTCGAGGTCCGTGAACATCACACAAAGGTTTTGGAAATCCGAATAGTCAAAATTAGCAGTTAATCGTAATATTGCAGGCCGAAAAAAAGCTGTTGCACAGCTCCATCTGAACTTCACACCATAGACACTTCAGTTCACAAAGATGTTCAGATTTTCGTAAAATACTTCAAGAAGGACCAAGTCTCTAAAAGACCGCGGCAAACTATGTGGCACTTTTTTTTAGCCAGCAAACTCAAATAAATATCTCCATTGTCATTTGTTACAGACAAAACAAAACGCTCTTTGCTTGATTTCACTAACAGGGCTAAATGAGACAAAGTTTTTATAAAGATGGTTATGCACAATAACCAGTGAAGTGTGATCCTCAGGTATTACAAGATAAGATTCTTCCCTAAATTAACATTCCCTAATTAAACGAAAACGTTGCGAAGTCACATTTAATTCTAACTACATATCTAGGTATGATTTATAAAAAATTAAGTGAGCATCAGCTGATTAACATGAGAAATAACGGAAGTGAATGATTCTTGTTCATGTTCAAGGATCTTCTTAAAGCCTGTACCGCTAGCGTTCATGAATTGATCAACATCTTCTGCTTCACCACAAACTTCAAACACGATAAGAGTTGCTGAAACAAAGGAATCAATTCACAGTGCTCAAAGTAATTTAGTATAAAATGTCGTATTTTTAGGAAGAAAATATTAAAAGAACACATAACAAAATTCGCCTAAAAGAACAAATAAGAATACAAGAAGCGATATACAGAGCGCTTTGATGTGGAAAGTATTACTTCCGCTAGTACCGTTATACCAGCGGCAAGGGTAGCGCAGTGGTTGAAGGTTCCTGCAACATACCACTCGTAATAGGTTCGATCCACCATCCCCTCTCCTGAGAAACGTATACCTTTCAGCCCTCTGGGTCGGAAAAATTGGTACCAGTCTTGTCTCAGAGTTATAAAACGCTAATGATACATCGATGGGCCACTGCATGTTATTGTCTGGGCGAGCATATGTATTCATTGATGTCGATGCTTAATACAGTTGAATACATGGTGCATCTGTCAGAGATTAGTCAACATTGAACCCTTTACCGTAGCTCTCAATCTACACCGGTTTAGAAAAATACGACGCTGTTTCTAAACTTTTGTCACTTTACATTCCATGCTGGTATTTATGTCGTAATTAACATTGTTTATAATACTTCGCAATAATAAACAGCGCGCGGGTAGCGCAGTGATTTGATGCTTCTTGCAACACACATGGGTTCGATCCCGCGCAGAAGACTCACCAAACCTTCCATCCCTCCGGGGTTAACAAATTGGTACCAGATTTGTCTGGGAGGACAGCAGCACCTCGATACACCGGTAGGCCACCGCGAGTCATTGTAAAAGGCTAGATATGCATTCAATCACCTCCAACGATGCTTAATGAAGTCGAATGCAAAGCCCATCCCTCAGGGATTGACCAACGCCGAGAGCTTTATGCTTTACCGTTTATCTCAATAATAAATGGATCAGTACCAGTACAATATGAACGTGCTACCACATCCGAAATTTGTTTTCTAGTCCAGTTTTTTACGTGCCACAGCTTCTTAGAATTAAGTGAGGTGATACGCTCTAAAAGAAACATCATTCTCTTTAGCGCATGGAACGAAGGAACACTTACGACATTGTGCGAATAAGTGTCAGGCCTGACATAAGGGAAACCATTTTGATTGGACGGAAAATATGACTGGTGTTATATCCATAAAAGAGCGAAGAAACTCACATAGCTCTTGAAATGATATTCCCATTTTTGTTCCTTGCTTATGCACGTCAAGTTCAATTGTGCTGACCAGTCTTACTGATGGAGATGCGAATATGGCGTGTGCAACTTTTTGACATCGCTCCACGAATTGACGTCGAGGTACATCCCTACTATATCCAGCGTAGTAGTAAAAACTCTGGAAACCCTTGATGATAAGTTTTTGCCCTTGTTTCCTCGAATTTCTAAAATGTTTGAGCCAGTTTAAAACTGGCTAAGAGAAAGAGTAAAGCAAGAGCATCGGTGATGCCGTGGATAACACGCGAGCTCTCAGAAGGGTAATCGCGTGCTCAGAGCTCATCTGGAGTTCCTAGTTTTGCCCATATCTCAGCATCATTGTGGTTCTATTTCATGTAATACCCCACCACAAAAAAAATGATAGGAAGCAAACAAAGCTAAACACTAGGTAGCGCTTTTTTTTGTCTCAGTTGAGCAATATAATCGTGAGATAATTTAGGATATAATGGTAGAATAATTCAACGCTAAATAATTCCTGTGCAAAAGTGTAGCCGCGTACCATCATAACCTGAATTTCAATATTTTACCTCCTCTTTCAGGTTTTTACAAAAAAAGACCGAAAAAGATTTTAAAAGGAATGTTTTTGGTGTAATACAACCATAATGACCTTGAGATATTTGCAAAACACGGACCCCGAGCCAGATTCCAATCCGTGATTACCTTTCCGGGGGCTGACGTGTTACGCAAAGCACCACTGAGGGCTTTGCTTTGCCTTTCACTTAGCCAGTTTTATACCTAACGCTACCACCAGCAGTCACCCATCAAGGAACACAAATCGACATTAAATCTAATTAAGCTGAGGCTGTAGCCGAAATCGCAGTGTTAATTTTTTTATTTACTGCGTATCACTATTTTCTCGCGATATTTCTATGATGTGAAATAAAACCACTATAATGCTGAGACATTTGCAAAACTTCGACTCTAGCCCAAATTAGAGCCCGCTCTTATCCTTTCCAGGAGCTCACGTGTTACATACCGCACAAATGAGGCCCCTTGCTTTGCCTTTCTCTCAGCCAGTTTTTTACCCTAACGGTGCCATCAGCAATTAGTCTCATCTTCTTGCTAAAATTTTTTCGTGCAGTTCGAAGCAAGCAGAATAAAGCAAACACCTGTGAGATTTTTGATTCTTTAAAGGGTATATGGGAATCATGAACATTTGTCGAAACGCCATTCGTACTCAGCACAGAGACGTGGTTAGGACCCTGAAAGACAAAACAGAATAGATGACAGTCCTCTCTTCTCGTTAATATATAATACAATAACAGTTAATATTAGTAACAAGTTTCCATCGACTCGCTATTAATGATTCTATAGTTGACGAATTTTAGGATGTGAACAATCTGAAAAAGATTCTCATGTCAAATAAAAGTGGTTCTTAACTGCTGCATAAGAAGTTGGATCAGTTGCCTTAAAGGATTGTCAAGTGACTGTAACAAAATATTGAACCTTTTGAAGGCTTATGACGATCAGAACGAAAAAAAATGGCCAGTCCCACTTGCAACAGCACAGGTCTGAGGAAGACGAGATCGCCGAAACGTCAGCCATCGACAAACAACACCAACAATAACAACAACAACGACAAAGAAAACTTATGGAGGCTTATTGAAAGTCGGTCTTGCGAATTTTATATATATATATATATATAGCTTGTATAATTACATATATGTGTATATATATATCTGATAATAACACCGACTTCTGCAGCAGGATGGGTTGTTTGGATGAAAAGAAGTTGTTATCACCGGGAATTACCATTATATCCATCATCCGCACCCTGCACAGAAGGGCATCACCGAGTGAGTAGGCCTCATTCGAGGAGACGGCCCGCTGAGGAAGACTTGACTCAACACGAAGGCGAACCCGCCACATCGAGACGAACAACAGGCGTGGACCACAGACCCGGATCGTAGGCTCTGATGAAGACGAAGACGTCGAAACCTTAGCCGAAAATAAATATATTTATGAACCTCGTGTCAGCTCATCAGAAAACCAGTACATACACATATATTTCTCTTTTATTTACATTCTTTCTTTTTTTCTACTTCTATGTTTTTTTCCACTTATTTTTCTCCCTTTATATTTCGCCTTCCTCAGACCCATGACGTTGCGAGTGGGAATAAATATATCGACTAATTATGGAGAGGTTTATAGAAAGTCGGTCTTTTAGAACACTGAACATTATCGTATGTTAAAAACGAACTTTCATTGAACTTCGGCCTGAATATTTCAAGGAAACGTCGCACATTGCTGCCGTAATTTTCAAAAGGCTTTATAAGAATGGAAAAAAAATTTAAGAACGACATTCGATCCATGTCTAAACATACCTTATCTTTGACGTACAAAATTCAATGCATAAAATTTTAAGCTTTTTTTCGATGACTGCCCTCTTGAGCTGACAACATTTATTCTACAGATTCCAGGACTTCTTGTATTTAATTCGTTTTCTCCCTCAATACGCGTTTGCGTCCTTCTCACTAAAAATCATCTTCGTCATGAATGTCGTTAGATGCTGGTCGGGTGGATTCTACATGGAATCCTTGTGTTGCTGCACTAGGGCGTTCTCACGTCTTCGTCACAGCCACCAGTCGTCTGTTCCAAAGAACTGGAGGAAGTGAGTTCATCCCCTAGCAAATTTGGCAGTAATTTCTCGACTCCGGAGGATGGGGTGGGATGGGGGGAGGGGGGGAGGAAGAGGGAAATGGGCCGAGGGGCTTAGTTGCCTCGCGCGATGGCGACGAACAAGCTACCTAAGCCCGCAATAACTGCATGCAAGTTAGGAATCTAAAACATAACCCTGAAGCTAAAATCAACTAGGAACTATATAATACTTTCCCAGCTTCAATATTTTCCACCGCCGCATCCTCTACTGGCCAAACTTATTTCACTGACTTGATAAACTGTTTAAAAAAATGCGCTAAAGTACACGTTTCTTTTGATTTATTCATCTCGACTTTGGAAAAAAAAACAGAAAATGAATCAACTTAAGCAAAAAGAAAAGTCCTACCAATGACAAGACTTCGCTGCTCAAACGGTAATGCACAGAGCCTTCTTCTGGGTGAAGTCATGTACTGATGTTGAATAACTGGTGAATATACTCAAATGAGCGGCAATCATGTCATCTTCAATGGAAAGAAGTAACTTCTCATTCCATCAGAACAATCAGTAACCTTGAAATAAATGGTAGGTTAGCATTTCTTGCCCACATACTTACCAATGAATGAATCGTAGTGAAGCGTTAGCGGATGGAAGATGGCATCCGACGTTTCCTCGATGATCGGTTGCGTAGAACAATGCAGCGCGATGCGTAAACTACGACAATCTCTGGTTCGGAGCTGTTGGCATGCTACCAGCACCGTGCAGGAATGACATTCACGGAGAAACACACTGAAATGCCCGTTAAAGACCTGGAACCAGTTGGAACTGTGTATCGATGTCACAATGCATATTGTACGAAACTGCAACAGAGGAAGAATAATGTAAAAGATTCATAATTTCATAGATGGTATGGTCACCAGTATAACAGACTCTTTGCAAGGGCGATTGGACTATTCTTTGCATTTTAATCACTTCTGGATTGGAACTGGTTACAATACTAATAAAGAAAATAGAAGATATCGAAAAAGGAGTGGAGTGCTTCGACGATTTTGCATTTTTGCAAGTGAACACCCACAAAGCCTTCTTCGTTTCAACAACCTAACCATTACGTTCGTGGACAACCTAAGCTTGATTTTCAGGAAGTGACTGGATATTTTTTCCTCCCTAAATTAAAGTCAAAGAAGTGCTAGCGTCCCAATTTGACATCGTGAAAGATGGTGAGGTGCTTATTGTCAAGAAATTTTTTTCAAAGCTTGGAAAAGATACAGTCAAACCACTAATAAGCGTCTCCATCTCGTGGCGTCGAAGCTACCTACATTCGAACGCTGTGGTGGAGAGAACAAACTCGTCACACTATAGCCGGAAAAATTTCCACTAGCGCATACGGCGACTTTTGTAGATGTAGATGTAGATGATTGGAAGGAGAATTGATTAACCCTGCATTCCACGACAATCATAAAGAAGAAATCTCCAAGATTGGGAGGAGGAGTCGTCCAACATTCCACGATATTCATAAAGAAGAAGAAATTCTGAATCAACAGCCGAAAGAACACGTGAAATGCTCGAAGACCACTGTAGACGATGAATGTAAGGAAAACTAAACGAATGCAAGAAGTGCTGGGATCCGCACAGATGATCTGATGACGCGTTATTTAAAACAAGTTTAATAAAAAATGAAAAGTAATCATTACAATGGTCTGCAATCCAATTGGGAACGCTCCAGCCCGGCTATCTCAGGATTCCAGGAAAGAAATCGACTAGGCCGGCATTCTACGACATTCGATATGAAATGAAAGTGCTCGAGAAGTAATCGAAGCCACACGTGAAAGTTGGAAGATCTTCGTGGATGGTGGATGCGAGAAAACGAATAGAATGTGAGAAGTGCTAGGATCGGCGCAGTATACGTGAAGACGGGTCATATAAAAATATAAAAAATATATATAAAATAAACAAAATATAAGGTAATAAGTATGCATAAAAAAAATATATAAAAAAATCCCCATAATTATCAATTAGTTGCAGTTCCAGAAGGATGTTTATAAAGGCTAGATTTTTCTATTCACTTTCCAAGCCAAGTCGTTTACCAAGGAAAGCATCCTTGCTTGTACCTGTAGATTTGCTAGGCCAGCAGCAGTTACAATAAAGTAATAATGACACCATTCAACAGAAAGCACGATATCACGAAACAGAAGACAAAGGTATAAAAATAACAAGTTTTTAGGGGAAAAAATATTGCTTCACCTAGTGAAGTTTGACATCGGAAAGAAAAAAGGTTTAAGAAATGACGAGGAGAACGCGGAAGCCCACAATTTGAGGATTTCTTGAAGCACAGTGAAAAAAAGAACGCAAATCACAGAAACAATAGGAAATACAGAAAAGCATAAATAATTTTTTGAAGCACTAAGATTAAAACATCATCAAAATAGACGTGATAAGTCTTTGCTCTGAAAAATACATAAGACTGATTAAGCTCGCACTCACCTTCCAGCACATGGACCCAACACAATCAAGCAATCTGAGCAGTCATCAACCGTTATTGTTGAAGTATGATCAAGCACGATAATGTTACTGTCCTAAATCACAACAGAGTGTACGGCCCAAGATGAAAGCACACCGTAGAAGGTGAGGTCTCAGTGACCGCCAAACCTTGCAGGTTTCGATGATCATGGGTTGTCCGGCCACACCACGGCGAACTACGGTGTCGCCGTCAACGTCGTGTATCCGAAATTTTTTCGATGTCCATTTGTGGACGACGTTCCCTCAAATGACATCGGTTAGTTTAACATTCCCATATAGAGTGCAGTACTATTGTAACAATAAATTTAAATGCATCACAAGCAAAAAACATCCCGTACAAAAAAGTATCCTACCACGCCCGTAGTATTTATAACACAAAGCACCGACATAATGTATAAATAGTGACCGCATTGTTTAATTTGCAATACTTTCTAAACGATTCTACATAAAAGTAGGGAAGAATGTTAATACTCCAAGTGTAGTTGCCCTCTATGGCCTCCGTTCAACAGAAAAAAAAACGGGAAAATGGCAAAGGAGAGGAACAGTCGCAAAGCCTACCGAAACTTCGCCAATTACAAGATCAAGACGATAGCACTTCGACGCCCGGATGAAACAGTTGTAGCTTCCAGAAAGGCTATGGAAAAATCGTCCACGATTACTACTCGGATCTCATCAGTAGTCGCGTTCTCTTATCCTCATATGAAATGAAGAAGGATGGATATGTCGTAGCACCTGTTCTGCCTTCCGAAATCCGACATGCCATTTCGTCAGTGAAGAATAAAACAGCACCAGGTCCAGCAAGGATAAGATCTGAATACCTGACTTGCCTTCCGCAAGTCCTCGTAAACACATTGGCCCGGCTCTTCACACGTTACCTGTCTGAACGCAAGGTTGCTATTCAATGGAAGACAAGCAGGACCGTGCTATTATTCAAGAAGGGTGACCTCCACCATAATGGCAACTATAGCCCAATATGATTGCTGTCTGTTCTCTACACACTTTTCACTCGAGTCATCCTGAACAGGATTGATTGAACACTGGACGAAAGGCAGCCATGTGAGCAAGCAGGGTTTCGAAAAGGATTCACTATGACGGACCACATCCACACAATAGCAAGACTCACCGAACTATCGCGAGAGCACAAGAGACCACTGTGCTTCACTTTCATCGATTTAAAGAAGGCTTTTGACTCAGCTGAGATAGAAGCAGTCACGGAAGCCGTAGACAGCCAGGGAGTCCCTATTCAGTATATAAAAAATTCTTCGTGAACTACTTAAAAATTTCATAACCAGGATCACCATTCTATATCGTCATATTCTATATTAACATCGAAGTCAAAGGAGGGGCTAGGTAATGCGACACCATCTCGCCAAAATTATTGACCGCCATCCTCAAGTACGTTATAAGAACACTGGAACTGGACAACATGAGAGTGAAAATGGATGTGGGCAATTACACCAACTTCGCCATGCTGATGACATTGTTTTTATAATACGGAACATTATTTGAGCAGAATGATTACGTGTCGATATTGATAAAGCTAGTGCAAAGACTGTTCTTCTCCTGAATCTCACGAAAACGATGCCTATGAGGAATACGTATGCCATATTCACACTCAATGGAACGAGTATCTTTAAGTTCTCCAGTTACGTCTATCTATGTCGGTAAGTCAACATGAGCCGACTCCTTGCCCACCATTTGAACGCAACGAATCTTCCTGCCTCAACGCATGTGTCAGAAACTTGGTCGCTCCTTAAGCAGGATGAAAGCGTGATTGAACGAACGGTCGAAAAAGACAATGCCAGGAGAATCCAGTGTTATACAAGTGAGGGAACGGATATGAAGCCCCCGTCCTGCGTCAACGATCAAAAACCAAAGAAGTCGTTCTATATGCCAAACTGTATTAGATTAGATGGGCTGAAAAATGTGACGCGTATGAACGACAACCGATGGACAAGAGCCGTAAGTGACTGGATTCCTCGGAATGTCAAACGTACTACATCAAAACCACCGATCTGATTCTTCAGAGTTCTTCACGAAGATCACGAAATAAAGATATGATGCTTAACGAGTCCTGAGAACAAGCAGAACCCACTGGACTACTCTTGCGCGCCAAGAAACAAGAAAAAGTGGAAGATTTACTGACGCCCGCTCGAGTTACTCGACGACCACCGGAACGAAAGGTGATACTCTAGAGAACGTTTGACTCTGTTACGATGCAAACTCCGTTGCAAAGATTTCGTAAGAAGAACAAATAGAATGGCCATGATGATCAGGAACACGACAGAGGCGAAAGCTTGAGCGGAACGGAAGCGTACGCAAGGCGTCAACCAAGTTTGAAAATGGGAAGTTCAATAACTGAATGCAGCATAAATCAAACGATGGCATGCGCAAAAAAAACCTACCAGCTTTCTGATTGCATGACGAAAGGGGTAAAAGTGGATTCTGCATGGCAATCGACAACTTCCTACGAAATGTTGAGCAACGAGGAAGTGGAACGTTGCCCGGAGATAAATTCCCATCAAAACAACAACATGGTGGCCGCTTCGTGATCGGCAATCCCGTGAAACTTCTCGTGCCTTAGCGATTCGCTCATAACAGCGAACTATAATCATGAGATATCGACAAAATATACCAAAAACTGCTGCCTCTGCGAGGGATATTGATTGAAAGAGATCAATTCTGGTGCACACTAACACTGACTGCCATGTGTTCCACCAAAAAGCCGCTTTTTGAAGATACCTTCAAAAAGAATTTTACGCCACAGAAGATTTGAATTTTATCGTCGAAGCAAAGCGAAGTGTACGTCGTCACGAAAACATGTATACGTATAGATCAACAACATGTATAGATCATGTAAATATAAAGGATACGAATAAAATGTGTAGAAAATATGATATAAAAGTATAATACAAACATATATAGATCATAAAAGGGCGCGTGTGGCGCAGTGGTTGGAGGCGCCACTGCGACGCACACGTGGAATCGATCCCCGCGCCCATGGCCCACCAAGCCTTCCATTCCTCCGGGGTCGGCAATTTGGTACCAGACTTGTCTACGAGGTTAGCAGCACTGCCACGATACATCGGTAGGCCACCGCGCGTCATTGCAAAAGGCCAGAAATGCATCCAATCACCTCCAAACGATACTTAATGAAGTCGAATGCATGGCGTATGCCTCAGGGATTGATCAACGCCGGAGCTTTATCTTTTCTTTTTTATAAATCATAAAGGTTTTCTTTTTAAAAAATTGAAATATACTGTGAGCTGAGATATGAATGTAGTTGAAATAAAGACTTTAAAAAATGGTATTAACTTTAAACAGGCTAATATTGTGAAGTTCATCTAAAATTTTCGTCACTACATGGACAGAAAAATAGAACTGCTTGTGAATCCCGTTGCGGTAGTTCCAACAACTGACCGTTCATCGAAGCTATTTCATAAAAGGTAAGCGAATATTGGCACATTTTTCTGCAAAGTCTAGCACTTGGAGTCAGAGAGTGGCCTTCTGCTAATACGTGCGGGTCAGCGATTGGGGTCCACATGAGTTGGTATTCACTCCTAGTGAGTATAATGAGAAATTAGACGCCAAGGAGATGTGTCACTAACGTGGATTTAAAATGTCGCATGTCGCTCAAGAAATTCTTTAACGACAAACGCATTTATTCCTTGGAGCTAAACATGTATTTACGAAACGACTAAGTTGGTTAAAATCGCATCAGTTTTAATAACCGAAAAATGTATTCTTTGTACTCTTGCTGAGCAAACACGAGGTGTTATTTTTTATTCTTTATTCACGAACAAGCTGACGTTTCGGCGAATCTCGCCTTCCTCAGAGCCTGGAAAGGTCAAGTTGACAGCAATCTATTCGGCCAAGCACCTCCATAACCAAACAGAGAAAACGCTGAACCAAGATTTCAATCACAATGAACACAGCTTTGCACACTCACCGCTTTCTATGAGGCTTCCACTGAGTATGTCGCGTGGAGACCAACCGCACAGAGTTCACATGGAAACGTAATATGCCCCTCCAGCCTTATATACTGCCCAATATCACGCGTGATAATGAGGCATTCTTCCCTGCGGTTCATTTTCGGATTTCTGGAATTAATCCAGAACGCCTCGAGAGTTTTGCGCGCTTGTGTTCTCGATTCCTGCGCGAGGATCGTGACACGTACTTCAAAGTTCTCCCCGCTATGTCTCTGGGTCCTATGCGTGCCTAGTGGGGTATTTGGTTTACGTTTGCCAACTAGGTGTTGTTTTATGCGGACACAGAGGGGTCTGCCCGTTTCGCCAATGTATTCGTCTCCGCACGCCTTACAGGAGATCAAATAAACTGTACCCGAGCTCATGCAATCACCCTCTACCATTAGGGGCAAACTATGCAATTTTGCGTTGCACAAAGACGGTCATATAGGCGGTTACGAACTAGTTGGCGCCTAAGATTACTCGGTGGCATTTCAACTACGTTTACCGAATTCTCTAGACTCGCCCTTCTTAAGCAGCGTTTTATAGCTGCACTTACATCATTTGAGATGAAGGGTAGGATAAACTGGAGCATTTTATCGCTAGAGATGTCGTTTGGAGGCCTAGGATTTCCTCTACGCCTGTCCCGAACTACAGCTTCGTAGCCATTAAAAATGGCTATTTGCCCCGCCAAGTTCCGGGATTCCTCTCTTTGCTCACTTCCTGTGCACACGTTGGTTGCTGTTCGAAACATGTTTCTTACCAGCGCCCTTTTCGTGTGAGAGGGGTGAGAGGAGAGGTAATGAACCAAGATGTTTTTATTACTTGGCTTTCGGTACCACTTCGTAATGTAGCCATTTTCTGACAGGCTAATTTGGACGTTCAGGAATGGAAACCAGCTTTCTTTCGGTTTCTCTCAGGGTGAACTTGATATACTCTGACTGTTCATTCAACAACTTGAAACATTTGTCCATTTCCTCTTGTGTTGAGCAAAGGACAAGACAGTCATCTATATATCTACAGCAGAGTAGCGGCCCGAGATCGATTGCTGGTGCTTCCACCTTAGACATGAATGCAATGGCAAGGCTTGGTGCCAGTCGTTGTCCCATTGCCAACCCTCTCGTTTGTGCGTAATACTTCCCGGACCATCTGAAGATTGAGCAGCTCAAGCATTCTTTTTAAGAGCGCCATCAACTGCTCTATCTTGAAGCCATACATGTTTATTTCTCCTTCGTGTTGCATCAGGAGTTCGAATATGGCTTGCATTGCGGAGTCATTCGACACGTTTGTATAAAGGGCGCTAACGTCGAACGACTCCATCACGTACGCGCTGCTGGGCTGCGCAGTACGTAGACGATCCAGAAACATCTGGGTATTCGTAAGATGGGCTGGAATGTGTTTCAACAACTGGTTAAATATTAGGGTTAAAAACCATGTTATCCTATCCGTTGGCCCGTCTACACAGCTATGATTGGTCTAACCTTAAACAATGATGGATCGGTAGACGCAATATCATCGCTGGATACTAGCTTATGAGTTTTTTATAAGCAAGTACAAGACGGGACATGTTAGTAACTCAACTTTTAGCTGAGAGATAACTGATGGTTTTAAACCAGCAACCCTTGCCATTTCGGCCCATTCGTGGTTCAATTTTCGGTATTTACTTTTAAACTCCTTCTCAGATGATGGACGATAAAGCGAAGCATCTTCAAGATGCTTTTTCGTTATTTCAACATCTAACTGATGGAGAATTACGACAAACTCCCCACCCTTATCACTAACGGAGTCTTATGTTTTTCCAACCTTATCAGCTCTCGTACCTCTCGCATACCACGTTTTTGCACTGCAGTGAGGTTTGAGCTGTATCTTTTCGCGCGATAGTGATTAAGGACTTTGAAAGTTTCATTCGTAAACATCCGAAATTTAACATCAACTTCATTATTGGGCTCTTGTTGTCTAAAGAACGGTTGAGGAAATGGTGCTATTGGTAGGGCCCCCCACTTTTGTTCGCGCCTATTTTGCGTTTCATCTCTAGCTTTTTTGCGGAGTCTATCTTGAAGTTCATGTAAACTACATGCGACCCTACGCAAGGTTATCTTAGAAATGGGTTCAGATGGTGAGAAACTCGGTCCCAATTCTAATAACGAGCGCGCACCGTCAGGGAGAGTCATGCCTCCTAACACGGTTAGCCTTGGATTTTCTTGTACATTATTTTTTTCCTACTGTGACCTCTTTGATGTTCGTTAGCGGTATTTCTGTGCGCTCTTGAAGCTGTGTTATGCAATTTACTCAAAGGCGTCTTCGAATTTTCTCCTGCAAAGTTACTTTAGCATTAGACCTAATAGAGTTGCAAATCAACACTGACCTACCCACTATTCTCCTCCAGAGGCGGTCCTCCAAATACTGAGCACAAAAATTTTTTCCTTCGTCTCGCACTTCTTCCACTTGGCGAACATCTCGTTTTGTCGGCTTCGTAGACAGGTGCGTAGTATTCGCAATTCGATGTCCAGTACTCGGTGACTGTCCTCTGGTAGCCCGCATACATCGTGTAGTCGTCTTCGTTTGATGAAGTTCGGCACGACTCGGTGTTTTAGACAGCGGCGGAAAAAGTGTATTGACTGTCGAGCTAAGACGATCTTTTGTCTAAGTGACAGCGCTTCTTTTACAAGTCGGAAGTATCTTGCTGGTACATCCTGTAGTAACTCCCACGTCCGACTTTCTATTAACGTCGGCATTGATCAAGTAATTCTTCGTATTCTTGTTGAGCAAACACGAGGTGTTATTTTTATTCTTTATTTACGAACAAGCTGACGTTTCGGCGGATTCCGGCGGAAAAAATGTATTATTGGTGGCAAGTTTTACGACACTTGCGAACTACTTTATATTTCACACGCTATAATAGCATATTGGCTAAAATATTTTGAAGAACATGCAAAGTTTTTTCTCATTTATCCCAGGAATATGAGATGTGTGGGCGTTAGACGGGACGAGAGACATCTCGAAATCAACTATCGTAAGTATAGAAATGACAAGAAGCGTAAAGAGCTAGTAAAGACGGGCTTTTAAAGTTCTTCTTTTTTATCTCGTTTGCTGATGTTGGTGTTAACTAAAAGTTATACACAAGCAGATCTTTCAGTGTAATTAATGGCCAATCTAACAGCGAATTGCAAAACTATTTTCAAAATTCTCGATAACTCTGTCTAAAAAGTCTAAGAAGCCAGATGGTGAAGCTGACCACTGGTCGAGAATATACAGAGTTTGACTTCTCTTACTTTCAATTTAGAAAAAAATCGCTGTGAGCCGAAACTGGCATCAAAGTGGTGTTCTTCTTGATGCTAAAGATCCAATTCAAATAAGGGCGAGACTCGTATCACAGCAGGTGGAAATTCAGCTCTTTGCTTTGGTGTCACTAACTTTTTGTGCACCCAATCCTTACCCATATCCTCTACCTCATGAAATTTTCGCAGCAGATTCCATGTTTTACATTATGCACTTTCGTATCTCGAAAAAGTCACTTGATTACACAAAATCCCACATACTTCATGAAGATTCTGAAAAAACTGTGAGTAGCTAAAAGTCTTTATACAACGTTGCTATGGAAGAGCAAAGCGCATGGATTGAAATGATAATTTTCGATCACAAAATAGTAATTTAAATGGAGTTTATCACACGGAGTTACTCTTTCTGTCTTCCTTTCTTTCTTTTCCTTCCAGTCTTCTTCATCATTTTACAAATGAATTTTCGAGAAGAAGGGTCATCACGGGTATCGGAGGCCACGAAACGATGTGATCGATGAAGCGAGAATCACATCCATACCAAAACAAGATACAGTATATCCGAGGTTAGCTCTGCTCCACCTTTTTGCTCCGAACCACCTCATAACGACCAGCTGCTTTAAGCACTAAACGACTGAGAAAAACGCAGTAACCCAGGGTAATATACATTGTGTCTATCCAATGTTAACAAATCTAATCATGGAAGAAAAGCAAGCATTAACTGGAATACTATGGAGCGATACGGCCGGGGTTCCAGAATCTTTTCCAAGAAAGTTCGCCATTACCAATAGATAAGCTCCGAGCATTGGTCGAGCCTAACTAAACAGTTTTGGAAAGAGAGGAAAAGTTAGTAAATTCTGCTGCGACACACACTGATCAGACTGTAACCACATTGGCGAGAAGATACTACATCAGAATCCTCACCGGTATCGACAATTGGAAATTCTGGCATAGCGCAAAAAGAGAAGTACAAAGAAATATCGTCGACACAATAGCGAGTACATGTAAACCTTACTGTTCAGTTTCTGTTGAATGCTACAAAAACGGGCGACCTATAATTTCCCGCCATGATGTGGAATCGACAACAGAGACTTTCTATGTAAAATCACTACCTACCCACAAAGCCCGTCTATACAAAACCATACCGTCCCACTAAAAGGCGCCACCAACAATTTCCATCGGTTCAAATTCGAGGTATAACTGGGAGCTTGATGCCTTCCACAGTTCTTGGACCTGATAATACTTCAGCTGATTATCTCCAAGACAATGCCTAATTCCTATATACTTTGCCTGTAGCACAAATAGTGTCATGCTTTTGTGCCAATTGTATTCACAGCAGAAATAACTTCTCAGGTTCTCAAGTTGCAACTAAATCCTTTATGCGAACCTAACCACCTCTACAGACAATTCTTAGAAGTTAGCAAAATGAGTAGTGAAGGAAGAGTCGGGCCTACAAAACATCCGGAAACGGACCTTCAAAGTGTCAACGTACATTCGTCAGAATTTCTGCCTTCAGCAAGTGTTTTTCACACTCCATATTTTATAGCAATGACTGCACATACAACTATCTGTTGAAGCAGAGCAATTGCAAAATTTGGAAATTTTCTTGTAAAATTTATTAAGTGAACGCTTTAAAGGAAATGGTGCTTGAAGTACTCATTCGCAAGATACAAGAAAATTTTCTACACGCAGAAACATCCATATAGTCTTTTTGCTTACCATAAATTATTAAAACCATATTTGTGTTCCTAGTGAGACTTGTCTCCCTAATCGGTTCTGTGCCCGGGTTTCTAATTCTTCCTTCTCTCCAGAATGAGAAAAAGATGGATCAAAATTTTGCACACGAGTTGAATATATAATCAGAAAGTGATGCAGGAGCGCAAAATGGTAATGGTCATTTATTAAGAAAGAATGCCCCGGCAGGAACGAAGAACAAACATGAATTACTTGGACGTACTTGATGTAATTCGAGAATAGCGGAATGAATTGGGGACAAGTATACAGGATATGAAGTGCATATGTTGAAAAATCTTACTAAGAGATATGCTGGAGGTATGCTGCATAGCTAAATTCGTTGGCATATTGCAGGCTTGTTCACGCTATGCGAAGGCTTTTGTTGGATAACCAATCCACAATCTATTGTGTATATCCTTATAAGAAGGACATGCAGTGCAATCCTTAAAAGCGCTCTACAATACCCATACAGTCTTCGGTTCGATTCCTCGTCCAGTCAGACGAGACCACTATATTCTTCTGTTAGATTTGAACCAGACTAGTCTAAGAGGATAGACACAGTGATTTAATACATCAATAGACAGGTGATTGTGAGACCAGACATGCACTCGTTCACCTTTATAATGTTTAATGTATTCGAATGCGTGGCGTATACTTCAGGAATTGATCAAAACGAACGAGTTCTACTCTTTAATCGATGAGAATCTTAGAAACGAGCAGATTCCGACAACTGTAGGTGCAGCTCACTTGGAGATAGCAGTCGAATTGACACAATTTTTTCTACCAACTACCTCCTTCGAAGCATCGATTCCATCTCAAACGCATATTTTTTTAAAATACTGTCGCAACTTATCCCTAAGCATATCATAGGGTTATATCTATACTCGTACTATCGTTAAAATTGAAATACTTATTTGGGTACTCAGATGGCCCGTCTTCATTGGTGCGTGGGCACCAGCATAACTTCCACCTTTTCGCAGTTTCGCTGGTTTAGCTATTGCGGTTCCTGGAGTTTCAAGGTGAGCCTAGCTAAAGTCTGCCCCAGGTCGTCACCACCACAGGTAGTCGCCGCCTTTGTCGATAGAAGGGAGATTTGCCACCATGTCACTAGTTTAATACAAAGACGGTGGTGCATCCTCGTATTGGTTTACTCCTACCCTTGCATCCTGAAAAAATGGATGGAAAAGATGGAAAGGTGGAAACGCCGGACTCCCCAGCTTGGGAGACTGCTGGGGCGTAAACCCCCCCGCGGCACATCCGAGCCAGACACCCAGGAACACCTCTCAGACACGATTAGGCGGTGAATCGTTAAGAGGTAAAGTGGAAATAGTTCATACTAAAAATAGCCTTTTCCAGTTGCGATCCGAATACGCCCATCTAATAAAATTAATTTTTTCCCTAGTTGTCCACCAAAATGCTGGCCGTAGACCTCACATGCCTCTTCAGCAATTCAGATGAGGTCATTTTTATCGAAATTCGTCCTTAAATTCTTCGGCCATATTTCTGATAGGAGGAGCTGAATATAGTTTCTTCGTCGAAAATGTAATTTTTAACCTTAGTAGTTTTTCCTTGCCATTTCTTTACATTAACAACTTCGTCTGAGCTTTCCAAGAACACAAAAACTTACAGAGCAGTGGGAAAGGTTCAAAAAATTCGCAAGAACGTCGTTGCCGAACTACTCCGTACTCATAAGTAGTGTTCCGAAATTCTGCCAGTAAAAAAGCTTTTCCATTTTATTCCTTTCAGAATAACAACTTTCTTCAGCATCACAATATTTATCCGTCAAAAACCGTCGAGACAATTATTCTTTTTTTTCTACATTCCATCATCACATCCATTGTGTGGATTCCAACACTCCTTGCATTTGATTCGTTTGCCATGCATTCATCGTACACAATGGCCTTTGAAAATTTTGCGTGTTGTTTCCGTCGCTGCTTGAGGATTTCGTCTTCTCTATGAACGTCGTAGAATGCTGGTTGAATCGGTTCTCTTTGCAGTATTGGAGGTAGCCGACCCGAGGCGTTCCTATTTGAATTTTAAGAAAGCGGAATCAGTGAGTCGAACTAGAGCCTTTGCTTCCTGAGCGATGACATAACTAACCACTGCGCTATCTCACCGCATTCCTCCCACTACAATCATAAATTTGCTAGTACACTTCTTACACCGATGACCGATAGAAAGCCTTTCCCTATTATTTCTTCCCACTCATTGCCGAACTCTTCATCGCAATTCTTGGTGGTCATTCATGCTTTTATGAGTACTTTTTGAGTACGCAAAATCATTAGATTCGCCGCCACTCCAAAGATTTTTGGCCCATTAAAGGAAACCACACTGTACTTCTTTTTTAAAAAATTTCTAGCTTTGAATTACATCGTAATTCTTCATTGTCCGATTTCAGTCTCTCTTTCCAAACAATGTCCTTCAGCATATTTGAAGAAACGTGCCCGAATTTTCCATTGGAACGTCCACAGTGCAACTGATCTCAGTAGAGCTCAAAAAATCGGTCCGTTATTAAGTCTACAACTGACAAATGATTACATAAATGTTGTCAACAATGGAACAATGATGACCGGGGAATCATCAGCACTTCCTTATCATAACTGATAACTGGTGAACAGAAAGATCGTTATTCCTAATAATGCATTAATAATTGTACTTGCTATATTTACTTGGAATCGATCCCCGAGCCCATGGCCCACCAAGCATTCCGTCCCTCCGGGGTCGGCACATTGGTATCGGACTTCTCTGGGAGGATAGCAGCACTGGCTCGATATATCGCTTGGCCACCCCCGACTCATTGTAAAGACCAGGTATGCATTCACTCACCTCCAAACGATGCTTAATAAGTCGGATGCATGGCGCATCCCACAGGGGATTGATCAACGCCGAGAGGTTTTTTTATTACTCACTTGCCCTTAACAGTACTTGAACGCCACAATTCACCTGTGAGCCTTACCAACATCACTACTAGCTTACTTTTGGACCGAATGGAATAGGGGTAGCAAAAACGAGGATAAATGAGGTATTGCAACAAAACAAGGATTATGCAAATGACAAAACACACAGTCATGGTCTTCCACTGTTCAAGCCCATTCAAGTAGAAAACCTTTCAACACATCTGATACAGGATCTATAGCTGGTTTGGAGGTCTTATGAAGATCTCTAATTGTGAAAAATAAAAGTGAGAAATCGACACATAATCTTCTTCTGATGTTCTGAAACTCAGCTACGGGTGGATCTCGAATGAGCGCCGACGGCGCTGATCATTAGAGCGGTGTTAAAATTACAGTGGAACAGAACTCACCACGAGAACATGTTCTGCTTCTGACCGTCGTCAGCGGGTGGCAGTTCATCGTGTTCGTCAGCCACCTGCGCAGCAGCTCATGCATCAACCATATAGTGGGAAACACCACAAGGCCTTACCTTGTAGCGATCCTCTCGTTTGGTTTTCGGATTCACATGACAGCATAGCCACGGCATGATGACGAAGTGGAGAAGTGGGGGGTTGACTTCCCCAGGTAATTGTAATTTACTACTTTTCAGTGTTGTTAGCGTGTTACGTGACGGGCACCGTTGCCTTGACGACGAATTGATGCATCCCGCACTTTCCTGGCATAAACTGAAGCAAATTCAAGCTCCAAAGAAGAGTCAGACTTATTTAAAAACCGCTGTAGGACCTAAGGGAATGTAATAATTCAATGCTAACGGGTAATTTAATTCCCTCATATTTCGGTGCAAAAACTCTAATGATAGTGCTGGCAATGCTTCTGCTTCACAGGGGCTGTTTAAACTGTGCTCACAGAAGGGAAATTACACCCAGCGCAATGGAGGAGATTGATTGCAACTCATATAACACGGTTCATCTCATCTGCAGCTCAGAAACCACTAGTATTTGAGGGAGCGGTTGGCATAATGGTAGTCATGCCGTTCAATACGCTTAAGGTCCAGGTCTGACCCGCACTGGGGTAACCACGCCCTGCATTACTCCGAGGTCTCCTGGGTCAGAAAAATTGGTCTCAGACTTGTTTGGAATCAGCTCCCTCAATATAATCTGGAAGAAACGGCGCCTACCTATGATGAACGTTTTTGAACGATTTAGCATGGCTATTCCAGGATTCGATGAAGGATCTACTCATCCAACACTCAGTGAAGAATAAAATCTCCGAGTAGTATTGCAATCCACACGAGACTATAAATACCTTCGTGAAATATAGGTGCGGAGAAGCAAATTAAATACAAAGGGTGCTGGGACCCCCCACAATATGATGGAGGCCCATGTAGACGATGAAAGCAGGAATAAAAGTAGTCATGCACAGATTACCGTAGTCTATTCTAATAAATACCTGAGAACAAAAAACGTTAGCAGATCTCTCTTCCACGATGTGTTTGCACACGTTCCCATCTGCCTTGCGATAGTGGTATTCTAAAAACCTTGCACCATTTGGAGTTCTACGCTTGTGCAAAGCAATCCCATCCAAGATCTGCAACGCAGACATACTACTGGGCACGCTGAACACTTCAGACTTCTGTGGTTGGGTACAATACTACAAATACTTGTTTATCCGTTTTCCAGAGATTACAGACCAAAGCAGGGTATTTCAACGTTCCCGCAAACCACAGTCTATCCAGTGATCTGGTTTTCGATACTGCAATCTCGACTAACTTCGACCACCCCGCACTTGTCTCCTAGTTTCTTCCCAAACCTCTATTCATTTTCAGCTTTACCTTGGCTTGATATCAGCAGCCATTGAGTGCTTAAAATGAGACATCTCTCCTGGGATTTTTACTTTGAAATATTCCCTTTGCAGTCTTCTTTACGTCTATCTTTTTGTTATGCAGACACGAGATGGCCTCTCGAAGCACGAACTTCCCACTATCACACTGCTTCCCCAACAAAAATGACTCAAATTAAATCCTACATTATCCATCCACGTACCGCCGGACACATGTCGGATACGCAGATGGCACATGAAGCAAAGGAATACCACTTCGTTGAGATTAAAATAAGATTTCCGTCCCAAATATTATTAAGAACCCATATCCCACATAGCAACTGCACCTCAGCACAGCAAATTCCTTACAGCTTGAAAATCAACACACACCTACCTGTGCACTTCCTTCTTGTACTCTAGGAGCCCTCCCAACCTATTCTGTACTGATGTCCGTTCTTTTTTTGCTTGAAGCACAGCAATCTAGCATTCGCATACCTGCTTACGGTGTTCTTTGATGCTATGCTTCGTTTAACTTTCAGGAAATGACGTATATGACCCATTTCGAAGTTTACACATGCCGCTAGTTGACGCGCAACTTCCTGCCTTTGTCCTCCTAACAAAGGCAGAAGGCCACACCCTCCGCGGACGCTACGCGAGTGCGAAGAATGGGAAACACGCTCACCTTCATTATCTCTCCCATCTCTATAACAAAACTGAACAAATCAACAACAACAGCAGTTCCAAACGTACAATAAAATCCTTCGATAAACAATGCATTTTAAATGTATGTAACAAGGAAATAGGAATGAAACACCATCGGGAGAAACCGTACTGTACAAGAGGGAGAAAACAGCAGATGAGATCTACTCCTGCGGACAATCACGCGAGATGTGACCAGTTTCCTGGCATCTATAACAGCGTTTCGACTCGACCGAACCGCTTTCAGTACATTCACGTGAAATATGGCCAGGTTTGCCGCAATTGTAGCACTTCTGACCACCGCGGAATCCTCCACCACCACCACCACCTGACGAGCACTCACGGGCAAAATGGCCATGACCACCACACAGATAGCACTCCTGGCCGCGAGATCGGTATCCACCACTACGTCCGCCATCACGTCCACCGTTACGTCCGCTATCACGTCCGCTATCACGTCCTCCATCACGTCCGCCATCACGTCCGCCATCACGTCCACCGTCACGACGCTGGGTGCATTCACGCGAGAAGTGTCCTGGTTCACCACAGTTATAGCACGAACCACCTGCAGTATACAAAACATTTGAACGGCGTTTACGTCTATCTATTACTTCCCCGTCATTCACAAAACTTCTCCGTTCTCCACATCAAGTGCATGTAATCAGCAAGACTGTGGTCGAGTACAGAACTACGAGAGAGAACTGTGAAGGAAGAAGGTGACCAACCCTTTCCCTACAAAAGTTCGCAGCTGTGGTTGAGACTTTACCTGTTTCTAGAAATGCTGCCTGTTTGGGACGAAAACAATGTCAGTAAACAGTGGGTCCCAAAAAATCATACCCATAACACACACTTCCTAAGCAAAATAAGAGGGAGAGATGCAACTGTGAAATGAGGAACCACCAGAACTCTAACGCTTACTCCAATTTTACGAACATTCAACGTCCTTGTAAGACCTGCACACTCCTCAAATGCAAAAAAGCGATGGATGCAACACGTGATTCTAGTGGATCTTTACCGTTCACTTAAATGAGGACCTAAATAGGGTCTTACGGTGCTAAATTTGTCCTACAACTCCCGATATATGCACTATTTCACATCTAAGGTACTAAATCTAAAATGCGCTCGCAAAATCTGCAGACAACTGAGCGATGCTCCTGCTAGAATTTTGAAACTTACACACCTTAATTACCCTCTTAGGAAGAGTCCCTCTGCTTAAAAGATGCTTCTTCACTAACAACAGTAGAGTGCGAAAAACTGCGTGTCGGGAGGAACGCGGTACTGTACTCAACACAAATGTCTTGCTGACTAGACAAAGTAGTGGTAATGGAGACGAAAATATCGATTACCTAAATATAATCAACACCCCAAACACCACCAAGTAGCACCTCCGCTGCGACCGCCGGATTCTCTTCCATTCGGACAGTTGCGGGCGATGTGGCCAGCCTCGTGACAGTTATAGCACTCCGAATCCGACATGACGGCCTATAAAACGTTAAATAATAGAACGATAAGGAGATCGGAGTTACAATGACAATACTACGAAAGTAGAAACCTAAGGGAAGGAAATACATGTGGAAAAATTGGAACATCCTACTTAAAAAAAAGGTGGTACAGCCTCCAAACTTTCCTTCAGCAATGTACAAGATGAAGCCAGCAAGCACATCTCGAGTGGACTCTGAGGGGACAAGAGGGATGGCCCTCGCGAAAGAACTGCACCCAGGGACAAATTTGTCCTATATAACCTATCTATACTTCACGGTACATACTCTTTAATACCCAAGCACTAAAACACAAGAAATGACTAAGAAGAACGAAGACAGAAAATAGGAAACAACACCCCTAGCAACCCCACCACCGAGCGCTCGTCCTAAAAAAACTTCGAAGTCTGGCACGAGGCAGTCTTCGCCAAGATGTGCAGGTCTAGCTGCCAGCGCGCCAATTCGAACGGGAATTGATTTCTTGGCAAGGCTCCAAATCATCTTGCTCCCTTGAACAGTGAGCATTCCGGTGTTTTCTTATTCCCGATGTGGACATATCTCCTCTTATCGAGGTGTTCTTGTTGATTTGGGTAACCTTTTTAAACCTGTGGTAGATAGGATGTTGTAGATCGCCCGGAAGTTGTGGTTCCTCGTGTGCAATATGTTTTTTCTTCTGTAAATTGTTTTTTAAAATGTTGTAGATTGTAAAGTAAGCAGAGTTCCGTCTAACCTTTGTCGGCTGTTTTGTCTATTCGACGGCGTGTTTTTAGAAAACTATGGTCCTCAGTACTATTCGTTTTTCGGAGTTATTCTTGTTTCTGTTCAGTTTGGGTTAACAAGTAGTTCTTTCCAGTTAATCTATCGGCAATGGACGTTATGGTCGATGAGAAACGCGAGGCTATCCCTGCCCTAGGCTTCTATCCACATGAACCAATCAGCACTGGAGTGAGTTAACCTGTACCTGTTCTTTCCCCAACCAGCTCTATTTATTTCCACGTTGTGGTCTTTAGTGGTTTAAGAGAATAGAAGGTCTTTGAAGCCTTGGTTTTGTGGTTGTGTTGTATGTCCCCTATACCTTGGTTAGGAGCAACTCGTTTTGGGTGTGCTCATCAGAGATGCTTAATTGTCAATTTATTCAGACAACTTTGATTGCAATGGAGTTTAATGGTGGCGTCGTTGTTGGCACAGACTCCAGAACCAGTTCTGGGTAAGCTAAGATATAAATGGTATTTTTACAATGGCCCAGTTCTTCAGAGTATGTCATGGTTGTAGTGCACTGGTCTTACAGGTCATTCATTTCGTCACGAGCCACGAACAAAATCACGCCTATCACTGAACACATGGCCGTGTGCCGCTCCGGTTCCGCTGCGGACACGCAGGCTATCGCCGATATAGTAAAATATCATATTGAAGCTTATTCGTGGGTTTGTTGCTAACTTGTAAACTTGTTTACCCCATTGAATGGTTCAACTTTGGCGCAGTATAGATTCTCTTACATACTGTTTTCCACTATCACAATGGTGCTGAGATATAAAGCAAAACTCCAGACAGCAGGAGTCTGTGGTGGGGAACGAACGCGCTATAATTCTTGCCGGTGGTTAAGAGTTCACCACCACACCATACTAGTCCTTCGTTTGGCCTTTCTCTCAACCAGTTTTCTATCTACCAGTGCTATCAGCAATCAGGCTGAGTTCATCGCCGATTTGTGGCTCACCTGCTATCTACCACACCAACAATGGTCCTTGCTTTGCCTTTCTCTTAACCAAGCCACTTTACCACATTACCCTAACGGTGCCATCAACAATCACTCGTCAATGGGATTGATCTGGGAATCGAAAATCGGCATTGAACCCAGTTAAGCTAAGGCTTTAGTCGAAATCACATTGTTTTTTACAGTATTAGATATTGAAACCAAGTGCTTCAGTATGCTTGAGCAAGAACCAGTAACGATCTACCGCGGTGCTCAGATTTTTCGCAAATTCCTCTACAACTATCGTGATCAGTTGTCTGCGTCTGTGTTGATAGCTGGTTGGGATGAGAAAAATGGGGGGCAGCTTTACGCAATTCCAATCGGTGGTTTTGTCACGCGGCAGAAATCGACTGCATCTGGATCAGGTTCTACTTTTGTCCAGGGATTCCTTGATAATGCATGGAAGCCAAATTTGACTAAGGAGGAGTGTCGAGCAATAGTCAAGCAAGCAGTAGGACTTGCTGTATTTCGTGATGGGTTGGTATTTCGAGGGCTTCGGTTTGAATAACTTAGCCCACTTATGGCGTTTTTTGAACTTGCTTTCTTATAACACTAGTGTTACTTTTTAAATTGTGTTTTTTCCTTTCGTCGTGACTTGAGGGATACAAATTCCTTACTGGTCAGTTTTTTAGTTCTTCTGGTGGTGTGGTACGTGTAGCAACTATCGACAAATCAGGTACAAAGCTTGAGCTGTTTCGACCCGACAAGCCCGGCTTCCCCAGTGTTAAACCTCCTGGTGCACATCTTTCTTTCCCGCCCCATATCGAGCAGGCTGAAGTATAACCATATTGTTTGTTCTGTCAGTTGTTAAGCCATTTCTAACATTATTTCAGTCGAATTATATGTACGGTCGTCTAAAAATAAATTATTATAAATCGCTTTGCTATGCAGATTCTATAGACATCCTGCGAAAATTCCAAGTGATATAGGTAGGAGTAGAAGCAGTAGCAAGTACCCTTGGTAGTTGTTTCAAACAACATTTCTACTAAGTCATGTTATTTTTAGCAGTGGAAGTTATTGGTCTTGTTAGGGGTAACAGAAAATACAGTTTGTCCATCTAACACCGTGTAACCCCCCGACTGTATGGCTGTGATCCATCGCGTTGAATCCTTCCAGGAACTCTGGTTACTAGCAGACCAATTTATCCGATGTTTTGTTAAATACAAGAAGCAGGTAGTTATGGGTGTCGCGTATCTCCCCTCTTTGTGCAACAACACGGTTTATTTGGTTTTTTCATTAATTGGGAACCTTGCATCCTGACACGTAACGCGAAAACGAGCCAGTGCGTGGACGATGATGCGAGGTAGGTTCTTTCGGCACTCGGGCTTAATCTAGTGCGGACCATTTGCGGTTCTTCACTGAATAAATATTATGTTGGTCTCCGGAACAGAGAACTGCCAGGTACATCTCTGACATGATATGGAAGTAGATGGAGGTGGTTGTCGGAAAATTTAAAGTAGAAATAATGAATCACTCTTTCTATTACCCTTCTGGATGCAGTGATTATTCCGTCTGGACGTTGTGAGAGATCATCTCGACCTCATAAATGATAAAACGTAGCGATATGCTTACAAGTCTATGCAGGTCCATCCAGTTCTGTTGCTCTTCTCTCTTTAAGATGTTTTTTTTAACACTTTTCTGCAGGACTTTGCAAGTTTGAATGTCGGTTTGCGAGTAGGGTAATTACACGTTGGGGAGGTTAGTTTGAGAGTTTATGGGGACATGCTTTTCGGTATAACTTTGGAACGAGGGTTTGAAATGGTGACTGGTTAGTCAAACTGTTTTACGGTCTTTGTACAATGACTACTGCAGTCGGTAAACGTTCTCATGCAGGACTTGTCTACAAATTTGGTAAATCATGGTACCCAGGATAGTGTTGGCCTCCACACAGTCAACTACTTCGTCTTAATCAACAAGGAACAAGGTGTGAGGTATATTCCTAATCCACGAAATTGTCTGTATGTGTTCCACATAACTAGATCTCTCACAAAATCCCTGTCTACTCCACAAATTGAGCTTTATCCAGCTTGTTCGAGATGCGCATCAAGGATATCTCCACAGAGGTTGATAGGGCATCCCTCTCAGTAAGCCTGATGAGGTGTTTGTTATAAAGGTTATTTTGGTGGATATTTGCAAAAGGACGATGAACAACTCACTTCATCGGTTTCGCTGGGTACCCTTCCATTTGCATATGACATATCCGGTGTTAAGAGACGATAATGATCGAGGACTCTGAACCAGGATAAACAAGTGCTCAAAGTATATGAAAAAGGGTTTCCACCAATGAAATGGAAGCAAGGATTTCCTAGAAAACTTCCATTTCACTATTGTTATCCACAACTGCTTATCTATTTAACTCAAGTATCAGTGTTGCCATCATGCCAATATAAGGATAAAGCTCAGCGTTGATCAATCCCTGAGGGGTGCGCCATGCATTCTACTTTATTAAGCACCGTTAAAGGCTATTGAATGCATACCTGGCCTCTACAATGACTCGCGGTGGCCTACCGATGTATCGGACCAGTGCTGCTATCCTCCCAGACAAGTCTGGTACAATGTTCCGACCTCGCAGGCATGGAACAATTGGTGAGCCTGGGGCGCGGGGGTCGATTCCATGTGTATTGCAGCGCGCCTCTGACCACTGCGCTGTGCCAATATACTGAGGTAATACCGCTTCAAAATATTCAATAACCATAGCGTACGTTATTAACGTCCATCTAGGTATGTGATTAGCAACGAATGCTTACTTTTACACCTTAACTTTCCGGAAGTGAAATCCATGGCGCATTACGGATGACCCGTTTTTTAAGCGCCTTGTAAAATGCAAGTGAATGGAAACGGAACCCGAGTTGGTTATACGAGCTCCCAACTTAGTATAACTTCAAACAATCCTTCGTAAATGATAAAGGGAGCTAGAATATTAGAACATGAATAGTACGAACTCGGATATCCTTACAGTTAATTCCTGTTTCTTCAGAAAGTCCACATGTAAATACTAATGGTGAGCTTTCTAAGCCGGTTTTCCGTTGTTTGTGAACCACTGAGCAATTCCTTGTTAGCCATAGAAACGAATTGGGAGAGTAGTTAGTTCACTCTAAATGACAGATTGTGCAGTAGACCTTGAAATCGCTAAGATGAGTCGATTAGGTGGAGATTTTTCTACAGAATGAGCTCGCTTCCAAGCGTTCTAGACGTTTTTCTGCTTAAATGACAAATGCAAACGTAAACTTTCATGATATCCAAGGGTCGATACAACCACAACAACACCCATCAAAGTAGTTCAATCAGATGAAATATTTGATGAAACCCTAGAATAATTATTGATATGAATAGGGGGTACTTTATCAAATCCCCTCATCGTTCGGCAAAATCCTCAAAAGCCTGATTGGATAGTGCCAGTGATGGATAGCAATTATTGTGCCCTATTTCTCCTGTACAACAATTTGTGACTGACCATCCAGACCGAGGCAGTGACCGGTATCGACCAGCACAGGCCGTGAGCCATAACTGTCCTCTCCGCTTGAATGAGATGCTGATCGACGAACACGATGACCAAGTGGAAGCCGTGCCAGCTTGTGGATCGGCACGATCATAACGCTAAACTCCGACACCGAACTCAAATTCGATTGATATTGACTCATCTACAGTTTTACCCGAATACGTCAGTAATGGGAAATGTTGTCGGATCTCCTCTGACTCACCGAAACAAGCAGTGCTTGGCGGTTCTGTTTGCAGAATCGAAAAATGAAAACGTACAACTCCACTGCGCCACTTGTGTACCCGTTCCATCCTCGAAGCTTCGTATTCCTGTTTTCTTCTTTGGCTATAGATGCAAGCATATTTAACATTTATTAAGAATTTAGGACTGTTCAAACACAAATATGAATGCTGAACACTAAAGAAACGTGTATGGATATGAATATGCTTTCCAGACTGTTAAGCTTATAGGAGGTCGATGAAGACTTTTCATATAAGTTGATGTTATGTTAAAGTTAATGAGAGCCTTCGTAAACATCGTTTAAGCTCAACAGTCTAAAAATTATATCAATTATTGACGACGAGGTTAAACGATGGTCGTCTTTGAGGTGTACGGATATGGTTGGTGGGATAAAAAAGATTTCGAAAACGGTGGTCACTAGTGTCAGTATCATTTTGACGAGCTAGGAAGGTTTAAGACATGCAGCAATGGATCGAATATGACTAGACAATATGAACGATGCTGAACACGAGAAAAAAAAGAGAAAAAAAAGAAGAAAAAAGCACACAGTATGACGGACAAAAGTTCTCGTTCGTTGGTCTCGAGAACACCCATGCTGTTACTGCTCATTTTGGCTTCGTTACTTCCTTTTTAAATGTAAGATACAGGTATTCAGAAGGAGTTTATTGGCGATCAACGCTTCAGACCTAAGTCACTGCAATCCTTGAAGCTCTCGAAGAAAATGGCAGATTTGCGTTGCTGATTCGGACTTCCACAATGGTTGATGTCACCCAGGTTGAAGACGATTCGTCCACTACCACTTAGCGTAACTTCAACGCCGGTCTGCTGTTCAGTTGATCGTTGACGTCGTTCAGTTGATCATTTGATCGTAACGGAAGCACCAGACAAAAAAGAAGACAACAGAGCAAGTTAAGAAGAGAAAAATGTCTACCTAAAAGAATACGCAGAAATAGTTTAAAGCCGAAGTAGCAGTGTAGTTTTGATGACAAGGGTTGGCACTATAGATTATAGGAGGTTCCCTGTCAAGCCTGAACGGACGTCTTGATTTATATCGCGGTTTAGCGGCAAACATTCTTAGCACAGCGGTCAGAAAGCTTTTTTCTGAAGAGAAACACGTTGCCCGTTATAGTGTGTACGTATTCAGAAAGTTACGAAAGCAATAGAACAAAGACTTCAGAGCTTTCCAGATAGTAGTTTCACCCTTGAATATTCCTTAGAAGTAAAAAACTCATCTATACACGAAACGCTACGGAGGATATTGAACATTGAAAGTGCAAAAACACTCAAAACAATCGATCATAGAAGACAAAAATAACCGTTGTGTCGGATTGCACATCTTTTTAGTGGTCCGGACCATTCTGGCAGATTTAAGACTAATCGTTGTTCTCATTGAAATATTCAGTAGTGGTCGGGAGGTGCTGCTTCTCATCGATCAGAATCGACAATCGACGAACTGCAGTATCCGTCCGAGTATCGTCCATGTGTACTGACTGCCTCCGACGTTCGTACAGGTCGCCAGAAGGCTCGGTGCGGCCGAGATGGACGTTCGCTGCTGCAAATCAGAATCTCTGTTAGAGCTCTCGTATCAAAATGTCGACTTTGATTCCTAAGACTATGTATTTATAGTTGCTTATTGAGGCCATTAACAACAAGTTCTTATTTTTCTTAGTGTTTTTTAAGATTTGGAGGCGACGTCGCTTATGCTTAGCATTCCGGGAAAACGTCGATTATCCTTTTTTACTAGATAAACAGTCGTTGCAACATTCGTAGTAGCGAAGAGACGCTCAACAGAAGTGTTTTTCCTACTACGTTGGTAAATTAAGAAAATTCTGTATATTTTAGAGCGTTCCTGACAATTTTGAGTCTTAACGCTGAAATAGGACGCTGGATGCTGTGTTTCTCGTTTTAAAGGGAACGTGATGATACATAAAGCACAGAAGCCTGACGCGTAAAGCGCTGTTCCGTCCTTGAGAGATGAACCATGCATTCTACTTCGTCGAGCATCGTTAGAGGTGACTGAAGGCATATCTGTTCTACACATTGACTCGCGGTTGCCTACCGATGTACCTAGTCAGTGCTGCTGACCTCGCTATCAAGTCCTGTTACTAATGTTTACTCTTTATTTTCTGCCTCCACATTTTTCACAGCAGGATATTATGCGAAATACAACCAAAACGATGATGAGATATTTGCAAAACTCCGGACCACAGGTGTCTGTGGCGGGGGAACGATCGCGCTATAACCCTTTCCTGGGGTTAACGCGGTCACCACCACACCATGCGGGTCCTTCGTTTCGCCTGTCTCTCTGTTACTAATTTGCGGACCCCGAACTAACATGGACGGTTTGACTTGTATGGAGTGCGGAATCGAAATGATGATCGGTTTTACGTGCATTGTAGTGCACCTCCCGTAATTAACTCAATATGTGCAGTCCTGGTTAGTGACGGTACTGCTTGCTCCGCTGTAGTGATCCTTCTACGGAACGCATGCCGACAGGTTGACTCCACACTTAATCCACCATTCCTTACCAACATAAGTGAGCATGGAAGCACCATCGATATTGATAACATCATTTATTATATACTGCGGTTGTAAAAGGAAGTACTGCTCAATGCTCAATGTTAACCGGACTTATTTAAAAAAATATTAATCTTGCAACAATGACCGTTTACAACAGTAAAGTAGACATCTACTCTGCAGAGGGATTAATTTACCGATGCGAAAACGACGAATATTTTTTCGCAACATTTGGCCACCACTTCGTCGAAGGATGAACACGCGCCCAAGAAGGCGGCCGAAGTCCGCCTAGTACTTTTATGCGAAGACTGTTTTAATAATTCCACAGCATGAACTGGATAAAATATGATTTGCCATCTTTCTGATCTTCGAATCGCTCTAGCGCTCCAGTTAGGAATGATGTTACAGTAATTCGAAATCACACGGGCACTGTTCCAAACAACATAAGATCCTTTCTCGCAATATCTGAAATCCTAGTGAAGAAAAGCTTTCTTTGCTTGAAAATTCGAAGCAATAATGAAGTTATTCTTAAAATTTTAGACAATTTATAGAAATGTGTTGTGACAAACAATGAGAAGTTATGTGTCAAAAAAAAAGCTTAGGAAGCACAAACGCGATGGGTCTCACTGGATATTAGCGGTAGAGTATTTTCGTAATTGAGTAAAAATATTTGCCACGTCATTAGATCTTTATCTCATTGTAATATTCTTATAATACTCGGATACCTGGATGGCCCGTCCTCATTGGTTGTGTGGGCCCCAGCTTAGCTTCAACTTTTCCCGAGTTTTATTGGTCTCGTCATTGTAGTTCTCCGGAGCCCCGAGGTCAACCTAGCCAAAGTTTACCGAGGTTGTCACCACGACAGGCAATCGCGGCGCTTGTGGATCAGAGGGAGATTTGCACCATGCGACTTTGATACCAGGACGGTGGTGGATCCTGGTATTAGTTTACTCTTAGCTGGGCTTCCTGATGCAAACGCCGGACTTCTTCTCGTTTTTGGGATACCCTGTCGGAGGAATCTCACCGCTGTACATCGCATCCCGTCACCCAGGAGCATCTCCCAGCCACGACGCGGCGGTAAACCGTTCGGAGGATATTGTTATAATATCTGAACGAAACAGATAACATTTCACCTGAGAACATTACAAACGTGTGCATAATGTTGGATAAACGTATTAACATAAAGTAGTACAAGTAAGAAGACAAAAAAATCTCTAAGCCATCTATTTAACATAAATAAACCTGCTAGTTCGAAAAGAATAAGGCACGTACAAAAGTCCCTTGGTGGGTACGTTTTCTAGCGTTCCGTCAAATACTTCAGAATTTGGCAATTTTTTTCGCATTAATACACGTACTATTTGTTTTCTATTCTACGACGAAACACTGAACTATGCGTTCGGTTTCTCCTCGCACAAAAAAAGGAATGAGACTGACAGCCAGCAACTACTGCAGGATACTGTAACTTCGAGTTCATAACCGAATTGAAACAAATTTTTATTTCGCTCCGGGAAAAGCAATTCTGCCAAAGAAATCGTAACCGTGCCGAGGGCACGACAGACAAAGGAACGCCTACCAAACGATGCTGTTGTTTTGGCTAATGTTTTGAACGATATCGCCGAACGTTCGTTCAATACACAAACCGTTAGGAACACGTTACGTTATATAACGAATACATTTTTTTGTTTCATTGTAATAAAATGCTTAACCCTATAATTTATTTAACAACCTATGGCATCCTTTTAATCGTTCATAGCCCCTTTGAGGGAAAATTTAAGTGCGAGGGCACAGAGTTGCGACGGTTTGTCACCTGGTTTTCCAAATTTTGAATGAGCTCATTATTGTAGTACAAAACACAGACCGAGAATCAAGGAAATCAAGAGTTGTTGCCGTTGAGACTGCAGCTTTCCGGTTCACAAAACGCCATCCTACTGGGAATAGTGTTATGTGTCCCATGTGCTGACTGTGTGTGCATATAAAAACCTAGATTCTCATGATCGTTGAGTCAAGGAAGTTACTACTACAACCATCAAATGACCGGCTTCGTCTTCTCGCACACAACAACGGCAAAGGTCCCGGAATCTTTCTGTCTGTGAGCTCAGTTGCTGCTTGAGGGTTTTTTTCGTCTTCACAACGACTGTCGTTGAATGCTCGTCGAACCGATTCTCCCTGGAATCCTGATATAGCTGTATTACGACATTCCCATATGGATTGAAAGGAGCGGAGTGGTTTCGTCCGAGCACGAGCAGCACAGTAGTTGCAGTACTAGCAAATGGGTTCTTTTCACTATTTGAAGTATTCCCCTACTTACTCACTACTCCGACAAATTAACGCTATGGATATGGTATGCCAATCTGTAATGAGAAGAAAAAAAACGAAAGAAATAATTAGTAACTTATTTCCTAAGATGCTAGGGTGAATTGTCCTCACGAGTTGTGACAACCACCGAACGCCACTTTTCTTTGTCGGTTGGATTTAATCGGACTTCTTCCTCGTTATTATGTGAGTAAAGCCTACTAGGTAAAGGATCCCTGCGTAAAGATGCACTGATTGATGTTTTTTCGAAAAAAAACGGAGTTCTTCTTTCCAAAATAAGATAGGATATGCCAAAACTTGGGGATACCGACCTGAGAACCAATGCGGTTCTGCATTTCTTTGAAAACATTGTAATCACACTAAGTGCTATTCATGCCCAGTTAGGTAGTATGGTAGTCCATCATATTTTGCTGTTCTGTGCACTTTTTCGATTCGCTTCCTTGTCTTATCCTTATCCTCCTATCGCCATCCACAATCGGGTTGAAAGATTAAGTAGCAGTTTTAAATCTGTCCTCCTCTCTCCTCATTAGCATGCTGAATGTTGGTTGAACGTAGCTTTCCTAAGAACACCATGAAGACCGTAATAATGCGTTAATAACATTTCTCAACCAGCAGTTGCTGACTCTTGTGAATCGGAAGCAAGTTTTTCGTTCTGCGAATAGGGTTCTTCCCTGACGCCAGCGATTTCTGTGGTAACAGCGGTTCTTATGATCACAAGACAATGATTGAGTAAAATGTAAGGATCTTATTCCTTTACATTTCGGTTTGACAAATGCCTATATTATGTTCTTCCAATTCACATTAGTTGTTAACGTGTAGAACTTCAGTTTCACACCATCTCCTACTATTTCTATGTGTTGGAAGAAACCCAGTGCTTCTCCGGCGAGGGGAATACCACCCCTGAACCACTAGTTTGTTCAGAAATAAATGAGCGTTTTAGAATATTTATTGTTTTAATGTATTTTTTGCCAGTGAAATATTTTTTTTACTTCGCAATATCATATATCATTAGAAGGCTGATTTTATGCTCTTTCTAAATATACCCCAATATTTCTTCAAAAGTCAAAATTCTTCACCAATTTTGGGCTTTTCAATTTTAGGTAACAAAAACAAATTTTCGTCAAATTTTCTTTCATGAGTTCGAACTCGGTCGTAGTGTAGCAGAGACGGCTTGAAACATTAATGAAGTTTGGGGTGAAGGTAGTGTTGATGAATCAACAATGCGAACGCGGTTCCGGAAACTCTGTGAAGGCACTAGTGGAAGCAAACACGCGAACAACTACTGTTCGAGAGTCTGTAGAACAGCTTCGCACAAGCACAGGAACAACTTCCACTCACTTGAATCGCATAGGAAAGACAAAAAAAAATCCGACAAGTGGGTGCCGCACGAATTGAACAATGATAAAAAAAATCGCCGTTTTGAAGTGTCGTTTGCTCTTATTCTGCGAAACATGAACGACCCTTTTCTTGGTCGAATTGTGAGGAGCGATGAGAAATGGATTCTGTACAACAACCGGCGACGTTCAGCTCAATGGTTTGGTTGCGATCAGGCCCCACAGCACTTGCCAAAGCCGAAGTTGCACCACGAAAAGGTTGTCGTACAGAATCAGCATAAGCTCTGGCGAATGTTTGGTAGTCTGCAGCCGAGTTTATTCATCACAGCTTTTTGAATCCATGCGAAACGATTATGGCAGGGAAGTATTGCCAACAAATCGACGAAGTGCACCGTAAACTCCAACAACAACAACATTAGTCGACAGAAAAGAACCAGTCCTTCTCCACGACAACGTCAGGCCTCACGTTGCGGAACAGCGCTGCAGAAACTGAACGAGTTGGGCTACAAAACTTTCCCTCATCCGTCATATTCATCAGACCTCTCGCCTACCAACTATCACTTCTTCAAGCACCTTGACAATTTCCTGAGCGAGATGCCTTCAATGAATTCATCGCTTTCAGAACTCCAGAATTTTATGCTACTGGAAAGAATAAACTTGTTTCCTACTGGCAAAAAATGTATTTAAATGGTTTTTATCCTGAGTAACAAAGTTTTGTTTGAAACAAGTTATGACACTTTATGTGATTTCGTTAAAAAACGCTCATTTATTTCTGAAGAACCTGATAAGAAGTGGACTGCAGATGGACGAGATAAACAGTAAAATCCACGTCAACAGAATGTATGCATGCTCAAGGACCACTACCTACGAGATGAGCGGAGGCACGGCATGATTCACGTGCACGTCGACAAACTGGGAGCAGACAATCATCACCACGAACGACGATCACCACGGAGCGAAACGAAGAGACAGTGTGCTGGAGTTCGCATGCCCAGGTATGATGCATACACCTAGTATGCAGGGTGTTACAGCTGGCCTCAACAAGTCCTTTGTCAAATAGATGAACACCCATATTCGCCGACGATTACTCCTTGGATCTTCGGTTGCTATGCTATTAAGGATGCCTCTTACGGATGTGCTTTTTGACCACTCACCAAAAGGTTTATGTGGTGTCCTTTGAAAGGTTTCAATCTCCACACACGATTTGAAAAAAAATCACTAGATTGCCATAGAACAATTATGAAACCAAGGAAACGAGTCGTTTTCAATCGCGAATGGTCAGCAGAATGCTCCACACCCGAACGCCGTAAGCACTTTACTATTAAAAGCTTAGATTACTCACAAGACATAGTGGCAGATTAACTACGAAGCTATTTCCAGTTGGTTTTAGGAAATCGCTCGTGTATATATCTAAGATATTTTTTTCCTGAGAGTAAAAAAAATCACACGTGATTTATTGGAGAAGAGACCTCTTCAGAATTATGCTTACCTTCTTTACCACTTAATGTCTTTCAAACCTTCTTACTTAAGATATTCAGATAACATGCCTTCACATGGCGGGCTAGACGAGCTACTTCTTCCTTTCGTTTTATTCTATTTTATTCAGCATTTATTAAGGTGATTGGGTTGTTGTTCACTTTGGGAAAGTCGTCGACCATTGTGATTCGGAGGAAGGTTTGATGATATACTATTTATAATCGTTCAGGATAGAAGCAATCCTTGTGAGATCAGTGAGTTCCACGATTAGTTAGTCGAACGATCGAGGACAAAATAACAAGTCGAATATTAGGCTAGTCTAACCTTGTCTGAGATTCTAACACATGCAACAGGATAGTCTTCCTAAGACCGGACGTACACTTTGGAAGTTGTCACTGCTTTGTGTTGGCCAGTAATTCTAGGATTACATTTGTAATAACAGTGTGGATTCATGTTTCCTCATCATTGTTTATATGGATAACTTAGTTTCTACTGCTGAAGTCAATATAATAAGGTTAGACATTCTATAAGTTACAAGTTTGTCTTCAGAAGCCTAAAGAGCCTAATATTTAGAAAATCAATGTTACGAGTTCTCCACTCGATCTCTAAAAAGTATGAAGTTTTTTTTGGTACTATTAAATATATATTTGCCATAGTTTTTTGCCTGTAAACTTCTTCAAGAGCTCTGTTACTGCATAAGAAGTCGCCCTTAACGATTAACTGCCGTTCAACATCCCAAAGAATACATTCTGTCTACGAAAAAGGAGATGGGAAGAAAAGGAAAGAGACTAAGAAAAGCAAAACTAACGAAGATTTTTAGAAGCGCTTGTGAACAGATGTTGCTTTTACGGGAGAAAACTCCTGAAATTATGAGCAGAGTACCTGGTCGTAACCTTCGACAGTAGCAGGTTGCCCACCAGTGGTACACGTTATCGCCACTGTAGCACCTTGGGCATGGGTGTTGCCAAAGCTTACATCACTATAATCGAATCTGCAACATGTTTATTTTAGAAATATGAGGTGATGTTATTAAACTACTTACCTACGTAAAAATATTTGTACCATAATCGATTGGCTGATTAAAAAAGCACAAAGCTCCCTGCGTTGATCAATCCCCTGAGGGATGCGTCATGTATTCGACTTCATTAAGCATCATTGGAGGTGATTGAATGCATATCTGGTCTTTACTACGAATCTCGGTAGCCTACCGATGTATCGAGCCAGTACAGCTATCCTCCTAGACAAGTTTAGTACCAATTTGTCGACCCCGAAGGTATGGAAGGGTTGGTGAGCCTACGCGCAGGGGATCGATCCCTATGTGTACTGCAGGGCCAAGGACAATAGCGCGTTCGTTCCCCCACCGCAGACACCTGCGGTCCGGAGCTTTGCAAATATCTCAGCATCATTGGAGTTATATTTCGCAATATATAATCTGCCATTAAGAAGAGTAGGCAGTAAATAAGAAGTTAAAATTGTAATTATAACCACAGCCTCAGCTTAACTGGGTTCGTTGCCGATTTGGGCTCCCAGATCAATCCCGCTAACGGGTGATTGCTGATGGCAAAAGATCGATAGAACTAGCTGAGAGACAGGCGAAACGAAGGACCCGCATGGTGTGGTGGTGAGCGCGCTACTCCCCGGAAAGGACAATAGCGCGTTCGTTCCCCACCGAAGACACCTGCGGTCCGGAGTTTTGCAAATATCTCAGCACCATTGAAGTTATATTCCAAAGAGCATCGTCGTAGAGGAAACAAACGTAGTTGAGTGCCCGATTTTTTCGTTACACAACATAAGTGAGTTTTCGATGATGAGCTGAATAGGTGAATAGCTATGGTCATGGTCGTATTGAAAGTGCTCAATACCACTAAACCACTGCTTCGAAGTCCAAACAAAAACGCAACAAAACTTCCTACCACGTAATTATTTTTCTTGTAGTGTTCCAGAGGATACCCATTGGCAAATACGTATGTGATTCGCGTACACGACTCAATTTCGCAGTTAAAGAAGTGCGTATGTAAGGTAAATCACTTTTTAGAGGCATCGAGAGGCCGTGATTTTTTCTTTACATTAAGCAGCTCTCTTTAGAAAATCGAGGCCAAACACAAACACTTGTCAAATTATCTAGGAGCACCTACAAGTACGGTCGCCACCACGGCACGATGCATCCGCCGAGCTGGATTAGAGGAATATGTGCAATGTGTCGTCGACGACGGTAAGATGTTTTCTTGATTCAATGGTTCACCGTCACACGAGGTATCTCCCGTTTAAGGACCCTTGAATCATCAGGAAATGGTGAAAATGCGAACGATAGTAGCTGTGAAGACAGAGCAGTTTTTTGGGTAGGCGTTCTCGCAAGCAACCGAGTAATGGAGTTCAGCTGGAATTCTAGGCCGAGCTGAGTCGATCACGACCGAACAGTAGCCGTATGGTGCTAAAGCTAACATACAGCCGAATTTTTACACTAATAATTGAGATCATTACATGATAGCGTTCATTAATATACAGGCTAAATAAAATTGAAAAGGTTCTAGAACGTCCCAATCAGCATCTGTTAATTTTTTACTGGAAGAACTGAAGAACTTTCTGGTCGAATAAGAGGATTTTCGACATCGTACACATACTCTCACAAATTGGCCAATAGTTTGTCAAGAATTCAAACCGCTTTAATGATTACCGCTTATCTTTGATCAGAACTGTTCTTCTTATTAAGCTTCGCTCTGATACGCTGATTTATGGAACGCAATCATGAGCTAGGGGGTGCGGGAAGCGCAGTGGTTAGAGGAACTGTGTGGTACACGTATTGTCGCTGCTTCGACCCCTCACCTAGCCGATTAAACTAGCGTCCATCTGGGATCGGCAAATTGCTCTCAAAACTGCCTGAGAAAGGCTACATTCGTTCTACAACGTTTGTCAACAGCCTATGAATGGACGAGTCATCAGAGTTATATCAAAATTTCAAGAAGAATGAGGTCGACTGGCACACCGTGAAGATTTCATTAAGGAAACGAAATTCTCAAATGGTATCGAAACTTACACACAAATCCGAGCAATGCATAACGAATGAAGGACAACAAATCGAAAGAAGGAAGAGTTGGAAAGGGTCTAATATGTAACGATAGATCGCGTAAGAGAAATAGTAGTCACCCTGTATTGGTCGCTCTGATCCACTGCTGAAACCGGGTAGAGAATCAGATCCGAACATCGGGCGCCGACCATTCCTGAAAAAATAGGAAAACTGAAGAAGAGCACTTCAAAAGGGCGCTCTAAGGGAAGAGCACAATCTAGCAGTCTATGAGTAATGCATGGAACATTTGTCTCCTCTATTCATGGAAGGTCGTATTTTTGTGTCTTAAGGCGGTTTTAGTTTGTTCTCTATTCCTGTGTACTGTATTCTAAATAAACACACTTGAAACTGTTCACACACTCTAAGAATATGAAGCTTATACTCTGAGTGGTGGAAACAAAAGAAGTTGAAATATCTAAACAATTCTATCCGTTTGAAATTAATTTTCGGTTTAATCATATGTTTACTACGCAAGTTTCAAAACCACCCAAATGCTTCCTTCAATACAAGCTCCGCATTAAAACTTAGAATAGTCATGTAGAGAAAGGCGATGAGGACTCGTTACTGTGTTCGCGAACTTAAACCTCAATTCTAGCTTTTTATCTTAGAGAATTAAAAAACTCCACCGGCATTGATGTGACTGAGAGCGCAGTACGCTATGAGGCGACCACCAGAGTTCCTAAACTCTTAAGAATACCTGGATCATTGCTTTGAACAAAACCAGGAGGTGCACAGGCAGCCGTCAAAGAGATGATCACGAATGGCAACATGAAAAAGTCCATTTCCTGACAGTTCGACGAAGGCGGTCTGCGTTGAAGGTAGTTGGTGTTCCTTTAACCTAGGCTGGTTCGTTCCAAGAGTTAGAAGTATGCCAAACAAGGGAAAGCAACAGGAAAGAGTGAATTTCTAACAATATACAAATACTTCGAAGCCTTTGAATTAGGAAAGAAAGTAAAGAAAAACGTTCAACTCTTGTATGTTTCCATAGTCGGAGGTTTCACAGATTTTTTTTCAAGTTTACATTACCGAAACCTTTGAAATTGGGACCTTTCGCGAGCACAGAACTCTCTTTAGCAATTTCTCCTTGGATAATCAGTAACTACAATCATCACAGATGGTATGAAATGAGTGTAGTTGAAAGAAAAGCACTGTAAGATGCATCAGGTATTGGTGGTTCAGCTATTTCTAAATCATGGTAAAAAGCGATCATATCCCCCACATATCACAGCCGTACTGATGGTTTTTGTCATGGCTATAGAATTTCTAGAAAATCTGATTCAGACACAAGCCTTCCTTGTCTAATGTGTCAACCTATATACGGCTATATACTGGACTGTGCAAACCCTCAAATTCCTGGAAATGTGGAGGTTTTAGTGTGGTTCTATACTTTCTAGTCAAGGGGAGTAAACCAAGGAACATAGTAGTCATATAGCCAAGTGACTAAAGACACACCTCTTAAAAAACGACTTCAATTTAACCTCGGCATGAGTGGGCTGTATTTCATTGGATTACTAAGCTTACACGACGCTGTGAAATGAACGTTTATTGTAACAAACGTTTCGGCGCCATTGCCTTCTCAAGAGCCGCAGTGATTCGAGTAGATTGCTCATAGCTGTCCATTCCTACGAATGTATGGTCGCACCCAGCAGTGTCAAGCACCGTGTAAATGAAACAACTTCACTCGTTAGTGTACTTGTTGAACGGTGAGTGGAGACTGAGACGTTAAAGGATAAACGATAACGAATAGAGCTCTTCGGTGTTACATCGTCAGAGGCCACTGAATGCACACCTAGCGTATACAAGGACTTGCGGTGGCCTACCGATGTATCGAGTCAGTGTTGCTATCCTTTCAGGCAGGTCTCGCACCAGTTTTCCGATCCCGGAGGGATGGAAGGCTTTGTGAGCCTGGAGCTCAGCATCGAACCCATATGTATTGCAGGGCACCTATAACCACTGTGCTACAAGCATCCCTTGTTAGAAACATTAGCCACAATAATAGTTTTATGTAGCAACCTCCTGTAAGCTCAACAATATAGTAAGACATTTATGAAAAGAGTTCTAGAAGCACTTTCAATTAGTCGTACTAGTAGAGCCTTGAAATAAGGAATACTAACGCTTGCATAAGATCAAGATTCAGCGATATTTCTTGAACAACCCCCCTAATTGCTAGGTTTTTTCTGACGATAGAAATCATTCCAACCCTTGATGAAAAGGAAGACGGCATGTTATTTTTCGAAAAAAAATACGATAAATGTTAGAATATAGCCAATCGTAGCATACTTACTACCTGAAATGGTTGCCAGTGAAAGAACATAACCCAGGCAAGTACAGGTTAGTTTTATCTTTGCTACGCCATACCCCCATCTGGACGAAACAGAATGAACTATGTCACGTGAACGTATGCGTTCTAAGCGTCTAGGTAACCAGCAATGAAAAATCCTGCAGAAGTTCTTAACAATAGAAAGGTCGAAAAATCTGCCGAAAGTGGGTGGACGTCGGAGTCGCGCGCTCACCATAACCGGAAATCGCCGCCCACATTATGGAGGGGGTGTGGTACGATGGCCCTGACTGGGAGGACCGGATAATTGCCATTCCATTCGTTCACTTTCCATTATGATGGTCCTCGAATCGTGCGCCACAACTGTTTGTTTTCGGGGACCACTAGTTTGTGCATGCATTCAAACCTTATGCGGTATGTAAGTGGGTTCAAAGCTTTTGAACTTCTTGAGTTTTCGAAACCTGTTGTGTCATATGGAATACACTTATAAAAGACGTTTTGAGTATATGGAAATTGAGTTCTTAATTACTCTATTCGCTATGGATTTTCAATCAAAACGAACTAAGAGTGGGGACAAAGAAAAGTGGTTATTAAGCAGACCAAGGAGCTATATGAAATCAGAGACAGTGCCAAAACAAGAACACGGAGAAGAAACACGCACTCTATATTAAAAATTAGAATTTTATGATACATTGGACGGCTACTGCAACGATTAGTGCAACGATGGTAATGCTTTTCATCACGAGCACGATGCTGGTTCGACACCGCACCAAGCTCACCAAACTTCTTATCCCTCCGAGGTCGGGAAATTGGGTGCTCGACTTGTATGGGAAAACTTCACTACGCGCAATGCAAATGGGAGTGGTCTAGCCCAGCTATCCCGAGACCCTAGGGAGAATCAAATTGATCAGCATTCTGCGAAATCTTCAAGCACCAGCAGAACCCATGCTCGAAAGGTTTGAAGACCTTCGTGAATGATGGTTGTGAGAAATGAATCGAGTGCAAGAAGTGTTGGCACCCGGATAGATGTGGAGAAGGGTCATGTAGGGAGAAAAAAATTTATGATACATTCCATCACTGACTGAAATTAATAGATTGCTCATATGCTACGGCTCACAACATTCGCGCGGTAAATTCAAATGTCCTCTCTGACAATATCAAATCAGTTCAATGTGGATAACTGAAGCTACGCAGAATAAAATACGCAGGAGAAAGGTCTAGCAAATAAGGGGGGTGCTGAAGATGAAAGGGATTGATATGTGAGGAGCACATCGTCAGGCCCAAGAACTCATTGTGCTAAGAATTCTCCTCAAAGCCAACAAATAAACTTACAAGTCGACGAGTGAGATCAAAATGTTAAAAACGTACAAAGCGAAAATTCTTTTTGGTGATAGTAAAAAAATTATATAGAACCCACGACCACATGTGACTGACCTCATTTACCTGTCCGCTTTCTCACTCGCACCATAATTGTTCGATTGACATGAAACGAATGACATTTATAAGACGCTGAGTTGGGTTCAATACAAAGAAAAGATTTTTTATTAGCGTGTAAACGTAAATCAATACTTCGTTGACGAGAATGAAAGATGTCTGAAGGTAACAAGGATTCAACAAGAGAACACAGACAGTGAGGACATTGTTCCAGGGGAATTTGTTCTCATCGTAAGAAACCATGGATCTACTTTGAGCTGATTTCTTAAAACAACCCAGTCGTTTTTGAGCGATTTTAATTGGCCATAGAAGGATACTTAATCATATAATAAGAGCTACACAGATACGCTATGAACGTGTAGCTATGTGTGTTTGGGGAACTCTGCCCAGAACTGTTCCTCGGAATGTATAAAGTTTATGGAGCTGATGTACACTTCACATCTACGTGTCCCATGAACATCGATTAGCCCTTGATGAAAAAAAATGGAGATTCCAACGAAAACCTGATAAATCGAATGAAAATTCTACAGTTGAAAAAATCTGGATCAATGCTATTCATGCCGACCCAACAAATTACGACAACGATGAAGTAGGAGATGTTCCATATTAAATTTGCAAAGTTCTTTACTGAGTACGATATGTTTAACAAAATCATTATAGAGTAAATCCCAGCACCAACTTTCTCTTAACCTCGACATTGATCAATTCTTCTTTCTCTTCCTTTTTTCTTTCTTTTTCTCCCTTCTGTTTTCTTAACTAGCAAACGCGAGGTTGTTATCACAGCATTTATTAAGTCACAATAGCTCACGCTTGGTGGTTTCGCCTTCTTTGAAAGAAGGCATTTTAAAAAAGTATTTATTATGCGAGTAAAAGTCCATGAATTAAGTTTTGTCTTCTGTGGTGACGAAATTGTTCGTCTGAATGGATTGCGTGTCAGTTTGACTCTCTCTGAAGAAGGCGAAGCCGCCGAAATGTCAGCTATTACGAATGAATAAGTACTGTAACAGCAGCTTCGTGCTTGCCCATTAAGAATACAGAAAATCATCATACACATAGACTAGAATAGACTGGAACGGATGAATGGGAGTGAGTTTTTAGCACAAAGGGCATTAGTCAAGGTACCAAACTCTAGAAGCCGTAATAGCGGCATTGGGCATGGGAGTCGATCATCCGTTGGAGAAAACTGTGATGTGACGAAAATGAATATTGTAAACGGACTGGCCACGTTGATCTCACAGAATCGATGTCATCTTAGATGAAACATTGCTACAAGGCAGAATATCAATGAAAAAAGGGCCAGCGACTGCTTTTTGTGAAAAGCTGAGAACATCTTTTCATGGCCTGCCCTTTCACTGTAGGGAAAACTTTGAGAACCATAACTAGGCTATCCCAACAGCCTAGGAACAACCACGCTTGGCCAGCATTTAACACATACAGGATCCACTTCATCCGGAATCTAACTGCAATCACCACTTTTCGTGGAATTTGCTCCCGATAGTGCATGCTAGTTAGAAAAATAACAGCCGTTTTGATCGTTATGGAGCTTTTGTATAAAACTCGTAACAAATATTTGTCGTAAGCACTGTAGACACCTATTTGAAATCTTATTTCCTGCGTGACAAAGCGCAATACGGCACTTTCCTCCTAACCCTTAAGTTAAATGATTCTAAGCTGTTTGAAATAATGCCCTAAAATGATGAAAATCGTACGTTTGATCTGTAGGTTCAAACTTGAACATATAGCACGACAATAACTTGAAATCTCATCAAAGCGTGCGCCAGTCAAACCGTTCCGAATGCCTGGCAAAGATTTCGTAGTCCAGATGAAAGTCTCTATGACGGAGAAGTTGGAGTGCGGGTAATAGCAACTAACAACGACCGTCTGAAGGCGATAGTGTCAGCTGCCACCCCAAAATTAACAAGCACATAAAATTACTAAGATAAATTACCAGCAAAAGTAATTTTTTTTCGTTTCATTTTACATAATCCGTCATCATTTAACCTGTGAGGATGCGAGCACTTCTATTGGATTCGTTTTTCCTCACATTTACCGCCCACAATGGTCTTCGAACGTTTCGCGTTGTTTCGGCTTCTGCTTTGACCTTGTCTTCTTTATGAATGTTGTAGAATGCTGGTCGAGTGTAATTTCCTTACAATCTTGGAGATAGCCGGGATAATGCGTTCCCACGTAGATTGTAGGAGTGCGTTGGGAGAGGATCGAACTAGGATTTTCCTTCTGATCAACGGGACCACTAACCACTGCGCTCCACCCACAAAACTAAGATCTCAACGACCTTTAGCAAGTAGAATTCGTTGAAAACGTGGAAAGAAGCTCAGTCCTGGCAAAGGGACTACAGCAGGGAAGTACTGTTCGAAGCCCTGTTCTCTAAACCAAACTCATCAGACCTCTTGATAACAAGGTTTCACTACCTTCAAGAGCACTCGACAACCACTATATGAGAAACAGTTAAGCAGTTTTTGAAAATAACTAGTCGAGTGATTAGTTATAAGCTTGGCTTGGGAAAACTGGCCATCCTGATGGACCACGATGGGAGGTCTGCGTCGGAGTACTGAGTTACTTGGAAAAGGCTTGACGCTGCATCTGAATGGAAGTGTCCGTATGCAGCTGACGTACCTGCGGTATCTGGTAATTATGACTTGCAGAATACGTAGTTATTACCTTTTGAGATTGTTTGTGGCATAGACGGGACTGGTGCGCCGTGATAGAGCGCTTACGGGTCTTCTTTATCACATGTAGTCTCCCAGTCTTTGTGAATTGCATGGATGGACAACTTCTCACACTATTCTGGCGGCAATTTTTCCGATTCAGTAGAAGTGGCAGCTTGTTCTGCTTGGAGAGAGGTTGTCGAAACGCCGATTTGAGTCTATTGAATGGCATATGTAGCATCCGATACCGAAGGTTATTCCAGTGATGCAAAAAGGGAGAAAAGCGGAGATTCGACACACTTCCTCAACTTCTTCACAGTGAGTTTCTGTAAACTCACTTTCAACGCACGATTCTTCTCCTATACGCACCTATGGACACACCGCTTAGTCTCATTAGTCGTGCTAGATTTTCTCACAGTTCGTCAATGTTGTGAATGTTGGTGTTTATCCATTGCTTGCAGGAGGCCTTTTCCTTGATTTTGGAAATATTCTTTCTAGGGCTATCTTTGGCTACTGCCACGACAAGGATATAGATTAGCATCTCTGAGACAAACTTGACGCTATTAACTGAGTTTTTTCCACAGATAAATACTCACAATGTTTTACTTGGGGATAGCCGTAGTTTCTCAGAAAGCTAGACGTCTTATTAGTGCACTGGCATTTTATATTGGTGTGATCACTTAGTGCTCTTAGTGCAATTAAAGTACATTTCAAATACATCTCTTCCATGAATCTTTTCCCTGAATAATATGGCTTGTCATACCCACATTCCAATAAGAACGTTTACACCTGTGCTGTGGTTGATCTTGTGATTCCTTGCATTTTTGTTGGACTCTCACCTCGAGTTCCCAAGATTGGCTTTCTATTAAACTCAGCATTGGATTATAAATTCGTCGTTTTCTCCCTCAGTAATCGTAAGGTTGTTAAACAGCATACGTTTACTTCCATACATTAACAGACATACAACACAATCGTAGCTGACGTTATATCGGCGGATAGAGGGTTAATCGCGGACCAAAAGCGACCTTTGCTTCCCTGAGAGGAAGGTGGATCCAGGGGATGGACTCCCTGTTTCTCCTGCGCCGATTTGGCACATACTTTCTGGATTTATGGGGCGTATTCATGCACGCGTGTGTGGGTGCGTTCTGGTTTGTGCAGATTGTATTCTACGAGTCAATTCGGCCAAAAGCCTGCAATCAAGTGACAGGGAAGTAAATGGGAGGTGGTTAGGAGTCGCCTCCAACAAATAAGCTCCATGTCCACTTTGGCAGAGCCTGGCAAGCTACCCGTGAGTATACCCAGCCCCACGTTCAGAGCCCAGCAAGCTATACGTGGGTATCAAAAATGCTAAACACAGTAGAAAAAAAAACGGGCCTCATTCCCCTGACCCTAAAAGAGCCCCCAATTTTGCAGCGTTGAGTAGGATGAGTACGGAGTACGGAGAGGCTGCTAAAATCTCAGGGGCAGTGGAAGCTGTCTGGATTTCAAAGAACTACGGTGACGATCTGTACCTACAATGCACGTACACTTGCATCCGAGTCCTCGATAAAAGACTTGTTCATGCAAGTAAGAAGGATAAAGTACGAGGTCATCGGCCTAGCCGAGACGAGAAGACGCCACCCTTTCAACGCCGTCTTTGACACCGGAGAAGAACTGTTCCTCGGAACATGCGACAGTAGAGTTGGCAGCGTCGGCGTTCTCGTCAACACGAGTTTGTCCATGAACATCGATTCATTCGAACAGCTTACAACCCAAATCGGACGTTTACGGTTAAGAAGATGTGGATCAATTACGGCTTTGACAATCTTCGTCGTTTACGCGCCGACATCAAACTATGACGAAGAAGAAGTCGAAGCATTCTATATGGACTTGGAGAAGTTCTACAGAGAAGCCTACACATTCTTCAAGGTCATCATTGGAGATTTCAACGCCAAGACTGGACCAAGAAGAACGTCTGAAGAACGTCACATTGGGACCCACGGATTAGCATGGAACGAACAGGGTGAGCGGCTGTCTGAGTTTATCATGACGACCAAGACCATTCATGGTAACTCGCAATTCCAGAAACCGCACCGTGAACGTGGACGTGAGAGTCTCCCGACGGAGAGTACCATTACGAAATAGACCACATCATAGTAAATAGAAGGTTTTGCTTAACCGATGTCGCTGTTGTCCCAAAATTCTACGCAGGACCAGACCACCGTCTCCTTCGTGCAAGATTCTATTTCTCACGAAAAGGAGAAAAAGCCGCTAAATTCAAAACCGAAGTCCCAGAACCACCGTAAACTGGGACTTATTCGATTCATTAGTCGGCTGTTGGGAAGATGCCGTTGTCGACAACATCGACGAAGAATACGATCGGTTCATTCAACATCTTCACGTTAGCGCTATGAAATCTGAGAGTTCGAAAGTCACCAAGAGACGTCTGTCTCCAAAAACACTCGAGCTGATACGCCACGGTGGAATCGCAAGAGCTGCAGGCAAATGCGTACGAACGTCCGAACTTGCAAAACAGTGCAGACAGGCGATAAAAGAAGATCTTAAAGAGAGAAGAGCAGCAGTAATGGTCGAAGCTGCAGAGGCTGGTAAAAGCATTCGCAAAGCCCATCGAAGCTTCGCCAATTACAAGACGAAAATGATTGCACTCTTGCGCCCAGACGGAACAGTTACAGCGTCCAGAAAGGCAATGGAGAAAAATCATTCACGAATACTACTCAGATCTCTTCAATAACTACGTCCTGCTGCCCTTATATGAAATAAACGAGGCTGGGTATGTTGTACCACCGGTTCTCCCTTCCGAAATCCGACATGCTATTTCGCCGGTGAAAAATCGAACACCAGGTCCGGAGAGGATAAGATGAGCACACCTGAACAACCTTCTGCCAGTCCTCGTAAACAAACTGGCTCCGCTCTTCACACGTTACCTGTCTGAATGCGAGGTTCCTACTCAGTGGACGTAGTGGAAGGAAGACGAGCAAGACCGTGTTATTGTTCAAGAAGAGTGACCTACATGATATCGGCAACTATCGTCCAATCTGCTTACTGTCTGTCGTCTACAAACTTTTCACTCGAGTCATCCTAAATAGGATTGACAGAACACTGGACGAAGGAGAGCCATGTGAGCAAGCAGGGTTCCGAAAAGGATTTAGTACGATGGACCACATCCACACGATAACAAGACTCATTGAAGTATCGCGAGAATACAAAAGACCGCTCTGTCTCACGCTAATCGATTTACAAAAGGCCTTTGATTCAGTCGAGATAGAAGCAGTCTTGGAAGCCCTGAATAGTCAAGGAGTCCCTACTCAGTAGATAAAGATTCTTGGTGAGCTGTACAAACATTCCACAACCAAGCTATCACCATTCTACGACAATTTTATCATTGACGTCAAAAGAGGAGATAGGCAAGGCGATACCATCTCGCCAAAATCATTTACCGTCACCCTCCAGCACGTCGTGCGAAAATTGGAATGGGATAATATGGGAGTGAAAATCGATGGTCGGCTGGTCGGCAGTTACACCATCTTCGCTTTGCTGATGACATCGCCCTTATAACATCAAACATTAGCCAAGCGGAACGTATGCTTACCGACTTTGATAAAGCCTGTGGAAAGATTGGTCTTCAACTAAATCTCACAAAAACGATGTTCATGAAGAACGGATTGGTTTCTCATGCCCTATTCATGCTCAACGGAACGGATATCTCCGAATGTTCCAGTTATATCTATCTATGTCGGGAAATCAATATGATGAACGACCTAGCTCCAGAGCTGAGCAGAAGGAAACGACCGGCTTGGGTGCTTTCAAGAGCATCGGGGATGTAGTGAAGAGAACAAGGAACACCCGACTCCGTGCCCACCTTTTCGACTAAACGGTGCTTCCTGCCCTAACGTATGCGTCAGAAACTTGACCGCTGCGTAAGCAGGATGAAAGGTCACTTAGCGTTATCGAACGCGCAGTCGAAAGGGCGATGCTAGGAGTATCTCGTTCCACACAGGTAAGGGAAGGTATCCGAAGCTCCGATCTGCGTGTCAAAGATGCCGTTCTGTACGCCAAACAATGGAAGAAAAGGTGGGCCGAACACGTAATGCGTATGAATGACAACCGATGGACAAGGGCCGTTAGTGACTGGACTCCTCGGGATGTCAAACGTACTGCAGGAAGACCACCGACCTGATGGTCAGAGTTCTTCATAAAGAGCCTTGAAGAAAGATATAATGCTCGACGAGTCCCTAGAGCCAGCAGAACCCAGTGGGCTACTCTTGCACGCAACAGGGAAAAATGGAAGATTTACTGGCGCGCGCTCAAGTCATTCGACAATCAACGGGACTACAGGTGATACAGGTGATATATGAATAGATATGAAGGTGAAAGTAGATATAAATACAGATATAGATATAACACGAGGTTGTTATAAAACTGTTTTTTGGCCAACGTTTCGGCGCCTTCGACTTCTTCAGAACAAGATTTATGCGAGTCGACTGTTCACGGCCGTTCATTTTTGAGATGTGGGTCTTCGTCAACGCAACGAGTCGAATCTAATGGAGTTGGGCACCGCTCGAATGAAGTAGTCCCACTCGGCAGCATCCTTCAACACAGGACGGCCCTTGACTGATTGTTTACTGACGATAATTTGCCTTCGTCAAGACGCTCCATCCTGTACTTTTGCTACTGATTTAGCAGGAAAACGGTGATACCAGGACAGTCAAAAATACAAGAAGGACACCAGAAATCATCTGAAATGAGAAAGGAATTCGAAATTGAACTCAGTAATATCACTTGAGATCGTTTGATATGATGACAGTGTAAGCCCAACACCATGCTTGTTTGTGAACAATGAACATCACAATCATCGAAATGAAACGGGAACGACGGACAACAATGGTGGCCATGGAGGTGTCTCTGTTCAAGGCGTGCGCAAGAAAGCCTATAAAAAACTGTTTTCAAACCTGATTCTAAACACCACTAACTGTTTAATTGTGAATAGGAATTTTGTCTTTATGGCAAGATAATTTGACAGTACTATTCTAAATTATCTGGCAGAAGAAAGGGTCCTGAATTCTGTCTTTTTATTGTTCTGCTATTCTGTTGTTATTAAAATGAACTGGCTCTGAATCAAAGTAGCGCAACGCTCATAGCACATGTAAGAACTAGAGCTTTTCAGACAAGTTTCAGAAATCGCCCTACGAATCACCTACACAGCCCCAAGCGCCATCCTCTTAATAGCAGCGCTGCGATGCAGAACAATGTTGGCTGCGTTTGCCACGCTGCCAATATCATAAGCTTTAGCTCCACAAGATAATTGCCATCAGAGTGGTACCTCTATTGAGACTCACACACGCCTTAACGCCCCCTCCTAACCCCACCAATTTCAAACAATTTCAAAGAATATTCGTAGCGGGCTCTTTTTTTCTGACTTAATAAGCATAGTAAGACAAAGTATTAAGGTGGAGGAATTTTTCTTTACACCGTTTTCCGTTATTTAGCACTTGCTCTTTTCAACACTAAGTGTTATACAACGCTCAGCAATAATTTCTATGTCTTATGAATATAATGTTGTTACAAAAGTGAAAAAGCTGATATAAGCACTGTTTCCAGGTTTTCTTATCGACAGATCTGTTCTCAGTCAGTGCTCAAAAGCGGGATAAAGTCGAACGTGATAAACTTTCCATATGTCGTATAAAACAGCTTCCGAAATGGTATTGTGGATCTGGGTTTATCCCAAAACTTAGGAGAAGTTGAAGATTTATCCTAGGTTTGTCGATTACGTTCTATCAATGTGCTTAGAATCGAGGATTACACCTTGATAAGAAAATACAAGATTTCGAAAGGCCATAACGCACTGCAACCTTCTTTCCAAAAGCATTACCAGTGCTAAATAAACTCGATTTCGCTATACGTACTTATTCTGAATAAAGATTACCAGAACATAATGGACATTCTAAAAACAGCTCAGGTGGCCATATGTATACTATACTATGTATACTGTATACATACCACCTTGATTGCAGTACCACTGTCCTTCCGAGTGGATGTGTGCGACCGAATTTGCAGTAGACGACATGGATGGAAACGATGTGAAAAACAAAAACGCAACGAATGGGAGGTGTGTAGAGAAGCTCATTTAAAACTGAGTATTACAAAAGGACGCTGACATCTAGTCTACCTGTAATTGAGCGAAATGAGTGCTTCAGCATCACCGTTCAATACAATGCACAATGCAAGTGAAACAATGATTTTGAAGGTGACATGCACGGAATACTCGCTCTGGAGGACGTGGCGGAAAGGGAGGTCGGGGTCATTGAACCACTCATTTATTAAACGCGTAGTAAAGGCTTGTGAAGAAGTTGCTCAGCAGACCTGTAATAGTTGAAAATGACCTATACTATTACGGAAACAGTCGGAGCAACTGCTCAGAAAGTCGGCCTGACCGCTATGCTCCATCGCGAGTTTTCATCTAAGACTTTATCCGAAAGAAAATGAAACAATAACAGATAAACAACGTCATCCATCATACTGCACCCTTAGTGAGTATTTAAGACATGTTCTGAAAAGCTAAAAAGATAACACTCAATATAGATACCCTACCTAATTGTTATATCAAACACTATAACAACGTAACACTAACAACAGAACAAATTTAGAACATTTAGGTGTTCTAAACTTTCAATAAACATTGGCAACGTAAGCAAAAATCCAACTAGGATCCTAACGAAAACCATGTTTGAAGCTCAAAATTAATATTATAAAACACCCTGTGTCTCCACGAACCATGGACGACGATTGCGAGGGAAAGAACCGAATAGCAAATGTGCTGGGGTCCGCACAATTCGTGAAGACGGACCATCCAAGCATCCAAGTAAGTGTCTGTGTCTCCAAATGCACTTTTCTACCTTAGAAATGGACATATGAAAAATCCTTAAACAAAAATAATCCTTCGCGCATACAATGAATCTCATTCTTGATGTGGAGGCAAACGAGTTGATAAAACTACTTCTAAGATGAAATGGTTACCTGGAGCCTGATAGATCGTAATAGGGCGCTAAACAATATAAGGATGAGCTTAATTCTTCAACGACCACTTAAAAATATTCCACCAATACTTCTTCACATAGTTGTAAGTTGTAAATATGTAATGTTATGATGGATTGAGATACTACAACATTCTCAGCTCAGTTCAGCATTCAAATAGCCATTTTCAGGCTGTTTTCGAATCCTCTAAAACAAAGAACTACCAAGTCAAAAGTTGTGATTTGTGAATAGAGTGGTACCGATTTTCCAAATTCAGCTCGAATGACGTTTCCAGTAGTGCAAAAAGTTTTTGAGGTGAACTGAGGAGCATTGTCTGAGATTTCAATCTCGGTTAAACTCTACTCATATCACATTTACAGTAATGAGAAGATGGTTTAAAGGCGGGTACATTCTGCATGTATCTCTCATGATATAAATAGAGTAAAATCACTCAAATCTACTCAATAATATCAATAAAACATCATGACTAAGCTCATGCAAGAGCGGCAACCGCTTTCTCAGCAGCATCGGAAAGATTGCTAGCAGTGATGATCGGCAGTCCAGAATTCTTCAGAATACGCCGTGCCTCGTCAACATTTGTTCCTACAAAATAAGTCATGAGTAATTCCCACGTCCGACTTTCTATTAACCTCGCCATTGATTGAATAACCCTCTCTGCTTCTGTTGAGCAAACATGAGGTGTTATTTTTATTCTTTATTCACGAACAAGCTGGCGTTTTGGCAGATTTCGCCTCCCTCAGAGCCTGGAAAGGTCAAGTTGACTGCAATCTGCACGGTCAAATGCCTCCATTACCAAACAGAGAAAATGCTGAGCCAAAACTTCAATCACATTGAACACAGAGTCTTTGCACACTCACCGCTTTCTATGAGTCCTTCATTAAATATTTCACGTGGACCAACGGCACAGAGTTCACATGGAATCGTAATGTACCCATCTCTTCAGAATAACAGGCTTATATACTGCCCAATATCATGCGTGATAATGAGGCATTTCTTCCCTGCGGTTTATTTTCGGATTTCTAGAATTAATGCAGAACGCCTCGAGAGTTTAGCGCGTTTGTGTTCTCATTTCCTGCGCGAGGATCGTAACCCGTACTTCAAAATCTTCTCCGTTATGTCTCTGCGTCCTATGCGTGCCTAGTGGAGTAATTGGTTTACGTGTGCCGACTAGGTGGTCTTTTTATACGAACGCAGAGTGGTCTACCCGTTTCGCCAACGTATTCGTCCCCGCACGCTTTACAAGAGATCAGATAAACGCAGAGACATAACGGAGAAAATTATTTTGAAGTACGGGTTACGATCCCAGCGCAGGAATCGAGAACACAAGCGTGCAAAATTCTCGAGGCATTCTGGATCAATTTCAAGAATCCGCAAATGAACCGCAGGGAGGAATGCTGCACTATCACGCGTGATATTGGGCAGTATGTTAGCCTGTTATTCTGATGAGATGGGTACATTATGATTTCCATGTGAACTCTGTGCGGTTGGTCTCCACGTGAAATACTTAGTGGAAGACTCATAGAAAGCGGTGAGTGTGCAAAGACTCTATGTTCAATGTGAATGAAATCTTAGCTCAACATTTTCTGTTTGGTTATGGAGGCGTTTGGCCGTGTAGATCGCAGTCAACTTGACCTTTCCAGGCTCTGAGGAAGGCGAAATTCGCCGAAACGTCAGCTTGTACGTGAATAAAGAAATAAAATAACACCTCGTGTTTGCTAAACAGAAGCAGAAAGAATAAGTCATGAGTATCCCTTCACCGATAATCTAACACAAGGCTGATAAAAAAGACTTTTTTCGGCTAACTTTTCGACATCGTCTTTCTCAGAGCCGATGCTCCGAGCCGATGGTCCACAGTCGCTCGCACTCTTGATGTAGGCTCCTCGTCGTCGTATCGACTCGGATCACAGGCTCTGAGTAAGACAAAGAAGTCGAAACGTTAGACGAACAAACGTTTTTCATCAAACTTGTGTTATCTTGTCAATGAAAGAATACATATTAGTCATGACGAGATTAAAGGAAAGCTGGTTTTTCAAAAGTTGATTCGCTATGTGCTAGCTGATAACGATACCGACTACTGAAAGATAGATTGTCCATTGGGAAACAAATTATTATCAGACGGTAATCAGTATCATAAACAACCGTGCTGTATGAAAGAGTATCACAGGATGAGATTGGATAATTCGAGTGGTGTTCCACCGAAGAAGATTAGACTCAACGATACGACAACAAGGGCCCACATAGAGAGTACGAACCACTGGAGAACATCGACCCGGATCATCGGCTATGAGGAAAGCGAAAATGTCGAGACATTAGCCGGATAAACCTCTGTTGGTTAATCAACGAAAGAATACATATTGACTAGTCACGCCGACGTTTAAGGGGAGCTGGTTTTTCAATTAACTCATGAGACTACGCTAAGAATGTTTAACAAAATTCCTATAATATTTTTTTCGTCTAACTCAACATCAGAAAGTAAAAGTTCACGTTTGACCTACTTAATTCTTCTTTCACTACACAACTTTAAAGACATTCAAATCATAGACGTTGCTGATGAATTGTACGAATAACCCGTTACATTTTCATGGACCTACTCGATTGTCTTTATGTGGGTATTATACTCGTCACAGTTTACAACAGCATTCTACTAGCAAAGGACTGGATATCTCGCACACTTACACAGTTCTAATTTGGGAACAAACGATAAAAAAAGGCAGCGGAACCACACGACTAGAAGCGTACAGGGGACCTACATACCATTACAAATTCTTGGTTGGAAGTAATCGAAATCTTCCAAAAGTGTTACCGGCTCCTTTATGTTAAACCATACTCCATTAAACCTCCAAAACTTAGGAAAAGTAGGTGACTTTTCGAAGAAGGCTAGGCTGTGAATAGACCAACATTCAGAACTTCTGATGCAAAAACAATGAGTCGAATTCCCACATTGATTCACAAGGATGACTTTTCCCAGACGACGATTTGCGAACGCCCTATTAGGATTAATTCAAGACTCAAAGCAAAAAAAAAGAAGCACAAAACAAACTATACAAAACTTTTCCGTTGATAAAAGCGCATGTCTTGTTGTAACTGCCGTTTCCCATTAGTTTTAAATCTTTGTTCTTTTCTATATATCCTGCTTTAGCTTTTATTAATTTTCCCCTTGTGATAAAGATCATTCGCAGTAATTGAATCTTATCTCTGAATTCTCAGTGAGATAATCTGATGTGGACCACAGCTCCGCTACTTGACTGACAAAACCACTAAGTTTTATAAGTATCTCAAGATTAAATTAGATAGAAATATAGAAACATAACCACAATGATGATGCTAAGATATGAGCAAAAGTCACAACCTCATATCGGCTTCGAACCCGCGATTAATCTTTTCGCAGAGCATTACTGTGGTTATATTTCATATAATACGCTGAAAAAAAAACAGGCAATGGATAAAAAGTTGAAACATTGTGATTTCGACTGCGGTTTCAGCATAATTAGGTTCAACGCTGATTTCTGCTTTTCAGATGAATCCCGATGACAGGCAATTGTTGATAACAGCGACAGATAGGGTGTAAGAAAGGCAACGCAAGGACCTCGGTGGTGCAGTGGGTAACACGTGAGCGCCAGATAGGGTAAACGCGAATTCTGCTTTGGCCTAGGATTCTGAGTTTTGCAAATTTCTCAGCATCACTGTGGTATCATTTCACATAATACTCTGCCATGGAAATAATAGGCAATAAATAAAAAGTTCGACATTCTTTACAGAACGTTTTGAGGATATTGTTGTGAAGTAGCCGAACAACACATAGAAAAGGGGGAACAATGCGTGAGGGAAAAAAATCGTTCCGGACAGATCAAAAGACTTCTAGACTGAAAAAAACACCCTCCCATGAAAAAGAAATAAGAAGGTAAATAAAAAAAATGAAGTTAAACAATTGTTAAACATGGTGATTGCCAGCAAATTTGTCCAGATGAGAAACGGTTAAACTGTCTTTGTTTCAAAAACAGGATTATTGAATTCTCAGCGAAAAACTCTTAGTGAACTCGAAATTACGCGACAAGGCAAAATTTGATATCTCGTTGACATAGCTGCATTTGGCAAACTGTGAGCTGTAGAGGGTGTATAGAATCAGTCCATTATCAATAGTATCAATGAGGCTGAGAGAAAGACGAAACGAAGGACACGTATGATGTGGTGGTAAACATGTTAGCCCCGGAAAGGGTAATAGAGAAGTTCAAACCCCGCAGCAGACACCTGCGGCCCGGAGCTTTGCAAATATCTCAGCATCATTGTGGTTGTATTTCACATTGTACCCTGCTATGAAATAAGAAAATGCAGTAAATAAAAAGTAGTTACATTTTGATTTATACCACAGCTCCAGACTAACTGGGTTCAAAGCCGATTTGTACTTCCCAGATCAATCCCGTTGACGGGTGATTGCTGATAGCGCCTATAAAACACAGCTGAGAGAAAGGCGAAACGAAAGACCCACTTGGTGTGCCGCTGAACACGTTAGCACCGGAAACGGTAATAGCGACTTTCAATCCTTGCCGCAGACAGCTGTGGTCCGGAATTTTGAAAATATCTCGGCATAATTGTAACTGTCAATAAGGTTTGTAAATAAAACAGTCAAGCAAAAACATAAAAGGCTTATTCCTATTATAACTGAAGTGCGTGACTAAACCATTCACGTGAATTTAAAATTATTTTATTTCACGAGACGCGACACCACATGTTGTGCATTTCTTGCATTCGATTAGTTTCCTCACATCCATACTCCACTAAAGTCTTCGAATTTTTGGAGGGCAGCTAGCTTCCACAGGTCTGCTAGTCATTTGCCAAGTCCGCAGGGAGGCAAAGTTTGGCGGCCCGCGCCGGGACAAGCCAGTTCACTTTGTGCGCGTTGAACGGCATTGCTACCACTGCTCAATACTCCCCCATAATTATAGGTTTATACGGCCCGCATTCTCCAAAATTTAGATGGGTGCACGGAACTTTTATTCCAACTAGCCACTCAGATATGCTTAGCTGATGCTTAAATCGTTCACTCTGTGAATATAGAAGGAAAAAAATAGAAAACGATTTTGACAGTCTCAACATCCAAGAGTATTTAGGTTATCTTCATTGTAAGTATTTCTATGGATTCACCTCCAACAAGAAACTAAGTTTTGCAACAACCATGGGTGTTTCCTAAACAGTTCTAGCTCATGAACTATCGAGAATATTAGTTGAAATTCCGGCTTTTCCGGATTCACCTTTTGAAATAAATTTTATAACAGTGGACAGGCACAGATAAACAAGCTACCTATAACATTTTATAAAAAATCTATGAGTGGTTATCAAACTCCAGTAAAAAAAACGTCAACGAAGGTGAGTGCCCTTGAGTGCCCTTAAAGCACCTGTTTTTGAAGTGTAGTAAAATAAAAACAAATTAAACCGTGAAAATTGAAGGACTTTAACCAGTTACCTTCCAAACGGACTACAAGTGGCACTTCTAGACTGATTTTCCGACATGCAGACACTACTCCATTGGCAATTGTCGCGCAGTTAACAATGCCTCCAAAAATATTCACCAATACGCACTTCACCTATAAAGTCTCATGATCTCGGAAATTAGCGTGCCCCAACGAAGAAACTGTGAAATCACAAGGAATAATCTTAGACTGATTCCTAGATTGCGAATATGGACATCACTCACGCGTGGATCACTTGTAATAATTCGGAAAGCATGGAAAACTTGTTCTTCTGTTACTGAGCCCCCTACATCGAGAAAATTTGCTGGTTCACCTCCTTTTAACTTGATGATATCCATCGTTGCCATAGCAAGACCAGCACCATTAACTAAAATAACAAATGATTACAAGCACGCTCAATATAAAATCTTCTTCCCAACTCCATTTTTCTCTCAGAACAATGCGGTTCGTTTCGAAAATGTTGCAGAGTGAATTTTGAGAAAGCAAACCCACCTAAACATGCGATGTTGCCCTCCATCCCAATGTAGTTCAAGCGATGCTTGTGTGCTTCTAATTCTCGCGCATCCTTAACAGTCTATAGCATAAGTTCAAACGATAAGAATAGTTCCTAGGACCCACTTTCTATTAATGTCGACATTGTTCAATAACTCAGTGTTTTCTTCTTGAGCAAATACAAGTTTGTTAATAACGAGGTTTATTAAATAGTGGCTGACGTTTCTGTGGTTTCGCTTTGTTCAGAGCCTGGTCAGGTCAAACTGAACAAGCAATCTGCTCAGCCAGACATTTTCATAGACCAAACAGAAAAAACTCAATACCTAAATAAACACCTTCTTTTAAACGCCGTTTTGTTCTTTATAAGTCTTTCAATTATTATTACAGAACAGCCTCACAGTCTTAAATGGCTGAGGAATCAGCCTGCGGTATGACGCTGGGTCACGCGTGATCACAGAACACTCCTCTTTGCGGCTCACTTTTGGATTTCCAGAATTAATCCAAAACGCTTCGACAGTTCTACGCGATGGCGTTTCCGATTCCCTGTGCGAGGATAGTGACTTCTACTTCAAAATCTTCTCCGTTGTGTTTCCATGTCCTATACACGCCTTAAAGGGAATTTTTACTAATTTTAAACTTGCCCTAAGTAGGATCGCAGGCAGTGCTTCGAGATCGAATCCGTTACAATACTATACTTTATACGTTAAATAAGAACGAGGAACAAGAAGTAGGGGCACTACCACGACCTCGTTTTCGTCAAGCGTTCTTTAGGAAGCAAGACATCAACTGCGAAGAAGACATCGATTCCCGTATATTTTCGGACGAAAAGTTTGAAATCCTTAAGTACAATCGCGAAAGAAAGTTTAGTTCCAATCTCACAGTAGCCCAAAAATGTGGTTTGCGACAGGTTCCGGAATTAGTGTGGTCAAAAACTATTAGATTGTCTGTGGTAGGGTAGGAGAGTTTGTAGTAACCCCTCGTCGGTTAGTTACTGAAATAATGGAAAAACGTCTTGGAGACGTTTCCCTTTATCGGCCATCGTTTGAAAGGGAATTAAAAGTCAATCCCGAAAAATTCAAAGTGGAGTGGGTCAAAGTGGTAAGGAGAGCAAGTTTAAAAACCATCAGCTATTTCGTAACTTAAAATTGAATTACCAGCATTTCCCGTGTATTACTTGCATATTAAAACACTTAAGTTACTACTCATTGATGATTTTGCGTCCACCAACCTTTCAATATTTAAAGATAGACCAGTAATTGGTGATGTAGAAGGGCCCATGAATAGAAGTGCACGATTTTTATATTTAACCCTCATCCAGTTACTCAAACAGAAGCCAGCCTAACTCACGAACGCTCAAATGTTCCCGGATTATCTGCACAACGAGCGTGTGCTGTGGAGTCTTTCGACATTACCTCCCTTCGTGCTAACGTGTCGAATGACTCCTAATCCAAGCCATCCGCGAGCTCCCTATAGAACACGAAGAAGCAGTAAACATATATGGCCTATCGATTCAGCAGTCCATGGTTCTCACAAAATAGTGCCTAAACTGTGGAATTTCAGACGTTCCAGGAAATATTACGCGTGAATGAGAGGGTTTGCTATGGGACAGCGACAAGCACCAAGCCATGCAACTGCGGCTGTCCAATAACCATTTTACTGTAGATGTACCGACGACTGTCATTTGCTCAACAGAGGAGGAAATAGACAAATGTTTCGAATTCATAAACCAGCATACACAGGACATAAATTGCACCTAGGACGAAGCGAAGAAAGACTGTCCTCCGTTTTTGGAAGTTCCAACAAGCCTGCTCAGAAATGCGCACATGACCAAATGGCATCGAAAGCCGAGTAACTAAAACGTACTGGTTCATTACTTCTCTTCTCACCTTTCACACACAAAATGGGCGCTCGTGTGAAAGATGTTTCGAGCAGCAATCAGTGCGTGCACAGCAAGACAGGAAGAGGAATCCCTGAAATATGTGCGACAAATAATCACTTCCAATGGCTACGAAACTGTAGCTGCTTGGGATAGCTGCAACGGAAAAACCGCACCCAAAACCGTAATTCTAGAGAGGGTAAGGTCCCGTTTATCCTGATCTATATGTCCAACGCAATAAATGCAGCTATAAAATGTTGCTTAAGAAGAGCCAATCCAGAGAATTCAGCAGTAATTGAAATACCATTCAGCACACAAAGGCGCTAGCTTGTTCGTAACCGCCTGGTTGATCGCCTACCAACAACGCAAAAATTGCATTTGTCCTAATGATAGAGGTGGCAACTGCATGAACAGGAATACGGTATACCTTAAGCTATAGTACCTAGCATAACGTGTAGACCACTGTGCATCCATGTAAAAGGGCAGCTCGGTGGGAAACTTGAAACCAAACAAAGTACTCCACAAGGTATACAAAGGGCACAAAAAACATAACGAAGAAAATTTTGAAGTAAAGGTCACTAACTTCGTATATGAGTCTAAAATTGCTCCATAAAACTCCTCCCAACGGTTTACCGCCTCATCGTGGCTGGGAGGTGTTCATGGGTGTCGGACTGCGATATACAGCGAGGGGGATTCGTCCCCTGCAGGGTGTCCCAGGCTGAGAAGGAGTCCGGCGTTTCCCATCAGGAAGCCTAGCTAAGAGTAAACCAAAACCAGGATCTGCCACCGTCCTGGTATCAAAGTCGCATGGTGGCAAATCTCCCTCTGATCCACAAGGGCTGCGACTGCCGTCGTGGTGACGACCTGGGAACTTTGGCTAGGTTGTCCTCGGGATTCCAGAGAACCACAATGGCTGAACCAGCAAATCTCCGAAAAGTGATGATTAAGCTGGGGCCCGCACAACTAGTGAGGACGGGCCGTTCAAGTATCAAGTAAGTAGAGGTCACCAACCTCGTAAACGAGTCTAAAATTGCAGCGCGTAAAACTCATGACGCGCTTTTGGTAAATTGCAGAAATCCAAAACATAATCCGCAGAGATGAGTGCCTTGTTATCATTCGTGACCCCGTACGAAACTTCAACCTAACTTTTGACTTAAGCTTAGCACTTTTCTCCCCCATGTAAGACTCTTTGCTGCTGATCTCTGTCAACCAACGGGAAGACTTACGAAGAACAAAACGGTAGGTGTTTAAAGGAAGCATTTCACTATGAGAATGGAAAGCTTATGCATTAAGATTTGTCTTCTGAGGCTATGAAAGTGTATAGCTGAGTAGATTGCATGTCAATTTGACCTCTCTGGGCTTCGAAGAAGGTGAAACCGCCGAAACGTTAGCCATTGTTGGGAACAAGTTGTTTAACAACCTCGTGTAGGCAAGAATAATGTTAACTCTACGATGTTTCTTCTCATAAATTTTCCGAAGGCAGGTTAGGACAGTAAAAGTGACATTTTGCAAAGAAAACGTCTCGTCTACAACGGTAAGAACAGAAAATTTTTCTTCCACTTTTTCATGTAGCCGGTAATACCGGCATAATCCTATTAGCGTAAGATTCACCTGTTCCGACCAATCTTCCATAGCGAAAACTTCTTTTTGACGAAACGCAGCACTATCGTCAAAATTCATTTTCGCATCAATGCAAAACACTGGAATTCCAAAGCAAATGTTGCTTTCTGGCAAGAGATAGAAGATTGATCTAAATCTATCTAAGCTCACCGCGACCATCTTGAGTTTCTGCGAAAGGGTTTATCTCAATCTGAGTTGCATCCACAGCAATGAACAGATCGTACAACCGTTTGATTTCGTTCGCAGCCTAGATACATAAAGTTGGAGCTTTATAACATTTTCCAAAACTGCCTTTAAAAATAGGCAATTTGGCGTTCCATATGCTAAATTGTCGAAGAAAACGTGGGTTGGATATGTGACGTGTATAAACGAGAACCGATGGACAAGAGCCGTTAGCCAGTGGATTCATCAGGATGTCAAACGCACGTAAGCAAGACCACCGACCCGATAGTCAGAGTTCTTCATGAAAACTGTAGAAGAAAGACATGATGCTGAACGGATCGCGCGAGCAAGCAGAACCCACTGAGCTACTCTTGGACGCGGCAAGGAGAAATAGGTTAATTGACGCTCACCAGAGTCATTCTATGGTCAACGGCTCGATAGATGACAGATGCCAGCATCTTCAAAAATCCGCGAAAGAATGAATCGCAGGATCTTATAGCAAAATGTGTTGGAATTCTTTTTTAAAATCGACCATCATTAAAGCTCGTCAAGAATAATCAATAATTTTTATATAACTGAGCTGACAGTGGGCTAGGATAAAAAAGACTCTACTCAAGTTCATTTTATTTTTATTCAACTAACGTTCCGGTGCCTAAGCCTTCTTCAGAGCCACGTTGATCCTAGTCGGTGGTATTCACGCGATGGTTCGAATCCCGAACGGCGATCCCTGTACTGGATTCGATTCAATGAAACTACGTGCACTCATAACACGATACCGACCAGTTTGGGACAATCGACCCGGATCACCATGGGTCCGGAGAAGAAGTAGCCGAAGCTTTAGCTAACTAGGAGTTTTTTTTATACCTTGTGTCAGCTCAGTCATGCAGAACATTATTTTAGAATTTAATTGAAGATCTTAAGCGAGTTAGCACTACGATAGCATATAACATTACTAATGCAACAATGGTTCCAGGTGAACCGGTAGCTTCTTGCTTCTCATGCAGTACAAAAATTCTGCACAGAAAAAGTTTAAATCGGCCCCCCGGTTTAACTCGGTTTAAATCTGGGAAATACTTCACTTGATTCAAAGACAGTTATGACCTCTATAGAGGTCATATTATTTTCGGGAGTTTATTTTTGGCACACTGAACTTTATTCCTACGCTTTTGGTCAGTCGATAGCTTATCTTACGCAAATAAAAGCGGCCGTCGTCGTTGGTAATCTATTTTCTAGGCATAATAAATTACAAAAAAATTTTTACCAAAGGTAAGTTGATTTTTTTACTCCCTGCCTACTACAATTTTTTTACGGCAGGGTAGTACAACCACAATGATGCTGAGATGTTTGCAAAACTCCAGACCACAGGTGCCTGCGGTGAGGAACGAACACGCTATTACCCTTTCCAGGGGCTAATGCGTTCACCACCATACCATTCGCGATCCTTCGTATTGTCTGTCTCTCAGCCAGTTTTCTACCTACCAGTGCCACCAGCAGTCACCCGTCAACGGAATTAATCTGGGGCACAAATCAGCATTGAACCCAGTTAAGCCGTGGCTGTAGTTAAAATCACAATGTTAACTTTTTATTTGCTGCCTACTACGATTTTTTTACGGCAGAGTATCATGTGCAGTATAACCACAATGATGCTGAGATATTTTTAAAACTCCGGACAGCATGGGAAGGGTAATAGCACGTTCGTTAACCACCGCAGACACTTGGGGTCTGGAGTTTTTGCAAATTTCTCAGCATCATTGTGGTAAGTCGATTATTAATTGGCTGTTATTCCACTTCAAATCGTTACGATGAACCATGATTCTCCTACAGAATGAGCGGGCCTGAAATATACACCGCAATGTGGTTATATGGTGTACCAAATCAACCTAAATTTATTACCATGCATTCTGTTACGACGATAGATCTCTGCTATAATCCTGTGATGTTCATTATCGCTTCAGTCCTAGTTGTCCAAATTACGGTCTAAATTGAACCAGAAACCCGATAACTATATTGATTTAGGAATCGTCGCTTAATTATTAAAAAAGACGTCCTATATACAACAAAGTTTTCCTACTGCATGAGAACATTTGTAAATATGCGGAGAGAATGACTCATCTGACAATCGAACAGTTTGGTTGGAAAGATCTGCATTACCTTTTCCTGACTATGTGTGCACCTATGAACCACCCTAACATGAAAATTAGATTGGCCACTTCATTGTTTCACAGACGGGGGAAATCGGCTAAGGGTACCAGTTATCTATGATGAAAGGTATTTGTGATGAGTATGTTGTTGATTTAAAATGCCTACCAATAAAGAAATAAACTATTGAAAAGTCTGCAAAGAGTCGTTTTACAAATTAAAAACTATGCAAATGTATAACTACAACATTAACAAACTACTGTACACCCTTACACAATTTTATTCAAAAGAGACCCACTTTTAATGGCTTTAGTACGGAATAACATAGTATTTCCTAACTGTAAGCCAAAAAAACAGGGACAGAAATAAACAGAAATTTTATTAAATCTCAAGCAAGAAACTCACTGTTGTGGCGAGGTGTCCATTAAACTTTAAATTCTTAGCAACCATCAGTGTCTGAGCATCAGTGATTCCGACGTTAATATCAACAGGCACCTTAAAAATGATGAAAAATGATGTTTATTAACTTATGAAATCCAAGGGTTCACAAGAGGCTAAGATTTCACCAGTGATGCCAATATTGCTTTCAACAGGCTTATTCAACGCCTTTGCATTTAGGTGATTTCGTTATAAAAGTATTAACAACCTTAAAAATCAAATCCGGTGTAACAGCAGCCACTTCTTCAATATCCATTCCTCCAGCAGGAGAAACGACAACTACAGGGCCATTTGATTCCTGATCCATAAGAACGGCCACGTAAGTCTCACGTCTAATTGGTACTCCTTCGGCAATCATCACCTATGAAAAAAAAGGGTAAAAGGTAAATCGTTCGATGTTGAAAAATCCTAAGAGATACGTCATGAATGGCTTAGAGAGTCCAACTCTAACCAAAAAATTTCATCAGCAGCAGATTCATGTTGGAAATATAAAACTCTAACCATTGTGCATCGACCTTTATTTAACTTCGCTATAAATGATCAATGTACCTTATTTCACTGGTAAGCTAATGCGAGGTTGTTAGCAAACATTTATTCGGCTAACGTTTCAACGCCTTCGTCTCCATAAGAGCCGATGATTCGAGGCGGTGGTCCAAAATCGTTCATCTTCTCGACTTCGTTGTCGTGTTGAGTCGAATCTTCTTCCGTGAGCCACCGCTCGAATGAGGTAACCTCACCCAGAAGCGCTCTTTTATACTACAGTTGTTGTTGACAATGACTATCCGTTGGTAATAATTTGCTTAACAACGGATAATCCATCTTGCAGCGGTTGGCATATAAAACTCTAACTTAACCTAGTTGGAGTGCAGCAGGGGTACATTGCAAAACACAGGTTACTCGTTTGACAATGTTTCCCGAAATAACCAACTTTGTGTATTCAGTTGTCTCTAAGATGTTCAATGAAATCGAGAGTATAGCGCATCCCAATGGAATAGACAAACGGGGAACGTTTCGTCGTCTTATTCTCTCCTTTCGCTTATTCCCACAAATTACTCTATACCTGGATACTTGGATAGCCCGCCTTCAATGGTTGTGCGAGCCCCCAGCATAATTTCCATTTTTTTCGGAATTTTGCTGGTTTAGCCATTGTAGTTCCCTGCAGCCCTGATGTCAGCGTAGCTAAAGTTTGCCCAAGGTCGTCAGCACCAAAAGCAGTGGCCGCCCCTGTGGATTAGAGGGAGATTTGCCACCACGCGACTTTGATACCAGGACGGTGGTGGATCCTGGTATTGGTTTACTCTTAGCTGGGCTTCCTGATAGAAACACCGGACTACTTCTCAGCTTGGGAGACTTAGCACGGAGGGATCAGTTCCCCTCGCTGCACATCGCATCCCGACACCAAGGAACACCAAGTTACTCTATTGGTAACATAATCACTTTCAAAGATGGCACATAGATGTAGCGTCGTCTCAGTTGGATCTATTAAAGTCTTAGGTTTCCCTATTTAAGATAAATATTATTCGAAATAGGTAAAAATCCCAGTGTTCAGTTACAATTGGGTCTACAACCTCACTTAAACTTAATTAGTGATAAATGTCCTACCTTTTTGACCTTGACCCCATCTCTGGATGTCTGCTTTGTGACAAGATTTTTACCCACCATTTCATCCACAGACTTGAGTGCTTCAGAACGATTCGTTGTTATGAAAACTCCACCCAAATCCGGTCTTCCGTTGACGAAACGGCCTTTACCGCGACCGCCTGCCAGGATTTGCGCTTTCACGACGTACTCAATGTTTCCGTCACATATAAATGAAACAAACATTCTAAAATGTTATGGAAACGTTCGACTGTTAAAAATTCTTTAAAAACACTTTATTTCTATCTACCGCTCACTATTTAGCCAAGGGTTTCTGAAATGTCCTACTAATTCTATTACTATGACCAACAAAAACAAAGTCAACATCAAAGCTTATTACCGAGCTCAAGCTGATTTCAAGTCATATATTTGTAAGGACTGGTAGACATTAAATGATTTGCACTCAACTTGGGCGAAAAGACTCCTTCTTTCAACTTATAACAATATCGCAGCTGATAGTCAACTGTGATCGGAAGAAGAAGCAATACAACCCACCGATATTTGCTTCATGTAAACCGTTATTGACTGTTTAGCTCCACAAGTATTTCACTTAGTGAGAATACACGAGCGCTTTCGAAAATTGGGCATAGCCCTAGAATTTTCTAAAAAACTTAACGGAAAATAAACGCACCTAAGACTTTCACCTTCTCCTCAGCTTCTTGCTTGCTCGCCGCCACAATAAACTTTTGGACACTGCAACCATGTCTGTTGAGCAAATCTTTACTTTGATGTTCTTGCAAATTGAGAAGGCGTATCTGGCATGCCTGAAAAAAGCAAATAGTTATGTGAATCACATGGATACTTGATAAATAATATGGACGGCACGTCCTCACTGGTTGTGCGGGTTCCCAGCATATCCTTCATTTTTCCTGAGTTTTGCTAGTTCAGCCATTGCGTTTCCCTGGAGTCCTAAGATCAACCTGGTCAAAGTCTGCCCCAGCTCGTCACCACCACAGGCAGTCGCCGCTCTTGTGGATCAGCGAGATTTGCCACCATGCGACTAGTTTGACATCAGGACGGTAGTAAATGATCCTGGTACTGGTTAACTCTCAGCTAGGCTTCTCGATGGAAACGCCGGACTCCTTCTCAGCCTAGGAGACCATGCCGGTGGGATGAATGCCTCCGCTGTACATCGCAGCCCCACACTCAGGAATACCTCCCAGCCACGATGAGGCAGTTAGGAGGTATGTGAATTAAAGCTGAACATATTGTTAAACTTCTCAGGGAATGACTGTAACAGTTCGATTTATTCAAAAGAAACTTTCTTCCGCCCAAAATAAACGGATCATCGATTGAAACCTGTTCACTGATTGTAAAAATAACGGTTCTTTTAAATATTTATAATATTAATATTGTTCAGAAATTAATGCAGGATTTAAGCTGGTACTCTTTGGAGTGGCATTTCTCAACATGGAATAGACTTTATTAACTGAAATAAAAACCATTGGGATTTACAGATATTTGTCTAGAAGAAACACACTTGCTTATTACTGTGATGTGCATTCGGCGAGTTCCTCCACTTTCAGATCTCTAGGTGGTCCGAAGTAGTCGAGATTCCTACAGCGAATTCTTCTGCGAGTTGTCGAACCGTTGTACGTGTACTTGCTTACAAAAATGCCTTCAACTCAACGTTATGAATGCGTCAAAGACCTTATCATTTTCAACGGCGAAGTCCCCGCTATAAAATTTTTGAAGCCAACGTCCCACTGTGGATTCATTAGCATCTCATTAGCCCCATACCTCATTAGTATTTTGGACCACCTGTGCTCCTCACGTCCGAGTTTGAATTCGAAAAAGTAAACTTATCGAAATTGTTGCCTTGATCTCTTAACTTTGAAACTTTCAAATTTGTCAAAAACACATAGTATTATAATTAAACTATATATTATGTGAGCGTGTGTGGGAGCGGGTGGCGTAGTGGTTGGAGGTGCCACTGCAACACCCGTGGAATCGATCCCAACACCCATGGCTCACCAAGTCCTCCATCCCTCCGGGGTAGGCAGATTGGTACCAGACTTGTCTGGGAGGATAGCAGCACTGTATCGATACATCGATAGGCCACCGCGAGTCATTGTAAAGGTCAGATATGTTTTCAGTCACCTCCAACAACACTGAATGAAGTCGAATGCATGGCGCATTCCTCAGGGATCGATCAACGCCGAGAGCTTTATCCTTTATCCTTTATTATGTGAACGCAAAGAATCAGATCCTTATTGTTACATAACAGTGAATCATTCGGAAAAAAAAATCACTGCTTAATCTTTTATTTTACACGACCCGCCTTTCACACATACTAAACAGATAACAGCAATTCTTCAATTCGATTCAGTTCTTCGACCCCATCATCCACGAAGGTCTTCCGACTTCGTACGTGTGGCATCGGTTCCTGCTTGAGAATTCTCCCTTCATCATGAATGTCGTTGAATGTTGATCGAATAGGTTCTGCCTGGAATCCCGAGATAGTCGGGCTATAGTGTTCCCACTTGAACTGCAGAGAGTGGACGTTTCTCACACAAGTCCGGTACCAATTTCTCCACACCGGAAGGATTAAAGGGTTGCTGAGCTCGGTACGGGGTCGAAACAGCAACGGCTCGTGATGATTCGCATCACTGCTACTGTGCTACCTGATCCCTAATTGTGAACAATTTACCACTAGTAAATGGTTATATCACGAACAATTTATTACAAAACGTGTTCAAATTCGGACTTCTCACTTTCATACGCTTCCACATACTGCACAATGTTAAAATAAAGTTGTTAACATCAGAATAACAAATAAAGATCAATGGGAATCGTCCAAGTCGTTACACGAGATAAAGACATAAAATGCCACTACCTACTCTACAAGGTTACACGGCATTTGACAATGCTGTCAAGAACAAATATCTTAAACACACGAAAGGTACCCCTAAGAAAACTTGTTGATAAGAAGGTATTGCACCACTTTTTAGCATTGACGGTTATTTTAAAATGTATTTGCAGCAAAACAATTTTCAAACCGACCGTCATTTAACTCCGGTATTGAAGTAATAAGAAATACGTGTTTTTTAATTGTCGAGCTTACACGAGGTCAACAGTTATGCTCATTTCGGCTAAAGTTTCGACGTCTTCGTCTTCATCAGAGCCGATGATCCGAGTCGATAATCCACAGTTGTTCTTCTTCTCAATGTGACGTATTCGTAATCGCACCGAGACGGATTGTATTTGCAGAATTTCGAGAAAATATAGTAGGACACTTAAATGGCTCGTTCACGAGTTATTCAGGCTCCACTGGCACATTTTTCCATTGGTTTCCGTCTTACACGATAGTCGTCCATAAATGCAAGCTTTTCCGAGCATGGCAACTAAGAATCTCATTATGTGATCAGTAAACCATTTCGAACTATGAATGCAGGTAGTTGACGAGATCCACTAACATTTCCCACCTTCTACGAGTAATCTTTGTTTTTCCTCATACTCTTGAAGTTGACTCTACAGTCCTCATTCATTAGCGTCAGTTTTCATTACAGGACAGCCGCATCTATGTGTCGTTTTTCGTGTATTTCCTGAGTATTAAAGACCAGATAACTTTTGAAAATCTAATGTCCTAGCTATCGCTAGATGTTGTGCGTGCTAGTCAACTTCCACAAGACGTTCTTCAAGCGCTGAAATGTTCACGGAATTTTTTATGTGTCTCATCCTACGTCTCTATTGCACAACTAAGCGCTGAAATGGCAATGGAGTCAAAACTATGAATACAGTCTTTGGTTGGTCTCATGATAGGTAGCTTCTCTGAAATCGCCAGGCACGTGTTCGAAAGATATTTTTCAGAATATGGCATGGTTCAGACCTTGTTATAGAGAAAGTTGTCCCCCATTGTCGGAATCCACGAAAACTTGAAGGCGAAACATATAAGGAAGGTCACCTGCTGAGAAAAGTTAACAACAGATGGAAGAGAAAGAACGGAAAATGGAAGTGAATGGACTTCAACCGGATGCAGACTCTCTCTAGCACAACCAACTATAAGACAGACAGAGGCATTTAGAACTAACATAAACGAGTTGTACATGTAGCTCCAAATGCGGGATATTACTTGTACATGTCAGTATGCTCGGCTTAGTCCACGAAAACGGACGACATTGGTGAGGAAAAGAAGTGAATGGAACATGTGCCAGTGCTTGCATTCTTTGTGGTGACGACCCGTCCAGGTAACTAGGTAAGAATGGTGTCGATGACCCACGTGGAGTATTTAGCATCACACATTCAAACAGCTGTCCATACTACCGGCTTTCCTACTGCCCCTATTTTCTGCCTCTTTTTTCTTAACATGACCCTTCACCACACCTATGCGGATCCCAGCACTTGAATTCGATTCGCTTTCCTCGCACCCGACATCCACAATGGTCTTTGAACACTTCGCGCGTTGTATCGGCTGATAATTGAGGGTTTTCTATTCTCTATAAATGTCGTAGAATGCTGATCCAGTCAACACTTATTGCAGTCTTGGAGATAGCCGCGTAAGTCGTCCCGCTTGGATTGAAGGAAAGCGTTGGAGAGGCGGTCGAACTAGCGTCCTCGCTTCGTGATCAATGGCATCATTAACCACTGCGCTACCTCCCTTCGCCCATTTTATAAAATTTAATGGTTCTTCGCATACACGTTTAAGCAATCGGTTTACCCCAAACTAGTTGTTATGGAAGACCCGTAGACAGCGACAAACCTATTGTTTGACCATCATTCTTGACTTCATTTTGCGCAACGAACCAACAAAATTCACTTTCTCAACACTCTTCAACGAGGAGCACAACGCATTCTACATTGCTTTCAACATCATAGGCAGCATCTCTGTCACTCCTTCTCAGTTTTAATGAACAAAAAAATCTTCTTTCTTTCAAAAATCAAATTCCTTCCTAAGATTCTTTGTAGTGATCCCAACTTGTAAAATCCAATTCTGAAATGCTCATTCCAAGCAAGGAAAAATACACAGAAGCACACGTGTTATACGACATAGGAAAGAAAAAACTAATAAATTAATAAAAAAGTCTTCGCAGTTCTCCATGCTTCTAGAAGCATTACTATCTTTTATGTGTGTGACGGAAAAAAAATCTTGTCCACCATCTAGAAAGGGTGCAGTCGGAATCTAGTAGTTGGTTCTCGAACATGTCAAGTATACTTTACGTATTTTCCAAGGTAAAATTTGCATCTAGAGGACATGAGAAAAGACCACCATCTACCGCCCAAAAACTGAACCACACAGGCACAAAAAAGGAGAAAGCTCTCTGCGTCGATCTATCCCTGAGGGATGCGTCATGCACTCGACTTCATTAAGCATCGTTCGCGGCGGCTGAATGCACATCTGGCCTCCACAATGACTCGCAGTGGCCCAAGAATGTATCGAGCCAGTGCTGCTACCCTCCCAGACAAGTATGCTACCAATTTGCCGAGCCCGCAGGAACGGAAGGCTTGGTGAGCCTTGGGCGCTGGGATCGATGCCACGTGTACTGCAAGGCGGGTCCATCCACTGCGCTACACGCGCCCACACTGGCATAGATAATGGAAACTGAAGATGGATCGAGCTTAATCTTCATGGACCTCTCATCGACAATGAACAAGAAGTCCAAGATACTGAAGACAATATGGAACCTTCTGTGTTTGGTATTTGATAATCTCATTGTCTCTGTAATAATAACCAAAACTGTGAATTTTAAAGCATGAAGTAGCGAACTGTAAGGAGAAACCTTCATGAATAAGTCCAAATTATGGGAATTGCAGGTTGCATAATAAACTATTTTTTTGCACAACACTAAGAACACTTGTGTGCCGTTGCGTTAATAATAGTTCGAAGTCTTCAGTGTTTCCAAAAACAGAATGAGAAGGCATGGCGATAAATGCACGTTTTGTGGAAGTTCCCATAAACAATAGTTCTAGTGATGTCAAATATATATCCGTGGTGAAAATCCACTCGCCTTCTCAATGGGTTTGCCATCTCACAACAAACAAGAGGGTGTAGCTAAATGGTATACTTCTAAGTGCAACCACATCAGCAACATCTCAGTAGTGTACTCACCATCAACATGCAAAGACAGTCTCTTATACAATGCGATGTGTAAAGAATAGCTTTCCTCAAACGATCCCATGCACATTTGCGGTCAGATAGGGCGCGTGTGGAGAAGTGGTCGGAGGCGCCCGCAACATATGGGATCGATCTCAGCGCCCCTGGCCCACCAAGCCCTCCATTCTTCCGGCGTCAGCAAATTGGTACCAGACTTGTCTGGGAGGATAGGACCACTGGCTCGATACATCAGTAGGCCACCATGAATCATTGTAAAGGCCAGATATACATTCGACCAGCTCCGAATGATGCTTAAAGAAGTCGAATGCATGGCGCATTCCTCAGAGATTGATCAACGCTGAGAGCTCTGTCTCCTAGCATTTTAAGCTAAATTGAATGGAAAATGTAAAATTAAAATGCAGTCTCTATGAGGCAAAAATAAACAGCTGACAAGAAAACAGGTTCTAGATATATGATGCGTTCTAGCTAAACATGCAATATCGAGCTTTCAACGTGATATGTATTTGATCTTCTACATTTAGTATAAATGTCTCTAAAAAGAAGTAAGAATAACTAAGTCATAAAAACTTCCCACCTTTGCAGATAGCGTTTGCAGTAACAATTTCCTCACACCGAAAATCATAACCTAAACCGTTTACTCAAAATATAAGTGTTCAACAAGGAGTTTGGTATTGTTTGTACTAATCGCTAAAGAGAAAACAGCACGTTGAAACTCACGCTGCCCCTAATACGATCCAAGCAGGTGACCAGTTATATGGTATCTTTGGCTTCTATTACTACATCTCAACGTAAGTAGTTAGGAATATTAGCCATCAACGAAAACACCAACAAAGTGAACCGAGCAATTTATCATTTTAAAAGGAATTTGAAAGCTAACAGCACTGTAAAACATTCAGCTATAATTTAGACGTACACAATCGTCAACTACAGTCAAACAATTAAATTAACTTTAAAACCACTGAATTCCAAAGAAACGAACAAATGTTGTGGGTGTGGCTGTGAAACTAAAAATAAAATTCTTTAAATAAGTAATCATAGTTATCCATACAGTTCGCCAAGAAATGCCCTATAATAACAATGACATGGCGCGAACATTTTGCCCATCTGAGAAACAAAGCACATTTAGGATATCAGCACAATAATGGAAGTTAAGGGGTACGAAGAGGCTACTGGGAAACTAATTGGTTCTGGATTAACTGAATAATATAGGCAAAAGCAGTGAACAACAATTGTATATGTGGCATTAAAAACAACACTAAAGGTGAGGTGTTGTTTTCGTGGCCGAATAGGATTAAAAAGTATACGAGTATATAGTAAGAAATGGAAGAGGAAAAGAACATTTCTTCCTTCCACTACTGCATAGAAAGTAAGTGTATTAGCTTTCACGAAAAAGATGACAGAAAAGAATTCAATTTGTGTTAAACCATTAGTCCATCATAGTAAAACTTACCACAGTGAAGTACCAACCAAAATAAATGCTTTGAACAACCACCAAGTCTACGATTGTAAGAACGTGAACGTTTTCATGCACGTGCAACACACGAGTACAACTACAATTAGTAGATTTAGTTTGTGCAATTACTTGAAAATTACAAGACTAGTATTTTCTTTTGGTCGTAACAGCTATGCATCGTATGCTCTGCGAATTTGGGAAAACACTTTCTGGAATTCCATGTGGATCGAAAGGAACCAGTTACAGCTTCATCTTCTCAGCAACGGCAGCAATAAGCGCAGCACCACGAGCACTACCTTCGTCGGCAGGGACCAGTTCCCACTAAATAAATTCTTTTTTTGTGCAGAAATAACAAATATGAGCTCATTAGGCAGATTAGTTCTTGCAGCAGATTTTGGGTATACAAAGAAATTTAGGCTGCTCCTTTACATTTATTTGTCATGATCAACTTGTTACACAGCTTATTTACCATACTTTGTGGCGATATCTTGACCAAAAAACCAAATCACTCTGTTATAAAAGGATATGCAGTTCTGGAATGCGCTCTACGCATGAGAAGTTAACTGTGTTCAAACACTCTGTTTGAAATGCTTTTTTAATTCAGATGATAGGAGCACCTACAGAATAGTGTGATAAAAAATAGAAAAAAAAAGGTAGAAATCAGAGCATACCTCGGTAGATAACGGCGCAAGATCTGTGAGCTTTTCTTCTAACAGCTTATGGTAAATTGGATGAAATTGAATCAATGCACCACCCACACCAATCTTTACTTTAGAGATGTCCAAATGACGAAGCAATGCACTGATTGCTGAAAAACAAAGCAGGAATTTTAAAGCGTGTAAAACACGGGTTTTTCTATTGCGTTGCATTCATTTTCCTAAGTCCTTGTTCAGCTCCGACACCTCTATATATCAGAACTACAAAACAAATCAAAGCAAGAGATGTTAAACTAACCAGCTGCGACAATGGCTGCACTGCGATTTGACACAACAAAGCAAACATCACGGATGATGTGATAATCACCAGAACCATGCATCGGCACATCTAGCTCATCACATATACGCCGACAGGCTTTATAGCTGTTATCTTCCTCACTATAACATGTGGTAATGCTTTTAAATTACAAAAAATCAACGTAAAAAAGTAATCATTGCTTCAAATATAAACTCAAAAAAGAAAATATTCCAGAATTTAAGGAACGTACGCTAATATTTCGCTTATATATTTTGTTGGAAAACTGTCGGTCTCATCCAACTTTTCACAGGGATGACCATCGAACAACACTCTGTCCAGTACGAGTTGCGAGAGAATGCGACGCACCAGTTCACCCAAATAGAGTGCACCTGTCAACTTGTCGATACTGGAAACATTTTCAATCACATAGAGAAAGAAAAAGATTTGCAAATGTAGCGAGAATTTATCATGCAAGGAAGTAAAAGTCATTATCAGACTAACATTTGCTTTCCTTTATGAACGGAAGCTTCATCAATCTCCTTATCGAATTGGGTAAGAATAGAATCCAGCTCTCCTGGAAATTAAGAATGACATTTACTGCTTCTTTAAAGATTTTTTTACATTGTAGTTAAAGGGTTGAAGAATGAGCAAACGACAAATCTTTTAGAAACTGATAAATACCGCTTGTTGTACACGGCTAATGCACTTTGACTTCCCTGATAATGCTGGCGTTTTTCGAATACATCCCAGTTGTCCTCCTGTTAAATAACCATTTCGCGCAATAGTATGATTCCAAATCACCCTATCTAGAAAGTCACTTCAAGTTTTCACTATCCCACAGGTATCACACCATCGTGATACGATCTGAAATAGTCCGCACTATCACCCTTCGCGTGGTGACTGGGAAGGTGGCCAGTAAACGATCATTTCTCCATGCCGCGTTTCAGAGTACCCTGGTGTGCTCTGCTCGCTCTAGGACTCCCTGAGCATGGTATCTATATTTCATGGGTTTCGTCAAGGATTCTGAACATCGGGTCGACGACCTTTCCCCGTTTGATGTCCCGAGGAATCCAGTCGCTCACGACTCCTGCTCATCGGTTTTTCTTCAGACACATTACGTCCTCAGCCCACCTTATCTTCAACAATTTGGCATATAGCACGGCGTCGTTGATTCTTGATTGCTAATATAGATCAGAGCTTTGGATCCCTCTATCATTTGGATGATACGAAGTACTCCAAGCATCGTCTTTTCGACTACGAGTCCTATAAGGCTCGCTGGTCATAGATCCTGTTTACGTAGCGACCAGGTTTCCAACGCATACACAAGGGCACGGAAATTCTTGGAGTCGAAGGTGGGCGCATGGGATGAAGTGTTCCTTGTACTCTTCATTACGTCCTCGACGGACTCCAAAAATCCCCAAGCCGGTCGATTTCTGCTGCAAACTCTGGAGCTGAGGCGTTCAATGTGTTGATTTTTTGATCCAGATACACGTAGCTGGAACATTCGGAGATATTCATTCCAATGAGTGTGAATAAGCCATACGAAACCGGGGCGCCCTTCATGAAGAATTTAATCGAAGACAAATCCTTCCACAGATGTTATCAAACCCGGCTAGCGCTTCGCCTGGCAGTGTTTGGTGCTATAAGAACGATGTCATCAACAAAGCAAAGATGGTGTAATTGTTCATCATTGACTTTCCCTCCCATGTTGTTCCACCCCAGTGTTCGCAGTGATGTTCTCGAGAGTGGGGCGAATAACTTTGGAGAGGTTGTATTGCCTTGTCTAACTTCTTTTGACGTCGACGTTAACATCGTTGCAGAATGGTGATATTTTGCTTGTGGAATCTTTATACAGCTCACGAAGAAGCGTTATTTACTGGGTAGGGACTCCCTGGCTGTTCGCGGCTTCCCTATCTGCTTCTATCTCAATTGAGTCAGAAGCCTTCTTCAAGTCGATGAAAGTGAGACAGAGCGGTCTTTTGTATTCTCCCGATATTTCAATGAGCCTCGTTATCGTGTGGATGTGGTCCATCGTTTTAAATCCTTTTAGAAATCCTGCTTGCTCATTTCGTTGTCCTTCGCTCAGTGTTTTGTCAATCCTGTTTAGGATGAGTTGAGTAAAAAGTTTGTAGACGACAGACAGTAAGCAGATTGGGCGATAGTTGCTGGTCTCGTAGAGGTCACTGTTCTTGAACAATAACACGATCATGCTGGTCTTCCACTGAAGAGGAAACTTGCATTACGAAATATAACGTACGAAGAGCCAAGTCAGTGTGTTGATGACTGGCGGTAGGTTGTTCAGATGTTCAAGTCTCATCCTTCCTCAGAGCAGATGTTGTTTGATTCTCCATCGATGAAATAACGCGTCGGATCTGGAAACGCAGAACAGGTGGGACGCATATCCATTCACCTTTACTTCGTACGAAGAGAGGACGGTGGGGCTATTGAAGAGATTCTGGTGGTAATAGGGAATGGTTTCCATCATTTCCTTTCTGGAAACCGCAACTGTTCCACCTGGGCATCGGAGTGCAATCATTCTAGTCTTGTAATCGGCAGCGCTTCCCTCAGCTTTGCAAATGCTCTCCCAAGCGCTTGCAGCTTCGACCATAACTCTTCTCTTCAGGATTTTCATCTACCACCTTTCCGCAGTGTTTCGCAAGTTCAGACATGTGTTTGAGCCTCCTTGTTGCAGGTGTGATTCTACGCTGGCGCATTACCTGAAGTATTTCTGAGGATAGATGCTTTTTGGCGACTTCCGAACTCTCAGCTTCCATAGTGCTAGGTGAAGATGTTGGATGAATCCGAATAAATTAATTTATGGTGGTTTTGTTATTTCGTTTTATGAACTTAGCGGCCTCCTTTCCTTCCCGCTAGGAACAGAAACTTGAGCAAAGGAAACCATAGCTTTATTCCAGGTAGGATTTTGGGATGACGGCGACTTAGGTTAAGCAAAACTTCCGATTTACTATGATACAGTATTTCGTTATGGTACATCCACTGGGATAAGTTAGCATGAATGGACATGGTCCCTGTGATAAACTCAGATAGCCACTCACCCTCCTCATTTCATGCCAATTCGTGAATCCTAATGTAGCGTTCTTCAAAATTTCTTCTGAATCCAACCTAAGCCATAAAATCTGCAATGATGATCTTCAGGAATGTATGGTCTTCTTTATGGAACTTCCTCACGTCCATTTAGAACGCTCTGACTTCGTCTTCGATATAGCCTTATATCGGTGCGTAGACAACGAAGATTGTCAAAGCCGGTATGGATCTACGTCGCTTCAACCGTAAACGTCCGATTCGGGTTGTTAGTCGTTCGAATGAATCGTTGATTACGGCCAAGGTCGTAGTGACAAGAACGCCGACTCCTCTATTAACGCATGTTCGGTGGAAGAGTTCTTTCCGGTATCAGAGCTGAATTACCGACTTCTTTTTGTCTCACCCAGTCTGATGACGTTGTACGTCACCCTTCTTGAGTTTGTGATCAGGTCCCCTATGGAGGATTCCGATGGAAGTGAGCGTGCATTATGTGTAGAGATCGTCACTGTAGTCCTTACAAACTTCAGCATCCTAGAATAACTCCAAGATTTTGCCAGCCTCTCCGTACTCGACCTAACCAATGCTCCCGTATCGGCGGCTCTTTCACAGATGAAAGAGATGACGCCATATTACTTTCCTACGTTCACCTTTTGAGACTCACGTCCAATTTAGCTGGCACTGAGCGTGATAGCTAGATAAACTCACAGGCAGCTTATCAGTTTCTTCTATGGTAGACGTGGAGCTTATTCGTTGGAGGCGACTCTTGGCTCTCCCAAGTACTTCCCAACCGCTTGTAGGCTGTTGGCCGAATTGGTTCGTAAAATACAATCCGCATAAACGAGAGCACCGCAGGCATTTACATCTATTCGTAAAGATAGGAGATATGTGCAAAAAAAGGGCAGCAATAAAACGGAGTCCACCCCTGCATCCAGCTGCATCTCAATGAAGCAGAAAGTTGCTTTTGCTCCATGATTAACACCTTATTAGCCACCTGGGGACACGCCACGCTGCCTCGCGACTAACCAGCAGGAAATAGCCTTGTGAGGGAGATCCATGGACAGTCGGCCCTAATGAATTAAAATTTGACTGTCAACTGACTCGAGTTAGGGTCAGTAAATTACCCAGAATAAGAGAATTTTCGGCGCACGTGCTATGAATCAGATACAATTCATATCGTTCAGCCTGCTCTGAAAGGCGCTAAAGCCCACTTTTGTTTTCTGATCCTACAATCCGGTCCTATCATCTATTCCCCGCTGATTCCCTATTGTTTCTCACATTCTATGTATCATCACCCGTTCCAAGTATTTCTAATATCTATTCTACTGTTGCATGTGATTGAAAAAATTTCCCATCATCCAATCAACGCTGGTGTCAGTCTTTGTTATTCCGTCTTGCGACGTAGGTTGAGTTCATTTTGCCATCCTCACACATTTTTTGTAATCACCTACTTCACATTATAACTATAACTGATGCGAATTTCTAAGAAAAAAAAAACCTATTTATGGTCAAAAGAGCAAGAAAATGAAACCGAAGGTGTACATAATAAGTTCTGGTGAGAATCGCCAAATAATATTGTCCGTCGCAGCCACTGGATCGTTTGGTCACAACAAATTTTTAGTGGAACAACAGCTCCTGCTTTAATTTAAAAAACATGCATTATTACGGAATATTTATGACCGACACTTAAGATCTTATTGTACAAAACGACAAATCTATTTGCCGGGAATCGTTATACGAGTGTTTCGACAGTGAGGAGAGATCTACTCTGAAGTGGAACACATTATCGGCACGTACAAGAGGAACAGAAAAGGATGTCATAAGAAGGGGTGTTGAAAACACGGTAGAACTGGTGTTATACTATAATGTTAAAATCAGTGAAGGTACACTGTTACGACAAATTTTAAACGTCTGTGTGCAATGACTATAACATTAGCGAAAGGTTACCAGAGTAAGAGTTGAAAACCTGCAACATTTCCAAAGACACATATCGTTTTGGAAGCAGATGAATGGAACAATCTGAGAACACTTAGCCTTCCTATAACCAGCAATTATGGTGAGGATGAGTGTGCAGTAGAATAATGTAAATTATAGATCTCTCCAATTTTCCATCTTATCTTGACTAAAGGGCCTCAAGAAGTGGAGAACTTCCGGGTATAACTACACCACGGATATTTTAATGCCTTATCAGAGGTAGAACCCAAAGTTTTTTTGGTGTTATTAAGTATAGAGAATATCTTTCCTCTAAAGATACCTCTAAAGACATCTGTACTAGGTAAGCTATCAAATGACTTCAGAAAATATGACGAAAAGCTGTATGGGATAAGAAAGCGCTAAAAGAAAGTGGGTCAAATGTGATCCACTTTAACGAAGTCTCTAATGTCCTTTTCTCGATGCAAGTTTCCAAAGCCCTCCTATATGCAATAAGGAAGTCTTGCGAACATTTTAAGAGAATTATTGGTGAAGTGAATGAAGACGAAGTTACCCCTTTATTGCTCAATTTTTATTACGTCATGGTTAAAGCATATGGTGTTGAGTGATCCAAAAGATTTAGTACTAAGAGTGAATAAAAGATGTAAACCTTGACATTAAGAAAAAGTTTGAAACTAAACAAATTTTTTTTCATTTCCCTAACACTATCGCTCCTTCCCTCCCAACGGTTTACCGCCTCATCCTAGCTGTGAGGTGTTCCTGGGTGTCGGTCTGTGATGCACAGCGGAAGATTCATCCCCTGGCAGGGTCTCTCAAGCTGAGAAAGAGTCCGGCGTTTCCATCGGGAAGCCTAGCTAAAAGTGAACCAATACCAGGATTCACCAGCGTCCTGGTATTAAAGTCGGATGGCGGCAAATCTCACTCTGATCCACAGGCGCTGCAACTGCCCGTGGTGGTGAAGACCTGGGGAACTTTGGCCAGGCTGACCTCGGGATTCCATGGAATCACAATGGCTTAAACAGCAAATTTCCGAAAAATGGTGATTTTGTTAGGGTCCGAACAACCAGCGAGGGCGGACAGTTCAAGTATCAAGTATTAAATATCACTCTTTCGTCATGCGAGCTGCAAGCAGAAACGCATCCTTAATGTAATGGACTAGTAACATTTATAAGAATTTACAACCGCTTCTACAAGAGATTTCTGTTCACTTCTGAACACACTTGTGACCATGCTCATTGAAATTAGTATGAACGTGGCTTTAATCCAGGTTAACGGAAATGGAATGAAGATTTCGGAGTTGATCAACCTTTTACAGATGCGCTGTTGATTCAACATCACCAGGTATGAAGAGTGTGAATGAATGCATATTTGGCCCATACATCAACGTGCTGTAAGCTGCCGATGTACCAAGTCAGTGTTTTTAACCTTCCAGAGAAATCTGGTATTAATTTACAGAAAATGGAGGGATGGAGGGCTTGGCTTCCGCAAGATCGCAAGATCAAGCGCGAGATCGTAAACTGTGTAATCCACCGCACCTCTAGCAACTGCACTACACGCAACCTTAGATCGGGTAATCCAGAAAACACTTATCTGTTCCAAAAATATTTCTTCTCTTCACGAATACTTCTTCTGCGGTACAAATTTTATGACAACTCTTGTATTAAATAGATAGCGTTCCCATAACAGATAGATAGATGAGTGTTATATCAGGAGTGGTCTCAGAAAAGTTAATTTCAAAACATTACACCTCATAAAAACAATTATTAATAGAAACTCCTTCGTCTTCATCCCCATGTGCCGCGGCAATTTCTCTTATCACACAGTCAGTGTTGCGGCTGAACACTATTACGCCTCAGCAGACGGATACGTTTCAAAACAAACGCATTGAGCTCAACACATTCAGGGTAGGTCCACTGTGGAATCTCCAAAAAATGTTGTGGTTTTAGCAGACTATCTGCAGTTTTTATATTTCTACATATGTACAACATGTATAATTAAAATAATCTAGAAAACAATGAACAAAAACAACTTAGTCGAAGCAATATGTGTGTTAAAATACCTTTAAAACTCACAAGCATACCCCAATTATGGGTTGAGAAAATCAAAACGTTAATCTCAATTTTACCTTAGATCCAAACTCTTCCCATTCCGTAACAACAACCATATTAGGATGCTTGTAACCTACAGCGTCCGCATTGAACTTGGTGATACGAGAAGTTTTCTCCAGATAAGATGAGTTACACCTAATATGTTTTAATATCGACCATGTTATCCAAATTACTTCAAGGATGGAAATGAGGTAAAAGCCGAAAATGTAAAAAAAGAAGTGTCATTGTTGTACTCACCCATATCCTATTACCACACCAATCGTACATTCGGGACCATACTTATGACCTGCTGCCGCCAACTGGCCTACGGTATCGTTCATCACTGCTTTGATTTGTGCTTTAGTTGACTAAAAACATAGTTCAGAATTCTCTTACGTAATAACAAATGATAATTCAAAAGTGACAGCAAACACAAGACGTCAAACGTTTTTTTTAAACACATCCGTGACAATGGCGATTTATTGATAACACCTCATTTTTCCTCCAGCTGTTTTTGTCGCAGTTCTTTGCTTTGCTCTTTGCATTCAATCCACAACTCCTCCATCACAGACATTGTAGCAAGCATCATCAATGAGCAACTATTCTCCACAGTTGAACCAGAAAACATTTGGGAGATTTATACAGATGTAAATACAATGTAGATATAATAGTTCGCTCCACAAGTACTGACTGTAATGAAAGAACTAGTCGCTCACATAAGGTGCATTCATCAATTTGTACGATCAATTCTTGAACAGATCACAGATCCTTGGAAGTTATTTTCACAATTTTTCATTACAACCTTTATAACTGCACAATCTCTACACAGAATCCACATCCTTACTATGTACAACTTCTGCAGTTTGTACTTTTTGTGGTTACTATTAAAATAAAGCGAGCGAAAAGTATGTTGCATTGGTTATATTTAGTTCTACTCTGCTCGGCACAACTTGCAGCAGATTTATAGCCGTAATATTTCCTTAACTCCTTATAATACCCAACAAAAGCATCTTTTTTCTAATGGAGTCCCTTCAATAACATGGACAAGTGAAGGAGAAAACACTGCACTTTCTGGAGTCTGAGACATATATGAATCTCCAACTCATGCAAATGTTCGGCTCGTTCTTGCAACTGATCCTCCATGCGTTCACTAAACACCTGATCTTTCAAGCCCCTGTGAGATCTTGACTTAGTTGACTCGCGTGATATTTGTGGAACACCATGGGTGTACTTCCTATTTCTTCTCATCAACAGAATTATAACGTTTGGACACTGTTAGCTATCTAATCTCCTCATTTTCAGTACTGGTTAGTTGGACGAATACTTTTCATGAAACTAGTCCTTGATGATCCCCACCAACAACTCAACCACATTTCAATTCTAAAGATGTCCTCACGCATGCACTATAATACGTGTGACCACATACTCTATAAATTTTGAATAAGTTGCTGCAAATCTTGTTTCTTATGGGATGTAGTGGCTGAAACCAACTCTTCCTCTAAAAGCCACAATGGGCTCGTCAATAAAAATATCTTCCACGGAAATGTATATTTCTCGTGTAATTCAATGAATGGTCTGATATGTTAATGTGTAATTGTAGCAAGTATTTCCCACAATGGTAGGGAACCAATGGGTGTTTAAATATCTTTGCTGTGAACTAATACGATTAGATTTATAAATAGAATAAGCACATCAGTAATCACCCTACTGTAATAGTCTAACATTTCCTATTTGAAAACACAGACCAACAAATCCTCTCATCGTCAGTTGCCAGTTTTCACGACTGACCATTCTCTTGCCCGTAATATGTTGTACTCTCGTAAGCAGATTTTGACTGCCAATTATAAATAGTTCGCAAAATTGCATTGATTCATCGCTTCAAAGAAGTAGTTGGTGTACTTCAAAACGTCTGCTATCAGCTAGCCAAAGATCATATACACCATATTGCTTGACCACGCACTGCGCTGCCTACCTCATCCTTCGTTTCTATCCTACAAATCACTTTCCTCCGATTCCTCGTTTTGAAGATTCAAGATATTCCTTACCCTTGCCGTTCTCACTTTCAGCCTCTTACTTACCACTCTTGATGAAAACTCTATCGAGACCGAAACTGAATTCGTCAGCTTACATTATCCAAACCTATAAGGTTCAATTACTGTTGAACAATTTACAGCAGTGGCAGTGGTGGATAGAAAAAAAAGTTGGAAGTCCACAAGCGGTAAACACCTTCTAAAAACATGAAAAAAGATATGGAAAAAATGGTATGTAAAACTTGTTTGAAACAAGAACTCATGGAAAACAGAATAATAGAGTGAAAAAGACGAAGGACGTAGGCATTATGGAGAATAGCGGACGATGCGCATTAATTTAAATGCACACCACGCGCGGTAAAACGTGAGGCGTTGTCTTCTTATGCGACACCTATAGAAAATGAGACGCCGCAGCGTATGAGTTCGGAAAAAGCTAAATGGTGTTGAATCGTAGTAAAATATTAAACAGCAAATCATAAAAGCAATTGCTAATTATTCCCCTTCCCTACAGTGATCCTTAACTAAACAAAAAAATCGTACCATGTTCATTTCCAAAGCTTCTTCCAAAAGTTGAACAACGTCTTTCTGAAGACAATCCTTGATATCGAAACCTTTCGTCCACCATAACAGGCGAGCTGATCGAATTGACAACAACTCACAAGGATAGGAGAAAACGAAACCTTAAAGTACTCAGAATGAATTGTCACATCGGAATCGCTGCTGGAATTTCGGAATAAAAACCTGAAATGACTAAAAAAATTCATACTGCGAAAATTTTTCATATGTGATCTCAGGGTAAAAGTGCAGCAGCAAAACCTGAAGCTGCCGAGATAAGGATGAGCATTAGCAACGCTCACGGAGACAGCCAATTACAATTCTGACAACACTCTCCGCTCCTTCACTGAACACTCACTGCATTCAGAATCCAGAAGGAAAATGGAGGAAATCACACACAACTCCCCTCGCACGATTTTCTTGACGCTCACGTCCACCAGCCTATACATCAGCCAGAAAAGGATGGATATTTATTTCCAGCGACTCTCCGTTCCGAACTGAAAGATGCTGTCTGTTCGGTGAACAACCGTACAGGGCCCAACACTGCCAGGATTCAAATCTGAACAGCTAAAAAACCTACTAACAGTCTTCATTAACACAGTGGCTAGGCTATTCCCACCCTATCTATTAAAATGTACGGCTTCAAAGCAATGGTAATTATAGCTGAACCCAGTCATACTTAATAAAAAGAAAGAACTACATAAACCGGGAACTGTCGACCGATCTGGTTGTTGTCCACCAACTACAAGTTTTTACACTCCAATCATTTCGAAGAGGACTGAGAGCACACTGGAAGAAACACGGTCATTTAAGCGAGGAAAGCTACCAGGACTCACTACAGTGAATCACATTAATACCACAACCTAACTCAATGACGTATCACGACAGTACAAGAAACCTCTGGTCTCATTTATATCCACTGAAAGGTGAATAAAAATAAGAACTCCCAGTCCATAAAGCGAGCAGATCCCGCGAAGCTACTCCTGTATCCCACATGAACAAATGTTGAATTTACTGGTTTAGGTTGAAGTCGGTCGACGAATTAGAGAACTAAATCCGCTACAGGTGATACCGAAAAACCAGCACCATCTCGAAAGTGCTTAAAAAAGTTAAAAAGAGTAATATCATTCCAAAAAAAACAAGGGCAAAAATAAATAACTGAAAAATGCAACTAAAAACACGGGAAGGAGTAAGATTTATGACACATGTTACTACCTACTGGCTGAAACCAGAAATCAGCTAAACAATGGAGAAAAGATCACTCACCGATAGGGAGATTTGCTTCAACGAGTCCAAACTCTTGCAAGAACCTTTGCAAACAGTTAACGATAAAAGTGAACAGCTGCAACGGAAAAATAACAAAAAAGTGTTCACGTAGAGATGCGGCGCGTTAAAATCGGCATCAAAATTTTGAGCTGTATAGGAAATCGGCAACATATTATATAATGTTAATAAAGCAAGAAGAAGAACATGTTGAATAGTAAAGTGTTTACAGCAAACTGCACATGTTGTGGTCGACCTGCTCAGTGGTCATTGGGAGCCCACGTGTGTACCGAGAAGATGCATATGTATGAAAGAATCGAGCTGCGTAGGGATCATTTTTCGCAGATTCTAGAGTAAACTAGACTTCCTCTAATATCGCAGAGTTCAGAGAACATTTTCACGTGATCGATACTAATTCTATTGGTTGGAAAAGTTAGAAAAACTATATTGAAGTTGATTGCCGTGGAAAATTGAACTGTAATGCTCGTAGAAGGTATACTTCGGTTCTATTACAGGAAGCGATGAATAGAGGTTAAAGCAAGGGTCAGTTTTAAAGCCTTAAAGTTTTCGGCGTTGATCAATCCCTAAGAGATGCGCCATGCATTCGACTTCATTATGTATCGTTGGAGGTGACTGAATGCATATATGGCCTTTACAATGACTCGCGGTGGCCTATCCATGTATCGAGCCAGTGCTGCTATCCTCCCAGACAAGTCGTACCAATCTGCCGACCCCGGAGGGATGGAAGGCTTGGTGAGCCATGGGCGCGGGGATCGATTCCACGGGTGTTGCAGTGGCACCTCCAACCACTGCGGCACACGCGCCCTAAGGGTCAGTTTACATAGGTTTAATTACATCAGACCATATAGCCAGTGCACAGATGAACATAGAAAACGGGCTCTACTCAGGCAAAACTGTTTGTGAAGAAATTGACGTTACATCGTCTTAAATTATTAAGAACAACATTCCATGATGCGTTAAGAAACTGAGTTATGGTTAAGTGGACGGAATGCAATGTAAAATAAATGTCATCAAAATTCTGCATAGTTAATAAATTGGTACTGATTTAGTTAACAACGTTCAGACCGACAATCTTCCCTAGCTTATAAGCAAAAAAGGAGCCCATTATACGCGGAACTATCACGTGCCCTCACAATAAATTAGTAAGCGATATTTTATTTGTTTCGACAATCAGTTATAACGGTTGCTAAGGAACGATAGGACATAATGATATTAATCTCTCCCAACCAATAGAAATAATACGAGTAAAGCTGTGAGACCATGAAGCTCTGCGTTACTTGTGGTTCTCTGGAAGCTAGCAAACCCTAAAATGTCAATAGGAGACAAGAAAAAAGAATTGAGAACTAACCTGGTCTCCGGTACCTTTCATAACATGGTTAGGCACAATGTAGTTATTACTAACTGCAGTTGGTTCACGGCCAGTACCTCTAAGTGTGAGAAGCATTATACGTAAATTCTTGCCAGAAAGGTCGATTGCTACGTATTGACCCTCCTCTGAAGAAAAAAGCAGCGTTAATACCTATACAAAACTAACACGATTATATCACACATTAAAACCTTATAATAAAGGATAAAGTTTTCGGCATTGATCTATCCGAGGGATGCGTCGTGCATTAGACTTCATTAAGCATCGTTGGAGGTGATTGAATACATATTTGGTCTTTACAATGACTCGCGGTGGCCTACCGCTATATCGAGCCAGTACTGCTATCCGCCCAAACACGTCTGGTAACAATTTGTCGACCCCGAGGGATGGAAGGTCTGGTAAGCCTGGGCGCGGGGATCCCTACCATGTATATTGCAGGGTGCCTCCGACAACTGCGCTACACGTGCCCAATAAATTAGCAGTACATCAAAATACAACCCAATATGAAATGATATACAAGCAATTCACCTGAACCATCTGGTAAAGCAGGGACATACGAAGGAAGCATGGCTATTGAAGAGCCGTTGACACTGTTAAGACCCGCCTTCATTTCGGCTTCAATTTTTGAACTGATGATATGCAAATCATCGTTGCTTATAATGAACTGCTTCAGAACCTCCTGAACTTCTGTGCGTTCGAACCTCATTTCCATAATATTCTGCTGTATAAATTGAGCAAAACTAGTTACAAAGTGTAACTAGCCCTAGACGATCTCGATAAAACGGGTTGTCCTCAAAACAAACACATCTCAATGATCGCCACTAACACTTCCACATAAAGAAACGCACACGTTAGTAGAATTTCTTCAAAAATCAACATCCTCTGAAGGTGTAGTTAGGAATAGTGCCCAAATCAATGTGAGAGTTTGAAACTATGCCGAGGTTAGTCAACCGCTCTGTGTTTTATAAGATTAAAAAGAGTGATGAAGAACCCTGAGATTTATCCGCCTTAGCCGCATAACAAATTGTTCGAAATTAATGGCTGATTACAACCTGTAATTTTAAAGTGGCTTTGTCTTAACTGGGAATAGATTTTCACGAATCGAGAAAAAAACCATTTGAATCTCCACATTTTTGTCAATGTATTGACACAGGTCTCATAGAGGCCTGTACTTCTGCAGGCGATGAAGTCACTGTAGCCAGTTTCGGCTTCGGCTTAGTTTCTGACGTACTTCTCGTACAGGAAGTAAATCCTTGAAGCGTTGTCCAGCTCGCTTAGCTTTTAAATTGTCGATACTGCGAAATGTGACCAGGCCTCGGTAGTATGCGCTGTCGCCAATTCGTACAGCATTCATTCACTGAATTTTCTGCACCTTCAAACCTTCCTTAGATGCTCATAACAGTTCAGAGGGTTACATCGGGTTCTTTCGTCGGTTCCCAGACTGCTGTGCTTGCATTTGCTTCTACCGAAGCCTTCAACTCACCAACGTCGTCGCTGGTGCTCTCCTTCATCTTCCACATCGATTCACCATCATGAAAATTTCCGAACCAATATTGCACTATGCATTGTTTAACCCCTTTCTTTGTCCCATATCTACTTAATATTCTGGACCGCCTGCAATGCGTACGACCGAATCTGAATTCGTAGGAATACAACCCCCAATTCTAACCCTTAAAACTTGCCAGAAATGTAAAATATATTATAATTCAATTTATCTGGACGAAACTCCATAAAATGAGTCCTGAATGGACATATAATAGTTCAACATTAAAAAAACTTCCTAAAACGCCTGCGGGAAAAACGAAACTACACATCCACCGTTACCTTCCGAGCTACCAATAGGTTACGTGAAACTTGAAATAGCGAAACAGATACTAGCAGCAATCGTACAGGACCATGGTCCGTAGGATCCTTCTACTCTAAACCATCCCGATGTTAAACCTATGTTCTACCCCCTGATATACAGAATGTGGGAATATTAGTAACTTGTCCATATTGGCAAATGTAACTTCTTTATGAAAATGGGATTCGATTTTTTGCAAAACAGGAACTGCAAGGCCAAATCGGCAATTCTCTTAAGTACAAAGAATTAAGGTTCTAAAAGCCAGATAAACACTACAACGTGTACAGAATGCAAAGAAAGAGAGCATAAAGCGAAGGTGACATAGAGTCAGATGAAATACTAAGGATATGAAACTTCTAGTAGCCAGACGAACTTTGTGAAAGCTGGGAAGGATATGTTTCAAGAAGTAGTAGGAATAATCAAACTTCTCAAAGTGGCAGCCACACCACCAACATAAAAGTCTGCCCACATTCGTGGATGGTTCAAGGAAAGAAACAGAAGGAAATGCAGAGATGTGGATGTCGTGTGACGGACAATCTGGTATACATACATATACCTGTATATACATATGTATATATATATATATATATATATATGTAGTGGTAGTCGAAGGCTATGCAGGTTTTCAACTCCTTAATGACTTCAGGAAGGAGGAGCTACCAACATGCACTGTGAAGCTTGTCCAGTCCACAATGTGTTAAAATTCCGAACAAAACCAAATATGCTCGCCAGTGGAAGAAAAAACGTTCCGTTCAGGGCGAAGTCCAAGTGATAAAACATAGCACGGTAAACGAAAAAGTGGAGAAAAAACCTAGGTCCATGGGATACTATCCATATGTACACTTCTGACGAACATATGGAAGGGAAAGAATTGAGAGGACACCGCCCAGCCTTCACCTTGGCTGTGGTAACTTCGTTATCAGTGAGATGATTGGAACTGTTGTATAATTGGGGGTCTATAACCTGACATTTTACAACGGCCACACATCGAACGAGACAACCAAGTCGATCGTAAACGGAATGAGCTTTCATGCAGACAATATGAACATAGCGAGCCTTGACAGAGAGAATATGTCTAGGCTTAAACTTTCATGTGGACCAAGTGAATAAGGGTATTGTATAGCTATGAGGGATAAGCGAATTTAACCTCAATGATGGACAAACTCCATATTGTCACTAGCTATTTGAAGAGTTCACAGTTCGACGGAATCAGCAGCTACTGTACAGGAACGTGAGTGGGCTGTCCACTTGGTCCGGATCGTTTAAAGGTCAAGCAAAGTGCGTTCGCGACGACGTCACTCGACAATGTGCCCCATTTGAAGCGCGATTTCCACGTAGTTGCATCATAGCTCTTTTTCGATAGTCCTCTTCGATGGGAATCTACCCGCTCATTAGCGACGATATCGGAAACACCCAATGCGGATACACCTAGGCAATCCAAAAGAATACTGGTTTGTCAAGTTTGTCAAGAGATTCCAGACGCCACCTGACAAAGCAATGGATTTCGATGCTTGTAGGGGTGCTGCCCAATGCTTCGACAACAAAAAATGATAGGCACCTCTCAAAATCGCGTTCGGCACGAACATCTCAGAATCCTAGAAAGAAACTCGGAAAACTGACAGTGGATCAGTAGGCACGGATTGCTAGTCCGATCATGTGCGCGGTAGAGCTAGTTCATTGGTTTAGGCTTACTATCTAGGGATTTAATTTAACCTAAGCAGTAAGGAAATAGGTTTCGATGATGGGTTAACGAGACAGGAATGTCCGCAAACGTAGTAGATGCTACTGTGTAAAGAGGAGGGGCAGAGTATAAATGCGGTCTTGTGCTGGCGTGAATGAAAACGCGACTGGAGCGCGATTGCTGTCCTGTGCTCGATCGGGGACGACAAGCTTCCTTTCCAATACAACTTGTTTTTTTCCACGCTGAATCACTTGTTACACTTGTATTCTATACAATATATGCTGTTTGTAAATAGACGCCACGTCGAGATGACGAAAAACTCAGGACCATCAACTCGCATCATCGGCTCTGAGGGGGACGAAAACGTCGAGACGCTAGCCGAATAAGGTCGCATATCATCCTCGTGTAAGCTCAGCAATTTAAATACTTTTATAAGTGTCCCATTATCTCCTGCTTCTTCTGAAATCAGCTACCTTGACCTTTTCACAGCGAAAGCCATAGTTGTGGTTTAGGCATGGTAACTACTGGCATTCAGTAAAGTACCTGGAATGGATTTTGGAAAACGAAAGAAAGCACTGGCCGCTCCAATTGCGAAGACACCCAATGGGTCGAAACAGGTGGCATTCATAGTCTTTAGTTAGTATTTCAATGTTTGATTCGACTATTCAACTGTCATCCCATTTGCCGTCTATGGAGGGAGTGCGTTCAACTACTAATCTTTTCTTTTGACTCTGGGTTTCAGCTCGAGTTCATTTATGTTAAATCTTAGTTTGTGGTCGACCTACTGCGTGTGTAGCGCAGTGGTCGAAAGCGCCCTGCAATAAAAATTGGGTGGATCCCCGCGCCCCAGCCTCGCCAAGCCTTCCACCCCTCCGGGGGTCGGCAATCAGACTTGTCTGGGAGGATGGCAGTACCGGCTCAATACATCGTTAGGCCACCCCGGGTAATTGTAAGGACCAAATATGCACTCATTCACCTCTTACGATGCTTAATGAAGTCGGATGCATGACGCGTCCCTCAGGGATTGATCAACGCAGAAAGCTTTATCCTTTATCGCGGAAATGGCTACTAAATTCTTAGATCGAGTATTCTCGGTCGCACACATAGTCTTATGTGATCAAGATTCCTGTTTGTTAATGAAATGAGTGCCAACCATCGTCCCTTTCTGCTATTGCCACCTTCCATCTTCAGTTAATCATCGGGGAATTCAATGTTCGAGGATATGAACAGCACCACATCTCTCATCCAGCGTGTTTTCTTACAATTGTTGGCGAGAACCTAGGACTGAAATGCGCTTACGATCGTGTACTTGTGAACCGTATTGGTTCATTAAATTTCTTTTCATCTTCATGTTGTTTTACAACCATATGTGTCAAATTGTGATATAAGACGAAGAGTTGATCCGAGTAACGGAGTAACCTGAGTTCAGAAGAAGTTTGACTCTTTCTTCGGGAGTCCTATCTAAGAGTGAACCAACAACAGGAATGCTCGATGTTCTGGAAGCAACGTGGGTGGAAAACTTCTCATCCAGTTCGCAATGGTTGGTAACAACATGGGGAAGGCTCGTTACAGGTTTCTGGAAGCATTAAGAAACATTTGCTAACTACCACCATTCTGCTACTTAAGTGGAAAAAAGTGTGGGAGCTTGCACGGTTTGTTTTGAAGGGTCGTTTACGCAGTAAAGTATGAGGATGTACTTAAAATACTAGTTTTCTACAAAATATTGTTGTTTGATGACTGCAGTCTTATGATTATTCTTGCCTACAGTGTTGCAGATGTCTCCGATCACCTTATCACTAGCAAAGTTCCTATATTTAAGTTTTATGTTAGGCGTTGATCAATCCCCTGAGGGATGCGCCATGCATTCGACTTCCTTAAGCATCGTTTGGAGGTGATTGAATGCATATCTGACCTTTACAATGACTCGCGGTGGCCTTCCGATGTATGGTAATGACCGAGCCAGTGCTGTTATCCTGTCAGACAAGTCTGGAACCAATTTGCCGATCTTGGAGGGATGGAAGGCTTGCTGAGCCACGGACACCCGGGATCGATTCCGTATTTGCGTGTCGCAGGACGTCTCCGACCACTGCGCCACACGCGCAACAAATTTTATCTTACCTATTTTAGTTTGAAGTTTGCTTTGATTACTGATGGATTTCTCGGTAATCTTGCAGAAACATCGTTCAGCAGAGCCATGTATTTCAGCAAGGGAAGAAGCACCGAACTGTGACTACAGATCAACAAGCTCCGTCATTTTCTGCACTTGATGACCGAGTACCCAATACATCCGAGTTTTCCTTGCCGTCTTCCACAAATGAATTAGTACAGCCATTTCAAAAGCAACTTAACCTTGGTAGCGACGATGGAGATGGACCAAGGAACCGCTGTCCTGTATTGAATCCACCAGCCAACGTGGAAACTGGAGAAAACTCAGCTTCTGAAAGTTAGCATAGAATTTGTGTTTGCTTGGGCCATGTGTTATATTTGTGCAACTCGTAGCATTCAACAACACAGAGCAATTGTTTTTCGTTGTGATTTAGCAGTTAGAATTTCAGCATTTCAACAGCCAAACTCGGATGAATTTGTGGGTCCGAACGATAATAGAGAAGATAATCGAATGGGCGAAGACGGATATCCACTCATTGTCGATTTGGGAAGGAGTGAACGTCAGTCTCGTTTGGCGCGTCAACGCCTCATCGACGAAGTGATTCAGGAGCAAGCTTTCGATCAGGTTTGCCTTAACGATAATTTGATTGAAGTTGCATGTCGCATTAGGTACGAAATGACGTTGCGAACCATGGCACTGCTTCCTTCCTGTCCTTATTCTATTTTTTTCTGCATGAAAACGGGTTTGAATAGAAAGGCATGAAATCGTTAGAGGAATGCAGTTATTCAAGTGCCATAAACATCGAGAGATGAGGTTTTATTGCATGCACCATTAGTACCCATTGTGCCTTACTCCTTACTTGGATACTTATTAGCCATTGTGATTCCCTGGAGTCCCAAGGTCAGCCAACTCAAAGTCTGCTCCAGGTCGTCACCACTGCAAGCAGTCGCCGCCCTTGCTGATCGGAAGGAGATTTGCCACCATACGACTAGTTTGACATCAGGACGGTAGTGAATCCTGGTATTGGTTTACCCTTAGTTTGGCTTCCTGATGGAAACGCCGGACTCTTTCTCAGCTTGGGAGACTCTGCCGGGGGATGAATCCCCCCCCCCTCCCCCTGCTGTACATCGCAGCCCTACACCCAAGAACACATCCCAGCCACGATGGGGGGCGATAAACCGTTGGGAAGTGTATAAATCCTTACACATTAAAAAATATGACGTTTTGCTTTCCAAGAGAGCTAAAAAGTCCTCTTTCTAGCTTTTGACCGCGATTTCAATTTAGGATGTGATTGAGGAGTTGGAACGTGCCAATATGCGTCGTGTGTTTGAAGAGATAGAACAGAGCGAAGACGAAGAACACTTGGTGCAAAGGCGACGTGCTACCGCTAACGGCATAGTGTAAGATAGTTTCTTTATATTTTTTCATTAGTGTAGCGTAAACAAAGTTATGTCTGCTCTTTTTTTTGCCTGGAAATTATGGCTATAGCTTGATTTCGGACTATGAATAGAACAGCGATATAATGTTGCCCTTATAAATTGATCCTCGGCGTGCAAACTAAGTCCTACAACTGAAGGCTACACTTTTCTACTTGAGAGTGTTCTACTGCTTTTATAATCATCGCCCATTGTATTAATACCGTTGTTTTTTAGTCAGCGATGAAATATGATGTCTGATAGCAGTTGTTCCCTGGAGCCTTACTATATTTGTGCTAGGGTAGCCTCAACTTTACTTTCTTCTTCAGGAGCGGTGAAGACTCCCTCACTCCTCGGGTCGAAGCTGCAATTGCAAATTATATGGTGCGCAAATATGCCGGTATGTTTCTTGCATGTTGTCCAGTTGCTTCCACTTTATAGCAATCCATTAGTCTTTCTTGCGTTTTGGTAGTTTTAAAGTAAGTGTAGTTTTTCATAAGGCAGTCTAGATCCCGCAAATAATAGTCAAATTGGCGTCCACATGGAAGAGAGAGACGAACCTGGGCCATCTTCACTGCAGCTTGACAGACCAGTCAACATCCTTCCAGGTCATGCCTGCTTGTCTGAATGTAGTAAACTGCTTTAGGAGCTTTTATTGGATGAGAAAAAATATGGCAACGAGAGGCATCATCATGTTGGAAATTTCAGCCAGTCCTAATCTTGTGGAACGCCCTGTGAACAGTTTCATTACAATAGGGCGACGGGCGAGTCCCTTAGCTGAACACAGAAATCCACGAGGATTTGGTGGTATATTTCTACTTCTATATTTTTTGTTAGTTGGAAGAAAAGAATTAATTCTACTAATGATTTTTGTGTTTCGCGTTCAGACTACTTTTTTCATTTGTTTTCGTTTCAATCAGTTTTGTTGCTTTTCGATATCTTGTTATTGTATTATATAACGTTGTTTTACTCTCCCAAAGGTTTGCCGCCTGGTCAAGACTGGGAGGTGTTCCTGGGTGTCGAGCTGCTATGTACAGGGGGGAATTCGTCCCCCGCCAGGGTCTCCCAAGCTGAAAAAGGCGGCGTTTCCATCGGGAAGCCTAGCTAAGAGTGAACCAATACCAGGATTCACCAGCGTCCTGGTGCGAGACTAGTTGCTTGATGCTAATCTCCTTCTGACCCACAAGTGCGGTGACTGCTTGTGGTGACGACCTGGGGCAGACTTTGGCTAGGCTGACCTCGGGACTAGAGGGAATCACAGTGGCTAAACCAGCAAAACTCCGAAAAAACGGAAATTCTGTTGGAGACCCTACAGCCAGTGAAGACTGGCCGTCCAAGTATCCAAGTAATGTTGTTATACAATCCTCATGTAGTAATGTTTACAGTGTAGTGCTAGGTTATTAGATTATTTTGAAAATGGATATAGAAGTCGATTTAAGGTATGTCTTGGCGGGCGGCAAATGCTGTCGATGATAGTCCTCTAGGGTGGCAAGGGGCGAAAAGTACACTGAAGGAGAGAATAAGCTACATGTATTGCAAGGATGTTTTGGCAGACGTTTATTTCATAGTGGGAAAGGACGATATGAGACAGGTGCAGTATTTATTAGATTACAAGGATACATTAGATTTGTTTTAGTGTGCTGATCTTCTGCTTGAACTGTTTCTGGTCCTCTTCTCGTCCATAGATTTTTTTAAGAGAATTCCTGCTCATAAATTTGTCCTTTCGGTTGGTTCAGTGGTTTTTGACGCAATGTTCAACGGTGGTCTCACGCCACAGAATTCTAAAGGTTTGTTGGAACTTCTGTTTTTTTTCCGCGACCGACTTTCTATTAACCTCGGCATTGATCGAATAACTCACTGTTTTCTTGACTAGCAAGCACAAATTTGTTACTTTGTTCTTCATTTACGAACAAGCCGACGTTTCGGCAGATTTTGTTCTCTTCAAAGCCTGGAAAAGTCAAACCGACTGAAGCTAATCTACTAAGTCAGACACCTCCGTAGTCAAACAGAGAAAGTATTAAGCAAACAAAATAGCTTCTTCGCACACACACCTCTTTCTATAAGTCTTCCACTGAGTATTTAACGTTAAGACAAACCGCACAGAGTTCACATGGAAGCGTCATGTGCCCTTTACATTAGAATAACAAGTTTAAATATTGTCCAATATCACGCGTGATTATGAGGCGTTCCTCTCGGCGGTTCATTTTCCGATTCTTACAGTGTATCCACAATGCTTCGAGAGTTTTGCGCGCTGGTGTTTTCGATTCATGTGCGGGAGTGGTAATTCTACTTTGAAATCTTCCTCGTTATGTCTCTGTGTCATATGCGCGCCGAGTAAAGTTTTTGGTTTAACTTTAAGTTTACCGACTAAATGTTCTTTTATAAGGATGCAGAGTGGTCTACCCTTTTAACCACTGTATTCGTCCATGCACGACTTACAAGAGATCAGATAGATTGTACTCGAACTCATGCAATCGCCATCACTGTTGTTAGGGCATATGCAAATGCGTTATGCAAGTTCGTGTTGTGCATAGACGGTCATACGGACGGTTGCGAACTAGCTGGAGTCATAGAGTGCTAGGTGACATTTCAATTACCGATTTGCTAGGTCGGTCCTTCTTGAGCAACTTTTGATAGCTGCACTTATTTTGTCTGAAGTGGAAGACAGGATAAACGGGACCTTATCACTATTAGAGTTATCGTTTAAGAGCTTGGGTTTTTCTTTGCACCTATCCCGAGGAGCTACAGTTTCGTAGCTATTAGAAATGGCTAGTTGCCGCGTCAGTTTTGGGTACTCCTCCTTATGCTCTCTTCCCATGCACATGCTGGTCGCTGTTCGAAACATGTTTCTTGTAAGCCCCCTTTTAGTGTGTGTTGCGTGAGAGGAGAGGTAGTGAACCAGTATGTCTTTACTACTTTGCTTTCGCTTTAATTTCGTAATGTGGTCGTTTTCGTTTTATTTATTTCTATGTGGCATCCTTATCCATTGTGATTTTGAATTACGTCCAATGTTCTAGTTTTTTAAAATTACTACATCAAATTGTCAAATAGACATATTTTGTTGCAGGTGTTACTCTTTTCTTTAGATCCATTGGAAATTGAGTTGCCCGACGTTGAGGTCCCAGCATTCCGTTCACTTCTTCGTTTTCTTTATTCTGATGAAGTTGAAATAGGACCGGAAAGCGTGATAACTACGCTTTATACAGGTTTTTTTTTAAAGAATGCTTCAGATTCAAACAGGCGTGTCCTTTTCTTGAAATAGTAGACGTCACGTTATTGCTTCTACAGCGAAGAAATACGCTGTGCCGGCGATGGAATCTGCGTGTGTTGAGTTTCTTAAACAGAATCTTGGTGCGGACAATGCGTTTATGCTACTTACACAGGCACGCTTGTTTGATGAGCAACAACTAGCCAAGCTGTGCCTTGAAATCATTGACAAAAACACACATGACGCACTGAATGGAGAAGGTATATGTCTTGTTTAATTATTTCTTCGTCAGGTTGTCGCAGAAGGTTCCTGTGCTCATCTCAGTAATTATGTAAAGTAGTCCGACAACATCAAAGGGCGCGTGTGGCGCAGTGGTCAGAGACGCCCTACAACGCACACGTGGAATCGATCCCCGCGCCCGTGGCCCACGAAGCTTTCCATCCCTCCGGGTTCGCCAAATTGGTACCAGACTTGTCTGGGAGGATGGCAGCACTGGCTCGATACATCGGAAGGCCACCGCGAGTCATTGTAAAGGCTAGATATGCATTCAATCACCTCCAAGTGATGCTTGATGAAGTCGAATTCATGGCGTATCTCTCAAGGACTGATCAATGCCGAGAGGTTTAAGAGCTTTAGGTTTAGTTCGACATCGTATCATAATGTCGCTGATAGGGACAAAATTTTTGGACAACTGCATAATGCAGAGGGCCTGCAGACACTTTTCTTTCGTAGTTGTTTTTTTAACAGCTCTAAGATCTAAAGCTCTTGGTGTTGATCAATCCTTTTGGGATGCGCCATGCATTCGACTTTTTTAAACACCGTTTGGAGGTGATTGGATACATATCTGGCCTTTACAATGACTCACGGTGGGCTGCCGATCTATCTGGCCAACGCTGCTACCCTTCCAGCCAAGTCTAGTACTAATTTGCCGACCCCGAAGGAATGGAGGGTTTCGTGGGCCAGGGCGCGAGAGAATCGATCCCATGGTATTGCAGGGCGCCTCGGACCACTGCGCCAGACGCACCCTTTGTGACTAGAGTTTTAAAAGTTATAAATATATGCACTTACATTTAAGTTCCATTCGACCATAGTTGCATTTTCATTTAATTATTTTACGAAACCACTTTTTTTTTCCTTTCGAATTTTCCAAGTAATATGCTGCTTATTATTTAGGCGAAGAAAAGGGACATTGTTTAAAAGTGAGAGCAAACTCGGGGCGAATGGCTCCTGTCTTTTGGAATAAAAAGAAACCCATTGAAATAGATTTGCAGCGGAAAATACCTATTGGAGTCGATATGCGAAAAAATCCGCTCTGGGCTTTCTAAAGTGTAGTTCATAACCAAAGTTAGGTGTAAAATCATTTTGCTGAGATATACTCTTTTACAAACAGGGAACACCTTTTCTCAACTTCTTAGCTTCAAGAAGTGCAGCCAAAGGTGAAACCCCCAAACAAGTTGTCATCTGTGTTGCTTTTTGAAGTAAGCAGAGAAGGCTTAGAGTGTCAAGTGCTTCTTGCGATGATATGTTTAGGCTAAGGGAAACCTATTTGTGTTGTGGTGACCCTTCCCGAGCTTCAGACGTGTTGTGTTTTTGAGCATAGTCCCAAGGCAAAATATATACAGTTGAAGTGAGAATGCGTTATGGTTAATTATCACTGCTTTTATAAATTCTTTTACAAATTCTATGTTTCATGTAAAAATCAATGCTCCATTGTATTTTATACTCTAGAACTTTACTGCATAGATTGGATCGCTGCAACAAGAAGCGCTCACTATCTAGAATCTCTGTTTACGGATACGTTGACATTGCAGGATCTCCATTATGATTTTCACTGAAAACACGACTTTTCGTATTTTTAGGGTTTACTGACATCGATCTGGACACGTTATGTACTGTTCTTGTTAGAGATACGCTTCGAATAAGGGAAGCTCAGCTGTTCCAAGTATTTCTACTTTTTTAGATTGGGACGTTTCATATTTCTTCCCTGTAATATTTTGATTTACTAAAGGCAGTGGTACGTTGGTCGACTGAGGAGTGCGCACGACGTGGTTTGGAGGCAACGACTGAGAATCGACGTGCTGTTCTTGGTCATGCTGTGCAGCTTATTCGTTTTCCTTTGATGACAGTGGAAGAGTTTGCGCAGTCAGCTGGTGAGGGTTATGATTAATCACTCTAACCTTTTGGATGAAGCATTAAACTCATACTGATTCGTCTCATTGCAATCCCGCCACATATCTTACTATCAACAACCAGTGAACAAGACACTATTAACTATTGTCTTAATAGTCCTAGTATTTAAATACTTGAATTATATTAGCACGGGTAGTTAAATGGAAGTGGTGGACACTGTTCTTCAATAAGCCCAAGGTTGTGCTTTCACCTTGTACCAATCAATCCTGCCATCTCTGGGGTTAGGGGAAATCTTTTTAAGCCTTATTCGTTACGCTTTCTGCTGGAAACGCCCTTGAACGACTATACCAGGACTTCAGGAACAATCTACTTGATTATCATTCAGCGAGATTCATAAAGAAGGGCAAAGTTCACAACCAGCAACCGAACCCATTGGAACTCCAAATACCTTCGTGTAGGTTTAAAGCGAGGAGAGAATCGAATAGAAGTGCTGGGATCCGTACAATACTTTCTGATGTAAAAAAGTGGCTGACTCACACTGAGAAGGAAATAGTTGATAGTTATGTGTTTGGAGACCAAACAATTCTCTGAGTATGCGCAAGGGGTTTTAATGCTACAAGATGCTCCATTAATAGAAATTGTGTGGCTGCATAAAACTTTGTAGAAACCTGGTAAAGTAAGACTGTATTCAGTAACATTTCATTATCGTTTCCTTCCAGATCAAATATTTCTCAGTCTTTTTCTCGATTTTCCAGCTCAGTCTGGCTTGCTAACTGATCGTGAGGTGGTTAACCTGTTCCTTTACTTCACTGTTAATCCGAAGCCGTCTATCGGATTCAATGACAAGTGAGTTCTTTTTATTAGATGGGCCTCAGTTTCGTATGAACGTTGCATATATCTCTGACCTTGCCCACTGTCTACGAATGGCTACGCTGCTGAGTAGGAGAATTGATCGAAGACAGTCTGTATGCTCTTCACCCCTCTGAATTGCTCTACAACGTCACCTATAGCTTGCGTAATTAGATCTGTGTAAAAAGTGGTAGTAGGAGCGTCTGGCGCAGCGCTCGGAGGCGCCCTTCAACATATATGGGATCGATTCTCCGCGTCCGTGGCCCACGAAACTTTCCATCCCTCCAGGTTCGCCAAATTGGTACCAGACTTGTTTGCAAGGATAGCGGCACAGGCTCGTTACATCGGTAGGTCACCGCGAGTCATTGTAAAAGCCAGATATGCATTCAATCACGTCCAGACGATGCTTAATGAAGTCGAATGCACGGCGCATCCTTCAGGGGATTGATCGACGCCGAAAGCTTTATCCCTTAATAAAAAAATGAACAAATATTGTGACCACATAGCTACGTATCGGTGGCAAGGCAAAGGACTGCAAAATGCTATTGACTTGTTCGCTGTGGGCCATTTTGCATCGGTGGATGTTCTAAAGTATTACTGAGTCAACATAACCAGTAATTATAAGGTACACATGAAGGTAGCCACTGTTACTGAAGGCAACAAGATAGGTTGTGAAACTGATTTAGGAACCACTGGCAGCATAATTTAAGCGATTTCATCGAGACGAAGATATTCTAGCCTGTTCTAAACACTTAGGCAACCACTGCGCAAGAAGCGGTAGAGTAATGTCTTCTTTTAAAATAAGTGAGGGTGATGTCGTAGAAAATATCTGAGTTTTATCGGTTGAATTTCGAAAGAAAAGTGTAGTGACACTCAACATTTTCTCGTTTTCTTCAGTGCTAAGTGTTGTTTCTAGTCCACGTTGCTCAGTAGCTGGAAAAGAATTGGTGGTCAGCCGATTCCAGCGAATAGAAGGTCGGTGGGGCTATAGCGGAACTCCAGACAGAATAAAATTCACTGTTGATCGAAAAATCTACGTTGTTGGATTCGGACTGTATGGTGCTATTCATGGTTCTCATGAATACCAGTGCATAATACAGGTAATTCATTGCGGTACAGGAAAAGTCTTGGCGCAAAATGATACGTCATTCATTTGCGATGGTTCTTCATCAACATGTCGTGTTTCCTTTCGTGAGCCTGTGGAGATTACTCCCGGTGTCACCTACATAGCAAGTGCCTGTTTAAAGGTATTATTTCTATCAAAACGAAGAAGATTAAACACTTTTTTACATGGTACGTTTGAACTTGGAGTTCCTCTCACTTACATGACACGGAATGTTCCAAATATCGCCGTGTCAACAGCGCGTTCTGTAAATTTTATGCGTGATCTTTCACCATTGCTTTGGTAGCTTCCAGTTCCACCAGGAGTGCATTAAGGCAAGAATAATCCTAGACCCGAAAAGATGGGTATGGGGCGGGTTGCTCTTTGTCCTCCTTGTTATATCGGTCATATTGTCAGCTCCCCATGCCTTTCGTTTTCTCTGGTTTATTCATACAGCTAAATTGTTCAAATACACATACTTTCTTACCCGGATGCACATATGGAGTGCTCAGGAACATTTATTCTGCAGAGAGGAATTGATATATTGAGTACGAAATCGTTCCTTATGAAAGCCGTTTTTTTTGAGTGTCAACAGAGAGCCACTATTTCCACAAACACTGCAGAACGAGGCTTCCATCCATCCTGTCTTATTAATGCTTTGAACGACCTCATCCCTAAAGCAATGACAGTTTAGCTGGTAGTCTTCAACCTTCACTTAAATTTTATTATTCCAGTTATTGGAAAACATTCCCAGATGTGGCTGAGCAAATTTGGGCGGGTGTTCAAATCAGCCATTCATTCGAACTCTTTCTTTGAAAGGACGACAATGTCATTCTATCATGGGAAAAGATTTATTTAATAGTCAGAGAAATGAGGTCCTTTTTCTCATCCCACTCACCGTTTCTATTTCCAAATCAAAGTACCTATAAGTGGAATATCCAGGAATGAGTTATCTATTGAACTTGGACGGGGTATCAGAAACAGATCGATTTCTCGTGAACATCCGTTTACTGATTTCCAACCGAAGGCGATTTTTCCCACAAACGCTAACGAAATTCGATCAGCATTCGTTCTGCCTGGTTAACCAACTAGCTTTTATCGATTTTCTCAATCTAGATTTTACATGACGTTCCAAAGAGTAGCTGTTTTGGCGAAATTCCTATTGCAAACCTCACTCTTCGTTGTAGAATGCTTTATTTCTGATTGTGAAGTTGTTACACAGTCCATAAGAGATCTCTGTACTGAGATGACAGTAAATACTTGAAGATGGATTACTAAGCCCTACCGTGAGGTTGAATGTACTGTGGCTAATTTAGTGCGCTTTTCAGTAGAATTGGAGTTTGTTTCTTGGAGAACACTCTGAACCATTTTTGTGTGATCCTTGTCATTTGACTGCATACTTTTGGACGAGTCGACGTGAAGAATACAATCAGCATACATTTGTACGTACAGCCACAATAGATGAGTATGTGACTTGGGGGAGGAATGCAAATCAAAACGGAACAGACAGGGAACCAGTTCCTTGAATTCATTTGCTTCCTGGGGTATCATGCAAGATAGTTTTTAGTCCTTGTTTAAAAATATCTAGTACAGTTGTTTAGTAAGAGGGTAAAGGATAAAGCTGTCGGCGTTGATCAATCCCTCAGAGATGTGCCACGCATTCCACTTCACTAAGCATCGTTTGGAGGTGACTGAATGCATATCTCGCCTTTGCAATGACTCGCGATCGCCTACCGATGTATCGACGCAGTACTGCTATCCTCACAGACAAGTCTGCTACCACTTTGTCGATCCCGGGGAAATGGAAGACTTGGTGAGTTTAGGGAGCGGGGAAGGGTCCCATGTGTACAGGGCGCGCCCGGCCACTGCGTCACACGCCCCCTTGTTTTGTAGTAGACAGAATGTTCGTCGTTGTAGAACTCGTAATTTGTTGGACTAGCATTGTGATATGGAAGAGTACCCCCAACACATACATATACCTAGTTAAGTGAAAGGCCAGCACTGGTATTATTTACAGGGCGTGGACTCTCACTATGGTACAAAGGGACTGCGACGTATTGTACACCAGTCAGCTACCGGTGGTGTAGTCACATTTCAATTCACCTACGCGGCTGGCAATAATAATGGAACAAGCGTTGAGGATGGTCAAATACCAGAAATAATTTTTTATACCAACAATGGTTAACGTGTGGTTTCACAGAGGCTGTTTTCCACAGGTTTTATTAATAGTACAGTATGTTACTGTGTACTCCACTGTGATTTTTCATAACTCGAGGTGTATTTTAAGAAATTTCTTTTCGCTTATCGTGCTTATCAACATCGTATAATCTTATGAAAGAAAGAATACATATTGATTAGTAATGCCGAGGTTAAAGGAAGATCGGTTTTGAAGTACAATCCACACTTTTTTTTTTGAAAAAGTTCAGCTTTTGTAGGTTTCATGTTACCTGCTCCATCTATATGGTTACTCTCCACATAACAAAAAGCACACTTCATAGTCTCATTATGTTAATATATCCATGTTTATCTAATGATGCTTATCATTGCTTTTGTCTGTGCTCGTAGTTGGTCATCTTCATTAAGCGGTTTTATGCACTTCATGTCTATCATTGAAGTCACAGGCATCATATCTTCCATGTCACTATTAACGTTAGTAAATAGTTCCTATGGTTTCTATATTTATAATTTTGAGGAACATTTTGCTTACATTGGCTAAAGTAATAAGGGAATATGTCGAGATATGCAATTCTCAAGTTAGTATTTCCTCCTGCAGCTCAGTCCGAGGATGCGTAAGCCCACTAGGGGAGCGATAAAACTGATTGTGAAGAGATTAAGCATGACTATTTGCCATTGTATAGTAACTATAATGAGTTCTCGAGCACTATTTTCTAAAAATGTTTTCGTTTTGAGTCACTATGAAAAATAACGTTGAAGCTAACGTTTTAGGGATTTACAACCAAGGCAACATGCGCAGCTAAAAATGGACAAGGAATTATGCCTACATCAGAAGCAAATGTCGTGCCAGCGAAGATCTGAATCGTTTTGTCCAGGTCGGGCGATAGGATTATAACATAAAAAAGTCGTTTGGGTGCCTTATCTGCTTGACCAGTCAAGCTTCAAAGGAGGAGATTTTCCCTGTAGCATTGAGTTGCTTCGGTCGTGCGGGGGTGGTTTTTTCTCCTAGCTTCATTATGTAGACGATTTGTGTCACACATATGGATTATAGACTCAATCGGTATAGGGAATAATGTGAAGAAGTAATAAAACAAATGACGAATCACTTCGGGCCACTTTTTAAACTCGAAATGAAGCAATCCCTTCTCGATTAGCGAACGGTTCCACTCTGGTTCACTTTGGTGGGATGTTGAACTGCTATGGGATGCACTCTATGTATAGCTAAGAAAAAAAAACATAGGTAAGGAAATCGTTAGGAGATCTATTCGACTTGTGTACTGGGTGACAAAAGAAAGTATCGGAAGGGAATCAATGGCATATTAGGAGGAACCGAAAATTTCACGAAATTTGAAGAAAAAAAACTTTTAAGAAAGGACCATGAGCAGAGTCTGTCGCCGCGATGTACTGGAATGCTCGCAGAGTTCTTGCTTAGATACCTAATCAAGTGAATCCTACCTCTTCCTGCCCGATCTGGGTTCATATTATGGCTTTATGTTATTTTGGGCATCATCTACATTGAATCATTACAAAAGCATTACAACAGTCTGTAGGAGTAGTACTTTCATTACTTGCTTTATTCGAGGTTGATAGTTTCATATCCCACGGTGGCTTCCCGATAGTTCATGTGTTTCAAATTTGATGACGCGACTTATTGAAGCACGTTCAAACTTGGGCGTGCATCCACCTACGGTCAATAACGAACCGCTGTGGGCAATATAGATTCATAGCTCACAAATTTACAACGTAACCAGATTCCACACATATGATTACTTCGAGTGAAATGAAGGCTATCTCTTCTGTACTGATGCCGAGAAATCTGCAAAACTCGGACCGTAGGTGTCTGCGGTGGGGACCGAACGCACTATTACCTTTTCCGGAGGCTGTTCATGTTCACTACCACACCATGCGGGTCCTTCGTTTCGCCTGTCTATCAGCTAGTTTTTCTACGCTTTCTTCTTTTTACCACGATGAAAATTGCCGTCATGTTATCATAAACCACTATTTTACTAGTAGGATGTTCTCGCTCCTAGCGAAACTTCAGAATATTATACAATGAATCTCTCCTAAGGGTCTACCGCCTCTTAGTGGTTAGTGGGTGTTCCTAAGTGTCTAACTGCGATCTACAGCGGGATTCATCCTTTGACAGGGTCTCCCATGCTGAGGAGTCTGACGTTTTAATACGGAAGAATAGCTAGAATAACCTAATACCAGGAATCACCATCGTCTTGGTATCGAAGTAGTCGCATTTTGGCAACTAGACTGATCTCGAAACTCTAGGGAACCACAGTGGCTAAACCAGAAACGCGCCACTCCCAGTGCCACGTACTTCTTTTTACGACGTCGGGCGGTGATACACCGGTGAGAGCTGATCAAATCTCGGGTAACACAGGACGTCATGGGAAACAGACAAAGCGAGCACGCCTGCGAGAAGCCATAGAGGATTCTTCTTGTCCTGCTTCTATGACACCCGACCGGTCTATTCTGGTGCCGCTGTTTACGCTGTTTTTGAGACCGCTGGTGTCATCAAATTCCATGTCACTGTTTTACAATAGACGAGAAGCAGGAAGGCTGACATATCCCAATTAGAGGACGGAACCTTTTCATTCGTGTAGGAGAATTTCTGTTACGGAATGACGGAGGCCTTGGCTTTGTAGTACATCCATCGACTTCTCATCTATTCACCTCATACGAAATCCTAGCACCGCACTTAGCCATTCCTCATCTCTTCAGTGTGAATAGCAATTTACTACCACCAACTGCTACTTACCAACTTTTACATCTCATGTGAGCGGACTGGAAGCGTTCTACAACTATATGGAGGAAATAATCTGCAACAAGAAGTCCTTCTACAAATTCGTTCTTGGAGACTTAATGCCAGATTAGGGATGGCCAACGAAAATGAATGGAGTAGGGAAATTCAGAGTGGCAGAACGAAATGAGTGTGGGAACCATTTTATAGGACTCCTGTCCGCAACACGTCCGTTCCATGGAAATTCATGTTTCGAGAAGAGAGAAAGAGAGAAAAATGGACATTCTCCTAAGAACACGACTCATTGCTAAATCGACCATATTCTCACAAGCAGAAAATGGTGCCTTTTCGACACCTCAGTGATACCTAGATTCTGTACAGGATCTGATCACTGCGTTCTCATTTCGAAGGTCTGATTCAGCCATAAGCTGGAAGGGAACTGTTATTGTCCAAGAAGTGGGAAACAAGTCATGTATTACGAGGATATTCTCAGTAAAATCCTCTTCTCATTTGGCTGGCAGATAAATGAAAACCCGACCGAGGACTACATACTGCTTATCCAAATGCTTAAAACTTGTGGCGTACTCGGCTCAGTTTCTCAAGCATTAAGTCTGGACCGCATCTTCACATTGCCACTAATGAGTTGCTCGAAAAGAGTAGGACACTGAAGCTTGATCCTACTGTAACACAGCTAATACGACTGATAACAAATGCCAGATGTAGAAAATCTTCGCAGGAAGATTCACATCGGAAAGGGCAGAAAAGGTTGCAAAGCGGTTCAAAGACGATTCAGTCGGGAAAAAGTCCCATCGTGACTTTCGTGACTATAATATTCCGCTATCCGCCCTGATGAGCGAACATGGAACTATCGCTCATCTCACTCTGATATAGAATTGAAAACGGAGAGGTTCTGTACGAGTCCGCTCCACCATTCCCGTCTAGACCCCAAAGTCGCTCGTTGGTGAGAAGCTGCCCAGGATTCTGCCGTCTGATGTTGGAGTTGCGGTAGAAATCATGAAGAAAGGAACAGTTTGAGCCCCAGATAATATCAGCGTCGATTTCTTTTAAAGCTGTGGCCACAAATCACATCTACTTTTGGCAACCCACATGACATCTTACCTCCAGAAAGAGTAAATCCTAGATCGGTGGAGGACTTCGCGCACGGCCATCCTATCCAAGAACGGTGACTGAAGCGATTTTAGTAACCACTTGCTAATATGCTAGTTGAATGTATTTTTGCAACCTGTTCACTAAAGCTATCCTTTTGCGTATATTCGAGACCTTGGGAACAAGTTCAGCAAGTAGGATCGAAATAGGGATCCTGGTATACAGACCACATCCAAACCGTTTTACGCCTCATAGAAGTCTGTCCGGAGCACCACCGGCCCCCTTGCCCTAACCTTTATCGACTATGAAAAAGCGCTTGAGAGAAACGAAAAGACTTCAACCTTATGAGAGCTCGTCAACCAATGAGTGCATTCCTCCTATATACGAACAATGGCTCACCGTTATGGGAGCTGCGACACAGATATACAGCTCTTTCATCGGCCCCTCACCAACCCATAGGAAAAGGGGTTTGACAAGGCAACACAGTATCGCCAAAGGTGTTTACTGCCGCACTGCAGTGTATAGTGAATTGAGGCGACAATCGGGTATGTACTGGTGGAAAATTCGGACCAAATATTCGTTTGCGGATGACATTGTCGTCTTCTCCAGGAGCATCAGTGAATCAGGGATGATGCTCAGTGAACTCAGTGAAGTGGAAAAAAACTGAACTGCACATAAGGAGGACGAAGACCCACTTTATGAAGAACCTATGATGAGAACGTGAACAAATCGAAATGGATGTTTCTCTGATTACACCACCTCGTACGTATAGCTTAAGGGTTTAACGAACACGGAGAACAACACGACGGCGAAATATACGGCGAAAGGAGAGCAGTATGGGCCGCATTCGGAACTCTCAAAAAAGCCACCGACCCAGTAACGGACCTAAAACTCAGCGCTCACCTTTTCGATTTAACAGTGCTTCGAGCGCAGTGTTATGCAGCAGAGAGGTGAGCTTATATTTCATCCCCGTCAAGAAATCTGCACCTCACTCACATTAAACGATACTTTCTGATACTTAACCGACATTCAGAACATCTAGCTGGAATCCGCAGTTCAGATCTTCGAAAAATAACCCATATTTGGGATTCAGAAGAATATACATCGATAGCGAAATACATGTGGGACGGTCACATAATAAAAAAAAGCATATGACTGACGAGAAACAGTGGACTAGACTCCAAAAAGAATACAAGTATCTTCTTGGACGACCACAGAAACGATAGGAGGACGCGCTCGTTGTCAACAGGAACCATCTGCATTAGCAGATGGAAATGATTTTAGGAATTCGGAATAGGTTTTGCGGACGTCACCATTTTCGATGTAGACTGCAACCATGGACGACGATTGCTTTCGGAGAGAAACAATTGCAAGTTTTGCCGGGAATTGCACCACCAGTGAATACACGCCATCCAAATATCTAAGTAAGTATGCTATGAAACCCTGCAACAGTGAAGGCCCTCTACAGTGTCCACTCACAGATCGGCTCCATTCAAAAAGAACGTTCTAAATCAATATGTGTTTAAATTGTTGAGCTTACACGATGTTGTTGTGCAACTTTTATTCGGCTAAGGTTTCGAGATCTTAGTCGTCATCAGATTCGTTGATACGAGTCGATGGTCCACAGATATTCATCTTCTCGACGTGACATCTTCGTCTTGGTATCGAGTCGGATCTTCTTCAGTGGAACGCCGATCTAATGAGGCATGCTCACCCGGAAGCTCTCTTTTATAGAGGACGACTGTTGCTGGTAAAAAATGACTGTCCGGTGATAATGACTTGTTTTTTTCACGACAGTCCATCCTGCGGAAGTCGGTATCATAATCAGTTAGCATGGAGCGTGACAATATTTTAAAAGCGACTTTCCTTTAACGTTGGTGTGACTGATCAACATGTTTGTCTCTCATGTCAATCGAGGTTAAAGGAAAGTTGGTTTTTAAATAACGTTCCAAATCTTCTACTGCCGTGGGATAATGCCTATTACATGCGATTTTGCTAGTTCCGATCGGCCTTGGATTATCTGTGACATTAAGGATCACTTTGCGGACAACACCTTTTTGAAAGGGCATATCTCAGACCTCATTTATTTCTTCGCTAAGAAGGCGTTGCAGTTCGGAAGAAAGGATATCGAATAGTCACCTACATGTTGAGGAAAAGCCGTAGACTGTTGTAGCAACTATCCTGTGGATTGAAAATGTATTTTAACGAGGATAGGAAATTTTGATAATTTATACAGTTTGGTGGGAAGAAACCGATGTGGATCCGCATCCCCAGTGGAGTAAAGTTATTTCGAATAGAACCCACTGAAGTACTCAATAGTTTGAATTGTCGAGCAAAAGCGACCTTGTATTGTCCTGAGACGAACGTGGATCAAGGGAATGGAGTTGTTGTTTCTGGTGTGTTTTATTGACACATCCCAGGCTCCACCACCGTCTTGGTACTAAACAAGTCGCGTGGTGGCAAATCTCCCTCTGATCCACAACAGCGGCGACTGCCCGTGGTGATGACGACCTGGGGCGGACTTTGGCCGCGCTGTCCTTGGGACTCCAAGGAACCATAATGACTAAACCAGCAAGTCTCCAGAGAATGAAGATTATGCTGGGGCCGGCGCAACTGGTGAAGACGGGCCATCCATGTATCTAAGTAAGTTGTTGACACTTGCTTCCATATGTACACATACGTATTCATAAATGCAATTCGGTCAAAAGCATGCAACGAAGTAACTAGGATCATATGCAAGATGGCTTAGAGTAGTCTCTAAGAGATAAGTTTTGCCTCTGCTTTCGAAAAACACTAGAAGTTAGCTTGAACACGTTCTGCACTCACGATTGATCTTGGCAGCCTACCCGTGAGTATTTATCGCTTCCCTCAGTAAGCATAGATCTTTCATGAATTCTATAACAACTTAGATTTCAACATTCTACAACGAAATAATCGTTGACGTAAAGAGAGTGTCCTCGACAAGGCGACACCATCTCTCCAAAACAGTCACTCTCAAAAAATTTTATGCAAAAAATGGAATGAGTTATTATGGAAGTGAAAGTCTACAGCAGGCAGGAACACCATCTTTCCTACACTGACCACATCGTTGCTAGAATATCATGCCTTAGTTTGTGATGTTGATGATTAGTTGGGTATCAAGAAAAATATTCATGAGAAGTCGCTCCATAGTCCTTGGGAGTATAGGTTCCACCAAACCCAGTTTTCAGTGAAGATTTCGAATTTTACGCCACATTATCGCTTCTTCGTTCGAAACCCACAGAACTCAAAGGCTCAACGATGAAATCGATCAAGATTTTAACCACAGTGGTAACACCATTTAGCAATGGGTAATATACTATGATCTCTTAGTGTTATCATTGTTGTACAAAAAGAACGCTGAAGCAGTAATTGAACTGACACTGTTCATAGTACAACTTTTTAACACCAAGAGAGTGCACACTAAGTTGACAAACCAAATCATCGACCCGCATGGTGTGCTGGTAAACCCGTTAGCCCCTGAAAAGGTAATAGCGCGTTCGTTCCTCACCGCAGACACCTGCTGTCCAATCTTTTGCAAATATCTTATCTATAGCATCATTGTCGCTATATCGTAACCATTTATCAAAACCGGGTTTCATTTAACCCCGACGTGAATAATCAATATTTCGTTGTATTCATGAGCATGGACGAGTTTTTTACGAAAAACATATGATGTGGCCAACGTTTCGAAGTCATCATCTTCAGAGGCCCCATGTTTAGAAAAGAACAAATTATTGTCGATGAACAATCTATTATGAATCATCCTATGCAAATAGTAGTGTCGAGTGACGCTACTTCATGCGGTGTTCCACTCCACTAGATCGACTCGATAGCACTACGAAGACTCACATCGCAAAAAAAGAAACAACCGCTGTAGATAACTGATTCGAATCACTATGGCTCGCAAGAAGGGAAAGGGCGCCGAAATGTTAACCGCAACAAGCAGACTTTTTGCAACAACCTCCTGCAAGCGTAAGAATACAATAAAATATAATGTAATTCTTTATTACTAAGTTCTTAATCACCACGTAAAACTCAGTAGTATGTGGCGTTAACTGTGGCTTTCTGCTGAGGTAAAGCTGAGTGCAAATCGAGGAAATTTATTAGCAGTGAAAGCAAACATTGATGAGCCATTGTTATTGTGTCACAATTTATGTGCTAAAGTGTACGCACGGGAATATTGCACTATAAAGCAGAGTTTACAATTGACAGTACTTGTATCAAGGGAAGTAATAGGACGTCAGAAGTGCACCCACAACAAGAAGAAAAAGCGATTCGATTGAAGTCGATGAAAGACAAGGGAGCATACAGATCGGACTATGGTGTGGTTTTGAATCTGGTGCCGAGGAAGCAATGGGACACCAAACTAGGCGGTTCTTTGGTTTTTGTACGTTAAAGAAAAACCTATAGAAGTAACGTTTCAAATATTGCGCACATTTTTACTAATAGACCATATCCGGATAAAGTGGTGGCTGTAAATGCACAGTCTATTGAAATTATATAGTTGCCGAAAGAAAAAAGTACTAACGACCCGTTTGAAGTACTCCATAGTTTGCATCCATTCTATTCAGGAATATTAAACTGGCAAATTTGACTCTAAATGAATCCAGTGAGAGGGATCTAATCACTACATGTCAGTTAGCGAGCTACGAGATCATTTCGTTAACGATTTCGCTTCAATTCGTTACGCTCGAACGTCAGAATTGAATCCTTGCGCTCTAATGGGTGAAAAATATGTTGTCAATGAACATTGTTCGACGATGGGAGTCTTACCACTTAGTTTTTGCTACTAAGCTTACAAGAAATAAATAAATAAATAAATAAATAGACAACCTCTTCAGAACCTCTTACTTGTTTATAAAACTGTATTCCCTCCATGGATTTTACTTACTTACCTAAGGATTTTGCAATGCATAAACGTTATCTCTTATCTGAGTTGCAATAAGAAACTTAAGACCTACGCGGTCATGAGAAGCACAAAAGAGACTTCGAATGTGTTTTGATGAAAATTTTCCTCTTAGAGTCTTTGCTGAGTGAATTTCTAATGTTACAGGCTACGTCCAAAGTACTAGAACCCTAATTTCTACCCATAAAAGAAGTGAACTGAAAATCATTGGAAGTAAAATCTTATAGATTGGGTGCATTTTTTATGGCGAATACAAAAGAAAAGAGAAAATGGCAAACAGATGTATCAGGAAGATGAATCTAATAGAGAATCAAGGGATAAACTTAGCTCAATGCAATGCCTCATGAGGTTCCATTAGTGACAGTTAAGTTTTCTGCACGTCCATAGACGAAACTAAAGCCTATGGGGGCAAAGTCCTTGCAAGTGAAAAATCTCATAACCTATGTGTTTCACGAGAACCACTGATTCATGATGATGACATGTGCCAGAGTGGCATGAACCACGAATTAGCTTCATGGTGTCCTACTGGCTGTATTCGGTGGTGGTTTGTTTTGGTTCGTCTAGCACTGATTGAGTTCAGCACACCATAGCGCTTCGATGACTTGCTGATCGACGAATTTTGCTAGCTTGGCGATCTTCTTTTCAGCCATATCATAACAGTTCTGTTGTGACAAGCCGTTCGGTAGCTTTGAACATGCTGTGTTTGCAAACGAGTGTATATCCGCCTAGAAAACGTTTTCTGAAACTCCTCTCGGTATGAACTGAAAACTGGTTACTCGTCGGACTAATTTTCTGTCCGTTCTAACGATAAATAACCTTTGCCGTTACCGCGTAATTCTTGGCGTTTTCCAGCATTCGTTCACAGAAAGCACATGTGATTCGTTTCTCTTCCTGGAAAGAAATAACCAGGGAAATTTGAGATAATATAGAGAAAAGAAAACTAAACAGTATTGTCATCGGGAAAATTTCTTAAACAGGTAGTATAAAGCATGAAGTATAGTACTTTATTTATTTTTATTTCATTTTATTTGACCCATCTTCAAGTCTACAGTGCGGATCCCAACACTTCTCACATTCTTTTAACCTTTTTTACTAACTGCCTACTAGGCAGTAAGTAAAAAAAAATTTAAAATTGTGATTTTAACTATAGCCTCAGCTTAACTGTGTTCAATGCCGATTTGGGCTCCCCAGATCAATCCCGTTGACGCGTGATTGCTGATGGCAAAAAGATCGATAGAACTAGAGGAGAGAAAGGCGAAACGAAGGACCCGCATGGTGTGGTGGTGAACGCGTTACTCCCCGGAAAGGACAATAGCGCGTTCGTTCCCCACCATAGGCACCTGCGGTCCAGAGTTTTACAATTATCTCAGCTTCGTTGAAGTTATACTTCTCACATTCGATCCGTTTCCTCGCATCCATTTTCCACGAAGATCTTCCATCTTTACGTGTAGCTTCGGTAGTCGAGCAATTCTCCCTGGAGTCCTGAGATAGCTGAGCTGGAGAGTTCCCAATTTGATTGCAGAGAGTGATTTTTTCCCAGACAAGTCCGGTACCAATTTCGCGAACCCGGAGGGATGAGAGGCTTGGTTGGCCCGGAGCGAAATCGAATTGGAACCATACTCGTGATGAACGACATCCCTGCAGTATAGTTTGAAGTATAAGACTTCATTCGTAGTACTGCTGTATTTCTCTTTCATTTTTGTGAATCTTTTTCGCATTAGTTAGCCATAATATTTCCTAGTGTGAACTATTAAGCCTAGTTTTTATAATAAGGAAAAACTAGAAACGAGCAACTAAGTCAGATGTCAGGTATCAAATAAGAATACAAGTACATTTCTGTCTGACTCGTCCGGAATCCGTTGCGCTCCTAACCGATCTTGCTTTGCTCTACTAGGATAGTTTGTACGAGTAGTGGGTTCTAGGTCTTTTTCATCTTCAAAAGTACTTGTACTTTTCGACATCGCTGATGGAAATTGTTCCGTTGGAGGGATGGCGGCCTGAAATCCATACAATGGTGAACTTCAAAGTTAACCAGTGACTGTTCACGGATAATTGAAAATCGGTCATTTTTATTAAGCCGCAGTAAGTGGAAAGATAATAGTTCTAGCAATAAATCAACCACTTGGCGATAAATTATTCGTGTTTAAATTGCTAAGTTTTAAATAACTCGGATAAAGGATAAAGGATTCCACGCCTGTGTTGCAGGGCGCCTCCGACCACTACGCCACACGCACCTTTAGTAACTCGGATAGATAGAGAAAACTTTACGATATGACACACTCATCAGTCACAACTTGCCGAACAGTCGGAATTTTGGAAGATCGACTGTACAAACTCCTAGGCGTCATCAGTATGCAAGATGAGGGCACACAGAATGAAAACAACGGCTATAGTAAAATAAGTAGAAAAGGTTGCTATCAAACTGACCGCGAACGGATTGTTCTCATCGCAGATGTTCAACCGAACGCAAATGTCCTTCGTTGAGAAGTCGTAGTTAAGCGAAAAGTAGATTTCTGGCAAAAACTTCTCAACAAAAGTAAAGCATTGTCCCTAAATTTAAGTATCAAAGAAAGTGGGTGAACTTTTTTCTGAGTTTAAAGAGAAGAAGGTGAAACACAAAGATACGACATATATCCTGCTCAAATGTGAGGGATGGGCTACGCTAGATTTAACTGTTCCTCTTCTCATGAGCGCTTCATTTTGGCCCTGTATCAACGACGACTTGGTATATTAGGATACTGTTAAGTCATGATCATAGGCAGTTACCAATCTTTATGAATCACAGTAATAGTTAATACCATGTCAATACAGTTCCCTGATAGCTACGGCAAAAGCCCAGGCTTACTCCTGGCTGTACATTTACATGCAAATATCGATCTAATGTACTTGAAATTTTGAATGATCCCAGGATTAACATAGGAGTTTGGAGACACATCCCCTTCATTACGCCGAGCCATATGATATCATATGACATGACATCTCCTAACATGATACGATAGTGCTTGATAACAAACGAAGCGATAAGAGAAGCGACATTTTGCGCGGTTTGATAGAACAAAAAGCCGAATATAAACAAATATAAAAATTATTTTGCTAATATTGCCATAAAGGGCTATATTGAAGAGAGGTTTCTCAAATGCAACTTCTCCAATGGGCAGAGTGCTGACAAACTACCTTGAGAATAATGGGTAGCGCTCGACATTTATCATATAGTACGGCTCTTAGCTGATTCTGACTTAGGCCGACTCGACGCTTTGTCACCGAGAGCAACTGAGAGCAGAAGAAGCACGCCAAATTTGATGACGATGGCGAAGTCGGACTTGACCTGAAGTTACCACTAATTCTTTAACTTCTCAGTAAGATTTCGTCTATTCGCTCGAATGCATTAAGTCCACAATAACCTTTAACGTTTTGGTTCTTTTTAGCACTCGAACCTTTTCAGATATGTTAGTAATTAGCCAGAATTTCTGCGAAAATATTGTAAATGTAGTCGAGCAGAAAAAAATCTCGTTTGAATTTGTTGAAATTTGCTCCACAGATCCGTGGAATCAAGTGTTCTCGTTTTAAACAGACCTTGACGAGATTCAATGCAGTGAAGTAACAACCATCTATGAGTTGCTAACTAGCAGTGGACTTTGCTCATTGGATTTGTTAGCAACTATCACAAATGGGTGTAGCGCATCGGTCGGAGGCTCCCTGCTGGCCCACCAGGTCCTCCATTCCTCCGGGGTCGGTAAATTGCTACCTGACTTGTCTGGGGAAATACCAGCACTGACTCGAGATATCATTAAGCCACCGCAAATCACCGTATAGGCCAGATCTGCACCCAGTCACATCTAGCGATGCTTAATGATGTCGAATGCGTGGCTCATCCCTCAGGGACAGATCAACACCGAGGGCTTTGTCCTTTTATTTATTTTATCACAAATTTTTACAAAGTGAGTAATAGTTTGTTCAGAGGATTGTAAAAAAATTTTCCACCCTAAACAATTTCTATCTCAACCATCTGCATGCACACAGAGCTCTTTTGAGAAACTACAATATATTATCTTCTGGACTGATATCTTGTCATGAGTCATTTTATGCCGATCACAGTTCTGCTGATAACACGGCTTATACAGGATTAGGGTAATTTAATAATCCATGAGTCATTGAAATTCGACCATCAAGACCGCATGCTATTGGGATTTTAATCCATCTCATTTGTGAGCGAAGAGATGTGGTGTGCTCAGGGACGCTCCGTTTCTAGTTCTATTTAATAGAATTAAATTTCAAACCTGCAATCGACTCAGCGGTTTCGTACGTTAGGATCACATTTGAAACCTCCCCTTAGTTAAGACAAAAGCGAAGAAGCGTTTAGTTTGATTGGTTTCAGTGAGAAACCACAATCTTCTTGTCTCCTATTTATTTAAGAATAAATATGTTCTAATTGAGACGACGAATAAAGTTATGAGCGCTCTTTGGACATCGACAAGAAGTTCTAATAAAACAATAGTAGATAACATCAATCAAACGAAAAGAAGTTGGAGGAACGTGACTGATTACACGAACACCATACCATCTTGGTTGACAACTCAGGAATTTAAAGAATTTGTAAATGAATAGCGAAGTAAAAACTTCACTCGAGTCGCAGATGACTACAGGGTTTCCCATATACTGTGGATGTTTTCGTTACATCAACGATAGTTTTTAACTTCACGATGATGTAAGCGAAAACTCTGAAAATGTCCATCGTTGGAGAACAATTCTATTGTGCGCACCTCTGTCACGTATGACCGCGACAAATTTCTAGGACAATTTTTAATAATTAAGTAAATATAGAAACAGAGCATCCATGAGCATATCACATCTGTTCTGCCACAAGATGTCAGGCTTGTCAGGCTATGGCTTAGAATTGAAAGAAGAGAGCTTAGGAGACTTTATCAAGCCTCTTTACTTTCGTACACTGTTTGATTTCTTGTTGTTTCAACCTATTTCTTGTTACTAACCGTTCACTAGGAATGTTAACGTCCTTCGTATCACCACCCCAACCAAAGTAGGCGCTCGTAACTCCGACCAGCGACAGAGTGATCACTGAAAATCTTGAGATATTCTGAAGAAAAGCAACCAATTTTCCATTTCGAATGACAACTCGATCTGAATCAGCAGAATTTTTTGATTAAGACAAAAAAATAAAATAAAACAAAAATAAAATAAAACAGAATAAAATGAGACATGAATATGCTGTTATTACGACATTTGGCTTCTGATTGCTTTTTTCGTAACCTAAACCGTTCTTTATCATCGTTTTCTTTTTGGGTATGATTCACCTTTTTCCCCTACCCTAGTATAAAGATCATGGCAATATTCCTAAGAGAGACAGTCTATGTTCTAGTAATGAACGAAGTTAAATTTTGGTTTGGATGTGAATTCTTCTGGTTCAGATCAAGTTCACAAATGTTTAGTACGAATAAATCTCGGCTAAACTTCTTTGAATCAACGCGCTCTAGAAATAACTACAATGAGTCCCCATAACCATATGTTTCTAATGCTTCCGATGCTGTATCGTTCGTCGAAGCCGCGCTTAATAAGATGACTTCGTTCATTTTCTTCAATGTCGCAACAACATTTTTTTACAATTCCCATTAACTGCCATTAAGTCTGGCGTCCAAAAAAACCCGACTTCCGCTGTTTTTACCTTGACAACATCGCTGACTTCAATAGTGAGGTCACATCAATTAGTAGCAACGAGGAGACAACGACTCAATGTGACGTCCTCTCGTTGACATCCACACGGAATCGACGATGATCACGTGTACTCGCATACACGTGAAAGATTGAACCACCAGTTAAGACTGGAGTAATCGGCATCAGTCTTCTACTTCTTCTTCTTCTTCTTCTTCTTCTTCTTCTTCTTCTTCTTCTTCTTCTTCTTCTTCTTCTTCTTCTCCGACATTCTTCACGACAGAGCAAATGTTCGGATGATCGCGCATACTGAGTCTCTATTAGAATCTAATGAAGTGAATGATATACTGATGACGGAGAAGTTCAAATACAGATAGATATTAAAACGAAAACGTTGTTCTGACAACTCCTAATGGTTAATTAGGAAAACAAACACCCTAGATGACCTTTTATAAGGTAATATGCTTAGAAAAGGAAACAGGTGTAAAGGTCTGTCACTCACCGATACTCTGCTTAATAACGTGAATAGAATCGTGAATAGAATCACAATTTTCAACTTACTATTTACTGCTTACTCTTTTTTAAAGGCAGGGTATGTTGCGAAATATAACTTCAATGATGCTATTTCCAAAACTCCGGACCGAAGGTGTTTGCGGTGAGGAACGAACGCGCTATTACTCTTTCCGGGGGCTAACGCGTACACCATTCAACATGAATAGAATGAGCAAAGAAACTCATGTCAAGTAAACTCGTGTTCTACACGACCGTCTTCTTTGTCAATGTACGATGTCTTAGACTTCGCTAGAAGAAAGGTTTCAGTTGTGTTCATTACTAAAAAGAAGTGGAAATTACGTCATCCTAGAAAGCCATCGGCATATGAAATGCATTGTTATTGCTTCCCTGTCTGTATTCTGACTAAATTGTTGTCCACCCAAACAATCTATCCGTTCAATAAAGGCGGGTGTGGTACATATATGCACTTCTTTCGCCCGATACATAATTATTTGTTCTAGGTCGTCCGAGTGCATGCGATGTTTGCGGTTCGCCATAACCGCACCTATCCACTCTTCTGTAATGACCTGTGCTTATGTACTCTTGAGCGAAACAAAAACTACCAGTCGGAACGAGTCGATCGCCAAAATTCTTGTGCTAGGCAAGAATTAATCAGATTAAATGGGATTGTGAGTTACGAAGAGCGGAAAATCATCAACGATTCATATATGAACGACATTTTCGTTCGAAAGCCCAACCAGAAGGGAAGATAACAACGATCGAGCATCGCGTACTACCTGTGGCTGCTTTCTCGCTAAGAATAGCGAAGATAAAGAGCTTCCACATGTGTTCCACACTTTGTATCACCGTTCGTACCACTCGAACGATCGTAGTCCAGTTAGTACCTTCAACGCGATACAGGTATGAGAAGAGTTTTTTTATCCAATGAACAACTGGATTGTGGGGAATGCAGGTGATATGTGAAAAACTTTTTTTTTAAAAAAGAATGTTTTATGTTAATGTACTCGCTGCTGCGGGTAACAAAGTCTGTGGAAGTACTTCTTCGCATTCGAGTTCAATTCGAGAGTTGTCAGAAACTAAATGAAGCAGACCTCCTCCTTGAACTCACAAAGTTCTACTTATTTTAGGAATAATTATCGTTACCTCTAGTGCTCTAACGTTATCTCTCACGAAGGTACGAATACCTAGAGAATCAAGCTATTTGAGACGAATATAAAGGTTGCCATAGTCGTTCTAAAAAAATCGGCCACAGGACAACACTAGAATTTCTGGATAGAATAGTAGAAGTCGTGGGATAAGATTTTCCGACTTATATTCTGAAGTCACTATATGCTCTCGGAATGCTCAAGCTCAGGAAAGGAGTTGTGCTTGTTGAGAAATGAATGTAAAGACCTAATCACTTGCTGGAACACTACCACTACCGCTAGCGGATGCACATGTAATGAAGTGCTTATTCTGTCTGTATTCACACAGCTATAGAAACTTACTTTATTAAAGAATAAGGGACAAAGTGCTCGATATAGATTATTTCCTTAGAAATGCACTATGCATTCGACTCCATTCGTGTCTCTGCAGAAATGACTGAGTGCACATTTGGCCCATACATTAATGACTTGTGGTGGTGGACTACCGGGTTAACAAATCCGTCTTTTCTTCCTACACAAGTATGATGACAAATTGCCACCCTGAAAGAATGGAGGGTACTTTGTGGGATATAAAGCGATTGACCGATCGTGTTTGTATTGTACCCATAACTACTGCGCCACATGTACCCTTTGCTACTCCACTAGTTTATTTAAAAGTCTGGGTGGACTAATAATTGTGTATTGACCTCCTTTATTATTACATTAATTAAGTTAGGGCTTAACCTCTTTCATTATTACATTAACTAAGTCAAGTAAATCAGAGCTTCTTGAATAAGGTAGTCAATCAGAAAACCTAGTGTCACACTAAAGTAGACGAAAGTGCATTTTCACTTGTAACGACAGCGGTTTCTACCACTTAAATGAAATACAAGTTGAATGTAGATGGAATAAGCGAGAGAGAAGAAGGACTCCAATGCAGACAGTCTTGCTCCGTTTTTTTTGCAATCCGAAATTGCCTCAATTTAGTATCGAGACCTCGTTGAAAGAATCTCTATAGAAGCGCCGTATTGGCGGCCTTGCTTATTTCTGGTGAGTATGGCAGATTGTACGACATAGATGTGTTCAATTCGGAGTTAGAGGAAACTCGCTGGATTATTTTGGAAGAGTTCTTGGCTTACAACCCACATATTCACTGGTAACCTGTTACGTATTAGAATTCATCGCATCATTATCATTGTAAAACACAGATGTTTTTTGATCTATAAAGAAGCGCTGACGTCACTAGATTTCACGTTTGCTGACTTCACTGACTGAGTCTGAACGCATCGTGCAGATAGGCGTGCGAACTGCATTCATCGGTCACATATGTTACGTTGACCTAATCGTACAAGAGTTAGTGGAAATCGCTACATCGCCGCAAGAATAAAAAGGAATCTAGCAGTAAGAGAGGTTTGATGAAGGAATGAAATCTTGAATAGGACTTTTTGATGTATCGTGTGCTTCGCCACCGTTTTGAGCGGTAATTGCATTGTGATGTTCATTATGAGTGCCGAAGTGAAGAACCTCCATGAATTTTCATGATTCATGAAACGAATCCAATCAGGAAGTATGAGAAGTTTCACTTAACTCATGAAGTAAATCATTGTCGTTAGCAACAACCAAAAGAAAGTAGAAGGCTGCAAAATTGACAATTTCCGTGATATTCTTGAAGAGGGTTAGAATACTTCCGTCTTTATCTTACTCACTGGATTACCAGAGACCAGATGTGAAACTCGATGACGATAATGAGGCAACTTTTTTTGAAAAGAGGACTACGATAATCTTTAAAGGTCTTCGTTAATCAGATATCAGAAGAAAAAAATTTTGAGCGATGATTCAGAAAATTATGGGGCATGTAGAAGTTATAAAAGTACAGTTATGGTATTCAAACTTCAGCCATACCTGCAAACTTTCCGCTCATTTTTGAAAGAGTTGAATCCACACTCATCAATACTGGGAGTTTCGCAAGGGAAACAGCGAATGCCGTTCCGGAAAAAAACACGGTGATAACACATTGGAGATCGTAAACTGATATGCGCTGAATTGACGACTTTTCTTCAAAATATGTGGGAGAACAAAACTTTCATGACCATGGAGTACTGAACATCTTCACCCATGAAAATGGGAACGTTTCACAATCGACCAATTCAACCGATCGGTTTTGATTAAAAATGGTTCTACCATGACACATGATATGAATAATGCACTAAATGCAAAAGGATGGCCTTGGAAATCAGTCCTTTTGTACCAGTTCTCGATCAGAAAAATACTCACCACGAAGGCAACGCATGTCGGGGTTGCGGCAGTGCCACGATCTCCTCCAATGTGGGTGGGGCCAAAATCGGAAACTACGGATGGCCCTGTACGCAGACGTGGCGCTGAAATTCGCTGCTGATCAGTATTTCCCGAAATCTCGCAGGCTTTCTATAAACAAGAGGAGGAGAAAACGATAGGACCATGAATGAACTCGATTGTAACTTTTACCAGATCAAGAAACACTGAAATCGTAGATAGAAAGTTTAACACTTGTGTAACATCATCAAGGACTAAGTTAAAACATAAGAAATCGTGGCAGCTACAAAAATCCTTCAAAAAAAGACATAAGAGCGGGCAAATGAAATAAAGTGCAACTAAAGCACGAATTGTATGAATGGTAAGGAATTGAGTTGTTATTGGGGGAGAATGTGGTAAACACTGACAAGAGTGCGCCGGCGATGGAGCCTTTTCCAAAAGATGCGACCAGTACTACGCCTCCGCAATTCCTAAATCTTCACTCGCTCTTTACTACCACGTCTTGCATAACAGATTCTTTGTTAAGCTATTCATATTACCGCGTTATGAAGAGTTTCATGTATTCTCATAGCTCCTGTTGCAATGACAAAGGTTTTTTCGACTCTTTACTTCATTTCGTGTACCCAAACCGAGAAGATTGTTCGCTCAGGCGTGGTAACCTATTCGCTGATTCGGTTATGTGACCAGAAAATATCATGAAAGATGCAGAAGAAAGATGATGAAGGGGATCATATTCCTTTGTTGTCAATAAGAAAAAAGTTTAACAGCTGTTGACGTTTTCTACTTTGTTCTGACCGATTGTTCAAGGATTGGATGGAATTTTTTACAGGAAAACAAATTATCGTGGATGGACAGTCAATTAACAACTATCCTATTTAGAAGGGCACTGCCGAGTGAGGTTACTTCGTTTGCGCTATGCTCCGCTCCGGAACATTCGACTCTGTGCGGCTATGAAGACACACATCACATGTACGAACAGCTGTGGGCAGTCGGCCTGAATCCCCACTGTTTTGGAGAAGGCGAAGACGACAAAACATTGACCGACTATAAGTCTTCTTTTAACCTCTCGTAAGTCCATGAATAGAACAAAATATTAGTAATTAAGCTTTCAACATCAACAAAAGAACGATAGCTAGTAAATAAAAGGTTAAACTTTGAAGATCGCTATTTCATGCCGCTCATTTTGGTTAGAATTCAAACCAAACTCGCTTCTCCACAACAAAAAACACAGCAAAACACAAGGCAAACAACTATGATGACAACGAAGACCGACACTACAAAAGAGGCAACTGCTGCGAACACCCATTTTGAATCATCGCTGCTCTGAAGAAACCTCTGCTGATGGAACTTTAGCCAAAGTGAAGACTTCGTGGATGCTCATCAATAAAGCAGAACAGACAAATTACTTGGATACTTGGATGGTCCGTCTTAACGAGCTGTGCGGACCCCCAGCACATATGCCATTCGTTCCTTTCTCTCGCAACCGTAGTCCATAATCGCAAACAGACAAATTAGTTTCTGAAATGAGAACACTGGAAAGGCTCTTCTGTAGAGTGATTTGAACTCAGCTCCAGCGTCTTCGGCATGAAGCGCGGTTATGAAGATTTAAAAAGTGATGCGTTCAATGTGTCGTGCTGTGTTCATTGAAATCGCACTCGGCAATCGAGAGTAGTGGAGGAAGAGATGAAACTCGCGAGTCAGACTCGTGTCGCTTGGCTGCAAAGTCACGGTCGGATATGCGGCCTTGCTAGCTACTGCTGAAGAAACTAAGGGTCACAACGGTCACAAGAGCAACAGTATCTAAAATAAAAGTCTACTCTTGGTCATATTATCAGCCAACGAAGAATAAGTTTTTTCGCATATTCCTGAGCACAGAATAGATAACCCTAGACGGCGGTCTCTTATTTTGCTTGAACTTAGACAAAGCTCTCTTACTTATGATTACTTGATATTTAATAGTTTACCAAGAGGTTTCGTTACAAAACAAGTTCACGTGGATTGAAAAAAATTCAACGGAATTTTTGTTTAATCTGGACCGGAAATTTTGATCAAAGAATGTATGGGTTTAAAAAATGTAGATAAAATAGTGAAATATTATTATAGGGTTGTTGAGAAATAAGCAGAATTCGAAACCTCAGGTGCGCATTGAATCCACGTGAGCCCCGGAAAGGCTAAATGCGGCTTCGGAGCCTGTCTGATGTTCAGAGTTTTGCTCGTATCTCAGAACCCTTGCTATTGTATTTCACATAATACCCTGCCATGAAAAAAAAGAACTGGCAGTAAATAGAGGCTAAGAGATTGTAATTAAAAAGTTGATTTTTCTCATTATAACAGAATTTCTGTTCCAAAAGACACCACATTAGAAACTCCATCGTCAGATGAAAAAAATGGACAGAAATTTATGATCCAAAGTATACCTAGGAAGAATGTATCGAGCTAAATATATTGGCAAAGAATGGCAAAATACATGAGAAATAGAATTGGAATATGCAGTCATAAAACCTTTTATGTAGGCACATTTTCATCGTTTAAATATTAAACACAACACATTTGTAGAACACTTGAGCGCTGTCGGCTTGAGAAGAAGGGAAACACCGAGTGACACAGGTGTTCGGGAAGGTACAGAGCATCCTATCGCCACCATCGCACCATTTCATAGTAAGGTCTGCTATTTGCCTCCCTTCTCAGCAGTTTGCAAATAATTTAATGATTAGCGATAACATTATAGCCCAACAAACTGTAAACTCTTCTGTGATGTGAAGAGTCAGAGTCTGGCAAACGGACAAGGATAAAGGCTAGTTAAGTAAGTAATGTTTACATCAAAAATCATTAAATGAGAATAAGGAGGAAGGTAGCACAGTGGTAGTGATGTCCATTTTCACGAGCATGGTGCTAGTTCGATCCCGCACTGGGCCAACCAAGCTTCTCATCCCCTCCGGGGTCAGGGAAATTGGTACCGGACTTGCCTGAGGAGAGAATCACTCTTTGCAATCCAAATGGGGAGTCAAGACGGGTCAAATAAAACAAAATAGGAGTGCAGACGGGTCAAATAAAATAAAATAAAGTAACAAATATAATCAGAATATTTTAAAACATGACATGTGATTCTAATAGTCGACATCTTTCATCAACGAACTTATCCCTAATGAACCTAATGAATACCCTGCATAAGCGATCCTCTTTGAGATTAAAACCTACGAAAACTTAGTCGGAAGAAATAAAATATACAAAAGCGGGAGAGAAGATATAATCATTAGTTTTTGAGATTTCTTATAGCACCATGTCCTAAATCGTAGCCATTTAAGATCTCAAAGATTTTATCGTAAGATCTGTCAAAGATAAAATCTACGCTGTAACTGTTCAATTATAAGTTTATTTCTGCATGAACCATGATAAACAGCTCAGTGACGATGAACATAGTAGGGTCGTCAAGAAGGTCAGAAATGGGAAGGAACGATTCAATACGAAAAAAAAACAATTAGTGGCAATGATGCCAGTTGTCGACAATATGGATCACTTCGCCCAACACCCGCATCCAATTCAACTCTAACCGAATAGTATTCGAGGACACGCCTGCTATTCAAAAAGTAAGCGGAAATGCTTCAGCAGAACTGCAGTAGTCAGGATCCACCTACCTTGACCTCTTTATCCCAGATTTTCCTTCAATTTTCAAACATCGGCTGGGCAATATATATTGGGGCACTATTACACTATTAACCTATTCCGCGCCGACTGCAGCACTGCGTGGCTGGCCCGACGGACCACGCGCAATTATTCGTCGGCTACGGACTTCCTGGTTTTTTTGACAATAAAAAAAATCTTTACTCAACAGATAGAAGACTTCAGGATTTTGAAAATGACACGATTGCAGAAGAGACTTTGCGCTGTAGTTTACTGAGTATGGATGATGTATATGCTACTACTTACGTGTTACCGTGGTCCGTATTGCAAGTGCATGGCTCTGGCACTTGGAACAACTTTGCAGTTTTTTTTGCGCGAGTATTCCGTTGAGTAGTGACTACCGATGGCACAGTTATGGTAAAAGGACAGGCGGAGAGATAAGCAGAAGGAGTGCTTCAGCAGTACCAGTGCGTAACATACAAGCTCCCGGCAAAGCATTGTAGTTAACTGTCGGTTGAATTACCGGCCAGTGAACTTTTTTCGAAAATATGTCTTTTGTAGGCCACTAAGCGTAGGGAATGGTTTCTCCGGTCTCACTCCTCCCATTTTGATCTGGTTTAGGCTAGCTGTCGAATTAATACACATAGTGCGGCAAAAGAAACTCTGGAATCCACTAAACTCAGTGTGGACACTATAGCGTTCATACGGAGCGGGATAGGTTGGAATCTGATGCTCGTATACTTTGAGAAATCATAATTTGGAAGAACTCAGTTATTCGAACGTTTAAAGCCTGATATAGGACCCATCTGAGGCATCTCAGATTCTTATTTCTAAGGATGGAAAAAACACATTGTTTCATTCTAGTTGACCGGAATCAGTGCGGTAATGAAAATTCTCGCGGAAGCAAGCGTGCTGTTGACACTTTCGTCATGATGGTCTTGAAGATGACTAGTACATGTTTGTTTGCTGACAGCTCAATTAAACAGAAATAGTTAATGGAGGTAAAGAATAGAAGGAAGAAATGTAACGATTTTTTTGATCTTTAAGAATTCATAACTTATGGACGAATCCTAAAAGAGCCATTCTCTGAACTGACGTTGCGATTATAATTCCATGGGAAGTGGACGATCAATATGGTGGATATATCACAAGGAAGCTTATTATATCATATTATGTCATCGAGGCGTGGTAGTGGAGGCTACAGGAGTGTTCAACGATGTAGGCCAATGTGGTTATTTCGGACAATGAGGAAGAGAAATATTGTAGAAATCTTATCCGAAGCCCACCACATTTTGGACACCTCAAGAGGAACAAACACTGGGGATGTGGATTTGTTTTATTGTCCTCGAGCGAGTGTTTAACTAGTTACAAGGATCGCTGGCCGCTGCCATAATAAAAGAATCCTTGTCGGCAAATAATAAGCGTTTTTCGATCCTCAAAAACAGGTTACCGCCTGTGGTGGAGGCTTCGGAATCCCGCAGTAGGTCTATGCTGAAATTCCAGCAAGAATTCAACTAAGGAGCTTGGCAGCACTTTACTCACTCGGTTCGTTGTCTCACATCGGTTATCCGGAAAAGTTTTCGAATTTTGCGTGTGGATTCTATGGCCAACCTTATTTGGGCGTTCTAGCGTTCACAGCTCTTCTCTAGAACCAATTTGCCGACCTTGGAAGAATGGAGGCTTGGTTACTTCGGGGGGGGATCTCAGTAGCAGCAGGCATGCACGTATTGCTCAACATTTAACCATTACGCTTCACAAGCACTGTCTAGATTCCTTTTAATTGTAGTCGCGAAGGAGTCTTCTCAGATAACTCCACGTGAAAATAATTATTTTAAAAACCGACACATCACCAACACTACATAGCACCGTTATCAAAGCATAGCTGATAGGAAGACGAAGCAAGGGCCTCGGTTGGTGCGGTGGATAGCACATGAGCGCAAGTAAGGTTAGTCACTGGTTCGAAGCCCAACTGAGGTTCCGAGTCTTGCTAATATATCAGCATCCTTGCGGCAGTATACTGTCCATTAAGCAAAGGGTAATTGAAGAGCAAGTGTTATCATAGCTGCAGAAGGAAGGAATCGTTGGTATCCACTGTAGAATCTCGTGCATCGTAGTTTGGCAACGATAAGACCACATGAATGTCATTCCATAGAACTGCGATTTCTTGAAGAAAATTGGGCACTAGAATCATAAATCCGGCTTAACTACTAAATCTGACCCAATCTACGGGACAATCCGAATCGTGTAGTGGACTGTTTCTGAAGTTTTTTTTCGAACTCTGAAAAAAAGGGATGAGATATTGCAAAAATACAAATCGTACCTCGTATTGACCTTCGTCGACCATCGAAAACCGTTCGACACAGTGAATTCTATCAGTCAAGGGTTTTCGTCAAGATTTTAACGCCTTTTGCATAAAAACCCTCATGATGCTAATAGATTTCACCTCTAACATCTTTAATACATTATGACATATAGTCTTTTTTCTATCGGCAAATCAGAATTCCAGATGGAAAAGGGATTTGGAGAGGGCATGCTATCTTGTTGAAGTTCTTTACAGCGTCGTCAGCAGAATTGCTGTGGAGGTGAAAGAACATGGTAGAGCGAACGGTTCCTCTCCTTTATTCATTCTGCTCGACTTACTGTCAAAGTACATCTGTGTATTAGATGACGTCCAAGGAATTTAGGAAAGAAGAAGAAAGGACGAGACTACAAATTAATCAAAATACAGTTCATGGAGAAAATGAGCATAGACGGTTAAGGAAAACGAACAGAATGGGATGGCTTACAAAATTACCATCCTTAAAAACACCCTCCAAGTCTACGTGGAATACCCTCTCAATGTAGATTGCCACTGAGACAGAGAGGCTGTAGTCAGAGAAAAAAAGTTGATCCGGCTATTTACAAAGAATTCGGCGTTCACGTCTCTGGGTTAGCTCCTTCGGACTCGTGCTATGAAACGTGTACCTACACTTTGGTTACGTTGAAAGCTGCGCTCACATAACGCTCTCTGAAGTTCACTCTACCGGAAGATTTAACATTAAGCGAGTCTTTACAATTCGAGAAAACTCTGCTTTCGCAATTAAAAAAGAACATGTTAGAAAAAGAAGGAAACGTTGGAATAGAAGACGAGGAAGGATGAAAGGATGACAACGAATATTTTCCTCACCAATTGCGAAAACGGTTCCTCTCAGGAATTTGCAGGCCGAATGAAAATCAGTCCTGCCGAAGTTCTTTTGCAATGTCAATCTGATGGGACGCGTTCATATAAGTTACATTAGATTGCTGTCGGATTTTATAAGACCCAGCAGACTGCTGCCTGTCGTTGGTGCAATCGAGATGCGAGGGAGCCGTGCAATCCGATATTCTTCGATGTTTACGGATTGTGTAAGACACAGCTCTACGGGTTTGTTCTAAATGATATCTCCAAAAGTGTTTCTCGGACAAAATTTTGGCTTTGTTCGAAAAATAACATTTAAGGTGTGATTTTGTAAGAGCGATGACTTTTCAGGTACAAGCACATGCTTCGAGTTTGCGCGACTCTCAGCCGTCTAAAACGTCTCCCCGACAGTTCTTCGCACTCTTGCATCCCTCCTTGAGAATTATACCAGTCCTTGAAAGTTGTTGCTTGTTTCTTGAAGATGAATGGTTGTGATTTTTTTGAACTGGTGCGAGATACAAAGCGAAGAACTGAAACAAACACATCTCTACGTTTTCTAAAGCGTCCTTCAGCGTTTTTAGCTGGGGAACCTTGCTGCGTAGCTTAAATTCACTGCTGTAACAATCTATTTCACAATATTACTACGTGTGCTGCCATTAGAGCAGTTTACCTTCAAATCGATAATGTCGCCCTTTTTTTTGTTACCACCACTACTTACAACTCTGGATGTGATAAAGGGGCTACTTAAGTCGTTTGGTTAAATAGGTACAGTTTGTTTATGTAACCAAGAAACCAATAGGGTAATCTAGAAATAGCTATTAGTAAGTGCTGAAAAGTCCGTCTAGAGTACTACAAGAGTAGTTTAGATTTTATCAGTCCTTTCATGTCCGTTCTTTGGTGTTGCACTATGATGTGTAATGCAAAGCTCACCATCAGGCTCCCTATCGCGGTCACCAAAACGGATCAGTTGAACATTTTCACTATGAAGACCAGCTAAGGGTAAACAAATACCGAGATTCTTTACCACACTGCAAAAAAACGCAAAGTCGCGAAGTGGCCAACCCTCTTTCAATCGACAAGGAGCGCATATAGGCTGTGAATACGACCACAGACTTCAGGAAATCAACGAGTCTGTCAAGCCAGCAACATACGAATTTCGCGAAAATCGTGCCAAGATCTGCATAATTTCTTGAGGTGGTTAAAAATTTAAGATTCAGTACAGTATTTCACTACCAAACGTGGAAATCAGCACACGAAAGGCGCAAAGATCACCGCAATGAGCACAGACAGCCTTCCTGCAGTGAATCTTCGGTGCAAAAATTGAAGCTTAACAGAAACACTAGGTCTGCTTAGCCAATTAAGGCTGTGAAAAAAGATAAAATCCATCGAAGTATTAGCCAAAATTAGATCAAGAATATCGGAATATGGATGATGCCATCATGTTTTGTTTGTGAATTCGCAGAGGAGGAAATTGGCGGTTTGTTCTGATTTTTATACGTAGAAAAAGAGTACGGTACCTACGAGTCGACAACGGAACCATTGAGAAGGCACTCGAAAATAACGGAGAATATCACGCGAATATTCGTAAGCTCCTAGATTTCAATCAGAAGACGATCGTTAATAATTTCTGAGAGCGTGCTATCCTCAAGTGTACTTTCATTGTAGAACTTATGTAAAGATTTCGCGAATCAAAACGAAACCGAAAAACGGATAGAAGGGAATTGCATTTTGAAAAGCGTACAGTTCCAGTGAGGATGGTTTGACGGCGTTTTATGAGGATAATCGCCGCAAATGGGACTGCAAACCAGCTCCTACCTTTCGCTAGCATTTTGAGAGTAATCTTCGAGTAATAAAAGTTTACTGCTATGATATAGGCCTTCTAAAACTCGTTTTCTGCTACCTTATATATGATAGGGCGCGTGTGGCGCAGTGGTTGGAGGCGCCCTGCAACGCACACGTGGAATCCATCCCCGTGCTCATGGCCCACTAAGCCTTCCATCCTTCCGAGGTCGACAAATTGGAACCAGACTTGTCTGGGAGGATAGCAGCACTGGCTCGATACATCGGTAGGCCACCAAGATTCATCGTAAAGACCAGATATGCATTCACTCACCTCCAACGATCATTAGTGAAGTCGAATGCATGGCGCATCCTTCAGGGACTGATCAACGCCGAGAGCTTTAATTTTTTATTGTTTATGTGATAATATGTAGAAATTTTATTTGAAATTTTTTTCAACTGATCTTCCTACCAAATCCCACCTATAAATCTTGGATAATTACTGAAATTACACGTCATCAAAATCTAGAGTACTGACATAGTGGAGAATTAAAATACAGTCAACACTTTAGTACTTGAATGTTTCTCAGTGATATGAACGAAATGATTTTAACAGCAATTTCAGCACCAGTTTGTCGATCCAGAAGGGATGAAGGGCTTAGTGAACCCAGTGCCTGGGATCGAACCTAAGACGATTGTTCCCATTGTAGCACACTTTCAAACACTGCACTAGACGCCCTTTCATAAAGTGGTGAAAGAGAATAGGATAGAGGGTTCGGCGTTGATCAACCCGAGAGTGATGCATGACGCATTCCGATTTCATCGAGTACCGTAGAGATGATTGAATGCGTATTTGGGCTATATGACTTTGCGGTGGTCTGCTAATAAATCACGTCAGCCTTATTTCTCCTTTCATGCAACTCTATTGCAAGTCTTGCATCCCCATAGGGATATAACTGAAGTCCAATTCAATGTGTATTGCAGGACACCTCTTTAACAGCTGCCTTACAAGCAGGTGAACCTGGTATACACGGCAATGTTCCGCGTTCGGTCATATTTAAATTCGTTGGGATTTCCAAAGCTGAAATTTGGAACTTTAGGAAAATATAACATAGGGATGATGAAATATGAGCAAAACTCGACATCTCAGTTGGGCTTCGAACCCGCGATTGCCCTTACCATGTCTCACGTGCTGTCCACCACACCGACCGAGCTGTTGTTTTCCCCTTTCGGTGTTATCTGGAATCACTCTGTGACAATAGTCTCTTTTGCCGGAAGCACACGGAAGCTGTGCCTAGGTGCGATAATGCACTGTGATTTCTACACCAAGTGAAGACCAGTCGTGTATAACATGCGATTAGCGCCACAGAATGAACATCAATTTTCTCATTTTCACTGATCACAAACTCTTTAAGACCAAGCTTATGAAAAAACCTGAAAATCCATCGTTTAGAGAAATTTCATTACAATAAAAAATGCAAAGATACCACTACCCATGGATTGAAGAAAACATAGAAATTCGAAATGAAAAGGCCATATCTATTACCACTGCTGTGAACAAAAGAAACGGTTATGTCGTAGGACTACTAACAGATGCAATGTATCCGGGAAAGGATAGGAAGCGTTGAGAGTTTCTCAAGAGGACAGTTAGACTATTGGTGGCAGAGAAGATACTGTTAGACAAAAAACCAAAAACTAAAAAAAAGTAACAAAGGTATAGCGGAAAAACTGTAGAGAATTAAGCGTCAGCTTCACGTTGAGTGAAAATTTAGACTTTCCGAAAACCTGTGAACCTCAGAAGAAAACAAGTTTATACCTTACTTTAAGACAGGTTCCTTCATGTAAAGGAAAACTTACAAAAAGCGGTAGAAAATCAGTCATGCACAATCACGAGGTTTCCTGTTGAAATAGGTTAATATGCACAATTTACATATTTAGTAACGTGGCGCGTGTAGAACAGCTGTATAGACGCCATCCAATAATACGCGATAGTTTTGACCTCGCTCCTGGCATCTGGCCAACCAAACGTCCCAAGCCTTCAACGTTGGGACTGGATTTGTTTGGGAAGGACACTCTCCCATCCACAAAGGAATCAACCAAACGTCTCAAGCCTTCAACTTTGGTACTGGATTTGTTCGGGAAGGGTACTCTCCCATCCACAAAGGAAGGCGAGTGTCTCTAATGGTGACATGGAAAGCCCTATTACGGCTATTCGAGAAGGCCAGCGAGAATTCGCCCAACATTCAACGACATTCATGAAGAAGCCGAAATTCCCAAACTAACCGAAAACCGTGAAAATATGAGAATCGTCGTGGATAAGAGGTGAGTCAACGAGTAGTATGGCGGAAGTACTGGAATTCACAAAATATGTAATTTTTGGGTCATGCAAAATAAAATAAAAAATAATTCCCAACGGTGCATGCACCATACTGTAGACATCTCTAAGACGACTTGTAACAATACAAGGAATGAAGGAAGAGAAGACCTTCAACTGTTAGAAGAAAGACGAGATAGATTTTTGATCATTTTTCTTATAGAAGAAAGACCGTGGAAATTCTGTTAAGTCATAATTTTTATTAAAGGATATTTCTACAGAAAGTAGTGACTGTAGGTAAACAACTCAGTCATTGGAGACTTCGCAGGTGAACTCGAAGCCAAAGCATTTTGGTGCAAAGAAAACCACTTGAGCATAAAATATATGAGATGAAAGAGAGTAAATAAAAAGGATAAAGCTCTTGGCGTTGATCAATCCCTGAGGGATGCGCTATGAATTCGACTTCATTAGGCATCGTTTGGAGGCGACTGAATGCATATCTACCCTTTATAATGACTCCTCCCAGACCATGGAAGACTTGGTGGGCCATGGGCGCAGGGGATCGATTCCACGTGCGCGTTGCAGGGCGCCTTCGACCACTGCGCCACATGCGCCCATGACAGAGAATATATAGAATAAATGACAGAGAGGGAGAGGAAGAAAGAGAGAGAGAGAGAAAGATGGAGTATTTTGAGAGCCGCTGTTGGGTAATCTCAAATAAGTTCTAAAAAGGTTTAATACTGGTATTAAAGGGCATTGAATTTGAGAAAAACTGAACAACCTGCCGTTTTTTTCAATATCCAAAAAATGTTGATTGACTGAACGAGCCTTGTAAAGTGCCTTAGTGCCTTAGGGATGAATGTGAGATACGTGGTTGAAGGAAACGAGACATTCTGATGCTTTGTTGAGATATAATTTGAATGAAATCAAACTATTTGAACATTTTTTCTATTTTCCTTAATAACCGCTTTCTTAATTTTTATTTTCTTGGCTTGATAATCGAATAAGCTACTGGGACATTATTCTAGATTGCGGTGAGAGTAGCGCAGCCGTAGTAACTGCCGTTCAATGCGCTCAAAAGACTGGTTCAACCGTCCTAGGCCAACAAAGCCTCCCATCCTTCCAGGTCCGAGAAGTTGGTACTAAACTTTCCAAGAAGCTCCCCTTGTTTGCAAGACCAAGTAACTCCCTACCACGTATAAGCAGTGTCGGCACTCGGATAAGGAGAATAGACTCGATCTGTATTCAATGACATTGATAAAAAGGCAAAGTGCTCAACAAGTAGCCGGCCCTGCACGCGAATCCGAAGACCTTCGTGGATGCTGGATGCGGCGAAACGAATGGAATGGAAGAAGTGCTGAGATTCGCACAAGACACGTAAGGACTGGTCGTGTTAACCACCAATTCCTCCCAATCGCACTGTCGTTGACCATCACCATAAGCCTATTCGAGCCTACTAATTCTAAATAGACAAACTTCATTTGGTACAAGATTATTTGTTGCTTGGTTTGCTAATTGTCTGTAATCTCGAATAACCAATAGTAATGAAAGTTGATTAGGCTAAAAGCGACATTTTTTTAGGAAAAATCAAGTGGAAAAGACCCTCTTAAAAAGTTTATATTAATTAGCCCTGATGAGGCAGAAATAGAGGTAAACCTAAGAAAATCTAAACTGCAATAAAATTATCAAATCACTAAAGGAGAAGCATGATGACTGCTTCAAATGTTTGCGCAAACATTCACAGATGCGTCAGCAATTGTGTCTTCTTGAATGTGTGTGGGTGGGTGGGTGTATGTGTGTGTGTGTGTGTGTGTGTGTGTGTGTGTGTGTGTCACTTGTGTTTTGTATGTATGTGCAGTATTTGTATGCACATATGAACATATAAATGCTTTATGTGCATATGTGAGCGCGTGTAACGCAATTATCAGGGGCACCTTGCAATACAAAAGGGAATCAATCCCCCGCCCTAGGCTCGCCGAGCCTTCCCTATCTACCGGATCGGTAAATTGCAACCAGACTTGTCTGAGAGGATAGCAACACTGGCTGATACATCGACATCCATTGTAAAGGCCAGATATGCATTCAATCACCGCTAACGATTCTTAATGAAGTGTTATGCATGGCGCATCCCTCTGGGATTGATAAACGCCGTGAGCTTTGTCCTTTTTGTGTGCACATGTGTATGTGTACATAAATGAGTAAGTGAATCTGGTGAGTTAATCAACGTATGACACGCAGCACAGGTACACAAAGAATGGAAATATGCTATATTAGGTTCGTGCAGAAACGAGCAATACTAACACGTTTGACAAGGGTGGCCAGATTATGACGAAGACATCACCTTTGAGAAAAGTAACGCGAATTACATCTTCGAGCAGATGGTTGTTCTTTCGAGCATATGTGACATCGAACGTGGACGATGACGACTTTGGGAAGGTTGTAAAGCGACGTCAAGACAGTGAATCGTTGACTTTAAGATGAAATAAAAAAAAGCTGAGCGATAAAGCTCTCGGCGTTGATCAATCCCTGAAGGATGTGCCATGCATTCGATTTCACTAAGCATCATTTAGAGGTGATTGAATGCATATCTGGTCTTTGCAATGGGTGGCTTGCTTATGTATCGAGCCAGTGCTGCTATCCTCCCAAACAAGTCTGTTATCAATTTGCCAACCCCAGGGGGAAGGAAGGCTTGGTACGCCATGGGCGCGGGGATCGATTCTACCGTGTGTGATGCAGAGCGTCTCCGACCACTGCGCCACACGCACCCTATCTTCAAGAAAAAATCCGGAATTTGTAATTAAAATCATGGCGAAAAAAAACATTAAAATTGGTTGCAGGGTGGTGGCTTGCAATTCCGTCCGACTTCCCAGAAAAGCTCTTGAAAGGTTCAACGCTACACAGTGTTCATTATGAATAAGAAATATGAAAGTAATAAAATGTAATTGTGCCGCTAACGAACACTCCATAGAATAATTTTTTTGGCCGATTTACCAATTATATGAGGAGCACGGACTCCTCACACATGTGTATTCGAGCCCCTGTGTAGCGTAGTGGTTAGAAATGGTTTGCGGCAAATAAAATGTCCTTTAGTATAGTATCTTGGGATCGCTCTTGTCCCCCGCGCTAACTAAACCTTCTATCCCACAAATTAATGGTAGACTTGTCGGGGAGGAAAACACTGACATGATATATCGATGAGCAGCTCAATCATTGTTTGGGCCAGGTATGTATTCGATCACCTCTGCGATGCTAGGAATGGAACCGAATGCATGGCGCATCCACTGGCGATTGATCAAAGCTGAATACATTATCTTTTATCCTTTTACCACTGCATTTGGCATTCTTAGGGCGCCTAGGTAAATTCGTTGAATTGTGGGAACAATAACATAATTGTTTTCTTGGATCAAACGCCGACAGTGCTACAGAAGTTGCAGAAGATTGATATCCACCGTTCACAACTCCTTAAAGTGTGCGTTGGAATCAAAGTTCACCGTGGCAAAATGAGAAAGTCACGTTATTGTATGCCTAATTACGTTTAATTTGTAATTTCATCGATTACAAAAACGCTCAGGAAACAGTTCGGATATAGGATCAGGAGACTGTGGCGACTGCAAGATTGAGAAAAGTCGAAAAAAGGAATGTGCCTGAGCTTACTGGAGAAAAGGCGCTGTCACTAATTGGAGCCCATCATAGCCAAATCGAGGGCGGACATGTTGGGAATATCAAGCCGCATATGTTGCTTCTCGTTTGCTCTATCGACAAAGTAATCTTTTGTCAGCAATCTATTTCAGAGACATTTGGTGGTCCCACCATTGAGATTATATGGTAATGAATGGATAAATCTGACCGAACGAAGCATGCAGTAGTGAATTGGTATTTCTTTCAAAGGTCCTTGAAAAATTTGAATTTCGATTTAACTCCTCTTTCGAATCTTTTAGTGGTAATAAACAATAGTGGTGACACTAAAGCTAATCCATAAGCGAACTGTGAGTCACTGTGAATATCGTGTCGCGGGTATTTAGAATGGGAGAGGAAGTAGCTCAGTGGTTAGCGTTGCATTCCATAAGAAAGCAAGATTCTGATTCGATTCCTTCCCAGCACTCTTCTCTAATCCAAGTGGGAATGCTTTAGCTTCGTTACTTTCAAAATTGTAAGGAGAGTCAACTGTACCAACATTCTACGAGAAATCCTCAAGCAGGATCCTAAACAACATGCGAAGTTTTCGAAGACCTTCGTGGACGATGCATGCGAGCAAAACGAATCGAATGCATGAAGTACTGGGAGCTAGAGTAGATGCGATGACGGGCCATGTAAAATAAAAAGTCAAATGAAAATAAATCTAGTATCCCAGTAGAAATTGCTTTGTCACTCCTCAGTTTTTTTCTCAATGAACGCGTCAACCAAGTCCGCATACCTCCGAAGTCGTGAAATTGCTACCAAACCTGTTTGGGACCAACTCACTCCCTCGAATCTATGAAAAGTGAAGACAGAGTGTAATGAAGACTTGGCAACAACCTAGCACAGCGAACTCAGTACGCTATGGAGAGACAACTCGACGAGAATTCAACGACATTCGTAACGAAAAAGAACAATGTGCATGTAGTAGCAGGTCCTACACTCAAAATCCGAACACCTTCATGAATGATGTGAGGAAACGGATTGAATGCAAGAAGTGCTGGGATATTGGGTAAAGCAAAATGAAGCCTAACACTTGTGCCTTACATTAATTTATTTATAAATAAGTAAATATATAGAAAATAAAAATTTAACATTATCCTAATCAATGGCACAGCGGAATCGAGGACAGACTGCGTTGACGAGAATCAGAGTGCGTGTAGGTATAAATCTTTAATACGGAAGTCTTATTGTCCGTATAACTTTTATGTGTCAATAGTCGCAAAAGGACAAAATAATGCCAAAAAAGAAACGAATTTTGTTGAGAAGTATAAAGTTGCCGTAATGGGGTAAGATATTGGAAAGCGGAGCTTTTATAAACGTTATTAACCTCACAAGGATTGTGGAGCCAACGGTAGCGCTCAACGCCCTTCCCACTTGACCTTTTCATTAAGCAAAAAATCGTACACTGGCAAAGATATGCACGAATAGGGTGTTTCAAAAGAGTTCTTCACAATATAAATAGTTGAAAGACGAAAAACTCTGCTGATAAGCATCAAACTGGTTTAAACACGTGATGAATCGAGATGCATGCTTAGATCTACAAGAACACTTTATACATGTAATGGTTGGAACTAAATACCTCCCAAAAATGAAAATCACGGTAGACAGAGCATGATTACCTACACTTTCAAAGCAATTTGACTGTCTCAGCCCATTCCTGTCATTTTTCTTTCCTTCAATGAATTGAAATAATGGCAATAACGTGGATGAAAGTGACCTCCGTAGTAGAATAAACGAGTGCTCTTACTGAATATTAATCACATACGGCTGAGATCGATCAATAAATTACGATACAATCATTTTCGGTTAACAGTAAGTCATTTCCAAAGCAGAAAACGTTTCTGAATTATAACGGCGAGAAATGTGCTGATATATACGAATACAAAGCTTTTTACCGGCAACTATTGCTAACGCAACCGGTTTTCCTTTTCTACAGTAATAGAAAAATCGATGACGGCTTAGCGGCAGTTTTTTCGGAAAACGAATGGCTTTTTAAGAGCTTTTTTACTAGGTTGAGAGCATGAGCTCTTCTGCCATGTAACTTGCTGACGACGACGATCACACTCTAACGCGGCTTACGATGTTTACAGGACAGTGAACACTCATAGTCGCAGCATACGATGACTCAAGAAGGGAAGACGAATTCATCATCTTCATCATCGTCATCATCTGATTTGATCACTCGCTTTATTTATTTCTTCTTCACATCGGCAACAATCGAACAAACAGAGACGATCGCTGTAGTGTAGAGGACGGATGTGAAACACGAAGATTGCGGGCGACAATGCGCAAGACTAATGCACGTCGAAAAACACGTCGTAAAACTGGCCAGTGATCGCAAGCTGGTGTGAAAACGGACGAAAAACTCCAACTGTATCAGAATCCCGTCAAATAGCGCAATCATACTGGGAGCGTCCGGAAAACGAGAGTACCACTGGGATTTGTGGCTGGGATTTCTTTCCTTTCATTCAATTGCAAGTAGGTAGATCTGGTTCCACTTTCTAGCACCGCTTCGATGGCTTGCGAATTCAGATGACCAATAAATCGCAAAGATCCCTTCTCAATACGCGATTCTCAATGAGTTTTACCAACATGATTTTCTCACATCTTTTATTAATATCGCGGAAAAAATGGCTCGCTGGTGATTAGCATTATACCAAACTGTATGACCTCATCTCGATTCGACTTGATCAAAATGGCTTCTTTTCAAATTTTGATTAGGCCGCTCATTGGGTGCCTTTCAATTTTTTTTGTTTTTGCTCAGAAATATGGACGGAAAATCGTTAAACCCTATTGGTCAGTTTGACAACGATTGACCATAACCTTGTTTCATTTCCGAACCCTTCTTATGTTTGCAATTACTACATTCCTAGGTCTCAACTGCAATGGTAATAAGTGGTCTACAAAACAGTGAAAAGTCTCTGGTCGGGTAAAGGTGTGGTCCTGAGTACAGTGATGTGCTAAGTAACCCGCATCACTATTAAAAGGATACGTTAACTAAACAGTGTGGTCCCCCAAAGTACCTCAACTAGGGCCGAAATCGGCCTGACAAGCACTATCCACACCCAAAGAGAGATAGGGCCGTAGCACAAAAAGTTTCAATATTCAAGAGCAATTTTTTTAAGAGCTGTTATTTACAAATAACAGTGTCCGAATCCTAGAAATTTTAATGCCATCGATGGCGACCTCAAAATAAAACGACCTTCGGTAAGTCGACACCTGAGTTTAAAATATGCACATAAAAGTGATTGCTATCATTGCTACGATTAAATAGTTTAGATAGGGAGTCTTCGAAATCAGAAACAACACGCAGAAGACATCGCTGAGAATTTCCGACTATCCACGCCGTTAGAAGACTTGTCATCTTTCACTATGCCATTCTAATGCAGAAAAAAAAGTGCTGTTTATCCAGTCATTCAATTAGAACTACATAGTTGACGAAGCAAGCGTAATGATCGAGGACAGAAACGCAACAGCTCGGCCTGGTGTACCAGTCGTGAACTAAAATGGAGGGTTTCCTCTTATGCGATACCAGCGGGAGGTGCAGAACGTAGCAGCGGGGTGCAACACCGGAGCCAGTGAAACTTCTTCACACTCTGATTGCAAATGGCAGAACGACTTAGTCGGAGGAATTTTTCGGATGAGACATGAACACGAACAGTGCTTTCATCCAGTACACGCAAACGCGTACACCACACACACACACACACACACACACACACACACACACCCACACACACACACACACACACACACATACACGCATATACATACATACATACATACATACATACATACATACATACATACATACATACATACATACATACATACATACATACATACATACATACATACATACATACATACATACATACATACATACATACATACATACATACATACATACATACATACATACATACATACATACATACATACATACATACATACATACATACATACATACATACATACATACATACATACATACATACATACATACATACATACATACATACATACATACATACATACATACATACATACATACATACATACATACATACATACATACATACATACATACATACATACATACATACATACATACATACATACATACATACATACATACATACATACATACATACATACATACATACATACATACATACATACATACATACATACATACATACATACATACATACATACATACATACATACATACATACATACATACATACATACATACATACATACATACATACATACATACATACATACATACATACATACATACATACATACATACATACATACATACATACATACATACATACATACATACATACATACATACATACACCAGCGTACACATACATATACTAGCAATACACCATGCATACAAGTTGATACACTTGCACTTAATATCCATATCCTCCTAGCACATACACAAATAAGCAGTTTTCGGACATATTGCATATTCATACACGTCTAAAGAACAGCTCTGCCCAACTATTTCTATACCAGTGCCGTGGTTTCGAAGAAAATTGATACTGAACAAACTTAAGACGCGAAATTTTGGTTTGTTCGTAGCATTTTTCAGAACGTTGTCCAGTTTTTGAGCTTCTATTTATACCTCGGGACTTCGTTCCATTTCGTTATCGCTCCATAAAAGTCGCTATTTACAGAAGAAAAATGTATTGAATTGGGCATTAAATTCGCGCGCTCCAACACATGATTCGATTTCGCGACAATTTCCGCCACATTCTATTCATAGCCAGACCTCAACGATAGAAATGAGACCACCAGAAAGGCATACAACTGACATTTTGCGCAAAGTTTCCTACTGATCGCCACCGTGCTCCTGTCCTATTGGTAGAATATTCTTACTTCCAGTTACAACACTACTTAGTAATTGGCCATGAAATATGAGGTTTCTCAATAACCGGTAAGAATTCTTGATACGAAAAGAGACAACTTATGAAATCCAAGTTGCCGGAGCTCAAGCTTCAGTAATAGCAATATACAAATATATGGTGAAGAATGTAATCGGCATGAACGGCATGTCATCTAATGAGGAGGAGGGAGAAACACCATTTCTTTCATAATTTGGACCACTGCGCTCCGTTTGAATTGCCCAAATTATTCCATTTTGGATCTTAAGGAGAAGAGAATGTTGTCATGGGACGAGGGAGTCCAATAATTTCAGCGCTGAAAGTGTCGTCCTCTTTTGCTGAGCTATGAGGCGAAGCGCGACTAGCAGAGCGAAAGGGTGGCCCTGGTTGGCTAGCTGACCAGAGAACAGTGCTAGGAATTCACCTGGAGTGTTGAAAACAGTAGTGATTTCTAAGGAATGAAAAAACGAAAAACACTGAAAAAAAGTATACGGGGAGTTTTCAGGGTTGAGAAAGCCTCTGTGAAAAATCGCATAGCTGAGAAGATGACTCTTAAGCCAAACAATCTGTGCATTTTTCGTCAATAATGAGAAATATGAGGGTGTTCTAGTTCCTGCATTAGTCGGTGGGCACACTATGGCATTAATTCCACTCATTCTCTGTTCGCAAAGCCTATTTGAATTCTTGCTCCAAACTCTACTTGTTGCAGTTTTTGCTGGAACAGATTTTTGCGGGTCTTTCTCTGACGACATATTAGCGCGATTTGTTCCTTCAAAATAAAAACGTTTAGCTTCTGGATGTTTAAAGTAGAAAGTATTTAGACTCTCGACGAGGACCACTTCCTCGATATTAATTTCACGCATGTATTTTGCTTCAATACAAGGGAGAATAAAACAAAAATGTAGAAGAAAGTACGGGTCATTATAAGAGCTAAGAGAGCTGAGGTGGTGGAATATTCTTAACTTTACTAACGTTTTCAAAAAGCAACATTATTATAATAATTTCTTAAACAAATTCACTTATCCTGTTGTTTATTGGACAAGTGGGTTAAGTATGCTCAGAAACGAAGGATCTAGGCGGTAACATTGCGATTATACAAGGAAATTCGAGGGGGCCGAGTAGAAGAGGCTAAAGTTGGGAGACTTCGTGGAGCGAAGTTGTGGAATTATTCCGCCATACGCTGACATTGAAGCAAGAAAAACTTGTTACGATATCCAAATTTCGATCGTGCGCCTATTCGGCTCGAATGACAGGTTGATGTCGACTATGTGACGGACGGCAACAGCCGAATGAACAGCTGCCTCAGCTGTCTGAACATCAAATTGTTCGTGATGACCGGTTTCTGTGAATCCATAAATACCGACTAATGTGACCTGGATTCACAATCAAATTCAGCTGTCGAGCTGTAGGTCTAATAACTACTGTCTGATGCCTCATTACATCTACACCCCTAACATTGGGGCATTTGAAAATTGACAGTTTGTCATTGTTAGGTTAAGGACAGGCGTGGTTAAGATGCTACGGAAATTTACTTTAGATGTAGGCTGTGGTGATGCGGCTTTTATGTAATAATTCATCATGAATGTACTTTTGCACCATCTCATTCTAACCACTTTTAAACGTTGAACGTTTTCTAACGCGTTCATTTCCATTACGCTGAAAAGTAAGTATATATATAAATTTCCAAATTACTTCTTCACTTCAGTACTACTCTTAGACCTCTACTGCCAAATTAATGTGTCAGTTATGCGTCACAGTTCAACGCATTCGAGCCGATCATGGCTTTTTGATAACTGCCGTTAGTTTTTCTGGCAACTTAAGTACTTAAAGAACTGAGGACTTGAAACAGCGCTAGCAGAAACGTTGTGCTTTCGTATCACAACTGTATGATACCATCTTATTTTCACTCTAAATCCTCGTGAATTTCTTGCACTTGGTAGTTCCAAACAGCAGCGATATATCGAGATCCTCAAGCATTCTACTGGGCGAAGTCGCATTTGTTCCCCCATTCGGAATCTGAAAAGGTAAGCGAAAGAGCATCGTTTTTTAATGGCCCAGAAAGTCAAAATTTCATCGTTGTAGAATAAGTAGATCTGCGTATTGCTGACGTCGATTATTAAGTTCTACCGATTCGTGCTTTAATTTGAAAAGTTTGCAACGAACTGAAACTCATTTGCTGAAAAGCCTTAATTACCTGAAGTCACAAATGAGTCACATGAAACTCATGCTGTTCACAATATGTTGACAAACATTCTTCACTTTGTCTACTTTTTATTTACCACCTATCACAATTTTTCATGGCAGGATATTATGCGTAGTACATCCGCAATAATGCTGAGATATTTGCAACACTCCGGAGCGCAGGTGTCTGCGGTGAGGAACGAACGCGTTGTTACCCTTTCCGGGGATAATACGTTGACCACCATACTATGCGGGTCCTTCGTTTCGCCTGTCTCTCAGTTAGTTCTATTGATCACTGCCATCAGCAATCACCCGTCAACCGGGATTGATCTGGGAGCCCAAATCGGTAATGAACCCAGTTAAGCTGAGGCTGTAGTCAAAATCACAATGTCAGCTTTTTATTTACTGCCTGCTAGAATTTTTCACGGAAGGGGTATTGTGTGTGATACAACAAGGTATTTGATTCTTTACTTTTTTATATGATCACATAGGTATGAAAAAGCACCAATCTTTAGCAAAGTCTGTTTCTTTCTTGGCCACACGCGTTTCCATACAGTTCTCCCAGGTAGCATACGCCACAGTATGTGACGTTTACCAAATGAATAGATTTTTGAACTGTTCTTTAATAAAAAGATTTCTGTGAACTTCTACACAGATTTCTTATACAATTAATGTTTTGGTTTTCGGTTTTCATTTAATTATTGCTTGATACTGTACATATTTATGTAACCACATGTACTATGTGTAGCAATCGCTGTTAAAAAAAAGCTAATAAAGCTTTTTGGCGATGACCAATCCGTGAGGAGTGGGCCATGCATTCGATTTCATTAAGCATCGTTGGAGGTGATCAAATGCATATCTGGCCTTCACAATGAATCGCGGTGGCCTACCCATGTATCGCTGCTATCCTCCCAGACATGTCTGGTAGCAACTTGCCGATTCCGGAAGGTGGAAGGCTTGGTGAGCCATGGGCGCGGGGATCGATCATCCCATGTGTATTGCAGAGCCTCTCCTAGCACTGCGCCACACGCACCCTTCATCGCGCAATCTTCCACGCACTCGGTGTTAAAACCTTTTATTTCTTCAGACGTCTGTAATTTTTCACATTGTACATTATAGAACATGAAAAATGTTCAAGAGCTGACACTGAGTATGTCTGACTAAGAACATTAAATAGAGCAAGTCGAACACCCTTTCAACCATACAAAGCTGTACTGATATAACTTTGCTGGTCTTATCGCCTCTGAGCCGATGAGGAAACTTTGCTGTGGTGGTAGCGTACCCGCCCATGCCCCTCTGCAATGTTCCGAAAGCAACATAACCACCATTAATCAGTCTATGTATCTCTACTATTGACCTTGGTGTTGAACGGAATTTGCGTACAATGTCATTGTTGAACTCACGAAAATCCGCTGATAATTGCGGGATCGATGAGGCTCGCTCGACATTGACAGATATGAGGTCAATCGTTGCATTGAATTGATGGACCAATGACGACGGAACTGTGTGCTAACGCTGAGGGAACTGCCATAGCCACTAATTTTATTCGTGAAAATTGACGCCCATTGTAAAGTAGAGTGAAGAACAACTCGATTTCATGCGCTCAGTTGTTGGTTTAAATGAAAGCCTTCTATTTCCCACCACAAATGAGGTCATAGCATAGTTGTCGCGGAGAATCAGCTCAACTTGTGGATTAGCGAGTCACTGAAAAAGGAGTGAACACTAGATGTTCTTCGAATCTTTAAGCTGTGTACAAATGCGTGAATGAACCTCCATAAGATTGATTAATGCTAGATAACCTATCATTAACCGATCAAATTAGCCCATTTATTCGTTTTACGGCGTTTCCAATAATTGCTTGGATGTATAAACTACAGATTGACACCTAGTGTATATCCCTAGGGCAGCTAAAGCTAGCCCTGGTGATTTCAAGTACGCACAAAGCCTCACCCTACCCCACGCCGACCGAGCCTTCCGTCCCTCCAGGGTTGTGAAATTAGTACAAAACTTTTCTGGAAAGGTTTTTCAGAAGACCTAGGAAATGATCTAGCACGACTATCTTATAATCCTTGGAAGGATTGAATCGTGAAACATTCATGAAAGAACTACGAAAACGCTGAAGCAACAGTTGAAGCCAACACAAATGCAAAAGCCTTCGTGGACTACGAAAATCAGAAAAAAGAATCGACTGAGAGAATTGCTGGGTTCCCAACAGGATCTAGGATGAGAATGTGAAACTAAAAATTGAATGTGTGTTCTATCAGAAAAAGCATGTTTAGGTTCATGGATTCGACAGCCGCTTAAGGATCTGTCGTTTTTTCGCTTCATTAACATTTCTTTGTCGTTCCATCTTTTTACCAGAGTCAAAGGTTAAGTCTCGTGGATAGTTTGCTGTTTTCTATAGGAATTCTTCCAAATCACCGACTTTTTTTGCTTCAGTTCTTCAGATTTCCAATTTTGAACCTTTCGTTTTAACCCCCATATCTTTCCATCACATCACTTCCACCCACTTTCTTTGTTGACTGATTGATGACTTGTACTGTTTAAGATTCTGTTCATTTGTAATGCGCTCCATAATTCTCAATAGGAGCAGGGTACTGGAGGAACACAAAGGAGGTAAAGAGGGGAATTTGAACGGTGTAACGGGAGCTTTTCCATTACCATTCTCGCAAATACTTTACCTTAACATACAGTTGCAGTCACACCTTCGGCATTCCACTTAGTATACCAATCATCGAGAAACTCGAGCAAGCACTGCTCACTTCAAAATGAAGTCTGAGTTGATAAACAACCCCCAAGAAATCGTAATGCATTGGACTCTTGCTAATGACAAAGTTAGGCAGAAAACTATCTAAGAGAAACGCAGAGCAAGAGCCTCCGTGGCGCAGTGTGTAATGCGCGAGCCCTCGGAGAGGGGGAATCGTGGTTCGATCTGGCTCGGAGTCCAAGTTTTGAGAATATCTCAGCATCGTTGTGGTTGTATCTCACATTATACCCCTGCTGTTAAAAAACTATAGTAGGCAGAAAATAAAAGGTTAGCACTGGATTCTGTTGAGAATCGTAGGGATGATTGGATACATATTTGACCTACACAAGGACTATTGGAAGCCTACTCATTTATCATATGCATATTTCTGTCTTTCGAGATAAGCCCGTGTACAGGTTCCAACGAAGGTCCATGTGTATGCCACAATACACATGTAACGACTACGCTACCAGATAATAATGTCAGGAAATTAAGAGTAATTTGGACTTTTTATAAATAATTCGACATACTTTCTGGTATGTAATTGCAATCCAAATAGCTTAACATCCGGTAAAAACTCGGTTTGTACCAGAAAACAAGCTAGGGAAGCCGGCTGGCGCTCGTAACCGTAAAAGTGCGAGGAGTTAAGGATTCAAAATCATTTTAAAGAGGTAGTACCGTTAATAGAAATGTATTGTTAATGTTATGGCTAACTGATTACGAAGTGATACGTTCTTGGGGTTTGGATGAAGAAATTTATCGCTTAGTAAAGTGGTTTAAGGAAACTATGCAAACATGAAAATATGGTCAGCAGACCATGAACCTGTTAAGACATACTTCTTTAACTTTTTTTTATACTTTCGTAGTAATGTTATCGCCGTTATAAGTTTGTTTTCTTTTTCTTGCTTCGATGAAATAATAAACGAAGCGATTGAACCCCTTCCACAGATGCTGCAGCGTTCTGCTTCAAGCTCCCTTCACTGTGGCTGGAGCTAGTATACGACTCTCCTTACAGCGACGCTCCGCTTTGCATCTGCAAGAAATCCTTGCAAAATTGTTCTCCGAGTGCTGTTACGGTAGAATGGATGAGGAAACTTCGCTGAGCTAAAACAGCTGTCATAGTAGGCCATGCCAGGGCGAGTATTTTCCAAAGACACTTGTATTCGTGTTATGCTCACAGTTCTCAGGAAGCAAAAACGCTCAAAATCTCCTCACAGTTGCAACTTTTATCTACTATTCTTTTCTCATGGCAGGGCACGATGTGAAATACAACCACAAAGATGCTGAGATGTAAGCCAAGCTTCTTTTCGTTGTTTTACCGTTTTCATAGTATGCAGTTTTGCTCGAGGCAAAAAGCACTGTTAAGCCCGTGGGTAGTGAGACACAAAATTTCATAGCATCTGGAGGTTATTTTTTTTCCTCTATTTCACTCTAAAATTTGGTGCTTTTCAGAATGCAGCTAGTCAGCTGATACGAATTGATTAAAAAGTATTTTATACGTAGGTATGTTGTTATTATCATCTTAGGGGCAGTTAGCACAGTATTAGTAATCCCAATCACCACGAGCACGGTGTTAGTTCGACTCAACCCTGAGCTCACCATGCCTCTCATTCCTCCGGAGTCGGAAAATTGGCACCAGACTTGTTTGGGAAAGCCCTGCACTTTGCAATTTAAGTGGGACACCATTTGTCCCGGTTATCTCAGGACTCCAGTGGTAATCAACTCGGCTAGCGTCCAGCCAAATTTATAACGAAAAGAAATTCCTCAAGCAGCAGCCGAACCGAAACGCAAGGAAAGTTGAAAGACCTTCGTGGGTGACGAATGCAAAAACGAATTGTATCGCGTCGTGTTAAATACAAAAAAAATATTCCTTTGACGCAATTCGTACTTCAGGTCTACTGCGCAGACTCCTGAATTTTTTGCATCTAATTCGTTAAGACGCGCGTGGCGCAGTGGTTTGAGGCACCACTTGATAAAGATGAATACATGGTACATCCCTCATAGACTCATGGTTATCGCAAAACTTTTAATTCTTCATCTACTCTTTATCCTGTCACGAAGATAATGAACTCATCAAAACAACTTTCGGTAACAATCGAAAACCAGTCGACCATCATTTTTACATTTGTTTGAAAGCTGAGCAGACGAGGTGTCGAAGACAAGGCGTCTGTAATAACCTACTTGGTATGTCAAGCGCTAGATTGTTTTTTTGATGAACTGATCGATCATGTCGAGACGTTGCAGAATTATTTGAAAATAAGTAAATCTGTGAGTGAAAAACGATATCCAGCAAGAGAATTGGTGAAGATTGGTCACAGGTGGGCACTTTTTATAAAATGAAATGTTCACAAATTTCATCCAGCTCTTGAATCTTTAGTTTGAAAATACGGTTTATACCTAACCATAAAAATTAAAAAAAACCTACTACAAGTGACAAGGTAGCGGTTTAATCACAATACATGGGAAACCTATCCTTAAAGGAACAAGCATCAAAGGCACAACGGGTCAATAGCGCACGAAAAAATAAGAACTGATCTGCATCATAACAATTTCGGTTGCATTTATACTCTTATTTACTGCATGCATTGTACCGTAATTTCTTCATGTTTATCGCTTACTTACTGATAGGACCCTAGCGATGAGGTTAGTACTTGTACCATTGCTCAAAGTACCTTTAGTTTACCAAGTAGTTTAAAACTGTAGGAGTCGGCGCAGACAATAAAACAGATTTATCTCACCTGTCACCTGCAACACCTGTCGACCCGTTGATCGTCGAGTGACTCGATCGGGCGCCAGTAAATCTTCTATTTTTCCTGTCGCATACAAGAGTAGCTCATTGGATTCTCTGCTCGCTTTAGGGACTCGTTGAACATCATACCTTTCTTCTAGGCTTTTCGTGAAGACTTCTGACCATCGGGTCGGCCGTCTTCCTGCAGTGCGTTCGACATCCCGAGGAATACAGACACTCAGCGGCTCTTGTCCATCGGTTGTCAGTCATACGCATTATGTATGCGGCCCACCTTATCTTCGACTGTCTTCACTTACAGAACGGCATCTTTGATTTTTGATCGTTGACGCAGGTCGGAGCTTCGGATACCCTCCCTTTACACCGGATGCTCCTAGCATCGTCCTATCGACTGCGCGTTCGATAGCGCTGAATGATCTTTCATCCTGCTTACGCAGCGACCAGGTTTCTGACGCATGCGTTAGGGCAAAAAGTACCGTTGAGTCGAAAAGGTGGGCACGGAGTCGGGTGTCCCTTGTTCTCTTCACTACATCCTCGATGCTCTTGAAAGCTCCCCAGGTCGCTCGTTTCCTTCTGGTCAGCTCTGAAGCTAAATCGTTCATCATATTGATTTCCCGACCTAGATAGACATGACTGGAGCACTTGGAGATATTTGTTCCGTTGAGCGTGAATGGGGCATACGAAACCAATCCGTTCGTCATGAACATCGTTATTGCGGGGTTTAGTCGAGGACCAATCTTTCCACAAGCTTTATCAAAGTCGGCAAGCATACGTTCCGCTTGGCTAATGTTTAGTGTTCTAAGAACGATGTCATAAGCAAAGGGAAGGTGGCGTAATTGCCGACCATCGATTTTCTCTTATATGTTATCCCAGTCCAGTGTTCGAATGATTTTCTTGAGGGTGACGGTAAATAATTTGTTTGGGACGGTATCGCTTTGCCTAATCTCTCTTTCAAGATCAATACTAATTTCTTTGGAGAATGGTGATATCTTGGTTGTGAAATGTTTATGCAACTCACGAAGAATCTTTATATACTGAACAGAGCTCCCTGACTGTTCAGGGCTTCCACGACTACTTCTATGACTTCTATAACTTTTATCTTACCATGGAATAAATATTAGAAGTATAAAAGGATAAAGCTCTCGGCGTTGATCAATCTCTGAGTGATGCGCCACGCATTCGACTTCATCAAGCATCATTTGGAGGTGGTTGGATGCATATCTGGCCTTTACAATGACCTGCGGTAGCCTACCGATGTATCCACGCAGTGCTGCTATCCTCCTAGACAAGTCTGCTACCAATTTGCCGATCCCGTAGGGATGGAAGGCTTGGTGGGCCATGGGCGCGGGGATCGATTCCACGTGTGTGTTGCAGAGCACCTTCGACCACTGCTCCACACTTGCCCTGGAATAAATATTACTGAATCTAAAACGATCATTTACCACCTTCGACACCTTTCTGATCTTCAAGATACTTATATCGGCTGCCTTGTTAGTCCTCAGTTGTTTGTACCACCACATTAGTTTGCATCCTGCCCTGACATACTACACACGAATATTACGTATTTTTTCTCTTATTGGTTTATTGCTTCCTCGGGGAAAAAGTGGGATGAGGTGGTCCTGGGTGTGTGTGTGGATCAGCAATACGTAGCAGAGAGGCCATCCTGTCAGTAGATCCTGGATGTTCATCTACAACTACGAAAAAGACGAGCCACGACAACTACAATGATGCTGAGATATCTGTAAAAAATTGGACTCCAGGCCAGATTCTAACTCGCGATTTCCCTTTCCGGGTTCTCATGTGTTACCCACTCGAGGCCCGTGCTTTGCCTTTCTCTCAGCCGGTTTTTATTCCAGCGGTGCCCAACAGCAATCGCTCGTCAACGGGACTGATCTGGGGAGCGCAAATCGGCATCGAACCCAGTTAAGCTAATGCTGCAGTCGAAATCACAATCATATGTATAACTTTTCAATTACTGCTTTTTTTTCGTGAAATGGTTTTATATAATGTGGTTGTATTTCAAATAATACCCTGCCATTTCTTAAGGGTCGTATAGTGCAGTGGTCGGAGACACCCCTGCAATATAGACAGGATCGATCCCATGTCAAGGCTTATCGAGCCTTCCATTCCTCCGAGGTCGGCAACTTGTTACCGGACGTGTCTAGAAGGGTAGCTGCACCGACTCGATACTCGATAGGCCACCGCAAGTAATTGATTAGACTAGATATGCATTCAATCAGGTCTCACGATGCTTAATGAAGTCGAATGTATGGCGCATCTTTTCCGTGATTGATCAATGCCGACAGCTTTATACGTTATCCTTTATACCTTGCCCATGATAAGATAATAGACGGCAAATAAAAAGCTATACACCACATCAATTTGTTTTTTCCCAGTGTGGATCTCTGCACTTCTTGCGTTCGATTGGTTTGCTCGTATTCACCAGCCACGAAGTTCTTCAAATTTATCTTGCGTGTAAGTTCAGCTTTTTTCTTGGCGATTTCTTCGTCTTCGTCACGAATGTCGTTAAATGATGAACGAGTCCATACTCCTAGTTATCCTGTGATAGCCGTATTGGTGCATTCTCGCGTGAATTAAAGTAGTCTGCTTGTCTCAAACTAATCTGGTACCAATTTCCAGATCCCGGAGGGATGAGGTCTGTGGGCTCAGGCCCTGGTTGGGTAGTGCGTGGGCAGTGAGGGCACGTCCACGTGAAGAATGGGATCACTACCACTACGTTACCCACTCCCACAATATTTAAAATTGTAAATTTCCCAAACGTGATCCATTGAATGCCGCTTGGTGGGCGCTGTCACATTACTGGAAGGATCTCTAGAGCGACCTGAAATATATATAACGGATGACGAAGCTTGTATCGTTAAAATGCATCAAATATCAAGCGAATGTTATGCATTAACTTCCTTGTGATGCTAAAATGAAAAATATTTCTAAGGTCACTAGGAACTGAGAACTGAGGCCATTACAACGGGATTTCCGATCACTACTATATACCTTCGGCGATCAGCGGCTGTTTTGATGGTATTGCGCTAATCTTAACGTATCTGTGGACTTGGACTGCATCTTCAGTGACCATGCGAGCTTCCCCCAAAAAACACAGGATTGTGTATCGCACTAACACATCTTTGTTGATGATGGCCGTATTTATTACATAGAAGTAAAGATGCATTTTATACTGTAATTGAACGTTTTGAGTAACTGAAAGGCTGTATAAACAGGCAATGACAATGGTATTTGTCAGCGTTACAGAATACGTGTTGAGGAAACTCTTTTCGTGGACAATTTTGAATATTTTTGCCGACTTATACTAAATAACAGTCCCGGAACCGCAGCAATGGTAGATAGTGTACAGTTCACGCATAATCACTGGTTCTTTCCCCCAGGCCAAGCAGCGCTTCCAGCTCTCCAGGCATAACAAGTTAGTACTATCCTTGTTTGGGAAGATTTCCTTCCGATTCAAATAGCCTGAAAATTGTGGTGAAGAAATGGCACTGCGCTCTAGCAGAGTTATTACAGGATAGCAAGGGAATCAACTGGAACAAGTCCTAAGGTGACACTCACACAGATAGGTATATCCTAACACTTTCGTCGATGAGATATGCGCGACAACGAACAGAATGAAAGAAGTGTTGGGATTCGCACATGTCGCATCATGCAAACAAACCAAATACTAAACGTAGCTCCACATCTGTGTGTTCATAGTTGATCCTTAAGGAAATATTTGATTTTAACGTGACTGAATCATTAAGATACAGATTTGAACTCATTTTCGATAAATTTTGTCAAATTTAATGACTGGAATGTTATTCCCCCTTTTCTTCTTGACGATTTTATGTCGTTATTTTTCCTACAATGGGCGTATATGGCGCAGTGGTCGGAGGCGCTCTGCAATACTCACATGGAATCGATCCCCGCGCCCATGGATCACCAAGCCTTCCATTCTTCCGGGATCGGCAAATTGGTACCAGACTTGTTTGGCTAGCAGCACTGGCTCGATACATCGGTAGGCCACCACGAGTCATTGTAAAGGCCAGATATGCATTCAGTCAGCTCCAAACGATGAAGTCGAATGCACGGCGCGTCCCTCAGCGATTGATCAACGCCGAGAGCTTTTTATTTTAGTTTTTATTTTTCCTATGGTCTAAACAGATGAAAACAAGCACGTTTGAAGACAAGATAATTGAAAAGTTGATAACAGCTTTTTTAGACTCACAAGAACTTAAAACATTGTTTCCACGAAAGCACTTGTTTGATATTGTGTTGATCAAATTTTTTTTCTTTTTTGAAGCTGACACCTGGTCGCTTGAATCAGAAAGAACGAGAAAAGAGAAATGAGGACAACTGAGCAGTGAATGTATTGGATTTTATGCTGTCTTTATTTTTCAGACTTACATGGCGGATGATAATAATCAATATAAGATGCTCTTAACGAATGCAGGCTGTCCCAGTGGTAAGGTTCTTCTTCTAGAAGAATGAATTTGTAGACGTTTGTGACGCTATAAATATCTGTACCTACATTCGACTCACAGAGAATTCCAGTAAATGAATATAATTCAGGAGCTACCAGAAGAAAAGAAAGGTGGAGCTATCGATGAAGAAATGGCAAAAATTATGAATGTAGGATGGTTTTGGTGGTCACTTATGAAGATTGAATAATTTAAAATAGAAAAAAAATCCTGAGACGAACTTGGTCACATTGACGGCTTTTTCTCTGTGAAAATCTTTGGTGATGGAATGTTTCCAGTGGTAGCAGGAAACGAGGAATTTCAGCATATTTCTCTGTAGGTAACAAAGGTCTTTCGTAAAACTCATAATAAAGCTCTGGGAAAAGCTCTACTGCAGTTATACGGAAACATTTCTGAATGGACTGTCTATATTCTTCACATTTTTCATGGGCCACATTGAATCGGCTTAAGCGAAGGCTGTGGTTAGACAACTAAGCAGAATTGAATTTTGTAAAATTCTGTAATGTTTAGAATCTTAGGCGTCATATTCTTAGGCGTCTCATCTTAGGCGCCTACTGAATTCCTTTTTCATTCTTGCCTTACAACGATATAATACATGCGTTTAGACCTAGGAGACGATTTTGATTAGTGGCTTCACCAATATTTAAGGACTCGTCGACGTTTAGCTGCTTTTAGGAGCTCGAGAATGAAAACTGGTACCACGGTGCTTTGCCGCTAGAGGATGTGATGGGTTTGATTACGACTCCCGGAGATTTCCTGTTGAGAGGTCTTGAAGCGAAAGGTGGTAGAGGACTAACGGTGAGGAATAAAGATACTATAAAGCAATAATGATAACGCAATGTTTTTTCTTTCGGCCCGACCTCTTCCCAGACAAGTTTGTTAGCAATCCGCCGAACCCGATGGAGTGAGGGGACTTATTAAGCCCGAGCGAGGTCGAACCAGATTTGTGGTCGTGATGAATGGCATCAATGCGCTGCGCTACGTGGCCCTTGATAATAAGACGATACAAGGTTACAACCTGAATCGGACGTTTACGATTAAAAAGATGTAGATCAATCCCGGCTTTGACAATCTTCGTCGTTTACGCGCCGACATGACGAAGAAGCCGAAGCGTTCTATATGGACTTGGAGAAGTTCTACAGAGAAGACCATATATCCTCCAAGGTCATCATTGGAGATTTTAACGCCGAGAATGGACCAAGAAGAACGTCTGAAGAACGTCACATTAGGGACCCACGGATCAGAATGGAGACGAACAGGGTGAGCGGCTATCTGAGTTTATCATGGCGACCAAGACCATCCATGGTAACTCGCAGTTCCAGAAGCCCCCATCCTCAGCGCTGGACGTGAGAGTCTTCCGACGGAGAGTACCATAACGAAATGGACCACATCATAGTAAATAGAAAGTTTTGCTTAACCGATGTCGCTGTTGTCCCAAAATTCTACACGGGATCAGGCCACCGCCTGCTTCGTGCAAGATTCTATTTCTCACGAAAAAGAGAAAAAGCCGCTAAATTCAAAAACCAAAGTCCCAGAACCACCGTAAACTTGGACTTATTCAATTCATTAGTCGGCTGTTGGGAAGATGCCGTTGTCGATAACATCGACGAAGAAAACGATCGGCTCATTCAACATCTTCACGTTAGCGCTATGAAAGCTGAGAATTCGAAAGTCACCAAGAGACGTCTGTCTCCAAAAACACTCGAGCTGATACGCCAGCGTGGAATGCACGAGCTGCAGGCAACTGCGAACTAACGTCCGAACTTGCAAAACAATGCAGACAGGCGATAAAAGAAGATCTTAAAGAGAGAAGAGCAGCAGTAATGGTCGAAGCTGCAGAGGCTGGGAAAAGCATTCGCAAAGCCCATCGAAGCTTCGCCAATTACAAGACGAAAATGATTGCACTCTTGACGCCCAGACGGGAACAGTTACAGCGTCTAGAAAAGCAATGTAGAAAATCATTCACGAATACTACTCTGATCTCTTCGATAGCCACGTCCCACCTCCCGTCACATGAAATAAAGGAGGATGGATATGTTGTACCACCGGTTCTCCCTTCTGAAATCGGACATGCCATTTCGTCGGTGAAAAATCGAACAGCACCAGGTCCGGACAGGATAAGACCAGAACATCTGAAGAACCTTCCGCCAGTTCTCGTAAACACACTGGCTCGGCTTTTCACACGTTACCTGTCTGAATGCAAGGTCCCTACTCAGTGAAAGACCAGCAAGACCGTGTTATTGTTCAAGAAGGCTGACCGACACGATATCGGCAACTATCGCCCAATCTGCTTGCTGCCTGTCGTCTACAAACTTTTCACTTCAGTCATGCTTAACCAGAACACTGGACGAAGGACAGCCATGTGAGCAAGTAGGGTTTCGAGAAGGATTTAGTACGATGGATCTCATCCACACGATAACAAGGCTCATTGAAGTATCGCGAGAGTACAAAAGACCGCTCTGGCCTTTGATTCAATGGAGATGGAAGCAGTCATGGAAGCCCTTGATAGTCAAGGAGTCCCTACTCACTACATAAAGATTCATCGTGAGCTGTACAAGAATTTCACAGTCAAGATATAACCGTTCTACAACGATATTAACGTTGACGTTGAAAGAGGAGTTAGGAAGGCGATACCATCTCGCTAAAAGTTATTTACCGCCACCCTCCAGAACGTCATGCGAACATTGGAAAAGGGATAATATGGGAGTGAAAATCGATGGTCGGCAGTTACATCATCTTCGCTTTTGCTGATGACATCGTCGTTATAACACCAAACATTAGTCAGGCGGAACGTATGTTTGCCGACTTTGATAAAGCCTGTGGAAAGATTGATCTTCGACCAAATCTCACAAAAACGATGTTCATGACGAACGGATTGGTTTTGCATGCCCCCATTCATGCTCAACGGAACATATATCTCCAAGTGCTCCAGTTATGTCTACCTAGGTCGGGAAATCAATATGATGAACGACTTGGCTTCAGAGTTGACCAGAAGGAAACGAGCGACTTGGGGAGCCTTCAAGAGCATCGAGGATGTAGTGAAGAGAACAAAGAACACCCAACTCCGTGCCCACCTTTTCGACTCAACGGTACTTCTTGCGCTAACGTGTGCGTCAGAAACCCGGTCGCTGCATAAGCAGAATGAAGGATCACTCAGCGTTATCGAACGCGCAGTCGATAGGACGATGCTAGGAGTATCCCGTTTCACACAAGTAGGGGATGGGATTTGAAGCTCCGACCTGCGTCAACGATCAAAAATCAAGGATGCCGGTCTGTACGCCAAACAGTCAAAGATAAGGTGGGGGGGACACGTAATGTGTATGAATGACAACCGATGGACAAGAGCCGTTAGTGATTGGATTCCTCGGGATGTCAAACGTAGGAAGACCATCGACCCGATGGTCAGAGTTCTTCACGAAGAAGCCTAGAAGAAAGATATAATGCTCGACGAGTCCCTAACGCGAGCAGAACTCACTGGGCTACTCTTACAACCGAAAGGGAATAATGGAAGATTTACTGGCGCCCGCTCGAGTCACTCGACAATCAACGGGACTACAGGTGATACAGGTAATAAGGCAATGGTAAGTAAGGTTTATAGGTGGAAATTTTATGGCTAAAAGGTGGCCAGATGTTCTTATTGGATTTGCACTCATTTTGTAACTTTCTGCCGTTTTAGTATAATTACGTAGAGGATCCTCCCAACCGTTTACCGCCTCTTCGTGGCTGGGAGGTGGTTCCTGGGTGTCGGACCGCGATGTATAGCGGGGGATTCGTCCACCCGGCAGGGGTTTCCCAAGCTGAGATGGAGTCCGGTGTTTCCATCAGGAAGCCTAGCTAAGAGTACATCAATACCAGGATCCACCACCGTCCTGAGTGTCAAAGTCGCATGGCGGCAAATCTCCCTCTGATCCACAAGGGCTGCGACTGCCCGTGGTAGTGAAAGAGCTGGGGACAGACTTCGGCCAGGGTGACCTCGGGATTCCGGGGAACCACAATGGCTTAACCAGCAAATCTCCGAAAAATCGTGATTATGCCGGAGCCTGCACAACAAGTTAGGACGGGTCGTTCAAATATCAAATAAGTAGGTACGTAGAAGATGAGTTTAAATGAGGTTTCAGCCATGCTTAACTGTACGTGTAGAGAATCACACCAAGGACTTTCCAATTAACAAAGAACAGGAGGGAAAGAAAGCATTGTTCACAATAGACAAAATACACAAAGCGCCTTCTGTCATTGCTCTCGTACAGTGAGTGCTCTTAGAAATTTTGAATATCATAATCTTCAGGAAAAAGTACGGCTCTCCTTACTACCCTGAACACCCGCTGTATGACTGTTTCTCACCAAAAATTTATGGTTGAGGTTGTTCTATTCCAAATACGGCATTCACATGTAACGGTGAGTAGTGTCGTGGATGAAGATTACAGAAGTCGTCCATTTTAGAAGAAGCTGGGTATTCGACAACAGGATAACTTTCTCCTCTAGTCAATCAGTGGAGGAGTTGAGAACTTTACAGTCTTATAGAAGAGTTTTCTTCCTGTCTGCTTAAAAGAAGTGTAGAAATTAATGGAATATTATGTCAAGTTCAAAGTTGTTTAGAGGTGAAGTTGAGGAAAAAAAACTAAGGACAAAATTTTTAAAAGTTGTCGACGCAAATACGACACCCGTAAACACCAACGAAACACTGGGGAGCACCACTAATCTTTTTGGACAAAATCCTGCATTTCACTTGCTTTCGTTCGGGTTTCTTTTTAAGTACGAGTCTCAGAGAAGGAAGAATGAAATGGACATGTTTCGTGTGTTCCAGAAAATTAGAATTTCATCATATTAAAGTAAGGAAACCTATATCTTGTACGTAACTATTTGTAGGATCTAAGAGTCCCTCTCGAAATTAATAAAGTTCAATATGAAATGAGATATGTTGACTTAAAGTTCAATACAACTGTTATTTCCGCTTCATATGACTCCATATGAGGTCATGTCGTTGTTGATGTGGGTGAATGTGAAATAGCGAATAAGTAAAAGAAAACTCTTCATACGTCACAAGTCCGAGCTGTTGACCCAACTTTTGAACTAGTAAATCACGTTATTGGGAACGGAGTGGAAGAGCTTTGTTTTATTGCTGTTTCATTTTTTAGGCATTGTTCGTTTTTTGTGGGGTTGTTCTATAACTTCCAGAGAATCGCTTGTATCATCTGTATCACTTGTAATCTCATCCACCCTTAGAAGAGAACGTCCGTAACATTTACATAGAAGTTGCAGCGATTACATTTCACGTATGGAGCGTTGCGCAGGGGAAGTGAAATCTGTCTTAGACCGTAATTTCCTTCTGATTATTTGCATTCCCTTGTCGTAACGACTTTAACCAACCCCACTATCATCGTCATATAATGACAGTAGTGGAACATTTGTATGGATTGATAGCATTGAAAGATGAATACTTCGCTATAAAAATGAAATATTTCTATGACTCCATAACTATCAGGACTATAACGGTTATAACTATAACAGGAAGCACTATAACGAAAAGATACCAGTAAGCGACGAAATAATACTGGTACGTCCAGTACCGAAACAGGCGTGGGAGTTGTCGAAGCAGAAAATCATCAAAGAGACGAAAATTGGAGAAGGAGCATTTGGTGAAGTGTGGAAGGGAACTCTTAAGCATCTCGGTACCATAACAATACCGGTAGCAATAAAAGTGGTACGTTAAGTCTCCTATCGTTTATGATGGAGTCGTTCTTGAGTGGCGTCGAATATTAGCGATGTTTTTCCTGAATAGGATCAAATGTTAGCTTCAAGAACATCTCCGCCCACATCGATATGCTGCCCAGTAGATTTAGGGCTAACCTAGAGATTAACATTTCTTTCTATAAATCTAAATTTCCCATTAATCTCAATTATTTAGACGATTAACTCGCTAGTTCCCCTCCTCGTTATTCAAATCTACGTTGTTGAACCAAAATAGGCTTATAATATTGCATTAATTCTTATAGCTAGTCGACAATTTGGTAGATTAGAACTCGCGCCTTGAAAAACCGAATCTTTTAAGCTTCTTATGAAACCGGGTTTCAACCACAGAATAAGAAGTTTCATAGAGCGAATATCGCTCTAACCTCGGTAAAACTATCTTTGAACCTATTGTTATAATCACAATTTTAACCTTTTTACTTACTGCCTACTGTTTTTTGACGGCAGGGTATACTGCGAAATATAACTTCAACGAAGCTGAGACATTTGCAAAACTCTGGACCGCAGGTGCCTATGAGTGGGGGACGAACGCGCTATTGTCCTTTCCGGGGAGTAACGCGTTCACCACCACACCATGCGGGTCCTTCGTTTCGCCTGTCTCTCAGCTAGTTCTATCGATCTTTTTTGCCATCAGCAATCACCCGTCAACGGGATTGATCTGGGGGTCCAAATCAGTAATGAACCCAGTTAAGGTGAGGCTAGATAGAACTAGCTGAGAGACAGGCGAATCAAAGGACCCTGCATGGTGTGGTGGTGAACGCGTTACTCCCCGGAAAGGATAATAGCGCGTTCGTTCCCCACCATAGGTACCTGCGGTCCAGAGTTTTGCAAATATCTCAGCTTCGTTGAAGTTATATCTTTGAACCCTTTAGGTTCTCAAGAAGGCTAAATATCAGCTGACTGACGAACATTTGTTTGACAGTCTCGAGCATTTTAATTTATCGATAAGCTTAGACGAGGTTGTTACAAATCGTCATTGAGGATAACGTTTCGGCAACATCATCTTTAGAAGCGCGGTGATTCTAGTAGACTGCTCACAGCAGTTCTTTACGATATTAGTCTTCGTTGTAATGAGAGCAAGTCTTGTCGAGACAGCGGAGCATCACGCGAATGAACTGGGGCAATCCAGCAGCATCCCTTTATACAGGATGGTTCTTGCCAAAGAGTCATATGATGGTCAAATCATTGGCCAGTGAACTCAGTCGCTAAAAAGAATCTTCTGCGTATTTCTGAGCATAGAATAAAGGTTTCCCCAGACGATTCCTCCCGCAAAATCTGTGTTGTAGAAAACACCGATCGATTGCATGAAAGATAGAAAAAGAACTCTGCGCGCAAAAAATAAATCATCAGAAATATATGACACATATACAGCTCATACCAGTCACTAGGCACGGCACGTATGATTGCATAGAATGCACAATGTCGCGAATGTGTTAATGAAGCATAACAACAGGTTGGAAATAAACGATTAGCAAATATCGTTGTGCATAAATTGTTCAGTACTGGTCATAATGTTTATAATTCTAAGAAAAAGAAACACCGGTGCTATATGTGATCCAAAAGGTACAGCGTTAGTGTTCATTTTGGCCGCCCACAAGACTTTTAAAGTAGGCAATTCAGACTAAAATGAGAGAAGAGAATAGACAAGTACTGCAAGAAATGCATAAAGAAGCCCGCCTTATGAGACAATACAAACACGCGTGAGTGACTTCTTCAAGTTACTTAGCATTTAAGGGTAATATTTTTAACACTTTGACAGTCTTAACTGGGTAAGTCATCCAGTGTTTCGTTCTTGCTAATTAACCATAGGATACTGTAGTTCATTGGTTGGAGGTGACCGGGTCCATAAACTGATGCTACACGTGGCTGGGAGGATGAAAATACTAAGCCGATACATCGGAAAGCTATTAAACACGGATCAAATCACCTCCACGATGCTTGATGAAGTCGAGGACGAATCGATTGTTCAAGAACGAGCTCTTTATCACTTTTTTTCCTCTCTGAGCTCATCACCACAAACTTTGAAACGGTCGAATTTAGGAACATTGTCGCTTTTTACGGCATAGTAATAGAGAACGACAACGTCATGATCGTGATGGAACTGGTGAAAGGCGGTGGACTCCACCAATATCTGAAAAATAACCCCGTAAGTGATATCTTTCAAAACAGGAACTGTCCACACCAAATTTGACATTTATGGGAGTCGATCGTAACGAATAATAGAAGAAAGGCCTATCCAAAATGATTTCATAACAAAAGAAACGAGATGACGAAAATTGCAATGACAATGACATGTCCTTAGCACAAATAAATTCTTGATAACCAGGATCCTTGAGGAATTTCTTGAAGAAGAGTGTTGAGCTACCACCCCAAACCTTTATGTACATAAATCTTCAAATGTCATTTGTATTATAATACTAATTTGGGCAAAATAAGAAGACTCTAACAAAGAAAGTTCAATACTTCCAACATAAGTGCAGCGACCGCCCACCCTGAAGATGAATTCGTGGACAGCAATGTGCCTAACAAATCCCTTTCGGTCTAATACGTTGGTTCTTAAACAAGTAGATCAAAAATACGAATAAAGAAGGGATCCAAGTGGCTTTGTCATTTCTCTTTTCCAAACTTTGTCGTCGAACTTCGTGAGTGATTCCGGTTAGGAAATATGTGGGCATATCCTCAACAAGCAGTGACAAAATAGCAACATAACCGAATTTCACTGGTGCGAGAAAAAGCCGCCAGTATGAAAGCGTTGAGAGGCAAAGTATTGAAGAATAATGATCGTTCTTGTCGAGGTTTAACGAAAGTTCTTCTTTAAAGACACTGGCTTGATACATCAGCAGGCTATCCCAAGCCATTGTATGAGTTAGATATGAGTCAAGTGACGTCTGCGATCCCACAAATGGAGTCGAGGGAGTGGTGCACACCTAGAGGATTGGTCAACGCCATGTGCTTCGCAGTTTAGTTCTATCCAAATTTAGATGATGCAGGATATAAACTAATTTAATTAACGACGTCAACATATCAAGCTGTTTCTTGACGCACACCTAATGACAACTTTATGGGAGTTACCCTCTCAAAGTAATGGGTTGTGAGCCTTCAGATTTTCAGATAGGCATCGCTGATCGTTGCTCGTACGCATTTGATGTGTCTCTGGGTTTGTACTACCTCCATAGTAAAGGCTGCATGCACAGGTTAGTTCAGATCAGTGCCCATTCCATTTCAAGGCATACTTATAAGGATTTGTAGTGTTCTGTTCTCGGAACGTCAAGTTACATTAAGCACCTTAATACAATCAATATTGTAGAATCAGGCTTTCGAACCTTCTTTTATCGAATCCAATGATTCGTTCGATTCCTGAACACCAAAAAAGTTTAAGAAAAGTGCTGTAATTCGTTAAATTTCAGAGATTTGGCATGCCGAAATTGCTTAATAGATAGTCAGAAGAATATTGTGAAAATATCTGATTTCGGTTTATCAAAGCAAGCAGAAAAAACACGTGATAGAAACAACAGAGCGGATCCCTGTAAGATGGTAACGTTTAGATGGGTTACCTTACTCCAGCATGAAAAAGCATCGTATTCGAAATCATTTGAAAGCGAACCTCACATTGAAATATCGTAAAAAGTCACCTTTATAACTAATACTAAACCGACAACGATTTACTGCAAGGAACAATGTAGTTATTGCTCATGTTCGACAGGAAGACTGAATTGAATCGCTGTTTCACCTCTTTCTTCCTGTTCCAGTCAGTTCTTAGAAACTGAACAAATCAACTGAAGCTTGTTCCTCTTATTCAACGACCTGGCGAAACACGAGAGATAAATTGCCCTCTAATTATTCTCAAAAAATTTGGAACGACATACACTATGCGTTTCATTTTTGATTTTTGGTTGTCCAAACTTTTCTGTAGTATTGTTGTATCAAATTGGTAGTCTCCTTGCATTATCCTTTCATCATGATATACCTGGTGTGATTTAAGAAGAGCTATTTTGTACACATCATAATCCACACAAAACTCTTTTTCAAAATGAGTCCAGCCACCTCTATAGTGCTCGCGCCAGCTTGCTAACTACGTAAACAGAGTAGCACTCAGACTGTTGCATAGTACATAGGATATACCTCTCGGCGTTGATTAATCCCTGAGGGACGTGCCATGCACTCTACTTCATTAAAGATCGTTTCGAGGTCACTGAATGCATATTTGGCCTTTGCAATGAATCGCGGTGGCCTACCGATGTAGTGGGCCAGTGCTGTTCTCCTCGCAACAAACCTGGTACCAATCTGACGATCTCGGAAGGATGGAAGGCTCGGTGGGTCTAGCGTGCTGGGACCGATCCCATATGTACTGCAGGGCGCCTCTGACCACTGCGACGCGCCCATAGCATAGTACTGGGATATCTCTGCTCTAGATCTACGTTAAAATTCAGTAAGTAGGAACATCTAATCTCCAAGATATTGGAGACTTGCCATGATTCCGAATTCATTAATTTTTTAGCTTGTGGTGCTCGGACGTATAGCCTACATGGCAACTTGCAGTTGCATACTATTGTTTAATATCAGTGTTGCTGTCCTCCAATGAAGTCAAGTGCCTATCTGTCAACCCCTAGATTGATGCATAGGTTTGTTCACCCCAAGCTCAGGATCGAACAAGCGAGTGTATATCAATGCACAGAAGGGCACGTCTAACCACCGCACTACAAATGCTCCTAGTAACCACGATAAGGTCACAAGTTTTTAAGAAGAGTCGTATGACGTAAATGTACTATAGGTAGTCACCAAAATTCCAGTTTGTAAAAGGACTAGCGATCACAGAATCACGTTTATCAATGTCTTCGTATACCGCTTACGTTTGCAGGCACTATAGGTCCTCGACACTCTCACAAGTACCCACTACTGTTGTAGATGTGATTCTCTGCGAACAATTACCCTGCGCAATTTACAATTTCTTTAATTTTCCCAACTTTCTCTTTCTGCGATAATGACTGCAGCAGTATGAACGGATCATCACATTGTTACATTGGTTACATTTAGTGCTCATGTGCTTAGTACGTATTATTCCATCAGATATACAGTTACGATATCTTAGTGATTCAACATAGTAGCCAATAAAGCGGTTCAATTTTCGCCTGCTAGTGGAGTCTAGTTCGAGATCTGAATTGTTATCCGTCTTCGAGGGTTGCGTGTGGCGCATTGGTCGTAGGCGCCCTGCAATACACACGTGGAATCGATCCACGCTCCCATGGCCCACCAAGGCTTCCATCCTTCCAGGGTCGACAAATTGGAACCAGACTTTTCTGGGAGGATAGCAGCACTGGCTCCATACATCGGCAAGCCACTGCGAGTCATTATAAAGGCCAGATATGCATTCAATCACCTCCAACGATACTTAATGCAGTCGAATGCATGGTGCATCCCTCAGGGATTGATCAACGTCGAGAGCTTTATTCCTTTTTGTAGGTCTTTGAGATATCGTTCGAATGATCGCAGAAAAAAGCTGCGTCGAAACCCAGAAATTATTTCTTCGATCCATAAAGGTCGACAAATGTTGTAGTGCCTTCTGAACTCACTAGCATGGCACCTTGGGATTCTAGGGAGAACTAAAAGTCTGCTTGAACTAGATCGTAGCTGATTTGGATCTTCAAGTTGTCAGAGTAATTATCTGGACAATCTTATAATAGAGTAGATCTTCATGACTTTACAGAGTGGACCATCTAGTTTGGTGCAGTCATTATTTGACAACTCTCTCAATTCTTATACTCGTCACCCTATCATCTTTTCTACAAAATAAAAAAAACAGTGGTGCTGAGACATTTGAAAAACTAGGGACCCGGGTTAGACTCGAGACCTACCACTATCCTTTCCGGTAGCTCATATCTTAGCAACTGCACCACTGATGTCCCTGCTTTGACTTTTTCTGAGCCAGTTTTTTACCCTAAAGGTTGCATCAGCAATCACCTGTCAACAGGAACGGTTTGAGGAGCGCAAATCGGCACTAAACCCAGTTAAGCGGAAATAGCAGTTGAAACCACAATGTTTAACCTTTCATTTACAGCCTATTAAAATTTTTTTAGTCGCCGGTTAGGATATGGCTTGGGGTTCGAGTTTTGCAAACATCGAAGCATCACTGTGATTGTCACATAGCACCCTGCCATGAAAAAAATTATTAGGCAGCGAATAAAAAAGTTAAACACTTAGAAAAATCAAATCAGAGTGAAAACAAATTTGACCGTTTGCAAGAATCTTAATTTTGACGGTTGCTTTTGAACACTCATCTCAATCAGTTCACTTAAATTATAGTCAATAGAAGTGCCAAACAGCATACATTTACTTCCATAGAAAAAACACAATACAATACAACAGTAGCTGACGTTTCGGCAGTATCGCCTTCTTCAGAGCCTGGAAGGGTATACTGACATACAATTTACTAGGCCAAACGCTTCAATGACACTTACAAAAGACGAAAAACTCTATGGTAATTACATGGTCTCGAAAAAAAACTCACCGCTTTTTTACGTGCCTTCCCATGAGGAAGATTAGAACGGCTGATTGTAGTCGCATATGGTTGATGACTGCACCATCCCACATCAGAAATTGGTGCGAACATACGGGGGGTCAGGTCGCTTATGACCTCTCGTATAAAGAAGGCGATACTGCCGAAACGTCAGCTACTGTTGTATTGTACTGTGTTTTTCTATGGAAGTAAATGTATGCTGTTTAACAACCTCGCGATTGCTGAACAAAAAAACGACGCATTCATATTCCAATGCCGAGGTTAATAGAAAGTCGATCCTGAGAAGTGCCAAATTCAAATTTCAGGAGAAAAAAGCTATTCCATCCTGTTTTTAAGGCAAGCTCCAGAAGTAATATCGAAATTCGTCTATACTCGAGAATGTGATGTTTACTCTTACGGGATACTCGTGTGGGAAATATTCAACGACGGAAAAGTACCTTTCGAGGAACACTCAAATAGAACAGTTCGGCAACGGGTTAGACATAGTTTTCACCAATAAAAATGAAAAAGAAAATCGTACACGCATAAGTAGTTTCTTTTCTGAATGATTAGCTCGTTTGCAATGGTGTGTGACTTATTGCAGTTATCTGACCCGAAGTTTCGGCCACCAATATCAAAAGAATGGCCTGACGAAATTCGAATTATTGTTGCGGCTTGTTGGTTAGCAGATCCTCGACGAAGACCCGTTATGAAAGATGTAGCCTGGGTTCTGAAAAAGTTTATTCGTCATAAGTGAGAACTTCAAGTTATTTGGCTTTTTTTCTAGACTTGCAATATTCTACCTAATGAATTCCTTTACTTAGTTAAATCCTGGTTAACTAATGAGCTCAATTTCTTAAAAAATACTTGCTCTGATTGAGTTAGTGAAAAGTACGTGCATTAAATACGGTCGAATATTCAACAATAGTTGACTGTAATTTCCCTCGAGGCTTTACTTTCTGAAGTTGGCGAAGAAATTTCCGTTACTACCCAGTGGCTGTGCGCATGAGGAAACATTTCTGCTGGTATGGCCTATAATGAGAAGAAGAACACTTTTCTTTTCGGTAAACCGATGGCCGACGCAAGGAGCATTATTTCTAATTTCCCACATAACAGCTCTTCTGTGATAAGCTTGTCAAATTCTCAAATCTAACAAATCATATTTCGTTGTCGCCCGATGGTAAGATGTCATCATGACGTAGATAAATAGAAAAAAACCTTCCGTGATTTCAATGGGCGCGATATTCCACTAACATTCTTAATTCCTTGAACCTCAGACAGTACGAATCCCGAGGATGTTGGTTGCAAGGCTGCGGTGCACGTCCATTGATAGCCAATTAGTAAAAATGGAGCACAACTCATTTTTCACTTCTTTTCACAGGTAGACTCAGAGGAGATTGCTGTTCTCTGCCGTGTTTCACTGATATACAGCATTTCTATTATATAGATATATTCATGCATGAATGCTTCGGTGTGCCCGAGTATATGGAAATCACACTGTGCAATTAGTTCATCCAAATGTCTGCAATCAATGACTTGGCCTAAATTCACGGGAGATTATGTGGAGTCGCCTTCAAGAAATAAACTCCTACACTACTCTGAGATGGCACAGCAATCTAGGAAGAGTATTTCCAGCCTCCACGACAGTCTGGAAAATTATCAGGCAGTTAACCTTTGATTTACCGACGATGATTTTATTATTAGGCATTAGTCAGCTAGAACAAAGCAAGGCCATTTTACGACAAAGCTTGTGCACAAATTGATCTCCACTTCAACGCCAGGTAAACGATGTTGAGAAATAGGTTTGATTTGAATGTTTCACTCACGTCAAAGAAAGTAGAATTCTTGAATGTTTTAGTTGTGACCACTTGGGCTGTGGAGTCAAAAAGATGAGTGACACACTTCTTGACACTTGACACTTGAACAACCCGTCCTCACTGGTTGTGCGGGCCCCAGCATAATCACCATTCATCGGAGATTTGCTGGTTAAACCATTGTGGTTCCCTGGAATCCCGAGGTCAGTCTGGCCAAATTCTGCCCTAGGTCTTTACCACCACAGGCAGTCGCAGCCCTTGTGGATCAGAGGGAGATTTGCCACCATCCGACTTTGATACTAGGACGGTGGCGGATCCTGGTATTGGTTTACTCTTAGCTAGGCTTCCTGAAGAAAACGCAGGACTCCTTCTCAGCTTGGGAGACCCTGCTGGGAGACGAATCCTCCCCCTGTACATTGCAGTCCGACACTCAGGAACACCTCTCAGCCACGATGAGGCGGTAAACCGATGCGAGGTGACACACTTCTAGTGCTGAGAAAGAAGAAGTGAAAACGCCGGATTTCGTATGCACCTTTCCGGCTCTACGATTTTTCGTGCTTTTAATTATCTGCATTTATTTTGCATTACCCGTCATTACATCTACTGTGCAGATCCCAGTACTTCCTGCATTCGATTCGTTTCCTCGCATCCAACATCCAGAACGGTTTTCGAACATCTCACGCGTTGTTACAGCTGCTGCTAGAGAACTTCGTTTTCTTTATAAATGTCGCAGAATGCTGGTCGAACCGATTTTGCTGGCAATCCTGGAGATAGCCGAAGTGGAAAGTTCGCACGTAGGCTGGAGAAGATTGTGGGGTGAGGGGGTACAAGCAGCACCTTGGTAGTAGGGAAGATATATATATATATATATATATACAGCTCCCAACGGTCTACTACGTCATGGTGGATGTGAGGTGTTCCTGGGTGTTGAGTTGCGATGTACAGCGGGGGATTAATCTCCCTAGCAGGGTCTCCTAAACTGAGGAGTCCGTCGTTTCCATCAGGAAGACCAGTTACGAGTAAACCAATACCAGGATCCACCACTCTCCTGGTATTAAAGTCGCATGGTGGCAAATCACCCTCTGATCCGCAAGGGCGGCGAGTGCCTGTGGTGGTGACGACCTGGGGCAGACTTCGGCCAAGCTGACCTCGCGACTCCGGGGAAACACAACGGCTAAGCCAACAGAACTCCGTAAAATGGAGAATATGCTGAGACCCGCACATACCAGACAAGTCTCGTATCAATTTGCCAAGCCCGAAGGGACAGAAGCTTTAGTGAGCCTGGTGCGCGGGATCGAATCCATATGTATTACAGGGCACCTTCAGCCACTGCGCTATATGCGCCCACATTAGGGGTCATAAGATGCAAAAATAATGACCACCTTCAACTTTAAGACCGCAAATCTCAGTTTGTAGGAATTTTGTTAAAGCCACTAATAAAAGCTGCGCTCAACAAACCTTGCTTACGGGATGAAGGTCCTCTTGTCATACCAAGATGGAGTTCTGATTTCTTAGAGCTCTTGACAAATATTTATTCCACTTTATTGCTTCGAGGCTCATTTTTCTAAAACGAAAGGAAATGAACACACAGCATCCCATCCAGCACGACAAGATGGTGTTTTCCAATGTGTGATTTATGTTTGACGCGGTCGCTCTTTCGTAGGCAGTTTTAAAAACTCTAATTTCTATCAATTTTTAGACGTTTTTAATCTAGACATATTTAAATTTGAAAGAACACTATAAAAATTATATATGCAACTATTAACGCGATGAAGAAAATCTCCTCAATAACTCTACATAGTTCCGAACTTCTCAAAAACTCCAGAGATTGAGAAATCATGTTCAGGTATCGAGGAACCAGCTTCTTCGAGAAAAGGTTAAACAGTTCGAGCGCTCTTTAGACGTTGGTAAATGCCACATGAGCAAAATGTAAACCGAGGGTTAAAGTAAAAGGGGCGATATCTCAATAAATCAAGGATTAATCGCAGCGATCGTAACGAAGAAGAAAAGAAAGTTGAAATTGCCAAATAAAGAGCTGTAGAAATTTTCGTAAGATTTTCCTCAGCGAAAAAGTACTGTTTCGCACAACAGTTTTCCCAGTTTTTCTTAAACTCCACAAAATACGCTAATCAGTGTTTTCTCAGTCGATCTCAGAACATTTCAGTATTCCTGAGGATAATCTGAACAAAGCACCGCCTATAGCTGCAAATGTAAATACAGCTCCTCAAAGTTCAAATTCCGCAAGAGTGAAGAAAAAGAAAGAGATGCCTCCTCCAGGAAAATCCGAGTGCGTTACTTTGTGAAGCATTGGAGACCAATCTCCTTTACTAAGAATTCTAAACTTTTGGTTTGCAGAGTAGATCAGACAGCAAAAAGTTATCAAGACAGGAAATTATGAAAAAGGTTCGTTCATTTTTGCAGAACTATGAGTGAACACACAAATTCACCTAATTGGTTCGTTTTTTTCCTTCGAACATCAGAAGATTCCGACTTTAACTTCACAGTAAGCGAACGCTTCCAGCTTTTGCTCAACTAATAGATAATCTAGATAGGAGACCTAGGCAAAGGAAAAGTTAAATATCGTGCACCCACTGCACCACATCCATATCCATATCCTCGTTGAGATGTATAAGATGAATAACACAGGTAAACAGGATAAACTCTATTATCCCTGTTTTCCTCGAGAATAATATCGTCGTACAAGCGCGATCAAGTCCACCCATCATTCTACCAAAATAAGTACCTGCTCGTTGATACCAAGCTGCGTAACCTAAGTTCATCGCTTCTAAATCTGTGTTTAAATCGTTGCACCACTTTTCCGTAACGGTGCTCTTGTCATTTGGAAAACGTTTTTTCTTTGCCTCAATTATTCTCTAATGATTTGTTCTTTCGTTTACAGGCAGTAAGACGAAGATCACGGATGGAACTTCCACGTAAAAAATAACTGAACCTAACGTGTACAACGTGCAACAAAAAGACAATACGGCATCAAATTACGATTTCAATATTATACATTGTTTTTGCCACCATTATTACAAGTTCACTTACCGATAAATTTTCGAAAACTTCCCTGTCTCTTTTAGGAATTCTTGGTATTGACTGCATCTGTGGCTCGTTGACAAATTAGCATCCCATAGATTGTTGCAAAACGACTAGATTCCAAATGCTGCTGTAGCACTAACTGCTGCAAAACCACGTGCCCACCTAGACACCAGTTGAGTGGCTTATGTTCTAGTTCAATCTGATATAATTACTTAAGTCGTATTTATATGACCCGATCCACGGATCTCCGATAGAGGGATCTCATGCCAATTGATCGCGATGTAACGGGGTGCGTCCACTGGTGGCGAACAGGGTGTTAATTGCGGTCGGAGCCATTATAGGCTGCCTAATTCGCAAACGACTAAGGTGTACCTAGAATGCACGCACAATTTCACCCAAGTTCTTGGTAGAAGACTTGATCATGCAGGCAAGAAGAATAAGGTGCGATGTAATCGGAGTGGTTGAGAAAGGAAAACGTCACCCACCCATTCAATGCAGTCTATGACACCGAAGAGCTGCTCAGTAGAGAAGCCGGCGGCGTCGGCGTTCTCGTCAACACGAGTTTGTCCATAAACATCGATTCATTCGAACAGCTTACAACCCGAATCGGACCTTTACGATTAAAAAGATGTGGATCAATACCGATTTTGACAATCTTCGTCGTTTACGCGCCGACATCAAACTATGACGAAGGCGAAATCGAAGCGTTCTATATAGACTTGGAGAAGTTGTACAGAGAAGACTATACATTCTTCAAGGTCATCATTGGAGATTTTATCACTAAAACTGGACAGAGAAAAACGTCTGAAGAATGTCACCTTGGTACCGAAGGATTAGAATGGAACGGGCAGAGTGAGCAGCTGTCTGAGTTTATCACGAGGATCAAGAGCATTTATGGTTGACGAACTCTGCTGGTCTCCTTCTTCTGCTTAATTCCACCTTCATGTGGTTCTCCATGTTCATTCAACGTCCACATACGAAGAGGTTTCTGTTATCACAGAACCATGTAGTTTGATCTGATCGTCTTCGCACCACGGCTTTTTCATGAACTGGGAATTCTTGCGATCTATGCATATCCGATCTTTTTTCCCACTTCGTTGAGCTCATCGATCATCGTCTCTTCTTCTCTACTTCTTTGGTTCTTCTTGAGAAAATGACAATGTCGTCGGATAAATGGAGATGTGATAGGAATTTTCCAACAATACGTCTGCCTTTCTCGTCCCAATCGAGTGACTTCATTATCAACTACAGTGCCGCAGTAAACAACTTTGGCCATATAGTGTAGCTTTGCCGAACCCCTTTTCTTATGAGTATGGTAAGAGGTCGATGGAAACGCTGTGTTTCCATAATGCAGTTCCCATTGCAGTCGTATAGTGTTCTTATTTACGACGGGTCCACTCCTTGGTCGGCGAGCGCTGATAGGATTACATACGTTTCGACACCGTTCGATGCTTTTTCATAGTTGACAGAATCAGGAATAGGATCAAGCTGTATTCCCGACAAACATCAATGACCCTGTTCACAGTTTGGATGTCGTCCATGTATTAAAAACCCTGTTGAAATCTTGCTCGCTCGAATAGTTGCGCCTCACTCAATGTCGTTGATACACTCGACAGGGTGATCTTCGTGAACAGCTTGTAGAATACACTCAGCAAGCTTATCTGAGGAGAGCAACAAAGTTCCCTTCGGTTACCTTTTTGGATCCATGTGGCCTTCCGAAAAAAAGACCTTGCCATCAGGAATAAGGGTTGAGAATGAAAGTTTGAGTAAAACCATTCGTTATCAATTTCACATGACGTGATGTGGTATAAATCTCATTACCGTTGATCACTTAGAATCGCGTTGATACATGTGCAATTTTTTTGTAAAGGTTCAAGCTGCTCTCAACATTGTTCTTTTGCCTGCATTGTTATAAGTCTTTCCGCATGAATTTCGAATAAAGTCTGTTATCAGCTGCACTTGGTGTTGGAGTGAATCTAGCTTCAATTTTTTTTTAATCCTCTTGGCTCGGTGGTGATAAAAATGCCATCCAAACTTCTTGATTAGAATACTCAAGCACTCTTCAAGTCAATCCACAAATTGCTTGTTGTACTTGATCGGCTGTTCCTTGATCTGCCATGCATAAGGGGTAACGACTTCCAAAGCCCTCCTGCCATGCGCAACTTTACCTTTTATTTTTGCGACGGCAATTCTTTTTCATTCTGCACTTGAATCGAAGCTTTGAACAGAGACGACGGCGATTGATTCAGCACAGGATGGTGGCTTTATGGAAATATCAAGGAGGCACTGTTTTGTTTGTAAGAAAGTTCTTCCCATCCATCACAAAATCTATCGACTGTGTATCGACATATATTGGTTCTTTCTAATACCATAGTAGAAATTCTCACAAGAAATTTGTGGAAGGATTTTTTCCCAGTAGACCAATTTCTCCTACCATACATAGAACGAGACAATTCATCCTCACCAGCTGCTCAGGTTGATGAGTAGTAGCTTGCGACACCAACTCTTTACAGAAGAGGGGAATGACGACGAAAGCATGACCAAGCGACGTGCCGTCCCATACGACTCGAAGAGATGGCATTGGTAGACGTCCCAGGAATTCTACTACTGATAGTAACGGCTTCGTTGTATAATCTATGTGTTGTGGCATTTTTTGGTTTATGTTGGTTACAGTGCTATCACGTGTTATTTTATGTGATATGTGGCCTCATCAATGGCATGGCGTTAGCCTTTGGCTATTCTAGATGCAGTGCAGAATCTAGATCCCGAGCAAAAAGCAATCTCCATGATGTGCTGTGTGCATACTATCCCAATCCACTTGAAATGAGGTTCCTAAGAAACCGAGATTACAAACATTCAACTCAGTGAGTACCCTACACCCAAACGAGATGGAATGAAGCACCCAATGTATGCGCTACTGAGAATGGTTCATTGTTAGTTGAGCTATTATGCTCTCTGGGGTACCAAGATGACCTACTTTCAGGTGGGAAAAGAATTGCTGCCCAGCCAAATCAGAGATAAACCGTTGCGTTCCCACTAATTTTCTACCTATATGGCTGTGATGCCACTGGTTTGCTACTACATGGCATTCAGAAAGAAAAACGTCAAAGTCTCTTCCTGGACCTGCCGTGGATGAATTCCCAACCCTGACAAAGCCGAAAATGACGCCACATCACTAGTTAGTTTCAACCCGTTTATTGAGATGTACGGTCTGTTTAAAAAGGAAATCTTCATCGCTCAGTTCAAATGTACATAGCTATCAAATGACAGGCACTAATGAAAACCATACAATGAAAAAGAGTTTACAGTGTGTGTTCAATCATAGTTGATTACCGTGAACAGACTGTCGTTACACGTACGTCGGCCATGTTTGTTCCATCGGCAATGAACTGCCCCTATAGTGTACCCGTCACAGTGAAGTATAGCCTAATGATTATAAGACCTCCAAAGAAGATATAATGCAGTAGCGCAAAGTCAACTGTAAATGTAGAAGAGATATTTATTTATACGTTCTTATGAAATGATCTTGTTGAGCTGATGTGAGGCTGGCATAAGTTCTAGTTGTTATATTTCAAAAACCGACTTTCTATGAGCCTGGGCATAAACAATCGATATACTTATTTCCTAGTCCCACTCGTAACAACACGGCTCTGTGGAAAGCGAAAATCGCCGAAACATCAAGCATCGACCAACAACAATAATAACATCTTTGCCAACCTCGCATCAGCTCAGCAAGATCAGTTCATAAAGACACACAAATAAATATATCGATTATTTATGTCCAGGTTTATAGAAAGTCGGTCTTCTTGGTTATAATTAAAAAGTTAAAAAGACGATGGATTTGATGGAATGTAGGAAGTAATCTAATGATTGCACTTTGGAGTGCTTCATTCTTCAGAATTTAAACTGATTGCTTTCCTATCAATCAATATTTGCTCGCAGTTACATGGTGTTTTGAAAACTTCACAATATTCTGAGTAATAGCTTGAACTTCTTAGATAGTATGAGTTGTAAATCAACTTACAGTTCAGATTTGTTACATATTATGTTGGGACTATATCTACTTACTTGGATGGCCCGTCCTCACTGGTTAAGCGCTGTTCTAGCCATGGCGGTTCCCTGGAGTCCCGAAGTTCAGCCAGGCCAAAGTCTGCACCAGGTCGTCACTACCACAGGTGGTCGCCACCCTTGTGGATCAGAAGGAGCCACCATGCGACTAGTTTGATACCAGGACAGTGGTGGATCTTGGTATTGGTTTACTCTTAGCTGGGCTTCCTGATGGAAACGCTGGACTCCTTCCCGCTGTACGTCGCAGTGCGATACCCCAGGAATACCTCCCAGCCACCATGAAGCGGTAAAACGTTGGGAGGTGTTATGACTATGCAAAAGAAGAGACATGAACAACAGAAAGGATGCAGATTTTACATGCAATTTGCGTTATATTCCACCACTTAGATGTATCGACCCTTTTCACTGGAAGTGAACCTATAGTAGTAAAAATAACGTCAGATCAAACTCATTAGCCTATGTTTGTATATATGGAGTGAAAACATTCATACTTGAGAAGAAAAGGACCTTGTTCTACTCAACCGTAACCAAAAGCACCTCAACAGCAGATACCAAGAGAGAATATTCCTTGTAAAATCAACGAAAACTAGCAAAAATAAATCACCACGAGAGTTGCGTGAGATTTTCCTCTGGTACCCTTCTGACACTACTCGCAATCCACCTTCACAAGTTTATTTAAGATTCGATACTATGTAACCATTTCAATAGATCAACATAAAAAGATATATCATAATAGATAAAAAAAAGCGCCCCTGCACCAACCGAATAGAAGACAAAAACCATTTCACCTTCGGGAAATTCAAAAACTGTACTAAATCCAAACTGACGGAGTAAACTTCGGCTAGTACATTTCACTCAATTCCAAATAAAAGAATATCAGCAGAAAGCAAAAACAAACGAATGAGTTGTCCTGAATTCAAAAGAGCTGTGTCGTCTGTAGTTCCTCATTAATACCGAAGTAGTAGGAGTTATAATGCTGTTTCTTAAACACCTTACCACGGACCGATCTTCCCCTGAAAAGGTAGGGAGGAAAAACGCTCAAACTCGGTAAAAATGGACATTTTAACTATTTCCAAAGAAGATTAATAGCACATTTAGTACACATTGGTAAAGTTAACGTATAAGAAACCCATTACACTTAGTAGTGAAACTCTTTACTAAAGAATAAATACTGGAATGATAGTGCGTAGGGTGAAAATAGTGTGCTATGTCCACACACCTCCAAGTTCCCAGCAGAAGTCGTTGAAATTGGAAAAAGAAATAAGAATCGTAGAGAACCTTCTTGTTAAGGTACGGGCCGTGTCACAACGACCGTCCTAATCCGTTGCAACAGATTGAACATGCTTCTGCGGCTTAGGCTTAGATTTAATGGTCCTGTTAGCTCTCGATGCGTTGTAGGACTCAAACGCATCATTCAACTTAAAACAACAATAGAACGAATGGATTTGAGAGGAATGAGTTCCTTAGCAAATTGAACGGCAAACTGAACTCACACGATCAAGCAGATGGTCAAAACCAGAGGTTTTCAACGACATCATGACGTCTTCTACAGTCACTATCTTCCTCTTCTTTGAAGAAACATAGTCTTCAGCTTGCGATAGAATATACAAAATGAAGACTACACATGCGCGCATCATATACGTACGAGCATCCTAAACATAATTGACCATAGACCATTCCACTAACTTGACAAAAAAAAAGGACAATGAGAAGAAAAAACCTTCGATATGGCTGCACCATCAGGCAAACCTGACTTCATAACACGGCCCAGAACAGCCACTGGGAGTCGGAGCTCATCGATTTTTGGATCACTCATCGTTAACTTTAAAGTCGACCTAAATAGGGAAGAAAATTCAAGTAATAAAATCCTAGCTACATTTTTATAACCAAGAATTCTAACAAGTATAACATTGAGACCCATGAAAGAAACAAAAAACACCAAGCACAGGATAAGCCGGCGCTGCAAGGCAGTTGAAATTCGATTTTCGCGCCTTAACTGCACTACCTGTACGCGACGTACGCAATTACGTCGTTTTGCCGCTTGTTGACCATTTTAGGCGAGAATGCGCAAGAACGGGTTTCTTCTATCCTCGGCATTGTTCAGTAAGTTAATGTTTCGTAATCAAACAGACACAAGGTTGTTAATTGTTAACAACAAGATTTATCGAATACTGCTTGATGTTCCAGCAGTTTCTCCTACTTCAGAGCCTGGAAAGGTCAAATTAACATTCAATCCGGTCGGACAAACTTTCATAACCTCAGCAGGGTCTGAAGAAGGCGAAACCGCTGAAACGTCAACTGTCATAAATTAATAAATGCTGTGATAAGAATCGCGTGTTTGTTCATCAACAAAGCAGCTAACATTACTCTTTCCGGGGGCCAATGCGTTCACCACCACACCATGCCGGTCCTTCGTTTCGCGTCTCTCTGAGCTAGTTCTATCGATCAGTGCTATCAGCAATCACCCGTCAACGAGATTGATCTGGGGGAGCCCAAATCGGCATTAAGCCCAGTTAAGCTGAGGCTGTGGTTGAAATCACAATGCTGACTTTTTTTTATTTGCTGCCTATTGTAAATTTACAGGTAAAGGGTCGAGGTTAAAAGAAAGTCAGTGCTGGGATAGTCTTACTTATTTTTTAAATGGCCAATCGGTTGAAGGACATTGATGAACACGTGCTTTTTGAAAGGATAGCTGCCTCACAACAAACAGCAGTTTCACTGACTTTGGGTATGCACGTACAGTACAATTACATATATACAAGTTTTTTTTCGTGATTCACCATCTTATCGTTATCGCTGAGTATTTATGGAAACAACCGCTACATTTTAGTGGCCTTACCAGCAACAAGGGCGAGTGTGGCGCAGTGGTCTGAGGCGCCCTGCGACACACACGTGGTATCGATCCCCGCGCCCATGGCCCACCAAGCCTTCCATCCCTCCGCGGTCGGCAAATTGGTACTAGACTTGTCCAAGAGGATAGCAGCACTGGCTCGATACATCGGCAAGCCACCCGGAGTTATTGTAAAGGCCAGATATGCATTCGGTGACCTCCAAACGATGATAGTGAAGTCGAATGCATGGCGCATCCCCTCAGGGATCGATCAACGCGGAGAGCTTTGTCATTTTATTTTTTACCAGCAACAATTTCAAGCCTCAGTCGTGGCGAACCAACTCGCCTGCAAGTCATTTGTAAACTTTCAGCTTGAAATTGCTGGGTTTCTTGAACTCTTACCAACATCTATAGTAATGACTCTATCGATTTAACAGAAAAAGTGCAGCAAAAAGAAGGTAGAAGAACCGCCGATATAAAACCGGTTATATAATAGCGTCCGCTGTACCTTATCCACTAGATACGAGTCATATATGACTCGTATAGCTGTTTGTATAACATCATGGCAGAATTTCGATCTCACTGAAAATTTTTTGATTAGACAAGTCTTCTTTCCCTGGAATCATGACAAGCCTATTAAAGTACTAATAGAATGTCAGTGCTTGCCAGCTATTGCCTGTGCAGTTAACACGTCAGTGATTCCTGGCAATGATTAATGGGACTGCTATGCATAAATGTCTTCTGAGCTTCGCAGTCTAAGCCTGGTTAATGAACCGCCCACTGCACATAGCAGGTTGCTACGCTGGAAAAGCCGCAACCACAATAGGGCGGTGAACTTCTGGGGATCCCCTTGGAATTAGAGACTGCGGTGAAGACACAAATTCTATTTCGCTCAAAGGAAACGATCTAGTCTGGGACACGATGAAATGCTTCAATTGTGGTCGCTGGTCTCAAAATTGAAGCAAAGAGCGGGAAAATTTTCGATTATTAGAAAGTGAGTGTTTTGAATCCACTTTTCGATCGAAACACTGAAATAACTTCATGAAAAGAGATTGTTTTCATAATGGTTTATCTCCTCTTTCTAATTCCGCACCTCTCCACACCAGAAGATTTCTCGCAGTCACAGCAATACCACCATCTCACAGGTCACCTTAATAACGGCATTCTTGAATCCCCGGAACACAACGTTTGTTGTTTTCTGTTTGGCGTTCGTTTTCTTTCAGAACACTCTGCCATTCATATTCGATTAACCTTGTCATACTTAACAAAAACTGGATTACTCTCGTTGGAGATATGATTTCAAAACATTTTTTCGACGTTCACGTAAAAGCGGAAATCCTACGGTGTTCTGTTCCCGTAGTTGGTTGCTATGGAACAGAAATTTTCTCCATAACTTCTTCCTTTGTCAAATATAGGAATACCTGTGATTTCTGGATCTGTTCAATGTTTTTAGATGTTTAAGTAGAGCTTGAAATATTAGGTTGGCAGTTACTGTGTTTTCGATAAGCTAATATGGAGGTGCTATCTCTACGTAAATTCCACGAGTTCAAACTTTTCTACGGATTTCACCTTGTTCAGGCTCTCACAAGAACTTCCAACCAACTCGACTAAATAGTTCGATGGCAGTGGAAAAGTGAAGGATTCGAATGTGAGCAAATTTTTACTGTCTTCTTTTTGTCGTCGCCTTTTCCATACGACTACATGCACCGAGTATAGAATAAGAAACCTTCCCGTCACAGATTAAGGAACGTGCCTAAGCTGTGGGGCTATGTTGCGCATAATCACCTCTGCTGTTTATTTTCGGATTTTTGGAGAAAAGCCTAAACACCTATAGCCTCTTACAAGCTGGGGTTATGGTTTCCTATTCTAGGAATTACTGTCATTGAACATTTGCGATATCGATAGGCTGGCGGCTACCCTCTACAAGTGTCTTCATGTCACATTATTGCACACTTCCGCGTTAGGGCAGACACGAACATTAGTTTTGATACAGTAGAATTGACTTGATAATGGTGTATTGTGAAAATATTAGTGATTAGGCAGACCGCCTTAAGTTAGCATGTGAGAACATCTGAACCAAAGAATTAAGTTTTGCCAAAGTTCTTCCCTAAGTGCGCACAGTATGGAAGGCTTAGCGGTAGAGCTTGAGGTTGAAGTTACGATTACTTAGATGAATCGCTAGTACATCAATCAGTTCTATGGTTACACTTTTATAAAATGTGACGCAATAATGTGAAAGCTTATTCGAACATGAGCTATGTGTAAGTTGCAATTTTCATGATTTGGCGAAGTACGAAATTCCAATTAGTATGAGTTACTGAGCCACAGTGATATCTTGGATGGGGTCAAGATGGAAGTTATGAGGAAGCTCCATATCTCGTAGGATAGAGTTAACATCTATTCATTTGTTTATTAATTCTATAAGGGCGTGTATGGCGCAGTGGTCAGAGGAGCCCCTGCAACAAACACACATGGGATCGATCCTAGCACCCATGGCCCACCAAGCCTTCCATCCCTCCAGGCTCGGCAAATTGGTACCAGACTTGTCTGCGAGGATAGCCGCACTGGCTCGATAGATCGGCGGGCCACCGCGAGTCATTGTAAACGCCAGATATGCATTAAATCACCTCCAGAACATGCATAATGAAGTCGAATGCATGGCGCATCCCTTAGGGATTAACGCCGAGAGCTTTATCCTTCTTTATCCGTTTATTAACCCTATGCTTTACTGAATTGCTAAGTATAAAGAATAGCTTTCCCTGGACGACGGTCGCGATTGTTTTGGATGAAGTGTCGATTCATTGCAGGAAGTTTAGGAAAAAAAGTTCTTCACGGCAAAATAAAACAAAGAAAAATGTGACCTGCATGGAGGCTATACCGACTACAATGCTCTCTCCTCCACTTATAACTCTTGTAGAGTGTACGTTGTCGCGTAAAGGAATAGTTGAACCGACAAGAGATTTTGGGAAGTTAATCGGGCTTAAATAACATCTAATGGCTTTGAATTCTGCTTTGAAATGCATGAATTAGCTCAACTGTGGTCCATCTTTCGACGTCATCAACAAGTTCAGCGTTTTGAGAAGGTTATGCCGTTCAGAATGACAGCTGTGGAAATTATGCTAGTTTTTTGTCGTATAGCTCTACATGTGTTCCCCTCATCCTTCCTTGCATATTTCGGACGGGTAGTTTTTTGAATTCGTCTTTGTCAACAAACTATTCGCCGGTTTTTTTGTTACTTGTAAAGAGATATACACGTTAATGTAGTACTCACTGTTTGTTCTCTAGAATCTAATATATCCCGAAAAAGTAAGAAATAGTTGGAAAATATTCCGCTGGGGGAACAACTAACCACCAGTGGCGTCTGCTTTCTGATGCTTGCGCTTCAAGCAAAAAAAGTGGATTTTATATGTTTCATCATAAACTCACTAGTAGTTTTCCAGCATGGAGGAGTGGAACTCAATCATACAACTTGTTTTTAATTCAAGCCCTTCGATAGGACGTTATGATGTGCTGTTAATCAGTAAAAGCGACTGAGTCGCCAGCGTCGACGAGGTGCAGTGCACTTCCTAGGAGGGATTGAAGTGCTGTCCTGAACTTGAACTTATAGGAATAAATGAGGAGGAGAAAATCCATAAAATACGCTTGCGAACAGTATATTAAACTGGTGGTGAAGAACTACTGCTATAAGATGCCCAGCTGCTAGTGTTTTGTTTTCAATCTGCCAAATTTTGATTTACTGTTGTTGTTCTCTTCATTACTGATGTTTTTGTTTTGTTTTTTGCTTGTGCACAGATGAATTTGCAAATGAGATTGATAGTGTCGTTTCGTCGTTACGACGGGAGACGCTTTTCGTATAAAAAGTTGAACGGCTGTAACGGTGCTTCAAGTGCTGCTTTAAAAATCGCCTTTAAGAGTCCGTTGTGATCCATGGTTCATAATAAGTCATTATTGCAGTTCTCGTGCTCTGCGTAGTCGTCCAAAGTTCTCTTTTCTCACTTCTTTTTCAGCTTAAACCCAATCACTGGTAAAAATCAATAAGCGACTAAGTATAACAAGTACTTTAGTCCTCCCATACATGATTTGGTGACACAGAAATTCTTCTGTCGTATCACAAGACAAATGTGCATAGGTCAATGAGTGCAGCTGCTGCGCTATGTACGCAGTAGTTGGTTTCATCCAGCGTTCTGGGTAAACAAAACTCCCCTCTGCCTCCAAAAATGCTGTACCAGACTTGCTTTGAGAGACATAAACACTAACCGGACAAATCGATAGGCATTTCATTCTATAGACTACATATCCATTCATTCACCTCCACGATACTTAGTGAAGTCGAGTGCGTAGCGCATCTTTATGGGATTGGTCTTCGCAGAACCTCTTATCCCTTGCTCTTTTTTCGGAAATTGTTTAAGGAAGTTATTGCTAGCTATTAAATTATGAGATTCGATGAAGTCAGCGTTGGGGTCAGCACTGAGAAGCAGACCACTGCGAAATCTACTAGTATCATATTACCGATGTAGGCTTCAAGAACCGTGCTCTCCACATTTACGTTACGGCTGTTGTTGCAGTAATGATAGCTTAATAATTCAGTCAATGTCATTGCACTAATTGCAACATAAATTCGTCCAGAACAAATGGTAAATCAACTTTTAATTGGACGCTCTCTTTAGCCAAAAAGTTTGGGAAGATTGAAATTGGTGTGATAGAGTGACGAAAGCTTTTTCTTCCACTAACTTATTTTAGCGTTCCATATAAATATATACTGACAACGGAATATCGTTGCTTACTTCCTCAACAAAAGCGTTTGCATATGCGAATCAGCAGTTCAAAATTCATTCATAACCTATTCTATGCTGTTGCTGTATATTATGTCCATGTTATGTTGTATTAGGACGCGTGTACCACAGTGATAGGAGGCGCCCTACAATACACACGGGTTCGATCCCATGCCCTAGGCTTATCAAGCCCTCCTGGGTCGGTAAATTGGCACCAGAGAGCATAGCAGCACTGACTCGATACATCGGCAGGCCACCGCGAGTCGTTCTGCAAGCCAAGTATGCATTCAATCACCTCTAACGATTCTTATTTAAGTTAAATGCAGGGCACAAGCCTCAGTGGTTTAACAACGCCGAAAGCTTTATCTTTTTCATGTTATACTATGTGAGTTTTTCATTCCATCGTTCTCGACGGAAGATGCTGCGTAGATGCCAAGTATTTCACTTTGTTCAGAAGCTTCCTACGAGGACCTTCTAAAGAATCAGGAAATGATGTGATATTTTTTCATTGGATGCATAACTAATTTCTTAAGCTTTTAACAATTATTTGATCCGTCTTCACGTCTACTATGCGGATCCCAGCACTTCTCACATTCGATTCGTTTCCTCGCATCCATTGTCCACGAAGACCTTCCAATTTCTTACGTGTGGCTTCGGTTGCTGTTTGATGATTTCCATTTCATCCTGAATGTCGTAGAATGCTGGTCGAGCAATTCTCCATGTATTCCTGAGATAGCCGAGCTGGAGCGTTCCCAATTTGATTGCAGAGAGTGATTTTTTTCCCAGGCAAGTCCGGTGCCAATTTCGTGACCCCAAAGGGATGAGAGGCCTGGTTGACCCGGAGCGCAATCGAACTAGCACCATGCTCGTGATGACGGACATCACTACCTATTATTATTATTATTATTCTGTCAATGTTCTGTCGTTAAATATCCTGCCTTTGTCATTTTGTTATTCTGTCATTTTTATTGTTCTGTCAATAAATTTATTTACAGGTGGTAATTTGTCAACGAAATCTCTAAGTAATATTATTATGCATACATATGCTACCAACATGAAGCAACTGAGGTAAAAATTTGTTTCTATATAAGTACATGACGTAACAATTATTTATCGGCCAGAGAGACCACCAAGTAGGGCTCCAGTAATAGCTCCGCGAATAGCACCTTCTACGGGATGGTATACTTGCTGGTTCCCGTAGAAGGGTCCGCCATATCCTCCGTAGTGTCCATATCCACCGTAAGGTCCATGTCCACCGTAGGGTCCATGTCCATAGAATGGTCCATATCCGCCGAAATGTGGTCCGTGAAAACCGTATCCACCATAGGGATGTCCGTAGAAGCCATATTGTCCGGCTACCAAGAATATTGCGCCGAAAATGAGCAAAAAGGAGAATTCAGCGTTCATTAGCCTGAAATTTTCTAGAACATAGTGAGAGATCTCATATATAGGCAAGACGCTGAAGAGAAGGGAAAGATAACGATCTTTTATATCATAGCTATGCAAAATTGTTCAGAAATGAAGAATGTGGCATCCTGTAATAGTGTTTTCGTACAGACTCCTATAAACGACTTTTTTACAGACTAGCAGTCCTTTGGAAGTTAGTACTTATGGCGAAGTTATTGGAAACGAGAATTTTTTGTGTGAGACGTTCCATCACGAGTAATTCCACAGGTCACCTTAACGATGTGAAACAGGATTTTGTCGATGTTGACCATATTTCCGTATCTCATTTTATCCACTCAAAACGCAGTTTTGCTTAGAGAAAGTTCCGACTCGAAGAAGTTACCAATGCCGTTTTTGAGATGGTCGTAGTTTCTGGTTGTGTACGTGTGCTTCGAAGAAGCTGCTTTGTGAACTCGCTGACGTTGACCATCTAGTTGGACTCCAATAAACATAAAATTACTACTTGCTGCGCATCCTCCTATAACAAGACAGTGCAATCTTACTATACTATGGAATAGGACTTGGTAGACCTGATTGGGTCCTTACCGCTGAGCAACCACAAGGGTAGCATGTGTTCCGACGATCGACTCTTTATTAACCACGGAATTGATCAAATAATTCTTCATATTCTTGTTGAGCAAATTCGCTATATTCTTGTTGAGTTTCGATCTTCGGCCGCTGTTCTACTGTAGCTATATAGATGATTGTTTTGTCATCTTCTCTACGCAAAAGGAGATGGGCAAATGCTCTGCATTAATGAATGACTAGTCTGAGCACATTAAATTCACCCGGGAGGAACCGAAAGAAAGCTGGCTTCCATTTCTTTACGTTCAATTTAACTCATCCGATGGCGGTTACATGACAAGCTGGTACCCACAACCGAGTGATAAAAATATCCTTGTTCATTTTCTCCCTTCCCACTCCTTCACAAACAATCATTGCGCTTGTGAGAAACATGCTTTGAACGACCATCCCTGTGTGCTCAAATAAGAAACAACAGAAGGAATCGAGTGATTTTCTCAGCAAAAAACCCATTTCCAATAGCTACGAAATAGTAACCCTGTGAGATAAGTTGAGAATGAGAACGACGCCCCCGAAAACCAGAGGTTTGATCGGAACAAAACTCAATAGTAGAAATAGCAGCGGATACACTTCGTCGTCAGTTAGTTCGTAACCGCCTATAAGATCGTTTATGTGAAACATAAAATTGCTTAATTTGCCCTTATGGCAGAGGGCGGTGACTGCTTGAGTTTAGATACGATATATGTGATCTCTTGTAATACTTGCAGAGAAGAATACATTGGCGAATGGCAGACCATTATGTGTCCCTAGAAAAGAACATCTAGATGGCAAACGAAAAACAAGACAAGGTAATCCATAGGGACGCATAGGATACAAAAGCATAGCGGGGACGATTTTTGTTATAAAGCCACCATCCTTGCACAGAATGCCAAAAACTCCAGCGAGCAAGCTTCTTGAGGCTTTCTATATGAGAAGAATGCTCAGAGATCACACGTGAGCTTGCACCACATCTTTGAATAGACTTTTGACGTGGAGTGGTGCAGTCATCAGCCACATGCGATTCTAAGCAGCTGTTCTTCCTCAGTGGAAGTCAAGCAAAAAACTGCGGGTTTTTTGAGTTATTGATCGTGTGATTACTTTGACTGTCATTTTCTGTCTGTGTTATTGAAGCATTTGGAATAAATTGCGTACCAATATAGCTTTCTATCCGTTGAAGAAGGTCAGACTGCCGAAGCATCAACTTTACCGGAACAAATAATGAAGTAGCACCCAGTAGCACATATTGTTCTCACAGATATCATCTCACGTGATGATCTGCTTCAGAAAGTTTTCTTTGCGCTGAAAAAGCGACAGAGATTTGCATGTGCTTATTCGCATGGATCAGTGGTAGACAGTCACAGTAGAAAAAGAGTTTTTTCAATTGTTCATGGGCATCGGCTGCCGAAACGGGTGTACTGCAGGCGAAGTTCGAGATCACGATGCAAAGCTTTTTCGTCCCATGTGACTGGTCGTCCAAAATGGAAGAGATCGTCTCTATTTAATCGCTGCCAAACAACCAGTTGAGTTTTTCGAAGCTTTTGGCACCGCAGTAACAACGATGTGTTCGTAAAACATGCTGGCTTAAACTTGTCGGCTGCTTACTTCGATTCATGCTACTTCGCCCATTCTCCATCCCATTTTCTACAATGCTTCAGGATATTCTGCAACGTGCTCCAACGAGGCACAAATCGATTTGGAAACGTAAAAGAAGAACAAATCTGAGCAAAATTCGGCATAAGCTTATGTTTCAAACTGAACTAACAATTTATCCATGTTCACAATGTTGGTCTCCTTAGTTCAGTGAAGACAGAAGGATAAAAAAAATGATTGCTTGGCTTTGGAAGCGTTAGAAAGAATTTTCGACTAGTGAGTGTACGTAGGCAAACTAAAAAATTTATGATAGGAAGTTTTCACAGCAGTACTTAGGTCTAGCGATGTGAATTAAAACCTTTGCGACGCCAAGTGTTGTTCATGCACGACAACAATTTGCTTTAACGGTTCGATCTCTGACTTCGAAAAGTGCCCTTACTACGACTATGAAAACCTGTTAGTAGTACTCACATGCGAAATGACGGTGATTTGTTGTTATTGCATTTCTCTTAGCATAGGAATTACCACCGATTTTTCAAAGTGGTATGACGTCATTTTTTTTAAATGGCTGGGAGACGTAACTAGCAGCTGAGATTCGAAACACAAACTATTAGCGACGATGACAACAGAACGCAAAAAATAGGAACGAACATCGTTGTTCATTTAAGTCAATGAAATAGAAGAAATTGTTTTTTTATACATCAAAGCCTTGTTAACTAAAGGCATAATTGCGATCTAACAACGGTGGAAGCTAAGCTTAACTATTTGTGGACGCCCTAGACACGACACTCAGCTTGGGTTTTTGCTCACACACTTTTTAATTGGTAACAGACTTTGTCTGGGAGGATAGCAGCACAGACTCGATACATCTGTAGACCACAGTGAGTCATTGTAAATAATAGGTATGCATTTAATCACCTCTAACGATGCTTTATGAAGTTGAATGCATGGCGCATCCCTCAGGAACTGGTCAACGTCAACGAGATAGCGAGACTTCTACACTTTTTTAATCTGTTTATTCTTCAACGAGTAATTAACTCGTTAATAACGAGTAATTGAACAAATATATGAACTCTTTTGATTTGGACTATTCGCAATTGAGATTTTACCGCTTGAATGTTTGATTGAGACGGGAGTAAGCTCGAGATGGGATCAAGATAGTGCTACTTGTTTATATTGTATCAATGTAATTTTACCATGTTACTGACGATTGGAGATACAACTAGATCAATTTACTGCTTACCAAACATTATTCGAATACGACGCCGGTCTTGAATAAAAGAGGTACTTAATATTTGGCTACATAGTTGGCAAACATTTCATGAATCGCAAATGTGCTATCATATTTTTACTTCAATAATTATTGTTGGTTAGGTAAGTTTTCTCTCTATCGCTAATATGCTATCTCGCGCCAAGAATTCACCAAGATGACGAATATTCTTGCTACTGGTTTAGCACTAACAAGGATTCCGGATGTGTAGTGACGGTTATTGGACAAAAGATTCAGTTCTTCGAGTCAGCTCTCAGAGGCACTAGCTCGAAATGGACTGTTCGCCTTTGTATCAGTTTGGCACGCAGGATGTCACAAAGCCAGAAATCAAACTTGGGCAGTTAAACCGTTTATGGCAGTAAAATAATAATAACCATATGAAATTACCAAAATTGCACAAGCGATGGGGCAATACTGCGACGAATGAGCGAGGGTAATATGATTAGTGAGAGGTTACCCTTGAGAGAGGAGAGCAGTGCTGTCATAAAATGGTGGAGAGATATGATGTGAAAGTGTCACATAGATTACAACAGTGATCGTACAAAGGGGGTTAATATTGTAGAAGGTACATGTGTGCTTGTATTAGCCTTAACTTATGGCTACAATGCGATGAGCTAAACACATGTACAAACAGCGTAATGGTTAACGTGGTCGCTACGAAGGATGTTGGAAGGAGTTACACTAGCAATGAGAAAAAAGCAGTCTGCGGAATGACAAAGTATCAAACAGGATAACTCACACATGACACAATTACATCAATTGATATCGATTGGTTCTGGCACAGTGGAATGATAACTAGATGAGTTGTTATGGCAATAGTGATCTTTGTAGAGCACTCATAGATAGTGCGCGTAGTGATTACATGACGATTGACGATAGCTTTGATATATCAAGGATGAAAGAGTGTGAAACATGGAAAGCGTTATTCTAGTCTATGTAATTCAGAGAGTGTCGATAGCATCAAGCGGGATAACATAGTGATGTAGAAGGATGTTCGCCACCTGCACGTGTCGTCTGAAGGCAAAACGGCACTGCTATGGGCGTGACAAACTCCCGGTCATCCTGTAGGTGTCAACCTGGAAGAACTTACATGCACAATACGAGCCATCTGCGAGGCAAAAAAATGAGCCACCTGCTATGAATACAAGTTGCAAGGCTATGCAATGAGTTCACAACTATGAACCAAATATGGAAAGTAGTCGGAAAATACATGAAGACATTGAGAACTTTCAATATTTTAAGACGTTGTTTTCTGTACTCTTTGTTAACTATATGTAAGTTTGTTTGTTCTATCATAGACGAATGCCAAGCACATCACCAATCTTTCGAAGGCATTTTTGAAAGTACCTTGATTGCCGAAGATTTTTCTTGTCACACACTTGCCGAGGCGTTCAAGAAATTAGTAGGCTTTTGACAAAAATAGATAAAAATAGGATGGGAGGAAGATGGTAATGTCGAACCCATTCTCAGTTGAAGAGGTCGTGAGTGGGAATGAACTCCAAGGTAAACCTCGCAGTTTGTCATCCGGTAATAGGTCGGAGCTATAACGAAGCGTCAAAACATCTGAAGGTTCCTCTTTTAGTTTTTCATTTTATTCTAATTATAAAAAACAGGGTAAAGCTTTCCGCGTTGCCAAAACCCTGAGTGATGAGCCATGCATTCGGTTTCATCAAGCATCATACGAGGTGAATGAGTGCATGTCTATCCTATAAAATGATTCTCTACATCTTACTGACTTATTAAATTAGTCGTATTATCCTCCTGAACAAGAATGCTACCAATTTACCGACTCCGAAATGATGAAAGCTTTGGTGAGTCTGGGGTCAGTGAAGGCGTCGTGTGCCTTGCGGTGTACCTCTGACCACTGCCCTACACGCACACATTCTATTTATACCTTGCTCTATTTCAGTGGTCACTCTTATTCGAACATCAGCCATTATACCCCGTTTTGCGATTAGTATAAATCTTTACCAAATTCTCTTTTGTAACAATCCGCCGTCAACATTGACAATGATACATTCATAACTTTCTGAAAAAACCCACCAGAGGGTTAGGCTAGGTAAAAAAGGCTTTCACCACTTTAAACCTCGCCATTGCGGCAAGCTAACTTGGCTCTGAGTTGGACAGCAATACTGTATCTCTCATTTTTGTGCCTTACGGCTTTCCATCTTGCAATTATCTTTGGTTACTGGGATTTTTTACTGGCGTTCTTATGAGCTTTAGGTTGTCTTATTGCTTTTCGTTACTCTAGCTTCTTCAAGAACGCTAATATTGATCCGCTGGTTTCCTTTTTCCCTTTAACTGTTTCATTCTCTTCTATTTGTTTCTTGCAATCTCTTCATTTTCCTCTCCACTCTTAACGCTTTTTTTGTTCCCTCAACTCCACCTAATTTAATGATTTCTGTCCTAAAATATGTTGGTGTTGCCCTCTGGGCATGTTAAACTACCATGCCACTGTAAATATATCATCACAACACTATCTCGTTCATTCTCTGATAATTTCCTCATAACTACTAACCCTATCTAATGAGCAGTGACTATTAGCTTTCAACTTTTAATGTGAAATTGAACTATGGATTCTTCAAATGAATCCACAAACCACTATAAAGTTGGTAGTGGTACAGGGTCTTTGTTATGCGCAAAGGACATTAAGTGTTGTGTAATGTCGTTTCCTTTCCGTACGTTAACGCACAAATACAATATGTTTTTTTATAGTAAAGGAGCCCTCAAATTGTTCTTTCTCGCTTCGTTGAACTATCTGAGCGTCACCCGATCGATGTTTGATGGAAGACGATATCGCTAGCCAAAGGTGGGTTCAATAGAATGTTTCATCTTTGGGGACACAAGTGAATTCCATGATTCATAAAGCTGCAAATGCGGCTGTATACTACGATTCCCTTTTTGGTGTGACATGCAAAAACGTTCTCCCATCTCGAAGATTTTCTCCTAAGATGATGCTGAAATCCACACCACTGTTCTCATAGATCGTTCGTCACCGCCTTTCATTACAAGTTTGGTCCTACATGGGTATTCCGCAACGAGATATTTTTTTAAAGGTCTGAACCGAACAGCCTGATTACATGTCTAAAAGCATAATCTTAACACCTGCATCAAACGTAGTTCAGAAATTGGCATTCTTTAGATTGATCTCTAATATTATGCTTTTTCTGTATTCTGTTGTATTCTTTGCTTATTGAATTTGCTTCCTCGTTAGATGATGGAAAAGCGTCGGTGGGGCAAAGCTTCCATAGCAAGTTTTTTTTTCAATTCATGCGAGATGTTTTCCGCATTCAAACGACATCTTTATCCCTTAAATTACGGTGAAGAACTTTAGAGATATGGTGTCGCCCTATTAGGCTATTTCTTTACATGCAAGGTTAAAAGTTGACGGAAGAACTGTATTGACACAAAAGTTGTGGTAGCAGTGTCTATATTTGGGATGAGTCTACTCCTAATGCGACGAAAGCTGATGAGATGGCGTTCATCCAAAACGCTATGATGTTGAGATATTTGCAAAGCTTGGAAACTAGGGCAATATCTCAGCGTCCTTGTGGTTGTATTTCATACAGTACACTGTCGTGATGAAACAATAGGCAGCAAATAACATGTTAAGGATTGTGATTTCGAATGCAGCCTCACCTTAACTGGGTTCCTTATCGATTTGTGCTTCCCATACCACTTCCGTCTGCGGATGATTGCTGATGTCACCGTTAGGGTAAAAAACTGATTGAAAGAAAAGCAAAGCAATGGCCTCAGTGGTGCAGTGGGTAACACGTGAGGCGCCGGAAAGGGTAATTGATGTTCGAGTCTCGTCTGGAGTCCAGTTTCTACAGTCGATTTTTCCATAAGTTTTTTTCTAGGGTCTGAGTCTCAATCAGTGAAGAAACTTTACAGGAGAGATTTCTGCTCAATAGTGCACAAGATTGTTCTCCTGTGCGTCATTTTGCACTAATCTATGAAGCCCTTAGGAATAGAATTCTTTGTTTCTTCCCATTCGCTCAGGATTTGGTGCCAGTGGGGGCCACCTGAGCTTTGGACAAGGTATCCGTCATACATAATAGTTCTGGTCAGCTAGAAGACATCCTATGCGGTTGAATGCGGAACATTTTCCGCTACTCTTAACAGAATGCACTACAGTGCGTCACTGAGTTTAGGATTTCATTACAGCACTACTAAATTTTCTCATTTAGCAGATGAAAAGACGTCAGTGATGAGACTGTTTTCACATAAGTGATTTTAGACTTTTGAGCGTTTGTTTTTGCAATACCTGCTTATAATAGTTACCTGTTGTATTCGTTATGAAGAATGAATGCTCGAGATGATTGTTAACGAATCTAAATAAGTGAGGGAACGTTTGAAAACATTTTTTCCATTGCTTTCCCCCAGCAGACGCTTCCTAATATTTCAATAGATAATAATTTCTGTTTAACTTGCACAGCAGGAATTTCTTGAGCTATTTCGATAATATTTTTTACCAAAGTGTTTACTTTTTATTTGTTGCCCACTACAGTTTTTCACGGCATGGTATTATCCGAAAAACAACCACGAAGATCTTGAGATATTCGCAAGATTGGAACCGCATCTGCGATGGGGAATGAACACGCTATTACCCTTTCGGGGGCTAATGCGTTCACCACCACACCATGCGGATCCTTCGTTTCGATCGAGAGACATGCGAAACGAAGGGCCGGCATAGTGTGGTGGTGAACGCGTTAGCCCCCGGAAAGTGTAATATCGCGCTCATTCCCCACCGCAAACACCTGCGGTCCGGTTGCAAATATCTCAGTATCGTTGTGGTTGTATTTCGCATAGTACCTTGTCGTGAAAAAGTTGAAGTAGGCAGCAAATAAAAAGTAAGCATTGTGATTTTAACTACAGCCTCAGCTTAACTGGGTTCAATGCCGACGTGGGCTCCTCAGATCAATCCCGTTGACGGGGTGATTGCTGATTGCACTGGTCGATAGAAAACTGGGTGAGAGACAGACAATACGAAGGATCCGAATGGTATGGTGGTGAAGTGGTGAATGCATTAGCCCCCGGAAAGGGTGATAGCGTGTTCATTCTCCATCGCACACACCTGCGGTCAGCCAGCCAATCGCAATCCATCGTCCACGAACATATTCGAATTTGCATATAAGCTCTTCGGCAACTTGAAGACTTTCTCTTCCCTGTTGATGTCGTTGAAGCTAGGCGTGATTTTCTTGGAATCCTCGAGTATTTGTGCTAGGACGTTCCCAGGTCTTCACTACAAGCACCCATCAGAGTTTGTGGATCGAAAGTTCTTTCCAAGCATGTCTATTGCGCAGCGTCTCTTCTCACTAGTGTTCCCGAACCGATATTAATATTGATAGCGTTGGGACAAGTGTTGCTGGCGATCAATGAACGATCAACGATCAAAAAATCAAGCATGCTGTTCTATTCGCCAAACTGTAGAAGATGGGGGTGGGGGAAGGGGCGGGGAGGGGGGCACGGACACCTAATGCGCATGAAGGACAGCCAATGGACAAGAGTCGTTAATGACTGGCATCCTCAGGATGTCAAATGTACCACAGGAAGACTCCCGACCTCATAGTCAGAGTATTTCACGAACTTTAGATGAAAGATATGGTTGTCAACGAGTTCCAGAGCGAGTACGACCCATTGCGCTACTACTGCTCTTGTACGCGGCAAGAAGAAAGAGAAGGTTTACTGGAGCCCGCTCGCGTCACTCGAAGATCAGTGGTAGGACAGATGATGCCAATGATCACAAAACGAATATGCACTTTCTTGGTGATATGGCTGTGGTGTTCCTGGGTGACACACTGTGCACTATGTGTTCATCTTTACTACGGTCACCTATAAATATTAAAACTTGTGCACTCCCATCAGACATGAAACGAAGAGTAAAAAAAATTCCAGGAAAGTCATAATTCTGGAAGAAAGCTTGTGCCAAGGAGACAACTCTTAAATACACGAGGGATAGGCCAACATTTACGAAGATAAACTGGTAAAGGCACAGTTCCTCGTTTCTTTTTTTCCTCGTCTAACAAACAACATACCAATTGGATATAACCTTTAAGGCTGGGTAAGGACGAGTGCTTATCTCGTTTTTATTATCGTCTGGGGCGTTCTGTAGTAAATTCGACGTGATCAACTTCACACGACTTATTTATCTCGTGATGCGAGCGCCTTTTCACGCTCATCTAAGGAGAACGACGTGATTTAGTACATTCTAGCTATCAGACAACTTTCCAAAATGAAAGAACACGAGGGACATATTAGAATTGTCACGGTGTTTTTTCTTCCTAAAGACGGGAGGAAGACTGAGGAAAACACTCGTTGTATACGGAGAGATATCAGCTGCCGATTCCATGCCCGCACTTCGTTCAGAAAGTTTTTGTGAGTGGAATTTTCACTGCAGCAAAACGTTAAGTTCCTAATGGTCACCCGTGGCTTATAGTTAAGAAATTCTTGTCACCCTTATAAGAAACTGCCTTCGAACGATTCCGTAGGTTACATAGATGTGGTTTGATGATTGAACCTTTTCCAGCCGACTACTACATATTGTTATGGCCACACACCCCGCAGCCACGGATGCCACACAACGCTGGACTACCGTATCGTTAGAAATGCTGCAAAAACGTCGTCCAAATCAGTTCTTTGCTAAGAAGTCCTAAAAAACCATGCCAGCAAGGAGCACATAGTAATCAAAAAAGGAGCAGGACTTCCAAATTGGACAAATTTCATGCAAATTTCGGTTTCCCTCATTTCTTTTCGAAGATTCCTTTGCCTATTTTTAGCCATTCGCTTCTCAACAGTTTTTCTTCACTACTTTCCTCTATTTAGAGGCAACACTTTTTAACATACATCATTGAAGTTTTGTCAAAATTTGGAAAGTACTTTGATGTGAAATCCACATTTGAATTCATTTTCTTCTGTCATTCATAAGCGACGTTTAATTCCGCGAAGTGATATGGAAGCAGGTGAACAGGACTGTGAGAGGGTTCAAAATGGAATTTGCCAGTTTGTGCCAACTTTTGCCATTCTCTTGTTGAACGCATTGAAATGTGAATCTTCTTGGTAACCTTTTTAGCATGAACCACTACCGCTGCTGATCCAGGGCATTCCTTTATCACTTTTCTTCAGAAAGTTGGAAGTTTCCAAGTTGTTGTTCACGTGTTTGTTAGGCTGACCATACATAAGCAATATCCTCGAGCACAAGAATTTTCCAAGAGTCGATCGAGTAATTTTTAAGAAATCCCAGCTTAATAATTTGCTTCTTCGTTTCATTAACTTTTGCAGTGATTCCTTACCACAAAATAAGGCGACTTCCACGAAGGACGAAATATGTAAAAGATAGAAGATGGAACTTCCGACATTGGTCTAATATCATCCTCATAGGACCGTCTCCACTAACAATCGTAGCAGAAATTAAATCCATGTTTACCCCATACAATCGGGATTACCGCTATACCAAGTTAATGTCTTTGGTGGTCTCGAACATATTCGGTAACTGTGCTGACTACGGAGGGATAATGAGAGGTTTGATTAGTCCTAAGCACAGATGCGAACCATATCGGACACTTGTAATTAATTCTCGGTTAACATAACTAATTCTCGGTTAACAAGTACGCGACGATGTGTGACGTCTACGCGAGCCATACAATGCGAATACAATGGACTCTTTTAACTTTAAATCTCGTGGTTTAAAGCTAGTGAAGTACTGTTGAGCAATGTTTTTTTTGCCGTGAAGTTACCGTGGAAGAAAAGGGAATAAAATAAAGGATAAAGCTGATTTTGATATAAAAGTCACTATCCTCGCATGGGATGCCAAACAGCAAAGCGCAAGTTTCTTGAGGCTTGGCTTTTTGGACAAATGCCAAAAATCCTACAAGGAGTAGGTGTGACGAATGCACAGGATCACACTGATCTATCTAGCATGTCTTCGAATCGACTTTTAATTTGGCGTAGTGCAGTCACCAACCAAATGGAACTGTGGTCAGGTGTTCTTCCTCGGTGGAAGGCCCATAAAAACTATGGGTTTTTCCAGAAGTTGTTGATCGTGTGATTGCCATTTAGATTTCCATCTTTTTGTTCGTGTTATTGAAGCATTCGGCGTACCAAATTGCGTATCAGTATACCCCTTCCAAGCTCTTAGGAAGGTGATACTCCCGAAACGTCATCGTTTTTACCTGCCTCTCATTTTTACTGTCGCATTGTAGGTGTTTTTGTACGGAAGTAAGCGTTTTGCTGTAGAACAACCTCGCGATTGCTGAGAAGGAAAACGACGCATTGGTGGATGAAGCTCTCGGCGTTGATCAATCCCTGAGTGATGCGTCATGTATTCGATTCGTTAAGCATCGTTAAAGGTCATTAATAGCATATGTGGCCTTTACAATGACTCGACGTGGCCCACCGAGCCAGTGCTGCTAGCTTCCCAGACAAGTCTGGCACCGATTTACCGACCTCGCAGGGATGGAAGGCTTGGTGAGTGTGGATCGATCTCAGGCTTATTTTAGGGTCCCTCTAACCACTGCGCTACACGAGCCCCAGGAAATGTAAAACGAAAGGAGCTGGAAGAAATGGGTGAAATGCAACGGAAATTGATTTCTTTACACCCGACACGTTAACTGACATTTTTCCGAGCACTTTAACGGTTTCATCTAAGGGAAATGTCTTAACGGCAACGAAAAACCGTTTCGAAGTAATCTCTCACCCAGCATTTATCTCAGCCAAATGTATGGAAAAATGCAAAACAAATGGTGCATGAGACTGGGAAGATTATAAGTTCTTTCTTCTATCTCCCTCATTAGAACAAACTTGATCTTTTCAAGACTTCAAAAGAATGCTCCAATTTGGAAGCCTCATGGGTGTGGAATATTAGAGGTATGAGTTTTCTGGATGTGGTCATTTCCCATGTATTCGCTTTGTGCACAATATCTGCGCCAAGGATCCAAGGCTTCTATAGTTTTCCAAGAATTTTTCAAGTGACTTCCAATGCCTTAAATTTTATTTACTGCTTTTTTCACGGCAGTGTAATATATGAAATACAAACACATGGGTGCTGAGTTATGAGGAAAACATGGAACCTCATTTGTGTTCCGAACGCACGATTACTCTTACCGGCGGCTCACCTGCTATCCACCACACCAACCCAGGCCCATGCTTTGCCTTTCCCTCAGCCACTTTCTTACCCTAACGGTGCTATCAGCAATCACTCGTCAACGCGAGTGATCTGGGGGAACACAGATCAGCACTAAATCCTGTTACGCTGAAGCAGCCGAATGCACAGTGTTATAACTTTTATTTGCTGACTATTTCATTTTTCATGGCCTTATATGATACGAAATATTGACCCTCAAATCTCTTGATTCTATATAAATGAAATACTGAAGTGATCTTTAGCTCTAGGCATTCTTTCTATGTCTTCTTGGAGCTGGAACTCCTGAGAATGCAGTTCTTTTCCTGTCTGTAAGGAAAATTTCTCGTTAATATATCTCAGATTATAAAAAGAAAAACAAGATCAAAATAGCAATGTGGTGTTCTTCAACATGGCAACAATTTACTTTCATCGGTATTGATCGGCAAACCGCCATAATCAAAGAGCCTAGAAGCCCATCTTAAAGGGAATAATTTTCCTTAGTCTAAGGGAAGCAACGCAATCCTTCATACAAACACAATATTGTGGTTTCTCTTAAGAAAACTAAAGGCATGGATTTTGGTAAAACAGTGTTGACAAAACACTACGAGTAACTTTCATCGTCTCAGCAACACACATTTATCGGCGAAATAGAAATACAGAACCTACAAGGTCGTTTTTACTGTGAATTCAGAAAATATTTGCAAGGCACCCGCTAACAAGGCCATACGAAGCTCCAACGGTAGCTCCTCTGAGAGCATTTTGAAGAGGTGTACCTATAGGGCCAAACGAGCCACCGCCGAAGACTACATTTCCGCCACCAGAGGGTCCACTTCCAACGTTGGGTGCTAATCCATCGTAGCCTCCATATCCGCCGCCATAGGGTCCAACTCTGCCATAAGGAATAAGTCCACCGTACTGTCTAAATCCGTATCCATACCCACCGTATCCGGAAAAAGGATTTCCATAGTAGCCACTTTGGCCACCCACTGTGACGACAATGGCAAAGGAATAATAAGTAAGACAGTAGAGAGTTCATTAGTCTGCAATATTGCTAAGACATTATCAGCGCTTGAACGCGTCGGCGAGAAGTTGAAGAAGACGAAAAAATTGCAACGCTCAGTGGGAAAATCAGCAAAGAGATTCGGAGATCAAGTGAACAGTAAATCATTCCTCATTCTACTTATGTTCAAATGATCTCAACACATCACGCTGGTAGGCAATCAGTGCCTTTGTGCTAAAAGGTGGTGGGTGAGTGGTAAAATACCAAGGCTAATGTTCTTATTTTAACTAGACGTGTTCCTTTTATGTCTTCAGTGTGAGTCGGTTACTTATAGAGAGGGGTAAAGAAACAGAGATTAAGGGTGGTAAAATGGAGAGAGAAGCTGCTAAATTTCTAAATTAGGAAACAATTTTCGACTGCCAAGTATGCGTTGGCTTTCGTGAACAACAGCAGAATAGGAAAATACCTTCTTCTTGAATTCTTGGGCAGCCTATTATTGATACGATGGCTGGAAACGGATATCTCCAGAAAAAGAGACATCTTTTTGCGAGGAGAAATGTTGTTTGTGATGGACGAGGCAGCCTCTTTAAAGCACTTGCAGTACTGTGCAATTACTGCTGCCATTATGATGCCAAGAACCTGTCCTAACTATTCATTCGAAAAATAGAAAAAAATCAGTCGTTTTGTGGTTCCTGAAAGAGTAAATTAGTGGTTTTGTAACTCATGAATTTCATTGCCGTTTAATGGCGTTTTTTAGTAATGGATAAAAGTCCATGGCGTCGCAAGTGGAGAGTTACTAATTTGTTCCCAGGACCGACTTTCCTTTAACCTTGGCATGAAATTATGAATGCGTTAATGATGCTGAGATATTTGCAAAACTCTGGACCACAGGTGTCGATGGTGGGGAACGAACGCGCTATTGTCCTTTCCGGGGAGTAGCGCGCTCACCACCACACCATGCGGGTGCTTCGTTTCGCCTGTATCTCAGCTAGTTCTATTGATCTTTTGCCATCAGCAATCACCCGTCAGCGGGATTGATCTGTGGGGCCCAAATCGGCAACGAACCCAGTTAAGCTGAGGCTGCAGTTATAATCACAATTTTGTGATTTGATCAATAGAGCTTTATCCTTGTGTTGACCAAGTTTGAAATTGTGAAGCAAAAACGATGCGATTTCCGTGATTCGTGACGTCATATAAACCAGCTAGAATTCATTACGGACTAAATTTCAGAAAAAAAATACCACATAGAAATGATTAAGAAACAAACAAGCTTCAAAATGGTGTCTTTCATTGGCGAGCATTTGTTGCAAAATCTACCAGCAAATATCTTCACTACAAAAACGATTGTCATTTTTGTATTAACACAGTGGCGACGTGCGGAATTTGGCGCGATTTCCTTCGCACGAGCAACTTTTATTTGGCTGCACAAAACAGGTGATCTGAATGTTCTGACTTTTATTTGCTGTCTGTTCTGAAACGGCTGTATTGCAATACCATTTCGCCGGAATTTTATAACTACTCTTCTTTCAAAAGTTGAAACATTACGATTTCGGCTACGGAGCTTCAGCTTAACTAGGTTCAATCCCGTATTGACCTCATCATTCCCCTTAACGGGTGACTGCTGATGGCACCGATAGAGTTAAAACATGGTTGAGAGAAAATCAAAGACCTCGATGGCGCAGTGGATAACAAGTGAGTTCCGGAAAGAGTTGTCGTGGGTTCGAAAACCAAGTGAAGTTCCGAGTTTTGCTCGTATCTCAGCATCAATGTGGTTATAGTTCACATCTGATCTCGTCCACGATTCAAATTAATAACTACAACCACGCTGACTCTTTGGTGGGCCACTGCTACTTTACATTAAACTAAGAGACTTGGAGTGTTTCAAACTCCACAGTTTTTATGTTTTTGTAAATATCTTAGTATCTTTTTGGTTTGACAGTCTTGACCACAATGTTTAACTTTAAATTTTCTCATTCTTTTTTTCATGGCAGAAAATGATGTGAAATACAACCACGAGGATATCGAGATACGAACAAAACTGGCATCCTCATGTGGGCTTCGAAACCTTCTTTTTTTCGATTCCTTTGACATGTGAATGCTGATAGCACCGTTGCAGTAAAACAAAGCTGGTTGAGAGAAAGATAAAGGAAAAGCCTCTTTTGGTGTGGTGCATAGTACATGAGCTCCCAGCAAGAATAATGGCGAGTACGAAGTTCAATTGAGGTGCCGAGTTTTGTTCATATATTAATAGTTTCATTTGTTCAAAAAGTTTTCTTATTGTTTTTAGTGTGCATAATGTGTATTATATACTATGACTGTCAACCATCTAACCTCACAACTGTCAGCATGTGATATTTTCCCTTGTATGTTGAATTGAGTAAATTTCGCAAATACTTTATTGGTCTGATATTTACACCAGCCGATTCGGGGGGCGGATAGCACAGTGGTAGTGATGTCCGTCATCACGAGCATGGTGCTAGTTTGATTCCGCTCTGCGCCAACCAAGCCTCTCATTCCCTCCGGGGTCGGGAAATTGGTATCGGACTTGTCTGGAAAAAAACACTCTGCAATCCAACTGGGAACGTTTCATCCCGCCTATTTCAGGACTCTAAGAAGAATTGCTCAACCACATTAAGAAAAATTTGAGGAGACACAGTCATACCTTCTTGGATCATTAAACCAAAACAAGGGTAATGAAAATGTTTACTAGACAAGTGTTTCGAGGTCTGCGTCTTCTTCAGAGGTGGATTGATGCAAGTCGTTAATACACAGCTAGTACTTCTCACTACGCGGGTGTTTGTTGTCGCACCTAGTCAAATTTAGTGGAGAAAAAAAGGTTGATTCGCTTTGTGCAGTCTACATAATACCGACTGCTGCAGGATGCACGAAGTAGATCCTATTGAGGGATGCAACTGGTCAAAATCCGCACCGCTGGATTCGAGTCGAAGCAACAACCGCCACCCATATGGTGGCAAGGATCGGCTGCCTAGACCACTCACGGTGCGCGCTATCAATCAGCAACCAGCTTCGCTTTGTACTAATGCTTCGAATGACTTCACAGTTCAAGCCGCTCTCGAGCTACTCGTAAAAAAATGAAAAGAAAAATAAACATGTACGGCATGTAGATTGAGCAACTAATGATTATCTTTAAACGGTATCTTAGTTAACTAATCTTTAGGTGGTTAGGGAAATATTTTGCATAAATTAGAGAGTTGGCCACGGGACAGCGATTAGCGCCAAGCCTTGACATCGCTTTCATATCCGAGGTGAAAGCTTCAGTTCTCGATTGCCGACCCTTATTCTACTTTCGGCACATAGACGCTTGCTTTATCGTATGTTTCACAAAAGTACGAATGGATGTGTGCTTTGAACTGTTAAACAGACAGTCAGAGTATATAAAATTCACGCGGGAAAACTTAACCGAGAACTGACTTCCTTTTTTTAAACATTCAAATACAGCTTTCAGAAAGTCGCTGCACAAAAAGGGGAATCGCGGACCAACTAGTAAAAATATACTATTGCACTATATTTCTTTTCATCCTTCACACATGAAAAAGCACTCATCAGAAACATATACTGAACAAACGGCTAAAATGTGTGCGCAGGAGGCGAGGTAAGGATGGAAAGCTAAGCATGACACAAAAAACAGCCATTTCCAACGGCTACGAAGCAGAAGCTTCTTGGGTTAGATCAAACGCTTGATTTGTACCCCAAATAGTGTTTCAACCCCAATTAAAATTTTTTTCAACCCGTTCTTCGTATCGAAGAAAATAACTTATTCTACTAAGAAGTGCCTAGGGAGAAGTTTTCTTGAGAATTCTGTGGCAGTCACTGACCTCTCACCCAGCAACCTACGCCGTCATTTAATCTGCAGCTGCCTCTGTGATCGTTTGTGCAGCTCGGAAAACTGTGTAGTCTGTTCTAACAGGGGAGACGAGGGCTGCTTGAGCTCAGGCACAGTATATTTGACCTCATGTAAGGCATGTAGTGAAGAATACATTAGGAAAACAGGTAGACCATTTTGTTGCATCAAAGAATAATTCGATGAGAAACTTGAAATCCACCAAAGTACCCCACTGGGTAAACACGTGGCAAAAAAATCACAACAGTCATCATTTTGAAGTGAGTTTCAGGATCCAAGCGCAGGAAACAAAAAAAATCAATCCAGAAGACTCTTGAGGCGTTTTTGATAAGCTTCAAAAGTCCAAAGATGAACTAGTAAGACGAATCCCTAGCCATCACGTGCGATCTGTCGCCTTATTTAAAACTGGTTTTGACCTTGCTGAGTCACACTTGTCATTCCACGTAAGAAAAATTCATTTGTATGTTAGATGTGCATTAATACTACAGCTTACCTGTATCACCTATCGTCCCGTTGATGGTCGAATGACTGGAGCGGACACCAGTAAGTATTCCATTTTACCCTATCGCATGCAATAGCAGCCCAATAGGTTCTGATCACTCTAGTTGTGAGAATCACACCCTTCTTCTAAGGTTTTCGTGAAACACTCTGACTATCGGATCGGTAGTCTTTCTGCAGTACGTTTGACATTATGAGGCATCCAATCACTGACAGCCCCTGTCCATCGGTTGTCGTTCATACGCACTGGGTGTCCGGGCCCACCTTATCTTTCACAGTTTGGCGTTTAAAACGGTATCTTTGATTTTTTGGTCGCTGATGAAGGTCGGAGCTTCGGATACCTTTTCTTGCTTGTGTGGCACAGGATACTCCTAGCATCGTCCTTCCGACTATGCGTCCAATAACACTGAGTGACCCTTCATCCTGGATACGTAACAACCACGTTTCTCACGCATACAATAAAGAAGGAAATATCGTGGAGTCGAAAAGGTGGGCATGGAGTCAGTGTTCTTTGTTCTCTGCACTACATGCTCGATTCTCTTGAATGCTCCACAAGCCGCTCGTTAAAACTTCTTCAACTCCATATAGAACGCTTCGACTTCTTTTTTGTCATAGTTTTATGTCGGTGCGTAAACGACGAAGATTGTGGAACCCCTGTGTTGATCCACATCTTTGAATCATAAACTTCCGATTAGGATTGTTACTTGCTCAACTGAATTGATGTTCATGGCCAAAATCACGTTGACAAGAACCCCGACTCCGCAGACCCTTCTACTGTCGTGTGTTCCAAAGAACAGTTTTTTTCCGGTGTCATATACGACGTTGAATGGGTGACGTCTTTTTCACCTCAGGCACTCCCATGATGTGCGAGTTGGCTGGTGGATTAGGGAGTTGGTCGGATCTGTCTTTTGTCCGCCAAATGTATGTGGAATGCTCGACTTTATATGAATTCTTAGCGTTGTCTGCTTTACTGTCTAGACTCCTCAGATCGAGAAGATTGGAGAGGTAGTCTTCTGCCTTATCGAGATGTTCTAGTGACCTATTCACGTTTAGTTTTATACATTCCTTTAGTTCCTCTAGTACTCGAGTTTTAGTTCGAAGTTGTCTGCCGCTTTAGTGTAATTGTCCAGTGCTATCTCAAGACTATCTCAGTCCTTTGTAACGGCCGATGTCGCTTGTTTTATAGCGCCTTTTCGTGCAACCAAATTCCGTTGGTTGAGGTTCGTTAGGAGGGATGTCTACTGGAGAGTTTACCTCCTAGTCGTATTTGTTAAATGAGGACTTGAGGCGGTTAATGGCCTTTTTTTAGTGCGCACAGGTTTTGATATATGGCAAATAAACGTACTTGCACGTAGGGTTTCTCTTCGTGAGGTTGTCCAAGCTGTTGCTTGACTCCTTGAGCGATGTTTGGTCGATTGAAGTAGAGATGGCAGATACAGTGAAATATCAGAATAGGAGAATATTGGGTAGAATAGCCAATAGATTGGCTTAGAGGTAGCGTTGAGCGTTGTGTTGAGTTGAGCGTGGAGTTGCGTTGAGCGTAGAGTTCGACTCGGATGTGCCAATGCACCAATTTGTGCGAGTTGGCTAGTTGATTAGGGAGTTGGTCGGATTTGTCTTTTGTCCGCCAACTGTATGTGGAACGCTCGACTTTATATGAATTCGCCACGCAGGGACTTTTTTTTCCGTAACTTTCTTAAACAACCTCGAGTTTGGGTTATAACAGTTTATAGCAACAACAACGATACAATAATAATATGTGATATTTGATGATAGGTAAGGTGGGTGGATACGAGCGAGGTTGAAATGAGAACAAGTGATACACTTGAAGCATGGTAGGCGCACACTAGAGTTGGAGCACTGATGAACCGAGGGACTGGATGAAGACCGGACGAACGCTGCGAACACTTGAAGACGAATGCCGATGGGCTGCTTGTATTATTTCTGTAGTGGGTCGGGGCTTTGCCAGAGGGAACTAGAGACAGCGCCTAGAGAGAGGTTCTAAAGTTTTTTTACTAGCACAATCTGATAGGGCTACGTGTGAAAGGGCGCAGTGCTTGTTTGGAAACTTCTTTGGGACGGCAGATGTTGGAAAGTACATTCAGCTGACTGTTGCTGATTCCCTCCCCAGCCACCTGCGAGACAACTGCATGAAATGGTCGTTGAGAGACAATTTACAGAATATGCGAGAATAACGATTACAAGTTAAACAGTTATTGTAGAAGGCATAAGGTAACATAGAAATGCGATAATTTAAGAAATAGTTAGTTACTATACATGACGTCGTACTTTATACTTCTTTCTTGTAGGATCAGCTCTTTTTTATCGAGGACTCAGATGCAAGCGTGCGCGGATTGCAGGTACAGATTGTCGTCTTTGTCTTTGCGGCTTAGGCAGCTTAGAATGACCCTGAGATTTCAGCAGCTTCCTCGCCCTCGTCCCTAACCAACGCTAGCAAATCGGGAGTTCTTTCGGAGTCAAACGAATAGGGCCCGTTTATTTTGCTGTGTTTGACTTTTGATTCTCGCGTATAGCTTGCTGAGCTCTGAACGTGGGCTAGGTATACTCACGGAAAGGTTGCCAATTTTTGCCAAAGTATACGGGAAACTTACTTGTTGGAAGCGAACACTACCCTCTTCCTTCACACTTCCCCTGTAACTTGGTTGCAGCTTTTTGGCCGAATTGACTCCCAGAATGCACTCCGCATAAACGAGAACACAAAGATACAGAAGGTATGTGTCATGTGGACGCAGCAGAAACAAGGAGTCCATGCCTTTGATCTACCTGCTTTTCAGGGAAGCACAAGATGACGTTCGTTCTTTAGGCTCTAAGCGCCACCTGGAGACGCAATACTTTGCCTCGCGACTAACCGGCATGACTTTCCCCTATGAGGGAGATCGGTGGTGCACCAAAGAGATTTCACTGAGTTATAAGGTAATTGTTACATAAATTATCTCTGGGCTCGGAGCCAGGCGAAATCGCCGAAACGTCAGCCGTCGAACAACAATTACAACGATCACTTATAACAAACCTCTCTTCAGCTCAACAAGGGCAGTTTGTAATAAAATATATAGATATATGATTATCATCGTCTTTCACATGGAGTGCCATGAAAAAAAACCAATTGGCAGTAGATAGAAAGATGAGTACTTATAGAAATTCATTAATACCTTTACTAATTGTTCTATTGTTCTTCTTTCTTGTTAGTACACGTCCACCATGCACTATATATATATATTTCATATGATATATATATATATACATATATATATGTATATATATACTCAAAAGACCGAAATTCTGCGAACCTCGTCATAAATAATCGACCTACTTGTTTATACGTTCTAATGAACTGATCTTGCCGAACTGATGCAAGCTTGGTATACTTTTGTTGTTGTTGTTGCTGTTGTTGTTGCTGTTGTTGTTGTTGTTGTTGTTGCTGTTGTTGTTGATGATGTTGTTGATGTTGATGATGTTGATGATGCTAATGATGTATGTTGATGTTGTTAATGTTGTGTGATGTTGATGTTGATGCTGATGCTGATGTCGATGTTGATGTTGATGTTGATGTTGGTCGACTCGTGGGAGTCCCACTTTTGACAGCACGACTCTGAGGGAAGGTGAAGTCGATGAAACGTCAGCCATCGACCACAACATCATCGTCAACAACAACAGCGACAACAACAACAACAACAACAACAGCAACAACAACAACAAGAACGACAACTATGCCAACCTCGCACCAGTTTAACAAAGATCAGTTTGTAAGAACATATATATATATATATACATATATATATATATATATATATATATATATATATATATCATATATATGTAGAACCAAACGAACAACCATTAACAACAACAACCTTATTGTGTAAAAAGAGCGCTGCCGAGTGAGGTTACAGCTCATACGAGCAGTGCTCCACTGAAGAAGATCTGACTTGATACGAAAGCGAAGACACCACATCGAGAAGACGAGCGACTGTAGACATCGATTCGGGTCATTGGCTCAGATGGAGACGAATACGTCGTAACGTTAGCAGAATAAAAATATTTATAAACCTCGTATGAGCTGAATAATCCAGTAAGGTATTAATTATTAATGCCAAGGTTAAATGAGAGTCGGTCTGAAAAATGTTCTGTAGGAAGGCTTTGTTCCGTTGCTTTAGATTAAATGTCTATGTAATGCCGCTACTACTTACCGCTTGGTTGTACACCCTGAATGTTTCTATAGTTTTCGATTTCCAGTGAGGCATCTGACACCATTTCACGTGCTCCAGATCCTCTGATCTCCCAGAGCAATAATGTAAACACTGTTCTTATTTGGCGTTCCTTTTGTCTCTAAGCGAAGTAATTTGCCGTGATATTCTTAGCATTTCCTTTCCTATATTGTCTCACAGCGTCAACAGTAGATTAAGCAGAAACATCACAGCCTTCGAGCACTGCTCCTGTATCGCAAATGACTTCAGTTTCTCATCGCGATCACCGGCGAAGTTTAAATATGTAGGATAGCGCTTAATCTTTCAAGTTGATCTCGCTGCTTGTGTTACGAAGAATAGCAGATGGTAATCATTTTCTGATTTTAAGCCGAGCTAAGTTGTTCTTACTAATATTTGAACTAAGTAAAAGTTTTGAAAAAAAATTTGGTTTACCCGACCCGTCTTCACCGTCTTCTGTGCGGATCGCAGCACTTCTTGCACTCGATTGGTTTCCTCACATCCATCATTGACGAAGATTTTCCAACTTCTGCTTGTGCGTTCACCTGCTGCTTGAGGGTTGTCGCCTTTATGAATGCCAAGTCTTGTGGAGTCGGTTCCCCTTGGAAAGCCTGGTAGAGCGTCCTTTTTTGGATTAGGCGAGGTGAACTGTTCTCAGAGAGGTCTGATGCCAACCTCCCGATCTCGAAGGGATTGGAAGCTTTGTGGACCCCCTGCAGGATCGAACTACAACCGTGCTCGTGATGAGCGACATCACTACCACTGTGTTATCAGGCTTTGAACTAAGTAATTAGGCTGCACGATGTTTGGGACTCAGTTTTTTAAATGTTTACTGTTTATATTTTTTTGTTTTTAGTTTTTCATTGGAAACGACTCTGTCCATATTCTCCATAAGTTTCATGCTTTGATGATTCTTCGATTTCTTAACTTCTTTCTTGCTCGTTTATTATAGCGGTTTCCACGATTAAAGTTCATAGTGCTGAGAATCGCCTTAGCTCAACTAGCTTTCGCGAGCGACCATGTATAAGATGAAGACTGCGGAGATAACGTCTTACTACCAAGGGAACTAGTAAGTCTTAAGCCATTCTGCCCAGTGTTTCAGGTATGTGATATGCATTGCAGGAATGCAACTATAACCTTGGATGGGTTGCAATAAAATCGCCCAACAGCATAGAATATTTGTTTATTGTGGCAATTTAGACCAATGAACAGCGAGCATAGAATCGAACAAAATTCAAATACGGTGTTCTACGAAAGCTGTTTAATTGAACCCAACTCAGCCCAAACAGGTTTTCCAGTCTCTAAAAAAAGTGGTTCCGAAAGTAGTAAAAGTTACAGGTTGTAAAATAAATGTTTTTAAGCACACATCAGCGAAATACTAAGTGTAATAACAGAGGACAGCTTTCAAACGTACAATGCAATAAATGGCATCGGTGACCAAGTAATTTGTTGGTGCTCAGCGCTTACTAGACAGTATTTGCTTTCTACTGCCTACTATCGTTAGCTGAATGTCTATGAATTCTATGAATGAATGTTTGTAATTGAATAACATCTATAAAAGCCTTCTGTATGGTTCCTTATACCCAGGCGATTTGTGTAAGTGTCGCATCTTAGAGTGTATCACCGAGAAATGAACTGGTCCTGAAGAGATTCTTTTTGTAAACTACTAAGTGCAGAGAAATCTTTTTCTGATGTAACTCCTCTTACATTGATCCAATTTCGGTTATGTGTCGAAATATAAGTAGCGTGGTAGGAAGTTCTGAAACCGAATGAACTGAAAATGTACACCATAGTGTCCATGTGTTCCTTTTCGCCGCCACGTATATAAACCATTGTAAACATGTCGTAAGTTGGGTGTTAACTTGATACCTGGTGCCGAAAAGCTAATGTGATGAGTGAATTAGCTCAAAAGTCGTGTAGGAGAGACGAGCGGCATAAGAATCTCTGAAGAGCGTCGAGCAGACCGCAAAGAAGACAAAAAACGCCGACAGCGTGTCCAATATAGCCAATCGAAGACGATGCATCGCTATGGAAGGGCTTACTCCCGTATGCACTTGATGCTGTCTTTAACGACAACAGGTACTCAGGAACTGTTAACGACTGTGTTCTTTGTGATGTCACACGTCACTGTTCGGATTGTTAGAACTCCTTATGCAGATCCTAGAAGAAATATGTGGTGCTCAGCAAACGGACCAAGGAAACCCATCTTGCCACTTCTGAACACGCCACCGGCATATAGACGGTTTACTGGTTCTCGTTCAAGTCATTCGACGATAAAGTGGAAGACAAACGCTACACATAGGACATATTTAAAGACATTGTGGCTGTGAGTGGCTAATGCTGAAGGCAATTAAACTCCCAGACATGAATTAGGGCCAAAATGAGTGCGATTTTACTTTCCATCATTTTGAAAACACAAGGGGTTAAATGTCCGACCAAATTGTGACAAAGTCGCGGACTTTCTGCTGAGTACTGCAGAGGAAGTGGCTGCAGAGATGTTACTAGGTTATCAGTAATGGAAAGGATCAACGATAGCAGATGGATTCATCAACATCTTACCAATTTATGATGTAATATTGCTCGTAACGAAGGCCATGGATATAAATCACTCACCACTTCATTCGTTATAAAGAAATGGCAGAAATTGCCAAGTTATCGCCTCGACCTCGTAGTTGGCAAATGATCTGATGCGTGAAGGAACTATTACTTCGTCCAACATCAACGACCGTTCTCTTCTTTGGACCGCAAGATCAAAGGAATGCTGAGGAAAACGACCAACTCAGGGTCACGTCTCATTACTTCCTATCATCGAAAAACACTTTGGAAAGTATACATCTGCATCTGGGGTGATAATAAATACTTTCATACAGAACGAACAACCAGATATAAATTGTAGTTGACGATTGGTCTGTTACGTTGCCCTCGATTCTCGTTCGACTGTTTTAAATTGTTGAGCTTACACGAGGTTGATAAACAGCTTTTATTCGGCTAATGGTTTTAATGTCTTCATCCTTGTCTTCGTCAGAGCCGATGATTGGAGTCGATGGTCCACAGTTATTCTTCTTCTCGATGTGGAGTCATCGCAATCGCGTCAAGACGGATTTTCTCGTTAGTGGAACGCCGGACGAATGAGACATACTCACCCGGGAGGCATGCTCAACCGGCAGTGAATATCGTTTGCTTGGTTAAGTGCAGAGATCGCTGTCGCCCTTGGACGGTCATGGGCACTATATAACAAAGTAGGAAAGCTCTGTGATGGAGATAGCTACCCTGCAAGTGCGTTAACAAACGACGCTCTCAGAAATTCGGAGAAAAGGTCACTCGACTGATACAGGGTATTGTTGAAGCGAGGAGACGACGGATGCTGAGGACACTGTCACCAGCACATGAATCCGAACCATGTATAGGCTGGAGGAGGGCAGAACCGGTGAAAATGTGCTCGTGTCCACACGATTTACGAACACGAGGCAAGCGCCTATGTATAGATTGTTGACGTAGCAATACGTACCATTTGCTCTTTACCGACTCATTCCTACTTTGTAAACGAATTAATAGGAAAGATTTGCAGACAGACGACAAAAGAAGATCTTAAAGAGAGAAGAGCAGCAGTTATCGTCGAAGCTCCAGAGGCTGGGAGAAGCATTCGCAAAGCTCACCGAAGCTTCTCCAATTATAAGACCCAGATGATTGCACTCCGACGTCCAGGCGGAATAGTTACAGCGTCCAGAAAGCCAATGGAGCAAAATCATTCACGAATACTGCTCAGATCTCTTCAATAGCCGCATCCTCCTTCCCTCATATGAAATAAAGGAGGATGCATATGTTGTACCACCGGTTCTCCCTTCCGAACTCTGGCATGCTATTTCGTTGGTCAAAAATCGAACAGCAGCGGGCCCGGACAGGATAAGATCTGAACATCTGATGAAGTTTCCACCACTCCTCGTAAACACATTGGCTCACTTATTCACATGTTATCTGTCTGAATGCAAGGTCCCTACTTAGTGGAAGACCAGCAAGACCGTGTTAGTGTTCAAGAAGAGTGACTTACACGATATCAGCAACTACCGCCCCGCCCACTATGCTTGCAGTTTGTCGTCTACAACCTTTTCACTCGAGTCATCCTAAACAGGATTGACAGAACACTGGACGAAGGAGAGCCATGTGAGTAAGCAGGATTTCGAAAAGGATTTAGTACAATGGACCACAGCCACACGATAACAAGGCTCACTGAAGTATCGCGGGGAGTACAAAAAGACCGCTCTGTCTCACTTTCATCGATTTACAGAAGGCCTTTAATTTCAAATGAGATAGAAGCAATCATGGAAGCCCTTGACAGTCAAGGGACTTCCTACTCAGTACATAAAGATTCTTCGTGAGCTGTACAAAACTTCACAACCAAGGTGACACCATTCTACAACGATATTAACATCGACGTCAGAAAAAGGGGTTAGGCAAGGCGATATCATGTCGCCAAAATTATTTACCGTCGCCCCTCGAGAACGTCATGCGATCATTTCAATGGGACAACATGAGAGTGAAAATCGATGGTGGTCAATTATATCTACTTCGGTTTGCTGATGAGATCGTTCATAAAACACCAAACATCAGCCAAGCGAAACGAATAGTTGCCGACTTTGATGAAGCTTGTGGAGGTGAATGTCGAAGATGAGGTAAAACCAGCGTCTTAAATGCATAGATCAAATGTATATGGTTTGAGGGGTTTTAGCACACTGCTGAACTGTTCACTGAACGTCCTCAGCTCCTCGTTTTGTGTGGCCGTGAACTTTGTCACTAATAAGAAAATTGCGCAGCGCTGTCAGTGATTTCCGCAAGGCAGAGCACAAAAGTTTTGCAAACACTGTTTTCTAACTGAGCTAATATTTCAATTTTCCTGAGTCATAGACAGAGCAGCCGCTGTAAATCATCATTTAACATCCAGAATCGCTCCACTGGCAATGAGAGGCGTCCTACGGAGAAGGCATGAAAAAACGAAGATAAATTGATTTAAATGGCGAAGAAACGAACTGCAGAAAAAGTTTCGCGTTGAATTCTGCAAATACAAACCGTTTGCCAAATAATGCTAGGACGAATAGAGGAGAGCTTTGGATAGAAAAAAGCACACTGAGTCGTATTAGCAAGCAAAGCTTTCTTAGACCTTTAAGTCCCTAAATAGAGTGAAGATTCGAGTCATTCTTCTTTAAAGGATACTAATTTGCGATAATCACGACTGTTTATCAATGCCTCATTGAAGCGTGCGGCACCATTGTTATAGTTCGCAAAAGATACTAAAAAATATTTGAGTTATCTTCGCCTTTGTTGTGAAAACGGTAGTGGTCCCTCGCCTTTCTTCTTCAGCACAATATATAAATTACCCGTTCTTCATCTTCTGTGTTACGCATTTAGCTCCATGCTTAAGTCAAAAAGAGAGGATAGCGGATAGCACACGCAGTTGTTTGAACCATCGAACTTGTGGAATTCTGAAATGTATGAAAATTGCGATGGTGATTCTGGAAGTACAGCCGTTTATCATCACCAAACTGTCTCTATCTTTCGAACGAACTCCCTAAACAGGTTTTCGAGATCATTGTGCCAACTGTTTTTGTACATTATTACGAATGCTTTAAAAAAGGCAGTGTCGTCGAAAGCAAAACAATGTTTCTCGTCGCACAAGATGTACCCTTCTCTGGAAATATCCACTCCCGAACATCGTATTGCTCTCTTGATTAACTTGTCTGAAATTCATCTTCTTCAGTTGTTAGTTCCAACGTCAATGAAGTCAATATATACTCACCAATCGAAAGTTGTTCCTATCTCTACGAAGCCGGTATAATTACCGTGAAGAATAACACTCTTGATCCATAAACTTCCTTACTAACTACCCCACTGAAGCTTTTAATTTCGTCATCATTTCTAACATCTCACTGATGTGTGCATGTTCTGATTTAGCTATAGTAAAATTCCAGGCTAATGAACGTGCAACTTTCGTCTTTGCTCTTCCTTGCTATCGTCGTCTCAGTGGCTGCTCAGTTTGGCTATGGTCCATTTGGAGGCTACGGAGGCTTTGGAGGCTTTCCAGGCTACGGCGGATTTCCACCCTATGGAAGATTTCCCAATGGCGGTGGAGGATTTCCGTCCTTTGGCGGATTTTCACCTTATGGCGGATTTTCACCTTATGGCGGATTTTCACCTTATGGCGGATTTTCACCCTATGGCGGATTTCAACCCTACGGGGGCTTCGGCGGGTATGGCAGATATGGCGTCCCTGGCACGCTCGACAGTACTCTTAAAGGAGCCGCGTATGGAGCCCTGCAAGCCATTGGCAGCGGGTAAATCACAGAAATTTTTTCTTGAATTCGCACAAGCTCTTGTATTAGCTATAGTTCATTTGTTCCCTGTTTTCTGTACATTTAATAAGTACAGTTTAATAAAACGATGAGTTGTATCTGTAGCATTTTCTGAACACTGTCCTACTGAAATGAATGGTTTTACTTTTGCTAGCATTAAAAGCTATTTGAAATTAAACAAATGAGCCTTTGAAGCTTACAGGTGCCTAGGAATACTGCCATAATGTTGTTTTTTTCATGTTTCCGCATGAATAGTATTGTCGATTTCTCTTAACTCAAGATGAATATCATCTTCAGATATGCTTTTAGGTGGTCTATTTGAAATATTTCGAACTGATGGTTTGTAGATGATTAGTGAAAGAGATTGAATCAGTGGTTAAGCTTGTTTTATCATTGTTTTAGTGGCACTATCTTAATTTTACTTTTATGTGTACATTAGGGGGCTTTTGTTGAGCAGTGGTTAGAGGTGCCTTGCAATGCACACGTGTTTCTTGGTTCGATCCCACGCCTAGCGTTCTGCAACCCTTTTCCCCCACACGGTTCGGAAAATTGATAGTAGACTTGCCTAGGAAGATAAGAACACTGACTTGATACGTCGACAGAGCATGCATCATTATTTAGGTTAGGTTAGATAAGCATTCCATCACCTCTAACAAGTCTCGAGAGATAGGGCTTCATTAAAGATGAAAAATCTGCTCTTTAAAAAGTTGTAGAACCAAATGAGTTTCATAAAAAAAAGTTAATAGAATTGAAGGTTGTCTTTGCTACAGGATCCATATGGAATCAAGGGTACTAAAAGTCACTTGAAAAGTCATTAATAGAAACTAGGTAACCGAGGCCGTTTATTAACCTCGGCATGGATTGATAGTTCACTGTTTTTCTTCAATAAGCAGACATGAGGTTGGTGTTGTAGAATTTATTAGGATACCATAGCTGACGTTTTCGGCGGTTTCGCCTTCTTCAGAGCCTGGAAAGGTCAAATTGACATGCGGTCTACTCAGCCAAGCACTTTCATAACGCTAGCAGATAAAACTTAACACAAATTTGCATTCGCATAATAAACAGCTTCATTTAAACACCAGAACACTAGACACTGGAAACTAGATATCTCCGGCACACATAGAACATATTTAAAAAACGCCCGGTAAAAACTGCACCAGAAAACTTTCGTGTGAAATCTTCCATGCTCATATGTATTTCATGAAAAAAGTTTGTATTGAAGGACTTAAAAGACAAATTGATCCAAGTTAGTGAGAAGAAAAAACGCCTGTCGGTCATCGGCGATTTGTTAAGATAATGGCTATGTGGGATTCCTGACAGAGTTCTATGACGGTTGCTGGTTGCTGTAGTTTGTGGTCCATCATGCAAAATCTCGTCTACTTGCTCAATTGATTGAGCTTCAAACAAAGTTCATTGAAAAACAATTTTTTCAAACCGAGCGTCATTTAAGCCCGGGAACAAAATAATGAACATGTGTTTAAACTGCTGGGCTTGCACGAGGCTCATAATAGGGCTATTCAGCTATTTAAAGTAGAAGCTCATTTACGCCAGAAGTGTTAGTGAACTGTGTAGTGTAGAATGTAGAATGCACTTAACAATACGACCTTGTGGTGGTCATAAAAATGTATTCGGTCACCTTTCAAAATGTGAGCCGTGAACCAGCCAATAAGCTTAACTAATTAGATCATTTATTTTACGGATTTCCGTCTCGGAGCAAACCAGGAAAGACGTTATATTGATTATATTTTGTGTTGATGGTGCTGCAACTTCTCTAGTCGTTGTTTGCAACACAGACAGCAGGGTGCATAATCTACAACAAACTCCCTCCATCTGACACACGTATTATGATTTTTTCAAACCCCTACTATGATAATAGTGGCTGGGGATCTGTTCTATGAGCAGTAATATTGGTGATAGAGCTTTAGATCTCTGAAGCTCAGAACAGTGGGTGGTGGTCTTAGAAGATAGATGCGTTTGTTCTGCTTCCAATAGTCTTTTCCTTGTGCACTGCCGGTAACTGGTTACCTTCTTGCATTGATTTACATCGATTTCACGAGGTACTCTGATTCCATATAAGGCGCATTAACTGTGCGTGCTTTGCTTATAGGATTATAGGAAACAAAAATGGCCCAGCCATTGTGCTGAATGAGTTAAAAAACTTGATTTGTAGGACCTGTTTCTCGGAACTTCAAAGTAACATTAAACGAGTTTTTTTCCTACATTAACGGTTTCATTTCAATGTGCTTTGGGGAATTCAACAGATTTTTTGACGGGTGAGCTCTTAGGTCCACAACACTCTGAAATTCATGGGCTAAAGCCTTGTTAGAGTTATAAGTGGGTGGGACATTGTCGCTAGAAGAGAATTGTACCGTACTCCAACAGAAATATTTGACGCATGTGGTAAAAAAGAAAACCACGGTTAATGTGGAAAGTGAGAGAACCGCAGTTGGAAAGCGAATAGAATAGTGGGAATTGTCAACATATTTTGCATCAAATACTTGCCCCGTTGCGGACGTGCACCATTTCCAGCTTAATTCTTGCTTAACAATAAAACGCTCGTTATGTGATACTTTCTCCCAAGATTAAAGACGATTTTCCACTAGTTCAAACGAAGCTCTTAATTGAAGAAAATCTTATCGCGCCGCTTCATGAGCTTCAGCTTGAACATAGAGCTACTACATCAACGCGAACCGTCACCGAAGTGCACACCACACAAAGGTTGCCGAAAGTGCAACATGTAAATGATTGAATGATTGAAATATTATTGCATCGAAGGTCTGAGTCTCCATGGCAACGAACGGTGGTAGGACGGATTTGATCGGATCAGCAGTTGACAACGCCTCTCTAAAAGTGATAGTGGAAGTCTCCTCTCCAAAAAAAATCTCGAGAATTTACAGAAAAATCAACTGTTTGTAGTAAACCCAACATCGTCGATTCCTCAATCGATTGCGATTTGGAAAGTATTGAGAATATGAAAAAAAACGCTCCAAGTGAGTGCCTGAAATAAACGGCAGTGGGATCACTAGCAAGGCACGTGTTCTGTACTTTTCTACATCACAAAAACAGCTCGCATCGTTCTCGAATTATAACGCTTCGGAAGAAAACATACGATGAAATGTAGACTTTATATTACAATAGACGGCGAACACTAGGGAGCGTAGAGTGAGATGAGTCTCTAAAACAATTCCCGTTGCCAAGTTTGCATAAAAAAGATGGCTATGATCAGTTACGACCACTTTTCCGTTTTTGGTAGATGAAATCACCTCATAGACCAATTTGAGGTGAACCCACAATTGGTGAAAAGATAATGTTAATTCGCCCTACTTGATGTTGCATCACTAATGTTGAAGAATGTAAAGGACACGGGCTACGTATCCTCTAACACTTGCCTCATTCGACCTCTCGCCAATCGGATAGCACTTTTTTCAAAATAAAGGGTGTATCTTGTAGGCGAAAACGTGTAAATTCCAATAACTTTTCATTTTTGACCCATATATTTGTGTTTGGACTGAGTTGTAGAGCATTTTAAAGTTGCCGTTCAAAGTAGTCTATTATTTTTGCATCATTCTAATGTTGTTGCGGTGGGAAATATTTGTTCCAGAGATCAAAAAAATAAATTCTTGCTTTCTTAAGAATTAGTCGACGAAAAATCTTTCCACAGACGCTGAAGAAATGGGCCTAAAAAAACTAGCTCCACCTGGCTCGTGATTGATTTTATAACAACTACATTATCTGAAAGGCGAAGATGGAGTAAACACCTGTCCGCGACATTCACTGGCATGCTATCGCACGCCGGTTCTTATGACGTGCCTTAATTAATTAATAAGTAAATTATTTTGACAAGGACGCGTCATTTTTCCAGATTCGTTTGTGTCAATATTAATGTCGTTGTGTGATACGAGATTTTGTTTGGGAAGCTGTTCCATAATAGTAGAGAATCATTATGTACAGAGTAGGTACCTAGTGACCGTCCATAGCTTCCATGAGTGGTCTTTAACCTACTTCAAGTCATTAAAAGTATGGCAACGAAGTCTCTTATGCTCTTGCGATACATCAACGAGTGGCGTAATCGTGTCGATATGGTCTATCGTACCGGATCCTTTCGGAAAACTTGCTTGCTCAGATGGCAGCCCTCTTTTCAGGGCATTGCGAATCCTGTTGAGGAATATTGCAGTGAAAAATTAGTATACGATGGACCGTAACCAGTTCCCTGATCTCGTGAAGGTCTCCGTTTTTTATGTAACAACATGGTCGTCTTGCTGGTCTTGCTTTAATTGCAGTGTCTTACATTCTGACAACTACTATGTAAAAAGCTGAGCCAGTGTGTTTATGAGGACTGGCGGAAGGTTCTTCAGAGGTTCAGGTCTTGTCTACTCTGCGTCAGGTGTTGCTCGATTCTTCACCGACGAAATAGCAGATTTCGGAGGGGAGAACCGGTGAGTCGACATATCCATCCCCTTTAATTTCGTAGTGAGGCAGAAGGCCGTGTTTGTGGAAAAGATCAGACTACAAGTCGTGAATTTTTCCATCGTCTTTCTGGAATCCGTAACTGTTCCGTGAAGTGTAACTATCGTAGTCTTGCGAACTTTGGCCAAACCTCAGCAATAGATGCGAAGGCTTTTTGTCAATCTCTGCTGCCTCGGTCGTTACTACTCTTCTGTCCTTGAAATCTTCCTTTATCGCCTTTCTACAGACCTATACAAGTTTGTACGTGAATATGACGCAGTCAATGGCCCGTGTACATTACGCGATGCTAGCTCGAGTGGGCAGATCAAGGCAGATGCCTTTTGGTTGCATTCCCACTGTAAGCTTTTTTCAGCACTAACACGATGATTTTTTGTAAGTCGATTGCATTCTTCCTCCAAGCTGTCTATAATGGCATGTTGCAAAAAGCGAGAAGTGCTCCGTCGGAGTCGTTAGCTTGAAAGAATCAATGTCGATAAGTGAAGTCGTTAAGATTGTGGCCCAAACGCCGCCACCTCCTAGCGTGCTCCCAGAAACACTTTTTTTCAAATCCATACTCGATGTTAAGTGAGCCACGTCCTCTCAGTCCTCTCGTCTCATCCACGCTGACTACTTTATACCCTGCTCGCATCGCAAGGCTCTTAATGGAGGATTTAGATACCTGTGTGTGTGCATTACTAGTACAAATCTACACCTTAATTAATCCTGCCTAGAATATATTCTAGACTTTGGAAGTGCATTCATATTCATCGTACCAAATGTTGACGTATATTGGCTAACGTTCTGATTATGCACAGAAGCTAAGGCATGTGTGCTACCATAGTTTCCGCCCATAACTACACCATTAGTCGACGGGAGAACCAGACCGAGTGTAATGACATCATTGTTAGATGTGCGCTATGATCAACGTTTTACGAAGATTTCTAATTTCCGTTCACTAGAAAGGAAACTCTTCGCTGAATTCGTGATATTTTTCTTCCGATACAGAACTGTCGTTAACTGCAATATTTCTCCCCACCTTTCAAGTGATATAACTAAGTGGATACGATAATTTTGTTTCACATAGAAGGGAATTCCAATTACCTTTTACTTAAAATAATTGTAGCTACTTCACACGGAAAACGGTAGAAATAATAGGATTCTCACTAAAAGCACAATGCTCTTCATTTACTATGAACAAATGGAGCCGCCTGAGCGCCTTGGGGTGCGCCGAGTTGAGATTATAAAAAGAACTCACTAGAAGCCCTCAAAGGACCGACGATTTCCGACTTATAAAAGAAGCGCTGTTACTGAGACAAAAGAACGTCTTAGCTCGACAGTCAATACACTTTCTCTGCCGCTGTCTAAAACACCGAATTGTCCCGAACTTCACTAAACGAAGACGACAACACGATGTATGCGGACTACCAGAGGACAGTCGCCGAGTACTGGACATCGAATTGCGAGTACTACGCACCTGTCTACGAAGCCGACAAAACAAGATGTTCGCCAAGTGGAAGAAGTGCGAGACGAAGGAAAACTTTTGTGCTCAGTATTTGGAGGACCGCCTCTGGAGGAGAATAGAGGGTAGGCTCTGAGGAACGCGAAATGTATGATGGATACCCGCAGTGGCTGAGGTGATAGGAAGAGGCAAAGACTGGGGTCGGGTCGGTGAGAAACAGAGGGATTCCTCCATGGAGACCGCTAGATTGGTAGAACCTGTCCAAAATAGTACTACGTGTCGATGGGTCTCTATCACGAATACAGAAGCTGTTAACATAAATGACGCATAGGGAGAACATTGTTATTGCTTGTTGAGCGAAATCGCTCCTTTAAAGCCGGTTCACTACTTGAAACTCAGAAGTGATAGAGAGACTTGTCAACAAATCAGACTTTGACACATGCAACATTTAGACAATGGCACCATCTATCATAGTAGCGCATGTGGCGGAATTTTCCGAAGGCGCACTGCAACACACACGTGGAATCGATCCCCGCCCATGGCCCATCAAGCCTTCCATCCCTCCGCGGTCGGAAAATGAGTACCAGACTTGTCTGGGAGCATAGCAGCAATGGCTCGATACATCAGTCGCCACCGCGAGTCATTGTAAACGCCAGATATGCATTCAATCACCTCCAAACAATGCTTAGTGAAGGCGAATGCATAGCGCATCCTTCAGGGATTGATCGACGCCTAGAGCCTTGTCCTTTTTATTCTTTTAACTTCTGCGTGTGCGCAGATCAATGCAGATGCACCAGCTGTCATCGTGCATCAGACGTGCTAATTGTGTGCACGATAATCGGCAAAAACGGGTTGAAAACGTGCATCCATAACTCGCATCGCAGTGACATGGTGGTGTCCAAATATCCAAAAAACCGCTCCGAGGTGTGTTCTCAGAAAGATGTTCTCTTTCGAGGTGTCTACATCAGCGTATCAGCGCAGGACCCCAGATCGTTTCCTTTTCTACAGTCTTCTACACAAACAACGGGTCATTAGCCATTCACTAGATTAAGAGATTCATCAAGCCTTCCTCCATAGAGTGGTAGGAGGAAGTCCAAACGGTTTTCAATTATGGAAGCTAATACTTTTCTCATATTTTCAAACCTAAACATCTTCCGTGCGCAAAGAGGATCGCACGGTATTTGCCGCTTCCACTCTTGGTCTAGACGTCAGACTACAGCACTGAGCGATCCCTACTTGAGCAATGAGTACTTCGCTGCATGTGGCATCTGACGCTAAAGGATGTTCTCATTCTTCGTTGAGTCAGCAAGCCAGTTTCATTCAACTTTGGCGTAAACATGCGACTGGTTAACACAATATGATAACCACCGGCTATCGGAAAGCAAGGAAAACGTCCTCCAAATTCGCTGGTAGTTCCGGAAACAAAAACCGTTACGATAAGAAAGATGTACGTTTTTTGCCAGCAGATATCAGCCCGGTTACTGCATTAGGAGGAAATACTACGTTTCTGGAGCCAACGGATCGCTTGTTGACAAGTCTCTCTATCATCTCTGAGTTTCAAGTAGTGAACCGGTTTTAAAGGAGCGATTTCGCTCAACAAGCAGTAACAATGTTCTGCTATGCGTCATTTATGTTAACAGCTTCTGTATTCGTGATAGAGACCCATCGACACGTACTACTATTTTGGACAGGTTCTATTAATCTAGCGGTCTCCATGAAGGAATCCCTCTGTTTCTCACCGACCCCCACACCAGTCTCTGCCTTTTCCTACCACCTCAGCTATTGCGGGTGTCCATCATGCACAATAGGTCTCGTCAGCTAGAACCCATCACCGGTGGTTGATGTTGCACCCTCTTTGTAACGCAACCAGCATGGCCTAACAAGCGTATGTGATGCAAGTTTGCAATTTCATTACAGCATGGTCAAATTTCTTAGCAAAAAAAATTAATTCTCAGTAAAAACGCCATTGATTAAAGCGTCTTTCACAAATAATCGTAAAGCCCTTCGCATATCTCTTAGCCTCATTCCTCAACAAAAATTTCGCCTTAAAAAATCGTAGTCCTGCATTGTTACCTTGATTCAGAGTACGCTCTGAGTTGTTCATCCACAGTTCCCCCAAAAAAGACATTTCCACCATGCGCTTCCTTCTCCCATTTATTTATTTACTATACCAACCTTCTTGCGTTTAGATAACTCTACGGTAAAAAACTGGAAACCTGAATTTCAACGTAAGAGAGACGGCTTCTGTTAACACTCGCCATTATCGATGTCTTTCACGTATTAATGGAGACCAACTGCTCAGGGTTTTCGCAGCTGAGCAAAGTGGCCTCTGTTAACAATGCGTTGCAAAAAAAATACTTTATCAATGACCTCGCTAATACAAACTCGGTCACGATAGTTAGAAAGTACTAGTCCATTTCATATATTAGACAACGCATGTCACAAATGGAATCCACAGAGATAGTAGATGAAGAAAAAATCAAACTACACACGAGACAACTAATTGAAAACCTTTTCACCGACACTCATTCACCGCTAGCTAAGCATCAGAAGTAGTTCTAACACAAGCGTAAGATAACATGGGTCAACTGCTGTGTCGTGCCTGACAATACGATATCAGACTCTCCTTATCAATTTGCTATGGAGGGTTGCCAATGTTCTTCTCTATTCGTCTTCTTCTTTCTTGGAATCCGAAATTGAGCATCACTGTGATTGCATTTCACATAATACCCTGTAGTGAAAAAAATACAATAGGCAGTAAATAGAAAGGTTAACAAAAGAATTTTGCCGGGTGAACACTAAACGCTCTACATGAATTGTAATGGTGCCAATCTAAGAACAGAATGTTTCAAAAATATCTTTTCCACTCCGTGAAACCATTCGTGACACATATATGCTCTCAGCAGATCGTATCTTCCTTCCTTGACTTACATCGCATGAAATTTCCGAACTATTTCGGTACTAACTTTATTTTATGTCCATGACCTTTCTTCACGTACTTTGCAGTTTCCAGCACTATTTTCAATTCGTTTTGTTGTCTCGCATCCGTTGTGTGCGAAGGTTTTCGGATTGTACGTGGGTTCTGCTGCAACTTGAACATGAGGATTTTGTTCTCTTCACGAATGCTATTGAAAGTCAAGTTGATTTTCTTGGAATCCTGATATAACTGTCCTAAGAGCTCTCCAGATCTTCACCACAGGATAATTCCGTCCTATGGCCTGACATCTCTAGACCCTACCCTATTTGCGCCGACATCAGTACTGATATTATTGAAACTGGTATTATTGACATAACATTTCGAAATTCCCGGCAAGCGTAAACCCATTCTTGTTGATATGGCCAGAGTGTTTCTGAATAACAAACATGCCACTGTGTATAAAGTTTGTTCTTCCCAGCAATGCGCTCACCCAGAATCAAGTTTGTTCTTCCCAGCAATGCGCTCACCCAGGATCACACAGAGGGAGAGATAGATAGGGAGGGACGGAGAGAGGTAGGAATAGAGAGATTTATAGCTTATCTTAAGGTGGCAAACCTCTCTCAGATACACAAGCGTCGGCGAATGCTTGTGACGGTAAACTGGCAAAGCGTTGACATTGTTTCACCGTTTTCTTTTTTGTTTTTTCTTTGTCTTTTCGTTGCAAAGCTAGCAACACGTAAGTTGAATAAAATATACGTCGAGGCCGGCTACGGGGAGGCGAAAGTTTATCTCGTTTCTAATATCGTTTGGCGAAGTTATTCGTAGTTCCTCTTGGTTGTTTTTTCTGGTTTCATTGAAAATTCGATATCATTAACTTCACATGGCCGCTGTGCTAGAGGTGTCCTTTTAGCGAGCACAAGGAAAAGATTTGACGCATATACGCTCTATACAGCGATTTGTGGGTGCTGTAGATACATCAGATCAGTGTTTTTATCTGTACAGGCGAGGTCGCTGCCACTTTTTCCAAACAGGAGCCTGTAGTGAAGGCTTGGCAAGCTTTGGCAGTAGGATCAAACTACTAGCGTCGCATGGGCACCTCTAATCATGTGGCAGCGCAAGTGGGTGAATGGTTTGTGTAATAATGTTTTTGCTTCGAAATCATTCCTGAAACATAGGCATCTTGGTAAGTAGAAAAATGGAACAAAAACTACGATTCGTGCTTTTGTCTGATCGAAAGTTGCTTTTAACTTCGACGGCTATCTTCAAAGTAGGGTCTGATATGCAGATTAGTGGTTTTAAGCCATCCCTATGGAGGTTCCAATTTCGGGAACACATGGATATGGAATTTAAAAGGTAGGGGTTTTTGGATGCAGTAATTTGTCGTGTGGTTCTCTTTTACATGTAATAAGCTTACTAAAATTTTCCAGCTGATTTCATACGAATGCAATAAAGGAATGATTTTTCATTCCAATAAGCAGTTTCTTGAGCGTCCCTTCGCTTACGCAGCGTTTAAGAAAAGCCGTCCCTTCCTGTAAGAGACAGGCAGTTCTTCTTAGTCTTCTTAGCACGATGTAAAAGATTGTCTTAAAAGAAAAGAATCTAGATAATTCCATAGTGTTGTTTGCCACGTTCGCAAGTAGTTTTTCATCGATAGTCTTCAGCGAACAGTCGTTTCAAAGTGTTTCTAAGAGACCATCTAAATGTACGTCAATAGGTGAGTTTTCTAAGTCGAAAGCGAACAACACATTCTTTCATGCGTTAAATTGTAAAAAACGACAGTATCATGAGAATATTCGCTGCCTTTGTAAACTTCGTAGTAATAATGGCTCGTTGGTTTAATCTTGCCTAAATTATTGCACCTAACTGTAGCTTCAACCAATACATATATATATATATATATATATATATATATATATATATATATATATATATAGATGCTGGCACATAAGTATGCACACATATATGTATACAGATATATTGCTAGAACTGTGTACAAAAAAACTCTATAGACAGTTGCTGGCATTTTTATAAAACGTTTCTTGGCTACACAGAAGCACATAAGTGCTGGATAGCTGTATGGTGTGAGTTAAAAAATATTTGTAATTTGTCAATTAAAAAGACCAAGCAGAACTGCAATAGCAGCTCCTTAAAGAGCCTCATCAATAGGTGATTTCTTTGGCCGCCAAATTCGGCATCGTAACCCTTAGTCGCCGAAAGATCCAAATGAACCATAGGGTCCAAATTTTTCCCTATGGTCTAATTCCGTGTCCATAACCGCATTATCCAGAAAAAGAATACCCATAATAGCAATTCCGACCAGCCACTGATAATGATGGCACGGAAGAACAAGCAATATAGTAGAACCTTCATTAGTCTGGAATTTTATTAAAACGTAACATACCCACGCTCACAGCATGTCGAACACGATGCAAAATTGCAATGTTCACTAGCATAATTTCGGAGGTTAAGAGAATCATTTGTATCCCAATCATTTAACTAACGAACAACATCTTTTGGTTCTGGCTTTCAATCACTCCCGTTTTTGACGAGTTAGAAAGAGCCGTGCTGTGAACTACATGGAGAATAATAAAGCCATTCTCATGTTCCCACTTCAAAACAGTTATAGCGCTCCGATTCTGTTCCGATGAGCACTCTTCAGTTTCTAGTGGTTGATTTGTTTGGGAAGCACTTACTTTTTCTCATACGGCTGCCAATAATAGGAGTCCTTTTCCTGATAGGTCCACAGCCCAGAGAAGGGATGTATATCACCTACCGTTGTAGAGGTCAGGGTCTGCATCAGGATATCAACATGCGAACCAATAATCCCGCAGATGTGGTACCTTGGCAGCTCTGGTCTTCGAGGCAGAGACCTTTGAATCTCTCAATGTCGTCAACTCTTGTCGTTCTCCTCGGCGCATCATTCTTTTGAGCATATTTGTTCTTTTCGTTCACCAGCAGCTCTCAAAGGTTAGCCATAAATAATCCGTAAACATTTCTCCTTTATGCGCACCCGATCTACTAATTGTTCATTTACTTCAGTCTAGCCGTTGTTGATGAGAAAGAGATTCCATGGCGTTGCACTATTTGATCACTCGCCACTGGCATCAACAACGTGGTCATCAGACTCGGTTACGGAGACTTATATATCCAGGAAAACACTCTCCTCCCTGTTGCGAGTTCAAATGTCTTTCTCTGGTCTACGCTTCGATGACGTTTCGAGTTGCAATCGTAATTTTTATATTCTACTTTGAAATCAAGAAACAAAACTGTGAGATTTTGATGATATGAGAACATTGCTTCAAGCGGTAGAAAGTCGTTATCAGCTAAGTTTCGAAGTAAATTTCAAATGGCAAGCGATTAAGCAAGAAATGGTCTCCCAAAATGGTACACACCGACAATATACCAAGTTCCTATTTTAATCGTGCTTACAAGTATTATCGTTCGTTGTTTCTCCATTAACTTAAAATCTGTGCCGAGATGTCAATATGGTGAATTACGTACCTCCAGCACTGAGCAAGAGGCAAAGAAGCTTTCAAGAGTGTCGAGGATGTAGTGAAGAAAAAAGTGCTGAACTCCTTGACTAGGGTTTTTCGACTTCAGGATTCCTCCTGCCTTAACATATGCGTGGGAAACACAGTGGCTACGTGAGACAGGACGAAAGCACTCGGTACTACCGAAGGTGCGGTCGAAGTGGCTATGCTGAGTTACGGCTTACGGTGTCGATGGTGAATCAAGGTCGACGCAATGTGCGTCAACATATTGGAATTTGAATGGCGCTGACAAATGATGCGTCTCGGCAAATATGCTGCTGACCAGGTGATTAAACTCTTTGTAGAGATCGTAGAAGAAGCATGTGGTTCTCCTTGAGTAGCTTGAATGGAATACCTCATCTGGCTCCTCTTGTTCTGAACAGCTATAACCTCACTGTGAACTAAACAGACGTTTTGATGTGTTACGGGAACTATTACCTTTTTTCAACATGGTTGATGTTTTTCAAAGTGTACAACGAGATCTATTCCATGTTTAGACAATTGGTGATTGCACAATTGGTCTGTACGATTCTCATCAACTACGTTCAGTTGATTAGTCGCAGAAATTGCTGCTGCTACCCCTGAAAAACTTCAGGCTTTTTACAACAACTTTCTACAGAAGCCATAACCTCTCTGTGATGGAGGCAGCCACCACAGGTAGCTCTAGAACGGTCTTCAGGGAGTTTCAAGGGAAAGAAAAAGCATTCGATTGACATTCAGCGTACCAGTGGAGAGGGAAGACGACTGATTCTTAATCAACAAAAATGTGAACGCTAACCACAGCGAGGTTGCAGGACGGTAAAACCACTGGGAAAAAAATGTTCCCTCCAACACGACTTTTGAAAATAGGTGTATTTCAAAATAAAGATGTTAGGCACAAAGACATGTACCATATGCGCTTTACTAATTGTACGTTTTGCTGGTCGCAGGAATTAGTTTTAGCAAATTTTGAGAGCGACTAGGACTGCGTAAACAGCACACTAAATTTGCCATTTGTTAGCGATTTCCAACACCTCGGGAAAGATGTGGCCTGACCAGATTTGTAGAGACATAAATAATTCGTCCAAATGTTCTTTGAATGCTTTAGCACACTGGCGACGGATTGGTTACTAGGTCTACGAGGCAATGAAATTACTGAGCCGAATGTTTTCAAGTTCCCGATGAATGTGGCCACGAACTTTGTCACTAGAAGGAGAATTTCTTCGTGTTGTCAGTGAGATAGGTGAGGAAAAACTCGAAATGCAATGGGTACAGTGCTTTTTCACTGAACTGGTATTTTAGCTTCCTTAAGAAGAATTGATTCATCATACACATGTGTACACGTAGAGAGAGCTGCCGCTGAAAAATCATTTTTCACCACCCAGAAGCGCTCCGTCGGCAAGGTAACGCGATAGCGATAACTCGGAAAAAACCATGAAAAAATAAAATTGAATTTGTTCATATGAGGAAAAAAAGGAGCAAAGGAAGCTTCTCCGTTTTGAAAGGCTCAGTTTAGAAAAAGCAAATCAGAAAGAGCAAATAATACTAGTTCGCAACTGAGGTAGAACGATAAGCAGAAGGGGCACACTGGATCATATTAGCAAGTGAACAAATTCTTAGAATTGCAAAACTATGGTTCGAATAGAAAATTGAGTCATTTCTCCAAAAGAACACTAGTGTACTAGAAGCTCCCACACTTTCGAAGGTTCAACGAAACATAAAAAATAAAGGATAAAGCTCTCGGCGTTGAAAAAGTCCCTAAGAGATGCGCCATGCATTCGACTTCATTAAACATCGTTTGGAGGCAACTGAATGCGTATCTGTTCCTTACATTGACTCGAGGTGGCCTTCCGACGTATCGAGCCAGTGCTGTTATCCTCCCACACAAGTTTAGTACCAATTTGCCAACCCCGGAGAGACGGAAGGCGTAGTGGGCCATGGGCGCGGAGTCGATTCCACGTGTGTTGCAAGACGCCTTGTAATGAAACATATCTCTCCAGATGTTCACGAGAAATATTCAAAAAATACTAAAAATATCCTTGCTGTCGTTAAGGGGTGGATTGCACAGCAGTAATGATGTCCGTCATCACGAGCATGGTGCTAGTTCGATTCCGCTCTGGGCCTACCAAGCCTTTCATCCCTCCGGGGTTGGATAATTGGTACTGGGCTTGCCTGGGAATGAAATCACTCTCTGCAGTCCAACTGAGAACGCTCCAGCCAGGCTGTCTCAAGACTCCAGGGAGAATCTACTCGACCAGCATTCTACGACATTCAAGATTAAATGAAAATCCTCTAGCAGCAAGCAAAGCCACACGTAAACATTTGGAAGATCTTCGTGAACGATGTACGCGAGGAAACGAAGTGGATGTGAGAAGTGCTGGGATCCGCATAGGAAACGTGGAGACGGATCAAATAAAATAAAGGAAATAAAATGGGTTTTTGTTGTAAATACGGCATTGATTTCTCGGTTTCCTCTCAAGGATTTAAAAAGAGACGTTTTGTTATAATATAATCTAGCCACTGTCTGTCATATGCGTTGTGTATTTGGCTCCATTCGTAAATAAAGGCGGCAGACAAGACACGTAGCTTTTCAAACCGCACGAGTTCTGGCAATGAACAGTCTCAAATTGTGTAATTCTAGAACGCAAGGCAGTTGTGATGGTGATGTCTCTATTTTTCCTATGGATACCTTAAACAAGTTCTGGAGAATATAATGCCAGCTGTTTTTTGTACCACATTAGGAGTGTTTTAAAGAGGTGCTGCCGTCAACAGTCGAACAGAGTTGGTGGTGTGCAGATGTTCTTTCCTCTCGAAATATTCACTCACGATCATTGTGTTTCTCTGTTTATTAACCTTCTCTAGGTGTTTCTTCCTAAGTTGTTTGCTACGAAGTAAGCGTTAACTAGCGAAACCAATAACTTTTCCTTCGTTTACGAGGCTAGCAACCTCTCTCCTTCGTTACCAACCTTCATTTCTCCCTTTCGCTAATAATGACGAACCGACATCGGAAATATAAGGAAAATAATTTCTGTTAAGACAAACACAGAGCTCCAGAATTTTTACTCACTTCAATGAATACTAAAGGCAATGCTTGCTCTCGAAGAGTCTTCACAACGCCTCTTGATCTTTTCAGCATAATCGAAATATGAAATGATTCTATTTTTCATCCTATCTCATGCCAGTGAGCAATGCAATGTTGTCGTTGTGTTCGACATCCTGCAAACTTGTGTATATGATTTTTTAGTGAAATTCCAGAACAATGAACCCCCTACTCTCTTGCATGTTCGTCTATGCCATTCTGATCTCAGTGGCTGGTCAACAACGCGGCTACTACGGAAATCCTTTTGCTGGATACGGTGGATATGGATCCGCAAATAGGCAACAATACGGCGGATATGGACCCTATCCTGGTGGATATGGAGGCTATCCTGGTGGATATGGACCCTATCCTGGTGGATATGGAGGCTACCAAGGCGGTTATGGAGGCTATCCTGGTGGATATGGAGGCTATCCTGGTAGTTTTGGAGGCAACCCTTACGGCGGAGCCACAGCCCGCACCATAGCCGGCGCCACCGGCGGCGTCCAACCCGGTGCCACCGGCGGCCCCCAACCCGGTCTCTTCAACACTTTATTCGGCGGCGGTGGTCCCGCTTCAAGGACGCTGGCAGGAGCTGCCGACGGAGCATTGCAAGTTCTTCTGCGGGGATAGATTACAAACATCTGTCGATTCAAACAAAGCAAGAATTTTACTTTTTCCAGTTTTACGTAATAAATACAAGTCTTATTCAAGTGCTGAGAAATGTTTGTACCGTTTTCAAAACGTTATTCTATTTTAACGGATATGGTTTTCAATTTAGTGACGACAACTATTCTAAATTGAGCTAATGAACCGTGATGAGTATGGAATTTGCAAATGTACATTTTTCATTACTTTGTCGTTCTCATGTCTTTGTGTTAGAGATGGGTGATTCTCCATTCCCTTTGGACTCAGAAAAATTGTAGTCAATAAACATGCCTCGGTGCTTCGTCTAAAATATTTGCAAACGGTGGTTCGTTGAGTAATGAGGAAAAAAATGAATATCATTCACATCGATGAATACCATGTTACTCTGTAGCTTTGTTCATATCATTTACTAAGATATTCTAACAAGAATCTGCTGCCTTTGACAGAAAAGAATCGCTCTTTTAGGTGAGGAGTCAGAGCGAAGTAGAAAACGATTTATAGTATTATAGGTCATCCAAATTGCATTCATATAAAGTACGAAAATAAAACCAAGAATCAACCAAGAATCATGGCAGTGGTCGATAGAACTAGCTGAGAGACAGGAGAAAAGGATGACCCGCATGGTGTGATGGTGAACGCGTTAGCCCCCCGGAAAGAGTAATGGCGCGTTCGTTCCCCACCGCAGACACCTGCGGTCCGGAGTTTAGCAAATATCTCAGTATCATTGTGGTTGTTTCACACGTGATACCCTGCTATGAAAAAAAATTTCTTTCTGTCGTCTTTTCCTCACCACTAGTAATTCCTAAGACTGACTTTTTGACCACGGCATTGATCAGTATTCGCTGTTTTCTTGATAAGCACGCAAAGTGAAAATGTAACGTTCATTTGCTTTGGAAATGGTAGTCTTCGGGAGGCGACTGTAGAATGCGTTCAAAAAGGCAATCTTATGATAGTTAAGATGTTTAAAGCTACCTCCCTAAACGAGACACTCGTGCAGAAATCCTCCAGTGATCATGTCTCTTTTCCTTTCGAGAGTTTTCAGCTCGAAGTCAACCAGGAAGTTAGTTCTATTCTTTAGTTAGTTCTATAGCTTTGACTCTGGTCGCGGTTTTTTTCGCAACATAGACATCAGAGTGCAGAATCCGGAAGGAAATTCCTTCATCGAGTACTCATATGGGTGTAGTGGAAATAATTTCGTTTAAAAATCGGAATACGATTGTAGTGCTATCATTTGAAATGGGTTTTACGGTTTGAATCACAGAATTTGTTGTTCGGGGCGTTGACGGTATTATCATACCACTCCTTTAAATACATACAGGGTTAATCTGCGTGTAGTTTCGAATTCCAGCACATGTTTGACGGGTGCGCTTCTAGGCTCACAACGCTCTGGAATTCGTAGGCTAAAGACCTCTTAGATGTGTGAGTAATAAAGAACATTGTCGCTCAAAAGTGGATTGTACCACTCTGCAACAGAAACGTTTGACGGGTGTGGTAAATAACAAAGTGGGACTAATGTGGTGCCATTATAAGTATAAATTTGGTCATGAAGATATGAAAACAGCTAAAAATGTCATCAAAGTCTAAACTGCAAAAAGGCCTCCCAGTGCGCAACACATAAATGTTTGAAAAGGTTTCGTACTGGAGATATGAGTCTCAAAGGCGAGTGTACAAACTGCCCCTCCAAAAAATGGTGGAGCAGCTGTAGAAAAAACAAACGACTCGATTGCATATTCGATCGCGATTCGGTCGACATTACAAGGTGAAAAACAAAGAGAAAAACCTATTTGATAGACGTTATAATAATTGAAACGAAAGGTCGCGGAATGGATGTCGGTTTCCCGACGAGACTTAACGCACGATGGCATGTGAAGTGAATTCTATCTGACAGCAGAAGTGGTTCAGCGTGAGATTGGAGTTAGCTAGAAACATTAACACTTTCCAAATTCGCCGTAGCATCAAAGAGTAAATGCAACATAACTGAGGAACTGTAAGGAATTGGTGGAAACTACAAAGGTATTGAGCATATATCCATAAATCCCGTCAACCATTAAACCACAGGAACAAAAATAACAAAAGCACCTTACACCAACCTCGCGCCAGCAAAACAAGGCCAATTCCTAAGAATATGTCCGTAAATGGTCAAAATATAGAGTCCATTTTTTTATCTCTTCTGTAGCGCTCTGCAACTAGCGCTGAAAAAAACTTGGAAGACTTGGCAAGAAAACCCTTACTTATTCACCATGTTCATTTACCTTCTCGTCAATCAAAAAATTTTTTCCAGCCAACGTCCATCTGACTGGCAAAGATGTGTAGACCCAATTGGTTTGATAATGAACAGTGAAATTATGCCCGCAATTAATTGCAGCGTTTCATAGCTGCCGTTCGAGGTGGGCTATTATTTCTGAACGATCTTGAAAACCTTAACATTCGGAAGTACTTTCTCTTGACATAAGAAACAAATCTATTTCTTGTTCTCTTAAGTGAAGATGGTCTAACCGCCTACAATCGACTTTAAGCGGCGTACTCTTACACCAGCTTGGAAATAACGTAGCTATAAATCATTTCGACGAAATCGTTTCGGCTTATCGAAACTTGTGTTCAAATAAATGTTAACATCGTCAGAGAATGGTCATATTGTGGTCGCGAATTTTCTTCATATACCTCACGAGAGATCTTTACACACTTGAGTAGCAACATCCTGACTGTTCGGAGCTCAATAACGCCCCCTCTCTCTCTCAAGTGAGTCAAAATAAAGGCGATGAAAGTGAGGCGGAGCGATCTCTCGCATCACTCTCGCAATACTTCACTGATACTGATCGTGTGGATGTGATCTGTGGTAGTGAATCCTTTTCTTAGCCCAATTTGTTCACATCGTTGTCCTTCGTGCAGTGTTCCGTCAATACTGTTTACAATGACTTGAGTTGAAAGTTTGTAGACCACAGATAACAAGCACATTGGGCTATGTTTGCCGATATTATGGAGGTCTCCCTTCGCAAGCAATAACAAAGTCTTGTTCGTCTTCCACTAACGGCAACATTACATTCCGAAAGATAACAAGTGGACAGCCGAGCCAATTTGTTTATGAGGACTGGAGGAGGGTTCTTCAAGTGCTCAGATCTTATCCGTTCCGGACCTAGCTTTCCTCGATTTGTCACCGACGAAATAGCGTGTCGGATTTCGAAGAAAAAACAGATTTCGAAGGAAGAAGAACAAGTGGAACGACATATTTACATTCCTCTATCTAGTATGAAAGAAGCAGGATGCTGCTGTTGAAGTGCTCACAGTAGTAATCGAAGGTGATAGAATGGCAGCACGATCTTATAAACTTGTCCATATTGACCCGTTGCAGCACTGACGTGTATTCTTAACATTCTTTTCACGTACAAAAATTTTTCTCCCTGTTTTCTCTAGACGTTCCTTTGTCATTAGAAAAACTATGTTGAGTTTTGTGGAGTCATTGATAAAAGTGCAATGTGATCAACATTTTATGGAAGTCTAAGTTTTGCGTTAGAGACAAAAGGTGTTCGGTGAATTTGTGGCACTTTCCCTTTGGAAGAAAACTGTCGTCGTCCGCCATAAACCACGTCATCTTTATGGCCTTGCTTCTGCCAAAGTTCTGTTTTAATAGAATGCAATCTTGTTGCCTTTTTATACGACCATATTTTCATATCCATGTAAGTAAGGTCAGACCGGAAAGATGGCTTGGATAATTGGATGGCCCGTCGTCAGTGGTTGTGCGGGCCCTCAGCATAATCTCCACCCCCCTCGGAGATTTGCGGGTTTAGCCATTGTGGTTCCCTGGAATCCCGAGGTCAGCCAGGCCAAAGTCCTCCTCAGGTCGTCACCATCACAGGCACTTGTAGCCCTTGTGGATCAGCTGGTATTTGCTACCATGCAACTACTCTGATACCATAACGGTGATGGATCCTGGTATAGCCGGAAATATTAGATGTAGCAAATTGGAGTCACTTAATTCGCATAGTAAATATCAAGCAGAGTAGATCATTGTCTCTGTTATACATCCCTTATTTTATGCCACAAACGATACTGTTAGTTACTCGTCGTTGTGAGAGGATGTGCTTTCCTTTCCAGAAATATAATATATTATCTATGACCACCTACCCACTAGCTTGCCATCTCAGCATGTTTGACAGTGTTCCTGAGCGGTAAACTACAATGTAGGCGTTGACTGACGATAGACACTCAACTTTCCATCTGAAAGCGTAGTCGGCAATAAACCCTTACTACAGCATAAGCCGTCGAACAACACTGAAAACAATGAAGTTTACATCCCAAAAGAACAATGCCTGTCATTTCCTACGAGCAAATGTGGTGAGCCGGGTAGCTTAGTCTTCAAAGAATGGGGAGTTGCTAACATATGGACGTATCTTCATTAGTGCACCCATTCCAATAGAAAAGCGAAGCGAAGCATGTAACGGATCAATATCGCGAGCCACAATGAGGATGGAATGAACCTACTGAAAACCGTTGCAGGATTATAGAAACATCTATGCAAATCTTATGAACTGCATCTGTTGAGTAGGCGAGAGGTTGTTGTCAGGTGTTCTTGAAACTTAATGGCTTCAGCTCAACTGGGTTCATGCCGATTTGTGTTCCCCAGATTAATCCTGTTGACGGGTGATTACTGATAGCGCCAATAGGTCAATACGACGGTTGAGGGACAAACGAAACGAAGGGCTGGCATGGTGTGGTGGTGAACGCGGTAACCCCCGAAAAGGGTAAAAGCGTCTTCGTTCCCCAGCGCAAACACCAGCAGTCCGGAGTTTTGCAAATATCTCAGCACCATTGTGGTTAATTACTGACGTTTCGGCGATTTCGCCTTCGTCAGAGACTAACGTTTTCCATATAATTCCGTGAATTCCTATAGTATGAATGAAGATCTGTTGTACAAATGAACGCCATTTTGGTAAAAACTACTCACAGCTTTTTAAGATGTGAGGCCACAAGTATGTTGTTTACGTAAGAGGACTAATGAACCCAACAAGATAAAAAAACCAGTCTGAGAACAGGCGCCACGCGATGACGGGACATTCATCTTTCCGATCAGTTCTTGATTCTTCGAAATTTGTTCAAAACGCTTCGAGAGATCTACGTGTTTATGCATTTGATTCCTACGCCAGTATTATGACAGCAGTTTCAAAACCATCACCGTCGTGCTTTCTTGTCCTACCGCGTACCTAGAGGAGTACCATGTCAGATTTTAAGTTTTCCGTCTAGATTTTCTTTTTCCGAAACGGACCCAACGTGGTGTACCCGTGTTGTCATTGTATTCTTCACCATATATCTTACATGTGATCAGGTATATGCTACCTGAACCTTTGCAATTACTGTCTCTGCTGTTAGGGGCAGATCACACAATATTCCGTTCTGCATAGACGGTCATACAAGAGGCTGTGGAATAAGTGAAGGTGCAGTTTCAGATGGAAGTTCAAAAACTTCTCAAAAAACAAAAAAAAACAGATTTCTCAAGGCCACTTCTTTTGAGACATCTATAGCGCTACTTACTTCGAATCATATGAAGGGCATCTCGAAAAGGACCATATCTAGTGTTTGCATTTATTTATTGCCTATGCTTTTTTTCACGGTAAAGAACGATGGGAAATACAACTGCAAGGTTTCTGAAATACAAGCAATTGTCAAAAAGTCAGATGAGCTTCGAACCCGCGATTATCCTCAGCAGGGGGTTCACGAGCTATCCGTCACACTAACCGAGTCCTTGGCTTTACCTTTCTCTCAGCTATGTTTCTACTCCATCGGTGCGTAAGACAAAGTATGGGCCTCTGTTGAGATGGTGGGCTCATGAGCTTCCGGCGAGGATAGTCGCCGGTTGGAAGCCTATGTGATGACCAAAGTTTTGCTTATATGTTTGCATCCTTGTGATCTTTTTTTAGTTTTTAAGTATTGTTTTGAGTGACCGCTGCTTCGCAGCAATTGAAGGTGGCTATTTGTGGTGTCAAGTTTAGCGATTTCTTCCTCTCGTCTTCTCCAGTACACGCACTTTAGCTGTTCGGTACACGTTTTTTCGTCTGCGCTTCTTCTTATGTTTCACAAAATCTCTACCTCACAAAATGATATCGAAAATGAAGTAGTAGAAATATCTTAGTGCAATAGCTTTCCTTTCGTCTTCCATTCACGAATAATCTTGCAACGCTATTCAGTGCCACTTTCGACGAGTTCTTATGATAATTGCCAAAGCGTCTTATCATTTCGTTCCTCTGTTTTTTGACACTTGAATGAATGGAAAAGCTTAAAGCAAAGAGGATAGAGCGTTGGCGGTGATCAACACTTGAGGAATGCTCCATGCTTTCGACTTTTTTAACCATTTTAAGGGTAATTTAATGCATATCGGACCTATACACCTACGCAAGTTTGCTAGTGTTTTTAGTCAGTGTTGTTATCCTTCCACACAATTCTGGTACCAATTTGCTGGCCCTGGAGGGGGTGCAAGACTTGCTAGTCAGAGTGCACGGAAGCGAAGCTGTAACTGATTCACTGTACTTCTAGCCACCGCGCTACACGTGTCCTCCAAATAAAACGGTGCGCCTCAAATTCAAAGTTTTTTCCATTGACATAACTTTTGTACTGCTAAAGATATGGATCAGTTAACCAAACCGAACGAAGAACCGAACGGCTTGTTCACTCTAAATATGCCACTTTTCTCTTCGCTTCTATCTGATCTCTCCTTCGGAAAGTCGCTTGTTTTCTTATCACTCTTTTTACTGATGCAAATGAACAGTGACGTCGCTGGCCGGCTTGCTTCTTTGAGTCGTTTCGAAGTGTTACATTTATTTTATTTTATGCATTTCATCAATAATATTCAGAAGTGCGTCGTACAAGTTTGCCTATAAAACTGAGTGTATAGGCGATAAACAGAAAAATAGACGGCTTTTCCATCGTTTCAAATACAAACTGCTTTTCTTGTCGCACCCATAAAGTAATCACAAGCTAGAAGTAATACAGCTGGATATCTTTCTGTCTGTTTCCAGTCACTCACCTCAGCACAGGTACATGATTTCATTTTGCACTCACTAATTCAGTTGCCCCGTGAAAAAGACCGTAATCTCTATTTCTTACACCATCGTTGAACATTGGTTGGTGTTTAGCAAACATCCTTATCTAGAAGCCACGTTCGAAATTTCCGTCCTCTGACTGTTCTACAAGCAGTTCATACAGTTGATACAAACCTATCAACTTCAGCTATGCTTCTAACAACGGGCTCCATTTATCTCATCTCTGTTTCGAATAGAGTGGTGCAGTTTCCATTATATTTACTTGATACTTGAATGGCACCTCTTCATTGGTTGTGCGGGAAACTTCCACTTTTTTTTGGAGTCATGCTGGTTCAGCCACTGTGGTTCCCCTGCTGTCGTGAAGTCAGCCTAGCGAAAGTTTGCCCCAGGTCGTCACCACCACAGGCAGTCGCTGCCCTTTTGGACCAGAGAGAGGTTTGCCACATTGCAACTAGTTTTTATACTAGGACGGAGGTGGACCCCCTGGTATTGGTTTATTCTTAGCTGGTCGACGTGATGGAAACGCCGGACTCCTTTTCAGCCCTGGAAACTCCTGCCAAGGGGGATGAATCCCCTGCTGTACATCGCAGCTCAACACCCAGGAACACCTCCCAGCCACGATAAGATGGTAAACCTTTGGGAGCCATTATACGCTTTTGTAGATCTATGATTCTCTTTATATCTCCCTACATCACATATTGTTTTGTTCCCGCCACTTCTTTCTTTCATTTCGTTGTCTCACATCCATCATCCACCAAACATCACTGAATCAAATTCTATTTTTCTTGACAAATGTGCTTTGTTAATATTAAATATTTGGATCGCAAACTATCGTCCTGACTTAGTACTTACATTTTTTTGCATCCAGTTTTTTGTATTTATCATTCCGTCTATATGCAGGAAAAGAACCGCATATTAAAGAACAAGATGCCGAATTTTAGGCAAATTCTCGTCGCTGTCCAAAATGAGCTGTAGCAAACCAAAATGCTGTGGGCCGGGTTACGCCAGTCCAAAAGCAGCAATGGAAGCGCCGAAAGAAAAGGTTAACTTAATTTTTTGCAGTACACCTCAAAAATATTTATCACAGTAAATGCGCGGTCTTTCGAATTTCCAACACGGACGTACATCGACGGTGTGTAGAAAGCTGTGTTAAAACAAAATTTCGGAAAGTTTGACATCAGTGCCTGAAATGTCTTGGGAGGTGGATAATCAAGCCCTCACTTTTATACAAAGTTTGCATCCAGAAAAACTTCCACTTTATTGGAAAATGGGATCTTGTAGTTGGAAAATCACTAAGAATAATTTCAAATCTTTTTTTTGGCATATTCATTTGTAGAGCAATTTTTTTATTGGATTCTCCATTTGTCCAGCGGTTTCTGTACCCTTCACGCAATAAGGAAATCGGTAAGCTAGAAGAGAAAGTACGAGAGATGGATTGGAAGAGGTAATGGCAGGTTCGAATCGCACCTCTGCTTCCGAATTTCGCTAATATCTCGGCATCCCTATGCTATTGGTCGCTTCTTATTAGGAATTTTTTACGGTGTTCTAGGTGGCAATCATCTTAAACTCCAGAAATTTTTCCATTAGCAATCTAAGGTAGCATCCGTACTGCAAGTGGTGCAAGCAGAACCAAAGCTTCTTTAGCTCAGACTCAATGAACAGTGTACCACTCGCCATCCACCGAATTTTTATGCTAAGCATATTCACAGATTCATGAAAATTCATTCCAAAACGGATTGTCTGTTAAAAAAGCTTGTAAACTGAAGAAATCGGTAAGGTGGGCAAGCATTAAGGAAGAGCCTATGAAGAAGTTCTAGATGATGCATAGATGTGGGACGAAACAGCAAACACGCCTCTTTTAACACGAAAAGAAAGCCTTTGCAGGAGCAAAACTTCTATAGATATCAACCTTATATTTCAACGCGACGTAAAACGGAATAATCCATGTTATTTTCATTTTTTGATTTTAGAAATAAAGGTAAATATAAGTGCTCTTAAACTTGGATAAGAGCGTAGTATGAGTGCCTTTGAGCTATAGATCATGCCACATCAGGTGCTATTTGTCACTTGTGCTCACACGAAAACCACTGGCAACGACATGCTGGCTGCAGTTGATGTGGATCCAGAAAGCATCACTTTCTGTCAGGTGACGACTTTCATAGATCCGTTCTGAAGCAATAAAAAATGTGGAAATTGTTTCTTAAAAAGAGTAGTGCCGAGTGAGAGTAGTTCATTCGAGCGGTGCTAATTCGATGAAGTGCGGAAAAAGGAGACCTGCATCGAGAGCAAATATGAGCCTGAACAGCTGTGGACAGTAATCACGGCTTTGAGCAAAGCAAGGACATTGAAATATTATCCGAATAAAACTCTGCCACCTCGCGCTAACTTACTAATTCAAGGAACTAGTAGGGGATGGTTTTTTTTTACAACGTGAGACGTTTTCCATCATAGAAGAATTCCAGTTAATCATCAAATACTCAGTAAATCTAATCCGTTTTTAAGGTGCTATCTCGTGTTGTGTTTCCGAATATAGGCGATGAGGTACACCACTCCGGTTGGAACGCCTGCTCGTCTTGCTACAGTGATGCTTCAGCAAAGAGAACTTACATTGTGCTTCCATGCCTAAATTCAGATCGCATCTATATCGTAAACGTGGAGAATGTGCACAATATTTTTCTTGAAAAGGTAACGTTACTTTTAGTGTCTTAAAAACTACTTACAGTAAGCACTGCGTTTGGACGGTGTTATTTGATATCATATCACTTTCTGAGTGAGTTAAACCAGGTCTAGCCGAGGACATAGCATCACCACACCGTGAACATATTAGCAGTAGTTGGAGCCTATGCTTTTCGGCATAGGACCAATAGAACAAAAAGCGACGGCTTTCGAACAACATAAGGCTAGCAATAAAAGGATAAAAAATAAAGCTTTTGGCGTTACCTCTGTGATACACACATAGGATCGATCCCCGTGCCCATGGTTCACCAATGCTTTCAACACTCCGGGAACGGCAAATTGGCACCCAGACTTGTCTGGGAGGATAGCAGCACTGGCTCGATACATTGGTAGGCCACCTCGAGTCATTGTAAAAGCCAGATATGCATTCAACCACTTCCAACGATGATTAATGAAGTCGAATGCATGGCGCATCGCTCGAGGGATTGATCAACAGCGGAGCTTTATCTTTATCCTTTTATCTTTTGTAAGATAATATTAGACTTGCTAGGAATATCAACACTATCGTGTTTAGAATAATTTCAGTGTTCTTTTCCAGACGATTGAACGCGAACAACTTCTGAAGTACAACGTGTCTTTTCCGCACACATCTCATTGTCTCGCCGATGGTCATATCATGATCAGTACAATGGGCGACAAATACGGAAATCACAGAGGTGAGTGAATTATGGAAACACGTGGCTCCGAATTTAAAGGAAAAACTGCCACCTGATATCTTCGGTACGAAATGACTGAACGGATATTGGCAGACAATTCGAATTCGTAATAAAGAAAGTACACCAGATTTCTCTAGATTTCTACATTTCATTAAACAACTAGACAATATTACTTTTGTTAGGCCTCTCCTGCGTGGGCATCGAGCCAACCAAAAAACCAATTTTCATTTGGATGTGAAGTGATGAGACACTGAGTCGTGCTCAGCAACACTGGCAACAACTCCTTGTTAGAACGACGTTTTTGTTTTAGATTTCAGTAAATCTCTGTTTTCCACAACCACTCTTTACTGGAGCATCTAACGCCCAATATGTGTTGGGCACAATGCATTTGATGCAGTAATGGTCGCTATCTGTCCTAAACCAAAATGTCTCTGCTCCGTTTATTTATTCCCTATTAATTTTTTAATGGCAGGGTATTGTGTGAGATATAACCATAATGGTGCTGAAATATTTGCAAAACTCTAGACCGCTGTTGTCTGCGGTGGGAACGAACGCGCCTTTACCCTTACAGAGCGCTAACGCGTTCACTACCAGCTCAGATCTGCTAAACTTATATCACCTTTCTGGATCTAAGAGCATATACACTGATAGCAAAGCACAGATGGGCCGGTCACGTAATAAAGAGAACAGACGACAGATGAAGAAAGTAAAATAGTGCAGTGGACCTAAACACAATGTGAGCGTCCTCTTCGACGGCCAGCCAAATGCTGATAGAGTGTTCGCTGCTGACGTCAACCGTCTGCAATCGTAGGTGGGAACGCTTTCAGGACTACGGAAAGGACGTCGACAACGTCACAATGTTTACAACAGTGCCACAATGGCCGCTACAAGCACAAGAAATAGATGAAAGGAATTGTGCTAGGGCCATCACTGCCAGCGATGAGAGACCATCCTGGTCTCTATGTAAGTGGGAATAAGTTGCTCTATCATGAAACAATATAATATATATAATAAGTCTATCACGCAGTTGACAATGTCTAGATTCCGATAGATTTGTAGTTATTTTGTAAAGTCTGTAAGTCTAGATATGTCTTACGTGTATGTTTATATATGTGTAAGTATATATAGGGCGCGTGTGGCGCAGTGGTTGGAGGGGCCACCGCGACGCACACGTGAAATCGATCCCCGCGCCCATGGCCTACCAAGCCCTCCATCCCTCCGGGCTCGGAAAATTGGTAGCAGACTTGTCTGGGAGGATAGCATCACTGGCTCGATACATTGGTAGGCCACCGCGAGTAATTGGAAAGGCCAGATATGCATTGAAGCACCTCCAGCGATGCTTAATGAAGTCGAATGCATGGCCCATCCCTCAAGGATTGATCAACGCCGAGAGCTTTATCCTTTTTATTGTGTATATATACAGTATATATAGAATCCTTGTAGTACTTATGTTTCATCTCTGAATGACCTCCGTTCCTTTTGTTTTTTTCTCGCTGTTCCGAGCCACCTCTTTCTTAATACTACCACTTTTTCCACTTACAATGAATTTCCTTCATTATTATTCAATATTACGGCCTAGAGTCATATTAACTGATAGAAAGTTCAACTTCGGCCTCAATCGGATTTTTTTATCGAGAATGACAACGAGTCTGACGAAAGCAAGCAGAAGAAATTGGATGAAATTATTGGTGATATAATAGTTGGGTGTTCTTGTAATGTTGGGCGCTTCACAATCTCTAGGTCTTCGAGCAAAGACAGTCTAGTGTAGATCGGCAAATCTCTTTTCGGTGCCTCAGAAGTGAGAGGTCTTTACGCATTATTTGTGGTTGATATTTATAATCTGCTTTCCTCGTACGGTTTAGAAGGAAGAGTCGTCTTCTATAACAATATTCAACACAGAAGACAAAAGTATGGACCCCAGTTACCCAAAATGTACTCGAATGCATGCATGTATCGACCCCTCTGTAACTGGTGATGTGGAACACGATGTTGTGGTAGAGCTCATATGTGTTCTACCAGCTGGTGAAAGGTATCTCTACGGCAATAGCTGGTTTACGAGTCTTTCCTTGTATGATGACTTACTTGATACTTAATACTTGAACGGCCAGTCCTCACTGGTTGTGCGAGCCCGAGCATAATCATCATTTTTCGCAGATTAGCTGGGTAAGCCATTGTGGTTGGCTGGAATCCCGAGGTCAGCCTGGCCAAAGTCTGCCCCAGGTCTTCACCACCACCGGCACTCGCGGCTCTTGCGGATCAGAGGGAGATTTGCTACCATGCGACCTTGATACCAGGACGGTGGTGGATCATGGCATTGGTTTACTCTTAGCTAGGCTTCCTGATGGAAAACGCCGGACTGTTCCTCAGTTTGGAAGACTCTGCGAGGGGATGAATCCCCTGGCTGTACATTGCAATCCGACACCCAGGAACACGTCCCAGCCACGATGAGGCGGTAAACCATTGGAAGTGATGATGATGATGACTTGCTGCAGAGAATAACCCATCTTATCGGCAGTTGTAATAGAAGAAAGGACTTCCACCGCAAGTGATCCATCGATGGCTGAATGGACAGCAGTTAATAGCGCAACAGGACTGGAAAGATGTAATGGTGATGAAGTTTAAAGATAAGAAGAAGGACAATGTTATGACGCGTAAAATTCATGACAAGATCACTCTCCCTCAATTCATCAAAATCGCCGCTAGTCGGAAGCGAGATTGCTGATTGTAGGCAGGAATTGCAGACGTTCACTTAACGCAGTGATTAGAGGTGTTCTGAAAGAAACATGCGGTCCTTCGTCTGACCCTATGCTCAGCTTCACCAAGGCTTCCATCCATCTCTCGGGGGGTCAGTAAATTGGTGCTAGAGTTGTCTTCGAGGGTAACAGCACCGAATTGATACATCGATAGCTACCAAATGTTATTTTATAGGCCTCACATGCATTCAATAACCTCTAACTTGCTTAATGATGTTGAATCCATAGCGCATCACTCAGGGATTGATCAACACGGAGAGCTTTATCCTTTTTTATTCCTCTAGGTAAGAACAACAAGTTGTGTATGAAGATTGACGACAATGTGTACAATACACACTAGATATATATATATATATATATATATATAAAACTTGCAAATCGTGAATTGTGAAACAATTGTAAAATGAAGCCGTAGTAAGGCTTGATAAGTGCTGCAAAAGACAAACAGCTCAATCCTATTCATTAGTGCGCACTCGGCTAACACCACACCACTCCGAAGAAGCCTCTTCTGTGATTAGCCATCTTATCATTACGAAAGGTAGCGCCTAACTGTTGGATTCCAGTTTTCAGATAGAAACACTTCATTGCCTTCTCAATGGCCACAGTCTCTATTCTACACTCTCTCACGACTACGAAACTTTATCTCCACAATATAAGCTCATCCCCAAAAAAAATGCCTTGTTTAAAAATAATAAGTGCAAAAGAACGGATTTTTGCGAGCATCTGTCTTCGGTTTATCGCCAGTGTACAAAATGTGCAGTAAAAAAGCTCTGTAGAATGATATATACGTATTCTGCCAACAAACAACGCGCCAAGTCAAGCATGCTTCCAAGACCTCTGGGTTTAAGAAATCCGTACCAGACCTGTCTGGTATCAACTCGCTCCCTATAATGCACAAAAAGTGGAGATTGTTTTGATGAATGCGCTACCACGGCAACACCTGGTTTCTAAGAAGAATTAACTCGACCAGCATTCAACGTTTTTAAGAGGACCAAAAATCCTCAAGCAGCAGCCGAACCTACACGCGTCCAGAGATTTTCATCGATTATGGATGCGAGGAAACAACTCGAATACAAGAATTGCTCAGATCAACAAAGCTTGTGATGTTAGGTCGTGTTAAAATGAAGTGGAAAAGAAATATGACACCAAATATGTTCGAGCACATTTTAAGCAGGTGAGAACTAGATGTTTCCAGCGCAACAAATATTTCTAGATCACTGTGAACAATCTTACAAAACAATTGGTTGTAGATGAAATGCAGATATCATGTTTACACTGTAAAATTGCATGTGAATAAATGCATAAGGACGCTGAGATAGCATCAAAAAATTGGAACCCCAGGTACACTTCGTACACGCAATTACCTTTCCGAAGTCTCACTTGCTTTCCGTCACACTAATCGAGGTCCTTGTTTTGCTTTTTCTCTCAGGTTTTTTACTCCAACAGTGCTATCGGTAATCACCAATCAAGCGGTGAGTAGAGGGGTGAATGGGTCAAAGGTACGCTATCCATTCATGTGAATTCTATGTGGTTCTCTTACTTAGAGTACTCATTCGAGAACTCATAGAAAGCGGTGAGTGTGTGAAGGAACTCTTTTGTCTACAATATTATTGAAATCTAGGCATTGTCGTTTTTCTGCTGAGGTTATGGAAGTATTTGGGCTACTAAGTTGCAGTTAACTTGACTTTTCTTACTTATTTGGATACTTGGACGGTCCGTCTTCACGAGTGGTGCGGACCCCCAGCACCAGCACACATGCATGACTTTTCTAGGGCCTGAAAAAGGCGAAATTCGCCGAAACGTCAGCTATTTTGATTGAATATTATAACGACAACCTCTCTTGTGCTTATTAAGAAGAAAGCAAATTATTTATTAATGAAAAGTTCATGAGGACTAACACACAAGTTTATGCAAAACAAGCCCTTCGCGACAAAATATGAAACCGAAAAGCACAAGATCACATATGAATTGGCCATTTTTCCACAGAAACTCTTGAGCCATGGATGTGGCCAACAAGGTGTTGTCGAATTATATAATTGTGAAGTAAGAAATAGAAAATAAGCCGACTCTTTTTAGGCAACTTTCTCTTACTGGATGGGAAGACATTTGAGCCCAAGGGTTGTTGGCTGGAGCCGAACGCTACCGTTCCATTCAACTACGATTTCTGGTACCAACCACGTCGTGATATTATGATATCAACTGAATGGGGTACGCCAAACGTAATCAAGAAAGGATTTGAGCCTAACCACGTAACTGAAGGTACGCAGTCTTGGTTGTACTATGCGTTCAACGTTCAATGCCCATTCCTCAAAATTATCCAACAAGATGAACTTTTTTACGCATTTGACTATAGATAAATTTAGTTCTTAGCAAACAAGTGTTGGAAGAGCTCGCAGATAGATGGAAATTCTAGAATCTTCAGGAAAAAAAACAAGGGAGAAATTAAAACTCCGTTATACGTGGAACTGCAGCGGTGTCATTTCTTTAAGCGATTCTGCAATAATGAGGCTCTTATAAAGCCTTTTATTCGGTTAATGCTTCGACGTCTTCGTCTTCTTCAGGGGAGGAACTGATCCGTGCCTATTTTTATCCACTGCTCATTCTTACAAAATGACTCTTCGAAGTTGCATCTAGTCGAATCCAGTAGAGGGAGCACTGCTCGAATGAAATCTTTCACCCGTCGAGCTCTTTTTATGTTCTGAAGAAGGCTAAGGCGTCGAAACGTCAACTAGATTAGTTTTATAGCAACTTCGCATTAGCATAATCATCTGAGAAAATAGTTATTAGTAATCCCAAGGCCAAAAGAAAGTCGGTTTTTCAAAATGCCAGCCGTTTTTTGTTGACACGAAGAGCGGAAAATCGTGAAAAGTTTTCGTCTCATATGTTTGTCTTCCTACTTCGGAAACTGTTTCATCATTCGTGAGGAAAAAACTTTAACAACCCCACATTTCACTAGTTAATCTGGAATACGCCAATGTGAAGTCGAACAGACAGTTTCTTACATCCGACTATTGAGTTCGCTTGAGACTATTGTGATATTCTTTAAAATTTTTTCCGTTTACTTGAAACACCCTATACAATGATCAACTACTAAGAGCAGTAATGCTTTTTAGTCGAAAACGTGGGGAACAGACTCGGGTGTTTTTAATTCTCTTCACAACATCATCGGTGCTTTTGAAGGCTCCCCCAAGTCGCTCGCTTACGCCTGCTCGTCCCCTAGAGCCACCTTCTTCGTGTTGATTCCCCCGACCCAGGTAGGGACAGCTGGAGCAACCGACAGTATGGCGATGATGTCGCCTTGCCTAACCCTCTTTTGACGTCAATGTTAATATCGTTGTAGAATGGTGATATTTTGACTGTGGAATTTTTTATATAGCTCACGAAGAATCCTTATTGGCTGAGTACAGGCGCCCTGGCTTTCCAAGACTTTCATGAGTCCTTCTTTCTTACCCGAAGCAAAAGCTTTCTTTGAATCGATGAAAGTGAGACAAAGCGGTCTCTTGTATTCTCGCGACACTTCATTGTGTCTTGTTATTGTGCTTATGTCGCCCGTTGTACTAAATCCTTTTTGCCACACTTCTTGCTCACATGGCTTTACTCGGTCCGTTGCCCATTCAATCCTGTTCACGACGACTCAAGTGAAATGTTTGTAGAGGACAGACATTAAGCAGATTGATCGATAGTTGCCAATGTCTTGGAGATCACCCTTCTTGAACAATAGCACAGTCTTCCTAGTCTTGCTTGGAGTAGAAACCTTGAATTCGGAGAGATAACGCGCCAAGAAGCGAGTTGTAGATACAAATCGTCATTTTGGTCCTTTGCGATTAAGGTAACCTAAAATGGCCCTCAGGCTAACCAGCATCTCCGTAGTCATCCTAACCAATGTTGCTGCATCGGGAGCTCTTTCGAGGGCAAGGGAAAGATGCACACTTATTCTAATACGTTTAGCGTTTCATTCCCACATATAGCTTGCTAAACTCCGAGGGTCGGGGGCTGGGTGTATTCACGGATAGATTGCCAGTCTCTCTCTGAGTAGACGAGGAACTTATTTGCTGGGTACGACTCCTAACAGGCTCCCATATACTTCCCTGTCACTTGATTGCAGGATTTTGGCACTCATGCGTGAATACATCCTCGCAAACACAGAACGTATGTTGCGAGTGCTGGCGTAAGGGCATTATACTATTAAAATATATCATGCATCAGATCTGATAATGAGAAGGCAGATTCATTATGTAAGCAGATTAGATTGACAAGTTGGCAATTATACTTGATAGCAGGTTGTTCTGACCAGAGTGAACAGCTAGGATTATAATTTGGAAGATTGGATATTCTGCGTTAACTCTCCACCCTATGCTTGAAAGTACGATTAGGGTGCTCCACCACAATTGAAATAAATGCGTGGAAGGAGTGGATCGATTTCTTGTTATACCAAAAAAAAGTATTAAATGTTGAGATATACATGGTGGCATGAATGCTAGCCGTTCCACACTTTTCCACTAGTATTTGATCAGTCGTAGAAATCACCACTGCCACCATAAACGATGCCGTTCAAAGAGATTCGCAGTCGCAAAGAAGAACATCTAACATAAGGCCAGAGGACACTAGTGGTGAAGATGTAGCAGTACCCTTGCATACTTTTTTCTGGATTTCGGAGAAAATAGCGCTAGAACAGAATTAATACGTAAGTAAAGAAAGAAGTTCACAGATTTTCAAGCCGCAGCCGAACTCACCCACTAGCACATCCACCACTATCGTCTACTCTTGCAACATAACGGAATATTAATGGATCAGGCACTAGGACCGAAGGGAAAGTCAGAAGTTGCACGCGAATTTTGCAGAACTGCGAAAACATCCTAATCACTGTATCTTGTAATATAACGATGTTTAGATCTATAGAAAAGTGTAAATGAGCTCTCCATTCCCAAAATCGACTTTCTATTAACCACGGCATTGGATTATAAATCTGTTTTTGTCTTTTTTTACAGGAATCGCGAGGTTGTTATTCAGTACACGTTTACTTCCTCACCAATGTAACACATACAATACAACGGTAGCTGACGTTTCGGCAGTATCGCCTTCTTCAGAGTTTGGAAGGGTACCCTAAAATGTAATTTACTAGGTCAGACGCTTCCAACAACGCAAAGAGAAAGATGAAAATTTCTTCGACCAAGGAAGAACAGCCGCTTAGAGTCGCATATGGTTGATTACTGCACCACCCCACATCAAAAATCAGTTCTGAGATACGGGGGCTAGATCACGCGTTATCTCAAGGCACTCTTTCCTGCTATTCATTCTCGGATTTTTTGGAATTTATCCAAAAAGTCTTGAGAAATTTGCGCGTTAGTGTTTTAGTCTCCCTTGCGATGATGGCAACTTTTTACATCAAAACTTCGCAGCTATGCTTTTGCATCCTATGCGTGCCTAGTGGGGTACTTTGTCTTAGTTTTCGTTTGCCATCTAAGTGTTCTTTTATGCAGATATTTAAAAAGTCGGCCCGTTTCACTGATATATTCGTCTGCGCAAGTATTACAAGAGACCTGAGATATCGTACCTGAAGTCATGCAGTCACCGTCTCTGCCGTAAGGGACAAATTGCGCAATTTGGTGTTTCACATAGACGGACATACAGGCGGTTACGAACTAACTGACGACGTAGAGTATCCGATGGTATTTCAACTATCGCTACCGACTGCTCTAGACCTGCTTTTCTTAAGCACCGCAAAATCGCTACATTTATTTCATCGCCAATGAAGGATAAACGGGATTTTGTTTCTGCCAAACCCTTCGTTTTGGGGGCGTCGCTCTCCTTCTAAACTTATCACGTGGGGTGACTATTTCGTAGCTATTGGAGATGGCTATTTCCCGAGCCAAGTTGCGCGATTCTTCCTTTAGTTCCCTGGTTGTGCACACAGAGGTGGCTGTTTGAAACATGTTCCTTACAAGCGTTCTCTTTGTGTGTGAAGGGTGGGAAGAAAGGAAATGAACGAGGATGTTCTTCCTACTTGGTTTTCGGTACCATTTTGTCATGTAACCGCTACTTGATAGGTTTATTTGAACGTTTAAAAACGGAAGCCAGTTTTTTTCTCGGTTTCTCCCGGGTGAACTTAATGCACTCAGACTGCTCGTTCAATAACTCGAAGCATTTGTCCTTCTCCTCTTGTATAGAGAAAATGAGAAAACAGTTTTCTATGTATCTGCAGTAGAGTAGTGGCCGGAGACCGAGAACGGGGGCTTCTACTTCAGACAGACATAAACGCAGTGGCAAGGCTTGGTGCCAGTCGCTGTCCCATTGCCAACCCCCTTATTTGCGCGAAATATTTCCCACACCATCTGAAAATCGAGCAGTTTACGCACTCGTTTAAGAGAGCCATGAGCTGCTGTATGGAAAAGCCATACATATTTATTCTTCCTTCATGTTCAACAAGATGTTCGAAGATGGCTTGCATTGCGAGAGTCATTCGATACGCTGGTGTACAGCGTGGTAACGTCGAAGGGACTCCATCACGCACGCGTTATTAGGAGATGCCATGCGTAGAGGTTCTAGGAACATTTGGGTGTTTGTGACGTGTGCTGGAATATGGTTAAGCAACTGGGTAAGTATTAGGCTTAGAAACCATGTTATCCTATACGTACCCTGTCTTCACAGCTGATGATGGGTCTAACCTTAAACGATGACGGATTGGTTGACGCAAGATCATCAGGTGATACCAACTTATGTGTTCTAATAAGTAGATATAGGACGGGACATGTTGGTTTATCGATTTTAAAGTGCGAAATAACCGATGATTTTAAACCTGCAGCCTTTGCCATACTGACCCTACTGGTTGTTTAGCTTTCGGTATTGACTTTTATATAGCTTTTCAGAGGATGTGCGATAGAGGGTAGCATCTCTAAGATGTTCCTCTGTTATCTCAACACCCAGCTGGCGAGGAATAACTAAGAACTCTCCCCCCTTATCACTAACTGATAGCCTAGTGCTCTCTTGATTTATTAAATCTCTAATTTTTTGCATGCCACAATTTTTGTGCGGCTGTAGGGTTAGAGATAAATCTTCTATCGCGATAGTGATTAAGAGTGTTGAGAACGCCTTCCGAAAACGTGCGGAATTTTGTGTCAATTCCGTCGTTGGAGTCCTGGTGTCTAAAAAAAACGTTCTAGGGAAAGGAGATGGTGCCAATGTCGCCGCCTCTTGGTTTTCACCTCTATTTGATGTTTCTAACTTGGCCTGATAGCGGAGTCGATCTTGAGGCTCATAAAAGTTGCATGCTATCCTACGCAGGGTCGTTTTAGAAATGAGTTGTGATGGTGCAAAACTTGGGCCCAATTCTAATAGCGAACGCGCACTGTCGGGTATTGTTATGTCCCCAATCACGGTGACCCTAGATTTTCCTGGTGCACTATCCACCGTACTTTGACTCATATTCCTTTGTCTGTGATTTCTTGAAGCCGAAACACGCGAATTAGTCAACAGATTCTCAAACTTTCGCTGTAAGGTCATTTTAGCATTAGACCTAAATTGAAAGCGACCAGATCAGGACCCCCCACTCCACTCCATTAGACCCATAAAAGAACACCTAGATAGCAAACGAAAACTATGGCAAAGTACCCCTCTAGGCACCCATAGGATACAAAAGCATAGCGGAGAAGATTTTGAAGTAAAAGTCAATATCCTTGCACAGGAGACTAAAACACCAACGCCCAAATTTCTCGAGGCTTTTGGATAAATTCCAAAAATCCGAAAATGAATAGTAGGGAAGAATGCCCTGAGATTACGCGTGACCTAGCCCCGTAACTCAGAACTGATTTATGGTGTGGGGGTTGTGCAGTAATCAACTATATGCAACTCTAAGCGGCTGTTCTTCCTTGGTGGAAATCAGATAACGGCGGATTTTTTCGAGAAGCCGGTGATCATGTAATTACCATAAAGTTTTTCCTCTTTTTATAAGTGTTATTGAAGCCTTTGGCCTAGTAAATTGTATATCAGTATAGCCTTCCAGGCTCAGAAGAAGGCGATACTGCCGAAAACGGTGTTGTATGTGTTATATTTAAGCTCTCAGTAATGAAATTGCAGCATTTTTAAAAATACTAACAAATAAATGTGTCGATAAACTCCGCTAAAGGTCTATTATAGAGCACAATGGTTTTTTAAGGTCACTACGGCCATTCCGTTCACCTATTTAAGTGGTCTACCCACGAGAAACTTCAGACACTAGATTTGCCCTGCCCTGAAGGTGCCATTCCTCTTGAAGTCAGGTTTGTCAGCTTAAACAAATGTATTATGAATATGGGACAAAAAACTAATCCATTTATTTTAGGTAAGTAATTAGTATGAGAGAGAATTATTCAGCACTGATATATCACGATGCTTCAGGTTCCTGCACGAGCCTACAAGTCCATTCGCCTTCGTTGGTACTGCCCTTGGATCGTGTGTGTTCCTCCTACATCCTACATATGAGGTGAAAAAAGAAACTCTTGAAAATAAAATGAGCTCCTCAGTGTGTTTGGCAGTCTCTCGAAATGGTCGTTTTGGTGATCGGTATATCTCAAATATCTGAAGCAAGGACACCTCTAGCACAGTAATCAGAGGTTCGCTGCACTGCACACATAGCGTATGGTTCGATTCCACGAAAAACCAAGCCTAGCATCCCTTCAGCCTCGTTAAATTGCCACCAGACCTATCCTGGATGGCAAAAACATTGGGCAGATTCGACGGTAGGCTGATCTGGGATGCTCAATGGCGTTGAATCTAAGGGATTTAGCAACGTCGATCGTATTATCCTTTATCCAGTCGGCAAGCTAATAAAGTGCCATTCCACGCGAATATTTTAATGAAATTCACACAAGGTAGCGAGATTTTTTCTTGCAATGTAGGGTACTTTGGAGAAGGGTAAACGATTTTGTATGGCGAGATTTTTAAAAAACTAAGCAAAACCACAGTTTATTTCGTAGCAGCCTAATGTTTTCCTTTCTTCGATGCATAAGCTTTACAATAGGGGAGTTCAGCGCAGTAGTAGTGAAGCCGTTCATCACAACGCGGTTATGGATCGATCCCATTCGGCCTCACTAACCCTCCCATTCTTCCGCATTCAGAAGACCGGTAACAAACTTGTCTGCGACGGGTTCATTCCCTCGAGTTGGAGACGACCTAGTACGGCTATCGCAGTAATACAGGGAGAACTGGTCTTACCATCACTTATCGATATTCAAAACGAGGACGAGAATCCTGAAGAAACAGAAAAATCCATATCTGCAGAGAGCTCGAAACCTCCCATTTGTTGACGAATGCGAAGAAACGAACAGAATGCAAGAAGTGCTGGAATCCTCCAGTTTCGTCTGCCTATTTGAAAGTAGCAGTGTTTCTATGAGAAACTTGTTAGCCTAACGACTTTCATTCTTATCTTCTAATACGATTTTTGCAATTTCATCCTTTTCTTTAGCATCTTTATTAATCGCTTGGAACAGCAAATACCGTCTTCCTACTAATCCTAACTTTCATTTACTTTCGTGCAAGCTTCCCTCAAAAAAGAATTAGGATCAGATTATCGTGTGGGCTCATTATTTAAGTCTCCAACCACTGCATTTCGTTCACTGCTACAAGTTCGCTTAGGGTTCCACGATCTACACGGCTAAATGTGTCGCCAAGGTTCCTCCGAAGAAGGTTTGTTCACTTATTGATGTGTTTGCCGTTAATATGCAAAAAATACAAATGCACATGGGTGTAATCCATCATAAACATAGAGGTGAAAAATTCTGTTATAAAAACTAAAGTAGCTAGCGAAATAAGAACAGTTTTGCCTTCTCTTTTAAAGAAAAATGTCGCCTCCAAACTCAAAGGTAACTCCAGGGAAAGAAAGTCGTCCTAGCCCTACTCAAATTAGCATCTATTTTAAAGCTTTTAGTTACCTTTATTCTTTCGTTCCATTTCTAAAACCCCTCCCAACTGTTTGCCGCCGCATCGTGGCTGGGAGGTGTTCCTGGGTGTCGGGCTGCGATGTGCAGACGGGAGGTTCATCCTCCCAGCGGAGCCTCCCAATCTGAGAAAGGGGTCCAGCTTTTCCATTCGGAAGCACAGCTAAGAGTAAATCAATACCAGGATCCACCACCGTCCTGGTATCAAACTAGTCGCATGGTGGCAAATCTCCTTCTGATCCACAAGTGCGAAGTCTGCTTGGTGTGGCGACGACCTGTGGCACACTTTGGCTATGTTGCCCTCGGGACTCTAGTGAAAATGGAAATTGTGCTGAGGCCCACACAACCAGTGCAGAAGGGCCATCATAGTACCCAACTAAGTATTTCCAAAACCATTCCTACTACATTTAAACGCTCTGAAAAGTCATTGCTAGCACATTCACAGTGAAGTGCAGAGTTTTTGGAATTCCAAACTTTTAACTTATGAACTCATGTTTATTTCGAAAACGGTAGTAGTTTTCAATCCTTGGTGGCGATCGAGCCAGATCGATCAGGGTGGTGGGAAATCATGTCAGCTTTGAAATAGGAATTACATCAAACTTCTTCATAACATTTTAAAGTTTTCGTTTTTTAAAATTAGGTGGAAGCTTGGATGCTGCCAGAAATGCCGTCCCTAATCACCGACATTCTGATTTCAATGGACGATCGTTTTCTCTATATTTCGAATTGGCTTCATGGTGATATAAGGCAGTACGACATCACGGATCCTCATAATATCCGACTACATGGACAAGTTCGTTTCCAGGACATTTGTAGTAGTGGTCTGAAGTAAAGTTTAAACATAGTAGTAGTAGTCTCAAGTAAAGTTTAAACATAGATTTCACCATGTTAGATGTGCCGAGGTGTCCGCTGAGTATACTTTCTCCAGAAGTAATACTTCTGGTAGGAAATGGAATGCAAGGAATCCTTTAAAAACTTACTGTATTATGATGCATTTGGTTTTTTATAGATATTCCTCGGCGGAAGCATACATACAGAAAGCGGTGTAAAGGTCATATGCGATGAGGAATTAAAGGTGGGTTCCGTACTTTTTTAGTCTTTTCTTGTAAATTTTTTTCTAAGGAGTCAGAAGGAATAGTTCTGTCTTTATTATAGTGTTCGCGATATTGCAATCATAATTTCCTTAGTCGTTCATAGCTCTGAAGTGTTTCAGTTCATTGAGAAGATTCTATTCTCTACTGCTTCCGTTTCATTTCGACAAACTGTTTTAATACTGTAGACTTTTTCCCACCACGGAATTTGACAAGAATTGTAAACAACTGCGAAAGAATGTTAGCTCAAAAAATAATGATCGGCTCTGAATACCAACTTTAAAAATTATAGTGTTTGTATACTTAGTATAGGGGGGAAAGTGCAGTGGGAGAGGTAAGGGTTTTGTAGCCCAAGTCTTTCAAATTCTTCAGCGTTAATTAATAAGAAACCATAGGGAATACACCTATCCTTTGGGCAGGCGATGCATCCCGCAGTAGTTAGCATTATATAAGATAGCACATATCGAATCAGTAACTTCTGAACCGACCGTCATCAAAAATAGTGTTCAGCCGTAGTTGTCCCTATATGGCCCACTTCTCAATGTTTGTCATGTTGTAATAGAGAACTGAGTCGTTTTGCTTAACTGACTGATTGGACGGTCCGTCATTGTAAATATTGCGAGCCCCAGCTAACTCTGCATTCATTCTTTGCAGTCGTTGTGCATAGTGGTTGTTTGTCTCGAGTATAGCTACGACTTGCGGTCGCGTGTGGCGCGTTGGTCGGTGGCGCTCTGCAACACACACGTCGGATCGATCTCCGCACCCATGGCCCACCAAGCCTTCCATCCCTCCGGCGTCGGCAAATTGGTACCAGACTTGTCTGGGAGGTAGCAGCATTGCCTCGATATATCGGTAGGCCACCGCGAGTCATTGTGAAGGCCAGATATGCATTCAATCACCTCCAACAATGCCCAACGAAGTCGAATGCATGGCGCATTCCTCAAGGATTGATCAACGCCGAGATCATTATCCTTTGTTTTTTATGGCTACGAGTCCGACTGCTATTCCAAGATTAAGAGAGCATTTGCAACTGCGAACACACTTGACAGATACATTGTGGATACTTGCGCCGAACTGGAGTGTGCAATCCTCAATTTCTTTAGCCCATCTGCCGTCGACTATTCTCATTACTCGACCGGCCCATATATGTTTTGCTTTCGATGTGTGTTCCTCTGACTCACAAACATGGGATAGTTTTCGAAGGTCTCAGTCGCGAATTGCGGCAATATGTTTTGTCAGGGGACAGACACCGTCCAAGCGCTTCATGCTTATTTCCCAAAATTCCTGATCACGTGGCTGAGGTGAAAAAAACGATTTCACTGCTGTATAGCAGAGCGTTGGGAAAGCTATTGGGTCGAAAACGAAAGAACGAAGTTCTAGGTGAGTATGTTATGTGATCGGTGACTTGTCTGAGATGCCCATGCACAACTCGTGCTCCTCTCCTTCCCTATTGTTCCCTTATTCATGTTCTTCTTTTTTTTCGTTTAATTTATCTTCCACTTTTTGCTTCGTTTTCATTGAATGATTCCAATCGAGTGACTTCACTAGTCCTCGCAGTATGGCATAAACATCTTTGGCGAAATACGACTGTCTTGTCGAACTCCTTTTCCCTATGGGAATGGTAAGAAGCCGATGGAAAGCCGTATTTTCGTGGTGTGGTTGCGATCACAGTCATTGCAAGTTTTCGCCAGAGATTGATGGACTCGTTTGCTAAATTTGTCGCTTGGATTCGGGTTCGTTTAGAATCGCATTCGTTTCGTTGCAGTCGAGCGCTTGTTCTAGGCCGCCAAGGTCAGGGTGATGAGCAGATGGTACTGTCGAACGACTTCTATACTGAGATATGATTTTCATGTGAGCCATTCAGCAGAATCGTCTTCGGAATCCTGCTAGCTCAACTGCTTTTGATTCGTCCAAAGTCCGTCACATATGCGATAGAACGATCTACCTGAAAAGCTTTTATTTCACATTCAAAAAAACAAATCCGGACGGCAGCTACGAAGATCCCTTCGATCGCAGTTCTTGGGTTTGATGATCGAGCGCGAGTCACGTAGTGCTCTGAGACAGTCTCATTTTGAAGGTAAGATACCAGAATGATCACGTGTTATTTGTGGCTTCCAACTCGAAAGAAGCTGACTGTGATATTACCTGGTCCTGAAGCTGTAAGCCTCTTCATTTTTTTTGTTACAACTCTAACTTCGGACTGAATAATCCGTGATGGTTGCAGTTGTTGTTAAATCATCTTTTTTTTACAAGGGCTAACAACAAAGCTGTAGGGCACGTGTGGTGCAGTGGTCGCGGGCGCCCTGCAATACACATGGGATCGATTCTCAGGCCCCCTGACTCAACAAGCCTTCCATCCCTCCGGGATTGGCAAATTGGTACCAGACTTGTCTGGGAGGATAGCAGCGCTGGCTCGGTACATCGGCAGGCCATAAGCCACCATGAGTTGTTGTAAAGGCCAGATATGCATTCAATTACCCCTAACAATGCTTAATGAAGTCGAATGCATGGCGCACCTCTCAGGGGATTGATCAGTGCCGAGAGCTTTATCCTTTTTTGTCCTTTTTAAAAGTTAAACATTATACTCGCAAAAGTTTGGAGGCCATTTTTGAAGATTGGTTCTTTTTTTCCGAGTTGCTTTCTCAAGTTTATTCTGCTCATACCGACGTAAATCGAACTCGTGCGAAGTCTTCTACAGTTGACATTTATTGTTCTTCGTATTCGATGCATTGCAACAGCACTGGGCCTCAGTATTAATTTTTTCTCGAGCAAGCAACTTTTTTGGTGATGATGAAGCTTTGTCTGAACTTTTTTTTGATGAAATCAGGCAAGCTCGGCACAACAATTAAGTCTTTCGACGAGCAGCTTCGGTCTGCTATTCTTTGTCATTGAGGTATGGAAAGGATTTCGTTCAAAATACTTCCTTCATATGCGACTTACTTTTTTCTTTTTGGCCAGTGGCAAGATTTCTTTTCTGCCTTATAGCTGAATCGAATCTTCACTTAATGACGGCCAGTATTCGGACCCAACATAGAAGACTGCGACAATGTGGATGTTAACCTGGGACCATTTCTGTTTGCAAGGGCTTGTTAATCACCTGACGTGAACGCGATTAGGTGACTCCCATGTCTACTGTCCACTTTGCTTTTTCCTGTGAAAAGGCATGCTATGTACATCAGTCCGCCAACAAGGTTTGCATTTCCCATTTCGATCTTCTCCTCAACATTTTTCGATCTTGCATTCATTTTCCACCTCTTGCGTTCAGTTCTCTAGCACCAATTTTATAGATGCAGCATATTGTTTCTTCATAGTCGTAATTCAGCGTTGGAAGTGGGTAGAGCAATGGCAGTGACCTGTTTCATTACGTGGACGAGCCAACCTATCCAGGATTTATGCAACCCTGCATCGTGCTCAACAAGCCTCTTATCCCTCTGGCGCGGAGAGAGTGGGTACCAGCCTTGTCTAGAGAAACCCACTCTCTCGAATCAATATAGGAATGCTCCAGCACCGCTATGTCATTGTAAGGAACCATTCGAAGGGAGTTCTGTTTAATAGCACAATGAGGACCACTTGCCATCTTATTGTTTGATTTGACTCTTGTTACGGAAACAACATAACCCTCAAGGAAAATTCTAAAGCAATAAGTTAACTACTTCCTGGTCTACCCTGCGAATCTTTTTGTTAAATTTACAATCAAAGCCTGCTAATACACTGATAGAAAGAGCCTATTACACCTCCAAGGTAGATCTCTCTACCCTGAAAATAGACTTTTACTCGACGTCCACATAAATGATTACTATCTATATTTATTGGTAGACTTACACATTGGTTTCTGCTATGGTCTAAATCTTATCGATTCCAATGGCGTCCACAGCAGTCCGCATCTTCAATCGAACGGCAAGACGAAGCAATCTGTCAACTGATCTGATTTATATTGAATATTATCAAGAGATAACACGTGTGCGTGCAGTTATTAAGGATTTGGTTCATCTCGAGTGAACAGTCGACCAACACTCGTTTTCTAGAAGCGGATACGCCAAAAAATCACCATTTGTGCGCTATTTAATAGCGTTCTCTTCAAACTGATGTGGCTATGATGACTCACACAGTGTAAAAGGCTATTTTCTGTGTACACTCTGTGCGAACCCAAGAGACTCTGAAAATGGAAGCATCAATAAAGCTTCAGAAACAACATAGGGTTCTACTGAGTTGGTTCAACTCACGAAAAATTTAACCCGTTGTCCTTTACGATATTTAATTAACAAGTCCCAAGTATCTCCCTCATATGAGAGATCCCGGTAGCCGATCAGTCGCGAGGCCACATGGCGCGTCCCCAGGTGGTGGATAGAGGTTAATCGCAGACCAAAAGCGATCTTTGCTTCCCTGAGACGCAGGTGGATCCAGGGGAGGACTCCCTGTTTCTGCTGCGCCGATTTGGCACATACTTTCTGTATTTACGAGGCGCATTCATGCACGCGCTTGTAGGTGCGTTCTAGTTTATGCGAATTCTATTTTACGAGTCAAATCGGCAAAAAGCCTCCGTTGGGTAGGACAAGTACGGAGAGGCTGCTAAAATTTCAGGGCCAATGGAAGCTACCTGAGTCACGAAGAACAAAGGTGACGATCTGTACCTACAATGCACGTTCATTTGCACCGAGTGCCCGATAGAAGACATGCTCATGCAAGCACGAAGGTATGACGTCATAGGCTTTGCCGAGACGAGACGACACCGCCCATTCAACGCCATCTATGATACCGGAGAAGAACTGTTCCTCGGAACATGCGACAATAGAGGAGTCGGCAGCGTCGGCGTTCTCGTCAACACGAGTTTGTCCATGAACATCGATTCATTCGAGCAACTTACAAGCCGAATCGGACGTTTACGATTAAAAAGATGGGGATCAATACCAACTTTGACAATCTTCGTCGTTTACGCACCGACATCAAACTATGACGAAGAAGAAGTCGAAGCGTTCAATATTGACTTGGAGAAGTTCTACAGAGAAGACCACACATTCTTCAAGGTTACCATTGGAGATGTTAACGCCAGGATTGTACCAAGAAGAACGTATGAAGAGCGTCACATTGGGAACCACGAATTGGAACTGAACGAGTAGGGTGAGCGGCTGTCTGAATTTATCATGGCGACCATTCATGGTAAGTCGCAATTTCAAAAGCCGCACCCTCAACGCTGGACACGGGAGTCTCCCAATGGAGAGTACCATAACGAAATAGACACATCATAGTAAATAGAAGGTTTTATTGGTTTTCGACTAAATCTCTCAAAAACGATGTTCATGAGGATCGGATTGGTTTCGTATACCCCATTCACGCTCAATGGAACGAATATCTCCGAATGCTCCAGTTATGTCTATCTAGGTCGGAAAATCAACATGATGAACTACTTAGCTCCAGAGTTGAGCAGAAGGAAAACGAGCGGCTTGGGGAGCTTTCAAGAGCATTGAGGATGTAGTGAAGAGAACAAAGAACACCCAACTCCGTTCCCACCTTTTTCGACTTAACGGTACTTCCTGCCCCCTAACGTGTGCGTCAGAAGCCTGGTCGCTGCGCAAGCAGGATGAAGGATCACTCGGCGTTATTGAACGCGCAGTCGAAAGGACAATGCTAGGAGTGTTCCGTTGCACACAAGTAAAGGAAGGGATCCGAAGCCTTGACCTGCGTCAACGATCAAAAATGAAAGATGCCAAACAGTCGAAGATAAAGTGGGCCGGACACGTAATGCGTATGAATGACAACCGATGGATTAGTGATTGGATTCCTCAGGATGTTAAACGCACTGCAGGAAGACCACCGACTAGATGCTCAGAGTTCTTCACGAAGAGCATAGGAAAAAAGATATGATTCTCAACAAGTCCCTAGAGCGGGCAGAACCCACTGGTCTACTCTTGCACGCGACAGGGGAAAAAGTGGAAAATTTACTGGCCCCGCTCGAGTCACTCGACGATCAACAGGGACCACAGGTGATACAGGTGTATTCGCAAATTATGCCATTAATTGCCATTGCCCTCTTTACTTAGTCCTGAAGATGCTGCTCAACCAGAATTTTCTAATCTGAACACTTGAAAACTGACATTTGGGCTTTGCTAAAAAGAGACATGTCGGTTCTATAAGCAAAAAATGTAGAGAAATGGTCAAAGAATACTCGAATGTCGTGTTTTCAGACTGCACCTCCAGCTCGCTATATCAAAGGAAAACTCATCGAAGGTGGCCCCCAAATGCTTCAGCTGAGCCTCGACGGAAAACGTCTGTATGTGACAACATCGCTCTATAGAAACTGGGATTTACAGTTCTATCCAGAGTTGGAAAAAGTAAGTACTTTGCAGAATAAGTAAAGGTAAATTACACGAGGAACACGCATTCACTTCGGTTGGCGCCTTAATAGCTCAGAAAAAAAATATACGACTACTTAAAAACCACTTGAATTTCGCTTATATTAAAACAATCTTGCAAGGACTTACTGAGAATTCCTGAAAGGCGACGACAAATAGGGCAACAAATGACAGTTTTGTCCCGAAAGCAAGGTCTCACAATATCAGAGAAGAGTTTCGTTTTTCAGACGTGTTGGTGCAGTCTGCAAAAATTTTGATCAAGTCCACTTTTGTGAACAACATCATAAAACTAGATTTGGTTGTTCACTAAACTGTAAGAGTACGTAAAAAAAACAAGAAATTAGTAGCACACTGTGTCCGCTTTGCAACTGTTCAACATTTATAGAAAAGAATGAAGCTAAGAATAGGTGAAAAAAAAGTGACTGATGTTTCACTTCCTCATTATTTCGAAGCTACATGTGGTCCAATTTCACTAAATGTGTGTTCAATGACTAGCCATATGATGGTAGAGTGCCAGTTGTTCTGCTAGGTAAAGGATAAAGGATAAAGCTCCCGGCGCTGACCAATCCCTGAGGGATGCGCCATGCATTCGACTTCATTAAGCATCGTTTGGAAGTGATTGAATGCATATCTGGCTTTCCAATGAGTCGCGGTGGCCTAGTGATGTATCGAGCCAGTGCTGCTATCCTCCTAGACAAGTCTGGTACCAATTTGCCGACCTCGGTCGGATGGGCGGCTTTATGGGCCATAGGCGCGGGGATCGATTCAACGTGTGTGTTGCAGGGCGCCTCCAGCCACTACGCCACACGCGCCCTTTATTACATTGAATGTGTTTCTGAAAGTGTTTCGTAAGGTTGCTATTCGGAACGTCAACGGTACTCCCACCAGCCTTTTAAAAGCATAGATGGTTTATCTCATTGTACTTTGAGCATTTTAGTGCATTATTGACTGATAACGACGAAAGGGCGTCTGTGGTGCAGTGGTCGCAAGCGCCCCGAAACACACACGTGGAATAGATGGTGTCGCCCATGGCCCACCAAGCTTTCCATCACGCCGGGGTCGGCAAATTGGTGCCACATTTGTCTAGGGAGGATAGCAGCACTGGCTTGATACATCGGTAGGCCACCGCGAGTCATTGTAAAGGCCAGGTGTGCATTCAGTCACTTCCAAACGATGCTTATTAAAGTCGAATGCATGGCGCATCCCTTAGGGATCGATCAATGCCGAAAGATTTATCCTTTTTTTCAACGAAGAACTTTATGAGGTTCTAAATGGTTGCTGAGCTAAACATTCTCAAGTCACCGTCACACGTAGGCGTGAACTTTATCACCTAAAGAACAACTGTGCAACGATTCCACTGAAACACGCGAATCAGTGTGCAAAAATTCTAGGAATGATGCTCTCTACTGAACTCATTTTCCAGATTTCCGCAAAAGTTGGTTTTCACTCAACAATTAGTGGTCATACTGTAGAGAGCTGCGCTGCGGGAGAACTTTAATTCAGTACTCAGAAGCGCTCCGTCGGTAATGAGAAGCGCTAGTGTTACCACGAAGTAACAATAAGGGACGAAAGCAGATGTAACCAAATAAAGAAACGAAATTTTACAAAATCAGCTTTGCTTTTTGGAGTACTCAGTTCGGCAGAAACGAGTTGTCTGCTGAAGTGAATTGTACAATCGTAGCACGCAGTCGAAGAGAGCTCTGGCTGTTTGGGTAGAAAAAAGCACACTGAGCCATATTTCAAGAAGAAAGCAACTGCTCAGAACTCCAAATCTGTTGTTTCAGTGGGAAATTGCATCACTGTTTTAAAGAAGCACAATTTTAAACAATCCACTATGTATCAGTCCTCCCCCCCCCCAGCCATTTCTTTTTTCACCATTTCGAAGATTATAAGTGAGCCAATCTCTATCTGCAGCATTGCAAATTTCTGTCCTCGCCTGGTTAAGGCGCCAGACTAGTCACGCAGGTTTTGGATTCATCCGTTACCTGACGATCGGCAATTTCACAATGTTCAATGCTAAAATATAATAAAGTTGTGATGGCGATTCTGATAGTGCAAATGTCAATCACTACGAATTTTCTCAATTCTTCGAACGATTACTTTAAACAGGTTTTCAAGATTGTGATGTCAACTGTTTTTTATACCGCGTTAGGAGCACTTTAAAATGCTAGTACCGTTCATCGTCGAGCACAAACACTATTCCTCGGCGCAAATGGTGCCCATTTGAAAATTTCCACTTCCGACTACCGTATCCTTCTCTTGAATAACGTACCCGAAATTCCTCTGCTTCAAATGTTTGAAAGAGGCCTATGCTGATTGGTCGAAAATTGTTTGCTGAGTTCACAATGTTTCCATCCTCCATCCTCGTTCTTCCACTGCTAACCTTCATCGCCTTTCTCTCTCCTTCCCTCTAGAAGTAATCCACTTACATCGAGAGCATAAGAGAAGCGCTTTTAACAAGGAGAATAGCAGCATTTGACCGTATTATTTTATCCACAGTTGAGTGCAAAGGTATTGTTTATCTGGATTTACTGTAGTATGTCCAAGTATTTCCAATGCAGTCAACATTTGTTCATATTGTTGAGCTCACACGAGGTTGATATGAGGTGTTTATTGGGCTAACGTAACGACGTCTTCGTTTTCATCATAGCCGACGATCCTTGTCGATGGTCCACAGTTGTTCCTCTTCTCGATGTGGCGTTTTCGTCTCGCATCGAACCGCATCTTCCTCAGTTGAGCATTTTCTATGAGCCGAACACACCCGCGACGCTTTTCTATACAGGGCGGTTGTTCTTGATATGATTATCAGTTGATGACCGTTTGTTTTTCAACCGATAATCCACCCTGCAGCCGTCGGTAATTTATTAGCTAGCACATGGCGACTAGCAAAACAATAATTTTGAAATCGACCGTCATTTAACCTCGGTGCTATAATAATCCACATTTGCTTATATTGTTATTGTCACAGTTATTCCCAATGTAATTTGGATAGAGAGTGATTCGCTCGGTATCTGGAATTCTTTGCTAATTATGCTGTCGAACATTGAAACTTTGCCGTCTTTCTTGAGATCTTACCAATATGTGTACCTGAAGTTCTAGACATGTTCTAGAGTAATGAACATACTACTCTCTTGCTTGTTCTTCCTTGCCACTGTCTTCTGTTTGGCTGGTCAGGCTGCGGCACAACAGATGACTGGTCCACAACCGCCGTCACAATCACAAACGCCACAACAACAACCAGGATTCGGTGCTGGATATTATGGAAACTATCAGAGCCGATACTATGGAGGCAACCCTAGTGGATATTATGGAAGCTACCAGCGCGGGTACTATGGAGGCTCTCCCGGATATGGAGGCTACCCTGGATATGGATCCTATTCTGGAGGATATGGAGGCTACGCTCAAAGTGGATCTGGAGCCTACAGTAGCGGCACCAGCGCCCGCTCCCCTGGACTTTTCAGGGCCCTATTCGGCGGCAGTAACGCTGATACAAATACTCTTCTAGATGCTGCTGACGAAGCATTGCAAGCTCTTCAGCGGGCAGGATAAGTTATAAACATTTTTGAAGTCACACACAAGAACCTTTTTATGTTCTGCATTTTCGTGTAATAAATACAGATCTTATTAAAACCTTAAGCAATGTCTATCGTGTTTTCTAGGGAATCTTCTATCAAAATGGATGTGTTTTCCCATTTCTTAGGAACATCGACCAGTGAAGATTAAACGAATGTGTTATAACAAGTATTTAGCTAAAAATGTCGTCGAAATTTGTGGTTTCCATATAATTGTATAAGAGATCGTGATGGACCATCTAGTCTTAGAATGACTAACGCCTGTTGAAATCCTTTTAGGTGCTTTTGGAATGACGTTGGAAACGTTTTGAAATGACGATTGTTCAGTACTGAAGAAGGAAAATGAATTGCATTCGTGGTGAAGAATACCTTGCTACTGTCTTATTTCCTTTTTTATAAGTTTTTTTAAACGACGTTTTTCACATTTACTTTGCGGATCCCAGCAGTTCCCCTTCTATTCGTTTCCTCGCACCCATCATCCGCGAAGGTTTTCCAACATTTTACGCATGGCTTCGGCTCCTACTTCGGGATTTTCTGCGATCATGAATGTTGTCGAATGCTCGTCCATTCGATTCTCCCTGGAGTCCTGAGATAGCCAGGCTAGAGCCTTCCCACTTCGCTTGCACAGAGTGGAGCTTTTTCGGGACAAGTCCGGTACCAATTTCTCGGACTCGGAAGGATGAATGACCTAGTGGGCCTGTGGCAGGATCGCGCCGTCACCGTGCTCTTGATGGTCAGGATCACTGCCACTGTGCCACGAGACCCTACTCCAACTTCTTTTGCTTTTCCAAAGCATTTGAGTTACCTATCGTTTCCTCTGGAATGTATGCTCATTTTTAAAGCAAGCCGACAAGAACATTCTACCTTCGGCAGAAGGCGAATCGCCCTTCCAGCAGTTGAAAAACCAAACAGACATGAATAAAAAAAATATTTGTGAAGTTAAAGACCACTTGGCTAGAGCATCCACACACAATCATGGGCATAAAAAACCTGCTCCGAAAATCCCTTAGTAAAAGCTGGAAATTCTCTGCGCACAGATGAAATGCAGAAGGAAAACACACGGCAAATATATGGTTCCAGGAAACCTCAAAGGAAAGACGAAAAAACGTTGACAAACCCCAAGTTCTTTCAAACGGGTGAGATGTATAGTAGGCGTTCCGGGCTTCTTTCAAAGGATTTTGCAAGCACGTGCGCCATTCGTTGCAGTTCATTTGTTTTCTTGATAAAACGAAGAATTTGTTCTTCATTAGTCAGCTTATTGGTTCTTCCGTATTCCTTGAACGTTTGGCTACTGCACGTGGTGTGATCTCAATAATAAAAAATCGTACTTATCGATTTATTTGCAACTACATCATGGTTCTTTGTGGACCTCTGGCGGCTGTCTTCAGGAGATAAAAAAAGAACAATTTGCCCATTCATCAATAAACTAGAGAATGAATGAAGTGCTTTGTCAGAGTGAAAATTCCATATCAATTAGATCGAGTTGTTATGCAAGTTGTGTCCACTCCTCGGTCAACGAGAACTGATTGATGGCGTTTCGTTCAATTCTGCCGAAAGTTTTTCCGTCGTCAGAGAAGCTTAAAATAAAGAGACGATGGTGTTCGCGGCAGCATTCTATGACGTCGGACGCCGTTTATGGGCCATGCAGAAAAATACCTTCTAATTGTCCAATTAGCTGAACTCCTTGTATTATCCTTTATATATTCGAAAGCTTAGTCCTTGTGAAATATTATTAGTGTGCGTTTAACAAGAAACTCCGAGGAAAGCCGTGAAGATCTTTTCGTTAAGAATTTGATCGAGGTTCTTCATTGATCAGTGGTCCCTTCCTTTCGAAGTGGAGAAGTGTGTGCAGCTCGTCGCTTCCAGCATGAAGTTAGCAACGAGTCGGATGTGGTGTTTTCCTATGTAACTCTGCGTCTGGTCGTGCTCTTGCTTGCAATTCGCACTTCACAGTGTAATGTTGTAAATGGATTTTTTTCCTCCAAGCTCTCATAAGGGTATCATGAAAAGAATAGCGCGTAAAAATCTGATTAAAACCATTGCGTTATTTATTTCAAATGTGGGTTGAGGGAAGCGGAAATACCGTTGTCGTTATGGTAATGACGGATTTTGAAAAAAAAATCAGTTGCTGAACTTTATATTCGAGGTCCTGGCAGAACTTCCTATAATGGGGATACGCTTTGTCCTGCTTCCAGAAGTTTTTTCTCCATTCACTGTCAATTACACCGTATTGATTTTTCCATGTCACCGTTTGATTCGACAGAATTTTTGAAGTCTTTAGGTAAATAGCTCGTAGTCCGGGTATTACTTTATAACTGCCAATTTGGTAACGGGATACTCCAGAAATGTCTTGTTTGTTGACAGCATATTCGTCTTGTAACGGCGGATATATCCTTAGTTGAACCCATTATGTACACAAAGAAGCTACCATTGGATTTTGTTTATAGTAATGACCACACGAAATTCTGAAGATGGCGCTATCTTTTGAATATCAGGTCCAGCTGTTTTCCGGCAGAACGAGTATAAATATAGATGTGCCTTAATTGCCAGCACAGCAGGGCAGTTTCAGTGAACAATGAAGTACATTCCGCCCTCTCATCCAAGAGCTTGATTTTCAGACATTTGTGTTAGGCTGAGAGACATGCGAAACAAGGGACCCCCGTGGCATGGTGGAGAACTCGTTTGGCCTCGGAAAAGGGTAGTATCGCGTTCGTTCCCCACCGCAGACACCTGCGGTTCGGAGTTTTGCAAATATCTCAGTTTCATTATGGTTGCATTCCACACAGTAACCTTGCCGTGAAAACTGTAGTAGGCAGCAAATAAAAAAGTTAACATCTTGATTTTTATTTACATCAGCCTGTACTTTTTTCTTTCCTCGAAATCTCTGACAGAAAAAAGTGGTAATGGAAGGCTTTCTCGCAGCAGGATTTGGTCAAAAAAAGAATCAAATAGAAGCCCTTTAATAATACTTCACTACTATTTACGAATACACACGAGGTTGTTACACTTTTATTCGGCTAGAGTTTCGGCATCTTCGTCTTTCTAAGAGCCGATAATCCATGTCGATTGTTCACAGCCATTTCACCGTCTGACGTTGGGCTATGGCGATGTTAAAAGAAAACTGGGTTAGTTTAAACAACGGAAAACAACAATCGATCTATTTGCCGTACTGGAGGAACACTGTATTGACATTTCATGTTGTTATCTTCTCTTCAACACAACTAGTAAAAATAAGCCGTTCATAATCCTCTTGGTCTTTCGGTTACGTTGAACTTGATGTGTATGAGAGTTTAAAAATCGGCTTTCGAGGAAACTGTTCAGGTATTGCTGATGCAGAACAAAAAACAAAAAAGTTTGCCGTTGTTTTCCACCGATACCAACAACGGTCGTTTCAGTTTGAGATTTGATCATTTCTTCCCAGCCGTATCACCATGCCATTGACAGGTCATGGAGACTGGCGTGTTGGTGATCGAGAGTTTTCTTTTCTGAAGCCCGGAAATAGCTATAACGGGCCATTAAAATGTTTTTAGAGAGATTTTCTAGTCTTTCGAGATGCTAAAACAATAAGCCTTCTTTGAGAAATGCTCCTACTGACGCTTCTTCATGACTGGCCTTATTTTACAGTACAACAGAAATAAATATTTGTTGGTGAGCTCTACTTTAATTAGCCAATTTCTTGAGGAGTGGAGCAGTGATGATGCTTGTGAACATCGCCGACGACGGCTCCATGACACTAGATGAAGGCTTTCTGGTGGACTTCGGTTCCATGCAAGGAGGCCCCTATCTTGCCCACGAAATGCGCTACCCCGGCGGCGACTGCACCTCTGACATCTGGATTTGAATTACATACTCCTTGTGTTATATTTCTTGTTTTCTCTTTTCCGTTAAAACTCATTTCTTAAAATAAATCTTAGCTCTGTACATAATAGATTGTAATAGGTCACATTTGTTAGCGCAACGAGTTCGAGCGGTGCCTCTAGCACAGTGGGTGGAGATCCTCTGCAATATGGACGTAGTTAGTGGTACGAATCATCGACCTAGGCACATCAAGTCCTCCATCCCTCTGGGGTCAATAAATTGGGTGCCCACTTATTTGCGATTGCACGAAGAATTTGCATAACTCGACCTCTAATACATAAATAATAAACCACTTTAATTCAAAAAACTTACAACATAGAAAGATTAATAACAACATTATAACAAGCGAAATGTAAGATTTTATTATAAGGAGCGAAGTATCAACATTAAGCAAATATGAAAGGCCTGCCTATCATCGAGAACATTAGGGCGCGTGTGGTGCAGTGCTCAGAGGAGCCCTGCAACACACACGTGGAATTGATCCTCGCGCGCATACCCCACCTAGCCTTCCATCCATCCCTCCATGGTCGGCAAATTGGTTCCAGACTTTCTGGGAGGATAGCAGCGCTGGCTCGATACATCGGTAGGCTACCGCGAGTCATTCAATCACCTCCAAACGATGATTAATCAAGTGGAATGCATGGCGCATCCCTCCGGGATTGATCAACACCGAGAGCTTTATCGTTTTTTTTTAAAAAGCATCACATGGATTTCGCTAGAGAGATTAATGTTATTGCCCTAGAAAACATTCCCAGAGTTCTTCTCAAGAAGTACATTTCTACAGTGCTCATTCACTGCGATGAAATATATTAACCAAAGACGGAATAGTTGTTGCTTTTGCGAGTAATTTAACTTGTATTACCGTAGATGCGAGAAAGTAAATACATCAGAAGCCACTTCGCCCTTTGTTTAGACGCCTAGCTCAACGTTTCTCTTCTTCGCATCCATGTTAGTAGAAGTTGCACTCTTTATGTTGAAAAGACGCTTCACCAAACCTCGGGGCACGTGTAGGAGAGTGGTTAGAGGTGTCCTACAACACACACGCGGTTTTTGCTTCGGTCTCGCATCACAGATTCACCATCTCTTCAAACCTTTCGAGGTTCACAAGTTGGTATCAGATTTCTTGTAAAGACAGCACCACTGATTTTAAATATCGGTACGCCTGCTTAGCCTGTTGTATAAGCCAGGTATGCACCTCTAAAGATGCTCACCAAAGTCAAGTGCATGGCATATCCCTACGAAATTGATTAACTCTGGGAAAAAAAGGGCAAGGCAGCTTCACTTATACAAAATCTCATAAGAAAATGACGAGAAGGGATATAAAAAGAAGGTTCATCAGTTAAAGAAAGGAAAGGCTTGCACGAAGATGGTGGCTTCTAAAACAAAAAAGTTGTAACAGTGCAAATGTTGATTGGTAAAATGTGTGTATATGAAGAACCAAAGAATACACTTCATTTTAAGGTAGTCGAAATGCATTGTAGATTTTTTTTCTAATCAAATGCAATTGAGTTCAAAATTATCAGTTTAACATGCATATGAGTGAAGCCGCGCAGCTTCTAGAGCTCTTAAACTAAGTTTCTAAAAGCTCTTATATGCAAGTATTTCTCATTAGCATTTCGTAATTTTTAGTATAGGGGTGGATAGCACAGTGGTAGTGATGTCGATCACCATAAGCCCGGTGATAGCTCGATTCCGCTCCGGGCCAACCAAGTCTTTGATCCCTCCGAGATCGGAGAATTGGTACCGGACTAATCTGGGGAAAAAAAATTGCTCTCTGCAATTCAGTTGAGAACGCTCCAGCGCGGCTATCTCAGGACTCCAGGGAGAATCGCTCGACGAGCATTCTACTACACGATGAAATGAAAATCCACGAGAAGCAACTGAAACCAGACGTAAAGTTGGAAGATTCTAGTGGACAATGGATGCGAGGAAACGAATCAAATGTGAGAAGTGCTGGGATCGGCACAGTAGGCATGAAGACGGGTCATATAACAAAAAATAATTTTTAGTATAAGCTTCAGTGTTTGTAAACTCGTAAATATATCTTCATATATACATTTATAGAGATAAAGGTATACCGATTTGTTTAATCATATTATCCTCCGTCAGACGAGCAAATCGGCGTTGCCCTGCAAGAATGTTGGGCATAGATATAGCAAAGCTCTTTGTGATCGTAAAGATCGACGTCTTCCTCTGGTCAAGAACTACAAACCCTGCCATGATGTGGTTCAAAAGAAAAAATCATACTCAACCTCACCACTATTTAATATCATGGTAAGGACAGAAAATGACAATATTCGACACCATAATTTCCAAACCGACCGTCATTTAAGCTCGGTAGTACAATAATCAATACGTGCTTAAATTGTTGAGCATACACGAAGTTAATAAACTATCTTCCTCCGGTCAGCGTTTAGACGGCTTCGTCTTCATCAGAGCCGATAATCCGAGTTGGTGAGTCACAGCTGTTCGTCTTCTCGATGTGGCGTCTTCTTCGTCGTACCAAGTCGGATTGTCGTACCAACAACAACCGCCCTCTATAAACGAGCGCTGCCGTGTGAGATTGCCTCATTCGTGCCATGTTCCACCGAAGAAGATCCGTCACTGTTCGACAGCGTAGAGGCCATATTGATCAGACGAACAACTGTGACCCATCTTCTCAGATCATCTACTCTGATGAAGAAGAAGACGTCGAAACGTTAGCCGAAGAAATCTAATTTATCAACTTCGTGTAAGCAGAATGATTTAAACACATGTCGACTATCCCATACAATTTCGGTGGATTGTTAGTTATACGGAGGACGAACAAAGAAGAGTTTATTTCGAAGAAAATAGGAGAAATTGTAGAGTAAACGGATAGATAGCTTCACGCTTTGCAGTATGGCAGCAGAGACAGCTGGAACTCGTAATGTAAACTTTGCGATACAACACAGTGTCCATCGCCATAAATGCAATCTGAAACGTTTTTGTACTCAACAGAAAACGAACCGGTTTCCTTCATAGGCAATGTTGATTCGCTTGATGCTTCTGACCAACGAGTGTCGCTAGAGCAGAGCCAGCAGCACGAATTTGATGATAGTTAGTTTTGAAATGAGCCAGGAATAACAACCAATAGTCAACGAAGAAAAGGAGTTAGAAATTTCTCTCTTCGTTTGAATTTTTTGTCTGTTGCTCTATCATATGGCACATTTTCTGCCTAACCAGCTAACAACAGGTGACTTATTATTTAGCAACCGTTAGTCTGTGTGTTATCAATATTTTAACTTTGGAATGATTTTCAGAGTTTTTTTGAATCTCCAAATCTCCAAGATCTTCGACAAGTCGGATTCAGATCTTTAGCTCCTCTGAATGACTATTTGAGTGCTTTGATCCAACTGATGAGTTTATTTTCCTTGAGGGATTCGATTCATTAGATCCTCTTCGAGCAGTCGTTCGACAAATAACACGATTTGTAGCTCTTTGTCGTGCTGGAAGAATCCGATCCATAAAACAGCAAACTCCCCACTCTGCTGACACAAATAGGTCACCTTTCTGTGGTGACTACCTGAGAACACCCTAGCTCGGGTTCCCAAAAGAAAATCGTGTTAAGTTGTCGCTCAGCATCTCGACGCGAGACGAATTCGGAACATGCTTGAGTTACAGTCGAATCCACATCAGTAGTTGACCACGACTATGGGTCACGGTTCACGGTTGTAAAATAATGGAACGAATTGATGGAGTACTGGGGTCAGCAAGACTTGTGAAATATCCGGCTATTATGGTGCTGAGATTTTGCAAAACTCTAGATCGCAGGTGTCCGTGGTAGGGATCGAACCCGCTACTACACCCCTCAGGCGTCAACGTGTTCGCCACAACAGCATACGGCTTCTTGGCTTCACCTTTCTCTCAGCCGTATTTAATGCGGTGCAACCCAGGTATTATTTTCGTGAGATATTTTTTGCTTTTCTTGCACCAATTACTATTCCTTTTGAAAAACATACATTTTGAAAAATATTTTTGAAAGGTTCTGGAAGAAAATGAAAGTAATCCATAATAGCCATAGTTCATGATAAAAATTATGTGTTGCCAAGTTGCCCGTGTAAGGATTTTACTTGCTATGTAGCTACCTGTAATTGGCTCAGATTAACTAAACAAGCCGAAGTTTTCACAACTGACTTCATTACCACAGAAAACTAGCTAAGAGACCGGCGAAACGAAAAACTCCCATGGTGTGATGGTGAACGCGTTAGCCCCCGAGAAGGGTAATAGCGCGCTCGCTCCTCACCGCAGACAGCTGCGGTCCGGAGTTTTGCAAATATCTCAGCATCATCTTCGTTGACTTCATAACTGTTGGATTTAACAATTAGGCGAGCCTGGAACTGTTTCGGTGAAGCTTTTCCGAGAGATCATGGAGAAAGTACAAAACACCAGTGGCGACCTCAAAGCTGCGAACAATCCTGGCGTCTCGGATATTTTCAGCTACAACAGCTCCTGTTCTCTCGTCATCCATATTTCCTCTCCATTTTCGCATTCGTTTCTCACTCTCTAATCCAAAGAATAAACTGCCGACTGTTTGTGTTCTCACACAGTCCCACACTCACTGCTCGATTTCGAAAAATCCAATAGCACTCGCTTATCCGCGGAAAGAAAACGCGTTGAAATTCGCCCTCAGAACTTCCACTAATTTCTTTCTGGTTCTATCCAGTGTAGTCATCTTATTCAAGAATAACTCTTCCCTGATGTTTCCGTAGACAACAACCATACATTCACCACTCGCATTCACAGCTAGTTCTACACTTTCCGTTGATTCTTTTCTTTTTGTTCTAGATTTTGATTCCCTAGCTGTTCACGGTCGCTTTCTGTTCACAATCGCAGAATTATGACTTGATGAGACGACGTTTTCGGTGCAGTCGTTGGAAAAATACCAACCAGAAACATGGCTATAAAAACATTTTTCTCTCCTTATTTCCTTCTACTTACCATCGCTCTTTAGGGCTTCTCTTACTCTCATTCTGCTTCAGGTCAGAATCGCTTCCTTTTCCTCCTGTCCTCCCTATTCATGTTCATCTACTCCGTTTATACCTTATAGCTGTCATTTCAATTATATTTGCTACATTCATATTATATTGATGATATTAAAAATATCCTTCTTCCGCTCAATACCAATATCACTCATGCGCTTAACGTTGGGTAAAAAAAATAAGCATTAGCTATAATTACCATAAGGAAATTGTTATCAATTTTACAATAACTCTATACAAAGCCTTTTTTGCAACGAGATGGTAAACTTACGAAATGAGGAAAAATGAAGTGGTAGTTACCGTAAATTACGACTCTCCCAGCTTTCTAAGCCACTCATATCGTCCTACGCAGTTGTGTGTTCCTCTACCTCACGATCGCTGTTCAATGTACTACGTCAACACAACCTGCATATAACAAAAGCTCTAAAGTGGTGATGGTGGTAAAGTAAACATTTATGAACGAATGACAGGGTGTAGAACGCCCATATGAAAATCCGAATCGTACGAATGTCAATTTCTTCCCAAGAGTCGAGGTAAAAGCAATGGAAATCTACCGATATGAGAAATGAACTTGAAGAAGCTACTCAATACTGCTCGGCTTTTTGATAGCTGCATGTCTAATGTCCTGACATTCGGCACTGTCAAGGCTGTTCTTACCCAAAATCATTGTCCTATCAGTTGTAAGCTGCTTCCGAATCGTGCAGTGGAAGAAACTTCTACGATCAGACGACATCAGTAAGAAACGGGGCGAGCACCGTAGATATATTGAGGAGCTTTGAAGTCCACATTCTATTACACCGTTAAAGAAATTTCTTTTTCTATGCGACTGGAGAATCTGTGCGTCAAATCTTGAAATTTACCGACTCATGTGAGCAAAGGCTATTCACACTTTCAAGTAGACTATGATTTTGACTTTTTTCTTTGCAATTACCGACATTTATAATACCAGATTAAGCAGATTTCAGAGATGAAAAGTAGCGGCGATTATCGACTGATATGGGAGGTGGTGCTAACCGTACTCGTCCTTATCCATTCCCAAGGTTCCGCTCTCAAATGCTACGTCGGTGAGTTTGTATTGTCATCAGAAATTATGCGCACGTTTTTCAAAAAAACCGTATTTGTAAGGCTAAGAAATAGAAGGTGGCGGATAACATAGTGGTAGTGATGTCCGTCATCACGAGCATTGTGCTAGATCGAATCCGTTCCGGGCCAACCAAGCCTCTCATCCCTCCGGAGTCGGGAAATTGCTAGCGGACTTATCTGGGAAAAACCACTCTATGCAATCCAACTGGGAAGGCTTCAGCCCGGCTATCTCAGGACTCCAGGGAGAATAGCTCGACCAGCATTCTACGATATTCAAGATGAAATGAAAATCCACAACCAGCAACCGAAGTCAAATGTAAAGTTGGAACATCTTCGTGGATAATGGATGCAAGGAAACGAATGGAATGTGAGAAGTGCTGGGATCCGCACAGTAGACGTGAAGACGGGTCATACAAAAATGAAATAAAACAAAATGAAATAAAAATAAAAATAAAATAAAAAGAAATAGAAGATAACCAATGCGAAAGGAGGTTTGAGAGCAGTGCATTTTTCTAAACTTTGAATGGTTGACTAGTCGTGCAATTTGGTGTTTTCCATACCAGAACATCACCGAAGGACATCCATGCGTAATTCTTATGACTAATGAAAGTTTTTCTTTCGCTGTCTTAGAAGAAATACGAGAGCACAAGGTACTTCCTCTTCACAAATTCCAAGAGCATTTGTACTGAATAGCAGCACTGCCTTATTAATATAGGGTTAAGAGCAACTATCATTACTGAAGAAAGCAAAGACGTTTTAGTGCAATTCTATGATGCAAAAATATAAGGATAAAGGATTAAGTGTTCGGCGTTAATCAATCGCCTAGGGATATGCTATGCACTCGATTTCACCATACGTCGTAGAGGTGTTGAATAGATGCTCTATAAAATGACTTACGGTGGCTTACTGATGAATCAGAACGGTGATTTCATCCTCCCACACAAATATGATACCAATTTCCCAACTCCATAAAGATACACGGGGCATGGTTTAGATATGTGCAAGCGATTTTACGGTGATGATTTAGGTTCGAAAGGTTTCTCTAGGAACGGAAGCGCAGTGCGCAGTTTTGTTTCGAACGACTGTGAGGAGGAGATGACGCACTGCTTCGGATCGTACACCGACGACTTCTCGCAGATCACCGCCTCCTGCCAGTCGCTGAACACCGAGAAGCAGCTGCTGGACGTCTGCAAGGTGCGCATGTCGACCCGTCATCCCTCTTTCTCAGTGCATGCCATACGTCAGCATTTTCATCGTCATATTAAAAATTCAATATTACAACGAACACCACAAGGCGGTGGTGTATTTAGAATTAATTCTTTACCAGAAATAGGACGTTGTTAGACTTTCCGTGCCGTAGTCGCCAACACTTACCGTAGTTCCTCATAACATTTGGCGACTATCCATCTTAACAACCCATTGAGACAATCTTATTAGTAATTCGAAAGACGAACTTCGAGTTAATCTCGGTATTATTATCCAACCTATATGGTCTTAAGAACTCCTACTAAGGTTACACAAGGTTATTATTCCGTATTTTGATGTTCGATGACCCATGTATCAGCTACTTTGCCTTCATCAGTACCGTTTTCATCTTTAGAGAGTGTGACCAGTCACACTCACCACCCACTGTGAACAATAAATGGGTCACCTCACTCCTTTGAAACAGAAACAATCCTGGAGAAATTGATATCGACGAAACGTTAGCCAACGATCAACAAAATACGTATGACAAATCTCGTGTAAGCTCAATAGAGTTCAGAAGATAATCTCACTGGTAGTTCTATATAGGACTCCACTTAATATTAAGTCAATATTGACGATATTCTACTAATTCTGAACTCTTCATTTGGAGTGTAATTCATATGGGAGAAGTGCCATAATAAGAACAGTAGAATTCAATTACCTTTTCCATTCATTTAAATATACATTCATATTGTTAACTTTTTACCTGCTGCATACTATGATTTTTCATATGTGAAATACAACGATAATGGTCCTGAGATATTTGCAAGACTCCGGACCGCAGTTGTCTGCGGTGGGGAATGAACGCAATGTTATCCTTTGCGGGGGTAACGCGTTCACCACCACACCATGAGGGTCCTTCGTTTCGCCCGTCTGTCAGCTAATTCTATCAGCGAGGGATTGATCTGAGGAGTCTAAATTGGCAATGAACCCAGTTAAGCTGAGGCTGTAGTTATATTCACAATTTTTAACTTATTAATTACTGCCTACTTTTTTTTAAACTTACTTCTACTCTACTGCCTCTATCTCTGCTTAATTATCGTTATACATTCACACTTTAAAATACACCTAACTACGTTACTACAGTGGTTTCCTCTCCCAGAAGTACTGGCACTTTTCATAGCTACAAATTAATTTGCTTACTTCTCCATCACACCTAGTGTTACCTAGTCATTTTTCTTCAGAATACTGATTCACTTAGACTTTGTAAATTGGTAGAGTCCCCTAAAAAATTTCTACCTATCAAGGCAATTTTGTCGATAGCAATCTTCACTTCATTCCGGGAGCAAGGCATAAGCCAAATAATTATACTACTTTTCCCCGCTGAAGACAATAATTTTTATTTAGGGAGCTTAAACAGTTACGCCGTCATTCGTGTTTCATAAAGTACTTAACAAAAGTGCCACAAATTGTTGCGATTACAACTCAGTCTGCAACTAATTCCAGTGACACCGCCTTCTTCACATCTGTTATTCGCTTATCGTAAAAAAAGAAGCATATCTTTAGTTTTCAGGAAGGCTGCCGCAACCACACCGATCTTCAAGTGACCATCTGTTGTTGCGATTCGGACCTTTGCAATCTTCCTCCGGAGGAGAAGAATCCTGAACAAGTCGAAGCAACCACTGTAAATGTGACGACTGAGCTTGTTGAGCAAGAAGAAAACCTAAGTGCGAACTCGACGGAAGTCTACACGACTGCGACAACCTCAGCAACTCTTCCTTAGAATCCCAGGTTTTCGCCAATGAGGCTTATGCACTAGTACCACTAATAAATGTACAAAAGTCCTCCTTTACAGGAAAAACCGAAAATTTAAAGGAGTATATTAATCGTTGTAGACATACAACTTAGCTATTTCATTATTAAGGCACGTGCAATTCATTATTGCTACTACGGCAATGCTTATTTTTCTTGATATAACTATGTCAGTTCATGCACCTCCAGGATGAATGCCTCCCACCTGGGGAAACGTTTTCATCACAGTCACCTCGAAAGTTTTTAAAAATCCATATTTCACAACAAAAGTATATCCATTGCCTTCTTTGCTTCAGTAATGTGGAAAAGATGTAAGGCACAACCCATGCCTTTATGCAATACGCGACACTTTTTTTTAACGAATTGCATTGCGATTGCAGATCCCTGGTCTGGGAGTCGGTAAAAGTGCACCTCCATTGCTTGCAAGTTGATATCGGCGAACACTTTCTGAACTATGAAACAAAATAAGTTAACATAGATCACAAAGTGTGGAAGCTAAGGAAATGTCCACGTCTAGACAAAACTCCTGTAAGGCATTACAAATCCCTTTGCATCGTGGTGGGATACGTTCCCAAGGACCTAACTGCAAAAAAAACTTATTGATACCTGAATGGCCCGCCCTCACTGGTTGTGCGGGCCCCATCACAATCTCCATTTTTCGGAGATTAGCTGGTCTAGCTACTATGGTTGCCTGAAGTCCCGAGGTCAGCCTAGCCAAGGTGTGCCCCATGTTGCCACCATCACAGGCGGTCGCCGCCCTTGTGAATCACAGGGAGATTGATTTGCTACCATGCGACTTTGATACCAGAACGGTGATGGATCCCGATATTGGTTTACTCCTAGGTAAGCTTCCTGATGGAAACGCCGGACTCCTCCTCACCTTGAGAGACCCTGCCAGGGGATGAATCCCTCGCTGTACATCGCAGTGCGATACGCAGGAACACCCTCCCAGCCACAATGAGGCGGTAGACCGTTGGGAGGTTTTCAAAAAAACCTAGTTTTGAGTTCATAGCGGGGCCACCCAAACTGAAGAAGTTTCAGCATTCCCATTTAGAAACTAAGCTAACAGTAACCCTAGTCCACAACATGTCCCGGTGACGAACCAGTGGTCGTATTTCCGCCAAAAAAAAAGCCGAAAAAAGGAATCATATCAAAAGTTCGACGCTCTCCATGTCCTCAAAAGTAGGCTAGTGTCCACTCGTATTAAAAACTGATGAACAACTAACTACTAAATGTGATTATAGATCGAACTTACACCACCTTTAACCCCCACTTAAACAAATCAGTACACCAGTCTTCCTTGCTTAGAATTAGAATTATTGACTGACCCATCGTCAAAACAAAGACAAAAGGTTGACTTTTAAACGAGGTCTTTCGCAAATTAACAAATGAAGACTGGTAACAAATGAACAGAAGTGAATACAGTACTGTTACGAGCATGAAAATAAGAGTCACCATAGTTTGAATGAATATACATTATTTCATTGATAAGCTAACACGAGGCTGTTATCAATCATTTACTTAGCTAACGTTTAGACGTCTTCATCTTCATCAGGGCTGATGATCTGAGTCGATGGTCAACAATCCAAATACAACCGTCCCGTATAAAGCAGCATCGCCGGGTGAGGTTGCCTAATTCGAGCGCTGCTCCACCGAACAAGATAGGACTCGATACGATGACAAAGGCACCACATCGAGAGTGCGAACTACTGTGGATCATCGACATATCATCGGCTCTGAGCAAGGCGAAGACGTCGAAACCTCGTAGGATAAATATTTGGTAACAACCTCGTACTAGTATCAATGAAATCAGGTATACTGATTATTCATACCGAGGTTAAGAGAAAGATAGCTTACTTTGAATGGATAGTTTTTTAAACCTGTACTCTACAACATCACTGTTTTTCACGTAAAAGGTCTCATTGTTATGATAAAATAACCTAGAGCATTTTTTTGACAATGTCTTCCAGAGCCCTGGCATCTTTGGAGAAGTTACGAATTCCTTCAGCAAGTTTCTCCGTTGCCATCGCATCTTCATTCAACGCCCACCGAAATGCTTTCTCATCAATTGTAATGCGTGGAATATCCATCGCATTGGCTGAAACACAGAAAGAGATTTACGATAAGAAAAAACGTGATGACATACAATTTCGAAAGGAGCAGAATTATTGAGAAAGAGATCCAGACATTCCCCTATTTAATCAAAGCACTTTGAAAAAACATATCGAAAAGGCCATGTACCTGTCAGTTTCTTTTACTATAACGGTTCTATAAGCAACTAACCGTCAGTGGGAATGATCTGGGTAGCACAAGTCGGCATTGAACTCTGCTAAACTGGATTTCCAGTCGAAATCCTACTTACTTCGATACTTGGATGCCCGTCCTCACTAGTTTAGTGGGCCCCAGCATAATCCCCATTTTTTCAGAGTTTTGCTGGTCTAGCTGCTGTGCTTCCAGAGGTCAGCTTAGCCAAAGTCTGCCCTAGGTCGTCACCACCGCAGGCAGTCGCCGCCCTTGTTGATCAGAGGGAAAATCGCCACTATGGTACTAGTTTGATACCAGGACAGTGGTGGATCCTGGTATTGTTTTACTCTTAGCTGGGCTTCCTGATATAAACTCCGGACCCCTTAGCCTGAGAGCCCTGCCGGTGGGTTGATCACCCCGCTGTGCATTGCAGCCCGACATCCTGGGACACCTCCCAGCCACAATGGGGCGGTAAATCGTTGGCAGTCGAAATTACCACATTTAAACTTTATCTATTACTTATTCTTTTTTATGGCAGGGTATTATATGAAATACAACCACAACTGTGTTGAAATTGGGGTAATCGCGAATTCAAAGCCCACCTGAGGTTCTGAGTTTAGCTCATATCTCAGCGTCCTTGTGGTTGTAGTTCACATAATACACTCCCATGGAAAATAAACAGAACAGTCAGTAAATAGAAGTTAGATATAGTGGAAACGACCAAGTTTAAGTTAAATGAATAAAAATTAGGCGGCAACGATACGTCATAATCCAATTGTGGTTCGACTTGTACTGCACGATGGACTAGCTGCAGTTGGATATTTATGAAAGAGATATAGAAGTGGTTGACACCGATTTTAATAAAATAAGCTCATAAACAGAGTAAGACCATCTTTCCTGGCCTTGCGGCGTTAAACCCTCCACGATAAACGCTACTAATAAATACACTTCTGAAATAGCTAAAAGAGGAAGAACATAGATTGTATTGGTAGATAATTATTCATATTACACCATAAAGTAGTCCATAAGCTACCTATCCAGGTAATTCCACACATGTCAAGCACTAATGAACATTTATATTACCAAATCTTCGAGATGGGAACAGGTTGCGCAGTGGTAGTGGTGCTGTTTACCGACAGAATGCACCGATTCGACATCGCACAGGGTCCACCAACCCTTCAGTACCTCCTAAGTCAGAAAAATATTATCGGACTTTCTTAGAGTAGCGACTAACGCTTGTGACGAAGTTATGGGGACGCTCTAGCTAGGCTATCTCCGGACTCCAGGTAGAATCAGCTCGAGCAGCACTCAAAGACATTGACGAAGAAAATAAAATTCTCAAGCAAAAGCAGAATCGACACATGGATTCGAAGGCCTTCGAAGATGGTGGGTGGGTGAGAATCAATCAAATACAATAAGTGCCAGGAATAGCGCATCATGTGACCTCGGGTGGTTTGAAACAGAAAAAGATCTCCAAAATATGATATTTCGAATAGGAATTCACGTGGTGGAAAAACAATGTAAATCATACCATCCGAACTATTAAGTACGACAGGAACCGTCTCTTTATCTTGAGAGAGCTGAAGCAATAGTGAAGGACTAATAGTGAGTAAATCGCAGCCTGTTAGGCCTTTAATTTGTTCAGTATTTCTGAAAGATGCCGCCATCACTTGGGTTTTGTATCCATGTTTCTTGTAGTAGTTGAAAATACGCTTTACACTCAGTACTCCAGGGTCACTATGACGGTCGTACTTCTTCCCATCGGTATTCTTAACGTACCAGTCTAAAATCCTGCCCACAAAAGGCGAAATAAGGGTCACATTCGCCTCCGCACAGGCAACGGCTTGCTCGAAATTAAACAATAAGGTCATATTGCAATGAATTCCGTGCTTTGACTCAAGTATTCTGAAATCTAGCACCTAACCTTAAATGGACAATCACCCAAAGTTTTTAAGATAAAGTTTTTTGAAAGAAAAAAAAGAAGAAAAAAACTAACTTAGCTGCTTCAATGCCTTCCCAAGTAGATGCCAACTTAATCAGAACACGCTCCTTTGAGACACCAAGCTTTTCGTACTGATCAATCAAAGACAACGCCTTCTCAACGGATGCGTTCGTATCAAAAGACAGCCTAGCATCAACTTCTGTCGAAACCCTACCAGGAATAAGTTCCAGAATCTCTTTCCCGAACACTACAAACAATCGATCCATTGCCAGGTCGAGCATCTGCGATGGAGTCTTGGAAGCCCCAGTCTCTTTGGCGTACGCTATTGACTCTTTAACTAGAGGAGCGTACTTCTCCATTTTCGAAGCACTCAAGATCAGTGAAGGATTGGTTGTTGCATCTGTGGGTAGAAACTCCTTCATCGCTGAAAAAAGATACAAATATAAGGAGTGAAAAAACTGTAAAAGAGCAATTGGACAGAAGAAAACATCTGTTAATATTCGTAACTACTACCGTCGATTAAAGGATAAAGGATAAAGCTATCGGCGTTGATCAATCCCTGAGTGATGCACCATGCATTCGACTTCATCAGGCATCGCTGGAGGTGACTGAATGCGTATCCGGCCTTTACAATGACTCACGGTGGCCTACCGATGTATCGAGCCAGTGCTGGTATCCTCCCAGACAAGTCTGGTATCAACCTGCCGATCCCGGCGGGATGGAGGGCTTGGTGAGCCTAAGGCGCGGAGATCGATCCCATGCGCATTGCAAAGCACCTCCGACCACTGCGCTACACGCGCTCCAGGTTCTTGTCTGTAAGGGGAATTTACTGAAAGTTCTCATAGGTAACTCAGCATACGAGGAACTACGATGAAACTTTATAAATATATCTCACCATTGAAATCTCCAGTATCGGCGACAACTGTCGTCACTTTCTTGAGCTGTTCCAGAACTGACATTCTGAAAATAGGAAAATCTAGATTATCAGTAGTTCGTGCAGCTTCTTGCCGAAAGGAACAACACATTTGCTCAGTATTCTGGCAGTTCTAAGACATAAAACATGCTGAAAACCTGAACAGTCCCAATTCAGGACCAATCACATGTCGAGAAAAAAAACACATCGTGATCATGACATCCTTAGTAAGTACGTTATGGCTAAACAGTGGCGTCAACCAAATACGATGGTGAATACCATAACTGCTTCAGATCCTACTCGCCTAATGGATTTGGCCTTTAGCAAGAGATGTTAGGCCTAGGCACGAAAACATGAAATTCCGAACTTTCACCCTTCCTCATCTCCCAAACAGTATTGATTTGATTGCCAATACGTAAGATTGGGCTGGAAACGATGCTCGAACCATTTCTGATAGAAGTGCGATCAATACCAAGTGAAGAATTGAATTCTTCAGGGCGTTATGGTTGAATTGATATATTTCAGATTGTGTACCACTACGTCAATCCAACTAATCTGATAAAAAACAACAGTGGAGACCGCTAGAAGATGCAAACTCTCGAGTAAAATGAGAAAAGGTACATCCTGGAAACCATCAGTAACTAAAACAGAGTAAAAGATACGTTGGCCACACGTCAGGGACGGATCAATATCCTCTTTCGATCGATTTGCAGTCATTCTACAGAAGAAACGAAGGAAAAACTAAAACTAAAGGGCGCTGGAACCGTCTCGCGCTCAGACAGTCATCGATTAGGGTGTAATCTATCAACATGTAAAAATACATATGCACATATATACCAATGATAAAATAAACATAGGAATGATGAATAACAAGTGAATAGATCAATAAATAATCTTGGATTTTTTATTTACTGCCCACTAGAATTTTTTCATGGCAGGGTATTACGTGAAATACAACCATAACGGTGCTGAGATATTTGCAAAATTCCAGAGGGTAAGTGTCTGCGGTGGGGAACGAACGCGCCATTACCCTTTTCCAGAGCTAACGCGTTCACCACCACACCAAGCGAGTCCTTCGTTTCGCCTTTCTCTCAGTCGTATTATTGACCTATCGGAACTATTAGCAATCACCCGTCAACGGGATTGATCTGGAGCGCACAAATCCGCAGTGAACACAGATAAGCTGAGACTATAGTATAAATCACAATGCCATCACTTTTTATTTACTGTCTATTCCCGTTGATGGATTATTGCTGATAGCACCTATAGGGACAATAACACGACTGAGAGAAAGGCGAAAAGATGGACCAGCATGGTGTGGTGCTGAACGCGTTAGCCTCCGAAAGGGTAATAGCGTGTTCAGTCTCCACAGCAGACACCAGCAGTCCGGAGACTTGCAAATATCGAAGCATCATTATGGTTACCCTTAGGTCGTTGTTTGAAATCAACACAGAGACGTCCTGTACACGATGACGGCGAGGGGGGGGACCGTCAGGGCAGTACTAAAAAGCCGAATCACTGACTTCTGGACCTCTTGGCAAAACCCCCGAAGAACACAAAAGATGACAACTCGCATACGATGCTGAGAACAAAGCGCACGGCAGAGTCAGTCACATTATACTTGATACTTGATACTTGAACAGCCCGTTCTCACTAGTTGTGCGGGATCCCAGCATAATCACTATTTTTCGGAGATTTGCTGGTTAAGCCATTCTGGTTCCCTGGAATCCCGAGGATAGCCTGGCCAAAGTCTGCCGCAGGTCTTCACCACCACAGGCAGTCGCAGCCCTTGTGGATCAGAGGGAGATTTGCCACCATGTGACTAATTTGATACCAGGACGGTGGTGTATCCTAGTATTCTTTGCTAGGCTTCCTGATTGAAACGTCGGCCTCTTTCTCAGCTTGGGAGACTCTGCCAGAGGAATGAATCCCTCCGCTGTATATCGCAGTCCGACACCCAGGAACACTTCCCAGCCACGATGAGGCGGTAAACCGTTGGGAGGCAGTAACATTATAGGGAGATGAAAAACGCTAATTGGAAGTGGCAGTTCGGGTTTGTAGGACAGTGTCTACAGAGTATACCTTGATTTGGTTAACAAGTGGCAGCTTTCATTTGATAACCTAGCACTTCGTTGGTAGAAAACGTTGTCCGTCGTCCTTTTTATACAGGATAGTTGTTGAAAAGAATTGTCAGCTGATAATCATTTATTTTTCTCATGATAATCCATCGTGTAGTAATCAGTATCAATATCAATTGACACAGAGCGTTACGACATGTCAGAAACCGACTTTCCTTTAACCTCGGCATGACTGGTCAGCATGTATTCATGCATTGGTAAGCGAACACAAGATGGACAAAAAAGAGTGTACAATCGACTCAAATCAGATAGGCTCTGAGGAAGGTGAAAGCGCCGAAACCTTAGGCGAATAAAGTATCTCATCAATCTCGTGTTACCTTGTCAATGAAGGAATACACACCGATCAATCATTCCGAGGTTAAATGATAGTCGGTTTTTCAAACATTAATCTGATTAGTTCCATAAATTCAGTAAAAAACAGTTTTCATGGCAATAGCAGACTACAATACATTTATAAAGCGGGAAAGATTACAGAACCCATAAGTGTGCTCTTTGAATGACACGACTCTCACTGCGTAGAAAAGAACGATTCCACTGAATTGCAGAGATTTGGAACGCTCAGGTCATCTCCTGCTCATGAAAAAACACATGTGGAAACCAGATGTTTATCAAACACAAGCAAAACAATAACGACTTCCCGTGAAGAATCACATAAATAGCAAGCTACTGGACTTAACAAGTACTGTACGCCATATAAAGTACATGCTAAGCACTTTTCTTAACCCAAACCCGGTATTCGTTACAAGCCATCTCTATATAAAAATAACATAGAAAAATGAGAAAGTGAACGCAGCTGTACATGGCGTTAAAAAGGGGAAAAATATGGGGATATCGTGCGGGTGGTGTGAGCGTCCATTCCATCACGCAAAGCGCCACAGCACTGAGACACGATAAGTGATAGATAGGAAGCAGCTGAAAAAAGAACGATTAGATTCCAACCATTCGATGCTGGTTGCGGAAAGGACAGCAAAAGAAATTAGCAAGTAGCACTGCTCTATTTGCAGCGAGAAACCACTTAAATGAACTTACCAATTTCCCAGAAGGTTTTACGGTCAACGAACATGAAATGTAATACGCAATGAACAACGCTAATAATAACCCAGTACCGTCTTTCAGACAGAGTGGAAACATACTAAAAAAAAGAAAATTATGACCATGCCATCAAATTAATAATACGTATGTTAAGCTAAAAAAACTGGTACAGCGGAAACAAACAAGAGAATTCATGAAGAGAAAGACAATATTATTGATGCCATAAAGTTATCAAACATATTCTACACAGACTTCTATAAAATTTTTCTAGACAACTAAGCTTCATTCTTCACCTTGTGTTCGAAATATGGAGAAGCCAGACAGCTGCATGATGATGATCTGGTAGCAGTAACAAAGCCGGACTGGAAGCATTGCTTTGTAAGCAAAGAGGGTATGAAAAGTTCCTAAGTGCATAGCTTAGATGTATGATAAATTCCAAAACGTACACTGCTGCCAGAAGGATTGATTTCTCGTGCACTTGGAAAGAAAATAAGAAAAATGCAAGTGACGATAACATGAGGCTCAATTTGAAGTTCTTCATGGTAGGTCTCAGGAATAGTAGAAATAGCGAAGGCGCAGTGATAAGAACAACGCAAATAGCACTGCAATTATGTGAACCTTACTCTTCCAAAGCTAAATCAAATAATCTGATTTTATGAAATACAACCGTAATGATGCTGAGATATTTGTAAAACTCCCGCCCGTAGATGCAGATGTCTACGGTGGGGAACGAACGCGCAATTGTCCTTTCCGGGGAGTAACGCGTTCACCACCACACCATGCGGGTCCTTCGTTTCGCCTGTCTCTCAGCTAGTTCTCTATCTACCTGTGCAATCAGCAATCACCCGTCAACGAGATTGTTCTGGGGCTGCACAAATCGGCATTGAACCCAAATATGTTTATACTATCAGCCCCTCTTTCCAGTAACACAAAGGAGACTATGTTCGATGGTAGAATGATGTACCCAATGCAAGTGAAGAGCGTTGATCCTCCATATTCTATAGAAAAAATTAGCAACGATAACAGAATTTTCAGGATATTGAAAAGCCACGGAAATTTACCTTATTCTGATTTGTGTGTCCAGTGAGAAAAAATTGTTCATTCGTAGAACAAAGGAGAATGCACACCAAACGCTAGCTACTTTGTCCTAAAACGATAATCAAATAATAAAGGAACCAATGAAGTGAAAATTGAATTTGATGAGAATTTTGATCACTGTGGCAGAGTATATGCTGTGCCAGGATCTCATTTGTTGCCTGTCCATATTCAATAACATTAAATAGAAAGGATGAAGCTCTCAGCGTCGATCAATCCCTGAGGGATGTGCCATGAACTCGACTTCGTTAAGCATCGTTGGACGTGATTAAACGCATACCTGGCCTTTACAATGACTCCCGGTGGCTTACCGACGTATCCAGCCAGTGCTGGTATTCTCCCCAGACAAGTCTGGTACCAAAGTTGCCGACCACGGAGGGATGGAGGGCTTGGTGAGCTTGCAGCGTGGGGATCGATCCCATACTCATTGCAGGTCACTTCCCACCACTGCGCTAACACGCGCCCTTTTCATAACATTAAATGCAAACGAAGGATCTAGTATTGAAAAAAACCTCATACAGTCCTCGGTAGAATGGAAAAAGCCGTCGAAGAACAGCCAAAACAGTCTGCGGGCCACTTATAACGAAAGGTAACCACAGTAGGACGAAGGTAAGAAAAACAATGAGTGACACCTTCAATAACGCCACCATGCTAGAATATTTCGAAACCAGACCATGAAGAGATAAAAGCTTGAAATGTATGAATAGTAAGAAAACAAGGAAAAGAATTACGGTGCTGGACCTTGCAACGATGTTTGATCCCAATGGCCTTTTGAGAGATCTTGCAAATATAAATACAAATACTGGCAGTGAATGGTAGAGCTCCATCTGTTTATAGTTCAAGGCCATTACGAAGAATATCGAGCCGAGTAAAAACCGTTGATTCCCAAGAAACAGAAAAGAAAATACGAATAATCCCAATGAAATGCTGTTGTACCTTTAAACAGAAAGTAAAAACACTTCAAAAAATGAAAAGTAACCAGTAATTCCAAGAACGTAAGTTATCTTTCAAATCATGGCACTCCCAATCTCCATCACATTGAAAAAATAGCTAAAACTTCAGGCTACGCCAGAAAAGAGTTAAGAAATCTCCATTTGTCTAACTACAAACGGGGAAGCACCGCGAATTAATTATTCACTGAAGGAAGCAACTCAAGACACCTTAACTGCTTGCGCATTTGGGGCTTCTTTATGCCCCCTCTAATCGAGGAAACGGATTGAAACTAAAAACATTGGCAGTGTAAAAGAACTTAGGCTTTGTTACACAATGATGGAAAACATACTGGAAATGTGCGTTATCTATGGCCAGCAAACCAGGATATGTCAAAATAAGTGCGAACATCGAATTCGATGATAAATCCTTCAGTTTAGTCTGATAGAAAACGAAATAGATTATAGCTGGGGCATAAACAATGTAGAATGGCACTATCGCTGTTAGCCGCATAAACAACTTATGGTGCACGGTTTCCAAGCCTCTTGACGATTCCAGAGCGACCCATGAGGAGTTTATACGGTTTGCCCTATAAGATAAGATTAACAAAACAGAACCAAACACTCTACTTAAATGTGGCGCGCGCTGTAAGTTGCCGATGTCAGCTAGGAGCAAAATATGAACAAGCATACAACAGCAATTATAAAGTACTCACACAAGACCCATCAGGTAACTGTGATAGGCAGTTAGCGGTGGATAATCCAGTCCCCAATATGACAAGTCGTTATTTGAACTGTTGACATACCTAAAATAAAAGTATCATCGTTAGCCTACTTTGTACATACTTGGATACTTCAATGGTCCATCTTCACTGGTGGTGCGGCCCCCTAGCATATTTCCATTTTTTTCGGAGTTTTGCTAGCTTACCAATTGTGGTTCCTTGGAGTCCCGAGGTAAGCTGGGCCAAAGACTGCCCTCAGGTCGTCACCATCACAAGCAGTCGCAGCCCATGTGGATCAGAGGGAGACATGCCGCTATGCGACTAGTTTAATACCAAGACGGTGGTGGATCCTGGTATTAGTTTTGGTTGAGTCCTAGCTGGGCTTCATGCTGGAAACGCCGGACTCCCTCTCAGCTCGGGAGACCTTGCTGGCGAGATGAATCCCCCTCGCATTACATCGCAGCCCTACACCCAGGAACACCTTCCCAGCCACGAGGAGGCGGTAAACCGTTAGAAGGATACTTTATCGGAGACAATTTTGCGGAAGCTACAGGAAATCCATGTCAAACGAAATGTCTCAAAAGTTTCCGCATATAACGAACCATTCTCGTGGTGGAAGATTATAGGTGATTTCCATCCAGTGTCGTTGAGCTTCGAAATCTCCGAACATAGGTGGTTTGCCCTCTCCTGTTGAGCAGTGCACTTAGTCAAAAATATGCTTGGAACGAAAACAATAACATATAAGGAAAACGATCTAGTTCAGGATTCAAACTGAGAGAGCCTAACCTGAATAGCTACCGACTGCCAGTATGGATTGAACGCTAAGAACCAGGCAAGCAATTAGCAGAATGAAGAGAACGTCTAGATTTGGCTCCGGTTTAGCCGCATTCCAAACTCTCTGAATGCTTACGAATTCACATATCGCTCATAAAATAAATAAGCAAAAGAATCAGCATGCACAGATATCTAAATGTATAACTAAAGAAGAAACCTCAATTTTAAAGAATGAAAACCGAAAACCACTCCATAGTAAGTTACAGACACGAAAACCAGAAGAAGAAATGAGGAAGGAAGTTGGACTTGCATTTTTCTTCTCTCGAGTAGTGCTCGTTCGTGTGTACGGAATGAATTTGTACAAATCCTCTCCCTGTGGGGGGAAATATTCAGGGTTCAGTCGCACTGACCATTTCGCCATCTCCAAAACCTATAACAACGAATTTAACAGTGCAGAAAATTCAAGAACCATATCTTCATGTGGTCAGCATAGCCAATGCGAAACTTACGGAGATTTCAAAAGCCGCTAACTCGGAAACCACGTAGCACCCACCTCAGCCACCGGCGCTCACCTCATAGATTCGACTAGTGTGCTCGATTCAAACAGCGTGGGACAACTGACAAAAAAAAGGGGCAGAATCACGCTGGTAGCCAATTGGAGCGCGGTTGACGACGTTTGGGACGATGGTGTTTTTTCGTGAGCTGACGATGAGCGCTGCTTCCGGAGCGACAAATCTTGAGATGGAAGCACTGCTCAGCCGACGAACAGATCTTACCACTCAGTGGTTACGTAGTGGTTGGATCGGTGCTAGCAGACTTCACTTCAGCATTGGTCCATACATGACACCACAGCACTCCCATTCAGCACGTCGCTTCCCTCCAACAGTTTATTCAGAATCCGACTTATTCAGGACTTCTGCCTTGGAACTTTTTGTCCCTGTCCTACGGCTTGTCCATGGTCTTCCTCGAAGATTGCATCATCCATTCGAGCATATGTTATAACTTTAAGGTGATGGTTACATTGAGGATATAATTTTGCAGTTAAGCAGTCAGAACAGGATCACCTCCTTTAAAGTGCAGATAACCCTAATGTTATCAGTGCAAACTGTGGCCTACTGCAATGATATTTCGTTGGTGACAAGAACCAGTAACTACATAATCCATGAAGTGGGTGGTTGCAAAGCATGCGGTGATCAATATCTTCATGTAACTGGTGGAAGATTTTAAAGACTTCGATCGTCATGGATCTTCCCGGTATCAACGGACTATCCAGAATCAGGATAGATCACTTGTGTGTTCAAGATATGAGTTGGCTATGAGCGCTTTCACGCTTTATAGGAAGATACAGCCCACATTCTTTAAGAGACATTACGATCGTAGTTGGCTATTCCGCTGTTGATGTCTGACTTTGCATTGGAGTCAGAATATGCCTCATTGAAGACCAATTCGATATTCTATTTAGAATATTAAGGGTACTAAGGACTAAGGAAGAACTTTCACCACGGCCGCATACCAGTTTCAGATATTCCGTATGTCTAAGACTACGAGGTATGACATGTGCCTTTATCCACTAGATTACTTTTTTGTCCTTTATTTATTCGACCTAACTTTATATTACCACTGTTCTTACGTCTTAGCCCATAGTTCTCGCATAAGTACATACACCTATCGCTGAGAAGGCATAGACGATGAGGTTCACTAGTTCTGCCGAGTACTGCTCGCGCTGCTTCTTGGAGTACCTTATTTCTATATTTTTCATCTACCACCTTACCGTGGTACCCGTTCCTGATCAAATCTACTGTTCTCATGTTCACTGTGACGTTTGCTGTCAAAGTGACGAAGTAACCAGTCAAGTAGCTAGGATCAGTTACCATGTTTTACTCGTTCTTTAGGTCTCAGTCAGTTCCACCTGCCACTTGAATTTGGGTGTTTTCTGTTTTTATCTTGCTCCCTGTTTGAATTGTTAGTAGATTGGAACTCTGCTGGTTCCATGTCCTTTGTATGTGGATGAGAGTTTTGCCTCTGTACGATTATTTTCACGTGCCTTGATTTCCTCTTGATTTCCTCGTTTTGCCTCCGTACGAATGTGTGCACGTGCTTTGGTTTCCTCGATCCTCGTAAAACCTTCTGCTTCAGAAGATGGGGCCAGCCGTGGAACCACTGGCAGAGATGAGTGCGTTGACAATCAGCGGCCAGAAGAAGAAGCGCATCGCTGGCCGCTGCGACATGGAGCTGGGCGACGTCACGGCGCACAACATCAAGCAGCTACGTGCCCTGAATTCATGCATTCTTCCAGTCCCCTATAATGCCAAGTTCTATGCGAACGTGGTCGCCGACGGGGAGATGTCGAAACTCGCCTACGTGAACGACATCGTCGTCGGCGCCGTCTGCTGCCGCATAGACGAGTACGAGGGGAAGCGATCGCTCTACATCATGACCCTCGGCACCTTGGCTCCGTATCGACAGTTAGGTGTTGGCAACATGTTGCTCAACTATGTTTTCTCATTAACTGCTAAGGATTCAGCGTTAGAGAACATCTTCCTTCATGTGCAAACCAGCAACGAGAATGCTCTCAACTTCTATAAGAATCGAGGTTTCGAACAGGTAAGAGTTCATCTACGCTCTACTTTTTGTTTACCTTAGTTGTAAGCAAATTATGAACAAGTTTATATCTCCCCATGCAATTATATTACTATTATTACACAATATTATACTACTTTGGCTCTCGTTTACAATGAAAATTTACCCAGATTGCTATTAGATGCAGATACACCAACATTGAGAACATCGGGAGTAGAACGTTTTGCTTATCGGTTCATCGGTAGTGGTGTTGCTGTGCTTTTTTAGGGAAATATAACTCCTAACTCGTTACTGTTGCTGGGGTTTTCACTAAGCATTCACATCGATACCTACTTCACAGTCCTGACACTTCATACGTACATATCTTGACAGTACAACTAAAACATATGTGTATATGAAGCAAATATATGTCTGTAATAGTAGTTTTGTCTAAGTGCAACAGAGCGTTGGTAGGACTACCGGCCTCCCTATTTTTATACCTGCACAACCTAGTTCTCACTTTATCCCTTGTTGAGTTCCCTGGGGTTTGTCACTGACAATGCATTCTACTCCAGAACAATTTGTGCTTAATAACTCAAAAGTCCGACTTTCTATAAACCTCGGCATAAATAATCGATATACTTATTTATATGTTCTTATACACTGGTCTTGTTGAGCTGATGCGAGGTTGTTATGAGTAGTCGTTGTCGTTGTTGTTGTTATCGTTGTTGGTCGATGGATGACATGGGACCCACTTGCAAGAGCATGGCTCTGAGGAAGGAGAAGTCGCCGAAACATCAGCCATTGACCAACAGCAACAACAACAACGACAACAGCAACAACAGCAACAACAATGGCAACGACATCTTATACCAACCTCGTATCAGCTCAACAAGATCAGTTCATACTTTATACTTGAATGGCCCGTCCTCACTGGTTGTGCGTGCTCCAGCATAATCTCCTTTTTCTGGAGATTTGCTGGTTTAGCCATTGTGGTTTCCTTGACCCCCGAGGTCAGCCAGACCAAAGTCTGCCTCAGGTCGTCACCACCATAGGCAGTCGCCGCCCATGTGGATCAGAAGGAGATTTGCCACCGTGCGACTAGTTTGATACCAAGACGGTGGTGAATCCTAGTATTGGTTTGCTCTTAGCTACGCTTCCTGATGGAAACGCCGGACTCCTTCTCAGCTTGGAAGACCGTACCAGAATCCCCGGCTATTCATCGCAGTCCGACACCTAGGAACACCTCCCAGCCACCATGAGGCGGTAAACCGTTGGTAGGAGATCAGTTCATAAGAACACATAAAGAATTTGTGCTTATTTGCTACCTAATGGTCTAGTATCTCGTTTAGGTCGGAATCGCGGAGAACTACTACAAGCATGTGGAACCGAAAGATGCGTATATCCTGGTGAAAAAAGTCAAATCATGAGCATTATTTTTGTTTTCATTCATGGCTTCCTTAGCTTATTCGGCTTAGGCTTATGATGATCCTTGTTGTTTCGAGTCTCAGTGGATATGCAAAACTACCTTTGAGCAATTCTACTAGTTTTGCTTCGAGATGATGTTGATATTGTTTGATAATCTCGTCATCCCAGTTGTCTGTTTTCAGCCTGATACCTGCTTTATTAGAATACGGACTCAGATTCCTAGAATATGACAACGTGAGACAATTGTTCATTTCTTCTGATTATTTCATGAGATGGGTATATGTGTATATCAAACCGATAGCATGAATTTTATTGGTTCGGGTTGAAATTTTCTCTCTAACTGTTCGTTGCTTGTTGAGATTGATCGTATGGATGATTCGAATAGATCAGTTCAAGTGATAAACACTTGTTTGCTAGGTGAACAAGACTTTCTAGATTGCCAAAGATCCTATCCTATGATGGCATTATACTGTTTCGTAGAGTGTCACGGAAGTAAAAGTGCTAATCAGTTTGCGGTTTTGTGGAATCTTGTTGAGTAGACGTACTTCTTACGTGAGCTTAAAGGAAGTGAAGGCATGTTTGCAACTCTCTGAACATTCCCACCACCGACTTTCTGTTAACCTGGGCATTGATCAAATAATTCTCGGTATTTTTGTTGAGCAAACACGAGGTGTTACTTTATTCCTTATTTTTCTAAAGCTGACGTTTCGGCAGTATCGCCTTCTTCATCCCTTTGCTCCATTCATATAACCTTTCAGGCTCTGAGGAAGGCCATACTGCCGAAACGTCAGCTGCTTTAACGAAACAAGGAATAATAAGGTAGTACCTCGTGTTTGCTCAACGAGAATATCGAAAATTCTCTGAATATCGCTCAACCCAGGGTGGTTGTCTACGTCACACCTACTTCTAAAGTCATCCAGGTAAGACATCAATGAGGTTTGGGATTTCCATGAAGAACGATATGCATCTAAGTGGACATGACGGCAGTTGGCAAGGGACGAATACAGCTGGACTCGTCACGATGGTTTGTTCTCTGCTGGGTATCTTAAGAGGGGAAAAAAAGCATGACAAGCAGGGAAGTTAGGCTGGTACAACACTATCTAGTTTTGTGCAAAGAAGTGCTAGTTTATCCTGGCATGAAACCCTTCACTCACTAACCAGACAGTACCCAATTACGCTGGAACAACTCTTGACCTTGATTCTAATTACTTGTATAACACAAACGACAACTAGGTATCCTCACCAGATTCCAATAAATAACCGTCGATGCTTAACCTAAAGATTGGCCACCCTATTTGTATAGATACTACAGAAGTGCGAAATATCTATTTCTTAGCGATTTTTGCTCCCCAGATCTTACCTGTTGATGGGTGAGTGCTGATGGCGGCACTAGTTAGAAGAATGGCTGACAAACAGGCAATGCAAAGGCCTCAGTGGTGTAGTGGGTAAAACGTGACCTCTCGGAAAGGGTAACAGCGGGTTCAATCTAGCCTTGGGTCCAAGTTTTGCAAATATCGCAGCATCACTGTTTCACAGAACACCTGTGGTGAAAAATAATAACAGGCAGTTAATAAAAAAGTTAACATTATTTGTATAGATATTTTGCATTTCTGTAGTACTGAGTGATTATGCTGGCCTATGTTCTGCAATCTGTAACCAGAACCGTGTTCTAAACCACGACTAGTCAATCCTGTAGGATCAGAACAACCACTACTGGAAATCAGAATAACCAGTACTGGGAGTCAAAACCAGTACTGAGGATCGAAACGATTAGTACTGGGAACCAAAAGAACCAATACTGAGAATCGAAACAACCAGTACTGGGGACCAAACAACCAGTACTGAGGATCGAAACAATCAGTACTGGGGACCGAAACAACCAATACTCAGAATCAAAATAACCATCACTGGAAATCAAAACAACCAGTGCTGGATGGTAGCCGGGGATAAACCGTTCGTCGGCGATGGTCCCGAAACGATTGCCGTCCCCTCTGGGTGAGGTCGCCTTTTGATTATTGGTCTTCGTTTGTCGGGATCTTTCGGGCTATCTACTCAAATGGTTCTTCTCCAGTCTTTCAGTTTCACTCCTCATTTACACCTCAGTTCACATTGTTTCATGCTCAGATTTCTCTATTTAGCTGTAGTTTCTTGTGAGCTAACGCTGAATTGTCATCCTGCTTTGTTATATGTACCTTTCCGTTTTGGTTTGCTCCGTGGAATGTCAGTCTTGGCGACATGTGTGGCAAAGTCGATGTTAAATTATATCCAAATTCTTTAGCCCTCAATTGCAACGTTGCATTTAGCCGTCATTGTCTCAGTTCTTTTTGGTGACCGGTTTTTTCTCCAGAATCCAGAATGGGAATCTCCGACAACGATGTGCAGAAACAGCTTCGCCATATGATGGCTTTCATAGAGCAGGAGGCGAATGAGAAAGCTGAGGAGATTGACGCTAAAGCTGAGGAAGAGTTTAATATTGAGAAGGTCCGCATTTTTGTTTGGGTTCTTTGCTTGTGTCCGTTTTTTTCTGTCCTACTCGGTACATTCTACTACTATCTCAGCACTACTACCATCCCGTTTGTTCCTTCACGTTGTTCTAGTTATAGCCTTTCGGATTGCTTCTCCCGTCTATTCTTTGATGTTTTTCCTGAGAATATGCATCCGTTGTGTATTTAGTAGCTAATGTGTGCAGTTTAGGGACGTTTGGTGCAACAACAACGTCAGAAGATTATGGAGTTTTATGAGAAGAAGGAAAAGCAAGTGGAATTACAAAGGAAGATTCAGTCGTCTAATTCTCTCAATGAAGGCCGACTTATGTGCTTGAAGGTAAATCTACTCGATAGCTTTCGTTTATAACATTCACGAGGAAGGGGAATGTGTAGCGCAGTGTTCGAAGGCGCCCTGCAATACACATATGAGATCGATGCCTGCCTCCCAGGCTTACGAAGCCATACGTCCTTCAGGGGTCGACAAATTGGTGCCGGATTTGTCTAGGAGGATAGCGGCACAGGCTCGATACATTGATAGGCGAGTCATTGTAAAGGCCAAATATTCATTCACTCGCCTCTAACGATTCCCAGTGAAGTCGAATGCATGGCGCATCTCTCAGGGATTGATCAACGCCAAGAGCTTTGTTCTTACTCTTTTTATTAACATTCGCGAGAACACGGATCGCACGTGGTGGATTTTTGGTCGGAATCAACTTAATTTTTAAGCATTAAACACATAGCAGAAATATGGTAAACATCATTGAGATAAGCACCAATATCTACACGAGTCTGGCAATGAAAATAAAGTAACTATCACATCAGTATGGCATGTTAGGCTTTTTGAAACCGACAAGATTTTTTTTTGTTCGCGTTTTGTTGTTGAAATTCATATTCCGGTCAGCGGAGCGATTTAACAAGCGCTACACAATACTGTCCCTAAATAGGAAGTTGTTTGTATTCGATTGATTACTTGGCATCCATCATCCAGGAAGTCTTCGCATGTTGCATGTGGGTTCGCTATTCTTTATGAATGTCGTTGTATGCTGGTCGAGTACACTTTGTGAATTAGAGGGAGCTTTATGACGTGATACAAGGCTGGTACCAATTTTTCGACTCCGAAAAGGTGAGGGAATCGGTTGGTTCTGGGTGGAGTCAAACCACAGGCTTTTTTCAACTGAAAGGTATCACTGCCGCTGCTATCCCCCTCTAAACGTATTGAATACATTTGTTTAGTCATCCGGATTGGTAATATACTTCGAAATGAGGTTTAGGTTTAGTGTTTAACTAGGTGTGACCAACAGTGTACTACTTTTGCTACTGCAGCGTGTTGTAAAGTCTTAATAATAATTCTTTGGCGGTGACTTAGGCTCTTATTTCTGGTGAATCTCATTCACATTTGCAGTACTAACTACGTTTCTTGAGGAGTTAGCGTATTTCGTGTCATGGATCTGTATGAAGCGGTAAAATTCTGTAAACAGTTCTGAAGGGGAGGAAGCTGTGGTTCGTTCGAGAGGACACTTCATCCGTAGAATTTCTATGGTAGCGAGGGAAATTTCTAAACTTGTTCCTATCATTTTTTTTATCTTTGGCTATAACTTTTTGAAGAGTTTTTCTTTATCTAAAATTCACAGTTTCGATTCCGTTGTTACTTTAATCCTTCCCATGGTTTTGTTCTATTAAAATATAACATACTTTTTTTTTGCATAATAGTCAAAGACGGTATAACATAGGTTCTTTCCCAATGGGACGTATTATGCTCTTATATCACATCGTTCACTGGTGACGGTTCCTAAGGTTGTGATTGCAGGCACGTGAAGATCACATTCGCAACGTTCTTGAGGAGGCGAGAATGAATTTGTCAAAGATCTCAGCTGACCAAGCACGATATCCCGCCATCCTTAAGGGTCTTATCATGCAGGCACGTTTATTCGAAGGCGTTTAGTAAAACTGCAATTTTAGCGAGATCATTTTTTCCTTTCATATAACCTTTTTTAATGCTCAGACAGTCCTCTTTTAGGCACTACTTCAGTTGCTAGAAAATGATGTACTACTCCAGTGTCGTGAGAAAGACCTTCATCTTGTGGAAAGACTTCTTCCGGAGTGCCTTGATTCTCTTGAAAAGGAGTGGGGAGAGAAGACAAGCGTATGTTTATTCGTATTCCAGTTTCAGTAGGATGGATGCTTTTTTGTAGTTTTGTGTGACACTTCGACTATGGCACTTCGAACACTGCGTTTCCCAGGACCGACCTCCTGTTAATCATCGTTTGTATTTTTACGTGAGCCGTAATAACGTCTGTTGTGCGGATCCCAGCTTTGCTCGCATTCGATTCGTTTTCCTCGCATTCATCATTCACAACGCTCCTCGAACATTTCGTTTGTGTTTCGACTGCTGCTTGAGGATTTCGTCTTTATGAATGTCGTAGAATGCTGGTCGAGTCAATTCTCTTTGCAATTTTGAGGATAGCCAGGTTAATGCTTTCGCACGTGGATTGGAGGGCATTGTTGGGGCGGGCATAGAACTAGCTCGTTTTGCTTCCTGATCGCCGACATCACTAACAACTGCACTGTTGCCGTCCCATGTTATTATGCTATGGTGAATAAGTAGTGTTTTGTTGGTTAGATTTTTTAAATTAATCTTTAGCTGTATTTGAAATCAAGAGCTTTTGGGAATCTTTTTGAATGTACACATACGTGAAATACTCTGATGGACGGCTCGAGTTCTTTTTTTATGTTTTTTTTGTGAGTCAGAAAAGTTTGAAAAAAGAAAATATGAATGTTTGTAGGTGACGGTCGATAAGCAACATTATCTTCCGATAGAGTCTGCTGGTGGTGTCGTGCTTTCAGCAAAAGGGGGGAAGATCAAAGTTTTATCGACACTAGAAAGCCGATTGGATCTTATCGCTAGTCAAGTGAGTGGATTGGTTGAATTGCAAAATCTCTGTGCATTTCTTGAGTAATTTTTCATATCTCAGAGGTGACTCAAGTCATTCTGGATATGCTATAATTCTTATTTTTTCTTCCTGTTACGATGGTTATCAACATTTTTTCAGATAATACCACAGATTCGCACTGCCTTGTTTGGTCCGAACCAGAATAGAAAGTTTTTCGACTGATGAAGAGGCTGTTTCTCTAGTATAAAATGTGTTGTTACGTCTTGAAATCGTGGGTCTCCCGCTTGAAACCCCCGTCGTTTACGCTGACCATTCCATGATTGTGCTTGTATGTGATAGTTTCCTTTGTTACTCGAGACTGACTTGATACTTTTATTATCTCGTAGATATGTATAGATAGTTCTATTTTCTGTGTTCTCTTTTTTATGAAAAGGGAATTTCTCGTTGTAATCATAAATATTTTTGTACGTTTGCCACACATGTTGTGAGAAGCTCGTTTTATTATCGTACTATGTCTTACAAAGTAATGGTCATCTAATTTCCTGTAGAACTATTCAAGAAATGACCACACTTAGAATGACAGAACTAGGGTGCATATCTCCTAACGGTTTACCGTCTCATCGTGGATGGGAGGTGTTCCTGGGTATCGGGCTGCGATTTACAGCGTGATTCATCCCCCAGCATGGCTTCCCAGGCTGAGAAGTCTGGCGTTTCCATCAGGAAGTCCACCTAAGAGTAAACCAGTACTGGGATCCGCCACCGGCCTGGTATCGAACTAGTTGCATGGTGACTAATCTCCCTCTGATCCACAAGGTCGGCGACTGCCTGTGGTGGTGACGACCTGGGGCGGGCTTTGGCCAGGGTGACCACGAGACTCCAGGGAACCTCAATGGCTACATCAGCAAGACTCCGATAAAATGTAAATTATGGTGGGGCTCGCACAACCAGTTAAGACGGGCTATCCAGTTATCCAAGGTGCATATCAGGGTTTGCATGAAAAGATCAGATTTCGGGGTCTGGTTAATATAGCGTGTATGTTCACTCCAGATGTGGAACATCAAAGACATAGTTTCCGGTTGATGTTATATCATTTCATTCTAGGATGATGTCTTGATTTTTTTTAACGGTTACTCTTATTAGGATTCCATGCCCATGAGTTTGACTGGAATTAGGCCTTATTCAAGTGCTACAAATTGCTGGTTCCAGGAACTGTCTCTGGGCAGCGCTTTGTCTGAGTACTTTTCACCTGGCTTGTAGCACAGAGTCATTCAGGAGGGTGGGATTTTATGTTGCTGGGAACTTCAAGGAGTCTCATCTCCAGTGCAAAAGTGGCCAAATCGGATGATGGTTTGAAGAAAAAGGTACATTTGACGTCTTTCCTCCTTGATGTATTTTGAATAGTTTTTCCATAATGTAGGAGTGGTACTTCGAAACAAGACGTTCATAAGTCATCAGCCAATTGTTTTCCCTAATAGGCCCGTGCGACGACAACTATGTTTGTTTAAAATTTCTAACGTGTCTAACCATACATTCGTTTTGAGGCTCTTAGTGCGGTGTACGGTTGTGGACTGTCTGCCTCTGGAGCGTTGGCTATCCCACAGTTGGTAGTGAATGATAAAGTCGTCACTGCAAGGGAAGCCTATAAACCACGACGGATAAGTCATCTGAACGCCCGTGGAATCAAGCACATAGCGGCAGGATTTGGATTTTCACTGTTTGCCTCCAAAGACAAGTTGTTTGGTTCTGGATTAAATAACAGGTATGGCATATCTGTTGTAAACATTGAAGCTGTATGAAAGTCGTAGTTCTTGGAGACCCTTCTGGATTATTATCGTATGGCTTTTTTGGCCTTCCAACGGTTTACTGCCTCATCGTGGCTGGGAGCTTTTCTTGGGCTGTGGGGCTGCGGTGTACATCGGGAGGATTCATCCCAGAAAGGTCTCATAAACTGAGAATGAGTTCGGCGTTTTCATGAGGAAACCGAACTAAGAGTAAACGAATACCAGGATCCACTATCATTCTGGTATCGGACTAGTCTCGTGGTGACAAATCTCTCTCTGGTCCACAAGGGCGGTGAATGCCTGTGTTGGTGACGACCCAGGGCAGACTTTGGCCTAGCTGACCTCGGGACTCTAAGGAACCACAATGGCTAAACCACTAAAACTCCAAAAAAATGGAAATTATGATAGGGTCCACACAACCAGTGAAGACGGGCCATCCAACTGTCCAGGTAAGCAACATAGTGCCCTATTACACGTTGTTTGCAGTGGGATGCGCATGCAGTCTTTGTCTTTAGGTTTCAGATTACAAGTCACGTTCGAGATAGTGCAAGTAAGCTCCAGGATTACTATATTAGCGCGAAACGTATACAGCTTCCTACCCGTAAGTTCTGTTTAGATATGAATGCTATTTTTCGACCACAGTTTTAGCATCTCAATTTATGTGTTACGCATTAAGAGGCCACTATTTTGTCGGTATCTTCTGGTCGCGCGCATTCTTTAGTTGCCACCACGTCCGGTGTTTTTGCGTTCGGCGATAACATATACGGGCAATGCGGGCAAAATCCAGAAAAATATCGGGAAGTTCATGGGGTAAGGATTCTTGCAGTGCTTTTATTTCCGTCGATTTCGCTCAGTTGTTGGATTTTTTTAAAATACTTTTTAATTCAGCTTTTAGCTTGGAGACCTGAAGCTGCCTTCGATTGAAATTACGAGTGATTCTCCCGCAGTGGCCGTACATTGTTCTCTGGACACTTCATTTGTTCTTACGCAACAAGGCGAAGTGTTCTCCTTCGGTTTAAATGAGGATGGGCAATGTGCAAATGGTTCATACGACATTCAATGGAAGCCGGCTAAAATTACGGGTTAGTACTTATGGTATCCATAAGAGCAGTTCGCCTTTGACCTCTAGTTGCAAGTACACTGTGAAGATAATGCCCGTGTATTAGTTCAAAAGACTTAGTTGCTTGGATACTTGGATGGTTGGTCTTCACTGATTGTGCGAGCTCCAACAGAATTTCCATTTTTTTGGAGTTTTGCTAGTTTAGCTATTGTGGTTCCCTGGAGCTTGAGGTGAGCCAGGCCAAAATCTTCCTCGGGGTTCAGCAAACCTAGTCCTTAGAATTAAAAACTATCTGCGTTTACACTTTTTCCCTAGCAGGAGATTTAGGTTTGTTTACTTCACTGTGTTAAAACGCTGTTTGACAGCCAGTGCTGTTAAAAGGCCGTGGAAAAAGTGCACAACATATACATGAATTTCAATGCATAAATGCCGAAGATAGTTGCGCCTTTCAACTACAGAATTGAAATTCTGATCTCCGAGAGCCTCTAAAACGGTCATCTTCAATTTTTTGTGTTCTTCGCAAGGGTCCCAGTGTGTCAAAAAAACGTTAAACTAGATTGTAATGGTTGTCGTATCTGTTCATCAGACGATGATTTTTCGACAACTAGAGGACTGCAAGGGTTAAGAACATGACAGCATTATGGAGAGATCTTCCTGTAGAACTCTTGAAGTTGCAGTGGATGTGTGCTACCATCTACTCCATGTTACTGTGATTCCCAGTGCAATCACAATGATGTCAGTATTTGGAAGTATCCTGCAGCTCAATGACGTTTGGAATAGAAATAATAGTCAATTATCTATCAAGTCACCTGTTTGCGAACTCGTTTGGGGAAAGATTTCATGTCAATTTCTGAACACAGAAAAGAGCTCTTCCTGGTCTACGTCCATCAGAGAGTCCATCTATTCTATGTGGCAAAATTGACGTCAGAGAACGGAATGGTTTATATATGACTCGCCTAGGCCAGTTTGTACGGCGATGAACCAGCAAGTCATACGTGAATCATCTCCTTGTCATTGTGTTAAGTCGATCATTTGTCCTATAGATGATGTACCCCCTTGCAACGTTTGAGTAAAAGCCTTTTTATATAAGTCTCTGTATTTCTCAAGTGTTCTGGTTACTGAAGAATTATTTGTAATTGTAGGTTAACCACCGCGGTTACCGGTGTATTAATTTTAACTCTACTAAAATATTGATGTTACTCTATACCAATGATGCTATGAAGTTTAGGGAGACGTTGCGAATGAGAAAGTTGTTTCCATCTCAGGAAGTTCAGATACCATATTAGCTCGCTCAGAAAAAGGCGAGATCTTCATCTGGGGGCAGTGTGAATATGGGCAGGCTGGGCTGGGTATTCACGATGTTCAAGTTAGATTTCATCGTTCTGTGGTGGTTTGTTCATCTATTTGTTCCATCTTTTTTTCTTGTTTTAGCTGAATTGTTCTCGACACATTCCATTTCCTGCTGGAAAAATTTCATCTGCTGCATCAACAGACAGTTCGTGCTTGGTTAGCACGGAAAACGGAGAAGTTAGTAGTCTTGCTTTGTTAGGTCTGCGTGATAAGATTTCATCCATGTTTGGTTTCCAGTTTTGAAAGTTTAGGCCTATGTGTGGGGAGTTGGTTTACTTGGCCTTGGCCCAACTATGCAAAAACTTGATCGACCGGTGCTGATGGATCCTCAACTTTTCGGGAATGAGAAGGTTATAATTCAGAAATGAGCATTCCATATGCTGTTTAGTTGATTCCATATGCTGTTTAGTTGTTCTAATTTTTGCAGGTATGAAGGTTTGTGCTGGTAATACGTCTTTCGGTGCTCTCAATTCGAAGGGACGGTTATTCATCTGGGGGCAAAATAGGTAATAGATTTTTTTTTGTTAGCAAGCTTTTTTAATACACTTGTATTGGAGCCTTTTCCACAACACCGAACTTTAGGTACGGGTTACTAGGATTGGAGCATGGGAAGGACCAGTACTTTCCGTTCGAGGTCTTCTTTCCGTATGATGTGAAACACGTTTCTCTTGGTCCTGATCATTCGTTATTTTTAATGAAGTAGCTAGACTCCTCACAACATATTGTGCAGTTCTATCTTCAGTAATTCCATATTTATTTATATACAATTTGTGGTTGTTTTAAGTGCGAAGTGCTAGCCTTGCAGTTCGCCTTCGAAGTGGTTAGCACGATCTCTGCGATTTCATGACTTCCTTCCATTTCTCTGCAAATTTTGTTGTATATTTTCAAGCTTTCCAAGATTTTATTTATTGATTTGGTGATTCTATATATGTTTTCGTGTTATTAATCCTTATTTTGGCATGACATAAAGATACAAAGGTGCGGGTAGTGATTCTGCGTTGTGTTGAGCACGTATGCCATCCCATGTCTTGACTGAAAATTGTTTTGCGTCTGGACATCGACACTTTATTCCTTAATGAAAATGATTCTAGCTCAGTATCAAGCTAGTCTCTCAGATTTTTTCTTGAAATTCATACTTCACAACAAAGGGATAGAGTCATTATGGAATTTATACCGTCTAGCTCAACATTCCTACCAGCGGTTTACTGCATCGTGGCTGGGAGGTGTTTCTGAGTGTCGGGCTGGCGATGTACGGCGGGGTGATTCCTCCCCCGCCCTCTTAGTATGGTCTCCCCAGGTTGGGAGTCCGGTGTTTCCATCAGAAAACCCAGCTAAGAGTAAAGCAATACCAGGATCCACCACCACCGTCCTGGTATCAAACTTGTCGCATGGTGGCAAATGTCCCTCTGACCAAAAAGAGCTACGACTGTCTGTGGTGGTGATGACCTGGAGCGGACCTTGGCTTGGCTGACCTCCGGACTCCAGAAAGCCACATTAGTTAATCCAGCAAAACTTCGGGAAAGTGGGAATTGTGGTGGGGCTCACACAACCAATGGGGTGGGCCATCCAACCATCCAACTAAGTGTGTTTCTTCAATAGTGATTTGGTAGTACTTCAAATGGATTATCACCCGATAAGAACGAACTGTACTTTTTCCTTAGCTTTTTATTCGTGGAAGTGTTGTAGCTTTCTGCGAATGACTTCATCATTTTGATTCATTCAGGTTTTTTCATTTTATCTGATGTCAACCGTCGTCCGTGCTGCTGGATTGGTTGTATTCCGACGTGTGGTGGACCGCGTAGAATTCCTTCTTCTTCAAGCCAGTTACCCACCTCACCACTGGACTCCACCAAAAGGTATTTTATGAGTTTGATAACATTTAGAATATTGTACTAAGGTAAGTTCAGCGCATAAATTCATGAAATTGTTACCGATTATTTTCATGAGAAAATCAAAAGGAGCAAGGTTAGCAGGTTTCCGACTACGCTTGTTTTTTCGATGATGATCGTGTGGAACGGAAACTAATTTTACTTCTCATTACGAGTCGTCCTAGAACCTGCTGCGCAGTAATTGAAGGCGCCTTGCAATACACATGGGATCGATCCCGCCGCCCTATGCTCACCAAGCCCATTCTCCGTGGTCAACAAACTGGTACCAGACTTGTCTGGGAGGAAGGCTGCACTGGTTCTATACATCGGTAGGCTACAATGAGTCATTGTAAAGGTCAGATATGCATTGGATCACCTCCACCGACGCTTAATGAAGTCGAATGCATGGCGCATCCCTCAGGGATTGATCAACGCCGAGAGCTTTCTCCTTTATCCTTTTTATTGAAACAGTTCCTTCTACCTTGTGTATGGCAAAAAGAATTCATCCACCATCCATCATGACGCTATCGATCGATTTTTAGTGAACAGTACAGTTTCGAGACATATCTGTTGAGTAACATTTCAGTACGTTTTTTTTATCTGCGCCCTCCATAGAACTATGACTCCTCATGATGGTTAGAACCGAAGGAACATTCCGTTTCTGGCAGAAAACTGAATTTTTATAGAATAACGTGAAAATACTGAAGACAATAAAGAATTTCTTATGCTACGATTCGAAGTCTGAAGAGAGTGAATCGGAGAATAATAATAGGAGTGATGGTGTTGATGTTCATGGTGAGTGTCAAACGGGTAGTTGTTTTGCAACAATCGAGCGACCAAGGGACGAAATGATAGGAAAAGATGACCAGCTGTGGGGACCAATAAATGAGTGGGTGGGAAGATTCATCTATCTGTGCTTCCAGATAGGAATTGTTAGATTGTCACGATTAGAGGATTATTGTCGCTTAAGCTGTGTTGGAAAACAGACTTAAAAATTTTTCTGGGCCTTCTCTATTTCGAAGACAATCTATATGCAGGTTATTAAAAGCTTCATCCAGGCCAGACTTTTTGCAGCCAGAGGCAAACGGCCGGATATTCTTCGTGCGCCAGGAAGACTTTGAAATTCTCTGCTCATTCATTTTTTGGTCATAGGTTTCTTTTGCCCATAGTCTAAATAATTGCTGGTTTTTTGTAAACCTAGTCATTCAAATGTTTTTCTTGAAGGCACTGAGGATTTGTTGTGACTGTGAGCACTGTAACTGTTTTGATCAGCGAGCTAAGATTAAAGTATGCTTGAATTATCTTCAATCTACTAGTGTTTCAACACTGTTCACAAATTTGTTGCTGGGAACGGAAAGAACACTTTTTATTGGTTGCTAAAAGCAATTTTAAAAATACTGCGGCTCCAAGTATAATACAGAACTGCTAAGCAGAAATATTTCCCACTAGATGCGTCCAGTGTGAGAACTCTTCTGTTTAGATTATTTCATTTTTACTAAGATGTAAATTGGTGTATAATAAAAGGAATAAAGCTCTCGGCGTTGATCAATCCATGAGTGATGCGCCGTGCATTCATCCTCATTGAGCATCGTTTAGAGGTGACTGGATGCATATCCGGCCTTTACAATGACTCGCGGTGGGCTACCGATGTATCGAGCCAGTGCTATTATCCTCCCACACAAGTCCGATACCAATTTACGGACCCGGAGTGGTGGAAGGTTTGGTGAGCCTTGGGCGCGGGGATCGATCCCATCTGCATTGCATAGCGCCTCCGAGCACCACGCAACACACGCCCTAAATTGGTGTAAACATGTTAATACTAAATGTCATGCACGGTTCGTTGCGTTCTTTCCTCAAGTCCCGCTCTTGCGAATATGTGAGGCTCTAAACGGTGTTTATGTGTTAAACAGTGTTTATCGACATGAATGCTGAAATATCGAGGAGAACGACGCAGTCAGTGGCAAGTAGTAGTTTTCGGAAGTTAGTCGTTCTACCAAAAACTATGTGTTAGTGATTTATCGCTCATAATAGTGTTACATTTTAATTAAGGACACGTCGATCCCGGGGAAGATGAGTGGGTAGCCGCACTTCGAGAGACGAAGGAAGAAGCAGGAATTTCACAAGAATGGTTGAAAATTTATGAAGATTGTCATGAAACGTTAAGCTACAAGGTGAGATGCGCTTTATTCATTTTTCTTTTTCTGTCAACTCAATCCTAGTGTATCTTTCCATATTGCATGAGTATTTGCTTAATAGCCACATGGTACTTTATTTTCAGTTTGTGATTCATTATAAGGTGTTGCATTATCGTCATATTTGTCGGAGCCCAATGCTGTAGCCCGCAATTATTCATCGCCTCATTCTGGCTGTCTGTTCCTAGGTGTCAACCTACAATGAGCAGAAAACTGCTCATCACCCTAATATGGTTTCCCAGACCGAAGAGTGCGAGATTTCTATCCGGAAGTTTCGCCAAGGCCAATCAAAGGAGTGACAGTCTTCTTAGCAGCAACCTACTCGAAAGGTGACATCTATCCGTCCGAAGCAGAAACACCTGAGCTATCTGTGTTAACGATTTGGGAAAACTCTAGCATGCTAATCTGGAGGTTTCAAGAAAAGGAAATCTCGCATTACCACTGATAGTTCTTCTGGAGTTTGCCCGATTCTTCTTTAAGATGAAGTTAAGATCAATATGATCTTCCAACAACTGTTTGCTAATGAATTTTAATTATCAGAAATCATTCAATTTAAATCACTATAACAATGCTTCTGTGTCCTTATACTATGATTTAAGGTAAATGGTAAGCCGAAGACTGTTAAATACTGGTTAGCGATGTTGCGAAACCCGAACGACGTGAAACTTTCTCATGAACACCAAAATATGAAATGGGCTGAATTGGATGAAGCGATTAAAATAGCAGAATATGCTGAGATGGGAGCGTTGCTGAGAAAATTCAAGGTTTACATAGATAATCTGAAATGACTTCTCTTCAGAAGCCAGTTTAAAGATTTCGATATCTCAACTTATCGCGTTTGATGGATGCTGTCGATATTTTTGCTGATAGTCATTTTTATTGACTTTCTGTTGTACATAAAAACTTGCTTTTCGTCCATGTATTACTGGAAACACAAATCATGTTAGAAATCCCTCATATTGGAGACCTCGAGTCAATCTTTAAGGTATTAACATATTCCCGATAACGTGACCTCTATAGGTGTCATCTGGGATGGGACATTGCGGTCGATATGACATGTGTAGAGGTCATTTCCTTTTCTGTGGCTTATTTTGATACACACAAGTTTTTTCCTATATTCCTTAAAATGAACCAATCATATCAAACGCAAATGTTGAGCGGCCATTATTCATGGAAAGCTAGCCTAGCCAAGCTTTTAACCACATGATCCTGAGATAGATGCCAAAACCGGAATAGCATGTGAGCTTCGAACCCTGCGATTAAGCTTATAGCGAGCTCACGTACTATGTACTACACCAACCCGGACCCTTGCTTTGTCTTTCTCACAACCAGTTTTCCGCTCTATTGCTCAACGGAAATGATTTAGGGCGCACAAATCGGCAATGAACTCAGTTAAGCTCGAAGCTGCATTCGAAATCACAATGTTCCAGCTTTTATTTACTCCCCCCTTTCATGAATAGAAGAAAGAAGAAGAAGAGGAGGAAGATAGAAGGAAAGGTTAACAATGAAATCGAAGCTTTGGCTTAACTGGGTTTAATGCCAATTTTGCTCTCCAAATAATTACAGTTGACGGTGATTACTGACAGCACCTATAGAGTAGAAACAAAAAAGTGCCCGAGAGAAAGCAACGTAAAGGCCTCAGTTGGTGTGGTGGGTAGTACGTGAGCTCCCAGTAAGGGTAGTCGCAGGTTAGGAGCTCACGTGATGTCCCGAGTTTTGCGCATATCATCTTTGCGTCCTTATGTTTGTATCTCATATCGTAACATGCCATAGAAAAGGATAAGCAGCAAATAGAAAGTTAAGGTTTTCATATTCTTTTTAATTACTGGATTCACAATAGATCCTTTTTTGACGAGTTAATTTCGTAGCCGGGGAACTGTTGCTGGTGAAGAAAGCGGCTGCTGAAGACTTGCCTTTTACAAAGAAACATCAAAGATGTTTGTGCTGTACCTAAGCATTGAAGTTCGGCACACAGGGAAGGTTTTTCTGCAGTGATCGAGGAGATATCTTCAAATTGGCTCATTGTTCAAAGAGTGCATCCGTTAATGTGCTTCAACGCAATTTGCCCTTATAGCTAGCCATGAAGCCTTGTTACCTCAACTATAACTGATATGTTGAAAATTGACATTTGTTCTTCATCACACAGAGTTTTTATATGAACCAAAACACCGAATGTGCATGGGGGGAACATAGAGGACACATAGGATAACAGAAGTATGGTAACTGTGTTCAGAGATACGGTGAAAAGGTGAACAATAGAGAGGGAACGTAAAAAAAGGGGGCAACCCATTAGGGGGATATTGTGGCCAGTATGACGTCGATAGGGGTCATTGCGAGCGCAGCGAAAAACGATGTCGTCGCCAATGTCTTGAAGTGGAGCGTCTACATATATTGAATATAGTTCAAAATGGGAAAGAAGCGAGCAAAACATTCTTCCTGAGGTGAAACGATTCATTGAGGGTATAATATGGTGGGGGTAGAACTTGGATAAGATGGGTAGAACGAACTAGAAGTGTCTGTTTTGCTTTCCTGGGGAATGAGTGCAGTGATTGCGAGATGTATCGGTCTATTTCGCATGATTGTCAGCATTAGGACCGATGATGTTCGCTTTAACATCATCGTCCTCAGACCCTGCTGAAGACCAATAACGATCACGCGATGTTCTAGACAGAATTGAGCTGTCTAGTTTCCTCAGCAGTTGTTCCTGTCCAAAATCAAAGTGCTATCACACACCTTTTGTAGACGCATGTGTCTAACGGAGATTTCCATACTAAGAGACCACACATTTGAATGGTTAATTTCAACTACTAAAGTCTTGCAAATGTCTTCAAATTGGGTGTCGATTTGATCCTCAGCTCCATAATTTCCGACTTCGGAGATATCTCAATTGAAGGACTAGTTGAAAGTTCGATAAGTGAAATACATTGCTTTCACTTTCCTAACAGAAGAGTTTCGATTCCTAGAAGATTCACGAAAATTTGGTGCGATCGCGATCACTGACAAAAACACGGTCTTCCATGATGTCAGGTGGTGCACTTTACACAATCGTTATTGCTCCTCTTGACCTTATCAAATGGTCGTTCACATCATTGTTGGACTAAGTTCCACCTAGTTTCGCCACCATATAACTAATGAAGTGATTTCTTATTTTTCCTTTTCACCATTGTTTAGTTAGTGCAAAAATTCTCTTAGTAAAAAAAAGTTCGAACAAAACTTTCCTTGAGAGCATTTGAATCTTCAATCTTCCACAAAAAAGTGAATCGTAATGCGACTAGGGGGTGTTCCTAGTGTGATATACAGAGGGATGTTCATCTTCCAGCACATCTCTCAGGATAAGGAGTTCCACATATGCGGTCTAAATCCCACCTAAAAGTTGGCCACAGCTGCGAATCATTTTCATCTTGATGGGAACCTAGACTTAAGGATCCACCTCATAAACCCTGATGATCGCTTGTAATGAAGACTTGGGAAAGGCTTAGCATGGCTATTCCAAGACTCATATAACGACAATCTTGTCCAACCGAAAAATTACCAGTCAAACTGTATTGCACCCCCACACGATTCCTCGTGAATATGGGCCAATATGTTGATAAGGTGTCCAAATTTGTTAGAAAATGGATGTCTAATTACTCGGGTAGGATTGACAGGGCACGCATCTATTATCTGTAAAGTGTATTAAACCATCGTCGACCACGAAACCATGAAGAAGTTACTTCTCTGGGATAAAAAGGGTAATTACATCACGCAGTCAACTAAAAGTAAGCGAATGTACCGAAAATTGTTCGACACCTAGGTTCATGTCTTATTCGACACCTAAAGGAGGCTTGTTGGGAGAGTGTACATAACTGTAGTGATGCTGAGACATTTATAAAACTAGGGACCGCTGGTGTCTGCGGTGGAAACCGAACACGCTATTATCCTTTCCGTACGTTCAGCACCACACCATGCAAGTCCTTCTTTTCGCCTTCGTTTCAGCCCCGTGATGCTGATAGCGTTCATAGGTCAATAACACGGCTGAGAGAAAGACCAAGCGAAGAATTTGCATGGTGTGGTGGGGAACACGTTAGCCCCCTGGAAGGGGTAATAGCGTGTTCGGTCCCCACCGCAGACACTTGCTGTCCTGTGTTTTCTAAATACCTCAGCGTCATTATGGTTATATTTCACATAATACCCTGCCATTAAAGAAGAGTAGCCAGTAAATAAAAAAATAATGAAAGTGCACATAGTTCCGTCTTTTTTAGAGAATTCGAACTACCTCCTTTTTTCTTTGCAAAAGAAGAGAAGTAGCATACAATTAAATGGAGCAATTTCTGATAAGTTCAAGAGTTCGATAACATTTCTCTTCATAGCCTTAGAAAAGATTTTGTTACCCGCTGTCGCCAATGAGCTGGTGAGTTCGAGCTGCAATGAGTAGTTCATGGTGGAAAAGGTATCATTTAAATCAGTGTTTTCTCTCCCTAATTTAGCTGCAGCAAGTCATTTTTTGCTGGTTTACCGCAGGGAACTTTCGTCCCTTGTATGATCAATAGAGAGTGGTAAATGTTGATGTCTTAGGCGTATTGGTCCTAAGAATGGTAAGCTTTCGCGTATTCGCAACTAAATGTTCCTCGGCTTGGAACTACAGCTTTCAATCAGCGATTTGCTTTTTTGACGACCTTGAACCCATTTGATCGCCAACAATTTTACTAGCTTATGACATTTTGGCTCTTACTACTCTCTTCCCGTTTGAAAATGAAGCACAAAGAAGCAGAAATTGACTTACTATCTTAGAGCTAGACCAAAAAAAAGGCGGCTGTAGGAGAGGAACTGAGAGTTTTCTAAAATCGTGGATCAGAGTAATGCCAGGTACCACAAAAAATGAAGCACATATTGAATTGTTCAGGTTGTTGATCTGAATGAAAACGAGGATATCGAAGTCTTAACCAAGTGGCAGTGTTAGACATGCTGACCTCCACCTCAGTCCTATTCTATGGCTTTAATGTGAAGTGTAATTCACTTCTCGAATTGTTGATCGAAACTCCCTTCTTGTCGGTTTTCTCCTATTTATAGTATTTGGCGTGTTCAAATCGCAGACGAGTTTACGATTTTTTCTGGCCTCCGCACGGTCAACGGTGATTGTTTGTGTTGACAGAATATCATACTATTGTGGCGTGCAAGAATCGCTTTAAAACTTGTCGACTGTGTAGATGAACGAAAATCGGTTATGATAGTGGTAAATGGAAACAAACCAATTGACGAAATAACACACGTGTACGTTGCTTCGATCCCAAGCTCCGGGCTCAACCAGTGTTCCATCCAACCAGACCGGCAAATTGGTACTTGTATCGGAGGATAACGGCGATGACATAGATCGGTAGGCCACCGTGAGTCATTGGGAGTCAATGTATAGGCCAGATATGCTTTCAATCACCTCTAAAGATGCTTAATGAAGTCCAATGCTTGGCGCAACCCTCAGGGATTGATCAACGCCGGAAGCTTTATTCCTAGTCCTTTAGTCAACTCTAAGATTGCACCACCTACATTTAATTTGATAGGTATTATTTCAAGAAGCATCTTCTTGAGAAATACGACTGAAGAAGAGACGATGATCACTAAAGACAACAAAGTGGGAAAAACCGATAAGATTGCAAATAAATCGGAAGAAAAAACCAGTTCATGAAAAAGTCATGGTGCGACGGTGAACAAATCGAAGGCATTTAATGAACATAGCAAGTATCATAAAGGAAGAACTACACGGAAAAAAGAAGAGAATCATCGGTGTAGTCCAGATGTCTCGGAGAGGCCACAGGCCCTTTGCGCGCACTACCCATGGGAGCGATTGGGCAATTTCCTCTGCAATATAACCGACACTCACAATGTCTACTCGGAATGCGCAGCTCAGATCTTCTAAGCGTATCTAGTCTTCGTGATCCAGGAGAATATATATCAATAGCGAAACATATATAGGGCCCGTTGCGATACACACTCAATGGCTATACATTTATTGACCAGTCGTATAATGGGAGGAGCATATAACAAATGGGCGAAAATAGCTACAGACTAGGACAACGATGCAAACTTCTTGGATGCGTGAACACACAACGGTCTTCTCGGATGACCACCTAAACGATGATCGGATATGTTTATGGCCTACGTCAACCATCTGCATTCCCAAATGGCTGAATGTGCCTTATGGACGTCACATCGTGGGAGCAGGTTGCTACCATAGACAACGATTGTGCGAGGAAGAAACGACTGGTAGATTTGCTGAGTCTTGCGGTACTCGCGAAGACAATGCAACTGTCCAAGCAGGTAACGCCTTGATGGTTCACTGTCACATCGTGGATAGGGAATTTCATGGATTTCAAATGACAGTATCTTGCAGGAGTAGACTTATCCCACAAGTAGTAGAGCCGATGAGGAGTTTAAAATTTCCATTGGGGAGTTTGTCTTAGAACCATTAGAATCCAAGCTATTCTTAGCTACATTATCACCAGAAACGTAAAGAGGACTTTGGACGAGAAAGTATAACGTTCTTCATTCGTAACGTCTTGATGGTTCACTGTCACATCGTGGATAGGGAATTTCATGGATTTCAAATGACAGTATCTTGCAGGAGTAGACTTATTCCACAAGTAGTAGAGCCAATAGGGAGTTTAATATTTCCACTGGGAAGCTTATCTTAGAAGTCTTAGAATCCGTGCTATTCGTAGCTACGTAGCTCTTTACGTTCCTGGTGATAACGTAAAAATCACTTTGGACGAGAAACTGTAATGTTCTTCATTCGCACCGAACAAGTGGAGAACATCGAACAGTGTGCGACAGGGGTTAATTGAAATTCTAACCCTAGTTTCTCATTTGTTAGTAGGGGTACATTCGATATAGGATGATAGTTGGAAAGTTTTGAATGGTTTCCGCTTCATACCGTGACGCGATCACCACGGATTTACTTGTCCTCTTCTTGTGCTAGTCGAAACTTTTTTTCGAGCCTGATTTGAAATGTTTAGCTTTTCGTCCTCGTGGTGATGGTGTGAATGAATGATAGACAGACAGCGATGTGATGTTTTCGTGCGCTACAATGTCGATTATGTTCGTACGGCATGTATTCTCAATTTTCGACTGTTTCTCTCGTGTGTTCGGCCCGTTACTATGTTGCTGAAGAGTGCAACTAGTACGTTCTTCTTGCTGTTCACCAATTTTTCTCCTGCAGTGAGTCGACTTTCCTTTCCTGCGTCAAAAAATCGTCTGTGATCTTTTTTTCTTCTTCCCGTAGATCCGTTTTCCTTTCATTTAGAACAAGCCTACCTACCTTCACAATTCATTTTCATTGCTTTTTGATCGACACCTTGAATACTTTCGAAAAAATTCGGCATGGTACAACTTAACAACATAACACTACGTCCAAATATATTGATTAAGCATAATGCAGAAAATATCACGGCACGGCTGGGTTGCTACTAGCACAGTGGTTAGAGGTGCGCTGAAATACAGACATGTTCGTTGGTTCGATACCGCATCCTGGGCACCAAGCATTCCATTCCTCCGGGTTGAAAAATTGGTACCAGACTTGCCTGGGAGGATATCAGCACTGACGTAATACATCGCTAGATTACCGCAAGTCACTGTAGAAGCCAGATATGTATTCAATCAACTTTAATGATACGTGATGAATTGCAATGCATGGCGCATCCCTCAGGGACTGACCAATGCTGAGTCCTTTGTCCTTTATCCCTCTATCACTACTACGTTTGAGCCCGCCACCAGTTCTTTCCTTTCGCACCGTCCACCCTAAGGTGACGTCCAAAAGAGTTTCTTTTTACTCCTAAATTTGAGAAAGCAGCTTCGACTTTGGAAACAGTCTTAGTGAAGTAACTAGAACTCTTCTTCACTAATTCAAGCTTGCAGTTTCTGAATCATGTCTTCCTTAACATTTTACTTATTTTGACACAGTAATATTTCAGTAAAACTTCATTACCATCCATCTGTTAGGAGATCTTTCCTCCTCTCGAGTAACTGCAAACCAGACATGAAAAAGTTGGACTTATGACTTCAATATTTTTTGTAGAATTTAAGCTAGCTTTTAAACGTAACGGTAAAACGCAGAATGATGAGAAAAGCTGAACATTCCGTTTTTCCGTAACATCCAGATCATATTTCTTGGCTTTTCAATCAGAGTTGGGCGCGTGTGGCGCAGTGGTCGGAGGCACCCTGCAACACACACGTGGAGTCGATCCTCGCGCCCAAAGCCCACCAAGCCTTCCATCCCGCCGGGTTAGGCAAATTGGTGCCAAATTTGTCCAGGATAGCAGCACTGGCTTGATAAATCCGTAGTCCACCTCGAGTAATTGTAAACGCCAAATATGCATTCAGTCATCTCCAAACGATGCTTAATGAAGTCGAATGCATGGGGCGTCCCTCAGGGATTGATCAGCGCCGAGAGCTTTATCCTTTATCCTTTATCCATTCACACTATTTCGCGGGTTTTTGGTTTGCGTAAAAATAATGTGGTTTGTTCTGTACTAATTGAATTCATAGTTGAATTCACGACTGAGTCATAGTTTACATACCTTCAACCTCCTCCCCCACAAAGGTGGAACACTTCTTTCGTGTAGAAAATGAATCATCACCTTTCTCATCAGCAGAATGATAATTAACACTGGAAGTGTCGATCTTGACATTTGTGACGCGACATCGTCATGATCGGAACTCCGGATTCTCCGTTTCACTTGTGTTTTACTAGTCACTGCGAACTTCATTTGCTCGATGGATCGTTCCTTCCAGCATCAAGATTATCCTTCCTCCATTACGTGAATGTTTCGAGGTTCTTTATGTTAAGCTTCAATCTAAACAAGTGGGACGTCAAGAAATTGACCGCAGATCTCTGTATTTTCCTCTTCTATGTCCTGATATGTTCTCGAACCAACTCGTTACCTCCAGTTCTATATATAAATCCTAAACTGTGTTGACTTTCCGACACAGACATCCATAACATGAATAATTCTATCCCAGGAGTCTCTCAAGAGCACTAGCGCTTTTGGTTGCCAATTATTGTTGTGAAGTGTTGCATTAGCTGATCGTCTTCCTTATTATATGATGTCGATGGCTCCACGTCGTGTAAGAATGTGCCATAAAGTTCTTTCTATAGTTCGTACTACTCTCGTATATGCATTTGATGCCTTCCGTCAACGTAACCGTTTGTGTTAGAATAGTCCTCACGAAGCGATTTCACCTGAATTGGCAATTTCATAGGTTTTTAAATTCCCGATATTGCTCCAAATGCACCCAAGCACTCGCTATCTGCCTTTTTTCATGGCTTTTTTCATGCCACAACTGTTAAATATTCAGTGTTTTCTACTCCGTTGTGCATTGTGTACACACTTCACTTCCCAGGGAGTAGGCAGTTTCGCTAGCCGCTTGGAGAGTTAGCAGTCGACTGATTTTGCGTTTTAGCATCCGTAATTTTTGCACACTGCGTCAGCCTGTTCGCTGTACTAGTGGCTTTTGCCAATCCGTCACTAGGAACGGCCAACTCTTAGGCGCATAGCACTTTACTTTTCTTCCAGAAAACACGCATTTCCTCCGAGAACTCCGGCCACATCTCTTTTTTCGTCTTTACAGTACGGTACATGTTTTGTCGATCTTTTCACATTTCTTCGGTGTTATTGCAATTCCTAGGAGCATGGTAGTGATACATGGTAGTGGTACGTAGCATGGTAGTAACCCAAAAGGCCGACTTTCTATAAACATCGGCATAGATAGTTGATATATTTATTTATATGATCTTATAAACCGATCTTCTTTAGCTGATGCGAGGTTGGTATAGGCCTTCGTTGTCGTTGTCGTTGTTGTTGGTGTTGTTGGTCGATGGCTGACGTTTCGGCGATTTCGCCTTCCTCAGAGCCTGGACGTATTTTATATTAACATACTTTAATTATTCGGTGGAAAAGGCTAAAGTATTAATGAAGCTCAAAGTTTTAAATAGATGGTGGGTTAGGATGCTACGGTCAAACTAAAAGGCTACTCACCATGATGTTACGAGTGGGACTGGCCCACGCGTTGTTCACGAGGGGTCGCGAGCACGACGCACCCCGGGGTCAAAATATCATTTTGAAATAGGGCGCCAGGTCACGTGTGATAGTGAGGCATTCGTCTTTCCGGTTCATCTTTGGATTTTTTGAAATTTATCCATAACGCTTCAAGCGTTTTGCGCGTCGATGTTTTCGACTCCTGCGCTGGGATCCGTACAGTCACTTCAAAATCATCGCCGTTGTGCTTTTGTGCCCTATGCGTACCTAGAGGAGTGTTTTGACGAATTTTAGCTTTCCCATCTAGATGTTCTTTTATGCGGACACAAAGTGGTCTACCCGTTTCCCCAGTATATTCCTCACCGCATGCGTTACATGAGATCAAGTATATTATACCTGAACTCATGCAATCCCCGTCTCTCCCGTTAGGACAGATCATACAGTTTTCTGAGCTGCGCAAACGATCATAGAGACGGTTGCCTACTAACTGACGGCGTAGGGTATTGGGTGGGATGTCAATAATCATCATATAATTTTCAAGACCACTTTTTCTTAAGCATCTCTTAATGGCGTAACTTATTTCATTTGATATGAAGGGTAGCTTAAAAGGGATCTTACTTACGTCCGAAACATTATTTTGGGGGAACCACCCTACGTTTTTTGTCCAACCCGAGTGGCTTCTACGTCGTAGCCATTTGAAATGGCAATTTTTCGTGGCAGGTTTTGCGATTCCTTTCTTTCCTCTTCTCCTGTGCACACATTTTTTAGTCGTACGGTACATCTTTTTTGATAAGTGCATTTTTTCATGTGTGAAGGATGAGAGGAGAGGTAGTGAACTAGTATGTTCTTACTACTTTGCTTACGATACCATTTTGTTATATAGCCACTTTCTGAGAGCTTATTTGGATGTTTAAGAATGGAAGCCAGTTTTCGGTTGGTTTTTTCTCGTGTAAATTTTTATATACTCTGACTGTCGGTTTAACAATTCAAAGCACTCATCCATCTGTTCTTGTGTGGAACAGACGATGAAGCAGTCGTCTATGTATCGACAGTAGAGTAAGGGTCGGTGGTCGAGAACTGGAGCTTCCACCTTAGACATGAAAGCGATGGCAAGGCTTAGTGCTAAACGCTGTCCCATGGCCAACCCTCTAATTTGTGCAAAATATTTTCCAGACCACCTGAAGATTGAACAACCAAGACACTGTTTTAAGAGAGTCATTAGTTGGGCAATCGACAAGCCGTACATTTTTATTTTCTTTTCGTGCTCTACCAGCAGCTCGAGAATGGTTTGCATTGCGGAGTCATTCGACACGTTGGTATAAAGTGAAGTAACATCGAATGACTCCATTACATGCGTGCAGTTTGGTTGCGCGCACCATAGGTGGTGTAGAAATATTTTGGTGTTAGGTAGATGGGTTGGGATGGATTTTAGCAACTGGGTCAGGATAAGGTTTAGGAACCACGTTATTCTATCCGTGGCCCGCCTACACAACTGGTGATAGGTCTCACTTTAAATGATGATGGGTTCGTTGATGTAATATCATCAGTTGAAGTAAGCTTATGTGTTTTAATAAGCAAGTAAAGGACAGGGCAAATTGGGTGTTCGTTTTTAAGTCGAGAAATAACTGATGGCTCTAAACCCGTTGCCTTTGCCGCATTGACCCACTCCATATTTAACTTTCGGTATTGATTTCTATATTCCTTTTCAGAGGATGTTCGATCGAAAGAAACATCATTGAGATGCTCTTCTGTTGTTCTATATCCAACTGACTAGGAATAACTACAAATTCTCCACCTTTATCACTAATAGAAAGTCTAACAGATTTTGAATTCAAGACCTCTCTAACCTGGTGCAAACCACATTTTTTGTTGGTGTGTGAGGTTGGAGCTTACTTTTCTTTTTTGCTAGTGATTAAGTATGCGGAGAATTTCGTCGGAAAATAAACGAAATGTAGGGTCAATATCGCTATTTGGTAGCTCTTGTTTAAAGAAAGTTCGGGCAAAAAGTATTGGAGGTAGTTCCCCCTCTTGGTACTACTTTACCTAACCTTTCTATCCTAACCCTGTAACGTAGTTGATCTTGAAGTTCATGCAGACTACACGTGATCCTGTGCAGGATTGGTTTAGAAATGGGTTGACTAGGCGCAAAACTCGCATCCAATTCTAACAATGACCGCGCATTTTCCCGGAAGCGTTATGCCTCCCAGCACAGTAATTCTGGATGTTCTTGGTGCGCAGTCTATTTCATGGATTTTACTTGCAACTTGACCAGCGGTGGTCCTTTGATTTGACCTTTTTGAGCGGCGTGATGGGTCTTCAAACTTTTTCCTTAACTTGCTCTTAATATCACACCGAATCTTTTCGCATACCGATTTAGACCCAGCTACTATTCTCTCCCAAAGATTCCTCTCCAAATGCTGAGCACAGTGGTTTTCTTTGTACACACATTTGTTTAACAGTGAAAACATTTCGTTTTGTGTGCACCGCAATGAAATGCGTAGCTGTTTTATTTCGGTGCTCAGCATTTGTTGAGAGCCCTCTGCTAAGCCGCATACTTCCTATAATTTGCTACGCTTTATAAAGTTAGGAATAATTCGATGCTTCAAGCAGCGGCGTAGAAGTGGGTCTTTTTCTCGCATTAAGACGATTTTCTGTCTTGATGACAATACGTCTCTTACAAGTCGGAAATGCTTTGCCGGAACATCTCTTAATAACTCAAAAGACCGGCTTTCTATAAACCTCGGCATAGATAGTTGATATATTTATTTATATGATCTTATAAACTGATCTTCTTTAGCTGATGCGAGGTTGGTATAGGCCTTCGTTGTCATTGTCGTTGTCGTTGTCGTTGTTGTTGTTGTTGCTGTTGTTCTTGTTGGTCGATGGCTGACGTTTCGGCGATTTCGCCTTTCTCAGAGGCTGGACGTATTTTATATTAGAATACTTTAATTATTCGGTGGAAAAGGCTAAAGTATTAATGAAGATCAAAGTTTTAAATAGATGGTGGGTTAGGATGCTACGGTCAAACTGAAAGACTACTCACCGTGATGTAACGAGTGGGACTAGCCCACGCGTCGTTCACGTGGGGTCGCGAGCACGACACATGTCCGCATAAAAGAACATCTAGATGGGAAAGTTAAGGTTCATCACAGCACTCCTCAAGATACACATAGGGCACAAAAGCACAATGGCGATGATTTTGAAGTGACAGAGCGGATCCTAGCGCAGGAGTCGAGAACATCAATGCGCAAAACGCTTGAACCGTTTTGGACAAATTTCAAAAACCCAAAGATGAACCGGAAAGACGAATGCCTCACTATCAGACGTGACCTGGCGCCCTATTTCAAAATGATATTTTGACCCCGGGGTGTGTCGTGCTCGCGACCCCACGTGAACAACGCGTGGGCCAGTCCCACTCGTTACATCACGGTGAGTAGCCTTTCAGTTTGACCGTAGCATCCCTAACCCACCATCTATTTAAAACTTTGATCTTCATTAATACTTTAGCCTTTTCCACCGAATAATTAAAGTATTCTAATATAAAAATACGTCCAGCCTCTGAGGAAGGCGAAATCGCCGAAACATCAGCCATCGACCAACAACACCAACAACAACGACAACGACAACGAAGGCCTATACCAACCTCGCATCAGCTAAAGAAGATCGGTTTATAAGATCATATAAATAAATATACATGGTAGTAACCGTTCATTAAAAGGAAGGCACAACTAATCCAACTGCTTGTTCGACACCATCCTGCGTCCACCAAACCTTTCATTTGTTTCGGATCGGGAAATTGGTGCCAAACTTGCTTGAGAACAGGTTGCTTCCTCAAATTCACGTGGGAGCACTCTAACACGGCTATCTTAGGATTCCATGGAGATTGAACTCTACCAGTATTTAACGAAAATCATAACGAAGAATTCATAGTAAAGATGAATATTTTCAAATAGCAACCGAACGCACGTGAATAACAGTTCGAAGACTTTCTTAAAACTTTGAAATAGAAGTGAAGGATGTAGGATAAAGCGTTCGAATTTGATCAATTTCTGATAGAAGTGCCATTCTAGCGATGGAGAAGTGCCATTCTACCGATGGATTAAGTATCAGTGAAACAACACATGTGCTCTCACACAAGTCTAATTCCTATCTGCCGACTCAGGAAGAATGGAGGGCGTTGTGAACCCGTGGCCTGAGATCGAACTAATGACTACGTTGCATTGCACTGTACTTCTTACCTCTGTGCGTCGCGCAAGCAGAAGTGTTACAGTGCTACGTGCCTCATTTATTTATTCTCTGAGTTGTACTTCACTACACCGGCACCTCTTTCGAACGTCGCCCCACTGAATTCTATCATCAAGTTCGCTTAACCCTTTCAATTCACTAGTGGCTCAACATCGTCGTTCCATTCACAATCACCAATCGATGCGACCATTTGTTTACTATTTCTCTGCTTCAGCCGTATATTAAAGTGCTTTTTATAAGTATATATGAAGCAGAGCAAAAACTGTTATCGTCACGATTGAGCTCGTTTTTTTCTTAAGGTTATCAAACCCTTTCGAATGTTCATAAATTTTGTTATTGTATTCCCTCATCGCTCTATACTGCAACGCGTTTCATAAATGACGTGATTTGCTTTTTAGTTTTATGCACTGTAAAGTGTGTAGATGGTTTCAACTGTAATGTAATGCCACCTCTACTTCCAGATCATTGCAGCTGATGCGGTGTTGCTCTGTATTGTATGTAGTTTTCTTTTACATTGAAGTCATTGACGGAATTAGGTGCTACTCCGGTTTGAAGTATATTGTCGGGCAGGACGAATACCAAGATTCAGGTGTGCTTTGAAGAGGTTTAGAGAAGATTTGTAAAATTACCAATGGGCGCCAGTATACTCCATTCGTCTGTTGTTGCGCTTAACGACCATGACACTTTTGTCTAATGAAATATAAATTTGGTAGCACATTGGAGGCGTGTCGCTTCTTACATTGTCTTTGATGAATTGCCCGATTAACCGCAGGAGTTGCTACAATTCTGGAAGAATCCTGATCAGAAGACTTTCAACCCAAAGCGGTCGACGTGAGTCACTGTTCTCGGGCCAGGAAGTTTCTTAGCCCTGCAGTCATAGGGTTCCAGGAAGGCCTACTCTCGAATGGAATTCAGTACGAAAGTTTAAGAAAAAAACCAAATATTCTCAATTATCAGCACAGTTCCTAAAAAGCCCGAATCTCTTTCAGCGGTAGCATTGGCAGAAGAACGAACACAACGAATAGAAAATTGCGCATGTCTATATATTAAATGAGAAGGGACCACATAAGCAAGCAAAGCAAAGTATCGTGGACGGTAGTGCAATGCAGTGAGGAAACATCGCTTATAGTACACAGACTCCTGTTCTAGTATTAGCTCAAGGTGTGCCAATCGCTCTACCCTCTTCGAATAGATTACATCGATAAGATCTACATTTACTAACTGGAACACCACAGTTGGACGTACCTCTTTTAAATGCAGACGTTTATTTTTTCTTCACTTATCTAACTTAAATAGTTTTCACCTGTATCACCTGTAGTCCCGTTGATGATCGAGTGACTCGAGCGGGCGTCAGTAGATTTCCACTTTTTCCCATCGCGTGCAAGAGCAGCCAAGTGGGTTCTACTCGCTGTAGGGACTCGTTGAGCATCATATCTTTCTTCTAGGCTTTTCATAAGGAGCTCTGACCATCGGATCAGTGGTGTTCTTGCAGTGCGTTTAACATCCCAAGGAATCCAGTCACAAACGGCTCTTGTCCTTGCGCTTGTCGTTCATAGGCATTACGTGTGCGGCCCACCTTATTTTCGACCGTTTGGCGTACGGAACGGTATCTTTGATTTTCGATCGTTGGCGCAGGTCGGAGCTTCGGAACCCTCCCTTACTTGTGTGAACCATGCTCATTTCTTTTACTGTTTTTAGCTTTTTTGATACCCATGTATAGCTTGCTGGGCTGTGAACGTGGGGCTAGGTATACTCACGGGTACCTTGTCAGTCTCTTCCGGAGTGGACATGGAGCTTCTCCTAACCGCCTCCCATTTACTTCCCTCTCACTTGATTGCAGGCTTTTGGGCGAATTCACTCGTAGAATACAATCCGCATAAACTGGGACGCACCCACACACGCATCAACACGCTTCGTAAGTACAGAAAGTATGTGCCAAATCGGCGCAGCAGTAACAGGGAGTCCATTCCCTGGATCCATCTTCATCTCGGTGAAGCAAAGGTCGCTTTTGGTCCGCTATTAACCTCCTATCCGCCACCTGGGAATGCGCCGCGTAGCCTCGCGACTAATCGGCTCAAAATCCCTTATGAGGGAGGTCCGTGGTAATAGTTTTTATTCTATCCACTTAATTTCTGGGTTTTTCTTACCTTGACATTTGATAGCCCATCTGGCTGTGTGGTGTTAGAAATGGTCTTGAAAACGAAATAGTTGAAATCTGTGAGGTTGACTGAGCTGCAAATTTTGTTTTCGTTGTTTAATAGCTAAAAAATACTACTTACTTGGATAGTTGGATAGCCCATCCTCATTGGCTGTGCGGGCCCCAGCATAATTTCCACTTTTTCCGAGTTTTGCTGGTTTAGCCACTGTGGTTCCTTGTTGTCCAGAGGACAGCGTGGTCAAAGTCTGCCTCAGGTCGTCACCACCACAAGCAGCCTCCGCCGTTGTCGATAAGAAGGAGATTTGCCATAGCTAAAAATAGATGAGACAAAGAATGGAATGTATTTTTTATTGAAGGGAAGTCAGATAACCTGAACAAGGGTCTGGTTTCAGAGGAATGCAATGTGTTTCTCGGATTGGGCGAGTCGTATTGCTACACATTTCGTGAACACATGAGTCTCAACGATATTGTGAAGCTGGGGTGCTCGAGCATGTTCTGTAATGTAAGTTTTTTCTTATTTTTCACCATTTTCAATGATTGTATTGATTTCATGGATCAATTATCGATCAATCGATCAAATCAGTTTGTCAATATATCTCATTGGTGAAATAGAGCAAAGCACTCTATGAAAAATAACTACTTTAGATCTGTGTATAATAGAACAACGAAATGATTGGAGTATAATTAGAAATGAATGTAGGAATCGTACTTTTCGTCCTTATCGACGAGGGCTTTATGCTTTCCAATTCTTCACTCTTCTAAAACTTTTTTTCTTTAAGATTTTTCCACTTCACTTTTCAAATGATAATAGTGCGACTTTATTGCTCGTTCATCGTTCGTCTCCTGAAGAACCTCAAATCTTTATTTTTGTTTCTTCTAGAACTGTTGAAAGGAAAGAGTGAGGACCTACCAAGAGGTTATCCCTCATCGTGGGTGGGAGATGTTCCTGGGTGTCGGGCTGCGATGTACAGCGGGGATCCCTTCAGCAGGGTCTCCCACGCTAAGAAGGAGTCCAGCGTTCCCATTGGGAAGCCCAGCTAAGAGTAAACCAATACGAGGATCCACCACCATCTTGGTATCAAACTAGTCGCATGATAGCAAATCTCTCTCTGATCTACAAGGTCGGCGACTGCCTGTGTGGGTAACGACTCGGGCAGACTTTGGCTAGGCTGACCTCGGGGAAGTTATTTTGGGGCCTGCACAACGAGTGAAGACGGACCATCAAAGTATCCAAGTAAGTGAAGAGTAAGGAAGAAAAGTTTTTCACCTTCATGGTGCTCCTCGCGTCTTCACAGATCCCCTTTTCATTTTTTTCTTCTACTCCAAAAGAGTTTTTTTTCCACCTCCGATTTCTAACTTAGAACATATCTTCATTTTCAGTGGATTCTACTTAGTAAAATTAAGACTTTTACAGTCTGTAGACCCTAGCTAACAAGGCATAAGCTTCCTTATTCCACCAAGATTAAATTCTAGTCTTCTGGAGCTCACAATTTTTTTTTAAATCGATGCCCTCCTCAATGCATGTTTAATACGTCAGCGTTTTCTTATTAAGCAGACACATGGTAGTTATTGCACCACTTATTAGCAATAGCTGACGTTTCGGCGGTTTCCCTTGGTTCAGAGCCTGGAAAGGTCAAGTGGATTGCAATCCAGTCAACCAAATACCTCCCTAACTTCAGCAGAAGAAAAAAGTTTTTTCATTTTCAAGGACGGAAAAAAGAAGACTCTGAAGGAAGCGAAACGTCAATTATATTGATTAGATTGTCTAACAAAAACCATTTATCTGCTGGTCAAGAAAACATTTATTAAGGATTCCAAGGTGAACAGAAAGTTGGTCTTGAAAATTGCGCAATTAATTTTGGTGGATTCTGCATTTGCATGATAAAACCTTAGAAAGTTTAACATTCCCTTTCAATGTTTGAAAAATTACGTCCTCAAAGCTTAAAGTAGAAGTGATGCTTTAGCTAAATTATACATAGTCTTGATGACATTGAGCAAACTTTGCTCTATGCTTACTTGCTTGAATACTTAGATGGCCCGTCTTCACTGGTTGTGCGGACCGCAGCACAATTTCCCCTTTTTTCGGAGTTTTGCTGGTTTAGCCATTGTGGTTCCCTGGAGTCCGCAGTTCAGCCTAGACAAGGTCTGCCCCAGTTGGTCACCACCACAGACAGTCGTAGCCCTTTTTGGTCAGAGGGAGATTTGCCACCATGCGACTAGTTTGATTCCAGGACGGTGCTGGATCCTGGTATTGGTTTACTCTTAGCTGGGCTTCCTGTTGGAAACGCTCGACTCCTTCTCATCTTAGGAGACCCCTCTGGGGATGAATCCTCCCGCTGCACATCGCAACCCGACACTCAAGAACACCTCCCAGCGACGATGAGGAGGTGAACCGTTGGGAGGAACTATGTTCTATAAGTCTTTCAAATTTTTTCAACCTTAAAGAACTCTAGTTGTCTGGCGATTGTGTTACTCTCGAAAAGCACCACTGCCGTGAGTGTCTAAGGTGTCGTAAGATCTGCTTTTAGTAAAAAAAATGATGCGCAGTCTTCCTTATTTAGGGTTTTTTAATTTGTTGAATTCAAAACCAATGGACAATAATTTTTTTAAATAAGTTCAATTTATGAAAACTTGAAAGGACGTTTCTTTCAAACAACACTTAAATTGTGATTTCACTCGGTGAGGATCAAAACAGCATTTCTTGAAAGAAAATAGTGATAGTACTGCTGCAGGCACTTCGAAACACTTGCATGAATACCGACTTCGCCGGAATGACGGGGACGCTGTGCTGCTGTAACGATCGCCACTACTGCAACTCGTCCAGCAGGGAAACTCGTCTCGTGCCATTTGTGATTCCTTTGCTTCTACTTCTCGCCGTATATGTTCAAATCATAGACAGCTGATCATTTCTACCAATCACAATTTCACACGAGATCGACCATAGGAGATCGATTTTATTTGGACCTAGTAATTAGTGTACAAGGTTGGTATGCATGAGAATCTGCGAGATACTATGTGGTGCTTTTGAGTTTGGGTCTCTTCAAATACGATTCTTTCTCGCAATACTTTATCCCTCTCCTCATTCTAAAGGTGAAATCCACGAAATTTGTGGTAATTCACTATCTGAGAGGCAGCTGAAACGAAAGGCCCGCATGGTGTGGTTGCGAATGCGTTAGCACCCTGAAAGGGCAATAACGCGTTCGTTCCCCATCGCAAACACCTGCGGTTTGGAGCCTTGCAAATATCTCAACGTCATTTTGCTTGTGATTCACACGCTTAAAAGTCCACTAAAATGCTCGGATTCGTCGTCCTAACTTGATGTGTATGGGTTGCAGCACTTCATCATCTTGGGTTGCTTTTTGCAGCCGTTCTGGGTGGGATCGGATTCCTGCGTCAATATACCTTAAGCTTGACGATTTGCGGTCCTTTATCATTATGCTGATGTTTTTCTAAAATTTAGTCTATACTGATTTTTCACAGAGTCCCGAGATAGCCGTATTTTTTCCAACATTCTCAAATCTCCAACATACCCATTCGATTTAAATTATAGGGAATTTGCTATCCTGCGATTAGGAATCTCCTAGGACACCAACAATTTCTGAGGTTGCGGCTACTGCGACCAGTCGACCGATCAATCGAGGGCAACGTAACATACTTAACCCATGCTAAAAGGAATACCATAAAGTTTTACACAGTCCAGGGAATTAGTGGCGCTAGGTGAGAAAAACGAGGTGAGAAAACGGCAGCAAGACAAACGGCTATCGAAGATTGCGTCGTTTTCATTCGTACAGTGTATTTCTAGTACATTTTCGTACTTACCAACCTAATAATCGCATCATTGCCACACACTTGCCGGTTACCGAAGTGCTTCTGTTGACCGATGTCTGTGAATTTTATGGTTCCTTACTTATAGTATTTAATAAAAAAAGTAAGATATGAAACGTTTAGCGTCGACCACTTCTTTAGAGATAGTGCATTCAACTACACCAAGCGTCACAGAAGTGATCTAATGTATATTTCGCTCATACAGTAACCTGTAGGAGCGTACCGATGTATCAGTCTTTGTTTTTATCTTTCCAGAAAAGTTTGATACGAATGTGTTGATCCCGGAAAGGTGAAGGGCTTGATTAATCTGGAGCGCAGGACTGAACCAAGGATCCTGTTTACATTGCACGGCTCGTCTAACCACTACAGACGCACTCAATATTCAATAAAATAATAATTGGAATTCTTATCAGGGGTTCCAATTTTTGATAATAGATAATAGGGAGCAGGTAGCGCAGTAGTAGTCATCCCGTTTATTAAGCAGACGGCTTAACCTAACCAGGCTGTGGTCGACGCCGCTCTGGGCCGAGCAAGCCTCTCATCTTCCGGTGCGGCAAAAATTGGTACCAGACTTCTCTTGGACAAGCTGACGATCTTCGATCCATGTCGGAGCAACTCAGCATGGCTATCTCAGGATTCCAGGAGCACTGGCTCGAGCATCATTCAACAGCATTTATGACGAAACGAAAAGCCTTAGTCAAGAGCAGAAGAACCCACATACAAAGGTTTGAAGGCCATAGCAGATAATGGATGCGAGGAAACGAATCGAATGCAAGAAGTGCCGGGATGCGAGCAGTAGATATGATGACAGATCATGTGAAAAAAAGAACTGAGGACTTTATTTTGTGCATTAAAAAGTGAACAATTTAAATTTATTGCACATTTTTACAAAACACAGAATGGAATAACATTTGTCAAAATTGGTGAAATGAAAATAATGACACGAATTGAATCAAAGGCTTACATGCAAGTGATACGTAGATCTTTTCCGAGGCTTGGAAAATGGTCGTGGTCAAAAAACACTTCAGGATGAATTTAAAGCAGGATGATTTGATTCTACCGGATTGTAATGTTTCAAATCAACGCACCAAATTGATGCGAAAACTCATAAGATTGTGGATGAGAGACGTAGTACAAGTACAAGAGGTGCGTATTGATCAAATCGCCAGTGGGATCAATGCCGTTGGTTTGCACACCGTTGTGACGTAGACAGAGTTAATCAAAGCGTTTACTTGTTCGGCTTTGGAAGTGTAAAGAATGAAGCAGAACCCGATTTCTAATTTATCACGGAGTTGGGAAAAAGCTAAGGTTATCTACTTTTCAGCAAAACTGCAATCATGTAGAAGATTCCGAGGAGATTTTTCCATTGCTAGAACAATAGAACTTTTATTTTTCTGGTCATCGAGCATTTGTCAGGCAGCAAGGAATAAAAGGAAGCTTGTTATAATAACAGGGATCTATACACGACTCGTCAAATATGTATTCTGGTGAGGTCATGAACAATCTCATTTGCACTTCAGTAAAGCTGTTTTTACCCAGTACATCCCCTAACTGACTCTTACGTAAGGAGTTATTGCGCAACTGGTCTGTGAGCTGTTCGCAATTCTTTGGGATGCTTCCTGGCAAATACTGCTTGGATGACCGACTGTTCCAATAATGAGGTTTGGTAAAACACTTGAAGTAGAAAAAAAAAGATAGCACTCTGACATTTTGCCTGATTAAATGATTCCGTCTTTTCTGTGACAGAGTTATGAGATAAGTGCACCGACTTGGTAGGAAGACTTTAGTGAACCTTAGTCTGCTGTGGTGAAAGAGCAGTGATCCATGATTACCTAGAACGGATTACAATGACATGCTCTCATAAGAGATTTGCACAGAGTGCCATAATTTCACCAAGGCCTTCCTAGAAAGAGTTAGATCTAAGGCAATGGTACATAACCGTTCTGAATGAAAATTCATATAGTTAAAGAGATTTCAAGCGAATAAAACTTCAACAAGGGAATTTTTGAGACATTCTGAGCCTGCTGAACGAATTCGACCGCGATCAATTTAAACGACTTCACTACGGCTTGGCCTGGTCACGAGCGGCAGGTCGCTGTTGAAGCTAGTGTCGCGTGTGTCGTTGAGATGTCCGGGTGGCGACATTGCCTTCCGCATCGATGACTCTGGAAAAGAGAAATTTTGACGATCTCATTGTAAAGGCGGAGGTTTTAGTGGAAAGAATTACTGCCGAAAATACAGCTACATGCGGATTTCATCTTTCCAGCTTAGGTTGTTCCTCACCAATTAATGTGTTATGTAGTCCTTTAGACAGACTAAGTCCTTTAGTAAGAAAGATTCCGGTGGAGGTTCACATACATTCGGGGGGAAATTGTGCAGTTTGTGTATATTATTGTATGAGTTTTAGGATTATTTGCTTTCATTCAAGACAAATGATCTCTAAAGCAAACGAACACAAAGTGAGCGCTGTGTGGATTGTCTTAGTTACTTCGATAATTGGATAGACCGTCTTCATTGACTGCGCGGGCCCCAGCATAATTTCCACTTTTTCCGAGTTTTGCTGGTTAAGCCATTGTGGTTCCCTGGAATCCCGAGGTCAGCTTGGCCAAAGTCTGCCCTTCACCACCACAGGCAGTCGCAGCCCTTGTGGATCAGAGGCAGATTTGCCACCATGTGACTAATTTGATACCAGGACGGTGGTATACTGGTATTCGTTTACTCTTAGCTAAACTTCCTGATGGAAACATTAACTTCTTTCTCAGCTTGGGAGACTCTGCCAGAGGAATGAATCCCACCGCTGTACATCGCAGCCCGACACCCAGGAACACCTCCCAGCCACTATGAGACGGTAAACCGTTGGGAGGTGTTGATTGTCGTTTAGGTTAATTAGGTCACACTAAGAAAACCACTCCTGTGTTTTCTGTTTAATTTTATAAGGCTTAGACATTTTTACAGAAGTGAAATTTTCGGTGAAAAATGTTAATAATTGCCTGTACGCATCAAATATTAACAACTAAGTAAGTTTATTTAGGTGGACAAACCATGGTGGATTGTAAGCAGTTGGTTATCATGTTGAAGGAGCGCCGTTAGACATTCTGCATTCTGAAAAACACATAACGCCCGAAGTCGACCTTACTGCAATGGTTTGCTCTTTAGATCAATAGTGAGTAGTCGAAAAGTTCACGGTTTCATACAACAGGCTCTATCGATAGTTTCTCTAGAGTAACATTCTAATTTTGATTGTGTTTAGAAATAGGGTTTTCAAAACCATGAACAAAATCTAAACTGTTCAAATCTCCAGCGCAAGAGTGACAGCTACGGATATATAGGATACTATGTAGAACACTACTGTGTCCTGCTAGACGAAATCCCGAATGTTGAGTTGTTTTCGTGTTCGAAATAGAAGCCTTGACACAAAAAATGTGGAGGAAATCTATGTAATGGGCACTGGGAAATCAGAATTTCATCTTGGTAGGACAAAATGACCATGATTTTATAAGCAATAATCTGCGGATTCTGATAGTTCAATGCATCTCGGACGTCATGTGTTGAAAGACCAATGGCGCTGAGCTGATAATAAAATGTCTTACCATCAAACAGTGGTGGACCAGGGCGATGTGCCTGAACGAATATCTTAAGAAAAACGTCACAGAAATGAAAATAACCCCAAGTTTCTGACATTAAAATTGGGACATGCCGATGTATGACACTGCTTTAAGAAATCTTTAAACGTATTGTAAGCTTTCGTACATCCAGAAAGACTTCATAGGAAAAGCACTCAGAATCACAGCGGTTCCTAAGGGCTTTCGAAAACTTTTCTGGAAAAAACTAGCTTGATAACACAAAGAACAAAAGGGATCATTGTCCATCTCTGAATCACCGCTCTTGTAAAATATTGCAAAACAAAAACGATTATTTGTGTTGATATAAGGGTCTATTTAAAAATATAAGGATGTGCTTAGAAAGTCGGAGAAGTTCGAGTTTAATAAGTTACAAAGGCCATTCGAAACTTCTGAGAAGGTGTTAAGGAACCGATATTTCAAAATTGGTGCAGTAATCGGCCCTGGAGCAATGTTATTAGGTATAAATGGAACAGTAAAACGTGTAAACACAACGAGAACATGTAGAAATGATCTGTCAAGAGACTCTTAATGTAATAAAAGTTACCAACCTTAGTAAATATTTCCTTAGGGTCGAAAATTGAATTGTATTGCTAAGAACACTCTCAATTAGTTGTTTCTCAATAATGTACTCACTTGCAGGTCGAGCATCAAGACTGGGAGGTTGGGAGCGTGGAAGAGCCGTCGGTTGACCGGCTCGGTAGGATGCGGACAAAAGTGGACGAGTTGATGCAGGCCCACCATTCCTGTCGAAAATCGTCGCTTCCTTCTTAGTAGGTTTCTGGCGACGACGGAATACGCAGACAGTAGCTAGTGCAAGTATAAGAAGTATGAAGAAGATCACAGAGATAATTGAGAGGACTATGGTAGCTGTACGGTAGCCAGTGTCCACTACTCCCCTAGAAATAACCGGACCAATGATCTTTTTAGTTTCCGACACTGGAGAAGTGAATGATGTACTAAATCTACAGATTCCTCAAATGCAAGATCAATAACTCTTATTTAAGAATGGCAAGTGATAAATCTGGAAAGAGAATTTGGCTCAATATTAAAATTTCATGGGAATTAACCGATGTGCCTACTTAAAAACTTCCAGAACGTTTTTGGATTCTTGATAACTTGGGATGAAATTGTTGGAACGCCTTTTTTTTCGGTATGGTATCGCTATAGTATGGCAACCTTTTTGTGGTGACAGAGTAGCCTAACAACTGATTTCGAACTTAATAAAAAAAATCTACGGAAAAAGTAGAAGTTCTGAGGAAGTGCAATCCTACAGAAGTGCTAGTCCTAACGAAGTAAACATTGTGTGGACTCTTATCAAGAGCACAATAACTTGTTCATCTATTCCGAGGTTAACTGAAAATCGCTTTTGGGACCTTCGAGAGAAATTCGAGTAACTCACTGCATGGTATGGGTCAAGAACGCCACCTTCCTCGTCCTGACAGTAGGTGCTCTCCTTTATACCCCATGGACAGCTTTTACAGTTATCCACCTGTAGTAAACGGAAGTTTTTCAGGCGGGAAATGGATATTTATCTCCTGACATCTGTATTTTGTAACCTAATATCAACATATCTGATTGATGCTTCAAAGAAACCTGTCCTCCAGATTGAAAGATGCAAACGTAGAAAAATCCGGTGGCATTTGAACGGCAAGACGCTGTGTTAAGACTGATTGGCGACTGCGTGCAGGTGAGATCGCAGTTAGGTCCGATCAGAGAACCAGTGCACGAAATAGAATACGATAGGTAGAGCCTGGAATGTAGTAACGAATAGAACGAAGATAAGTCTAACAACAGCCATAGAAGATGAAATTTTAGTGTAAACGTCTTTTAAAAAGGACAGAAGTTGAGAAGAGCTAATGAATGTTCTAGACTCGATTTTTCATTTATGTTGATTTGAATAATAAGGCATATTAGGAAGAAGGCACCACCACTCCCATTGATTGGGAATTCTTATTAAAGTATCGTTTTGTTGTCGATATTATCTTTTTCGAGGAGTAATATCAGTGAAGAGAAGACTGTGCTTACAGAGGTAAAAAAAAGCAGGGAAAGGATAGGTAAGCAAATAAACTGGTAGAAAGCCCAAGCAACAAAATCCTTTTCAGCAATGAAAAACGACTTAAAGGAAGAACGCTCAGAAAAAGGGAGGACAACGCAGGCCGATTTGAGTCTCACAGAGAAGCCATCGATCCACTGAGAGACCCAAAACCTGGGCTCTCCTTTGCAAGTCTGCTGTTCTCCTCACGCTCTGTTTTAAAAAGGAGACGTAGGTAGAAGCCTCAGCCAAGTCGAGTATTTCACGTGGATCTGACGAACATTTTAAATGCCTCGTCTTAAGATCCAAGGGAGGCCTATGTCGCAGAAAACATGTATAAATAGGTCTGTAACACATCACCTCCGTGAGCGACGATTCCAAGGGAACTAAACAATCATGCTGAGGTCGGCCCCACTCGTGAAAACACATAAGTGTGCAGGGAAGAGTGAAATCCCATTAGGCTTTCTTAAGCGTTAGTGGAAATCGAGGATGGAATAGCACCATGGAAATGGTGTCAGCTACCATCTATTAAACCGAGTAAGGCTTATATGCGCGAAATATGAGACACCTGGAGATATTATAGTTTAAGGAATAAATAAAATTTGCTGCAGTAGTCTCGTATGAATGGGTGTTGAAATGTCAAGTTGCATCATAAGCGTAGTCTGCCTTTTTTATCTTACTGCTCCGAAAGCAATGAGAGCGTACGTTGTTCCTAGCAGTTTTCCATGGTAGGCGTGTTGTTGGCTCATACTCTGCACGCCGCCGACGGCTGGTAGGGCGTCCGAGAGCGGCACGACGAAGGTGTCGACGTGTGTCAGCGTGTCCACGGAGACCAACGAACCGTCAGCCTGATTGATCACCGCACCCAGATGATGAACAAAGATGTCGATTGCTGACTAAATGCATGTCACGTTGAAAACATTGAACTTGCGCATTTGTGGGTTCCTACATTTTAACCTTGTTCCAGCTCAAGAATTCCTTGAGTTAACAATGAAATTAATATGGACAAAAAATATTTACATGTTCATCCTATCTAGAAATACAACAGCACAAAAACATAAATAAAAAAATGTCACTGACTGGTTTGCTTGGTAATTGTACTATATAGTTTTGATCCCATCCGTTCCGCTGCGCACTTGGTAACTGACCACTGGCGTCCAGCATAATGAAGTCGGTTGCGAGATGACGCACAGAAGTGCTGAAAAAATGGCATCTTAAGCAAGTTTATTCGTGTCTTCGAGCTACGATAATTAAGTGGGGATTTGGTAGAGAACTTCGTAGAAACTTCTTGGACTTAGTAAATGAGGAATGCTTGGACAATTGAAAGAAGATATATTCCGTTCCGATTTTGAAGATCGTACTCTGGAGCTGAGATGATGAATGTGAAGCCGAAATAGCATGTGGGTGGACTCTTGAGGTAATTGCAGTTGTAGCCAGACGGACAGACGCATGTCCAACCATTGGGCAGAGCTGACTGCGGGTTGGAATAGCCTCGAAGTTGGAACTGGATCGTCACTCCATTGTTGCTTTCCACGTTGTTCTGAAAAATCCCACTGTTTTGAAACCAATCTTGCAATTCCATAGCATTTTCAGAATGTAATGCAGTGAAGTGTCGTTGGTGAACGCTGAAGTTCACCATATGCCACAACATTTCTTCTTGCGTGAGCGATGAGTCGGTAAGGAAACCCATCTATGGGAAATAGGACACTGGAGGAGTACTTGAAAGATGACTCCCGTAACCCCCTTCACCACTTCGAAGAATAGAGTGTTTTTCGACAATAGACAATAGTTTTTTCGATAAATCGATTTGTAGGATTGAGAATACGGCTGAATCAAAGAATAAATTTAGCTCTATAGCTCTTGGGGTATGGTATTCATACTACTATTTACAATGTGTTACGATGATCCATCGTACAAGCACATTGCTGTCAACGTTTGAGACTGTATTGCAGTTTACGTTGGGTCCATTTTGGTATTATTCATGCCCATGTCTTCTATACAACAATCATAAGTCATTTCAGTGCTTGAAAATGAAATAATATTGATTAGCATCAACTGGCCAATCAACTGGTTCAAAAAACTGTCTTTTTGTACATTTATTAGGACAGAATGAAAGCTGTTCCCGAACAATGTCCACCAGTTAGACAAACTATCGACTGATTACAAGAAGTTCGGAAGAAAAGCTCTGTGTGACGAAGATACTGCGCACGGAGTTCTGGACTATGGTAAGAAATCCCCCACCAATGTATATCACACTACGCGAAATCAAAACGAGATTCACCGTAGAGAAAAAAAAAGTGAGGCAACAAGTTATCGGTGAGCTATCAGCAGAGGAGATTTGAACTCAAAATTGGATTATACCTCTGCAAAAAGTTTAATGAAGAAGAAACGAAAAAAGGATTGGAGAAGCTCTTACGTTCAATGAGATGTTGTACGGAGTGAGAATTTGCTTGACGACACCTCTAGACATGCCATGGTCAGCAGGATACGACGGATTGGCTCCATTTGGTATGTTATGGCCAAAATTATACTGAGACAGGACAAATGGTACTATCCACACTAATCGAAGAATCATCCTACAGCAAACAATAAATTTTCGGAGTTTTCATGGAAGATGAGGAAAACGAGTAAAGACATTCTTTGTTTGATATGCAAACAAAAGAAAATTAACCGCAACGATGCTGAGATATTTGCAAAACTCCGGACCGCATGTGTCTACGATGGGGAACGAACGCGTTATTACCCTTTCCTGGGGCTGACGCGGTTCACCACCACACCGTGCAGGTCCTTCGTTTCGCTTGTCTCTCAGCTAAAGAAAAAAAAAGAGAAAGAAAAAAAAGAAAAAAAAGAAATTTACTTATGAACAGCATCAGTACAAAATGACTACAAATTAAAAATAAAGTCCACACTGATATCTCTTTACGACGAAAACTTTAGTTCTGTAGAAACGCTGTGAAAACAAGAGTGATCTAGAAAAGGAAGAGAAATAAGGGGAAGAGGCGGTGTGAGAAAGAAATAGAAAGGAAAAGAAAGTAGCATATCAACATTCACAAGGAGAAGCTGGAGAAAATAAAAATCCGAGGCCGTTAAGAATTACTATTTAAAAGACTATTTGGATTATTAAGTAAATAGTTAAATATTACAGAAGAGAGTGCGAAAGAGATGGTGAGGGTGATGGAGAGAGAAACCGAGAGTGAGGAAGAAAAAAGAAAAAGGACGAAACTGGCATTCGAACATCAAGAAAGAGAGACCGAATAAGAACCAGAGACCGTTAAGAATTATTATTTAGAAGACTATAATGGATCATTAAGTAAGGTATTGCAAAAAGCAAAATTACGAGACAATATGGAATGAAGGAGACTCCTCTTCTTCTAGCAGTTAAATTAGATTAGAAAGTGTAAGGAACAGAGGCAAAGAAGAAGTTAAATGACTTAGTTTATGAATGGGACTCATTTAGCTGGTCTACTACAATTTTCTTCCCAGACTGCTCTATTGTATGAAAAAAAAGGGTCCCAAGGAAATGGCCTTAAAGGACAGGCGTACGAAATAACCGCGGTGTTAAAACGAGAAGAAAAACACAAAACTTCTATGGCAAGAAGGTGAGTTTTGATGTGAAGAACGGGAGAATGCTCACTGATAAGGTAACAGATGCGATCGATAAATCGATAATGCGAATCAAATGAATCTCTACCGATCGGACCGAAAAAATATATAAGTGGTTTTTCTGCGTTTTTTAAACGTTTATTGTTTGAATTACCAAGTCGATGAAGTTAACTGAAAGAAAAACGAGCGATTCGGCTAGTCAAAAAATGAAACGGAATCTCTCAATGTCCATACCGGAGCTGGTTGACACGAAATTTTTTTAAACACTTGTAGTTTTCCTCGAAAAGTTTCTTTTAAACCACATCACTCTCCAAGCATTTTGTCAAATAACGAGAGACGGTATTTCAGTTGACACTCGAACTGAAGAAATCACAAGTTCCTCCGGGCCACTTTTTTGCTTCTAAAATCGAGTTTTTGAACCATTTTCCTTCACAACTAATGCTGAATTTCTCTGCAATCTCATGATTCTCGGATGGCTTCTGTCCTTCCTTATCATCAACTCAAGGAATTAGCAAAAACCCTTGTTTGAAAACAACCAAAAATAACCATGGATCTATTGAGCTCTATCATACTACGGTTAAGGGCGCGTGTGGCGCAGCGGTCAGAGGTGCCGTGCAACACACACGTGGAATCGATCCTCACGCCCACGGTTCACCAAGCCTTCTATCCCTCCGGGGTCGGCAAATTGGTACCGGACTTGTCTGGGAAGATAGCAGCACTGCCTCGATACATCGGTATGCTACCGCGAGTCATTGTAAAGGCCAGATATGCATTCAATGACCTCCAACGATACATAATGAAGTCGAATTCATGGCGCATCCCTCAGGGATTGATCAACGCCGAGAGCTTTATCCCTTTTTTATACTACGCTCTGTGGTTTCTGACCTTCACTGAAACGTTGAGACAATACAAAAGCAATAATTAAGGTAAAGACTTTCAAGCAATAGTCAGAATATTAATTACCTCTTAAACGAATATAAATCTACGAAAATTCATGAAATGGTAGAGTATTTGGAATTAAATAAAATGGATTTCGATTAGGAGGATTGACAAACTGCCAAACAGTCGGGCAGTTTCTACTTCTAAGGGAGCACAGCCTGATATTTTAACAAAGCATTGATAGAGGTACTGGGCGGAACGAAGTCTGCAAACATGCATCGCCACACCAGCAGTCAGCCGCTTGCGACTGGCTGAACATTCCTGAACACGGAGGCGGACCCATTCATTGACGGAAATTAATATCGAGGATAGGTGGCGTACATTATGCATATATATATACCACGTACATAGTGCACGCATCTGGGGCAGTGGCTGTAGACGCCCCGCGATCCAGTCCAGGTCACTGTTTCAATTCTTCCTCTCAGGCAAAGAGAGCCCTACACCTCTTCGGAGTCGGAAAATAGATTTCCAGGAGTCATCAAAGGCTCGAGCAGGCATCACCGAGGTCTGTGTTCGTAATTATTCGTTGTGTGCATCACAACGACTGAGTAGAATAGTCTCGCTCGAAGGGTATGATGAGTTTCACATTTCTCTTGTGATTTCATGTGTTAGTCTAGCTATTAGTGAAAATGTGACCACTGGCAGTTCTCAATGTCTAATCAGTACAGTTGATTTGGCACCAGAGTATAGACAGTGTTGTACTGAAACGCCGCAACGCTTAAGAAAAAGACGCACTCAAGTTCTGGACGTAAGGCCTTTCTCATGCTTAAGATAGTCTTAAGCGGCTGGGTAAATCTAGAGAACATCAGCATTTATCCTACGAAAGATTTTATTGGATTTCAGCACTTCGACGTTTAGGAGATGCTTACTATGTCGTACTACATCACTCGGTTTTATCAATGAAATATTTAGAAGCAGAAGAAAGACAAACAAATCGCTTTTTGATGTCCACAACGAAAGTGGAACACACGTGTGTCGAGTTGTTCGATCAGCTTTTTATGTGGTAACGTCAACAAAAACGCGGCGACGATAAGTTTAGATAAGAGTGTGTGGTATCCTTGAAGACGTCGTTAATCATAAGGCGTCCAATACCTGCATTTAGTAGGCCATAATGCTGGATGTCATGTCAAAGATTCTAGTGTGCGGAGCGTTTTTGAAGTTGGTGTTCTCTTCGATCAGAGGCCGCTTACTCGCAATTATGCCACGGCGCCAAGTATACGATTACTTTGACACTATCAAAGCTTTTTCTTATATCAAATAGAAATACTGAAGGCTGAAAAAGAAACTACTCGACAAAGGAGGTTATATAGTAGTATAAATAAAAAATAAAGGATAAAGCTATCTGTGTTGATCAATCCCTGAAGGATGCGCATGCGTTCGATTTCATTGAGCATCGTCTGGAGGTGATTGAATGCATATCTGGCCTTTACAATGACTCGCGGTGGTCTACCGGCGTGTTGAGTCAGTGCTGCTATCCTCCTAGACAAGTCTGGTACCCCAATTTGCCGATCCCGGAGTGATGGAAGGCTTGGTGGGCCAGCGGAGCGGGGATCGATACCACACATGTGCTGCACGACGCCTCCGACCACTGCGCTACACGCGCGCCATAGCAGGTGATAAATATTGTAAATTAGACTTCAGCAACGGAAATCACAAAACGCTATCAGTTATTTATCGCCTTGTGAGAAGGCATAAAATTACAATGGACGTATTCAAATGAACGACGAGATGTGGAAGTTACTGCAATACTTTTCTGCTGTACAGATGATCCATGGTTATCTCAGTGAAAAAAAAGTGCTCAGTGGGATAAGAATAATGCATTTGGATATCCTCTTCTGTGGTTGCCTCCTAACTTCAATTAAATTTAATTAAACAAAATTTAAACTTTCCAAAATCTGGTTATGAACCAGGCGAATGAAAGGAGGAAATGACTGCCTGTCTTAGAAACGGTCATCTTTGAAAATAACCTAAGGAAAGGTGGCAGATTAGGCAACCTTTAGCAACTTTTCATAATAGTGAGGGAAATTATTACATCTATTAACGTGACCACATAAGATTTATTTCACTTACTGTAAGGTTTATGAGGGTGTGAGCGTCTTTCACTTCCAGGAGGACTAAATCACTGAGCGAATATCTACTGGAGGTCGACCTACTACGAACGCTTCGCTAAACAATTTGCGCCATGATAATTAACTTCACTTTGCATAAGCCAAGGTTGCTAAAGACCTGACAGAGGATTTGCGCTCGGCAACGAGATTTCAGAAGAGTTCAACTCACCCTCTGGGCTTAGCACTAGATATCGTGAAGAATCGAGCCGTAGACGATTACAATTCCCAGTTCTATTGGGATTTTTTGGGGGGTTTTGGAACTGGGATTTCCTTCCAGATACGGCGTATACGTCCTATGAATGGTGATGTACTGTTTGATTTCATATTGCAATCTGAATAATCTTTTGAATAAAGTAGATAACAAGTGGTGCGATTGCGCTAAGAGTTATAAAAAAGCGAAAAAAGCCATAAGAGCTTCTTGAGTCAAATTCTTTTGAATGTGAGGGAGTTTAGGTTTTCGGCCTTGAGGAAATGAGGCAACACCTTATGCTACATTTTTCCCTGCACCGAATTGATAATGGATGATGTAATGTGTGAAAAAGATCTGAAACTGCTGCTACGAAGCTCTTTGACTGGTTGTTTATTGTGCTTCATCCACAGGCGCACCAGGTGAAAGGAAGAAATTCCGACTGGCTACCAACTAACGAAGTGCCATCCCAATGGTGGGCCACCTACACAGGATTGTACACCAAAGTCGAAACACTGCTTTTTTTACACAACCTTCATCTTATAGCGGAACCTATGGTCTTCAAGGAAATCGAGACTTCTGAGTGGATGTTGCGCCTTCTGCACATGAAAATAACAGTGCTAGGGGGTTGTCGCGATATTCGGGCAAGCACTTGAAAATGTGTGGTGGTGTCCTGGTGTTTGTGTTCGAAAGATGGGAAAAGAGCAGAATCAAACAAATCAGACGGCGGCCGCTTTGACCAGTTCGACAGATACACAAGAACGTCGGTCGTTTAGTTGCTGCTTCCACCCACTTAAGAACACATGTGGAACGGCCACTGACTCCGCTATAAAAAGTCTATATATAATCAACTCCCTACAAAAATGCTCTCAGCTTCAGACGAAAGCAGAAGAGTGCATGAACAAAATCTGAAGTTATGATGAGTGAAAAATTTATTAATGTTAGAGCTCTCAGCAGATTATTATTCTTAGAGAGTATGGCTAGAGTATGGCTCATTTGAGAGTGATGCTCCACCGAGAAAGATCCAGCTCGATGCGCGACGAGGGCGCCACTTCGAGAACACGAATAACTGTGGACCATCGACTCGGATCATCGTCTCTGATGAAGATGAAACCGTCCAAACGTTAGCGGAATAAATAACTTTATCAACCTCTTGGAAGCTCAACATTACAAATACATGTTGATTACGTTGATTATTGTACAACCGAGGTTAAATGACGGTCGGTTTCCAAATTATTCATAGAGTTTTAGTATGCAAACTGAAACGGAGTTTTATGGCCGTAGTCAACACTTGACGGAGAACCCAATGTTGCTGCTAGCTGTTGAAGTTTTCCTGAGATTTTGATCTATACCAGTTCAAGCTGTGATATGTCTGGTCATTCCACCAGGAATTCATCGTAGGATCGTTGCCAGATACGAGTGAAAAGCCGACCACGCAGTATCATCAAATCAGTTGCTTTAAATAAACTAAGCTGTTTTTAGACGTTTGACATCAAGACGAGAAAAAACACACTTAAAAAGGATCAAATTCGACGAGTTCTTTTTTTCCTATTCTAGATTTCCTTACAGCGCTCACTATACTTCTTATGTTCTTGGTTTTTTATTTGCTGAAGGTCTTCACTATAGATGACGTCAGCTAAATTTCTGTGACTCATGGCCTACGAAAGCTAGAATAAGGAAGTTTTACCAAAAGGAACGAATTACTAAAGGGTTCTTTTTAAAACGAAGAAATTACGTCTCAGCTATCCAATCTTGATGAGCATCATGGCGTTTGCTACATAATTCAGTGCTTTCATGATAATCATTTGCCGAGGTTTCACTGTACTATTCATTATAGAAGGATAAAAAGGATAAAGCTGTTGGCGTTGATCAATCCGTGAGGGATGCGCCATGCATCCGACTTCATTAAACATCGTATGGAGGCGATTGATCGCATAACTGGCCTTTACAATGACCCTCCGTAGCCTTCCCATGTATCGAACCAGTTCTGCTATCCTCACAGACAAGTCTGCTACCAATTAGGCGACCCCGGAGCGATGAAAGGCTTGGTGGGCCAGCGGAGCGGGGATCGATACCACGTGTGTGTTGCAGGGCGCCTCCGACCATTGCGCCACACGCGCCCTTGCTGTTCATTATAGAAACATGGAATTCATCGGAATGACAAAGGTGTATGATTCAGGCCATGTATGCGTTACAAATGGCACAGTACTATAGTGGGTGAGGTGAATCATCGTCGGGGTGTAGATGGTCCTCTAGCGAAAGACCGTGAGCGTGGTACAAAAAGGCAACGGGAAGGGCTAAATCATTTACGTCAGTGTGCTGATTAGGTAGGATTTGGAAAACTCGAGCTGTATTGTGACTTCTTGAAAGCGAATTGTTCCGCATGCGAATCTTTTTCAGAATCGTACCTAATCAATGGCTTGAGCAATGTGTCAGCTTAGAAACTAAAGACATAGAACAATCAAAACGATTCCCTATCTAAGCAAATTATGAGCAGTCATTAATGTGAAGAAAAAAACAAACAAATTTTTTAAGAAAAGCAGTAAAAAAGAGATATACTCTTGGAAAATTGTTGAACACGAACAATTTTCACTCGATCAATATGAGTAAGATGATCGGTCGGGTTAGAATTCAATTGGAGGCCTTTATATGCTGACCAAACGATCTTCGGAATTAGATAGTATGGCTGTAGTAACTGAAACTTCGATGAGTCATACGATGTAGTGCGAGCGGAGGAGATGCAGTTATGCCGGAGTTCCTTCCCAATCAGATGACTAAGAAACAGGTTCTGATCGGGGATTGCAGACATTTTCGTGTTCGTAACGTTCTGTTACCCTAGCATTAACACCATCTGGCTTCATTGGCTTTTCAAGAACTGTCTTCATTATCTTCTCTTAAAAAGGGTTTTCACACTGTGGTCAAAGTCGCCCACTTAGCTCCTCGTGTATGATAATGTGTTTTATGGATTTTCTTCTTGTAAATCATTAAAAGTGAACAAGGAGAAAAAAAACGTTTGGCTGAGGGATGCGTCAAGCATTCAACTTGATCAGGCATCACAGAGGTGATCTCGTATGCATATCTGGCCTATACAGTGATTTGCGGGGGAATCCCACTGATGTATCAGATCGGCATGCTATTCTCACATACAAGTCTGGTACAAATATGGTTCCACCGCGGAAGCAGGGTGTACTGAACCAATGACCATGTGTGTAGTGCACGGTCCTTCTTACCAATCCGTTACATGGGCACAAATTGTAAAATATATATAAGAAGTGTTCTTTAACAACGAATAAGGACAAGCCATTTAAACTGTTGAAAAGGACCGTTTCACTGAGAAGGCTAAAGACAATGGATGAGATAAGTACGGATTGGATTCGGCTTTGAGTATAATAAAAACCTGTATTATTGCACTTTATCCCTACTAGTTATAGTCAAAAGTGTCATGGACGTACTGGATGCACGAATGGTACGGTTGGATAAAAAATAAACTGAGAATGATGGGTCAGAAACAAATGGAAAAGCACGTTATTCGTTAGCAGCCGACGCTGAAGGTGTTCCGCTTGAAAATATTTGGTCGCTGTGCAGGCATTTTCGTGCCGGATCTGTTTGCTCATCGAGGGATACAGGTGCGGAATTCACCAACAGCCAGCCACCGCAGTGTCCTTGGTAGGCTGTTGTGTTCGATTTCACCTTCCCCTTCCGACGTCCACTTTCCAAATGAAACATATCTATAGAGACTTATGTACAGAACTGATAGACCAGCAACATGACACAGTTTTATAACGTTTATATATTTCTAGATACTTCCTTACATACATCATCTCAGCCCTTCGTACCACAAAAATAACAAGCTTTCATTGAGATCATGATTCTTTGATTCCTCAGTCTCTCAAGTGTTTTTTGCTCGTTTGTTTGTCTAAGAGCAAGCTACTTCATGTCTGGAATGTGAAAAGAATGGAAAAACCATCACAACCGAATTGAACTTAAGCCACTCTTGGAGTTGTGGATAAGACACTAACTGAAAAAAAAGACAGAGGGATTCAATGACTGAAGGATGAGTATTGGATAAACGAATTATGTGCGACAGCTGGTGTATGTACCTTTACACAACGATTCAACATAAGACGAATAAGGAACTGCGAAGTAACATTCTCCTTTCATATGTTCTTTAAGTGGTTTTTAATGGCTGTACGTGACTCAAGTTGTGAGGTTGAAGCTTTTCCGTCCCACCTCCCTCATATCCACTAATGCAAGCAAAATATTTACATAGTGTCGCTTTTTCATTCGCAGGAAATATATCCTGCTGTAGAACAATAGAGAGAAATTAGTTGCGGGAGCATGTAAGAACGCATTTCTACACTAAGAAGCCTAGAAATTTTTCTTAAGCTGGTAAACAAACTGATTTGCCTTCCATTAGTTGCCATTCTTGGTGCTGCAACTATAAACTCGATAATGCAAGCTATGAGTGACACGAGAAGAGATATCCTCGGGATCTCTGAACCAGACCGTATGACGGCGCATTAGAAAGGGGGTTCGCTTTAGAAAATGTTAAAAAAAGAAGCTGAAGTTCTTTCCACCTACGCACTTCCACCACTAAAGTCAGGCTACTTCGTATCGAAATAATATATCACACTTTAGAATACAATTGCTTAGAAGTGTCGAGGATCCATTGTGCAGTATAGTACGAAATGATGGCTCCAATAAGGGAAATGGGTCCGATGATTTTGACAAGAAGCCAAGAAACGACTAAGAGCTAAGAATTATGACAATTATAATCACAGTGATGCTGAGATTTGCAAAACTTCGAACCTCAGATGTCTGCGGTGGGGATCGAACACACTGTTACCCTTTTCGTGGGTTAATGCGTTCACCACCACACTGTGCGGGTGCGACGAAGCGTTTCGCCTTTCTCTCAGCCGTGTTCCTAAAGGTGCTATCAGCAATCACGCTCCAACGGGATTCAGCCCCAGGAAATGGTAACAGCGCGTTCGCTACCCGCCGCCGACACCTGCAGTACGGAATTTTGCAAATATCTCAGCATCACTGTAGTTATATCTCACACTATACCCTTCCATGAGAAAAGGATAGACAGTAAATAGAAAAATGACTGCATTATGACATTTTGCAGCTAATATATTCCAGTGGTCCTTGTGATTCTTCTAGTACCATGCATATGAAAATGACATAGAATAATATACATTGGTGAAATATTTATTCTATCACAATGATGGGATAAAATTAATGTGGTTTTAGACTCACTGGAGCTTTCTTCTAACATTCTATTTTGAGGCATTCGCACACTTACGAAATTTTAAAACAATGGTCAAGAAGGGACGGTCAGTGGTAGTAGAGACTTTTCCAACACTTGCTTGTCTACCTTATCTCACAAGATTTTAACGTCCCTAGGCCCAATTGATATTCCTAGTCAATAGTTCGCCTAATATATTAGTTACATAGTTAGAATCACAACCACTTTCTAGGATGCTGGATTCCCGATTCATCAAGTGTCGTGTCTAAAAAGAAAACTATTGACTAGAGACTATAGAAATACGAATACTAAGCGATGTCAGTCCAATTTGCAAATGATTAAAAGACGGGTAGGAGTTTTGAGGAGAAAGAAGAAATGATTCGATTTTTTAAAAGTTTTAGTTCAAGCATAACAAAGCAAAAATCGATACGATGTCGACTACGACGCCCTGAAATGTATGGCCGTCGATTCGACAGAATAATGCAATGAATCAGAGGAAGAACGTTTCCAAGCAGCACTGTACGGGCTGATGACACGCCTACGCAGAAGTCACCCACGGCGAACGACGGTGCCTGGCTCGCTAGGCTCAACGGCACCGACTTCAGGAAATTTTATAAGATTTCCCTGGATTATTTTCCTCACCCTCGTTATCTGTGAAGATTTCTCAGATTTTCTTATGGGTTTAGTTGATTTTGTTTGACGAGTTTTCGCCTTCCTTGTGAATGTCTTTGAATTCTGGCCAACTTGTTTCCTACTGGAATCCCAGGATAACATTGCCGAGGTGCTACATGATCTTCATCACACTATTCGCCAGCCTTTGCAAATCGAAGGGGCCTGCTTCACGGAATAAGCATGGTAGAAATTCCATTGTTCCGGAAAATGACAGGTGGTTCGACATATGCTTGATCGAAGCAAGCGTGTTAGGTGGCATCTCTGGCACGACGCTAGTTGTACTCCAGTTTAATCCCACTAAGCATTTCTTTTCAGAGATTCCTAAACAAGCTTAATGAGATGAAACGCTTCAAAATGTCACAAAATGTTCGTAGAAAAAAATAATTTGTCCTTCTTTTTGCCTTCATTAGGTTGCTTGGGAATTTGTGCATCTGTTAAAAAAATTAGCTTAATGTGCACATATTTCAGCACAGAAAACTCCATTAATAAAAGCGGGAATCATTAAAATTTGAATGGGTTCGCCAATTGGGACATATCTAATCGGCCACTATAGTATTCTAGATGTTTCGGTCTTTTGAACTATTTGAGGGTATTCGTCACAGTGGTGTGGTCGTTTAAGACTTTTTTGGCAAATAGGTGCCAAGATGTTTTTAAAAATGCGGCAGCTTGCGGTGAGAATTCTGATGATCACCCTGGATTTGATAGAAGTCCTTGTTCCAGGTTTTTCGACTTCTAAACATTGGTCCTGGAACGTGTGGCCGAACACTTCTGTAGCAATAAATTTATCCCTTGATCAATTTAGTGCACGAGTTTCTTCTCCGATAGTAATTTCTCGAGATTCTGCCAAGGTAGATTGGTGGACTTTGCATTCTAGTAAGATATTGGTGCACTCACAGTGAGTAATTTTTCAGTAACGCCAATTTTTCTTGCCGTCTTTACTTATACTATAGGTAACTCTAGTCTTTTTCGACATAACTTTTGGATGAGGTGTCCTAATCTAGTTTTTTCTTACCTTAGTTTGTTCGTAAGCTGTCGAACCTCCGTAGTCTGATCTCCACCGTTTATTGTTTCCAAATGGTGATCATCGATGGCAGCAAGTCTACGCTGAGGATTTCACTCCCAGAATGCAAGTTGGCTTTTGGACGCTTCAAAAGAAAAATGAATTTTAATACTTAGTTAGACTGATAGATCTTTAGAGCTGCCCGCAGTGTGGGCTAAATAGCGCTTGGATGTGTAGCCAACATGGGCTCATATTTTTTCCACTTTTTCTTCCACAACATTGTTTGCTTCCGAAGTCATTTAAATATTGGAAAAAGGTATTCCTTGGTTAGTAAAATCGATAGATCCGCCGTTTTCAAGCGATAAAAAGTTTTAAAATTTGCGTTTTCACCAAGTACATTAAAATTATGAGTCGCATGATTATTACGATTTGGTAATTCTGTTCTGTTAACGATTGTGTAGAGTTTTTAGTGACTGCAGTTCCCGGAAAAAATAGCGTCGCTTCCGAAGGTACTGGAAGCTGCCTATGGAATAACGCGCGATTCTTTAAAAAAGTCAGCAGTAGAAATCTGAAGTGACAATTATTAAGAGGTTCTCGTATCAACTTAAATTCGATATGCTTGGTTCCAGAACAGTCCTCAGGCTTTCAGTGTTTATAGTAGACGCCTACGTCCTTTGGCGTTGGTACAACAGGATGGTTTTTTCCTCTGCAAAGAGCTTAAAAAGTTCATGTCCATCTGAAGATCTGCTATTTGAAACCTCCATACTTGTTTTCATGATCGTTCGAGCATTTTGATGATACAGTGATTCATAGACATGACATAACATCGATGTGAATTCGATACTGCTTGCATCACTTCCATGGTAGCGCCAGACCAGTGGAATTAACGCTGTGTTTCACATTAATCTTGATGATTAAACTAAGTTGGATATTCCTTGGTGTTTCTGTGGTTAATTTGGATTCATAGAAGAATGTATTAATAATACTGAGAAGGATTTTGACTTATTATCTACTGCCTACTCTTTTTAGCGGCAGGGTATGCGTTGCGAAATATAACTTTAATGATGCTGAGATATTTGCAAAACTCTGGACCGCAAAAAAAAATACTGAGAAGGGTCTGACGACACGCTGGATACGATTGTTCATGAAATCATATGAATGGATTGTTCTTTGAGCGTTGTTAAGTAATGAAATGGTGGAACCGTTTATACAGAAACCAGTTCATAAAGACTAGAGAGAAGGCGCATGTGGCGCAGTGGTTGGAGGCGCCATTGCGGCACACACGTGGAATCGATCCTCGCGTCCATGGCCCACTAAGCCTTCCATCCCTCCGAGGTCGGCAAATTGGTACCAGACTTTTCTGGGAGGATAGCAGCACTGGCTCGATACATCGGTAGGTCGGCGAGTCATTGTAAAGGCCAGATATGCATTCAATCACCTCCAGCGATACTTAATGAAGTCGAATGCACGGCGCATCTCTCAGGAATTGATCAATGTCGAGAGCTTTATCCTTTAAGCACTAGGGCAACATCAACCAAGAGAAAGCAGAGTTCAGCGTGTGGTCATGCCTTCTGGGAGTGTATAACACACTGCAATGCCTCTTTTATATAGGCCGGTTGTTACTGATTGCCCATTGCCAATGAGTGCGTCTGTGTAAAACAACACATATTCGGTGAATATAAAGCTAAATCACATACTCTACTAGACGCGCACAGAGACCTGGCGGAGAAGATTCTGAGGTAGAAGCTACCATGTCCGTGCAAAAATCGGAAACTTCAGCCCGCAAAAAATCTAGAAGCATTCTGAATAAATTCCAAGAATTCAGAAATGAGCCGGAAAGTGCATTGCCTCATTATCAGTCGTGTAACTCACACAATATCTCAGGTTAATATTTTTTATATTAGGGAAACACACTACTCATTGATGTGTACCCTATGCGGTTAGTCTCCAGGTGAAATATTCAGAGAAAGACTCTTAGAAAGCGGTGAACGTGCGAAGAAGCTAATGTGAGAAGTCCAGTGCGAATGAAAATTAGATATCGTAGTTTTTTTCTGTTCAGATTATGTGGATACTTGGACGGCGGGATTGCAGTCAATCGACTTTCCACTCTCTGAAGCAAGCTAAGTGCGCCAAAACGTCAGATTTTTTTGTGAATAAAGGATAAACTACCAATCTCTTGTGTGCTAACCAAGAAAGCAATGAATTACTGACTACTGTCGAGTTAAATAGAAAGTTGGTCTTAGATTACTGCTAGACAACGATTTGGTTTGGTTATTACTTCCGAGGTCTAGTGAGACTCGGTTTTTAAGATACTGACTACCAAGCGAAATGCCAGCAAATGAGGTACCAGCTGGACGTACTACTCTCTCAAAGTAGATCTTACTGAGGGTGGAAATCGATCAAAATCCGTCCAGTATGAGAAGCACCGCTGGTCGAAGTTAGCCAGTTAAGCGGTGTTCTCCCATTGAATTCGAGTCAATATGACAAAAAATGGTCTGCCGAGTGTACTAGATGGGAAAGAATTTCGTAGCCCAGCTTGTGGAACTTTTGCGAATTCGGCAGTGCGAGGTTTGGCTGCGCGTTTTTGTGCAGAAGGATTGCTTCCCTTCTGCTGACCATTGCGGGGCATACCCGCAAGTTTGTGGTGCATTTCGTGGGTTCGTTAGACGTATTTCTCCGGCTTAATCGTTCTACTAGAACTCAGGAAGCTGTGATTGAAAAAACAAAGGCAGACCCCCTTTCGGGGCAATTTCGGCTTTGGTAAATTTGCGAATCTTCGTCGCAGTCCGATCACTGAATCAATCGTTGTCAGTTGTCACATGAGACCCACATCTTATCACAGATCATAACGGCCTGTTCACCTGCCGTCTCATTCATCGGCGAATGACTCGAGCGCACTCCAGTAAATCACCCATTTCTCCTTGCTGCGTGCATTAGTCGCTTATTGGATATTGATTGCTCTAGGGACTCGTGGATCATCGTGTCATTCTTTTAGGGTTTCCACGAAGAACTCGAACCACTCGGTCAATGATCTGCCTGCTCCGCGTTTGGCAACCCGAGGTATCCAGTTACTAACACCAGTGTCCATCGGTTGTCATTAAGACGCATTAGGCGTCTGGGCTACCCCTATCTTCGACAATTTGGCATGTAGTACGGCGTGTTTAATTTTTGATCGTTGGCATAGGTCGGAGCTTCGAGTTTTCTCACTCACTTGCGTGATGCGAGATACCTCCTAGCATCGCCTTTCCACGGCGCGTTCTATACTGCTGACTTGCTGATTGATATTTCACCTTGCCTAAGTCTCGCGACCAGGTTTCTGACAAATATGTTGAGGCATGAATAATCGTGGAGTCGAAAAAGGTGGTCACGGAGTTGGGTGTTCTTTGTTCTCTTCACTACATCCTCGATGCTCTTGAAAGCTCACCAAGCAGCTTACTTCCTCCCGCTCAACTCTGGAGCTAACTCGTTCATCGTGCTGATTTTCTGAACTAGACAGATGTAGCTGGAGGAAACAGAGATATTCATTCCGCTAAGTGTGAATGGGGCCCTACGAAATCAATGCGTTCCTCATGAACATCGTTTTTTGTGAAACTTTTTTCGAAAGTCAATCTTTCCACAGCCTTTATCAAAGTCGGCAAGTTCTCTAATGGCTTGCTAATGGCCCACTTGGCTAATGTTTGGTGTTATAAGAACGATGTCATCAGCTAAGCAAAAGTGGTGTAGTGCTGGTCATCGATCTTCACTCTTACCTTGCTCCATTCCAGTGTTCACATCACGCTCTACAGCGTAATGGCAAATAATTTTTGCGAGATGGTGTCGCCCTGCGTAACCCCCTCTTTTACATCGATGTTAAAGTCGTTCTAGTATGGTGATATACTCGTTGTGAAATTTTTCCACAGCTCACGTAGATCCTTTGTATCCTGAGCAGGGACTTCCTGACTGCCCAGCACGTCCATGACTGCTTGCATCTCAACAGAGTTAAAAGCCTTCTTTAAATCCATGAAACTGAGGCAGAGCGATCTCTTACACTCTCGTATTACTTTAATGGGTTGGTTATCATGTGGATGTGGTCAGTCGTACTGAATTCTTTTTCGAAACCCTGATTGCTCACGTGACTATCCGTCGTCACGTGTTCTGTTAATTCTGTTTAGGACGACTCGAATGAAGAGTTTATAGACGACAAACAGCAAGCATTATGGCAAATAGTTGCCGATTTTCGTGAAGGTCACCCATTTTGAACAATAACACGGTTTTGATGGCCTTCCAGTGAATAATAGATCATTAGCAGTGGGAAGTAACTTTGCACTCTGACAGATAACGTGTAAGGAGCCGAACAAGCGTGTTGATGAGGGTTGGGCGAAAGTTCCCCTCAGGTGTTCAGATCTTATCCTGTCCTGAACTCGTGTTCTTCGATTCTTCGCCGACTAAATAGCACGTGGGACATTGGAACTGAGAACCCATAAGACATAGCCATCCTCCTTTATTCTACATAAAAGCAGAAGGACATGGCTATTGAAGAGACCCGAGTAGTAATCGTGAATCGTTTTCTCTACTTGCCTTTTTCAAAACTGTAAATGTTCCGTCTGAGCGTTGGAATGCACCCATCCTGGTTTTGTAACTGGCGAAGCTTCGACAAGCTTTGCGAAGGCCCTTTCAACCTCTGCAAACTACATCATGCGCTCCTACCTTTTTTTGTCGCCTGTTTGCAATATTTTGCAAATTAGGACGTGAGTTGGCGCTTGCCTGCAGCTCGTAGGATTCCATGCTGGCATATCAGCTCGAGTGTTTTTAGAGACAGACGTCTCTTGGTAGCTTTCGATATGCTGAACGAGCCAATCGTACTCTTCGTCGATGTTATTAAGAGCTGTATCTTCCCAAAGGCGGACTAATGAGCTGACCAAATCACGTTTTATAGTTGTTTTAGACTTCGCTTTTGAATTTTGCGGCTTTCTCCCTCTTTCCACAAGAAATAAAATCTTACACGAAGGAGGTGATGGTTTGATCCTGTGTAGAATTTTGGGGCAACAGCAACATCGGTTAGGTGGAATCTTCGATTTACTATGATGCGATCTATTTCGTTATGGTACTTCCTATTTGGGGACTCCGACGTCCAACGTTCAGAGCGGAGCTTCTGGAATCGCGAGTTACCATGAATGGTCATGGTCGTCACGATAAACTTAGACAGCCGCTCGTCCTACTCGTTCCATTCTAACCCGTGGGTCCCAATGTGACGTTCTTCAGACGTTCTTTTTCTTCCAATCCTAGCGTTAAATTCTCTAGCGATAATCTTGAAGAATGTATGTTCTCCTCTGTAGAACGTCTCCAAGTCTACATAGAACGCTTCAACTTCTTCTTCGTCAAAGTTTGATGTCGGCGCGTAAACGATGAAGATTGTCAAAACGGGTACTGATCCGCATCTCCTTAGTCGTAAACATCCGATTCAGGTTGTCAATTATTCAAACAAATTCATGTTCGCGACCAACTTCTGTTCACGAGGACGCCGACGCCACCGACTGTCTACATCGCATGTTCCGGGATATAGTTCTTATCCGGTGTCTTAGGCGGCGTTGGGTGGTGTCTTATCTCTCAGCTAGTCTCATTACGTCGCACCTTATCCTTCTTGTCTGCATAATCAAGTCTTCTATCGAGGACTCAGATGCAAGTGAGTTGCCATTTATGCAGCAAAGAATGGCTCTGAAATTTTGGTAGCCTCCTCGTACTCGCTCTACCCAACACTGCTGCATCAGCGACTTCTTTGGGCCATGTTATTGAGGCCAACCCATTTTCCTGTGTTTGTCGCCTGATACCTAGAACACAGATGGTAATACGGCCGAAAAACCAGTCGTTCTGTTCACGAAGAGGGTGGGCCGACGACACCCTCAACACATCAATTTCTTTAATTGTCATTCAATTGGTGCGGCGTTCATTTCTCGAGTTTTTCAACCACGTAATGCTCTCTAGATGGTCTTTCTATTTTCGACTTGAGCTTTGTAGCTTTATTCGGAAAATGTTTCGCCGTTTCACGCTCATCAGGGCCAATGATCCGAGTCGATATTCTATAGCCGTTCATCTTCTCTACGCGGCGTCTTCGTTGTCGTATAGAGACGGATCATCCTTAGTGGAACACCGCTCGAATGAGGCAAGCTCACAGGGCAGCGCTCTTTTATACAGGACGATCGTTGTTGATAATGACTATCCGTAGATAAGAATTTGTTCTCCAACTGATAATGCATCCTGCAGCAGTCGGTATTGTGTTGGTTACCATGCAGAGAATAGCAAAACGATATTTCACAAACAGACCATTATTCAAACTCGATAGTACAAGAATCAACGTCTGTTTCAATTTTTGAGCCTACACGACGTTGATAAATCGCCCTGATTCGGTTAACGCTTCGATATCTTCATCTTCGTTAGAGCCATTCTAGTTTTCATACTTGGATCATCGGCTTGTGAATTGTAAAAATACAACATTAATTCGAGGAGAGCCTAGTAGATCTAAATTTACTACAGCCCCAGCTTAACTGGGTTCAATGCCGATTTGGGCACCCGGATCAATCCCCTTGACGAGTGATTGCTGATGGCACTGGTAGATAAAAAACTAGCTGAGAGAAAGGCGAAACGAAGGAGCTGCTTAGTGTGATGGTGAACGCGTTAGCTCCCGGAAAGGGTAATAGTGTGTTCGATCCCCACTGCAAACACCTGCGGTCCGTGGTTTTGCAAACATGTCAGCATCATTTTGATTTAACTTTACAATCTTAACCGTTTTATTTACTGCCTACTCTTTTTAATGGTAGGGTATTTTTTCGAAATATAACTTCAGTGATGCTGAGATATTTGCAAAACTCCGGACCGCAGGTGTATGCGGTGGGGAACGAACGCGCTATTGTCTTTTCCAAGGAGTAACGCGTTCACCACCACACCATGCAGGTCCATCGTTTCGCCTTTCTTTCAGCCAGTTCTATCGATCCCCTGCCATCAGCAATTACCCGTCGGCGGGTTTGATCTGAGGAGCCCAAATTGGCAACGAACCCAGTTAAGCTGAGGCTTTAGTTATAACCACAATCTTAGCCGTTCTATTTACTGCTTACTCTTTTTTAATGGCAGGGTGTATTGCGAAGTATAACATCTAACTTTAGCTTCTGTAAGCATTCAAACTAACTGAAATTTCGTGAAAATTTGTAATGGGCAGTAAATAAAAAATTTAATGTTGCAACTGAAATTTTGTTTATATCATGTCTAAAAGTACACTGACCAGATTCTTTATTCTCCCATTCCATAACTGCTGCATTTGAAAGGGATTAATTTTTATGCGAAAGCTGAGGTGGTGCAGTCGTGACGACTCTGTTCAATATGCACGGGACCTGGTTAGAGGGACGGCAGGCCAGTTCTCCGGGATGGGAAGCTTGGTGCCATGCTTGCTTGGGATCAGCTAGCTGTGGAATGGCGACTGCCCGTTATGATGATCTAGGAACGCTTTACCTCGGCTACCCCCAGAATTCGAGGATGTACAACATTCGTCTACTCGTCTAACATTCAACAGGACTAATAATGATGAACAAAATCCTGCAGCAGTATTCGATTCTACACGAATACTTGGAGAGCTTCATGGCATATGAATGTAATTAAACGAATAGGACGCGTGAAGTGCTGGGATCTACATAGTAGGTGGTGTCACGTCATGCAAGATGAAACAAGAAAATCAATAAATAGATTTTATCATTGGCCCAAGTAAATAGAGATAGTTAGAGATCCTGCAACAAGGCGGGGTCGCTGACCCGATCATAGGCACAAGGTAAACCAAGCACTCCCTTTCATACAGGGCCGGCAGCTTGATAGTACAGTTCTCTGTAGGAATAAGAAATCCTTCATTCTGTAAGCCATATATGGATTCAATAATCCCGAACGATGTTTAATGAAGTTGAATGCATGGTGCATCCGTCAAGGACTGATAAACGCAAAGTGCACTATCGTTAAGATAGTGAGTTTGAACGCCATTGATCCCTGATAAACTGCAAATCAGCTTGTAATTTACCATTCGTAGTTACAATGAAGAGCAAAAGTACTTGCAAAATGCAACGATCATTTCGATTCCATAATACAGCTGGAGATGAAGGCCGTAGTCATTGTTGTAGACGAGGTAGGTGGTCTGGCTGAAGCTGAGTTTTTTGACTCGTCAGTCATCGTCACACCAGCTCTGCAGCGCGACCGGTTGAAGTCGTATCGCTACTAAAGTCGTGTTTTGCCCTCTGCGTCCGCTGTCACCCGTCCAGCGCCAAACAGCTTCCAGCTTCCACTGATTCGTGATTGGACAACTTAAATGTTTTTTTCTTGTGCACTTCCTCTAATATTTATCAGTTTTAAGATGGTAAAGATATTCTCCTAGAAGTTACGAAAACGTTTCAGATAATTTTGAACAATTTCTATTGCTACTGCTTTCAGTTTTATTACTTCTTCATTTTTTTTGACACAGAGGAGTGTAGTGATTCCCGCTTTACTATATTAGTACGCTTATAACACTTTAGGAATACTCTAATCCAATAAGACATCCATCGAAAATGCTTTTACAACCGACCAACTGGCGGAACCAAAGACCGACATCCATCAACTTTACCCGACTGTTGAAGAGCGATCCACAGAGCTGCAATTGTCCTCGTACTACAAAAAAAGTTGAAAAGGTGTCTAAAAGTAGAGATTAAACAAAAGTAGGGAAACCAACTATAACCATTTCCTTTCCGGTAACGGCATCATCCGTTATTCCCGTTAGCAGTTGAAAAAAAATGTCAACCTTTTCAATAATCTGGCACGAAAAATTCCCTATGAACAGCAAGGGATAAGTGCCTCTTGCGCTGAAGACGAAATACCCTAATGAACCCGCGTTATGACCACGGGAAACAAAAAGCTGTTCATCTACAACAACTCACTCCTACAACCTCTTCTAAAAGCTCAATAGGGCGGGAACTCCGTTTTAATGTCAGCCATTGGACAAATTGAGACTGCTGTTGAAATCTCGGATTTCATAAAATGTCAATGGAACCGCATCAAAACCATACGTCAGTAACATGCATTGGAAAGCGTTTCAGCTCTCCGCTTTCAAAACCGGAATGGTTTCCTGTAATGCCAATCTTCAAGCTGTTTTTGAAGCTGTTGGTCATATCAAGTGGTCACACACCGACCTACACCAACTCAGTGACTGAATCCCCCGTCGCTAATGGAAAAGAGAACTTGCCAGCAAATGGTTACGTGTTTGATTTTTTCGCTCATCTTTTTGCTACTCCTCTTGTCGAGCCAAAGAGATTTTTTTCGACTTGCTTAGAAAGTAGCCGCCGTGAGACTCCGAATTAAAAGATGGCAATTCGTGGACGTATTGTTCCGCAACCACTCGGGCGAAGTAATTTGCAACGAAAACTGCTTTTATAGAATTGTTCTCGGAGAACTGTCGATAAATCTGACATTAAAGACCAAAAATACGAACAGAAACTGCGCTGAAGGGTCTTTCTCTACCGAACGTTTATCCTGGAATATTCCCTGTTGGAAACGGGAATCTTCAAACATGTGGGTACTGTCCAAATCTCTAACAAGTCCTGGTCCTAGTGGAACGTTCTAACGGGCTGACAGCATATTCCACATGTTGAGGTTTTCTGAATGAGGGCTTGCGCTGCTTCAAGCCAAAAGAGAAACTGTTGAAAGCCAAAAGTACCAGCCTTCTGGATTTATGCGAATATATTACGATATCAGAAGTCCTACTGTAATCTTTTTTCCTTAACATACTCGGTTCACATCCCAAAAAAAAATCAAGTCGAATTTTTTTCGTCCCAAGTCCGAGGTAGGATCGAGATCATGAAAAGAGTCAAGCCCTTAAGACTAGATTATATGACAGTCGATTTCTATCGAGCTGGAACCGAGGAATTTAAGGTACTTTTCGTAGCCCACTTCACATCTTGCTTAATAAAAAGAGGTCTTAGAGGAGCAGAGGAGCACAGGCACCATTTTCCTTACCTGAGAAAGATTTCCTTATTGAGTGCCCTCCACGCGCTCTTAACAAGGATTACTCTGCCACGTAAATTAATGATTTTAAATGAATCTTCTCTGGTTCAATAATGGCGTTTCTATAGGGTCGAAGCCGCAAAATAGAATATCGCCTGTGGTTTGTACTTATCGTTAGTGACTTGAAAAGTAGTCAACAATATCAAAACGAATGCTGCAAAGCGAGCATCTAAGGTTTAGATATACATAAGAACAGTATATGAGTTCTATCGCAACTGCACCATGCGAATTCACGTCTTCCACTGATCTGCCTACATTTCGTCGTGGCTGTTCACAACTACGTTACAAGAAATAAAAAATAGCGCTCATTTTGAAAGAAAATGCATAAGTGTTTATGCCAATTGTCCATTAAACCTTTATTTTAGCAACATCCTTTCCAGGAATACCAGTGAAGCAAAAAATTCAAGAAATGAAGAAAAGGCCGCAATAAATCGTGAAATACCCAGTTTACGAAGAGCTCGATGCGATGCTAAATGAGTAGAAATGGTTGATTCCTTGGTTACAGAGGCATGTATTTTATGGTTTTCCGGCCACGGTGTTAGGGAAGTGTAATGGTTGAAGTAAAACAGACGTGGCGAACAGGTAGAAGAACGACTGCACGGAACGACAGCGCGGGTCTTATTCGGAACTTTCAAAGAAACCACTCACGCGAACACAACACTTCCGGGGCTCTTTTGCTTGCTCACCTGAGACGTGCATTCATATTTCAGACACGTCGAAAATCTCATGCCATTCACAGAGTCTGAGTGATATTTTCTGATACATAGCCGACCCGCACAGTATCGAACTGAATTGCACGAATTAGACCATCGAAATAGCCCTTTTTAGAGCTAAAAGTGTTCCATGGATCATGGATTGGAGCCAGCACAAGATATCACATCCGAAGTAGACCACTGTAAAAAAAATGAAGAACATGGATGAAAACTTGCTGGATCTCGCGCAATTCTTGAAGAGGTATCGTTCAAGAATCCAAATAGCTAAATGCTGCCAACGGAGCTGAAGCACTAGAGGAATTGTAAGGAGTGATAAGCATTGTCGATTTCCTACTGAATCAATGACGTTGGTTAACCTTGTAGTACTTTAACACTCAATCTGATCACATAGATCAAGTTTTCACTGGAGTTTTTTGCCGGAGTCCAACAATTTCTCTAGTTGTTCGCCTCTTTCCAAAGAGTGTGACGCACGCTGTCGCATACTGTGACGAGACCGAGAGCACTGAAGTTTTTGGCATTACAGTCACAAAGTTGGAAAGTACGAGATTTCGTTAAAAGACTGCTAGTTCTTCAATATCTGCAGACTATGGGAATCACACGATGCGAAAATGATTACCAGTTTCAAGTTTAAGCAAAAACATGTCATGTCATTCTGAATTTTATTAATTTAAATAAAAACAATCAGATTCTACAAATCCTTGCCTAGAAGACAGAAGCAAATAGTTTTACCAATACGAAATGTTGATTTTCTGGAGTTCTGTGAAATATAGCCCTTCTCGCTACGACAATGAAGACGCCATATCGAGATAACGGACAACTGTGGATCACCAACAGGGATCATCGGCTCTGATGAAGATGAAGACGTCGGAACGTCTGTCGAAACAGCCCTTGCAGTTTGTAGATTAAAAGGCTAATGTATGGAGCACAAAAATGAGCAAATGGTACTATGCCAGGTGGGACGGATGTTAGTATCCCCGATAATGTTTCCAGGTACTGCGCTCGCATTGAAAATGTTAAGATAAAAAATTTCTTCAACGTTATTCCCAAGAATTTTAGTTCTATGCATATGTGAAATCGAAAGAATAACATGTAAACAATATATATACGAGAGACGAGATTGAACGAAGTGAATTCTATAAACCCGTTTAGGTCATAGCTTTTCAAATACTCCAGCTGCTCCAGAAAGACAGTAGGGTGCAGTGCACAGTGCAGTCTAACAACTTCATAAAGTAACTATGAGTAATGTAATGAAAGAAAGAATGTAAGGGGGTAATGGAGAAGCAAACATCAGAAATCGTAAACGAACGTCTCCATGATGGCTTCTTCGTTCGATGATTAGTGGCTGAGGCGTAAAGCATGAAGCACAGTGTTGCAGTGAAGATTTTGGTTCCAATGGACTCGGCCTCTCAATTTCGGTTTGCAAAACTGATTTGTTCACTGGTTTCCTCGAAACCATCATTCAGGCCACTCCATCAAGATTTGTTAGCCATCATACTGATTTCTGAAGCTTATTTCAAAGACCGTAGAGTTCTTAGATTAATTACTGAGGAAACACTGTTGCTCTGACTGATTGTCAAACGCTGCTCACTATCCGTTCCAAATGTCATTATGTGCTGCATTTCCTTATTTCCTCCATTCTCTGCAGTTCTTCTGTTCGTCTGCTGTTAGGGGAACTTTACCACTACACACATTTAAATCTAAAAAGAAGAAAAGTAGAGCAGTTCAACATAACAAGTTTTCCATGGTATCTGAATTGGCGAAACGCGTCGAAAACAAGCTGTAGACATCCTTGCACAAGATGGGTTGCAGTCAATGAGAAAAAAAAAGCAGATGAGCGTAACGAATCCTTCAACAACGGAATATTATGATTTTTTACATTAAGGTTTATGTTTAGGATTTAGGATATTAAACTGCATGGTGAGCTTTCGTCAGAAGTAACGCTTCCAGCCGCAAATTTACTAGAGTTCGAAAGTAATCGAACCTAATAGCTTTCCTTTCTACCTATTTGTGAATACGATGTTTCTATGTCGAGACCTCAAGCATAATTACTTGGTAGACAAGATAAATAGTAAACAAATGGATGGAAGTTATCCTTGTTATCGGTCTAGAGACCGAGGAATTCGGCACGAAAGGCAACAAAAACCCACAGTTAGCCCCTAGTGGGTAGCAACACTAGGTGACATCGTTATCGCAGCAAACACAGCAGGGAACACTTTGGAAGTTTTCGTGATAGTGTCACTCTGTTAGGAGAAACAAAATTTCCTTAGAATGTCAGGCAGAAATTCTGCTTGAAACTTCAGCTTGCACCCGAAATGCTGTTTCCGTGGATTGTAGTGGAAACTTGTGTCGTAAAGTGCCGAACACTTCTCTGACTGTCCAGAACAAGGATTTCCGAGTTGATGACAGAGATGACGATGACTTGAAATTGGTACACTTTGCTGTCGGGAAGCGTTCCATGATCGGAAAATCATATTCTTTACACAAATGCTATCAGAACCGTCCGCAGTCTTTCACCAGTTCAACAGCTCAAACACTCAAGCTGTTCACCCTAAAAATTTCAAAGTGAAAGCAAAGGTTTTTTTGCTTAGATGCTTTTTAATCCATTCATTTTGGACACTGGGATTCCACGAAGTGAGCTATGGTTGTGTTATCTATTTCTATGCAGCTTTTATCATTTATTTGTTCAATTTGTTGACATTGTAAGAGTATGACGTCATTCACATGCACAGCTATTGCATTTTTTGCTCCGTTACAGGACTTTGTTCCAACAAGAAACAGCAGCTTTCAAAGCTGAGATCAACATCATCATATAATATAATGATGCTCAGTGGGGCTACAGCATGGTTCCTATGGTCTTTTCTTATTCTTCGACCATAAGTGAGTGCGCCACAAATAGAATCTAATGACCCGCGTCATGTCTACCTCATCGTTTTTTATCTCCATCTTCATTTTCTTATGTTTCACACAGATGTCTTCGTGCTTTTTTAAGATCGAAATTTTGCTTATTTTGAACTAATCTGAACACGAAATCGTCGCTGACCTCTTTAGCGACCTTGGTCGGACATCGATTTCGGGCACTTCGTAAATATTGACTATACGAACTGGAGACATTCGGAACTCGGAACTGCTAACGTTGTTTATCTCTCATTCACCGCAAAAAATTATCGTCTACAGCAACTATAAGGCTTCGAATCGATGCGGTTTGTCTTCAGCTTTCCCACAATTTGTTCAGTTCTTCTGAAAGGAATCATTGCTGCCTTCTGTTGTCAAGTGTTAGAGAAATGATATCGCCCTTTGTAAAATCTAGCAGTGGTTGTCGTACTGGTTTCACAGATTCTTGTAGTTCTAATTCAGTTTTTCCCCTTTGTTCTTCTCATAGACCATTGAGGTTTTTCCTTCCACTGATATCTTGTTATTATGTATAACATCTGTTTGAAAACAAAGAAGAATTCACCCAACGACTCTATCTCTCCTGAATACTGTGCTTGCGGAGATTTTGTTCAATTTCCCGAACTTCTCAAAAAAATGTGTTAAAAAACTTTACACCGTTAGTTATGTTCTAAAATGAGAAGGAAACTGGTGTCAAAGTATCTAAGAATAAGGACTGCATTCGTCTTCCAAAACAAATACGACAGCAGTGTGAAGTTATGTGCTCCTCAAGGAGTTCATCGTCACTCGTCTACAGCAGGAGGTCGTCAACATTTCTGAAGCGTTTTTATTTAGTACTGTAATAATGCTGTTGCTGTACGGTCTTCGTGTCTAGTGAATTCTTCTTTCATCATCATCATCATCGTCGTCGTAGTCAACGTCGTCGTCACCCACTGCACTGGATCGATCATCGTCATCATGTCCGAATTCAAATCGGCCATTTGCTGTTCTCCTTCCTTTTCGTTGTGTCCGTTTTCTGTTCGCAAAGTTTCAGAACCTTGCTGTCACCGGGCTAGTCAATCCAACTGTGAACAGGTTCTTTAACGAGAAAAAAAAGTTGGTGTCCACTGCTTCACTATTTCTCACTCCTACTTCTTGTCGTGTTTGAGATGAAAGTGAACTTTCTCAGAACAGATTAATCAAAAGTAATCATTTTTGTTGATCATAAATTGTCGACTCAAGTTCTGGCGAGATTCATTAGACATCTTATCTATTTTCTTCTAGAACGAATACCATCAGTGCCAGGTATTCCTGCATCGTAGCATTTTTCGTTGTTTATCAGACCGTCATTTTTAAGTAAACGGACATTCTTTAGATCCACTTTCAATCTTCTTCCTAGTTTTCCTTGTTTTCGAGACACTATTTTTGTTTGAGTATAAAATATTGAATACATGAGTTGAATAGCGTAACATTCTTAAGATAGGGGTTACAGAGGTCATCAATCCCTGAATAGTGGGGTACACCATGCTTTAGACCCCACTCACAATATCACAGAGGTGACTGAATCGATATATGGCCCATTCAATGACTTGTTGTGGGTTACCGATGTATCACTTCAGTGCTGCCATCCTTCCACACAAGTCTGGTACTGATCCTGGAAGGCTCGGTGAGCCCAGGGCGCGAGATCGAACCGGCGATCCTGTGTGCATTACAGGGCACGTCTAACAATTGCGCTGCACCCACCTGTTGCTAGGCATTCACAAGAGAACTACTGAACAGGAATCCATGATTCTGCAGTTATTCACCATCACCAACCTTGGATAATCATAGTTCAACCAATAGAACATAACACGAAATTCAGTGTAATCGATTTCTGCTGCGAAAAAATACAACCAGTTTCGAGCCGGCCGCAGAAAACTAGGCGCGATCGGCCATTCTCTCTCCCTCTTTGTTCTCCTCAGTTGGTCCATCCAATCTGTTTCCGGTCCTACTTCCTGGTTTACTCCGAATGGTTGTGACCACACACAACTGTAACGCTTTTTTTTCCAACCGCATTCTTTTTACGTGGTTTGGAACGAACGTTTCTTTTTTCCGCGATAAGGTCGCTTTCAGATGGAATGTTGTGCACCGTTGAATAAATGCCATTTTTTTCTTACACGAATCTTTCATTATTAGAAGTAATGGAATACCAACTGGTAGAAAACGAACATTTCTAAGATCTGTAACTCTTTAATCTTAGGCTTTTTACATAGATAAATACAAATTGGATTTTTCGGGACTAAGAACTCGCACTGAAATCCTCTACGACGTGGCATTACTTATTTGCTTGATGCTTGAACGGCCCGTCATCACTAGTTGTGCTGACCCCAGCATAATCACCATTTTTCGGGGATTTGCCGGTTAAGCCATTGTGGTTCCCTGGAATCCCGTGGACAGCCTGGCCAAAGTCTGCCCCCTGGTCGTCACCACGAGTTGCAGCCCTTGTGGATCAGAGGGATATTTACCACCATGCGACTTTGATACCAAGACGGTGGTGGATCCTGGTATTGGTTCACTCTCAGCTAGGCTTCCTCATGGAAACGCCGGACTCCTTCTCAGCTTGGGAGACCCTCCCGGAGGGACGAATCCCCCCGCTGTACATCGCAATCCGACACCCCGGAATACCTCCCAGCCACGATGAGGCGGTAAACCGTTGGAAGGCGACGTGGCATTTCTGGAATGAATTCGTCAAAATGTTCGCGGAGGCATGAAGGCTGTCGAGCACCGGCGGCATGTTGTTGTTGAACAGCTGGCGGTGGGATCCGCTAGCTATTCAGCGCACCGACGGCATTCATGCACGTATCTGTGGGCGAGAACAACCCGGTGGCCCAAGTGCATCCGAATGGTGTTTACTTTCACTATGTTTCGTCCTCCATTTGCTCTCGCTATCCCCTATCTATTACAATAGTCGTTTTTCACTCCTCTATTCTCAGAAGGAAATATCTTTCGCTGACGGCATTTGTCTGTCGTGTCCGTTGAAAGTATATGCCAAAACAATTCGATACGTAGGCTACATCCTGGCACTGTTAGTTTTTCATATTCTCTAACTGGCTTGTTCAGTGAAGCACAGAGGTAGAACTAAAGCGGCAAACATCTTTCTCATTGTTTCAAAACCATTTATATTCATCTAATTACATCCGAATTCCAGACTGTTCCTTGTCCTCGTTCGAAGTTCTCATTCCGGCCACTCCCTCTGTGCAGTGTTTTGACTCGGCGGCATCCATTCGTCGTTGTTTTTCTTCGTCCCACGTCGATGACTTGTCACTTGCCCACCTACTGCTCACATTAACTCGTACACCTCGTCTGTCCTCGATTCTTCTGTAATTTAAGGCAGCGTAAGTGGCCTACACTGAAAAACCACCTCTCTATGAGTGTGTTTAGATCGTCAACACTCTTCTTTCATGTTCTGACGAGTTCCATACGAATCAGAAAAAAGAAAGAAATCAAGTTGTACAAGGCTATTGTCTTTCTATGAACGAAATAATCCATTCGGTAATTCGTAGATGCCGGAACGAAGTGGAAGGAAAGTGATAAATTGATGGCCCCTTGCCGTCCTTCTGTTACCATCATCCATCGATACCCCGATATTTTGCAGACCATTGGTGGCTGTCCTATTCACCTGGCTAAATCATTAATTATGGAGAGTTTAGTGTTCACGAAACTAATAGACGCTGGGGAAGTAGAACCCTGCTCACATGAAGTTTCAGTGATTGGTTGAGAACGCATGCCTTTGCTGGTGATTTCTTATTGACGTTATTATTTTTTTTAAGTCTCTTCACTTTATATAACTTCTATAAAATCTTTTTAAGTGGTGCAAATAATGTTCGGTAGGACTCAAAAATCAAGTGCGGTCTCTTCGAAAGACATGTCTTACATGTGTGGAAGGATATGTGCACGAGGAAGGAGTGTTGTTTTCCTCATTGTCCTCGACATCTGTTGTATTTATTCGAGAGGTGGTGGCGAACACACCGCTGCACTTCCAGTTCGTCATCACACCAAGGATCTCACAAAAGTGAATAGCAGTAACCTTCAGTTCTGGAGGGATACGCTTCCGAGACTACAGAGTGCATAATTTGCGTCCAACTATTCACCGACACTCCTGTGGACGTCTGGCTCTCACTTTGCTTTCGTTTTAAGAACCGTTATTCATTGGAATTGTTTCCAGGGGATCATCATAAAAAAGTAGTGAAAAACGATAGCCATTCAGTCATGCTCCTGCTGATGGTCATTGCCATGCAGTTGTCGTTGCGGATTCATTGAATAAATCACGGAACAAACTGCTCTTAGGATCTTCTTCTTCTTCTTCTTTTTTTCAGTAATTTTGCCAACTGCATTTAAAGAAGACATAATTTACTTGTTTAAAAGGAAGTAAGCAGCAATGTGTTAAAAAGACAAGTGATTTTTTTTCAAACAAAACTTATTCTGTTTCTAAGGCAGTAAATAGCTGCATGTGTAGAATTCCCCACATGTGAAGACGATCCACTGAGTATCTGTCTATGAATATCTTGAAGACTTCTCGAAAGTCTTAAATGGTGTCTGTCATAAGGCAGAAGAGAACACTAGTGGTTTTCTACTCTTTCATTCCTTTTGGTAAAATAAAAACCGAAAATACAGAAATCACTTATCAATTAAGCCTAATTAATAAGCCTCCTTCTTGAACGTGCTCATCTTTGTGGTGCAACACTCATTTCAACAAACAATGACAATTTACTTTAGTCAAAGATCTCAGAATAATCATCGAGAGACAGATTGGCGCTCTCGTCACATGTGTTCCTTCTTTGGTAAGCTTAGAGGAGGTTGATAAACAATTTTTATTCGGCTAACGTTTTGAAGTCCTCGTTTTCATTAGAGCCTACGATCCGCGTCGATAGTCCACGTCACATTTCTTCTCTCGTCACATTTGATGCTTCATCTCTGATTGTCGAACGATGATCGTCGTTGAGTAGGGCATTAGAATTGAAACGCAGACATATTTTTATGTGTGGTATGAATGCCAATTGATTGAAAAATGGAGGCACATGAGTTTCCCTTTCACATATCGCATTCGATATCCGACTGGATGGCTGTTTTCATCTACTGTATAAACCAGCTGTGTAATCAGATGGTGTGTTCTGTGGACGCAATCTACTATGGCCATAGTCACATTCCAATTCGGCTGCGGACACAACGGATTATAGTCGTGGAATTATACATTATGAATGCGGACAGTTTCATTTAAGTGCTAGAAAATCCGATCATTTCACTGACATTGTTTTTCTCCCCAACGAAAAACGATAAACCTAAATTAATTCTCCAGCTTCGAAACTAGTAGGAAATCATTCCAGACAAGTGATGCTCAATATGACTAGTATGTATGCGACTACGCCTTTACCACATGAATTGACTCTTAATTTATTATTGAGCACGACGTGCAATAAGCTCAATGCATGCGGTCCACTCTGCCACCCCTGTTGTGGACACTTTCTTTCCAGGTTTTCGCTCTATAATCCGTTTTTTTCTACGAATTTGTATGCCCATTTCTGTGAACCTTCATGTCCTATACGTGTTTCTGTGTATTCTTTCATGTTTTTTGGGATATATCCAACTTAAGAAATACATTTTTTATATGATAGAACAAACCTCGTTCATCATCCAGTGATATTGCTATCGCCTTTGATAAGGTTTTAAGAGTGTGCAGTGCATTTCTAGCCACTTATTTCTTCGCCTTTTTAAAAGTTTTTTTTTATATTCGTCGATGCCATATGATAACTATGGTTCATCATAGCGGTTGAGAATGAGTGTTCAATCAACAATAGGTTAAAAACTGAAGTATATAGGCTTGACTTATGTCGGTGGCCAACAATTTGAGATTCTTTTAGACTAGTGCTCGTGAAGAATGAGCCGCTGAAATCTCTTGTGATTCCTGTTAGGAATCTGTAGAATGTATCGGAAGGCGGGGGCGAAGATAACGACAGTGATCGAAAGGAAGATAGAACAAGTTTATAAGAAGGTAAAGAGTAGTACCAGACAATGATGGTGATGATAAGGCAGTGAGTGATGATGGTTCAACCAATATAGCGCTTCTTAAGCGTTGTGTTTTCAGTGACAGTCAATTTGAAGTGAATCATCTGTTTCTGATTGGATGCACAGAGCCACTACGTTTTAATGAATTGTTTAGGGGTGATACGTAGGAACTTCTTATGGTGAAACAAGTAAAGAAAAAAGTTGAGTCATGGGAGGTCACAGCTGTTGAGCAAACATCGTTTACGAACTCATAGGCCTTTGGCTTTTAGATGGGAAATGCAACATTCTCTTACTTAGAGATTATTGCAGGCCATGTCCTATGTTGCTATGCATTTTACTGGGGGGAAATGGCAAGGTACAGATTTAAAGGACGCTTTCCCACCTTTATTTTCTCGATATTGATGGACGAGACCAGTTATTCGAGATCGCTGACCTAATGCTCTCAAGAATCACGAGGAGTATACCTGGGAGTGTATAAGAGGTATTCTTTGATGATACTCTCATGCCCATTCGAAGAAGCATGTCGAAAACACACGCAACACAAAGGCATGAAAACAAATCAAAATCGTTAAAGTTGTACAAGTGGGTTACACAACTAACATTGTAATGTATGACGGTAAAGACGACTAAAAAGCAAATGTGACTGAGACGGTTGTGGTGAGGGTCATGAGTGGTTTATTTGTTCATGGAAGACGCTTGTTCGCCAATAACTGGTATACGAATATCTCCTTCGATAAAAGACTTCTCAAAAAGAAAAAAAAACATCATTCTGACAGATCAAATAAGAACAGCAAACGGTTAAGCTAACTTCAACGAAGCTGAGATATTTGCAAAACTCTGACCGCAGGTGCCTATGGTGGAGAACGAACGCGCTATTGTCCTATCCGGGGAGTAACGCGTTCACCACCACACCATGCGGGTCCTTCGTTTCGCCCGTCTCTCAGCTAATTCTATCCGCGGGATTGATCTGAGGAGTCTAAATTGGCAATGAACCCAGTTAAGCTGAGGCTGTAGTTATATTCACAATTTTAACTTACTAATTACTGCCTACTTTTTTTTAACTTACTTCTTCTACTGTACTGCCTCTATCTCTGCTTAATTGTCGTTATACATTCACACTTTAAAATACACCTAACTACGTTACTACAGTGGTTCCCTCCGACAGATCGATAGAACTAGCTGAGAGACAGGCGAAGCGAAGGACCTGCATGGTGTGGTGGTGAACGCGTTACTCCCCGGAAAGGACAATAGCGCGTTCGTTCCCCACCATAGGGCGCCTGCGGTCCAGAGTTTTGCAAATATCTCAGCTTCGTTGAAAGTTATATTTTGCAACATACCCTGCCATTAAAAAGAGTAGGCAGTAAGTAAAAAAGGTTAAAATTGTGGTTAGGCTAACTGTTTATTTGCTGCTTACTACAATATTTTCACGGCAGGGTACTATGTGAACTGCAACTATATATGGTGCTGAGATATTTGCAAAATTTCGGGCCGCAGGTGTCTGCGGTGGGAACGAACCCGTTATTAGCCTTTCCGGGGGCTAACACGTTCACCATCACACCATGCAGGTCCTTCGTTTCGGCTGCCTCTCAGATAGTTTTCTATCCAGGAGTGCCATCAGCAATCATCCGTCAACGGGATTGATCTTGAGACCACATATCGGCGTTGAACTCAGTAAAGCTGAAGCTGTAGTTAAAACCACGAAGTTAACTTTTTATTTGCTGCCTACTACAATTTTTAACGGCAAGATATTATGTGAAATACAACTGAGGTATTCGCAAAGCTCCGGACCGCAAGTGTCTGCGCTGGGGAACGAACGCGTTATTACCCTTCCCAGGGGCTGACGCGTTCACTACCACACCATGCGGGTCCTTCTGTTTCACCTGTCTCTCGGCTACTTTTGGTGGTTGTATTTCACACAATACTACGCCGTAAAAAATTGTAGAGGCAGCAAATAAAAAGTTAACCTTGCTCCCCCAGGTCAATCTCGTTGTCGGGTGGCTGCTGATGGCACTGGTCGATAGAAAACTAGCTGAGAGGCAGGCAAAGCGAAAGACCCGGCTTGTGTAGAGGGGGAACGCATTAAACCCCGGAAAGGGTAATAGCGCGTTCGTTCCTCACCGCATACACCTGCGGTCCGGAGTTTTACAAATATCTCAGCAGTTATTTAAGAATTTTGAAATAGGGGACTTAATTGTGGGCTAGAGCGACCACGAACTTTCACTGGGGCTCTGATAAATTCAAAGGATACGCATTTGGCTGTGCTGCACTGGAACAATTTGTACAGTTCTTATTTATGTGGGAATACTTGGCGAGTAGCATAGAGGTTAGCGATGCGGTCGATCAGGAAGCAATTGCATAGGTTTGACCCCATCTCCCACGTATTCCTCCGATCCACGGTGGAACGCCTAAGCCTGGCAATCGACTCCACCAGCATTCTACGGCATTCGTGAAAAAAGAGCAAATCCTAAGGCAGAAGCCGGTAAAACACGCGAAATGTTCGAAGACAATTGTGGATGTTGTATGCAATAAAACGAATCGAATGCAAGAACTGCTGGAGTTCGTACAGTGGATGCGCCCACGGGTTATGTGAAATGTAAAAAAAAGTGGAACTACTTATATATGAGTGTTTGAGTGTGCCGTGAATGTGTACAAACGGAGATCCCTCATTAGTATACACAGACCCCACGAACAAGCGAGGTAAAGTGCTCGCGCTTAAGAGAAATAGAGTGAAAATAAAGTACCTCACTGTCCCTACTCCTGAAGAGTTCAGAATACAGCTCCACTGTGTGCAGTAAATACTAAAAAGGCAGCTCACACAGGATCCTCCTTTGCTGCCAAAATCCGCTGCCACTATAGTGACCATCTTCGCTATCTGCGAATGTGGGTTATGAAGTTTTTCATAGAAAACCTTGTCTTGCAAGCGAGGATCAACTATGGTAGATACAATTGAAGAGACACCATCCATTTATGTGCCATTTGTAGTGCTTAAGAGGAAGTGCTCGTCAGAGAAGGACTTGATGGAATTCACCAGATATATTAGATTAGAAAACATGTGAACCAATGTTGGCTTGGCAATCTTCGTTCTTCTTCAGCAACGTTTGAAAACCAGCGTAAAACGATGATAAGGTGGAGGGCGTCTCTCTAAGTGGACTTGAAGAAATTCTGCAAGGAATTTGTCTCTCATTAGGTCGTCATTGCGACTTCCAAATGCGACTGATCCCTTGATAACACCTGAACAATTTCGTATGAGTTCGCATAGTAGAGTAAAGCCACTAAGGTGGTAGGCTATCTAGTCTTATCTCAATGATTAGAACTTTTCATGCTAATTCTCTTCACCAGAAACATTGGTCGGAATGTGAACACATCGAGAGTGACTGCATCGAGACCAATCAGCACTTTCCAAGAATTTTTTGTTTCCAGTCCAACGAACGAGCATAGGCAGAGGACTTGCAAGTTAGTCGATTAGCTTGTCAAAATGCATCTTTACTAACAACAATTATGAGATTCGCGTTAACGAACATTACATAAACATTTCCGTGAAATTTCAGAAAGAGTTTTGAAATTTACCAATAGACTGTCCTTGGAGACTCTTGAGCTGAATAAAGAATCCGTAACGCCTACCGGGATCTTCGTAACGATGAAATTAAGGTGACCTTCTCTGGTGTCGAGACAGAACAATTCCCTGTATCCATAAGCCATCGAAGATATCTTCAAATTACTCATCAACCACTTTTTTTTCTGCTGTACCATCTCATGAAATTTGAACTTGTCATCCAAGCAGACTTTTTTTCAGAAGTCCAAAATGCTAGTATCGGGGTTGAGAATCGTAATGTCACAATCCACTGCCAGTTCTCACTTAAGCTGGCTCTCCTGTGACTGCCATTGCAGGGCTGCAATACATGTACTCAATGGAAGCGAGTTGTTCTGCTCGAAACAAAGCTAAAAAACGTTGGTAGCTGTTCTGAGATCTGCATACTGTTCGTCTGGAAACCATTTACCTGAGTTATCGTTGGAACGATTGTGTAAGAATTGAGCGACTAAACCTTCGAAGTAGACTCCCCACTAGTCAAGAAAAAATTAATGGATTTTATCGCAGTTAAGTGATGCGAGCTTGTTGACATAACGTTTAGTCAGAATCGTTCACAGTTCGGCTTACTTCGTTTTTCCTTGGATTCTACGTAGCCCATATCAAGATATCAATTTCCGAGATGCATTGAATACAATGCACTTCGTGCGAAGTAAAGGCAGCTCCCAACATTAAAGAAACACACCTCAACTCATTAGTTAGAATAAGAACGATTGTAGTCTACGAATCTTTGATTACGATTTGTAAGCTCCTATATTCTACCAAGATGGTCTTTGCCTGCTTTGTAGCTCGTATTTTGAAAACGAAGCTAATCCAGGTAGCGAAGTCTCGTCCAGGCTAACATCATTTTGTTGATCGGTATATCGTTTATACTTGTAGCTGCTGAGCTTGGGCTAAAAAAATGAAAATTACAAATGTTTACGTCTCGTTCTCAAGTTTTTGAAAATCCTGATTCTATGTATATTTAAAGTTGAAAAACCACTCTATAGGCGCCATACTTACGGCTAGAACGATCGACTCTTCTTTTAATCTGTGTAGTTCACAACTCCTGAAGTACTCTAGCGATCGAGAGATCTTCATGTGTTTTCAAAAAACCAGCTGCTAGTGTCATACATAACTTGGTGTTGCACTTTCAAATCACGGTGGAATAAGGTCTGAAATTTAAGCCGTATTAAGCGCAACAGTGGCAAACGTAATAGTATTTGGGGAAGATCATCATGTCGCGCTAGACCCATTCTCGCCTATCGTCAGTTGCTTTCCTATTGGTAATATGAGCTTTCACATTAAAATGTAAGTTAAACATGTGTCATAGGATTCATTGAATGAGAATTTGATCCCAGTGGAGCAAAATAACTTGAACCTTCGAGGCAAAAATTTGCAGACTGTAACCGTTTCCATTGCAAGCAACAAATGACTTCGTCTAAAGTTGAAAGTTGTCGGGCTTAACTTCAACCCGGTTTTCTGAGGTACGATGCTGAACCGCATGTAACAATGAGGGCATGCGCCTTTGTCGTTTATCTTTTGATGTTCGGATTGATCCAGAACGCTTCAAGGGTTATAATCTGTAATTTCTGATTTGTGGTGGAAACCTAGGTTCACCTTCATGACGTTCAACGTCTTGTTTTTACGATCTCTGCGCGCCAATTGGAAGTGCTTTGGCCCAATTTGCAATGTTTCCACATAGACGTTCTTCCATTGGAATATGAAATAAAACGAAGAAAGATAGTGTTGTGCCTCACTTATGCTAAATACATCGTGTTTGTTTTATACTGAAATAGCCGTGTAAAAACATTTCTATAAAACAGTGAATGTTTTCAGTAACTTGTGCATGCGAAAACCAGTTTTATCGGAAAGTTGGGTGTCTGCGGGCGTTGCGTGAATTGCATTTTCCCAGTCGCGATCGGAGACGTGACCCATATCTCGTCAGGACGTTGAGTCGGGACCAAGGGAAATTAGCGCACAATCATTCGTGTTCCTTTGATAGACGTTCCCATTTCAGTTATGAAAATGAAATCTTCATTAAAAACAGCATGTTTCGAAGTTCCTGTGGTGCTTAAGACACTATTCACTTCAAAAGCAAACTCAGAGCAACTTAGGACAAGCAACTGCGACTTAGGACTGCGGATAATCGACTGAGATCAGCCGGCTCTGAGGAGGGCGAAGGCATTGGAGAAGGCGTTGAAACTTTAGCCGAATAAGACGTTTATACCAATCTCGTGTTATCTTGTCAATGAGAAATGCATGTTGATTAGAATCAGCAAGATATGATCCTGGAATTCCTTATTGCAACCACATAACATCGCCATGTTTCTCTTAGTCGAGTTGGTTTTCGTATTGCGAACTTCGTACCTTATCACCTCTTCTTTGCTAGTGTGGTCATAGTTTATCTATCGTCTGCTCTTGTCCTCTAACACTTGATTTAAAACTCGTCCCATCTTTTTCGTTTTTTCTCCGATTTAAAGCACGTATGGTGGGAATGAAAAAAATCGTATGTGGTTTGTTGATAATTTGATAGTATGGTAAAGTAATGGTTCAAGTTTGCTTCTGAGAGAAGCGGAATTTTAGATGTTTCATTTATCATGAAAAGGATAAAGGATAAAGCACTCGGTTTAGATCAATCACTGAGCGATGCGCCATGCACTGGACTTCACTAAGCATCGTTTGGAAGTGATTAAATGCATATCTGACCTTTACAATGATTTGCGGTGGCCTACCGATATATCGAGCCAATGCGTCGTTTTCTTGTTCAGCAATCGCGAGGTTGTTAAACAGCATACATTTACTTCCAATGCCGAGGTTAATAGAAAGTCGATCCTGGGAACTATCGAGCCAATGCTGCTATCCTTCTAGACAAGTCCGGTGTCAATTTTCCGAACTCGGAGGATAAGAGTGGTTGGTGGGGCATAGGCGTGGGGATCGATTCCATATGTGTGTTGCAGGGCACCTCCGACCACTGCGCCACACGCGCCTATTCATTTATCGCCTATTCATTTATCATACTAAGCTTAATAGCATGCGTGTGATCTCAACGCGTTAGAAAACTGAAATAATGAGTGCTTTTTCATGAATTAGGGTTTTGCACTAACTTTTCCTTGAGTGGAGTATTCACTTAATAAAGTTGTATACGAAGACGTCTAGGCTCTGAAGAAGGCAAGATCGCCGAAACTCCTTATTACCCGTTGAAAACCAAAATACCAGTTAGCAACCTCGAATCAGCGTCCTTTGCTTGAATGCTCTAGTTGTTGTTACATTTTTATGTAATTTAATTGACATATGATGTAGATATGGGCGAATGTCTAACTTTTTCGCATGTCATACAAAGATATCTAATGCTTTATCTTAAAACCGACTTTCATTAAACCTCGGTAACAGTGACCATTAACCTTTTTACGTGATTGAGCTTGCACGAGGTTAGTATAAAAGTTTTATTCTGCTAACGATTCGCCGCCTTCGTTTTCCTCAAAGACGCGTTGATTCAAGTCGATGGCACATAGCTGATGGATATAGTGATGTGGGTGCTCGTCACCGCATAAAGTCGAATCCACTAAGCCACGCTATGTGTCAGCAAACAGAGTACCGACGGCTGCAGGACGCATTCCCTGCCAAACTGGAGATCATATTGAAATGGCAGGAATCTAGCAACACCCGTCCTGTAGAAAAGGGGCACCACCGAGTAGGGTTCCCATTCGAGCGGTGTTCCGATTTCACTGGAATCGACTCGATGGAGCAACGAACAACCACGTCGCGACACCGACCTGCTGTGGAGGATCACTGACTCGGATCATCGACTCTGAGGAAAGCGAACCCGTCGAAATGTTAGCCGAATAAAACTTTTATATCAGCCTCTTGTTACCATGTTATCTAAAGCTTTCTTATTGTAGACTTATTACTATATATATACAACTAGAACTAAGAGATAATGAACGAATGGGATATATTTTTTGTGTTCTGGTACTCCAGTATAGCGATTAATTGCTAAAGCTTAAGGCAGAACAAATCCGATCTCCTATCGCGAGACCTCACAGAGTTTTCACGTATTTGGAAGACTTAACGATCGATTTGATTGCAAAGTTTTGGTTTGTTTTGACATCATCTTCAAGCTGTCAACAACACCGCCGAAGTTTACTAAGGTTGAGTGCAATCTAAAACGCAAAAAGAGATCTTACCAAGACAGCCACCATAGTTGCACTCTTACTCTCTACACTACTTTTCTCTCGAAATCGTTTGGAAAAATGCCTTCCGAAACCTGCAACGCAGCCATATCACTGAACTGTCTCTTCAAATGTCAGAGTGTTTTGATCGAAACGGGTCGAATTTCCTGACGTGTATCACAGCTGATGTGAATCCATGTTGTAAACCTCATGTTTTGTTCTTCCTGCTAGACTTTTGTTCCAGTACTCATCGGAATACGAATGCCTCTAAATCATGCTACTTTTTTTCTTGACTGCATGTCCAGTTTTGCCTTTCGTGAAATAAAAATCGATCATAATTGAATAGTGTTGGTCGTAGTGATTTTTGCTTTATCAATGGAGATTGCTAAATTTCAGACCATGTATGTAGCACGCTGTGGTTCCATTACTCCTAGTTTCCATTTTCTTTTTTCCCTCATCGCTTTTCTCGGTCTTTTTTCTTCTGTTCCTATCAGTGGAATAGTGAGGAGAATACCACCCTTTAATTTGTTTCCACAGCACGGATCTCAAACTTCGGTAGTGGAACCTTTATGCATATTTTACTGTTATAACGACATAGGGGGCTGGGAATAACGGCTTAAATTATACCAGCCCACCAAAAGTAGTGCTAAACCATTTCTTCCTTCATTCTTCCTCGCCTATTGCTATTCTCCCTCCAGATCGTCCTGCGGAAACAAAAAAGAGGAATACAGGTTGGCAGAATACAAAAAGAATAAACATTTTGAGTGGAGATCGCCATTACACATAATGCATCTGTCGGTCTAACGAAATCATCCACGCAACTCTTCGCTCAGCGTCTAAGCAGTTTTGCTTAGGAAAGCAACTTCACTAGACATCGCTACTACTTTCAACAACACTACGAACAATCAATTTACTTACGTAGTTACAAAAAGCAGTTTTATAGGCTATGTAACTGAAGAGTTGAACAAAACCGAATTAAACGACCATAAATAAAAGGATAAAGCTCTCAGCGTTGATCAATCCTTGAGGGATTCGCCATGCATTCGACTTCATTAAGCATCATTTGCAAGTGATTGAATGCATATCTGGCCTTTACAATGACTCGCGGTGGCCTACCGATGTATCGAACCAGTGGTGCTATCCTCCCAGACAAGTTTGGTACCAATTTCCCGACCGCGGAGAGATGGAAAGCTTGGTGGGCCACGAACGCGGGGATCGATCGATTCCGCTTGTGTGTTTCTGGAGCGCCTGCGACCACTGCGCCGCACGCACCCTACATGATCATACTTATCGGAAAGTACTTATCTAGGTTAAGCAACTACTCTCACAAAAACAACGTTTGTTTATCTTGCCCGAGAAACGTGTGAAGTGAAGAATTCCTCTGCACAGCGGCCTCAGCACTTAACACTACATCTAGTTTAACCTTATTAACCCTCTTATTCATTAAAAATTTACTATAGTTGGAGTAATTGAAGAAGTACGTAAAGCGCAAACATAAAGGAAAATATGCTGAACTTCTGGGCGTATATTCATCGTCTCCAGAACAATATACCACAGTGATAGCTTATGCCCTGGTTTAAAAAGTATCGATAGGAAATCATTTGTCATATATTAACCTTCCTATTCATCAAAATTTATCACAATTTGTACTTGTATCACAATGGACACGGACCCATTGGTTTTGAAGGTTGAATGGGCAACATAAATATGCCATTTCAAAGCACACAGACCACGATCTTTTTTAAGCACTACCTTCACATCTACTGTGCGGGTCTTTGCACATCTTGCATTCGGTTTTTTTTTCTTCGCATCCATTATTCAAGAAGATTTTGAGTCTTTTGCGTGTGCATTAAGATGATCCTTGAAGATTATCTCTTCTTTATAAATGCCGTTGAATCCTGGTCCATTTGATTCTCCTAGGGTCCTAAGACAGCCGTGCTAGAGCGTCCTCACTTGGATTGCAGGGAATGAATTATTTCCAGACAATTCTGGTAGCGATTTCCCTGACATCGGGGGTGAGAGACTTATTAAGCCTAGCGAGTGGTCATACCAGTACCGTGCTCGTGATGAACGGTATCACTACCACTGCGCTCCCTCGAAATCACGATTGTTTTTTTTCACATGCATCACTGGCAGAAGCAGTAATGGGCAGGTGGAGATTCTCGTATTACTGTAGTAGTAGCCGAACAGCTGCTGATACAAAAAAAAAGGTTTTGAATACCATCGATCAGAACGTTACGAAATGCAATAAGAAAACCCGTGCAATGTCAAGGCATGGATGTTCCCCCTTACAAAAAAATCAATTATGACAAACCTGTCAGTTATGATGCATTTATTCACAGAAATGGAATCGTGGGAAACATGCGCAGAATTGCAGAATAATCATTATATTGACAAAGGGGAATACGTCGTCTTAAAATAGTGGAGGATATATCAACGAATGAACTATTTCTGACAGAGAAGTCTTGGGAAGATTTGTTTAGTGAACGAGTAGTAACGACTCCAGTGAAATCCACCAGGTTTTCAAAATCCCTTTTAAGCGAGCAAATTCTCCGACGGGCTGTTATAGTCGGACTCATCAGTGGTAGCTTATCAGCAAGGATAGCACCAGCAGAAGGAACTACATGGAAAGCAGTTCGTGCTTACCTTAGGTCCAATGGTGGAAGGCGTTTTATGAGCGTTTGTCAGACTCTCCCTTTTCAGTGGAATGGAAAAAGCTGCAGTCAACAACGAAAAGATGCAAACGTTGCTGCTGTAATTAGGAGGAACACTGAATAATCCAACACTTACCGAAAAGAAGATCCAATAAACTTCCACCTCTTAAGACCGGCAGAGTTCTATAAAGCGACCTCATACTTATCCATCCAGCCAACTTAAAATAGATGGTGCCGTACTTTTACACATTTATTTACTGCTTATTCTTTTGTAGCAGAGTACAATGTGAACGACAATTACAAGGATGCTGAGATACGAGCAAAACACCGAACCTCAGTTGGGCTTGAGACTCGCGACTATCTTGCCTGTGGCTAACGCGTTATCCACCATACTTACCGAGGCCTTTGTTCTGTTCTCTTAGCCCTGTTTTTTGCTCTGTCAGTACTATCGGCAGTCACCCGTAGTTCATTCTGTATAGTTCAAGCACTATGAAAGTCTGAATAGTATAATAAAGAGTGTGCAAACATAAATGCGATTGTTATCGTCATAGGTAGTGCTTCTGCCATTCGCATACTATGGCTTGAACGTGGATCACCACTATGATTTTCGCAGACATTGACTATGTCCTCTTAAGTCGGCTCAGCTGCTCGTTGAGTATTTGATAAGCCAATCCTGATATTGCATAACTAAGATGGAAGGTAGAGAGCAATCTATATGCGCCAATCTTTGATACTGTCAAGTTTGTACTTAATCCACTATGGACAAATGTTCTTCTCCATTCGTTTCGTGGGCGCGCGTAGCGCACTGGTAAAAGGCGCTTTGCAGTACACATGGAGTCGATCCCCGTGCCCAAGGCTCACCATGCCTTTCATCCCTCTTGGGCCAGCGGATTGGTACCAAACTTGTCTGGGATGATAGCACCACTGGCTCGATACATCGATAGACCACCGCGATTCATCGTAAATTCCAGATATGCATTCAGTCACTTCCAACGGTGCTTATTGAGGTCGAATGCATGGCTCATCTCTAACAGATTGATCAACACCGACAGTTTTATCCTTTATTGTGATTAGAGAAAAGTTTTAGTAAAAGCTCGTGCCGTTAGTTGTAGAACATCGGAAGCTTTCACTAGAGCATCTTTTCATGATCATTGATAAGTTCATGCACTTCACAATGCTCTGATAGTCGCTTTTAAGCAAGGCAAAAATTTTTTTTAGTTATGTGTTGTTCCTTCAGTTCTTGTAGCTCAGAATTTATTAACTGGATCTAAGGTGTCAACTAGAGTAAGAAAAGTTTCATTGTGCACGAGCTTTTTATTGGTGGCTTTTCAAGGTGTTCGCTTTTATATGTTGGTACACATTTATTCTTTTAAACACCTCCCATCTTCTCATATTGATGAGCACCCGATGATGAATTCTCTTCCAAATTATTCATTTGAAATATGCTAGACAACACTGCTAATCAGCTTGTTGATCAAGGTGGTGGTGGTGGACTATGAGCGAGTTGTCCGTCGCTCTCTGGTTGTTGTCGCTTACACTGCACTGCTTCGCCCAGGATGGAGTGAACTCAATCGAACTGTCTATGCTAAATCACGATCAAGTAATCAATAATTCTCAGGTGACTTTAAAAAGTTCTTTTTATGCAGCGGTTTTTTTATTATTACATTGCTTGACTGGATATCAGATTTTGCGGGGATACCAAACGTATTCATTTCGATGCTTACATCAGTCATTCACGAAAGTCTTCGGATTTGCGTGCGGCCTTGCCTTTCATTTGGGCATTTGGTCTTATTCATGAATGTTATTGAGTGCTGGTTGTATCAGTTTTCTTTGGATTCCTGGAATCGCTCTACTAGGTTGTCCCCAGGTTCTCACAAAAGCGCACTCGCGGACTCAAAGAAATTTTTTCCATGTAAGTCTGATGTGAATTTTCCAACCCAAAAAGGCTGGGAGGCTTAGCTTGCAGGGGTTGGGTCGAAGTGCCGACCATTCGTCTTCAGCACGACACCTGCATCCCCTGTCGTACTGAAGTTACTCATATCGTACTTTAGAAAAGCAATGGAGCCAGTGTACATTAGAATTGGCAAAACTAAAACGAAATTCGTCTTGTTTCCTAGCTATTCGTAACCGCATAAAATCCCGTGTACAGAATGTAATTTTGACGGATTAAAGCGGTCGCTTAATAGGCAGATGGTTCTCTCCTAATTCTGTCCTAATAAGTCTCACATCTGTTGCACTTTCCCTCTATTTGTTCAAAAACAGCACTTTGATAAATAAGTTATGAATGGTGAAGGAAATGGTTCCCCCACTGCAGCCGTCATAAATCAGTTTAGAAACTTTCTATATTGAACTCGTGGGAGCATGTCTACACAGGTGTGTTAGCTATATTTTAGATGTTTGCGCCTGAGTTGCACTTAAAGGCAAAAAGGCAAGATGGCATTTGAAAAAAGACACTGTGTAGATGGATTTAAACAGCCCTGGTAAAGAGCTTTGGAAAAAAAAGAAAGGACGTCGAATTGAGACGTACTTCGTAAAGTTCCCTTTTTTCATTCATGAGTTGCAAATGATGAAGCAATCATTTGCAATAGGTAGAAGACCGATTAGTCCATTGGCTGTTCTTCAGAAATCACCAAGCGAATCAAATGTGCCCCAATTCTATGCGGCGTCAAAGACGATTAGAGTCTGGTCAATGCAATAAGATTGCTAAACTAAAGACTCTTTAGTGTCCCACTGTCTACAAGCCATTTTTTTCTGATGAAAAAAAATTCAGAAAAAGGTTTTCTATGACGAAAATAGGTTCTTTAGTTGATCTTGAAGGTAACCTTAGGTGGTGTTCGTTGCGTTCTGTGCGGATTGGTGTCCGTTTTCTCGTCGGTTGAAGCCGATATTCGAAGAATCGGCGCGGATCTTCAAGCAGGAAAACCCAGATGCTAGTGTCGTTTGGGCTATTGTGGATAGCGTTCGACAAGCAGACGTCGGTGATAAATATTACGTGAACAAATATCCAACTATGAAAGTGTTTGTGAACGGAGAACTCATTCAAAAGGAATACAGGTAATAAAATTAGACGTCGTGAGAACGAGAACAACAATTCCTTTAAGATATATGGGACGGTAATAAAAATTTCAACGCTCTTCGCATAGAGCTTCAAGTCCACAGGTACTCTAAGCTGGACTTCACCTATACTTCATCTGTTTAAACTTTTGCGTCTGGCCATATAGTTGTTTTCAACTTCCGCCTGATATGTTGCCGATAAAGCCAGAACACAAATCTGTTTTTTTTTCTCGGGAACACTCTAAAGTTTTCGTTAGCAACTTCAGAGAGCTGTTTCAGGTCCACGAGGTCAGTTGAGGCGTTAACCAATTTTGTCAAGTACCAGTTGTCTACTGCCATCAACGAATTCAGTAATGAGGAACAGCTCAGCACGACAATCGATCGCTCAAAGAGAAATATAGTGGCATGGGTGAAACGTGGTGATGAAGTGTACGCAAACGTTAAGGTTGGTAAGGCCCTGTAGGTATTCCAACACGTTTGGTGACATGCATATGCAAAATATGTCTATCGATTGCGTTTCTGTCCATGCCCGATTAAAACTCTCTGTTGTCAAAAGATTTCGTGGGTTGCTGCTATATAGGGTAAGTAGCTTTTAAACGGAAGTCTTTGTAATAGAATTTCCTAAGAGTTGTGAGGATATCAGATCACGCGTGATCAGAACATTTGTGTTTATTTCCTAGAAACTGCGCTCTGCTACGTGTTCCTCATCTAATAGTACTGGTTTAAATTGTTGGTGGAGAGTTTGTTTTTTCAATAACTACTGGTCGTGTTCCGACAACTAAAGCACATGAGAACTTTTCCATTTGAAGCAGTTGTAAAGTTGACTTTAACCCCTATCGCTTCAAGACCATAACGTTCCTAAGGCATTTAAAACGCAAATCCAGCAACGTCCAAATTCCAGCGTGTATTTAAGGATAGAGCTGTTTTCTGATGGAACGAGATCTTTCTTCCCCAATTGCATCTATGCTTGAGACAAAAAATCATAACAAAAAACTACCCTCGAGTACAAAAAAACTAGAGAAGTAAAAGTTTATACATTCCTATTGTTCTCGATATTCTTGTTGAGCAAACACGAGATGTTACTTTATTCTTTATTCCGTTAAAGCTGACGTTTCGGCGGATTTCACCTTCTTCACAGCCTGGAAGGGTATACTGATAGGCAATTTACTAATTCAAACGCTCCGATAACACATACAGAAGGATGAAAATCTAAATGGCAACCACACGATCAACAGCTTCTCGAAAAAACCCATCATTTATTACGTGCCCTCCAATGTGGAAGAACAGTTGATCAGAGTCGCATATGATCGATAAATGCACCACCCCACACCAAAAGTCGATGTGAAGATACGGGGCCAGATCACGTGTGATCTCGGGGCATTCCTCCCTGTTGTTCATTCCAGGGTTCCTGGTGTTTATCCAAAAAGCCTCTAGAAGTTTGCGCGTTGGTGTTTTGGCATCCCTGTGCGAGGATAGCGACTTTAATATCAAAATCGTCTCCGCTATGTTTTTTGTATCCTATGCGTCTCTAGTGGCGTGCCTTGTTTGGATTTTCGTTTGTCATCTAGGTGTTCTTTTATGCGGATACTTAAAGGTCTTCCCGTTTCGCCAATATATTCGTCTCCGCAAGTACTACAAGAGATCAGGGATATCGCACCTGAACTCATGCAGTCACCGTCCTTACCATAAAAGCAAATTACGCAACTTTGTGTTCTGCATAGACGGTCATATAGTCGGTTACGAACTAATTGACGACGAAGGGAATCTCCACTTCTTGAGCATCGTTTTATAGCTACACTTACTTCATCGCTAATGAAGGGCAACATAAACGGGGTTTTGTCTTGGCCACGTTTTTCCTTTTGGGCAGTTGCTCTCCTTCTAGACTTATCTCGTGGGGTTACTATTTCGTTGTCATTGAAGATGGCTATTTGCCGAGCCAAGTCGCGCGATTCTTCCTTTAGTTCCCTGGTTGTGCACAGAGAGGTGGCTGTTCGAAACATGTTTCTTACAAGCGCTCTCTTTGTTTGTGAAGGGTGGGGGGAGAGGAAATGAACGATGATGTTCTTGTTACTTGGTTTTCGGTACCATTTTGTCATCTAACCGTTATCCGATAAGTTGATCTAAAGGTTAAGAAATGGAAACAAATCTTCATTTGGTTTCTCACGGGTAAAGTTGATGTACTCAGACTGCTCATTCAACAATTCAAAGCATTTGTCCATCTCCTCCTGAGTAGAGAAGATGACAAAACAGTCATCTATATATCTACAGTAGAGTACCGTCCGGAGATCAATAACGGGGGCTTCTACTTTAGACATAAATGCAATGGCAAGTCTTGGCGCCAGTCGCTGTCCCATTGCCAGCCCCCTTATTTGCGCGAAATATTTCCTAGACCATCTGAAAATCGAGCAGTTTAAGCACTCTTTTAAGAGAGCCATGAGCTGCAGAATAGACAAGCCATGCATATGTATTCCTCCTTCATGTTCAACAAGAAGTTCGTGGATGGCTTGCATTGCGGAGTCATTCGATACGTTGGTGTACAGCGCTGAAACGTCGAAGGACTCCATTACGCACGCGTTATTAGGAGACGCGTTACGTAGACGTTCTAAGAACATCTGGGTTTTCGTAAGATGAGCTGGAATATGTTTGAGCAACTGGAAAAGTATTAGGCTTAAAAACCAGATTATTCTATCCGTTGGTTTGTCTACACAACTGATGATGGGTCTAACCTTGAAGGATGTTGGGTTGGTTGACGCAAGATCATCAGCTGATGCCAACTTGTGTGTTTTAATAAGTAGGTATAAGACGGGACATGTTGGTCTATTGATTTTTAAAGTGCGAAATAACCGATGGTTTTATGCCTGCAGCCCTTGCCACATTGAACCACTGATTATTTAGTTTTCGGTATTGACTTTTATATTAGGATGGGCGATAGAGGGTAACGTCATTATGATGTTGCTCCGTTATCTTAACATCTAACTGGCGAGGAAAAAGTACGAACTCTTCCCCTTATCGCTAAATGATAGCCTAACGATTTTTTAAATTTATTAATTCTCTAATTTATCGCATACCACATGTTTGTGAGGCTGTGGGGTTAGAGATGAATTTTCTACCGCGATAGTGATTAAGGGTTTTGAGAACGTGGTCCGAAAATATGCGGAATTTTGCATCGATTTCAACATTAGGGTCATGCTGCCTAAAGAACGCTCTAGAGAAAGGAGACGGTGCTAATCTCGCCACCTCTTGATTTTCATTCTTGCTCGATATTTTCTTTTGGTCTGATAGCGGAGTCGATCTTGAAGGTCATTCAAACTGCATGCGATCCTACGCACAGTTACTTTAGAAATGGGTTGTGATGGTGAATGAAAAGTTTGGGCCCAATTCCAATAATGATCGCGCGCCTTAGGTATGGTCACGCCATCAATCACGGTGACCCTAGATTTTTTTGGTGCGTTATCAACCCTATTTTGACTCCTATCATAAGTGTAAATAATTTCTTCTTGGTTTCTTGAGCCGAGATACACGAATTTCTCACAAGATCCTCGAACTTTCGTTGTAAGGCTATTTTTGCATTAGACCTAATATTATTGCATATCAATATTGAGCCGCCAGCTATTCTCGTCCAAAGGCGATCCTCCAAATACAAAGCACAAAAAGGTTCCTTCGTCGCACACTTCTTCACTCTGGCGAACATCTCGTTCTGCTTGCTTCGTAGTGCAGCTCGAAGTAGTTTCATCTCTATGCCTCGTACTTGTTGTCTCTCCTCTGGTTGACCGCATATCTCGTGAAGTCGCCTTCGTTTGGTGAAGTTCGGAGCGACTTGATGTTGTAGGCAGCGGCGGAGAAAGTGTATAGACTGTCGAGCTAGGACGATCTGTTGTCTTAGTGACAGTGCTTCTTTTTACAAGTCGGAAGTACCTTGCTAGTACATCTTGTATTAATTCTCAGGACCGACTTTCTATTAACCTTGGCATTGATCAAATAGTTCTCGATATTCTTGTTGAGCAAACATGAGGTGTTACTTTATTCTTTATTCCGTTAAAGCTGACGTTTCGGCGGATTACCCCTTCTTCAGAGCCTGGAAGGGTATACTGGTAGGCAATTTACTAAGTCAAACGCTCCGATAACACATACAGATAGATGAAAATCTAAATGGCAACCACACGATCAACATCTTCTTGAAAAAACCCCTTTTTTTTCTCGAAAAATTCCTCAGTGGAAGGCACGTAATAAATGATGGGTTTTTTTTCGAGAAGCTGTTGATCGTGTGGTTGCGATTTAGATTTTCATCTTTCTGCATGTGTTATCGGAGCGTTTGACTTAGTAAATTGCCTATCAGTATACCCTTCCAGGCTCTGAAGAAGGCGAAATCCGCCGAAACGTCAGCTTTAACGGAATAAAGAATGAAGTAACACCTGGTGTTTACTTAACAAGAATATCGAGAAGTATTTGATCAATGCCGAGGTTAATAGAAAGTCGGTCCTGGGAATTCCTATTGTTTCCGTTTCGTTTAATAAAATGTACTGTAGGCTGCGAGATATTAGTTCAAAGTTGAGCGGTTAAACTAAGTTCGCTCATTTTCGAATGAGTCATATATACCTCATCGCGAATGCATTGACGTACGGATATTGGTTGCTACCGTTATCACATCGATACCACCTCTTATATTCCAGATATTTTGCCAGATTTTTTGCATTCGCTTTTATACTTGGATCGAACATAATATTTGTTTCGAGGCCATTGTTATATAGTAGGTAACTTTAAGAATTTTTAGAAGCTTCAAATTTTAGGAACCTTTTTGGCGCCTTTTTTTTAGCCTAACTTCTAGCTCCAAGTGGGTAACAAAAAGTGGAAACACATTGTGTCAGAGAATAGGGTGGCATTGCACTTAGGAAGACGGTTAGGAGCAAGTATTTTCAGAAAATCGCCTCCTTACTACGAGAAGATTGCACTTTTTGGGTGTTGGCGGAAGCTCCGTCGGCAACATTAAATGAAGAGCGTTTATCCTTTATCGATCCAGATACCCAGCAAGAACAACACGTTAGTTAGACACGAGTATAAAACGCTCTTTTGCTGAAATCTTTTGTGAAGATGCTTTTTTGAAGTTCTCTGGAGATTTCCGTGACTATGAATTTCTCAAGCAGTGGGTGACGGACAAATGTATTCCACTTGTCAGGTGAGTGGTCGAAGCAATGCAGTAATTACAGGATTCAAACTTTGAACATGTTTACGTAACTGTCGTTAGTAGATATATTGCTGATTGAAGTTGCAATAATTGACTTAACATGAAAGAGCCTTTTTCATGATAATTGCGCGCTATAAAGTATCTACATCATATAATATTATCATATAATCAATGAGAATGAACTTCAGAGAAGTGACATTCGAGAATGTGGAAGAGCTAACCGAGGAAGGGCTACCGTTCTTGTTGTACTTCCGCGATCCAAAAAAGAAAGATGAGGATAAGATATTTACGGAACAGGTTCAAATTTGTTGCATTTTCCAATCTTCAAATGGAACCCGGGAAGCACAATGATAGAGGTGTCGATTAGCAAGTGTAACTACCATTTTGGAGCCCACACGGGGCCCTCCCATTCCTTCGGGGTCATAAACTTTGCCGAAAAGACCTGTCTGGAAAGGGGTCTTTTACATTCACAAAAGTTAGCGAGTGCGTGTGTTGAATAACTGCTGATGTCTATTCCAGGATCCCGGGCAGAATCGAGTCGACTTACATTCATTCACTTTTGTGAAGAATAAAATTCCTTAGGTGGCAGGGCCATATATGCAAGTGCTAGGGCATTTGTGGATAGTTGACGCTAGGAAATTAATTAGAAGGAAATACTGAAATTTTCATATTATATGACTTTTGCCCATGTAATAACAAGATTGGAAAAGTGTCTATAAGTGCTTTCCCTGCGAATTAACTGTAAATGTTTTGTGAAACAACCACAGCGATGCTGAGATAATTGCAAAACTCCAGACCGCAGGTGTATGCGGTGGGGAGCGAACGCACTATTATCCTTTCCGGGGAGTAACGCGTTCACCACCACACCATGCGGGTTCTTCTTTTCGTCTGTCTGAAAATGTTTTGTCCCAAATTATTCTTGTTGGAACTTGTGCGTGGCTCTCTTTTACAGTCTTCATCCGAATTTGCAACTCCAAGTTCGAAATTCTCGTTGGGATAAAGAATAACTTTTTTAAAAATTAGTTTATGCTTAAATATTCTCTTTGCGCTTAAAAAACGTATGAGCCTATAAAGTAAAGTATGTAAGAAAATCGAATTCCTTTCTAGTTCTACGTATCCTGCTGGGATAACCTAAAACTGTCGGCAGTAGCTCAACTTCCGCGAATATGCTCATTCTTGATACAGTCGTGAACCTTCGGGTGATCGCTTAGTTATTTGTTGTCATCCTCAACCCAGACTTCCACTTCACCTCTTAACTCCCCTGTTTAATTTTTTTAAACTAGATAGTATACAGCGCTTTAAAAAATTATCGGGCAGGTTGTTAGAGAGCTGTACGATCAACGGGCGGCTGTGAATCCGCTGCTGGCAGACGGATACAAGTTCGCTCATCCACTCAAACATCTCGGAAAAACCATGAAGGTAGAGTATTCTTTAAGTACAGGTCATAAAATTTAAGAAATTAGGGCTGATCCACTGGAGAGGGTGATAAATGATAAAAAAACAATTGAAAACAAAAGGATTCCGAGACATGAGCAAAACTTGTAACCTCATCTGCTCTTCGAAACCGCGATTACCGTTGCCGGAGGATCACGTGTTAAAACATGGCTGAAGGAAGCGCTAATCAAGGGTCTCCGTTGGTGTGGTAGTTAGCACGTGAATTATCCAGTAAGATAATCGTGGGTTCGTAAAACAAGAGAACTTTCCAGTTTTGCTTATATTTCAGTATCCTTATGGTTGTATTTCATGTTATACACAGCTATGGAAAAAGAGTGGGCAGTAAATAGAAGTTACAGTACTGATGAAAAAGTCAGGTAATCTATGCGGTTACCAACTATTTATTAATGGCCTACTAGAAGCTTCTTTACTTTAGCTACTTACTACTTAGCTACTTTAGCTTTACTAACTCTTTAAAGGATCTCCCCGTTCTCGCCATTGACTCATTTCAACACATGTACGTTTTCCCCGATATGTCGCAGCTAACAGTACCTGGGAAGCTGAGAGAGGTGAGTACCTACGATAGTGTACATTTTCAGGAATATTTCCTTTGTTATTTAACCATCTTCTGGTACAAGTGGCTGCATGTTCTTGCTTTAAATTTAGAACTGTATTTTCCTCATTTAGTTCGTCTTGGATCTACATTCCGGAAAGTTACACAAGGATTTCCACGAAACACTCGACCAAAAGATGATCGATCTTGCGAAGTTCAAGGAGGAAAATGGGATTGTCGATGATGATCTGGAAGATAACCGTGAGATTGATGTCAGTTTTATCAGGCATCTATATGATTTCTGCAGCAGATTTCGTACTTCTGTTCTTCTGGTAGTTTGTTCCATAGATTCAATGTCAACTGTCCAACCAACAAATCGATTGTTATTTTTCAGCAACAAATGCCATCCATCCGACCAGGAGATACAACGCCACCACCATCTGTGTTCAAACAATTAAAACCGAGTGAAAAACGCTACTCATTGCTGCAAAAAACCGAATTGTAACAGGAAACAGGGATTGTTTAAAAAGTAGTGTAAATTACCTGAGGAATGAGAATGAAAAGCTTGCTTCCTAGTCGTCTCAAACAAGGAGCTCATTATTCTGCCAGTAGTTCTATAGGACGAAATTTCCAAAGAGAGCAGCTGTATAATGTGTTCGTCGTAAAACCTTTAGTGAAATCTACAGTCAGGATGTGAAACGATATCTGTGCCAACAGGTGGCTTATTCTGAGTTGTCTTCGTAATTTTCGCCGTATTCATTTTTCATTTGAGTTGTTCTAAACCTTTGTAGTATATTTTCACTTTGTTCTTTTTTTTGTCTTACAAAGGGTACATAAGGTTGTTGAAGCCACTGATCCCAATAACGCTTGAGGGCGTGTTGTCTAACCTGAAGAAACTGACGGTGTGCGCTCCCTATACAAACAGGATGTGGTGTTTCGGGTCGTTTCTACACTGATGTAGTTGTTATCAGAGGCAATTGTCTGTGATTTTATGATATGTGATAGTGCTCAGTTGTAAAGTTTTATTTCGATGCGATTTCTGAGTGGATGTGGTAGAGAAGTGTTGATAACGAAGATGTTCGAAGATCATTTTGTTGACCATAGTTCTATAGACCATAATGCTCTTTATAAATCAAATCATATGAAAGACATTATAAATAAAACCGTTCTCAGAGGTTCTTGTAGTGTCTACACGGAGATGATTATGAACGTGGACTAAGTAACGTGGGTTTAAATCATTCCTTTTTTCCCAATTTGTTTAAATTTTTATGCACAAGTAGGATGGCATGCATAATTTGAATAGCAATCATTCTATACGTTCTAGTAAGTTCATCTTCCATCAATAGCTTTTCATCCTGCGACCAGTGAGGGCTTGGGAGAAGCAGAAGGTGTGAACTGTGAATGGGTGCCGATCGCGATGAATGCGATAAAGGTGTAGCTCCTGAGAGTGCTTTCGAAGTATCACCCAAGCAACCGTAAAGTGCAAAAAGACGAAGAGTTGATCAGTCCCCTGACGGATGTGCGATGTATTCGACTTCATCAAGTGCCGCTAGAGGTGACTGAATGCGTATCTGGCCTATACAGCGAGCCATCATCCTTCAAGGTTAGACCCATTATAAGCTTTGTAGGCGGGCCCACCGATGGGTGTTGCCTTGTTTATAACCCTATTTCTCATCCAGTTGCTGAAGCACATGCCAGATCATCCCACGGATACACAAACGCACCTGGGTCGCCTCTGCAACGGCCGTCCTAACTGCGCGTATCTATGGAGTCGTTCGACGTTACCGTCCTTTATACTAACGTGTTCTCCGCAATGCAAGTCATTGTCCTCGTGAACGTTTGTCTAAATTGGTCGATCCTTAGATGGTCCGGGAAATATTAATGAGGTGCAGGCAGAAGTAGTCGAACTCTTGCCATTACTCTATTGCAGACACATAGATGATTGTTTTGTCATCTACTCTACACAAGAGCATATGGAGAAATGCTTTGAGTTATTGAACAAACAGTCAGAGTGCATCGCATTTACCAGGAAGAAACCACAAGAAAAGTGACTTATATTCCTGAACATTCAAATTAATCCAACCGACTCATAAAGAAAGATGAAGGCCTATGTGATAATCACATAACCAAAAGCTTTTGAAAATTTCACCGTTTTCTTGTATGCCCTCCGCTGACGAAGAGAATAACATCCGATTACAGTGGCATATGGTTGATGACTGTACCACCCCACATGAAAAGCCGATGTGAAGGTAAGAGGCGAGATCACGTGTCATCTCTGGGCATTCCTCCTTGCTATTCATTCCAGCGTTTTTTGGCATTTACACAAAAAGCCTCAAGAAGTTTGCGCGTTGGTGTTTTAGTCGCCTGTGCAAGGATATTGACTTTTACTTCAAAATCGTCCGCGCTATGCTTTTGTATCCAATGCGTGCCTAGTGGGATACTTTGTCTTAGTTTTCGTTTGCCATCTAGGTGTTCTTTTTATACGGATACACAAAGGTCTGCCCGTTTCGCCAATATATTCATCTCCGCAATTATTACAAGAGATCAGGTATATCGCACCTGAACTCATGCAATCACCGTCCCCTGCCGCAAGGGCAAATTAGGCAATTTGTTGTTTCACATAGACGTTCCGGTTACGAACTAACTGACGACGTAGAGTAGTCGCTGATGTTTCAACTATCGCTACGGATTCCTCTAGACCTGCCCTATTTAAGCATCGCTTTATCGCTACACTTATTCCATCGCTAATGAAGGGCAACATAAACGGGACTTTTTTTGGCCAACTGTTTCGCTTGGGCGCGTCGCTCTCCTTCTAAACTTATCTCGTGGGGTTACTATTTCGTAGCCATTGGAGATGGCTATTTGCCGAGTCAAGTCGCCCGATACTTCCATTAGTTCCCTGGTTGTGCACACAGAGGTGGCTGTTCGAAACATGTTCCTTACAAGAGCCCTCTTTGTGTGTGAAAGGTGGGAAGAAAGGGAAATAAAGGAGGATGTTCTTCTTACTTAGCTTTCGGTACCACTTTGTCATGTAACAGCTACTTGATAGGCTTATTTGAGCGTTTAAAAACGGAAGCCAGTCTTTTCTCGGTTTCTCCCGGGTGAACTTAATGTACTCAGACTGCTCGTTCAATAATTCAAAGCATTTGTTTATCTCCTCCTGCGTAGGGAAGATGACAAAACAATCATCTACATATCTGCAGTAGAGTAGTGGCCGGAGATCGAGAGCAGGGGCTTCTATCTTAGACATAAACACAATGGCAAGGCTTGGCGCCAGGTGCTGTCCCATAGCCAACTCCTTATTTGCGCGAAATATTTCCCAGACCATCTGAAAATTGAGCAATTTAGGCACTCTTTTAAGAGAGCTATTAGCTGCTGGATGGACAAGCCATGCATATTTATTCTTCCTTCATGTTTAACAAGAAGTTCGAAGATGGCTTGCATTGCGGAGTCATTCGATACGTTGTTGTAGAGCGCAGTAACGTCGAAGGACTCCATCACGTACGCGTTATTAGGAGACGCGTTACGTAGACGTTCTAGGAACATTTGGGTGTTTGTGAGGTGAGCTGGAATATGGTTAAGCAACTGGGTAAGTATTAGGCTTAGAAACCATGTTATCCTATACGTACCCGTCTTCACAGCTGATGATGGGTCTAACCTTAAACGATGACGGATTGGTTGACGCAACATCATCAGGTGATACCAACTTATGTGTTCTAATAAGTAGATATACGACGGGACATGTTGGTTTATCGATTTTAAAGTGCGAAATAACCGGTGATTTTAAACCTGCAGCCTTTGCCATACTGACCCATTGGTTGTTTAGCTTTCGGTATTGACTTTTATATAGCTTTTCAGAGGATGGGCGATAGAGCGTAGCATCACTAAGGTGTTCCTCTGTTATCTCAATACCCAGCTGGCGAGGAATAACTACGAACTCTCCCCTCTTATCACTAACAGACAATCTTATTGTTTTTTGAGTTTATTAATTCTCTAATTTCTCGCATGCCACATTTTTTGTGCGGCTGTAAGGTTAGAGATAAACTTTCTATAGCGGTAGTGATTAAAGCTCTTGAAAACGCCGTCCGAAAACATGCGGAATTTTATGTCAGCTCCATCGTTAGGGTCCTGCTGTCTAAAAAACGTTTTAGGGAAAGGAGATGGTGGTAGTGACACCGCCTCTCGATTTTTATCTCTATTTGATGTTTTTTGTTTGGCCTGATAGCGGAGTCGATCTTGAAGCTCATAAAGGTTACATGCAATCCTACGCATGGTTGTTTTAGAAATGGGCTGTGATGGTGCAAAGCTTGAGCCCAATTCAAATAGCGAACGCGCACTCTCAGGTATTGTTATGCCCCCAATCAGGGTGACCCTAGATTTTCTTGGTGCATTATCAACCCTATTTTGACTATTATCAGAAGCGTGAAGAATTTGTTTGCGGTAGAATTTTCTTGAAGCTGAGACATGTGAATTACTCAAGAAATTTTCGAATTTTCGTTGTAAGGTTATTTTGGCAGCAAAATTACATGAGTTCAGGTGCGATATACCTGATCTCTTGTAATAATTGCGAAGATGAATATATTGGCGATACGGGCAGGCCTTTTGTGTATCCGTATAAAAGAACAGCTAGATGGCAAAGGAAAATCAAAACAAAGGCACCCACTAGGCACACATAGGATACAAAAGCACAGCGGGGACGATTTTTGAAGTAAAAGTCAATATCCTTGCGCAGGAGACTAAAACACCAGCGCGAAAACTTCTTGAGGCTTTTTGGATAAATGCCAAAAAACCCATACAATGAATAGCAGGGATGAAGGCCCAGAGGTCATACGCGACCTGACCCCGTATGTTCGCATCAATTTCTGATGTGGGATGGTGCAGTCATCAACCATATGCGACTATAATCAGCTGGTCTAGCCTTCCTCATTGGAAGTCACGTAAAAAAGCGGTGAGTTTTTTCGAGAAGCTGTTGGTCATGTAATTGCCATAAAGTTTTTTGAGTATTATTGAAAGCGTTTGGCCTAGTAAATTATATGTCAGTGTACCCTTCCAGGCTCTGAAGAAGGCGATACTGCCGAAACGTCAGCTACTGTTGTATTGTATTGTGTTTTTTCTATGGAAGTAAATGTGTGCTGTTTAACAAACTCGCGATTGCTGAACAAGAAAACGACGCATTCATAAGGCGAGAAAACGTATATCATATATGGAAGCCTTATATCCCATATGAGTGACTGAACATGACGAAAGGTCCAGAATCTTGGCGATTTGCGACTTTTGCAGATGATCATTGAGATTTCATTCAAACGTGGTGAAAACGTATTGAAGGGTGAACAGCAAAAAAAGTTGTGACATCTATAACAAGTAGTTAAGAAACACAGAGTTATTACTTTGCGTGAGAGATTTTACTAAGATGTTCTTATCTCCTTCAAACCTCATACGAATAACTGGGCATCATTTGACGCTGTTGGTACAGTAGACTTCGCTGGGGCGACCGTGTCGTCATCAACGAGTGCACGTGTGGCGCTTATATAGATGGGAGTGTATACATTTATATATTTACAAACCTGTATCCATTATCGAATGGTTCTGTCGAATCAATGTCCCATCGAATACTCAAGATCAATGCGTCGAGTTCAAAAATACTACTGCTCAATGCTGCTAGCGCTTCCAAGCCACTTTTCGTATTCCCGTGCTTCAGCTCATTGTCGCAAAAAAATTGCTCATTTCAATAGAACATCATCATCATCATCATCATCGTCGTCATTATCATCATCATGTTCCTATCTGGTCGTGGAGGTTTTCCTATCAACTTATCTCCCAAGTTCACAGTAGATAATAAGTAATTGGTGGAGCTCTAACCAAGGGAGTTGTTTCAATCCCATATTACACTCATCTTCGATTGTCCTTTCTCTTACCAGAACAGTGATTGTGCCCGGAAAGAAAAAACAGCACTTTCCATGAAATATATTTATTTTGTGTACTTGTAACTATTAATAGGTCATCAATGTGTTCTTCCCTTAAAACAGTGTAGTGCTTAGAAGATTTAGAATTTAGCCCTCTATTGGCTTATCCACAGATTATCGATTGTCATATTATCAGATATGATCGTGCGTCCTTTAAAAGATTTCCGTTTAATCGGGATAATCTTTTGTAAAAAAGAGAATAATTAAAGAGGTCATATTAACAACATAGTTGACGTCTACTCAGCTTTTGCTTTTGCGATTTTCCAACAAATCACACATTCAATATTTACGGTGTCGATCTCCCGTTTCAGGGCACCACCTCATTTTCCGATAACTTCAATAACGGTTTTTTTCCGACGTTTAAAAAGTGCATCTGCTGAACAATAATGTTCCATTTGATATATTTTCTCACTCCGTGTGGTCTCTTTACACTTTTTGTTTGGCAAAGCTTCGTAAGGAATTCCTCGATTTGTCTCTATCACTAAACCAAGCCAAAATATGTCATTCTTTTCGAATTACGTCCAGCTTCATGAAATTGTCTTTTATGAAGTATCTCTAACCCGCTAGTCGCGGCGTTAGTTGGCTTGTAACCGTGCCAGGGATTGGCTGAAACGTTGCCCAAAGGGACCATTTTCTTAAACGCGTTTAGATTTAGCAGATGTATTTCATGTTCCCTGCATCGTTTGATTTACTTGCACTTTCCAAGCATACTTCGTTTTGTCTAACCGTTGATGTGTAAGTTTATCTGTGTGTACACTTAACTTGTCGTGTATGGCAATTCTTTTAGAAGCTTTCATTGATTGTGAATATATCGTGGGATTAGATAACATAAGATTATTCTTCAGTAGCTCCGATAAATAAGGTCCATGCTAGAAACTAGTTATGAAAAAGAACCGTTTCTTAAAATGTGTTCTTAATGAAATGAGATAGTGTCCTCAACCCATGAGCTTAGTCTATGAGAAATATTACTTTAAAGAAACAACGACCCAAATCAGACATTGACAGTCGAGAAAATATGTGGTGCTCCAGTTCTCTACCAATATCGCATTACCCTCAATATTACGACAAACATCGGATCAAGACGTTTTATATGGAACTATCAAAGTTTTATGGGGCGCGTGTGGCGGTGTAGTTGAAAGCGCCACTGCGACACACACGTGGAATCGATCCACGCGCCCATGGCTTACCAAGCCTTTCATTCCTTCGGGGTCGGAAAATTGGTACCAGACTTGTCTGGGAGGATAGCAGCACTGGCTCGATACATCAGAAGCCACCGCAAGTCATTGTAAACGCCAGATATGCACTCATTCACCTCCAACGATACTTAGTGAAGTCGAATACATGGCGCATCCCTCAAGGATTGATCAACGCCGAGAGCTTTATCCTTTATCCCTTTGTCAAAGTTTTGTAGAGAGAATCGTGCTTCATACAAGGCTACTGTCGGCTACCTCAGGATCAACTTGGGTTTCATATAGGCTTCTTCAGGACCCTCGTGTTGACATCCCTTATTGAAATGAGTCGAAAAAATGTGACACTGCTGTTTCGCTCTCTCTCTTTCCCTCTCTGTTCGTCGTTACGACCAAACCATCGTAATAATCCAGAGTTCCCAAGCACTATGGACGTTATGATTCGCTTGGTGTGGAATGGTACAATGAGCCACTCCATCATCAATCGATGGTTTTGCTAAACGATGAACACAAGCTTTTTCCGGCAAAGAAGAGTAAAGGCAGAGAAATTGAGGTAGAATAATATAAACCCCTAGATGAATTAACTTTGACTCGACGCATTTTTCGGTAGCATATTTGACAACGTTGCTTTGGGAAACTATAAGCTAATTCCACGCAACCATAACAGTTCCAGCAAGGCGAGTAAGTTACTCACGCATATACATTTTTGAAACTTCTGGAACTGCAATCGGTGGAGCTGGAAGTGCAGTGGAGAACTGTTTACGTCAGAGCTTGGAAAGCTCTGAGCAGAAGAGATGAAGGAAAATTCTGAAGCAACTAAAACAGCAGTAAAGCTAAACGAAACTGCATACGTATGGAAGTGCATCTGCAGTGCTTGTCTGGTATAGGGAAAAATACATGATCGAGATGAGCACTTTCTGGACTACAGTTAGGACACTCACTGCACGCAGTTGGACAGTAAAAGCAGGTTATTCACGACTTCTAACCTGATCTCTTCGAGAAATTAGCTCATTTTATGCTTTATACACTAGTATACTTGTGAACAAAACGTTTCTAAGTTCCGAACTCCTGCATTTCATCTTATTGGTGAACCACAATAAAACACGTGGTCCGAGAAGAATTAGACACGACCGTTTGAAGAATTTACGATCGGTCTTCATCTATGCACCGACTCGGAGTTCTATACGGTACCTTTCATGTGAAATTCGTAGTTGGCAGAAAATCATCACTATCTAGTCGTAAACACAAAAAGGGAGGTCTCCAACCACTACGGGATATCGACCATTTTTGTTCATTTTGTTGTTCATCATTTAAAAACTCTCTAGCTATTCCCTTTTATACTTAACAGAACTGACAGCACATTAGGCAAACACATGACCGTGGAAGAAAGTACTGTTCTGGAAAGAAGAATTGCCTATGATTAGGAAACCTTAGAAGTTACAGGAAACTACAAGTTATTTAATGTTCAACTTTGTTTTCCGTACAAGAATCTAAGTAGAAGAATCTAAAAAAAAATTAAAAGAACAAGAAGCGTTCAATTCTGTTTATATAGAAGTAGTCAGAAAAATTTCGGCTTCTACATCGTCCTTGAGGAGTAGGTCCTTTTTCACCCTTACTTTTCCTTCTCTATTTAGGCGTAAATGGTGTGTGTGAACAACAAGTAGGAAGATAGGGGCAAAGAAATTTTTTGCCTAAAAGATACTTATGTCAGATTCACATAGTGGTGAAAACGTGAAAAAAGCCCTTGGAAGTTTAAGTTAGGACTCCAAGAAGATCAAACTCCCAAGCTAACAATAGGCCTGCCTCACCCAGTACCCGCAAATTAGGTGTTCCCGTCCCTGACGTTGGGCGGTGAGCCGATCTGTAGAGATCGTGAAATCTCGGGTTACGCAAGATGTCAAGGGGAAACAGATCTGACGAATACGCACACATCATGCCACGTATATTGCTTTTTACTCTGCATTTACAATACCGGAACATTTTCTTCTGACGCTGACCTTCAAGACTTTGTTGGTGCTGCTGATCGCCTCAAATTTCATGTGATAGTGCTACAAGAAATAAAAAGCAAGGAGACTGACATATGCCAACTAAATTGACGGACTCTTGCTATCCACTGGTGGAAAGTTTCCTTCACGAAACGTCGGTGGCTTTAGGCTTTGCCGTCCACCCGTTCATTGTCCATCTCGTCAATTCGCACGGGAATGCTTTTTTTCTCGCTTGGCTGCCGTCCGTTTTCAACCGACCACGTAATAAGAATACCATTAATTCCCTACTCACCGGCTGATGCAGCTGATGAGTACGAATTAGGTAAGCTCTACCACCAGTTAGAGGAACTTATCCGTGATGACAAATCTTATTATAAATTTGCTACTGGTGGTTTTCAACACCAGATTAAAAAAAGGCCAACGAGAGCGAACACAAGGTCGGAAGATTTGGACTAGGAGAAAGATATGAGGGTGGAAGCCGTCTAGTAGGATTTCTGTTTGCAACTTGCATCTTCCACAGAGACTTGTTTTCCAGAGGAAAGAAAGCAGCCACCGCTGGTCATGGAAGTCTCTAACGGCACGACTCAAGCAGGGGAGCGACCACATTTTTTACAAAGCATCGAACAGCGCCTGCTTCGAGCGATGATTCGATTTGGCCGTAAGCTGGAAAAGAATTCATGGGATCGACCAAGTAAAAAAATCCAGGTGCATATGATGAAAACATTATAGACGAAATCCTATCCAAACATGACTGACAGATCAAAGAGGACCCGACCGAAAACTACCTTGCCCAAGGACTTGAAAGTTGTGAAGAATTCGCCTCACTTCCTCAAGCAAGAAGATCAGGTCACATCTCCATTACCACTAAGGAGTTGCTCTAAGAGAGAAGGTAACAGCTGAAACTCGATTCTTCTGTAAAGCGTTTAACAAGGCTAGTAATAAATACCAGTTGCTGAATGCAGGGTGGTTTTCATCGGTAGAGGTAGAAGAGTCTTTAAGAAGTAAAACAAAAAAGAACCAGTGTGAAAAAAATCCTTCTGGACTTGTGTGAGTACAATGCTTGCTGTCAGTCCTGGTGAACAAAAAATGGTGTCATCGAAACTTCGCAAAAGGGGTTCGACGGATCAACACAATATCGCCGAAGTTGTTTAGTGCGGCAGTGCGGTAGATAATGATTTCACTCTATTGGGATGAGGAAGGCAGACGTATTGGTGGAAATTTCCTACTAAACCTTCGTTTCGTGGACGATATCGCCATCTGATCAGAAAGTATCAGCGAAGCAGAAATGATGATCAATGAGCTCAACGAAGTGGGAAAAAAAGATTGGACTACATATAAATCGGAAGAGTGCCCAGTAGCGTTCAGATCAAACTGGACGACTCTCTGATAACAGAAACCTCCTCGTGTGTGGATAGGTGACATTGAGTGAGCATAGTGAAGGAGAAATTAGGCAGAAGCAGGATAGCGACATAGGCCGCATTCGGAACATTCAAGGAAGCCACCGAACAACTGACAGTCCCGAAACTCTGCGCCCACCATTTCAATTCAACAGTCATCCTCCCAGCGCTTAGTTGTGCATCAGAGGCGTGGGTTGATATTTCAACCACGCCAACAATACTGTGCATTACTCGCAGATCACTTGTACGATGTTTTCTGGAGTACGACCGACACATAGATAATAATCTAATATCTAGCCGTGACGCGAAGCTCTGATTTTTGTAGCTGTCTCATCTTTGAGACGTCGGCGAAACCAAATCGATATCGAGACCTAGATAGCCATATAAGGGAAAGAAGGGACAGATGGGCGAAAAGGAACTGTAGAGTGGATCCGATGAGTATGGAGGCGTCCGTTATGACGACCATGTGCACGATAGAAGGAAGTGTTTGTAACTAAAGTCAAGCAGCTGTACCTGCAACTGCACCTGTTCCACAGATCATAACATGAGAATCGCACAAGCCACCATGTTTGAATAAAACCACCGCTATGGATGACGATTGCGATGCAAAGAAACGAATGGAAGATCTACTAGTGTCCGCACGACTCGTGAGGACGGGCCGTTCAGGCATCCAGGTAGATGAGTAGTCAGAACTTGTTAGGTATTCAATGCATTCCGGATCAAAAACACAATTAGAAATTCGTTATTTTACAGCGCTGTCACCTTCCACGAAGACGATTGTGAACATTGTGCCACCACTCTTCAATGACGCTGTAGGCAGCGGAAAGTGGACTGAAAATATGCCGGAGAAGATTCACGGTTGGCAGCTGTCTTCTATTTAAGTCTTCTATTTAATCACGGCATCGACCTTACAACAACGCGTACTAGTGAGACAGAACAGATGCCAGTGACGAAAAAAGCTCTGCACATAGCTTAAACGATAGAAGACAATGTTGACGTGTCAAAGTCCATCGACACTTGAGTATTGGTCACTTGCACAAGTATACTGAACAAGGATGGGATGAGAGATGTGATGCGTCCAGACGGCGACTGACGCATATCCTCATCGAGGGGATTTCATACAACTTTTTATAATTATACAAACTTATTCAAAAGATTTTTACAGGAAATAGAGTTGTATTCTTGGAGCAGACACTGGGTACTTCTTCAACAAGAAGCAACAAATGGAAGGTTTAGTAGTGCCCTTTCAAAATACTTGCTAGCTGCAGTAAATAGATACATGTGATTTTCAACTTGGTCACAGTTTTACAATGATTTATCCTTTGAGGGAGCACTTAGTTGTTCAAGTTGGATTGAATTCATAAGAAATCGGCCACGGAAATGGTTTGCTAACACTCCATGTATTTTTCACTCTTTATCACAAAAAATTGTTATCATTCGTTTCTAAGCCACTGAAAGTTGCTGAAATATATTTTTCGCACATCCAAGAAAACTTATGGACGCTGAATTTTCAGCGCTGCTCTCGTGCTACTGGCAATACTGTAAGCAATATTTTTCAGGTGATAAACCTATCCGTTTCGTTTTTATCGTCTTGCCGAATTATGTACATATTTCTGCAAAATCAGCGCAAAAATAAACCCTCGCCTTTATCGGAGCCAATTTCACGAGTGCTAGTTTTTAAAGGAACTAGCAAAAGCTTCGAAATGTTACTGCAATAGTGTTCAATTTCAATAAGCAGCAATAGATCTTGGTGAATGAAATATTTGAGGGATCTGAAGAGTTGACGAACTCATAGAACATAGTGTTCCTTTTCAATGCAGAGGTATAACATTTTTTCTTTTGAAACTTTTAAATTAAAGTTAAGACGAAATCATGGGGTGACGAAAACTTTAAGAGGAATTTTTCGAAAGCAGCAAGCAGCGAAACGGACTACATATTCGGCGAGACCATCCTGTCCTGTTCTACAAAAATTTGGGCAGTTAAATAGCTCCTGTTTGCGAAATATGAGTGCCCAAAAAACAATAGGTAGAACGATTACATGTTTTCGGTTTAAAGATAGAATGTTTTTGTATTCTGCTGCAAAAGAAATAACCCGCACGTTTTCAATTTCATTGCAATAAGGATCGTTCACCATGCGTATTTGATTAATTTGAAGGATTGAAGCATGAAAAGGATAAAGCTCTCGGCGTTGATCAATCTCTGAGGGATGCGCCATGCATTCGACTTCATTAAGCATCGTTTGGAAGTGATGGAACTCTGACCTTTACAATGACTCGCAGTGACCTGTCATGTATCGAACCTGTGCTGCTATCCTCCCAGGCAAATCTGGTACTAATTTGCCGACCTCAGAGGAATGGAAGGCTTGCGGGCCATGGGCACCGGGATCGATTCCACGTGTTTTTGCAGGGCGCCTCCGACTACTGCGCCACATGCGCCCTAGTTTAAAGGATTAAATTATTTTATTTCAAAAGCGACTTTCTTTTAACTACGGTATGACTAATCAATATGCATTTTCTCTTCGATAAACTTACACGAGATTAATAAATATTGTTTATTTTCGGCTAACGTTTCGACGGTATCGCCTCCATTAGAGCCGATATCTGAGTCGATGGTTCACAGTTGTTCGTGCTCTCGAGGTGGTGTCTTCCTATCGAGGTATTTAAAATAAAGAATCTTTATCAACCTCGTGAAAGTTTATAGAAGAGGGAATATATATTGATTAATCGTACCGAAGTAAAAGGAAAGTCGGTTTTGAAGTATCATTATGCATTGTACTAGGTGATAATGATACCTACTTTTACAGGATGGATTGTCCGACAAAAACAAGTGGTTCTCACCGGATAATCACCGCTATAGATAAGGACTATTCTGTATAAAAGGGTATCGCCGAGTGAGTATGCCTCATTCGAGAGAGATGCTCCACTGAGGAAGACCCCACTCGATGTACGACGAAGACGCCTCCTCTAGAACACGAACAACTATGGACCATCGACTCGGATCATCGTCTCTAATGAAGACGAAACCGTTGAAACGTTAGCCGAAAACAAAGAATCTTAATCAACCTCGTGTAAGCTTATAAAAAAAACATAAATTATTTTAGACTAAATATACGCTCTTAAACGGATGCATGTCGCCTCGAACTTATTAATAAATAACGTGCATTGGTCACAAAGGATCTGTGCTAAAAATAATTGTCCCTCTTAAATTCAAGCTATCACATCTCAGCTCATACTGGACTTTAAGAGTTGGGATAAAAATCATCAGAATGTGAAGATTTTTTGTCGTATGCTGGCATATTGAATCCACTGAACAAGCAGGGTCTGTCTACTAGGACACTATGATGACCACCAAATTATCGATGACTTTTCGCGAGTTTGCCGCACTTGAGCTGAAAGCTCAAAAAACTGAGGTTCATTTTTTGCCCTGAATGTTTCCCTTCAAACAAACTAAAACTGAAGGGATATTTTAAACAAATTCTTTGTGCTTTGAAGGCTGTAGAATAAAAGCGCCTTCTACAAACCTGCAGGGTTTGTAATTCTACTTTACGATACTTTATTTACCGCAGAACTCTCGGCAGTTATTAAAAAAGCAGCATCAGCCTCCGTCTGTAAATAATAATAGTATCGGGAAATCACGGAGTTCTTTGTCCAAAGGCGTACATCACGTTTGAACACATATCGTATATCTACGTGCTTCAATGCACTCCTCAGTCGTATCAAAACATATTGAACAGGGACACGTGCAGTGGTGGTTACACGTACGCTGCAATAGAGACGCACTCTTTGGCTCGATCCCCTGCCTGGAGCTACAAAGACCTTCAATCTTCTGGGCTCAGCGAATAGGTAACAGACAGCGGATACTCTTCTGGGCGGATAGCAGCACTGAGTTGATACATCAGTAGTAATCGCTGTCAACATAATGGAAAATGCGCGTTCTTCACCTCTGCGGTACTTGGTGAAGTCGAATGTATGCTGCATCCTGAAATAGCTGGTCAACGTCGAAATCTATTTTTTCATCCTGTGTCGACTTCACTTTCACATTTACTTTTTAATGTTTAGTGCTTTGTCCTTAGAAGAAGTTTAATCGTGTTGTGCTGGCATTGTGCAAAAAATTTAATAAGCCGTTTTCGCTATTCGCTACCCTATCAGTGTGCTTGATTCTTCTATTATTTTATCCCTAATTGACTCTCTCGCGATACTTCAATGAGTCTTGTTATCGTGCGGATGTGGTCCATCGTACTAAATCCTTTTCGAAACCCTGCTTGCTCACATGGCTACCCTTCGTCCAGTGTTCTGTCAAACCTGTTTAGGATGACGCGAGTGAAAAGTTTGTAGACGACAGACAGCAAGCAGATTGGGCGATAGTTACCGATATCACGTAGGTCACCCTTCTTGAACAATAACACGGTCTTGCTAGTCTTCCACTATGTAGGGACCTTGCATTCAGACAGATAACGTGTGAAGAGCCGAGCCAGTGTGTTTAGGAGGATTGACGGAAGCTTCTTCAGGTGTTCTGATCTTATCCTGTCCGGTCCTGGTGCTGTTCGATTTATCACCGACGAAGTGGCATGTCGGATTTCGGAGGGGGAGAACCGGTGCTACGACATACCCAGCCTCCTTTATTTCATATAAGGGCAGCAGGACGTAGTTATTGAAGAGATATGAGTAGTATTCGTGAATGATTTTCTCCATTGCCTTTCTGGACGCTGTAACTGTTCCGTCTGTGCGTGGTAGTGCAATCATCTTGGTCTTGTAATTGGCAAATCTTCGGTGGGCTTTGCGAATGCTTTTCCCCGCATCTACAGCTTCGACCATTACTGCTGCTCTTCTCTCCTCAAGATCTCCTTTTATCGCCTCTCTTCGTTATTTTGTAAATTCAGTCGTTTTTTTCGCGGTTACCTGCAGCCCGTGCGATTCCATGCTGGCGTATCAGCTCGAGTGTTTCTGGAGACATACGTCTCTTGGTGACTTTCGAACTCTCAGATTTCATAACGTCAACGTGAAGATGTTGACTGGAGCGATCGTATTCTTCGTCGATGTTATCGACAATGACATCTTCCCAACAGCCGACTAATGAATTGAATAAGTTCCAGTTTTTTGGTGGTTCTGGGAGTTCGGTTTTTGAATTTAACGGTTCCTTCTCCTTTCCGCAGGGAATAGATTCTTGCACGAAGTAGGTGATGGTCGGATCCCATGTAGAATTTTAGGTCAACAGCGACATCGGTTAGGCAAAAACATTCTATTTACTATGATGAGGTCTACTTCGTTATGGTACTTCCATTGGGAGACTCCCACGTCCCAGCGTTGAGGATAGGGGCTTCTGGAATTGCGAGTTACCAGATGGTCTTGACCGCCATAATAAACTCATATAGCCGCTCACCCTGTTCGTTCCATTCTAATCCATGGGTCCCAATGTGGCGTTCTTCAGACGTTCTCCTCGGTCCAGTCTTGGCGTTGAAATCTCGAATGATGACCTTGAAGAATGTATGGTCTTCTGCAGAACTTCTCCAAGTCCATATAGAACGGTTCGACATCTTCTTCGTCATAGTTTGATGTCGGCGCGTAAACGACGAAGATTGTCAAAGCCAAAATTGATCTCCATCTTTTTAATCGTAAACGTCCAATTGGGGTTGTTACTTGTTCAAATGAATCGATGTTAATGGACAAACTCGTGTTGACGAGAATGCCCACGCCGCCAACTCCTCTACTGTCGCATGTTCCGAGGAACAGTTCTTCTCCGGTGTCATAGACGGCGTTGAAAGGCTGGTGTCTTCTCGTCTCGGCCAGGTCGATGACGTCGTACCTTATCCTTCTCGCTTGCATGAGGAAGTCCTCTATCGAGGACTCGGATGCAGGTGTACGTGTATTGTAGGTACAGATCATCACCATAGTTCCTTGTAATCCAAGCAGCTTCCACTGGCCCTGATATTTTAGCAGCCTCTCCGTACTCGTCCTACCAACGCTATCGAATTGGGGGGATCTTTCGGGGTCAGGGGAATGAGGCCCGTTTCTTTTACTGTGTTTGGCATTTTGATACCCACGTATAGCCTGCTGTGCTCTGAACGTGGGATGGGTGTACTCACGGTTAGCTTGCCACTCTCTCCCAGAGTAGACATGGAGCTTTATTTGCTGGAGGCGACTAGCCTAGCCGCCTCCCATATACTTTCCTGTCACTTGATTGCAGGCTTTTGGTCAAATTGACTCGTAGAGTGCAATTCGCATAAACTTGAACGCACAGAAATTATGTGCCAAATCGGCGCAGCGGAAACACGGAGTCCATCCCCTGGTTTCCACGTGCGTCTCAAGGAAGCAAAGGTCGCCTTTGGTCCGCGATTAACCCCTTATCCGTCATCTGGGGACGCGCCACGTAGCCTCGCAACTAGCCGGCCATCGGGATCCCTCATATGAGGAACATCCGTGGTGTTGGAATTGAAGTGTTGGAGTATATGAACTTAAATTCTGGTACTAGTTTCATCGATTTTCGTAATGTCCTGTTTTTAAAATGGCCTTCCTCCTCCCTCTCCATAGTGAAGGAAATACCATCAGGCTTGAGCGACTTGCTTTCACGATGTACCAAGTGCCACATTCCTCACGGGTGTAGGCTTTGAAAGTTTTCGATAGAATGGTAAATACTGAATCATCTTCTCCGTTTTAAGTACCCAGTGCTCATTGCTGATTCTATGGAAAAACTAATTTTTTTTCTTTTCACCTTTCTTATATTCTGTGGTCGTTGATTTCCGCTGCAAACTCGAATTGATAGCAGCAGAGAATTAAAATGGCTTTACAACTGGTGCCATGTCACTTCGTTTTTTGTCTTTAACTTTTCCTTTACTTCTGAGGTTGTCACTTTTCACTATCATCACTAAAAAGTGCCTATCGGTCATCAGTTGCTCGCTCACTTCCGTCACATTCTTTTCAGCGCAGGTCCATTGATCTCATTGAGGTTGCGAATAGCTCACTACAGAGGCTGCAAAGTGCGGCGAGTTCAAGCGTTGTTAGAACCTTGCTTGATAGTTGTGTGAAGTTTCATCTAGTGTATAATTTCTTAAGTTTATGTCAACGGAAAACGTAGAGGAAACCCGTCTAGTTAATGAACTACCACAAACCAAAAGAGCACAACAGATTTGCAACCTTCTTCTCGTCGGTACAATTGTCGCTCTCTGTATTATTATAGATTTTTACATTATTAAGTACGGATCTCCCTCACATGAGTGATCTTGAGCCGATTAGTGGCGAGGTAACGTTGCGCGTTCACAGGTGGCGGAGAAGCAGTTAATCGCGGAAGAAAAGTGAGCTTATGCTTTCCTGAGACGCAGATGGATGTAGGGGATGGATATCCTACTTCTGTTGCGCCGATTTGGCAATTACCTTCTGTATTTACGAGACGTATTCATGCATGCGTGCCTGGAAAGCGTGCAACCAAGTGACGTGGAAGTATCTAGGAGGCGGTGAGGAGCAGCCTTCAATAAATAGGTTCCCCGTCTGCTTTCGGAGAGAACGGAACGCTACCCACAAGCATATACATTCCCCACGTCCAGAGCTCAGCAAGCCATACGTAGGTATCAAAAGGCTAAAAACAGTAGAATAAACGGCAAAGACTCATTGAAGCATTGCGAGTACAACATACCGCTGTGTCTCACTTCAATCGATTTAAAGAACGTTTTTTGACTCAGCTGAGATAGAAACAGTCATGGAACCTCTAAAACAATCAAAAAGATTCCTTACTCATTATATAAAGATTCTTCGTGAGATGTGCAAAAAATTCGCAACTAAGATATCGCTATTCTACAACGATATTAACATCGACATCATGAGAGGGGTTAGGCAAGGCGATACCATCTCGCCAAAATTATTTACCGCTACCCTCCAGAACGTCATGCGAACACTGGAATGGAAATAATAATATAGGACTGAAAAGCGATGGTTGGCAGTTACATCATCTTCGCTTTGCAGATGACATCGTCCTTATAATACCAAACATTAGCCAAGCGGAACGTGTGCTTGCCGATTTTGATAAAGCCTGTGGAAAGATTGGCCTTCGACTAAATCTCACAAAAACGATGTTCATGAAAAACGGATTGGTTTCATATGCTGCATTCACTCTCAACGGAACGAATATCTCCGAATGCACCAGTTACGTATATCTAGGTTGGGAAGTCAACATGTTGAACGACTTAGCGCCAGAGGTGAGTAGAAGGAAAACGAGCGGCTTGGGGAGGTTTCAAGAGCATCGTGGATATAGTGAAGAAAACAAAGAACACCCGACTCCGTGCCCACTTTTTCGACTCAATGGTACTTCCTGCCCCCAACATATGCGTCAGAAACCTGGTCGCTGGTAAGCAGGATGAAAGATCAACGTTATCGAACGTGCATTCGAATGGACGATGCTAAGAGTATCCCGTTTCATACAAGTAAAGGTTGGGATCCGAAGCTCCGACCTTCATCAGCGATCAAATATCAGAGATGCCGTTCTGTACGCAAAACAGTCGAAGATATGTGGGGCCGGACATGTAATGCGTATGAATGGTAACCGATGGACAAGAGCCGTTGGTGACTGGATTCCTCGGGATGTCAAACGTACTGCAGGCAGACCACCGACCCGATGGTCAGAGTTCGTCACAAAGAGCTTAGAGGGAAAAATATGACGCTCGACGAGTCCCCCTAGAGCGAGTAGAACCCACTGGGATACTCTTGCAGGCGACAAAAGTGGAAGATTTACTGGCGCCCGCTCGAGTCACTCGACAATCAAGGGGCTACAGGTGATACACGTATCCCCTAATTGACGCCTACCTAGTCTTGGGCTATGGAGCAAACATATGGAGGTGAAACAAAGGAAATTGAGACCCTTTTACGAATTCAAACGTTAACGGAGTTCGATGGTAAGGACTCCCGATGTGAATGTCGTTGACCTTACTGTACTGCGTTAGTTTCAAGCTGTTCGTTACGAGCGTGGAACTATGGACTCTTTCATGTCGATGATGAGGCCAATAAAGCCGGAAGGTATTTATGTGGAACAGTTTGAAAGCTCGTGAAATAATTAAGCCTACGAAAATCATTAATTTCGCAGGGCTTCAATCGAGATAAACGCTAAGAATTCGATATGATGGCTGATACAAGAACGAAATGCCAAATAACTCGTCGACATAAAGTTCTTCTGCGTTTTTTTAAATATTAAAAACATTTTAACAATTAAGTTGTAAAGTACGGAGAGAATATTATTGTTATGAATGTCAAAGACATTCTGCAAAGTGGTTCAGCGAAGATGAGCCTGTGAAGGACCATCCGAAATCAAATTCACATACACACGAAAGTTGTTTCTTAGTTAACATCTTTTATTTACTGACTATTACCATTTTTCATGGCAGAGTATTACGTGTGAAACAACCACAGTGATGCTGAAATATTTGCAAAACTTCGGACCGCAGGGGTCTGCGGTGCGGATCGAACGCGCTATTACCTCTTTCCTGGGGCTAACGCGTTCACCACAACACCTTGAGGGTCCTTCGTTTCGCCCTGTCTCTCAGCAAGTTCTATCGATCAGCGCTGTCAGCAATCACCCGTCAACGGGATTAGTCTAGAGACCCTAAATTGGCAACGAACCCTGTTAAGCTGAGGCTGTGGTCGGAATCACAATGTTAACCTTTTTATTTACTTCCCTATTACAGTTTTTCATGGCAGGATGATACGTGCGTTGCAACCGGAAGACGAAAACCAGCCGAGAGACAGGCGAAACGAAAGACCCGCATGCTGTGCTGGTGGACGTGTTAGCCCCCGGAAAGAGTAATAGTGTGTTCGTTCCCCACCGCAAACAGCTGCTGTCCGGAGTTTTTCAATATCTCAGCATCATTGCAGTTCTATCATTGCTTAGTATTCGAAGAAAGGAATCATTTCTAAAATTTCTGGAATTATTGGGAGACTATGGCAGCAGAGAAATATTGCTAAGACATCAAAATGCACCAATAACACTCAACTCCCATAAGGGACTAAAACCCCAAATCCAGAAGCCAAAAAATTAGGGATACAAAACTTTGCCTTATTTGGCATTCTAACCAAACTTATCACCTTCCGATCGTAGCTTTTCCAGGCATTCAGATAGTTTGCTAAATCATTAGTGCACTTCTTTCAGAGGCTTCATTTGCAATGGAAGCCCATAGATTTGGTCATGATTGACTAAACATCCATCTAATTGTCATTCTGCACCTTACTTCGAGTAATATATTCTACCAAGAAACGCGGCGCAGTGGTGGGAAGCTCCATGCAATGCACACATGGGATCGATCCCCCGCGCCCAAGGCTCACCAAGCCCTCAATCTCTCCGGGGTCGGCAAATTGCTACCAAACTTGTCTGGGAAGATAGGAGCACTGGCCCGATACATCGGCAGGTCACCGCGAGTTATTGTAGAGGCCAGATATGCATTCAATCACCTCCAAAGATGCTTAGTGAAGTCGAATGCATGGCGCACCCATTAGGGATTGGTCAACGCCAAAAACTTTATCCTTTTAGCTTTAAGAAACGTCACAGGTTGTTCTAGAGTTGGTTTTTGAAAATCTGCTTTCCAAATACTTTCTCTGTCAAATCATCTAAAATCAGGGCCAGCTGATACTAATTCGCTTCTTTCCATGGAGTTACTTGCATTGCGACCGATGACACCGTTTAAATCGGCAGCATTTTCCATTCAGTAGCCTTTTTTTTTCATGTTCAATCTCTTATGTGCATATGCAAAAATCTAGGAAAGATGTCACTGATTGCGATTATGATATGCATGACATCTAGTTGCCATGGATTGATCCATCGATAACCCTCAACAGCTTCTTCCATTCGTCGTTAACGTTTCACGTTATAGCATGTTTTGTGCTTCCTTCTTGTGAAACACCAAGTTTCTAATTTACTTTTCCTTCCTCACTCTTTTTAGCGAACGGATGTGGAATACGGTCGTGTTTGTGTTGCTTCCATGTCTTTGTGCACATGTTACCACTAAAGTGACAGACCTGACGGCGGAAAATATCGACTCCATACTGTCTGAGCATCAGGTACACAGTTGGAATCTTTATAGAAGCTAACTTTATGGTGCACAGGCCTAGTGTTGAAGTGATCAGATCGACTTTTCTTGTCTTATGATTAAGGGTCACATTGTTTTTTTTTCGAACAATTTTGGAAAACGTTTCGCTGATTGAAGACTGACGCCCCTAGAGAGGGAATTCAGTGATAAAGGTTGTCCGACTTATTTACTTCGCGCATGTTGGGGTTCTCCTCTATTAGGAACAATCTTAGGTTTTACTTTTTTATTTGCAGCCTATTACAACTTTTCACGCCAGGGTATTATGCGAAATGCAACCACAACGATGCTGAGATATTTGAAAAACTGCGGACTGCAGGTGTTTTCGGCAAGGAACAAAGACGCTATTACCCTTTACGAGGGTTAACGCGTTCACCACCACACCATACTGGTCCTTCGTTTGGCCCTTTTTAGCCTCCGGAAAAGGTAATACTGCGTTCGTTTCCCATCGCAGACACCTACGATCTGGAGTTTTGCAGATATCTCAGCATCGTCGTGGTTGTATTTCGCCTAATACTCTACCGTGAAAAAATTATAATAAGCGGCAAATAAAAAGTAAAACATTGTGATTCCAACAACAGCCACAGCTTAACTGTGTTCAATGCCGATTTGGGCTACCCCAGATCAATCCCGTTGACGGGTTGATTGCTGATGGCAAACAGATCGATAGAAAACTAGCTAAGAGACAGGCGAAACGATGGACCCGCATGGTACGTGGTGCTGAACGCGTTAGCCCCAGAAAGGGATAGTAGCGTCGTTCGTTCTCCCACGTAGGCACCTGCGGTCCAGAGTTTTGCAAATATCTCAGCTTCGTTGAAGTTATATTTCGCAATATACCCTGCCATCAAAAAGAGTAGGCAGTAGGCAAAAAAGCTTAAAATTGATGCTAAGATATTTGAAAAACTGCGGACTGCAGGTGTTTTCGGCAAGGAACAAACACGCTATTACGCTTTACGAGGGTTTAGCGCGTTCACCACCACACCATACTGGTCCTTCGTTTGGCCTTTTAGCCTCCGGAAAAGGTAATAGCGCGTTCGTTTCCCATCGCAGACACCTGCGAGATCGATAGAACTAGCTGAGAGACAGGCGAAACGAAGGACCCGCATGGTGTGGTGGTGAACGCGTTACTCCCCGGAAAGGACAATAGCGCGTTCGTTCCCCACCACAGGCACCTGCGGTCCAGAGTTTTGCAAATATCTCAACTTCGTTGAAGTTATATTTCGCAATATACCCTGCCATCAAAAAAAGAGTAGGCAGTAGGCAAAAAGGTTAAAATTGTGATTATAACTATAGCCTCAGCTTAACTGGGTTCAATGCCGATTTGGGCTCCCCAGATCAATCCCGTTGACGGGTGATTGCTGATGGCAAAAGATCGATAGAACTAGCTGAGAGACAGGCGAAACGAAGGGACCCGCATGGTGTGGTGGTGAACGCGTTACTCCCCGGAAAGGACAATAGCGCGTTCGTTTCCCCACCATAGGCACCTGCGGTCAGAGTTTTGCAAATATCTCAGCTTCGTTGAAGATTATATTTCGCAACATACCCTGCCATCAAAAAGAGTAGGCAGTAGGCAAAAAGGTTAAAATTGTGATTATAACTATAGCCTCAGCTTAACTGGGTTCAATGCCGATTTGGGCTCCCCAGATCAATCCCGTTGACGGGTGATTGCTGATGGCAAAAGATCGATAGAACTAGCTGAGAGACAGGCGAAACGAAGGACCCGCATGGTGTGGTGGTGAACGCGTTACTCCCCGGAAAGGACAATAGCGCGTTCGTTCCCCACCACAGGCACCTGCGGTCCAGAGTTTTGCAAATATCTCAGCTTCGTTGAAGTTATATTTCGCAATATACCCTGCCATCAAAAAGAGTAGGCAGTAAGCAAAAAGCTTAAAATTGTGATTATAACTATAGCCTCAGCTTAACTGGGTTCAATGCCGATTTGGGCTCCCCAGATCAATCCCGCTGACGGGTGATTGCTGATGGCAAAAGATCGATAGAACTAGCTGAGAGACAGGCGAAACGAAGGGACCCGCATGGTGTGGTGGTGAACGCGCTACTCCCCGGAAAGGGACAATAGCGCGTTCGTTCCCCACCATAGGCACCTGCGGTCAGAGTTTTGCAAATATCTCAGCTTCGTTGAAGATTATATTTCGCAATATACCCTGCCATCAAAAAAGAGTAGGCAGTAGGCAAAAAGCTTAAAATTGATGCTGAGATATTTGAAAAACTGCGGACTGCAGGTGTTTTCGGCAAGGAACAAAGACGCTATTACCCTTTACGAGGGTTAACGCGTTCACCACCACACCATACTGGTCCTTCGTTTGGCCTTTTTAGCCTCCGGAAAAGGTAATACTGCGTTCGTTTCCCATCGCAGACACCTACGATCTGGAGTTTTGCAGATATCTCAGCATCGTCGTGGTTGTATTTCGCCTAATACTCTACCGTGAAAAAATTATAATAAGCGGCAAATAAAAAGTAAAACATTGTGATTCCAACAACAGCCACAGCTTAACTGTGTTCAATGCCGATGTGGGCTACCCAGATCAATCCCGTTGACGGTTGATTGCTGATGGCACTGATCGATAGAAAAACTAGCTAAGAGACAGGCGAAACGATGGACCCGCATGGTACGTGGTGCTGAACGCGTTAGCCCCAGAAAGGGTAGTAGCGTCTTCGTTCTCCTCCGTAGGCACCTGCGGTCCGGAGTTTTGCAAATCTTAGGTTTTTTTCTATCTCTGCGGTGGAATTTTGGCAACACAGTAATATTGAGGCTTAGTTCACTAACCATTTCCCATTTCTCGACCCTTAATTGTTAGCACATTGTTTCTAGTCTAATCTACTGCCATAAAAGTTAGATTTTAGATACTCTGAGCTCTAGTTAGTTCCAACTGAATATTATCCTCCAGACTTCATTGATCATCGTTGAGATCATTGAACGGACATTTGGGTAACAAAAGCGCTGGAGTGGGCCAACTGATGTATGAAATCAGTGTTCTTATCCCTCTAAGACAACTGTGACATCAGTGATTTTTTTTCCGAACATGTCCAGTAGGAATTTTCATAGCCTGGAGAGATGAGAGACTAGGTGAGCTTAGGGAGGGATCGGACCAGCATCGTGCTCGTGATGATCGGCCTCACTACCACTGTTCTACCAGCCCCTATGTATAATATAGTCACCCTTGATATATTTTATAGTTTCCTATGCCTTACCGGATTGCAACGAAAAAAACCATTCTGGTGGAAGGATTATTATTATACACCACGTACGGATTCCTCGAAAGGGATGCGTACAACAATGCAGTGTCACTCGTGCTAATCCCTGGTAACGCTTCGCCTCCAGGCGAACCATTACTTGTTGCTATGTGGTTGGTGAATCTTATTACGGAATGATTTAGTGCCTTATCCTCTAGGTGCCACGGATCTTCCTCGAGGGATCTCAAGCCGGCTTGTTGCGAGGCAAATGGCGCGCCTCCAGGTGGCGGATAGGGGGTTAATCGCGGTCTAAAAGCGACCTTGCTTCCATGAAACGGAGGTATATCCAGGGAGGGGTTCACCGTTTCTGTTGCACCGATTTGGCGGCGTGTGTGGGTGTGTTCTCGTTTATTCAGATTATATTCTACGAGTGAATTCGGCCAAAGGTCTTCAATCAAGTAACAGGGAAGTGTATGGGAGGCAGCTAGGAGTCGCCTTCAGCAAATAAGCTCCACGTCTTGTAGAGAATGGCATGGCAAGCTATTCGAAAGTATAACCAGCCCCGCTTTCAGAGCTCAACAAGCTATACGTGGGTATCAAAAAGCTAAACACATTAAAAATAAACGAGTCTCATTCCAGTGACCCCGAAAGAGCTTCCGATTCGGCTGTGTTGGCTAGGACGGGTAAGGAGAGCCTGCTAAAATCTCAGGACCATTCTACGCTGCCTAAATCGCAAAAGACTAAGGTCACAATCTGTACCTACAATGCACACACACTTGCATCTGGGTCCTCCACGGAAGACTTGACCATGGCAGGCAAGAAAGATAAGGCACGATGTCGTCGTGCTTGCTGAGACGAGAAGACGCCACCCATTCAACACTGTCTATGACACCGGAGAACTGTTACTCGGAACATGCGACAGCAGAGGAGTCGACGTCGTCGGCGTTCTCGCCAGTACGATTTCGGCCGTGAACATCTATTCATGCGAACAACTAACACCCCGAATCGAATGTTTGCGATTGAAGAGATCGATTGAAGACTTGCGGATCAATATGGGCTTTGACATTTTCGTCATTTACGCGCCGACATCAAACTATGACGAATAAGAAGTCGAAGCGTTCTATATAGACTTGGACAAGTTTTACAGAGAAGATCAAATATTTTCGAAGGTCATCATTGGAGATTTTATCGCAAAGACTAGACACAGAAGAACGTCTAAAGAACATCACATTGGAACCCACGTATTAGAATGGAACGGGCAGAGTGAGAAGCTGTCCGAGTTTATCATTACCCACTAAGACTATTATGCTAACTCGCAATTCCAGAAGCAACGCTTTAAACGCTGGACGTGGCAGTCTCCCACTGGAGAGTACCATGACAAAGTAGACCACGTTATAGAAAATTGAAGGTTTTCCTAGCCGATGTCACTATTGTTCCACAATTCAACATGAACCCTTCGCGCAAAATTTCACTTCTCTCAGAAAGGAGAAAAAAGCGTTCAAATTCAAACAACGTGCTCCCAAAACCACTATAAATTGGGATGTATTTAGTACATTACTCAGCTGTTGAGAAGATGGCGTTCTCTTTAACATCGACCAGGAACACGATCTGCTCATTCAACATCTTCACGTCAGCGATATGAAAGCTGAGAGTTCGAAACCAAGAGACGTCTGTCTTCAGAAACACTCGAGCTGGTACGCCAGCGTGGAATCACACGATCTGCAGGCAACTGCTTGCTCACGTCCGAACTTACAAAAGAACGAAGAGAGGCGATAAAACAAGATCTTAGGGAGAGAAGAGTAGCAGTTATGGTCGAAGCGGCAGACGCTGGTAGGGGCATTCGCAAAGCCCACGGAAGCTTCGCCAATTACAAACCCAGGATAATTGCACTCCGACTCTCAGATGGAACAGTTACAGCGTCCAGTAAGGCAATGGAGAAAATAATTCATGATTACTACTCAAATCTCTTTAAAAGCCAGATCTTCTTTCCCCTCATATGAAACAAAGCAATACATATAGATTATTCCACCGTTCCTTCCTTCCGAAATCCGACATGCTATTTCGTCGGTGAAAAAATCGAACAAGATCAGGTACAGACAGGACAAGATCTGAACGCCTGAAGAACGTTCCACTAGTTCTCATAAACGCACTAGCTCGGCACTTCACACGTTACCTTTATGAAAACAAGGTTTCGATCAGTGCAAGACTAGCAAGATCGTGTTATTGTTTAAGAAGGGTCACCTACACGATATCGGCAACTATCGCCCAATCTGCTTACTGTCTGTTGTCTAAAATCTCTTCACTTGATTCATCCTGAACAGAAGTGAGAGAACACTGGACGAAGGACAGCCATGTGAGCAAGCAGGTTTGCGAAAAGAATTCAGTGCAATGCATGACATTCACATGATAACAAGATGAAGTATCGCGAGAGTACAAGACACCGCTTAGTCTCACTTCCATCGATTTAAAGAAGGCTTTTGACTCCGTTGAGAACGAAGCAGTCATAGACGCCTTGGATAGCAAGGATGTCCCCACACAGTATATAAATGTTCTTACAGAGCTGAAAAAAAGAATTTCACAATCGAGATAACACCATTCTACAACGATATTAACATTGATGTCAAAAGTGGGGTTAGGCAAGGCGATACCACCTCACCAAAATTATTTACCGCCACCCTCCAGAACGCCGTGCGAACATTGGAATGGCACAATATGGGAGCGAAAATCGATGCTCGGCAGTTGCACCATCTTCGCTGTGCTGATGATATCGTTCTTATAACACTAAACATTAGCGAAGCGGAACGAATGTTTGTCGACTTTGATAAAGCCTGTGGAAACATTGGTCATCGACTAAATCTCACAAAAACGATGTTAATGAGGAACGCATTGGTTTTGTGTGCCCCATTCGCGTTCAACGGAACGAATATCTCTGAATGCTCCAGTTATGTCTATCTAGGTTGGGAAATCAACATGTTGAACGATTTAGCCCCAGAGTTCAGCAGGAGGAAAAGAGCGGCTTGGGGAGCTTTCAAGAGCATCGAGGATGAAGTGAAGAGAACAAGGAACACCCGATTACGTGCCCATCTTTTTTAGTGAACGATACTTCCTGCTCTCAGAAACATGGTCGCTACGTAAGCATGATAAAAGACCACTCAGCGTTATCGAACGCGCAGTCGGAACAACGAGTATCCCGTGGCACAGAAGTGAGTGAAGGGATCGGAAGCTCAGAGCTGCCCCATCGTTCAAAAATCGAAAATGCCGTTCAGTACGCCAAACTGCTGAAGATAAGGTTGGACGGGCACGTAATGCGTGTGAACGACGACCGATGGACATGAGGCCGTTAATGACTGAATTCCTTGGGATGTCAAACGAACTGCGGGAAAAACCGCCCACGAGATGGTCAGAGTTCTTCACGAAAACTCTAAAAGAAAGATATGATGCTCAGATAGTCCCTCGAGCAAGCAGAGCTCACTGGGCTACTCTTGCGCGCGACAGGCAAAATTGGAAGATTTACTGGCGCTGGTCGAATCATTCGACGATCAAGGGGACCGCTGGTGAACCACTGGGTGAACTTCCTTCAGTAATTCTGCTAGACAAAGCCTCATTCACTGTGCAAGCTTTGGACTCTTTCCTATCCTTGCGTTAGTTAAAACAGCAGGTGTTTGTAAAAGGTTTTTTTAAAAAAATACTCGTTCGTTTTAGGTTACTGATTTCAGTTAGTATTCGCAGTGTTTGGTGCGGATTGGTGCCCGTACTCGAGAAATTTGCAACCGATCTTCAGTGAAGCTTCGGAAGTTTTTTAAACAGGATCATGCATCTTCTGATGTGGTTTGGGCTAATGTTGATTGCGTCGCACAGGTTTGTTTCCATTTTACTATTGTCGTTGTGATTATAAAAGCTAGAAGATAGTATAGATATGAGTCGACGCTCTGATGGACCACTCTGTGACAATATCAACATTGGCACCCTATCGATCTTGGCTTCCAACGCGAACAAAGCTTCACATTTTTACGACGGCCATCCTACGTGCTTTTTCCTCCAACAACCTAAGCGATCTACAGTGGACAGAGACAGCAGCGTTATGTTCGAATCACTTTTTCCTGGGTTGTTGTTCCATAGATTCGTTATAGTGATGTCACTGCAGAAAACGACTCGTTGCACCGTTTCATCAGGGCCTATGTAGTAATCACACACTTATTTTGAAGCCTCTATGATTGGATCATTGTTCGGTGCTCATGATAGTATTTTCGATAAACTTACTTAATTGATACTTGAATGGCCCGTCCTCACTGGTTGTGTGGGCCCCTAGCATAATCTCCATTTTCAGGGATTTGCTGGTTAAGCCACTGTGGTTCTCTGGAATCCCGGGTTCAACCAGGCCAAAGTCTGCCACAGGTCTTCACTACCACAGGCAGTCGCAGCCCTTGTGGATCAGAGGGGGATTTGCCACCATGCTTCTTTGATGCCAGGACGGTGGTGGACCCTGGTATTGCTTTACTCTTAACTAGGCTTCCTGATGGAAACGCCGGACTGCTTCCCAGCATGGGAGACCCTGCCAGGAGATGAATCCCTGCTGTACATCGCAGTCCGACGCCCAGGAACAACTACCAACTACGATGAAGCAGTAAGCCGTTGGGAAGATTTCCCGATCAATGTTGCCTTAATTGCAAACTTTAATTTTCGATGAATACCGCCTTAATCTGAGTGCTCGAAAAAAGTGAATTGCAGCAAACCGTTTGCGATCGATACTTTGTGGGAAAGTTCCCAACGCTTAAGGTGTTCATTCATGGTGATGTGATGACTAATGAATACAGGTAGGCGAAGGATTTACTATAAATAAGTGCAATGAAACCTGTATTCAACTGCTCACAGCGAACAAATGGCTCTTTAGAATATGTAACTGGTAGATTGTTGGAAAAACCTTGAAAAGTCTGGAAATAACAATGTTTAATTTTTTTATCTACTGCTCATTGTTTTTTTCATGGCAAGGTGTTATGTGAAATACAACCACAATGACGAGATACTTGCAAAACGTGGAACCCAGACCAGGTCCGAACTCTTGACTGCCCTTTCGGGGGCTCACGTGTTACCCAATGCACCTCTGAGGCTCCTGTTCTCTCGTTCTCGAATCTGGCTTAGGGCTCAAATTTTGTAAATATCTCAACATCACTGTGGTTGTATTTCACATAATGTCCTGCTATCGAAAAATGGTAGGTAGTGGATAAAAGGCTAAGTATTATGATTTCGACTACACCCTCATCTTGATATGGCTTCAACTTCGATTTGTGCTTCCCAGATCATTTCCGTTGACAGATGATTGCTGACAGAACCATTAGGGGTATAAAAACATGGGAAAAAGGCAGATTAAAAGCCTCAGTGATGCAGCGAGTAACACCCCTGGAAAGGGTAATCGAGCCTTCGAATTTGGTCTGGAGTACAGTAGCGTTGTAAGTATCTCGGCATCAATGAAGTTTCCAAATAATTGTATAACCAAGAGTAAGAGGCTTTTTCTCTATGACTACTTGTTCGTAAAAGTTGTATAGCTTTCGGTCCGTTACCTTAAATAGCTACTGGTAAAATCATAGCCTTAGCGTGAAGTATAGGACTGTTTCCCGGAGTGAGCTAAGTGAAATGGCGAGATAATAAATGAGAATCGTTCAAGAAGTTTTGGAAATTGAGGACTTTGAATCCCAAAGAGACGATATTCTTGTTATCCGAAGATAGGGAGGTGTTATGAAAGACTGTTATACATTCATTTTGTCTCCCAATACAATACCACAAACAAAAAGCCACGTAGTTTGTTTAGCTTAATTCCGTCTCCAACTTTGGCGTAGGAAATACATCAGATTTATCGGCTCCCCACTCACCAATAAGATTGGCTAGAGGTTTCGTAAATTGCTAAGAAGCTTAGAAATGAAGAATAGGATGCGCAGCGACGATACTGCGTTTCTGTCCAGAGCATGGCTCTTCCACACACATTCTCTTTGATGGATAATTGTTCCTCGACATGTGTGCCACAGCGGCATTACCAATACAAAGATCGATAGTAACCGTAGAAAAAAAGGTCATCCTTTCGACTTCCTTCTGGTGCTGTTGTCTTAATGAAACGGAATCAATCGCTATCTTCCTTCATTTGAAACTTGCAAAAAAAACCTTCTGCACTACTCGAGTAGAAAGCAGTGATTGCTTTATGCATAGTCAGGTGGTTTTGGGTCTCGATATGCAGCATTTCTCCGTGAGGAAAACTGGATCACCATGAAACGGTTTGTGAATAAAAGAGGGTTGGGCTTTATAACAGTGCATAACATATTCTCCCAACTGACGTCCATTCTGTTATCCTGGAGATCCCTGCAAAGGCTTTTCTAGCAGTGGAAGAAGGATAAGTGTTAGAGGAAACTCAAAGCGGAGTAATTCTGAAGAACGTCTGGACACAAGGGGTGCAACTTTAATTTCCTATAGTTGAGGCTTTTTCTTTTCAGTAGCATAAAGAGTTAGTGGATAAGCATACCACGTCCACCAGACAACATAACGCTGATTTCTTTTCAGCTGGAAACAATCTACTGTATGTTATCACAATGCGGATAACAACACATTTTGAAATAAGAAGCTTTTTAGTAGTGGCTATACTTTGCGGGAAAAAGTGTCCTAAGAGATCTTTGACAAAAGCTTTCGTTTACTTGGTTCATGTGCTGTGCAAGCTGTTCGGAAGAACTCTGTATAGCCTATAATAAGCAACCAGAATTTTCCAAAAAGGATTCAGTTGCACTCACTTAATCTAAAGAGTAGATTGGTTCATGGAAGACCCACCAATGTCTCATTCAAGTCTTTGTTGGTTGCCAAAGAGCGTTTGATAGCGTTCAAATGTAAGAAGCCGTGCTTCAAGGGGGACCAAGGAGTAGCCCGTTCTTCCGTGAACTCTATCATATTAGCTCTTCAATGATTCAGCTCTCCCTAAATCTCCTTTGTCATTTCTCCATTCCTTCGCAAAGGAGATCCGAAGAAATATTATGTTGCCAAAGACTTTCAAACATACGTTTCATTCATGAATAATATTCAACAAGGTAAATGCATTACATATTGCAATGTGGAGGATAAAAAAGATAAAACCCTTATCGTTAATCAATCCATGAGCAGTGCTTTGGGCATTCGACTCCACTAGACACCGTATAGGTGACTGAAGGCATATATAGCCTTTACAATGACTTGCGGCGAGCTACTGATGCATTCAAGATTCTTTATCTTCCTACACAAGTCTCGTACCACTCTGTCTACCACGGAAGGCCGAAAGGCACAGAGCGCGGTATCGAGTAAGTGCCGACTTTGTATATTATAGAAGAACTCTAAACACTGAGATACGTGTCGTTGCTGGGATTACTTACTTAGTCGGACTCCTGGATGGTCCATCTTCACCGGTGGTGCGGGTCCCAGCATAATTCCTCCTCGTTTTCTTCAAGCGCAGTCCTGCTTACTATGTGACGGTCTTTCGCGTCTGTATTTCGCGACCGATATATGTTCTCCTAGATCTTGAAGTTGGGACAAAGTTTGTTCTTTGACTGTGTATTACTGCTGCTCTAAATTGTAGCTGATTGTGCTGCAGTGATTAAACGAAAACGAAGAAAATCAAGAAACCATTTCGCTGAGACCATTCTACATCCTGGAGATAAAGTCCATAAACTTATGATGAGTTCATTGTACAACGATATGAAGTAATATGAACCATGAATCCAAAGAGTGTAATTCTTTGAATATAATCTTACAACTTGTGTAACAAACTACATGCTTTCGACTACAGCCTCAGCTTAACTGGGTTCGTTGTCGATTTGGGCTCCCTAGATCAATCCCTTTGACGGGTGATTGTTGATAGCGCTGATCGATAGGATTAGCTGAGAGACAGGCGAAATGAAGGACCTGCATGGTGTAGTGGTGAACGTGTTAGCCACCAAAAAAGGGTAATAACGTGTTCTTTCCCGATCGCAGACACCTGCGGTCCGGAGTTTTGCAAATATCTCAGCGTCACTACGATTACATGCTCGTATTCCAACGGATTTAACCGGTTACAAAAGTTCTCGAAGGACGATCCATATGAGTGTTCAAGGTTAACTGAGTTCGGAAGAATTCATCTCAAACTGTAAGCAAGGGGTATTATTGACCATGTAGGTAAAACCGTGTGAGATTCCTTCGTAGTTTTTCCGTTTGCACGAAATGACTGGGACCACTACAATCAATTCAGTTACAGTCAGTGACTTTTCCACCGCTATCGAATTTATTTATTTGATTTGCCTTGTTTGAAACTCCATTATGTCTTGTTTCTAACGAGAAGTTCACACAGGGCACACCGCGCTGTGCCCGATCTGGTTGCTTTCGTGGCTGAGCAGTACGCGGGTTCGATACGTGAGTTCAAAGACGATCGTGATTTGGAAGGCAAACTAAGCACATCGCCTCGCAACGTGGTCGCTTACATTCAACGAGGAGGAGAACCCTATAAGAATCTCTTTGTGAGTGAAACAAGTGTGGATAGAATGTTGTACTTTAAAAAATGGCTCTAGAGGCTTTCTTCGTTTCCGACGTTCTTGTTGTGGGACTATGATTCTTTTCCGTTCTGTGCCTAATGGAAGGGAGAGAACGGTATTTTTTATACTATAGACGGCATTTCTTCAAAGCAAATTCCCATGTCGATTGGTCTGTGCTAGTCACAGTGATGCTCGACTAACTCGATATGATCAAAATGTTCTCATTCGACACCTGGCAGTTTCAGAACATCGCCCAACTTCTTCGGGATTACTGTAGCGTTTGGGTCCCAGAACAGAAGTTTGCAGAAGGCCTCACGAAATTCCACCTGTACTATAAGGCACAGGGAGAAGATAAAAAGATCGAATGTAAGCAACTGTCTCTCATACTTTGATGTCCTATTTCTGACTTATTTCGGTACCGACCCCACATGTAAAGTTTTTTTCTTTTTTCGTACTTCTAGTTTATTGAAACCGTAACCGTATGCATCATACCAAATCACCGTATTTAAAGAAATTTACAATGGTAAGAGTCACATACGACTCTTATGGGCATTATATGGTTAAGCCATCCTGTTGACTTTAACAACCTTCTCTACGTCGTTTTTTTCGACAAGCGATGATAATTTCTCCATCATTAGAGTCTTTCAGAAAAATAAGGACTTTTGACTTTAATAGAAAAGGCATTGATCTACCATCTTAATCACATATCCATATATATATGTATATATATGTATATGTATATGTATATATATGTATATATATATATATATATATATATATATATATGTATATGTACGGTGCGAATACTGTCAAAAAGTGGAAAAATCTCTCGTGGAGTCCAGAGATCGCGATTTCATCCCACGAAAAAAATTGTACCTTCTGGGCAAAAATCTTTCGATTTCAATGATTCATATTCAAGTAAAAAAGCTTACTATGAGCCCAATTTGTTTGCATTCAAAGTTTTAAGTACCATTAATTTCACGAAATGTGCAACGAAACTAATATGTTCCGGGCGTTAGCTGTGAAAATAACATCTCTTCTGTGGAAGAGAAATTTACTCTCGCTTTCTACAGCATAGAATATTTCTTGTTTTACCCAAATGAAAGGACGCGTGTGGCGTAGTGGTCGGAGGCGTTCTGCGACACATGCATGGGATCGATACCCACTCCCCTGACCCACCAATTCCTCCATCCCTTCGGGGTCGACAAATTGGTAGCAGACTTGTCTGGAAGGATAGAAGCACTGCTCGACACATCGATAGGCCACAGCGAGTCATTGTAAAGGCCAGATATGGATATGCATTCAATCACCTCCAACAATGCCCAACGAAGTAGAATGCATGGCGCATCCCTCAGCGATTGATCAACGCCGAGAGATTTATCCTTTTTAACCTTCAACAAAATGAAATCCCGGCTTTCTGGAATCCATGTAACTTTTTATTTCCACTTCCTTCGTCAAGCGTCGTATTTCCCACAACTGCGATTAGTCCAACAAAACATAATGGTGTCCAAAAAATGCATTGTTGATGTCTGAGGCTAACGCACTTGAAAGTTCGAAAAATTTGAAATTCCTTTCTAGTTTTCACGTGTTTTAATTTTAAGGGTGATTAAAATTGAGTAAAAAACTTTACGGAAAATACCCCCCACCATTATGCGCTGGAAACAAGCTGCTTTTTGTGAGCCTGTCTATTCCTCAGCTTTTGAAACACTTCAGTTATCGGAAAATTATAGGCAGTTGTCGAAAAAGACAGAGTGATTGTGGATGTGCTAACAGACAGAACTGCTAACTTGCTTGTAATGAGTCTCGGATTTCAGTTCCTAGTCGGATTTTTGTAAGTATTTAGTTCGCCGGTGATCTTAATAACTACACGGCACTTAAGCAATGGGTCACTGACAAGTGCGTTCCAGTTGTCAGGTGTGTTCACCTTTTAATCTCTTTTGGGAAGAAAATGCAAAAAAATACTAACAAATGCGACACAACATCTTTTTGCACTTTTACTAGTTGTGGTTTGCTAGAACGTTCCTATTGCTGTAGTTTAGCGGAACTTTTCTGCTTTTTTAAATGGTTTCCAGAGAATTTTTTTCAGGGTAGATCTCAAGCCTTTTATTTTTTATTTATGTTGACCATTTTTAAACTCATACCCGTTATTACATTATTGGGTCGAAATGCATGTCTCATCACTGACTTCTATTCAGTTTGGCCTGCCGGAGCTTTTGGTGTACTCTCGAAGTTCAAAGTAAAGCCGCAGAAATAGCCCGCAATATCGACGCTGCAGTACAGTCGGTGACAGTTTCTCGACCAGTGTCGAGGAACCGTCATTGACCCAACAACGTATCAACTTTGCCTCAAAATAATCATAATTAGAGTCTCGTCAGTGACGAAGTTTGGACACTTCAACCAAATATCCCACTAGGAGTTCGCTAGCTTGTAGAAGGAGTTCGTAAACTCGATGCAACGGTCTCCTAACCGCCCATCAAAGCTGGAAATTAAGAAAAGAAATCTGAAGAACCATACATATTTGAAAGTGAAGCGAAAAGATCGCTGTTTTTAATCTTCTTCCGTATTTTTTTATGCAACAACACAATCCGTTTCTTGATGAAATAACAAAATTCGTCTATAAGGACAGATCTCTGTAAAAAAGACCTATTTGGGTCTTGAAAGTTTTAACTTATCCTCACGTTTTCGAGTTCGGGTAAACTAATAGTCAACCCCAATCTCTTCACTGTTAACGACAGCTTCACGGTATAGAAGTGTTCCGAGAAAACGGCCATGCTGCACCAGGAACTATAGTGTATGTTACAAGTACTGTTCAGTCGAAAGCTCCAGCTCTGTTAGACTATAACATTAAAAAAGTTGGGAAGATATGGGACTTTTTTAAAGCAGCAATGATTATCGCTCGCAAAGCGGTTTCCATTTCCTCTATCATCACTAGCACTACTTGCTGGAAATAATCATCAAACACCTTCAAACGATCGGTACACTAACAACAACATTGACTTCCATAGCAGCAATCGCTGTTGCTGTGGAAAAACCCGATTTACCGGGTAACAAACTTTTTTCTATTCTTAAGCGCTGACCATGTTCTGCCGTTCTGCAATGAAGGCTTGGAACGATGTCGGTGTTTCAGAGGAGATCACGGTCGAGCAGAATTCAGCATGTCAATGAGTACAGGAAATGACAAGTTCTCAAGTTACAGAGGGACGCACAGGCGTCTTGCCACCTCTGTAGATAGCAGTTGCGAGACAATAGAACAAATGCAAGAAGTGGTAGGACCACGTAGGACATAAGGAGTTGATGTCCAAGCATCTATCTAACTATAATAATAATGTAAATGTATTTGCTCCTTAATGGAAAAGTGTATAGCTACTGAGGGAGTTTGTCTCAAACAATGAGATTCTACAAGACATGAGATAAGTCGTGCTTTGAAGTTGAAAAAATTGTGACTCTCATTACAAACTAAATCGTTTGTCGTTCGAAGTTATTTACTAAAGATAGCTATCGACTGATCGGGTAGCTTTTTTCCTATATTGAACACAAACATTTAGCCTTGACAAACATTGATTACGAATAATCACATCTTTCGCATTCTAGAGAGGTGACGTTCGAGAACGTAGAAGGCATCACAGAAGAAGGTCTTCCGTTTCTCATCTATTTTAGAAATCCTGGAAAAAAAGAAGAAGATCAGGTGTTTATTGATGCGGTAAGTGCTTCTAAAAGATTTCATTGGAGCTCATATTTAACATAAAACGCTCAACGTTTCTTGAATATACGTAGTAAGACGCCTAATTTCATGGGGACTTCACAAAAGTGAAACTCGTCCGCTGTCTAATACTTACGCAATGACTACTAATTTCACGGGGGAACGGCACAAAAATCAAAGCTCGTCCACGATTTAAGCATGTTGATGCCGGTTTCTCGACAACAGACAGTAGATTTTGGGCAGCTGGAGGACCTGCGGAGTTAAGAACATCCTCAAACTTATCACTTCGTTTTACAGTCCAGAGTTATGCATGGTAGTATTTTTTCCATGTTTAACAGCCACTCAAGCACTATCCTATCGGCGTTTAGAAGAATTTTTTCAACTTCTGTGAAGTGTATTTTGGCATTTCTTGCATCCGACCATTCCACACGATATCCCCGACTCGACGCAGAACAATTAGAAAAAAATGTGAATGTTGACTTTTTACTTTACTGCCTTTTGCTTTCATGGCAGAGTGTTCTGTGTGAAACAACCTCAATGATGCTGAGGTATTTGCAAAACTGCGGACCGCAAGTGTCTGCGGTGAGAACCGAACGCGCAATTACCCTTTCCTGGGGTTAACGCGTTCACCACCACACCGTGCAAGTCCTTCGAGAAAGTGAATGTTGCTCACAAAATAAACTTTATGTGCTTACATAATAGACAATGCCTGTTTTCCAACATCCTTTGATAATCCTCGGTAGGTGGAGGTTTTCAGAAGCCGAGAATTTCTGTTCTCGTACAAGGGACTTTGTTCTATCTTTCTAAAAAATACCTTTTTCAAAACTTTGCTTTCATTTTGGGCATACTTAATATTCAATCTCTATGCAGGAACATAAATCGCATATTAGGACTTGCATGGCAGTTTGGTGTTCTGTTTCAACTAATGGATTTTCAATATCCGACTCCAAGTTCATCGATCTGGAACGTTCTTATCGGAAAAGGCAGGATAAAAAAGGATAAAGCTCTCGGCGTTGATCAACTCCCTGAGGGATGCGCCATACATTCGACTTCATTAAGTATCGCTGGAGGTGATTGAATGCATATCTGGCCTTTACAATGACTCGCCGACCTACCGATGTATCAACCCAGTTCTGCGATCCTCCCAGACAAGTCTGGTGCCAATTTGCCGACCCCGGAGGGATGGAAGGCTTAGTGGGCCGTGGGCGCGGTGATCGATTTCACGTGTGTGTCGCAGTGGCGCCTTCAACCACTGCACCACACGCTTCCATTACGGGAAAAAGCGGACCAATTTCAATCGATTTAGAAAAAATATATCAAAATTATTGTTGAAAGCAAATGTTTAGAAATTTGCGGGTAAAAAAATATGGAAAAGCGTTGAGCTGTTTAGTGTATCCTGAAAGCCACTGAATGAGCGCAGCTTAACACATCGGCGAGGGCCAATTTTATGTGGCGGGCAACATACGACGACGCCTTAGTGCCCCTTCCTACTTTGAGTGTTCTTCTTTGTCACTCCTTCAGCTAGTTTTTCAGGTTTTTCGTCTGTGTTCTATGTTTTTTATACTTCTCATATCCACCAATTTCTCCTGCGCACACTTCCGGGTTTTTGCAGCATATGCATCTGTCACCCAAGGGCTCGCGTAGCGCAGTGGTTAAAGGTGCGCTGTGATGCATGTGGTCGACTTCGCGCTCGACTCCAAACAAGCTCGCTTCCCTCCAGATCGGCAAATTGCTGTCAGACTTATCTGAGAGGATAAAAGGCGTGAGGTTAGGTTAAGGTGATCGGGCAATGTCGTGCCTCAAAGCCAGAGTTGGTCTTCGATAACTGTCTTTAACGGCTCAACAACTCCTGCTTTGATTCACACAACCTGCACCATGAAATATTTATGATGGGTACTTGGGTTTTTGTTGTAAACGACGCGAAGAGATACGGGCAAGGGAAAGACTGGTCGTAACAGGCAACTGTTGAAGAGAAAGAACCACTCATTGGTCTCTACCTTAAAATAAGGAATGTTGGACTGCATATCTGGCTTGGTAGTTCCGTACCTATTCAGGATTAAAAATGCAACTCGATCACCGATAATGAACAAACTACGCAATTTATTGGTTTAAACGAGAATGCATACCGTGTTGCGACAGGCATGCATTTGCCCCGTTGCTTGAGAGATTGCTCAAGAAACAGAAAGTTTTATCAGAACGTGGAGGAATACTAAAGGAATACTAAGCATAGACAATCGAAAGCTTAGAAAAATCAATGCAATATTATATTAGTAAAATGGATAAACAGAAACGGCATTACCAACTCGGCCAAATTCAAGCCGCGTGAGAAATCCCTGGTGAAAACCACGTAAGGGCGAGCATGGAGGGAACCACTTTCTTGACTCTTGTCACTTCAGAAAACTTTTAACACCTTTCGCATGCAGTTCAATCTCACAAAAAGGACTTAAGAAATATTTGATAGTTGAAATTACAGTCAATATATCTAGGTGGTTCGTGAATTGTACGAGCAAAGAATGTCAGTTAATCCGTTGTTGGCTGACGGCTTTTAAATTTACGCACCCACTTCATCACCTCGGAAAAACTGTAAATGTAAGTTGCTTCCTGCTGTCATTTTCTGAAATCTTGGTTTAGTATTTTCACTCCTTGGCTATGGAAGTGTTTGGCTGGGTGGATTGTGGTCAACTTGACCTTTCCAGGCTTTGAGGAAGGCGAAATCCGTCGGAGCGCCAGCTTGTTCTTGAACAAAGAATGAGATAAGACCTCACGTTTGCTCAACAAGGATCACCTGTATCACCTGTAGTCCCGTTGATCGTCGAGTGACTCGAGCGGGCGGCGGTAAATCCTCCATTTTTTTCCTGTCACGTGTAAGAGTAGCCCAGTGGGTTCTACTCGCTCTAAGGACTCGTCGAGCGTCATGTTTTTCTTCTAGGCTGTTCGTGACGAACTCTGACCATCGGGTCGGTGGTCTTCCTGCAGTACGTTTGACATCCCGAGGAATCCAGGAACTAACGGCTCATGTCCATCGGTTACCATTCATACGCATTACATGTCCGGCCCCCACATATCTTCGACTGTTTTGCGTACAGAACGGCATCTTTGATATTTGATCGCTGATGAAGGTCGGAGCTTCGGATCCCAACCTTTACTTGTATGAAACGGGATACTCTTAGCATCGTCCATTCGAATGCACGTTCGATAACGTTGATCTTTCATCCTGCTTACCAGCGACCAGGTTTCTGACGCATATGTTGGGGCAGGAAGTACCATTGAGTCGAAAAAAGTGGGCACGGAGTCGGGTGTTCTTTGTTTTCTTCACTATATCCACGATGCTCTTGAAACCTCCCCAAGCCGCTCGTTTCCTTCTACTCACCTCTGGAGCTAACTCGTTCAACATGTTCATTTCCCGACTTAGATAAACATAACTGGAGCATTCGGAGATATTCGTTCCGTTGAGCGTGAGTGGGGCATACGAAACCAATCCGTTCTTCATGAACATCGTTTTTTGTGAGATTTAGTCGAAGACCAATCTTTCCAAAGGCTTTATCAAAATCGGCAAGCACACGTTCCGCTTGGCTAATGTTTGGTATTATAAGGACGATGTCATCTGCAAAGCGAAGATGATGTAACTGCCAACCATCGCTTTTCAGTCCCTATATTATTATTTCCATTCCAGTGTTCGCATGACGTTCTGGAGGGTAGCGGTAAATAATTTTGGCGAGATGGGGATCGCCTTGCCTAACCCCTCCTTTGACGTCGATGTTAATAACGTTGTAGAATGGTGAAATCTTGGTTGTGAAATTTTTTGTACAGCTCACGAAGAATCTTTATGTACTGAGTAGGGACTCCTTGACTATCAAGAGCTTCCACGACTGCTTCTATGTCATTTGAACTAAAGGCCTTCTGTAAATCGATGAAGGTGAGAGAGAGCGGTCTTTTGTATCTCGCGGTACTTAAGTGAGCCTTGTTATCGTGTGGATGTGGTCCATCGTACTAAATCCTTTTCGAAACCCTGCTTGCTCACATGGCTGCCCTTCGTCCAGTGTTCAGTCAATCCTGTTTAGGATGACTCGAGTGAAAAGTTTGTAGACGACAGACAGCAGGCAGATTGGTCGATAGTTGCCGATATCGTGTAGGTCACCCTTCTTGAACAATAACACGGTCATACCGGTCTTCCACTGAGTAAGGACCTTGCATTCAGACAGATAACGTGTAAAGAGCAGAGCCAGTGTGTTTACGAGGACTGGCGGAAGGTTGTTCAGGTGTTCAGATCTTATCCTCTCCGGACCTGGTGCTGTTCGATTTAACTGGTGCTACGACATACCCAGCCTCCTTTATTTCATATAAGCGCAGCAGGACGTAGTTATTGAAGAGATCTGAGTAGTATTCGTGAATGATTTCCTCCTTTGCCTCTCTGGACGCTGTAACTGTTCCGTCTGGGCGTCCCAGTGCAATCATCTTGGTCTTGTAATTGGCAAAGCTTCGGTGGGCTTTGCGAATGCTTTTCCCAGCCTCTGCAGCTTCGACCATTACTGCTGCCCTTCTCTCTTTAAGATCTTCTTTTATCGTCTGTCTGCATTGTTTGAAAGTTCGGACGTTAGTTCGCGGTTGCCTGCAGCTCGTGCGATTACACGCTGGCGTATCAGCCCAAGTGTTTCTGGAGACAGACGTCTTTTGGTGACTTTTGAACTCTCAGCTTTCATAGCGCTAACGTGAAGATGTTGAATGAGCCGATCGTATTTCTCGTCGACGTTATCGACAACGGCACCCTTCCCAGCAGCCGACTAATGAATTGAATTAGTCTCAGTTTGTGGTGGTTCTGGGACTCCGGTTTTTGAATTTGGCGGCTGTTTCCCCTTTGCGCGACAAATAGAATCTTGCACGAAGGAGACGGTGGTCTGATCCCGTGTAGAATTTTTGGGACAACAGCGACATCGGTTAGGCAAAACCTTCTATTTACTGTGATGAGGTCTATTTCGTTATGGTACTCTCCATTGGGAGACTCCCACGTCCAGTGTTGAGGATGAGGCTTCTGGAATTGGGAGTTACAATGGATGGTCTTGGTCGCCATAATAAACTCATATAGCCGCTCACCCTGTTCGTTCCATTCTTATACATGGGTCCCAATGTAGCGTTCTTCAGACGTTCTCCTTGGTCCATTCTTGGCGTTGAAATCTCGAATGATGACCTTGAAAAATGTATGGTCTTCTCTGTAGAACTTCTCCAAGTCCATATAGAACGCTTCGACTTCTTCTTCGTCATAGTTTGATGTCGACGCGTAAACGACGAAGATTGTCAAAGCCGGTATTGATCCACATCTTTTTTAATCGTAAACGTCCGATTCGGATTGTAAGCTGTTCTGAATGAATCGATGTTCATGAACAAACTCGCGTTGACGAGAACGCCGACGCCGTTGACTCCTCTGTTGTCGATGTTCTGAGGAACAGTTCTTCTCTGGTGTCATAGATGGCCCTCAACGCCGTCTATGACACCAGAGAAGAACTCGGCTAGGCCGATGACGTCGTACCTCATCGTTCTTGCTTGCATGAACAAGTCCTCTATCGAGGACTCGGATGCAAGTGTATGTGCACTGTAGGTACAGATCGTCACCATAGTTCTTTGTAATCCAGGCAGCTTCCATTGGCCCTGAGATTTTAGCAGCCTCTCCGTACTCGTCCTAGCCAACGTTGCGAAATTGGGGACTCTTTCGGGGGTCAGGGGAATGAGGCCCGTTTTTTTTACTGTTTTGAGCATTTTTCATACCCAGCTTTCTATGCTCTGAACGTGGGGGGCTGCGTATACTCACGGGTAGCTTGCCAGTCTCTCCCAGAGTGGACATGAAGCTTATTTTCTGGAGGTGACTCCTAACCGCCTCCCATATACTTCCCTGTCACTTGGTTGGGCTTTTGGCCGAATTGACTCGTAGAATACAATCCGCATAAACTTGAACGCACCCACACACGCGTGCATGAATACGCCTCGTAAATACAGAAAGTATATGCCAAATCGGCGCAGCAGAAACAGGAAGTCCATCCCCCTAGATCCATCTGCGTCTCAGGGAAGCAAAGGTCGCTTTTGTTCCGCGATTAACCTCCTATCCGCCACCTGGTGGAGACGCGCCACGTAGCCTCGCGACCAACCAGCTCGAGATCCCTCATATGAGGGAGGTCCGTGGGCTCAACAAAAGTATGAAGAATTATTTGATCAATGTTGGGGTTAATAGAAGTCGACCATGGGAATTATTGCAACTTATCATATCTCATAAGGATTTGAGATCGAAAAAGCTAACGTTGCGAAAGGATTTCAGCAATGAAGAGGTCCGAATACAATCTTAAATAAATCTTAAATAGTGTAGGTTTCCACGCTCCGAATTTCCTCACTTTCTGTAAAATATTTTCTATACATCTATTTGATGCTCACTTGAGAACTGTAACGAATATATTTGATAAAGAGTCGTGCTAGCCTGAGCAGAATTCCCGGCAAGGAGTCAAGTTTTGATTGGGCTAAATTTTTGATTTTCTGAGGTGTGGCAAACGGTTCTACCGCTTTAACAGATCGTCTACACATGAAGTCACCATCCTGCGTACATACAACGCTTGTCAGCTAGTGATCAGATTGCTACAGAGAGCGCTCCGATTCATGAAATTGACATTCTACCAGCTTTGCTTCTGGATGAGAACGTCGAACTCCTCATAATGTGGAGACCTCGATGATAGTTGGAGCATCACTGCAGTTCACCGCATGTCGCAACACCAACGAACATCTCCAGAGGGGTATAAAGCATTCAAAAACATCTAGCATGAAGTGAACTCATGGAACTGAGTCAAGACACCCCGTTCATTACAGGTCAAACTGAAAATATCGACCTAATTGCAATATTCAGGATCTCCCCGTTTTGGCCATCGATTCCTTTAAACACATGTACCTATTTCCAAATATCTCACAACTGTCTGAGCCGGGAGTACTGAAGCAGGTTCGCTTTGTTTCAGCAACTATGCGAAACCATTGAGGATTCTAGAATGAGAAGTTATTATGTGAAAGTTTACTGAATAGTGGAAAACTTGAAAACCCGTTTCTCAGTTCGTGAACGACCTTCACTCTGGGGATTTGCACAGACGCTTCCACCAAACACCTGAGCCAAAGCGCGAAGTACTGGAACAGGTCAAAAAGGAACTCGATAGTCAGCCTGATCTGATTGATCGTCAAGAAACGCTAGAACATATGGAGAAGGTGAGTGGGACTTTATTTAAATGAAGAGTACTTCAAGAATTGATACAGATCTCTTGCAAAAGATTGAAGTCTTGTATTTTTTTACCAAAACACTTTAATACAATTCCTACTGTTAACGCTTAAGGTTTTATCTTATGGAAATGAGCCCCTCGTTTAACACTAGATGGGCGTTTTTTTTAAGGTAAAAGATTACAGAGTTCGCGTGCGCAAACTATTAAGCCTCCAATTAATCATCGCTTGGCACCATTTTTTCTCGTAACTTTCCATCTTAACAAGTAGTACCTTAACATAAAGGATAAAGGATAAAGCTCTCAGCGTTGATCATTCCCTGAAGGATGCGCTATGAATTGGACTTCATCAAGTATCGTTTGGAGATGACTGAATGCATATCTGGCCTTTACAATGACTTACGATGGCCTACCGATGTATCGAACCAGTGCTGCTATCCTCTGAGAAAGTATGGTACCAATTTGCCAACCCCGGAGGGATGGAAGGCTTGGTGAGCCATGGGCGCGGGGGAGGATTCCACGTGTGTGTTGCAGTGCGCCTACGACCACTGCACCACACGCACCAGTATCCTAACATAATTCAGTGAAATATAACTTCAACGAAGCTGAGATATTTGCAAAACTCTGGACCGCAGGTGCCAATGGTGGGGAACGAACGCGCTATTGTCCTTTCCGGGGAGTAACGCGTTCACCACCACACCATGCGGGTCCCTTCGTTTCGCCTGTCTCTCAGCTAGTTCTATCGATCTAACGGAGGAAACCACTGCAGTAACGTAGTAGGCAGTAAATAATAAGTCAAAATTGTGATTATAACTGCAACCTCAGCTTAACTGGGTTCGTTGCCGATTTGGGCCCCCCAGATCAATCCCGCTGACGGGTGATTGCTGATGGCAAAGATCAATAGAACTAACTGAGAGACAGGCGAAACCAAGGACCCGCATGGTGTGGTGGTGAAGGCGTTACTCTCCGGAAAGGACAATAGCGCGTTCGTTCCCCACCATAGGCACCTGCGGTCCAGAGTTTTGCAAATATCTCAGCTTCGTTGAAGTTATATTTCGCAATATAACCTGCCGCTAAAAAGAGTAGGCAGTAAATAATAAGTCAAAATTATAATTCAGTGAGTTTGGCCAAAGACATCCTCTGCAGATCCGGCTATTCCTCATGGTCAGCAAATCACTGAGTTGACGATCTTCTTTGAGATGGCTTGACAGCTCGAATCAAATCTTCAGCTAATGAGGGCTGCTCTCATCTTGTGATCTCCACATTCATCTCTTCGTTCACGTTACGGCGCCATAGGAACGTCATTTTGGAGCTCGTCACTCTGTCTTCTTTGTCACTCTTTTTAAGAGGTTTAAGAGCCACTTTTGGTGCTTTCTGCTTTTTTCTGAATTATCCATGTAGAACTCTCTATCTCAGACGAATTTTCACGGCAATGCAATGGATAGCCCTTCAGATCGGCAATTCATATTCAGTTTCTGGTTTTTTTTCCCACTTTGGACTTCTGTTTGCCCATTCTCCTCACGCTTCGATGATACAGCAAGGTTCGTCTCCAATCCAGCGTTCTCTGTAGTATATGATGAAAGACGTTAACAGGGTGCACTTTTAGAAGTTTTGTTGACACCAATGTATCTCGTTTCCGAAATGAAATTTTGATTGACATGGATCAATTTACTGAACAGCGAAATATAACTTTAGTGATGCTGAGATATTTGCAAAACTCTGGACCGCAGGTGCCTATGGTGGGGACGAACGCGCTATTGTCCTTTCCGGGGAGTAGCGCGCTCACCACCACACCATGCGGGTCCTTTCGTTTCGCCTGTCTCTCAGCTAGTTCTATTGATCTTTTGCCATCAGCAATCACCCGTGAGCGGGATTGATAACTTGCCGCTAAAAAGAGTAGGCAGTAAATAATAAGTCAAAATTACTGAACAACTTTGTTCAGCATTCTCAGTAATCAGTTAAGGTGAGGGTGAAGGATCGTTCTGTGATGTCATGACGCTTATTGCTTTCTGAGTTGACTTTAAAGCAAGGTGGCAGAAATCCTTGGTGGCAGTTCTTCAATAGAAACAACTGGTATAGTTGCCACAATGTTGAAAAAAAGCCACTTAATTTTTTTGATGGTTAATTTAACTAATTGAAGATGGAATGGCTTGCTTTTACTAGCTGAGAGAACTGCAATCAGATAGTTTATGCACAGTCTATGAGGGAACCGTAGTGTAGCCACTTATTTTCTTTCGCTGTTTTAACATCTCGGGTCTTATCCATGTTTGACGCACAAACGGGACGTAATTCTTAGGCACTCTTGAGGCGTCAAATGCGACCCACCGGGACCAAATGTCCACCAGCATACGGCCTTGTCTTTTTTGTTATATTCCTGGCTTTATTATTTGAGTTTTTCTTGTTCTGTATTGGTATTCAATGTGCTTCTTATATTTTACGTTCCTCCGTGTTCTCCTATGTGTCTTTCTTACTTTCGGAACTTCTGCATCTCTTTTATATGAAGAAAGAAAAGGACGTCGATAATCAAGGAACATTGTTGTCAACAGGTTTTTGTTTATTTCAAGCGCAGAATACAGTGTTTTTGACAAGGCTTTCCACAAAATCTGTTTTGGATAGGCTGTTGAAGGATTAGGCACCGCTCAGCAAAATAGCTCTCTGTGGGAAAATAAACAGATGAAAAGAAAAATGCATTGTCATATACGGTGCATCGCAGCATAATGGGCTAAATAGCAGCGTTTAAATTTTTACTGTTATTCCAGGAACTACGGAATGTTATGACACTCGAACCAACCGATAGCCCAGTACCTGCGTCCGTGTTCAAGGAGTTGAAGCCAAGCGAAAAGCGCTACTCGCTACTTCACAAAACAGAACTCTAGGAGAAAAAAGTGCTCATCCTTTTCCATTATGTTGTGTACTTCTAAAATCAACCTGGGAGAAACTCGTTTTTCAATTGTTTGGGAAGATTTTATGATATAGAATAAACAAAGAGTTAAATCTACCATAACTCATTCGCTTTTAAAAAGTCGTTCAACAAGGTCTCTATTTCAACCTAATATTTAGTCATTGGCGAACTGTTCTCGGCTAAGTGAATTTCTCGAAGATCAAAAAAAAGGAGAAGCAGACACAGCAAGATTCAGGCATTTCAAAACTCGTCCCGAATGTTTTTCTTGTAGCAACAATCAGACTTCAGACAGCAATCTTCAGTGCAATAATGCTGTGCCATTCCCGCCAAAAAGGACTTAGAGACTTGAAGTAGTGTGGGGTCGGTGCTTGCCATACCAACTACTAAACAACCTAAGCATCTAAAAAACAATGCTTATCTCACTGGATTATGGCACATGGCACTCTTCCAGATGACATTTCAGCTGGTCGTTTTCGAGGGGATAGTGTTGACCCAGGCATGGTCTCTCCAAACAAGCAGGTACAATTAGCCGATGACCACTTAGATCCAACCTTTCTACTTTTCAGTTCGCTTTCTGTTAATCTTCTTTATAAACCCACGTTCTTTCATGCTCTTAGAGTAAACCATTCTGGATTGTTCTACGATGCATTCAAATATGACATGCTTAGAAGCATTTGAAACTATTAGAAAGGGAAAATTCTTCCAAGGTGTTGCATCACTTCACCACTACTCCAATATTTCTATTAAAAAACTATCTATAGTTTGGATTCATCATTTGTGCTATGCAACTTTAAAAACCGTTTAGCGACATATTTTCCAGGTTGGGGATGAGCAACAGTGTTGTGAGAGAGTTCGTGAAATTAGATTAAGAAGCAAAGGAAGTATTTCTGGGGCAGTCTTTAAACGTGGTTTCCTGAGAATGCTCTGTTTCCGTGATTCCCGTGATTCACGAAGGATTTACAGTAGTGTGGAGTCGTAAAATGATGATACCTTGCTCAATGAACTCGACTTATCAAATCAGCACATAGTCGCTGTTCATTGTGCTCCTCACTCTGTGATATAATCGGCTACTTCCATTTCATTTTTTGACATGACTAATTTTTTGCGATGAAATGCATTGGAAAAGATGCCCACTTTGCCAACCCTCACATGCATACCAAACAATGCATAACCTGCTTCAGGCGCTAAGCAAAATACGCGTATTATTACCGTTTCACCCGTTTCACACCCAAGTCTTCTTTCATAGGATCCGCATAGTCGTGTATAACAAAGCTGGAAGACCTTCGTAAATGACGGATGCGGGGAAACGAGTCGTATTCAAGAAGTGCTTGGATCCGCACAGCAGATGATGAAGGTTCGTATAAAAAAAAGTAGGCTACGAGTAAGAAGACATCGATATGAGCTCTGTGGTACTGCATGCTGCATGCTGATGGGTCAAAAGGAGTGTAGTACCGACCTTACTATCCGCACTCGCCTTTCATAACCTCGCTCTCCCTTTTCCTTTCTCCATGTTAATGTGAAAGGCTTCCCAATTTTCACGGTTCCGGTATGTCTTTTTTTAGATCTCGTTTCCGGTTATTTAGTTGGAATCGAGTTAGTTTTTCAAGCCCCCACTTCTATTGTTAACGTCAATTCATGTTTATTAGAGAATGAAAGTACTATTAAACAATATCACCCTTTTACAATCTATGAATATGACGAAAAGTTATGACACGACCCGACAGTGAAATTCACAAGCATGAGGCAAGGGGTATGTGAGGACAATGAGAAAAAGAACAAGAACAAGAAAAAAAGGAAAAGATGTAATCAACCTAAACAATATGAGGCAAACGGGAAAAGATGAACTATTCGGGAATAGAATAAGGAGATACAATTGTGAAGGATTGCCCATTTTTTGGCCACTGAAAGGAAAACCAGGTAAGGTGAGTAAATGAATTCCCGAAAAGACATCGGTTATGTTGAGTAATTGAGGAATGTTCTAGACAATAAAATGATTGGAATTCCATCTGTTTGAGCTTGTAGCCCTGTTCTATGAAGCAATAATGTTAGGCACATATGATGAGTACCAAAGCGGGGAATAGACAGATTTCGAGAACTAATTCCTTTGAGACATTGCTTGAAATACTCTTAGAAAGGATTCACTGGAAACCAGACTGTAAAAATGCGAAAGCAGCGATTAGCTGTCAATCTATGTTAGGTTTTCGTGACATGATCATCGCTACTTTCTATTTTATATTCCCTATATCGATAAATTTGTGTTTTCAAGACATTCCTGATCTTAAGGAAAGCGCTAAGGATTATAAAAAACCACGCTTCTATATCGCTGCAACTTAAAGCCTAAGTTCTACAGCCCCTGAGTTTGGTTTCCTAATAACTTATAACTTAAATAAGGAATTTCAACCTATAGCACTTAACATTCAGTGTCCTCTGAGGTCACAACGATCCGCTCATGACTATTACTGTAACGGTGGGTCGTTGTGGTAACGCAGAGAGCGCACAACTGCTTGCGCAGTTCTGTTCGGCTGGCGGTGAACGAATCGGCTCATTGCCTACCGGAATGCGTACGGTTGGCGACTCATATCGAGGAGGATAGAGGTACTGAATGGCCAGCGGAGGTAGGTCCGGGCTGGCAGGTGATGACGGAGCTGTGCTGGACAGCGAACGCAGTGGATCGAAGATCACGCTTTTTTCTATGTCCGAATAGAGAGGTGGTGGAGTCTGGCTGGAGGCAACTGCTGCAATAGAAAATGGAAATAGTGCAATCCATCGTTTCGTTTTTAAATTTACCACACTTGAAAGATAAACGAATATTCTGAAGAAATAGACCTGAGTGTATTCGCAGGTATTGGAGGAGATTCACAATGGGCTGCTCTGGAGTTCCGAATACGGAACACCGATCGAACAATGATCTAGTGCGCTTTTTTAAAATGTTCTCTACTTATCTAGTTTTCGGAACCACGATCTCAATTTTTTAACAATAGTTCTGAATTGTTGCTTTAATTTTCCATAAAAAAATTTCATGAGTTTACAGCCTAACGATTGGGTAGTCCTATGTGCCAAGCTGCGATGTACAGCATAGTGTTCTTCCCAGTACTGTCCTATCCGGAAAGCCGACTTAGGGTGCAGTGATGGGAGAAGTCGCCATTGTCATGGAAGACACCCACTCGCAAGGTGGGGAACCTCATACATAAACTCATTTGCTAGAGAGCAAAAAATTTATAGCGCCAGCAAATGCCAGTGAAATTGAAAATGTGTTATAACCGGCATGATTCTTCATGATGACGACTCACTTAGGTACTCAAGTAATTTTAGCAAAGAGCAACTAGAATTTCCTTATTATGAAAAATTCCAGAAACAAACGACTGATTTGGGGAACTGTTTAATCCCATGTTTAGTTAGTAAAAATCTGAACATTTTCATCTACAGCAAATGTTGATCTACATGTGCTTCAGGTATCAGTGATGTCATTAAGCTCAGTAAAGTGCAATACATTTTAATGGATGAGCCCTCCTCATGAACACTGTAAAGTGACAACGTGCTGATGATATCAAAGGGCAAATTACAACCACACATCCGAATTACGACAACATAGGAATTGCCCGGACACAAAACTCACCAACGTCGTATTTCGGTGGCGGTGGTAGTTGTCGTATGATTCGTCCAAAGTTTCGTCGTCGTATCGGTTCTACTCTCGGCGCTGAAAAGTTGGCAAGGTGTAGACTGTTGTTGTTGCATATTTTTTACAATTGCTATTAACGACATTAAAGGTAGTCACGTTTTCAAACGGCGGTGAAGCTGAAACAGAACGTAGTCCAAGCCATTTCTTTTTTCCTCAATAATTACTAATCACTTTAACCTTGGCAGCGAAAACTCCACGAAATTTTAACAAACCAAAAACACCATTCATATACGGTGAAGGGAGTTACTATTGATTTCGATAAAGTAATCGACCACGTTACAGAATCACCTGCATCAACTTCAGTTGTTTTATCCCCATGAGAAATGAATCCTAGGCTGCACAAAGTATTTCGATACCCAGTAACATTTCTTGGCTCACGATTGGTAGCCTGAGGTGTTGGAGATTTACGTCATGAAGTGTTTCGCGTTGATCAATCTCTTACTGACGAGCCATGGATTTGATTTGACTTCTTCACGAATCGTAGAGCATATTGTATGTGGTGTATTCGCCATCTGCAATGACTTCCGAAAACCTATCAATGAACAAAACCAGTGCATTTGCCTCACGGAGAGATATGGCACCAGTTTTCCTGCCCCGTATGGACAAGCGGCTGTATTAATTGGCGTTGTGAGCTTGAAACAACGACGACATGTGTATTCACACGATTGTATTGTACACCGCCCCCTACCACTGCGCTACGCAAGCTACTAAAATGTTGCATTTCATTTTATTTCACTATGTCATAATTTTCATCTATGTAGGGAGTAACATTAATTGAGTAGGAAGAAACTCACGACCATCGTAGTTCTTGATGATCATGCACACTATACAGCAGCATAGGAATAGAACGAACAACACCGGGCAAGAGATCACCACCAGGACCTCCCACAATTGGGTCGGGCGTGAATCCACTGTTCCTGCAAGCCTTTAATTCGCAACAAACTGAACATAAATTGATATTGGGGAAGTTCACGACAGACTTTTGAACTGCCAGCAGTGGACTCTGTTGATGGTTGCATGTTTTATTACATTTTCGGTATCGGACTTTGTTTAATGGCGTCGTGGATAGTAAACGTTTTGAGAAGCTACCATGAGGCTCACAAAATGCTTTGTTTTGACTACGATTCCGAATACTTTGTCTTCTTCAAAGCTGCGAGGATTCGAATCGAGTGCCTACAGCGGTTGATGTGTCCTAAAGTATAAGCCTTCGTAACCTCACCCAGTCGAACGCGGTATTTCACGCGGACAATCGCGGTTCTGAACAAGCCAATGACGCCGAAACGTTAGAAGAATAAAGCATTACCGTATTTTAAACACCACATTGTTATATCTTCCACTACATGTACCATCTAGATAATTTTTAGTACACACTACTTTGTCACATAGTTTATTTCTGACATATAAGATAATTTTACCAATTAAGAATACAACAGCAATGTTGCTGAGATATTTGCAAAACTTCGGACCGCAGGTGTCTGCGGCGTAGATCGAACACGCTATTGCCCTTTCGGGGGGCTAACGCGTTCACCACCACACCATGCAGGTCTTTCGTTTCGGCTATTTCTCAGCTAGTTTTCTGTTGATCTGTGCCATCAGCAATAACCCGTCAACGGGATTCAACAATATATATGCACATATACGTATCCACTGTATTCCCATTCAAATTTTTCAAATTTAGACATAGTAAGACCTTCTTATCATTAGCTTTTTTCAAAAGCACTTTAAAATCACTGCACCAACAGCCGACATCGATGACGTAATCAGAGAAGTCACTGCGTTCTGTTGGACGAACTCGCCTGTTCAATCGTTTCCCTATTCAAGATACGTGCCTTCAGGTGAAAAACCAAAGACTAGAGTTGGAATGTTGGTCGTGCTGCGTTACACAACTCTGCGTCGTCCAGCTTGCTGGCCAAATCACTCGCTTGCGGATTACCATTGTTCGAGGGTCTCGGTAACCTCCTGTGACAAAGATGCCTTAGAAACTAAAGCAAGACCTGAACTGCTTTTAACGACTTCATAACCTTCACAAGTCCAGAGTTCTAGGAAACCAAAATGCACAGACTTGCCTCTCGCAAAATGATAGGATACTAGTGATTTTTAGTCCGGTTAGTAGACTTTACTCCGAGCTCAGATATAATACTTTAAAGGTACACGGCGATGTCGTGCATCAATGTCCTAACCACCTAGTAAGGTAACGCTTAGTGCTTGTTTTTTGACAACTAACAATAATTCTTTGATAAATGGAGCATGTTAGAATTTAAGGAATTTAGAGGAATGCAGAAGAAGTTCTGCACTATCAACCAGAGGTACAGATGATTTTCCAATTTTAAATTTGTTTCTGAATATTTTAACGCAAGTGCTGCACCTCAAACATCAATCAAGAGCTTTATTGTTCCGTATGTTTATTCCTTTGAGGGGTCTGAGTCAAGCACTCTTGGCTGTGAGTTTGCCAAGTATATCACCTTAATTGTGGTTGCAGTTCACATAATACTCTGCCGTGAAAAAATAATGGCCAGTAGGTAAAAAGTTAAGTATTGTCGTTTTGACTGCAGCCTAACCTTAACTGGGTTCAATACCGATTTGTTTTTCTCAAATCACTGCCGTTTACGGATGATTGCTGACGGCACCGTTAGGTGGAAAACTAGCTGAAAGAATAGCAAATAGCAAAACTGAAAGAAATAAAATGAAAGAAAAGGCCTGAGTGGTGCAGTTGGTAGAATATGAGTCCCCGGAAAGAGTAATCCTGTGTTTGAATTTGGCCGGTGGTATAAGTTTGCAAATATCTCGTCTTCATCGTGGTTCTTGTTGAAGGTACAGATGAAAAGGTTGGTCGAACTATATCTCCATTTACGTGACGCTATTAAGAGAATGAACCTAGGCTTTACGTTACACTACAATCGGAGGAGTTCTGAAGAAGCCGGCAACCAAGACGTGGTGGTTAATCCTTTGAAAGCATGCTTTGGTTAGCGTCATGAAATGGGTTTGAATAGAAATCGCCGACCCGATCCAGTCATTGATGATAAACACGACAAAACATTCTTCACACATAAACAAATTCCCAGGAAGATTAGTACAAATAAAATTTTATCATCGCTGAACGGGGTGGGTGTTTGTGTTTGGTTTGTTGGTGAGCCACGTACACGTAGATACTGGCACTTTCACTGATAACAGCACTTCCTTGGTTGTTGATGTCTTCTACTGGCTGTTAAATGGAAACAGAAATGAGAAACGCTGACGTCACTCTGATTTTGGAGGAAATTTTTTGTAAAAAATAAGCTTAAGAAGTTCCAAGTAAAGTGGGAATGCTTCAAAGAAGTGAAGAAAAATTGGGCAAGACACTTGGCGGAAGAGAGACTCCAAGTATTTTGCGATGGCGAAGGTGTATCACACCTGGTCATCTCACAAATAAGAGCGGCATGTTTTATATACTGGTGACATTATTGGTAAAAAGAAACAAAAGCTTATGGATAAATAATGTTGTGACTTAGTAGAGACCGTTGCTTTTCCTCAAATAAGCAATGACAATACAGAATTTTTAAAAAACAAAATAATAGAGTTACCTGGCGGAAACATCATGGTGACGTTAGCGGTGTCTACTATTCCGTCTGGCAATAACGATTCACTCATTGTTACTGGAAAACGTGCATTGTGAAAATGAACGTGGTATGGAAAAGCATGAAACAGACGAATGACGAAAGGGAGGGTATGAAAAAGAATACACAAAAGCTCCACGAAACACTGAAATCGAAGCGAATGTCATTCTGAGAGGTTTTATCGGCTAAACTTTGAATAAGGAAACCAATCATGGCTGAATGAGGCAGTCATATCTGTGCGGCTGAGCAACGCAACAAGGTGAGGAACCTCTAGGCGGAAAAAACACCTGAAGCATTTTGATGAACTTAGAGGACTTTCAGGTACGGACAGAAACGGGATCTTAGTATGCTGAGATGGAAAGATTGAAAACTCATGAAGGAAGCCGTACAATACTAAGACGCTTACAGAAATCACTTTCAAAAAATCATGAACAGAAAATGTTTGCCTTGTGATTATCACAAAATTGCGGGCCAAGACTAGAATTTAATGGGAGAGTTACGGTAAAAGAGTGGGCGTAAAAACATGGATACCCTTCCAGTAGCGTTTTTTTCCCCCAAAACGTCTTCTGCATATAAAGCTGCCAGCAACGTCAAAACAAAAAAAAACCGGTAAATCATAACTGATAGAGAACCGAAAACACAATCTGCCCAACGTTAATAAATTGGAAGTGGCAAAAAAAACCCTGTCTCAATACAATGGTAGGCCACAGCACGTAGTTTTATGCACCAAATATGCATTCGTTCACCTCTATGATGCTTGATGGAGCTAAATTCACGGCATATCCTGCGGGATTAATCAACGCCGAGAACTGCATCATTTATCTTCTACAGTGCACTTAGTTGTTGTAATTTGTCCGCATAAAGAATATAATCCACATTTACGTAACCGCACCTAGGCCACGTGTATCACCTGTCAACTGCATCACCTATAGTCCCGTTGATCATCCATTGACCCGAGCGGCGCCAGTAAATCTTCCATTTTTTCCCTATAGCGTGCAAGAGTAGGCCAGTGGGTTCTGCTCGCTCTAGGAACTCGTCCAGCATCTTGTCCGGCGGAAGGTTGTTCAGGTGTGCTGGTCTTATCCTCTCCGGACCTGGTGCTGTTCGATTTTTCACCGACGAAGTAGCACGTCGGATTTCGGAAGGGAGAACCTGTGGTACGACATATTCTTTCTCCTTTACGTCATATGACGGAAGGTAGACGTGGCTATCGAAGAGATCTGAGTAGTATTCGTGAATGATTTGATTTGCTACATTGCTTTTCTAGACGCTGTGACCATTCGTCTGGGCATCGGAGTGCAATCATCTTGGTCTTGTAATTCACGCAGCTTCGGTGGGCTTTGCGAATGTTTTTCCCAGCTTCTGCAGCTTCGACCATTACTGCTGTTCTTCTTTCTTTCACATCTTCTTTTTATCGTCTGTCTGCATTGTTTGTAAGCTCGGAGGTTAGTTCGCGGTTGCCTGCAGCTCGTGCAATTCCACGCTGGCGTATCAGCTCAAGTGTTTCTGGAGACAGACGTCTCCTGGTGACTTTTGAACTCTCAGCTTTCATGGCGCTAACGTGAAGATGTTGAATGAGCCGGTCGTATTTCTCGTCGCTGTTATCGACAACGGCACCCTCCCAACAGCCGATTAATGAATTGAATAAGTACCAGTTTGTGGTGGTTCTGGGACTCCGGTTTTTGAATTTGGCGGCTGTTTCCCCTTTGCGCGACAAATAGAATCTTGTACGAAGGAGACGGTGGTCTGATCCCGTGTAGAATTTTGGGACAACAGCGACATCGGTTAGGTAAAACCTTCTATTTACTGTGATGAGGTCTACTTCGTTATGGTACTCTCCATTGGGAGACTCCCACGTCCAGCGTTGAGGATAGGGCTTCTGGAATTGCGAGTTACCATGGATGGTCTTGACCGCCATAATAAACTCATATAGCCGCTCACCCTGTTCATTCCATTCTAATCCATGGGTCCCAATGTGGCGTTCTTCAGACGTTTTCCTTGGTCCAGTCTTCGCGTTGAAATCTCGAATGATGACCTTGAAGAATGTATGGTCTTCTCTGCAGAACTTCTCCAAGTCCATATAGAACGCTTCGACTTCTTCTTCGTCATAGTTTGATGTCGACGCGTAAACGACGAAGATTGTCAAAGCCGGTATTGATCCACATCTTTTTAATCGTAAACGTCCGATTCGGATTGTAAGCTGTTCGAATGAATCGATGTTCATGAACAAACTCGCGTTGACGAGAACGCCGACGCCGTCGGCTCCTCTACTGTCACATGTTCCGAGGAACAGTTCTTCTGCGGTATCATAGACGGCGTTGAATGGGTGGCGTCGTCTCGTCTCGTCAGGCCGGTGACGTCGTACCTTATCGTTCTTGCTTGCATGAGCAAGTCCTCTATCGAGGACTCGGATGCAAGTGTACGTGCATTGTAGGTACAGATCGTCACCGTAGTTCTTTGTAATCCAGGCAGCTTCCATTGGTCCTGCGATTTGAGCTGCCTCTCCGTACTCGTCCTACCCAACGCTGCGAAATTGGGGCCTCTTTCGGGGTCAAGAGAATGAGGCCCGTTTTTTTGCTGCGTTTAGCATTTTGATACCCACGTATAGCTTGCTCGGCTCTGAACCTGGGGGGTGGGTATACTCACGGGTAGCTTGCCAGTCTCTCCCAGAGTGGACATGGAGCATATTTGCTGGAGGTGACTCCTAACCGCCTCCCATATACTTCCCTGTCACTTGGTTGGGCTTTTGGCCGAATTGACTCGTAGAATACAATCCGCATAAACTTGAACGCACCCACACACGCGTGCATGAATACGCCTCGTAAATACAGAAAGTATGTGCCAAATCGGTGCAGCAGAAACAGGGAGTCCATGCCCTGGATCCACCTGCTTCTCAAGGAAGCAAAGATCGCTTTTGTTCCGCGATTAACCCCCCTATCCGCCACTGAGGACGCGCCACGTAGCCTCGCGACTAACCGGTTCGAGATCCCTCATACGAGGGAGATCCGTTGGCCTACAAGTATGCATAAAAAAATGGAAGGAAAGGCGAAATCTGTCAAAGGGTTAGCGCTTTACCAGCTAATGTAGGGAGACATGGATTGAGCAAACTGCTGTTCAAGGAAGAAATTCAGATTCTGCGAGTTTATAGGCTGAAACACTATTAGGCAATAACATCTAAAACGACGCTGCTTCAGAAATAATCCGAAAATGAAGAGTATAAAGATAAAGTATCGAGAAGAATAGTTGAGTAGACAGAGTTCATCGTAAATTTGGACAGGAATGTTCGTGTAGTACTTGGAAGTTCTTAAAGGACCGCATAAATACCGAACGATTGATTGAGTAATGTTGTGACCGGAAGTGGCGTCATACTTAATCCCGCTGACATCAAGTGAATAGAGAGAGCCAGCAAATGTAGTCGAACCTTTCACTCTCTTTCAGCTTTGGGTGCGAACAGATGCATTAGAGATAATTTCAGCTAAATGCCTACGACTTGATTTCTCAACAGGAGACAGTAATTTTTCGATAACTAGAGGATTTCAGGGGTTGAGGAAGCTAAAAAACTATACAGGAGAATCTGGTCTATCACTCTATGGGTACGCGCATCATGTGTGCCACTATTTACTATATGTTGCAGTGGTCCACCATACAACCACACTGGCGTGGGTGTTCGCTGCTGCAAGGAGTGCAATCCAGCAAAGTGGGAACCATTCGAATGATGAATCTCTCTCGGCGATGCCCTTCTTACAAGACGGACGTTGATAAATTGCAGCTGTTCAGTACGATCTGCTTTTTGCCATGCTTGCTGGCCTGTGTAGCGCAGTGATCAAAGGTGCCCTGCAATACATATAGGATCGATCCCCACGCCCAAGGCTCACCAAGCCTTTCGTCCCTCCGGAGTTGGCAAATTGGTACCGGACTTGTCTGGGAGAATAGAAGTACTAACTGGACACATTTGTAGGCCACCGCAAGTCATCGTAAAAGCCAGACATGAATCCAATAACCTCCAACGATGCTTAATGAAGTCGAATGCATGGAGTATTCCTCAGGGATTGATCAACGCCGAGAGCTTTATCCTTTTTTTTCATCTTATAGCAGTCTGTTTCCTAGAAGTAATCAGTGTTCTAATTTAGAACAATACTGATTATTCTTGCTGAAGTTCAATGAAAGTCTGTTTTTAAGATAGTGCTATGCTATGTGATAGCTAGTGAAATACAGACTGCTACAGGGTGCACTGCCACCAAAAAGCAGCTCATATTAGCCGAGAGCATTGGAACAACATCCGTCCTTTACGAAAGGTCACCAACGAGTAAGGAAATCCCATTACGCTCGCTCTGCTGAATGCGACGGTGGGACGATGAAGACCTCATATGCGAACCACTGTGGAGCTTCAACTTGGGTTAATGCGGCTGCGAAGAAAACGAAGGCGTCGAAACGAAAGCCGAATAGTTATTTCTCTATATCAACCTTGTATCATCTCAATTGTATACATCAGAAATATAGAAAAAAAATTAAAGAAAGGCCACTTTTTTCTGAAAAATAGGAAGAACAAAACGCAAACACAAATGACGAATTGTAATGTTTCTAGTGTAATGTTTGCTCTACTAATACGGCAAATGGCAAGACCTGAGTAAAAAAAGTGTATAGAAGTCGAACAAACGCAAAAAATGTTTTCTTCAGCACGTTACATCAAGAACTCAAAGAAAGCGAATAGATTCAAAATAGCACCACAAAGGAAAGACTGGAAAAAAAATAAAAGCTAAAACTAGAACTAAAAATGCCAACTTTTTATCCATTACCTGTTACAATTTTGCACGGAAAAAGTATTATGTGTGATACAACCACAATGATCCCCCCTTAAGGAACAGCATGGTGTGGTGGTGAACGCGTTAGCCTCATAAAGAGTAATAGCGCGTTCGTTCCCAAGCGCAGACACCTGCGTTCCGGAGTTTTACAAATATCTCAACATCATTGTGATTAGAACTAAAAAAATTATTTGTGAAACGTTCTAAATCCAGATAATACTAAAAACGTAAGATTACTGCCTCCTCAGTACCGTCAGATCATGGCACTTGGTGAAGGTTGCAAACATGATGTATCCTATTGAAACTTTCCCGGGTAGTTTTGCTGAAAAACGCCCGGTAGAATTTTTAAATTCGTTTGATGATGATCAACTTCAAGGACACACTTGGATCGATTCCACATATACTGTAACGAATAACTCAGTAATCAACGATTTGATGGAAATCTGGTCCACTTCATTTGGTTCTGAGTGTTTGGACAGGTAGACAGAATATATAAACATCATCTATTAAAAACAATCTTAGCAAAAAACATCTAGTGTAAAGAGCAGAGAGAAAAGGAATGCAAAGTTTGAAGTTCTAGATTCACTTCTTCTCGGGTTAGTTCCAGTTATAACCATTTGAGCGCATTCATTTCACAAATCCAACTGAAGCATTCCTGATTTCTGTTATTCAGTTTGTGTGTGGAAAGGAAAGGGAAAGAACTGAGAGATTAAATGGATAGCAACAATGGAGACGCCGTGCTCGCCAGCCTGGTCTAATGAACGGCATTGTGCTAAGTTATTTGGGAGTCAGTAGAGCTTTCCTTTTTTGCAATTTACTTTATTAATCGGCAAAACAATCATACATCCCTAGTTATATCTTGCCAAGAAGGTAATAAGAGCTTCAGTTGTCCCATAGGGGTAAAGTTCTAGGTTCCTATACATAAGAAATCATTTAGAACCACTTTGCTTGAGCATGTAAAAAATAAAACTAATATCGACTTTCCAATAAAACTAGTGGATGGATGCAGGTAGCGAAGTGGCAACAATGCCGTTTAGCTCGAACAAAGCGCTGGTTCGACAACACGCGAATCCTACTAAGCATCCCAACACTCATGAGTCAGAAATTGATAACAGACTTGCCAAGAGTAAAGTCACCCTTTGAAGAACATTGATAAGAAAACTGAAATTTGACATTGAAAAATTGAAATTTTGGTTTAACATTTTCTCTGTTTGATTATGGAGGCGTTTGACCGTGTAGATCGCAGTCAACTTGACCTTTCCACGCTCTGAGGAAGGCGAAATCCGCCGAACCGTCAGCTTGTGCGTAAATAAAGAAATAAAATAACACCTCGTGTTTGCTAAACAGAAGTAGAAAGAATTGATAAGAAAGCTGAAAATCTTCAAGAAGCAGCAGAACCTACATACAACCTACATACCTACTTAAGCTCGAAGAACCTCGTGGATTGTAGATGCGTGCAAACGAATCGAGCCTAGGAGCTGCTCGGGCAAAAAAAACAAAAGCTATAAAATTTTTGTGAAGTGAGCCTACTTTTGAAGAATAATTAAAAAAAATATTACAAAAAATGTTTGGGTTATGCGATTCTGAGGCTTCGTAATATATCCTGAATAGTTAGGAGAGTTATTTATGTGACACAATCCTTTGATAATTACCAGTACAATATCGTAGATTAACTACTTGATTCAACACATTTCCTGGAAGATCCATCTTGACAAATGTGGAGAAATGAAGGAAATTTAGGAAGGAAATCCCAGAACCGGCTTTCTACTCTCAGTATTAATTAGTAGTTCACTATTTTCTTGACGCGCAAGCAAGAGGCTATTATTGTACTATTTAGTTACAAAAGCTAAAGTTTAGGCGGTTTCGCGTTTTTGAGAGCCTCAAAAGGTGAAACTGAGAGCAGCTTCTTCTACACACATTGACCTTCTAGTGGAACCTCAGTTTGTAGGCTCTGAAGAAAATAAAACCGCTGAATAGTGCGCTATTGTGAATAAATATCATAATAAAAACCATATTCCCATCAAGAAAGCAGCGAATTAATGAAGACAAGGTTTTGCAGAACTTCTTCATCAGCCTAAAATGTGATTGTACGAGTAACACTGCAGCAAATCCCCCTGCGAGCCACAATACCAAAAAGGCCTATCGCGAAAACCTGAGAACGCTTTAGCACGGCTATTTCGGCATTCCAAGGAATGTCATAATCGAGGAGCATTAAAGGTATTGCAAAGAAAATATCACTTCTTCGGGACGACAAAATGAATAGAAAAAAGTAGGACGATCGGCATGATTTTTTATAACATTATCCAAGTATATAAGAAAGAGCGCCAGAAGAACGTTACTAACAGTCCGTGGTCGAACGATAGAAAACGGGGGGATCTCGTCGAGAAAAACGAGCAGGCTAAATAGTAATGAAAATCCACACTAATGAAAAAGAAGCGAAGAAACCATTGTCTTCTCGAAAGTTTCTGAGGGCAGAATAGAAGTGGGTGCAAAAGTTCTCAAAATGTGACCGACAAACTTTCCTGATGGCACGAAAGTCATGCCGAGATTTTCATTGAGAAGAGAAACTATTGTCGTGTTTGCTACAAACGTGACAAATAAATAATATCGAGGATTAACGGAAGGGCTGTCACCATCAGCGAACCTTCCTAGGTTCAGAAGAGAAAAAGAAGTTCGAAAGGAAATAATGAGTTTGTCAAAAATCAAGAGAAAACATATTCCACCGGGCATCTTGACGTTTCTCGACGACAGCTTGCTCTTCGCTCCTCTGCTTTTAAACATTCTTGTGTTAACCATCTCATTACACTTCTCAATAGAACGTCCTTGAACTCGTCTGGTCTCATATTTTTCATTAATTCATTCAAAGAAGGAGAAAAGCGAACTAAAATCCACTGTGGCCAATTTACATTCGGCATAGTTCAACAAATTTATGAGGATGTTGGTTTTTTTAACAACTGGCTATAATTTTTCGATAATCACAGCGCTTAAGGAGTTGAGAATTTGCCACGTTTCTGAGAAGCTCTAATAACTCTAACAGTAAAAATGAATCTTGTAAAATGGTATTTCAGTTTCAAATTTCTTTGAAAGTCAAAAGGATCAAAAAAATGAGGAACAGAACCCGGGTGTCTCATCCGAGCACAGCAGCCGCCATATCAACGAGACATAGGGGAAACACTGAACGGTGCCTTGTCGATTGCCTGTTTGAAATACGCGCCTTGGCGAAAAAGAAGCAAAAAAACAAGTACAGAAAGCTCTAAAAAAATTTAGGATTCACTTTTTTTTTTTAGGAAAAACAAGGTGTGACCTCGTTGTTAATGAACTAAACGTTCTACTAGTTTTCATTTCAATTTTTAAGGTTCATGATGAAAGGGGAAAGATTGCACAGTGGCAATGGTGTCCATCATCACAAGCATTGTGCTAGTCCGATACCACCCTAGGCCAACCAAAGCCTCTCATCCTCCTAGGGTCGGGAAATTGTTACCGGACTTTCCTGGGAAAAAAAATTGCTCTCTGCAATGCAATTGGGAACGCTCCACCCCGGCTATCTCAGAACTCCAGAGAGAATTGCTCGACCAGCATTCTACGACATTCACGATGAAATGAAAATCCTCAAGCAGCAACCGAAGCCACTCGTAAAAGTTTGAAGGTCTTCGTAGACAATGGATGCGAGGAAACGAATCGAATGTGAGAAGGGCTGAGATACGCACAGTATATGTGAAGACTGGTCGAATAAAATAAGGTGAAAAACAGTTCAAAGTTAAAAAACCTATTCATGGAAAATCTACAGGGGATATAAAAAAAACCAAAATAGTTGCATTTCTATGCTAATAATACTACATTGAAAAATCTAGCAGGATGGATCACAACTTCGAAATGCTGAAAAATTTGAAAGCAGTGGTTAAATGACTAGACCTTAAAAGCAGTCGTGAGTTAATATAGAGGGTTTTATTAAAAAGCCTACCCAGCGTGATGGTAAGAACCAAGGATTTTCCAGTGGTTAGGTCAATGCCTACTTATAGACTTCTATTCAAGCAGTGACAGAAATGGTAAAGTGAAAAAAGGCCTTTAACACGGCACAGAAAACGTGTGAAATTCAGTGGAGACGAAAGCCAGAAACAGCAAAGTGTTTTGCACCTCGCCATGTAAGCGTATATGAAAAAATGTTTGACAATTTTACGCTTGAATTAAGAATAGGTCAACAGATTTCCTAATCGAGTGCTAGAAATGTTGTTGGTTCGATACCACGTCCCTGCACCATCAAGCTGTCCATCTCTCTTGGTCGGCAAATTTGTACAGACCTGTTTGGGAGGATACCGGCATTGACTGATATATCGGTAGATCCCGCAAGTCATTGTTTATGCCAGAGATGCATTCAATCTTTTCTAATGGTGGTTAGTGAGATCGAATTCGTGTCTCATTGCTGAGGGTTTGGTTTGGTGGTTTTCTTAATGCTCCTCTATTCACGTTTATCTATATATATGCATATATATATATATATATATACATAATTTTGAGTAGAAATTCTAGGAAAAGACAAGGGAAAACTGAGGAACACTCGGCGAAAGCTATCTCTAAGTTAGAAATAAGGATTACATGCGCTGGGCTTGGTGTGCCGCCGTCATTCGTGGAAGGAGTCGATTACGCGCTCGGGTTCGGCTACGGTTTGAACAGCTGTCCCTTCCCTCCTATTTAGTGATGTTGGTAGAGATTGGCTTTCCTTGGAATACTAAAATGTCTCCTTACGGTGGTCTCAGATCTTCAGTGCAAATAGCGAGATTCCGTATAGTGGCAGCGTTTTTGGGCGACAAATTCACAGATCGATCGAGAGCAATGTATTTGACGGAATCTGTCAGAATAGAAAACAACATTCTCTATAGAAACCTGAAAACTCTTCACAGATCTAAGCAAAAGATTCGGAATTCTCTCCTTGTGTTTTACCCGCTAATTCTCCTCTGCAAATCCATTTGTACTGTTGTAAGGAACGATTTGTCACAAACGTTGGAAATATTGCCTAGAAAGCGGTAGATAGCGGCCCAGTTTCTTCACAATTACGATTTATAAACTGCATCATAAGGATGCGATCAATAGTGATGCACAAATTATTACAATGTGAACAGCTGGTGAAAAGATAAATTGCTGAAAACTTGTAAGCTCAAAAAAGCTAAGAATTGAAGAGATGGGAGTTCGTTAGACGCCGATGAAATCTGGTTCGGTCAGAATTTCGCAAATATCACCACCATGTTTACTTTTATACTGTACTCCACATCAACACTGTTACCTTGATTCACTTAGAAACTCGGGCAGTAGACAAAGAACGGACAGAAAATTGGGGGGAGCGTCATGGAATCACGTGACTGTGTGTGCGGTTATGAAGCTGTTGTGATTCCGACGACAAGAAAGCTGAAGTGACGCAGTTCGGCTTTGTCGGCAGTGATCTAAACGGTCAGAAACCACCCAGTTTGAAAAACAAAAAAGACTCAATTTTAAAAAACGTCCTTCATAGTAACGTGTAAGTACTGTGAAAACAAGCTTGTCGTGAAGAAAGCAAGATGAGCAGAGGATATGGCTGATTCTGAGATGGACATGCGTGTGGTCAACACTAATGGAGTCATAGAGGCCTCTATGCGCTTTTAATTCATTATGTGCAAAGATAGTTCAAAATATCGTTGGTGATCAACTGGGAGCTAATATGGAAGAGAGTATGGAGAAAGGTGCATTATATTGACTAAAGAGTTGCACGGGGAAACCACAGCTTTGGTCTAAGAGACGTGGACGAAAACAAACGCCAGAGTTAAGAGGACCATGGAACTTCCCTAAGCTATAAAATATCTTTGCCAGGCCCGCATGCATAAAAACTGGATAAACAGCATAAAGGCAACACAATATTTTACTACATTGTAGAATATGCTGAAACCTATATAAACAAGGAACAAGACACCATAGTACAATAGGGTTACAATAGAGCAAGCCACTGTTCTCAAGTGGAGATTCAATGAACAAAATACAGTATGATGAAAAAGTGAGACCGGTAAGAAAGCATATTTGCAAAAGCCAGTAAAAAATCTGTACCGCCCTTAAATCGCAAGTGCATTTACTGCTTGTGTTAAGAAGAAATGGTTTCGAATAGATTTGAGCAATCACTTCTTCCATAACGCTCCTGTGTTTATGTTCCAAAACAGGACGGTGTAGAGCGCAGTAGTTAGAAGCGCCTCGGAACACTAACGTGGTCACCGGTCCCACCACGCGCTTGGAGTAAACAAGTCGTTTGTCTTGGTGGATAAAAACATTGTCATATCAGTAGGCCTTAGCAAATCATTGTATAGGCTGCATAAACTTTCAGTCACCGGTATGATGCTTTACAAAGTCGAATGCATAGTCCACCACTAACTATGATCATCGCCATCGGCTTCGTCCTTTTCTCCTTACCGTTCAAAAAACTACAGTAACACTAAATTTCCGAGGCGAAAACTTATAACCGACTGATGCATGGAGTAACGGCATTTACTACCGGAATCCGGTAAATATTGTGACGACGGAGAGCAGTGTAACACCAGCACATCAAAAAATGCACTTTGTTTGCAGACAAATGACAAACTAGTAGGAGAAGCATCGACCTCATTCAAACAACGTTCAGGACGACTCCTTAGCCTCAAACAATAGAAATACCGTCATCTCTTGCCAATCTATACCATGAAATTGACATTCAGCTTCGTAGAAAGTTCAGCGTCTACTTTGCGAGCCTGGAAATCCTGCAATGTAACGTGTCTCCGCCATTTGATTTGTTTTCCTCCTTGACTACTTTATAGTGTAAAGTTCTATGCATTAAAACAATCAATTAGAAAGTGAAAGATACGCCTGTGAATGAATGCTGAGGATGTGCTCTCAAAAAGAAGTGAGTTGTTTTTTCCGTCTCTGTTGACGAAGTCGTCATGAACTGTTCCATTGTTAATTAAAATTAATTCCTTACGAAAACAAAAGAGAAGATGGACTTTTGATTTGAAGGATTCCAAAGATACAAAATTGCAAGGGGATACATTGAACTTCACATAGATGCGAAGTAAATGCTGCGATAAGACAGAAAGAGGCAGACTTTGACCAGGCTTGCCTCGGAACTCTATGGATCCACAAGGGATAAACAAGCAAAATTCCGAAACAGTGGAAATTATGCTGGGGGCCCCTACAACTAGTGAAGGCGGGCCATCCGAGTAAGTAGAAGTAAGAGAAGAGAGACAAAGGAAAAAAACCACAGAAATAGTGGAGAATCTGCACAAAAGTTTACAGCAAATATTATTCATAGTTCGACGTAATCTAGCGCCTATCACTTACTGATAAAATAAAGAAGTGATAATAAATGTTGTAACAACCACCCTGATGGGAATCCTTGCAATCCTCTATGAGCTCAAGGATAGGACTATATGCGCAATATTAAAGGATTTGCCTTTGTCATAATGATTTTATTCCTGTAATAACCCCTTTTATCCCAAGGATTTAGAAAGATTAGAATGAGAATTAATAAAGAAAAAATGGGATGAAATTGAAATTCACTCAGAAGAGTTCTGGAAAAACGTGCTCTCATGTGAATCAAGAATGGATGTCACATGACAGGGTTCATTTTGGTCATCGACCACTAGATAAGCCGAAAAGAACCTTCGGTGTTCACATATGAAGCACTGAAAAAATTGAAATAACAAAGATATAACATGAATTTCATTCTATGAATAAGAAACACAGGAGCAAAGAAGTGCTTAAATTCTGAGTAGAAGCACAATAACGCTTTCATAGCACAATAACGACTTCACTAACAAAGTTTCGAAGCTCGGATCCTGGCCATTTCAATCACTGACGACCGCGTTTATTTTTTAATAACTACTGCAAAAAAACTCTATGTTTTAAAATTAGTGTAGCTCGTTGGTTAGAGATGCCTTGCATCACACACGTCCTCATTGGTTCGACCTTGTTCAATGGACAAACTAAGCCCCTCGTTACTTCGGAGTTGGCAAATCAGTATCAAGCTTGTTCAGGAGGACAAAATCACCGATTTTTTTACATCGAGAGAAGAAAGAATGTTTTGCATAGGATAGATATATATTAAATCACCTCTATGATGATGAATGAAATCGAATGCATGACGCACTACTAAGGGAATGACTAACGCCAAACGCTTTATCACTCTCCCCGTACTGATAAAACAAAAACTTTTCAAAATGATTTTTGGCTGAGTAGTTGTCAGACCAGGTACTCACTTGAAGGAGGCCTTCGTATCCCACTGGGAGAAAAACTCGTCCGCTCCGTTGTTCGATACGAGAGCTTCAACATGGATAAAAACAAAAAAAAGATTCGTAAACTTAAGAAGTCAGGAATTTCATTGTGATGAAACAAACTAAATGAGTTCGTGGTTTTTTTTCTTACAAAACTGCATATTTTAATGGCTTCTATCGCATTTAATATGACTTGCTAAGAGCTGAGCTGCGTTCAAGGTTAAATAGCGAAGTTATTTTCGACCATGTTCGATCCCTATGTGGGTCACGCTTTGTTGAGCGGTTAAGGCGTTCTTCAGAGAAATTCTATCAAAAATCTTATCGCGCATAAGATGATGAAATTCTGAAACTTAAACGTACCGATGATAAATTCTACTTAAACATACTAATAGTTGAAGAAAGAAAAAAGGTAGAGAGGAGAAAACAAGAGAGCAAGTTCATGACATCAGCGAACGAAATAACAAATGAGGCGCTCTGAGGAACGCAACGGCGCTGAAACGTTGGCCCAATAATGCAATAATGCTTTTTCTATCAATTCAGTGTTAGCTTATCAATGCAGGAATAAAAGTGTAATAAAGCTTTTTCAGTGAACTTACTGTTAGCTTATCAATGCAGGAGTGCATGGTGATTAGTCATACGGAGGTTAAAAGGAAGTCGGTTTATAAAATAAGAAATGTCTTTATACTGTCAGAATGTGCTCTGATAACACGAACACAAACAGGAAGACAGTTGTTTTCTTGAGTCAGCATCGCTTTTAGGCTGTTATGTTAAACAATTATAATCGCACTGTTCGCTTTGATGGCTTTAGTGAGGTCGAAATAGTCAACAACGCTTGAAGTCTCGACTTAGTCCATTCGGAATGGCGATGAGAAGGTGAAAAATGAAGAGGGCTTCGCAGTCAAATGCTTACGTTACGGTGGGGCCATGTCTAGGAGTCCTTTTTTCCTTTCAGTGAAATGTCAGCGATAGTGAAAATGTAGAAGTCATCAGCCTTATGAGGAACCGTGAAGAAAAGCTTAAAAAACAATGGTACCTAGGTTTCCGGCTATCAACGAAAACAACTGTTAATGAACCAAATAGAGAAAAGAAATTTTAAGTACCAAATGAGCTTCGGACTTTTGACTGGTAGGAGGCGACTAGTGAAAAGATGCAGAAGACAACAGAAAGCGAGGAAAGCCCGCAATAACTGAATTTTCAGCCGTTGATAAAACGAATGACGTTGGAAATTGTGGATTTGATTTAGTTTAGAGCCAAAGCGACATTCTGGCACATTAGACAACAGTAAAACAGCTGAGAAATCAACTTGGGAATAATAGTGAAAAGTTTTGTTTCTCTACAAACGGTAGAATACAGTGATAGCGATATATTTCACTGATAACATGACATTGTTCACAATTATCACCCAAGCACTGGTTATAATAGAGAAAAGTCTACTAATTCAAAGTGAAAAGAAAGTCTCCAAAGACTGGAACCATTTTGCCTTAATATAAGAACGTAAGAAAATACGACGGCGTGTGTGGTGCAGTGGTCGGAGGCGCCCTGCAACACACACGTAGAATCGATTCACGCGCACTTAGGCTACTAAGCCTTCCATCCCTCCGGGCTCGGTAAATTGATACCAGACTAGTCTGGGAGGGGTGACAGCACTGCCTCGATACATCGGTAGGCCACTACGATTCATTGTAAAGGCCAGATATGCATTCAGTCACCTGCAAATGATGCTTAATGAAGTCGAATGCATGGCGCATCCCTCAGGGGATTGATCAACGCCGAGAGCTCTTAGCTTTTAAGAAAATACGAGGGTTGATGATGGATGTCAAAAACTCAAGGGAAGATGCATTGAACCCCTCCATTCATAACCACGGAAAGGTGATGTCTTAACTTTTATTTAGTGACTGTTCATTTTTCTTGGCAAGGCATGATTTGGAGAGAAACATAAGGATCCTGAGATATATGCAAAACTCGGAACGTCAAAGGGGGCTTTGGATTGGCGATTGCCCTTACCTGTGGATCACCTGCTATCCACCATACCAACGGAGCCCTTTGCTTTACCTGCCTCTCAGCCAGTTTTCCACTCTACCAGTGTTATTGGCAACCAGCTGTCAACGGTTATGAACATTTTTTCGTTGCACTTCACATCTTACCATGTGAGAAAAAAATAGGTAGTAAATAGAAGTTACGAAATTGTGATTTCGACTGCAGCTTAACTACGTCCAGTTCCAATTCCTACTCCTCAGATCATTCCCCTTGCCGGTGATTACTGATAGGACTGTTTTTTCAAACTGTAGGATTGGACTGTTAGGGTAGAAAAAAACTAGCTGAGAGAAGGGCAAAGCAAGGTGAACCAATTGCTGTGGTAAAGGATGGTTCGATGAGATGCCTACAGTACCCAGATGAGGTTCCGAATTTTGCTCGTATCAGAGCAACCTGGCAGCTACTCAAAGGCATTTTTAATTTCGCAAAAGAAAGCAGAGAAGCAAACACTGATTTGATACATCGGTAGGCATCCGCAAGTCATTGTAAATGCCAGATATGTATTCAGTCACTTGATGAAGTCGAATGCATGGAGCATCCAACAGGGATTAATCAACGCCTAGAGCTGTATACTTTTGGGAGAAGATTCTCTGCACAGTAAGAAAAAACAAACTGCTATGATACATTTTATATTCTGTTTGTAGGCGGTAATTTCTGTCTCTATATTTCTCTGTTTGTAGAAAAAGACAACAAACACGAAGAAATCTTTTGCATAGTGAACTTGGCGAAGATGGGTTGGAGTGCTTAACAGCAATAGTTGTGCATTCTACTCATCAGTGGTTAGCATACGAAATCCGCTGCATTTGGTTTAGCGACCAAGCGGGAAAGACAACTGCGACCCAGACACAACCACGTAAACACAGCTAAGCAGACAATGTGCTGGGCCACCCGTTTTTTCGTGAATATGGTCCATTCAGTATTTAAGCACGTCAATACCAAGAATTGTTGATGGATTTGGCTCACAACTTCGAAATGAACTCTTAAAGTTTTGGTTACAGAAAACCTATGCGCTTGCATTTCTGTAGTCCGAATTACGATGAATAGTACAATGAGAGGTGCAGCTCCAGAGCCAAGAAGCACTACATCCTAGTTCATTCGAATTGAGACCCACGAATTTCAAGCAGTTTTTGCAAGCTATATCATAATATATATTCAGTGGAAAAAGTTAGTCAAAGGAGGAATTGTCGGACAGTCATCCTTTCCATGATTGAAGAAAACGTATCAAAAGGAGAACACTTTGTGCTGGTTTTCTGAAGAGCAGGAAGCAGATGGATAAAAAGCACAGTAGTATGGATCGCGCGAGGATACAAATATGTTTTAGAGAAATCGTCTAGGAGATAATGCGAACGACCACATCAATGAGACTTAATTGAAACTGCAAATGTTTTTTTCGATTATGGAATACCACCTGTGCACGTCACCGTTTACGTCGCCATTATCGAAGCAGAGCACCATCATAGACGATAGGGTTGTAGCGAAAACAAGAGTTGTCTGTGTGAGCTACAACCACATGAATGCTGAGATATGAGCAAAACGGTTATCGGAGGGTCACGTGTTATCAGCCGCACTAATCGAGGCCCTTGTCTTGGCTTTACCTCGACCATGTCTTTACTCAAAGGGCAAAGTAAGGGCCTCAGTTGCTGTGGTAGATAGCATGTGAGATCACGGTAAGTGTAGTCAGCGGGGCCTAAGCTTGCCTAAAGTTGCGAGTTTTCTCATTTCTCAACATTTTCTTGGTGGTATTTCACATAATATCCTCCTATAAAAGATAGGCAGCAAATAAAAAGTTAAAAAAATGTATAACTCAGATCCCGTAGCAAAAGTTAAGAGAATTCTCCGTGTTTATTCAAGCAACTGCACACCTATAGCACAAAGCAACACAAAAACAAACGAGGATTGAAAACAAGATTAACGTAAGAGTAACTTTGCATACTAATGAGCTGTGAGCCTACCTGACATGTACATCGGCAATGTATAGGGATTTAAACGGATCCAGTCCGAGACAGCAAGTTGTGCAATGGTAGTTAGTGATCCTTTTCAATACACTGACAAGTTAACCTACTCAGGCGCTGATTCGATGCTCATCCCGGGTATTCCGGATCTCATGCCTCTGTGATCGGGAAACGGGTATCAAGCTTGCCATGGGATGAACCCTCTTCTTTTAATCCACGTGTAAACGCCCAGAACGGCTACCCGTGGATTTCCAACAATAACCGGCCCGACCAGCATTAAGTAAGATTCGTAACAAAGATGAAACAATCTTCAGCAGAACCCACCTGCAAAGGAACTTTCGAAGACCGTCCTGAATGGTGGATGTGAGGGAACGAACAAAATGCAAGAAGTGGTGGGTTCCGTATGGTTTTGTAGATGAGACGTTGGCTCATGTAGTAACAGCAACAAAAAAAGTGAAACTAAGAAGCACAGTTCAAATGTACTAATATGCAAATTGATTCAGGAATAGGCTTTCTGACTATGCTGCCCTGGGTTCACGTGTTCATTCAGTATATTAGTACGGAGAACGGTGTGCGGAGCATTTCTCGACAAATGCAGAAGCGATATTGGAGGGTAGATTAAATTACAGAGGATGCTTGGTGATGATGCCAACAAATATCTGTGGGCAGGACGTCAGTAGTGGAAAAGACGTGATGCGCTCAGCTTTGGAGGTTGGTCACATTCCAGAAACCCATTGAATCCCTCAGCAATGTGGAGTACAGCTCTACTAATCTTTGTGATGTGAGTGATTTCTGTTCTGGGTTCAAAATGAGGTATGGTTTTCATCCATTTTTTATGCCGTTTACATATAGCGCTAATTAGAGTATGTCCAGGCTCTAAATAAATCTCTGAAACGTTAGCCATGGTATCAGAACAACAACAATTGGCACTAAACTAGTGTCAGTTCAACAAGAACACTTCATAAGATTTACATAAATCATGGCATTGTCGTATGGCTAGCATTTGTTCTGTGTCACCTTTGCTTAAGGCTGTGAGAACAGCTCGTTCAGTGAAGAAAGCTGTTGGTGATATGTCGGCCGTCTTCCAGGGTGACGCTGAATTAAAATAATGGTAATGTTCTCTAGTCGAACTTTTTTATTCCGATGATGATTAATTCATGGTTCTATGACAAAAATCCTGCTGCGAAGTTGCTGCATAGATTTTTCTTGCAGAAGTGAACAAAGACACAACTACTTTCCATTGGTGCTTTCATCTCAACGGAGCTGAGGTGCATATTTATGTGATTTAAAGCAAGATGTGGCAGATTGTTGCAGAATCGACACTCGTCAACGAGTTTCGTAACCATTGAATTAGCCGCAGTGCTGGCTATAATCGACAGTGGGTTTTTCAGATGTTGGAGGCGGCATACTTATGTCCCCTGAGATTTTTATGAAGATTGATGGACGTGGATATCAGAGCTGCTGGAGAAAATGATGACGAATACTTTGTGAGTGCGTTATCAGTGTCTTCCCAACATTTATAGTTTTAGAAAGTACATCTGCCCTTTCTCTCTTCCATTGAAACTGTGGTTTACTCCTATTTCTCTTGTGAATGCGCTAAATAAGCCTGTCACATTACTCACTGTGTCACTGGTAAAGCTGCTTTTTCAAGAACCAATTTAAAAAGTAGAAAATTCCTTTTAGTTGTTCTGGATTTCCTACATCGCAACGTTTAAGCTCTCCTCTTTCTTAGGTGAACAGAAAAGTTTACTTAAAGGAGGCGATAAGCGAATTTCGCATGGAACTCTAAGATAAGCGGTTTCCATTGGTTGGGAAAAACTATCACTTGAAAACGAAAGCGTTAACTGTATTGCTCTCCTCTGGCAGGCTACGATGTTCGTCGTCAAGAGGATTCCTTGAATTGTAGGTTACCAAGGAGTTTCTTGTTCATCATTGCATTCATGTTAACCATTTGAAATTCTTCAGAAATTCACTGGGAGCCAATCCTTGGTGAACAAGTAGAACTGATGGCCTTCCTTGTCGAATATTTTTTAGCTTCATTGAAAACTTCGTGTTAACTTAGCAGTATCAGAAAATATTATTTATAGCGATGTTAAATGACGGTTGATTTTCGGAAGATTGATTCGCCATGTGCTAGCTAATATATGACCGACTGCTACAGGACGCGTTGTCCGCCAAAATGCAGTGGTGGCAGTAGGATAGCACCCATCCTGTACAAAAGGGCATCACCGAGTGAAGTTCCCTATTCGAGAGGTGCTCCTTCCACTGGATTCGAAGCTATGCGGCAATGACCACCTTGGGAGGACGGCCACCTGTTGACCAACAGCTCAGATCAATCTGACGCTGAAGAAGACGATACATAGAAAATCTTACCTCACCGAGTAGAACTTCTCCACCGATCTGTGTTGACTTAGTATTCTAAGAAAATATCCGTCAAAAATGCTTCACTTCCGTTCTTACCGAAAATATAGGTTAAGACGTACAAAATTGCAAAAATAAGCATTAGTCTAACATTTGTTTCAGGTTAAGCTTGTATTCATAAGAACGTAGAGCTCGCAGAGTTAAACAACTTCACTATTGTCTCATTTCGCAAAGAACACAGTTTTTTTTTCAATGTTGTAAAAGGCGGTTGCTAATCAGTGATGTGCACTTAACCTCGTTATTACGCAGTACGCAGTATCATAAGAGTTATGAGGTCTTGAATGGAAGGTTCTGGTGCTATCTCAGACGCCGTAAAAGTTTTGATGAGTTCTGATATCACAGATCTTCCAGAGCGATGGCAAAAACCGCATTTCTTGCATTCTCTCTGTATCCCTCTTGTTCCACATTGCTATATCATAAGACAAATTATTTGTGATCATCTTGCCAGACTCTTTGCCGGAGACTAGCTTTACTCGCTGATAGTTTGTGATTCCGTGTGTAGTACTCTTGAACCTGTAGCTTACAGGCGACATCGCACCACAGCAAGCATGATTCCCATCCATTTCAATGATAGCCTCTACTCTAAATGAGCTTCAGGATACAGTCTGCTACACGAAAACGTACTGTTAATGGTATGATTGGATATATACACGCATACGGGAGGTACACGTCATCTTGGCGCAGAAAAAATGAAATCTTCATGTGACGATGCGCCTTGTCGTAGCTTCACGATATACCGACGCAAAAAACCTTCTACGATGGAAATCAGTAGCGTCAACGGATAAATATGGCTAATAACGTAAACGGCGAAGCTGAAGAAGGACAAAAACGGCTTGTGCCGCTTTAAAACTTGTTAAGGAAACGATCAAGAAGCGGGTTCACTCATTAGCTAAGCAGCAAGCTCTTTATTAAGTCGACGTTTCTATTCGTCCGTCCACTTGAAGCAAAATCACAATGTCTCGGTTGAACCGCAAAGGGCAGCACTGACAGAGGGAGAAACGACATTGCGATGGATTGCTCATGTGGGAAGACGTTATCAGATGTTGATAATCGAGTGGACGCTCAAACCTACCCCTTGTTGGAAGTCGAAGTTTCTATTTCCGTGACTAAGTAATCTTTCCTATAAACTCTCACGCATGTTCTGAATCCGTCTTGAACCTATAGGTGCCATATTATGGCTCAAAGATTCCTATCCGAAAATGGAGTTGCATAGAACAAATGAAGAAGTAGTAGAAAACTATCCAATAATTCAAAAAATCCTTTAAAAAAGCCGATGCACAAAAGCCTTAAAACTATTTTTCCTACCTGAATCCCTGGATAAATAGGAATAACCACTGGAGGTCAAAACAATCTCCAAGTAGTATTTTGCCGGCTGGTTGAGTTCGATTTTCCCTGGAGTCTCGAGAAAATCGTGTCAGTGGCGCTCCCAATTCGTTATAACAGCTGTCGCACACGCAACTGAACCGGATGTGGCACAAAGCGATTAAGTTCCTTACAGAATATTCAGCGATTCCTAACACTGGTTTACCTTTTAGAGAGAATGGACAGAGATGTCGCATCCTCAATTCGGGTGAAGCGGGTGGATGATGAATCCTTGTTGTGTACAGCTATGAATATTCCATCAACACCTAGCCAGTAAACCACTGTGGGAAACATCAACATCACTGAAAAGAAAACTCTAACTGGATTAAACAAAAAACATTTTAGATAGACTTAGAAAGGTCCTCTTCATTAAAACATTACGTGACTGTGACCGTAGTGAGAGGTGTGTAAATGAGCACACCGATCGCTGCAATAAAAAAATGAGCAAGAGCAGGTGCCAGGTGCCAAGCAACACAGACACTACAAAGAAGTTCAGTGCCCCACAACGTTTCCACTACGATTGCAAGAATCTAAGGACGCACTCATTAATCGTTGTAAAGCCGCAGCTTTCTTAGCCTATTATGAAAAATGCGTGACTAGAAGAAAGTTGAATTAGAATACAAGACTTGATAAGGGAGTCGCAGGAACTGCTATTTGCATGGGCTAAATCTGAAAAGAATCAGTGGAATAAGTAGAGTTGAAAAATCCTGGAACGAAAACCATAAAATCGGTTTTGAAATTGCTCCATGATCAAAACTGTAAACCACTAACAAAATGGAAGACATGATAATGGGTTCCATCTTAAACGAATTCACGACCATGCTCGTTTTTCAACAACTCCTGACTATCGAAAACATCAACGCGCAAGACTTTTGAGGTGTTTTGGATAAATTTCAAAAATCCAAAGATGAACAGGAAAGATGAATGCCTCGCTATCACACGTGACCTGACGCCTTATTTCAAAATGATATCTTGACCCCTGTGTGGGCCTCGCTTGCCGCCCCACGTGAACAACACGCCGGCAGTCCACTCGTAACAGCACGGTGAGTAGCCTTTTTTGATCAATATGGCATTTACTTATGTGTTAGTTTTTCATTAATACTTTGGTTTCTTTTCCACCGAATAATTAAACTATTCCTGTATAAAAATACGTCCAGGCTCTAAGGAAGGCGAAATCGCCGAAACGTCTGCCATCGACCAACAATACTAACAACAACGACAACGAAAACTTATACCAACCTCGCATAAGCTCGACAAGATCAGTTTATAAGATCGTATAAACAAATATAACCCCTGACTATTTTTTGGAGAATTGCAGCATTTAAGAAGTTGAGGGCTTGAGAAACTTATCGAAGAGGTCTTTCCATGTTGGTTTATATGAACTGTGTGGTATGGATAACTTCTAAGCAAGGTTTTTGATCTTTTAAATTAAAATATCAAAAAGTATTGGCTCAAACCTTTCAAAATTCCTGACGTTAAATCAGCAATTTCCAAGAATAAGGACTTATCCGTGGATTTCGTTGAGCTCTGCTCGACGCAATTCCCGCTTGTTCAATCGCCTCACTGTTTCACATAGGGGTCTCGAAGAAAAAAAGGGGAAAGGAGGATTTTTGAGTTTAATTATGTCGAAATTAAGGAACAGGCTAGTTTATTCCTTGTTGACATATATCCATAGATGCTAGTGGTTTTATATCGACTACTGAAGTGCACTATGAACTCATATGCCTTTGTATAAAGCTGGAATGTGACGTCATTGGCGGTAAGGAAACTCATTGGACTTAAGTCTTATTTATTTGAAATTCTATGGTTTCACACTTCATGGTGGTGATGAGTTATTTCTGGTTGACTAATTGTGACATAAAGCAGGGCGATAACGACACGATCATGAATCAAGCTGAGAGGAATTCCAACATTTCCAGCCGAAAGCCTTGTGAAGAGAAAATGAATGCTAAGGCCGAACGACCTTCGCCATAGACGTTGTGGAGCGGCAACCTTCCTCGATCCACAAGAGTCAAGGGCTCTGATGAAGATCTGGGAAATTCGTGACTCTAGTTTGAGAGTGAAGGAAAAAACCCACTTACTGAGTCTTCAAGACCTAGTGAAATTTGCTTTGGTATTCGTGGTGATGGCTTATTCAAGTGCACCACTAACTAATAAAAAACGCAGTGTAAAAAATCTTAAGCAGTAATCCAATTTGGGACTTCTACGTGGAATGGTAAACAACCTCCAAAAAAGATTACTTTACAAATTTCTAGATGCTTTTTTAAAATAATGATCCACCATGTGCTAGTCACAATGGATCAAGCCAAATTGGGGTCGATTAACAACTGTCCTTTATAGAAGGAATATGCCGAGTAAGGTTACTTCATTGAGACCGTACTCCTTACCAGATTCGACTTGGTTCTAATACGAAGGCTCACATTGTGAAGATGAACGACTTTCGATCATCGGCTGGCATTAATTTGGCTCTGAAGAGGAAGATGGCGACGAAACACTAGCCGAATAAAACTATTTACCAAGCTTGTGTTAGCTTAATGATCTTGAAAGGTATTACAAATTCACCTGTGTCTGAGTCATTTTTCGAATGTCTTCAAAATCGACTTCCGTTAAACCTCGGTGAGAATGACCAAAAAGTTGTCTACACGATTGAGCCGACACGAGGCTGGTATCAAAAACTTTTACTCAGGTAAAGTTTCGGCGCCTTCACCTTCTTCGTGGAATCATCTAGAAGAGTTCTGACTACTGTCACCGAGGTTTAATGGAAGTCACCCTTAAGGTATTGATTGCCACGCTACACGTCTGCAAATAAAGTACCGACTGTTGCTGGGCGCATTTCTTTGTCCAGCGCGGCGCTGAACGAAGTTCCTCGTTCGAGTGATACTCCCTACACTGCGTTTGACCCAATGCGACAACGAACACCCCATCACGACAAAGACCAGGTGTGGACCATCAGCTCGGATCAGCATGGCTCTGAAGAAGGCGAAGAAGACGAAGCGTTAACCAAATAAATGTCTTATACCACCTTCATGTGAGCACAATCATATAGAAAATTACTGACTTTCTGAATGATTTTGAGTCGTCGAACAGCGAGCACAGTGGAAGTTCAAACGATGGGTACACGAATCTCTAACGCGCTGGGCAATTTCGCAGAACTTCTCGTCAAATATCTTCCAACAACACTTTAAGCATATTGACAACTAATTACTTATATAGTATTCAATAGAAAAGCTGCTGGTGAACACCTTCAGAATATCATAGGAGGTTCCAAGAGACTACATGTTTGCTGTGTTCGAATAAACAGCCATGCATAGATCTCACGAGTTTTGTCTTGAACAGTGTAGTTTACCATGAGCGAAAACACAAAGGGTCAACACAAGAGAAAGCGGCTTTCAAATATCGTATTACTATCAGATAAAGCACAAATAAAGCTCTCGGCGTTGATCAATCTCTGAGGGATGCGCCATGCATTCTACTTTATTAAGCATCGATTGAGGTTATGAATGCACATCTGGCCTATGCAATGACTCGCGGTGGTCTACCGATGTATGGAGCAGTGCTGTTATCCCCCCAGACAGGTCTGGTACCAATTTGCCGACCCCGGAGGGATGGAGGATTTGGCGAGCTTGGGGCGCGCGGATCGATCCCATCTGTATTGCAGGGCACCTCCGACCGCTGTTCCACACGTCCCGCTTTCATATATTACGAACAATTCATCAGATTCTTCGAAAATCTTCTAGTAACATGTTTGATAAGATTATAAACTATTATCGAGTGATTAGCCATGTAGACAAGCAGCTTATGTTGTTCAGTGAGCAATCCGTACTAAAACACCACTGATAAATAGAAACTCTTATTAAGAAGTAACACTTTAACAGTAACACCTACATTGATGTCTTTTTAAAAATCGACTTCAAGGCGATATTTTTATACAGAAGTTCAGGATTGCTTTCCGTTGTGATCCATCTTTCACGCAGTCCATGAAGACATCAACTGATGCTTCCTGTCGTCGTTGTATTACTGCATGGCTGAGACCGAGAAATAGTCACTCCTCTTCAACCTGCAAGACACAGACGCTGCTGAAGAAGCTTGGCCGACTGCTTTCCAAACTGTTGATTGATATCGTCCTTTCTTGGCACAACGGACCAAGCTAATGGGAAATTCCATATTGAAAAAAAACAACGAAAGAATAATGAGACTCGGCTGATGAGAGAAGCTGTTCTCGAAAAGCAAGTGAATGCCCATGTTTCAAAAGGCGGTATGAAGAAGTAATAGAGAATCATCAGCAGAGAAGATGGGCAAAGTGACAAAGAAGATAAGATGAATGTGTCATATGAGATTGAATGAACTAGCGGAGTGTTAATTCTTCTAGGGAATAATATGAAAATGAGGGCCGAATTCTTGACAGCTTCTAAAGTAGCGCTATGATTTAAGTAGAAAGCCAGACGCTGAGTTAAACATCTCTAGACGAAGAAGAAAATAAAAAAGACACATGAATACTGCTAAGCGCTCACTTCAGTATAACAGGTGCATTTTAGAGATTAATTAACACGAGGACGATAAGTATGTTCTTAATATTGAGGAGAGCAAATTTGCCCTTTTCTCCCATCTCTTCTGTGAAGCTTCAAAGCACGTGGTTTTTTTTTCATCCTTTTTCAAAAAGTCAAAATTGTGATTATATCTGCAGCCTCAACTTAACTGGGTTCATTGCCAATTTGGGCTCCTCAGATCAATCCCGCCGACGGGTAATTGCTGATGGCAAAAAGATCGATAGAACTAGCTGAGAGACAGGCGAAACGAAGGACCCGCATGGTGTGGTGGTGAACGCGTTACTCCCCGGAAAGGACAATAACGCGTTCGTTCCCCACCATAGGCACCTGCGGTCCAGAGTTTGCAAATATCTCAGCTTCGTTGAAGTTATATTTCGCAATATACCCTGCCATCAAAAATAGTAGGCAGTAAGCAAAAAGGTTAAAATTGGTATTGATTTACTTTTTTGTGAAAGGAGACCATTCTACGTTTTTGTTTTTATGTAGCGATAACTACTTGTGTAAGGCAAACGACTAACTCAAGAACATCTGGGTTTGCAGCGCAGTGATTAGAACTAGCTGAGAAACAGGCGAAGCGAAGGGCCCGCATGGTGTGGTGGTGAACGTGTTAGCCGCTAGGAAGGGGAATAGAGCTTTCGTTCCCCCACTGCAAACACCTGCGGTCCGCAGTTTTTGCAAATATCTCAGCATCATTGAAGTTATACTACGCAATATACCCTGCCATTGAAAAGAGTAGGCAGCAAATAATAACTTAAAGTAGCAATGATTAGAATTAGCAATGATTAGAATTAGAGCTGGTATCCATACCCGTATTCTTGTTGGTTCGAACCCACGCTGGGCAACCCAGATCTACGCAGGAAAAACTAGCTTTGATACAAATAGGTCGCGGCTAGTGCCTTTGCTGAAGACGTAGGACCGGTCAGGTATGCCATCTTCAGAATCAAGGGAGAATTACGCTTAGCCGGCCAGAAATTCGGTGGAGCTTCTGCCGTTGTACTTCTTGCATATACGAGCTTTAAAGTTCTTCTATCAGTAGGCTTAAAAGAAATCAGCTTTACAGATCCGGTAAATGCACGTTTTCGATCTTTCATACAACAGAAGAAAAAGTCGAACATTCATTTTGACCTCAGTGCTGTCGATGCCATATGAAATTAATGTAATCTTCTTTGCGATGATGACGAAATCCCCTAAGGACCACCAACGTCATGTTTGCTGCAGTCGAATGTCAACGAAATGCGTCAGGAGGCCTCGGCAAACAGAACACTTGTTGATGCGATGGTACATACCAAGCAAACCACGCATTTATTTCATTTCATACGCCGAGAATCCATACATTTCCTCAATGGGGCTCAAAAATCACTTTTTTTTGCTTATTTTCGTCAAGGCCAAACGAAGCTATTCAACAATCAGGATTTCGTCAAGCACGGCACAATGAACTTCCCCAATGCATCGCTAATGTTGGATAATGTCGAGCCTACGCGAAATCTTTCAGCGGAAAATCGAATTTGCTCCTCGATTTTTTAGAAACTTGAATTCTTAAAAATTCGGAAAAGCCCTTATTTTAGGTTTGTTAAGTACTGAGCTCTTTTAATTGTTCTGTAAGATTTACGGGTAGTTGTAGGAAAAACACACTTTGTTGCAAATGCTTTCAAAAGGATTTCCGCAAACAAATGGTTTCATTATAAACCGACATTCTCAAAATCGAATGGTACGAAACGGTGGGTAAATGAACCATTGTAATAAGTGCAGTTTTATTGTCATTTAACGATAAAATGATGAAGAATAAAGGAAAAAGCGTTCGGCGTTATCCAATCCTTGAGGGATGCGCCATGCATTAGACTTCATTAAGCACAGTTGGAGGTGATTGAATGCATATCTGGCCTACGCAATAATTTACAGTAGCCGTCCTGTGTTTTCTGTGCTTCCATACAAGTCTAGCTCCAATCTGCTGATCCCGGAGTGATGGAAGGTTTGGTGAGGCCTGGGAACGGCATGGAACCAGTGACCGTATGTGTATTGCAAGGCATTAAAGTCTTCAAAATTGTTCTATGTTCCATGGCAAATATGCATTTTGTTAGAACATAGAACAAATCTTATTGGTATTTAGAGGTGAAACGTTGTCATAAGTGCTAAATTTTTATTTGCCGCCTACTATAATTTTTACGACAGGATATTATGTGAAATACAACCATAATAATGAGAGGCAGGCGAAACGAACGACCCATATGGTGTGGTAGTGAATGCGTTAGCCCCCGGAAAGGATAATAGCGGGTTCGTTCCCACCACAGACACCTGCGGTCCAGAGTTTTGCAAATATCTCAACATCATTATGGTTGTATTTCACTGTTATTAGTATTACATGATAGTGTAAATGGTAACGAAATCAACTAGGAAAATTTGAGAAAGAATATAATGCTTAGGTTGTTAGGCCTAAGCAGAAATCTGAAGATCGTTATGTTCTTAGTAGTCATCTTTCAACTTTCATTTTCGCAAGCCAAAATCGGGGGCGGTTGTGGTGAAAGATTTATGGGAAATAAAAACTACATAAAGACTTCGTCGAAGAATCTCATTTTGGATTGCCACATTTATGAGTTACATATAAATTCATTTAAAGCACTGGATTTTAAACCTTCAACTCATTCAGGAAGATCAATCAGTGAGGAAGTATACAAACTACTGATGAGGTCCGTACCGCTTCTGATCCAGGACTCATTGTTATCAAGTGCTTAAAATGAAGGGAACAGAATTTTATCGTCGTAATAGAAGAAAGCATAAAGTGAATTCAATGAGGAATTTTCGACAAGCATCACGAACGTTAGTTGAATATGCTTCGATAAGGAATAGGATGTGATCTTGACTAATGGAACTTCTTTATTAGAGTTGGCATGCAAATTGAATTCGTAATGGCTTGAGACACTTGCTGCAAGGGAACTGGAGATAAAGCCCTTAAGAGAATTTAGTGGAATGCTTCGCGAGTATTTGAAAATGTTAACGAACAACATCTGACAGATTGAACAGCATTCAAACGCTAGTGTGCTCGGCGAATCCTCACGAAGAATATCTTCTGATGGGCCATTCCTCATTTGGAGAAGTTTTTGATTTATAATGTTGAGCTGGAATCGGTAGCTTAGACGAATTAGAAGGCAGCAAAAGAATTTCAAGCTTCAAACATCTTCGCTGACACCGTCTATGGTTCAGGCACCCATTGTCGCTGTGATATAACGGCGTCTATGGCAATTTAAAAAAGCCATGTGATACAGGGAACTATTTGTTTTTTTACCGTGTGTGGCGCAGTGGTCGGATGAGCCCTGCAACACACACGTGGAATCGATCCCCGCTCTTACGGCCCACCAAGCCTTCCTTCTCTCCGGGGTCGGCAAATTGGTACCAGACTTGTCTGGGAGGATAGCAGCACTGGCTCGATACATCGGTAGGCCACCGCGAGTCATTGTAAAAGTCAGATATGTATTCAATGACCTCCAACGATGCATAATGAAGTCGAATGCATGGCGCATCCCTCAAGGATTGATCAACGTCGAGAGGTTTATCCTTTTTTTTTACCGACTTTCGCGATTAAATAAACCGCCGATAGCATTGCCTTCCTCTCAAGGCTATTTGTCTGAAATATTGTGTTCGAATGATGGAAGCCCAGAACTTCTCGTAGACTAGGACAGATAGACGATGTTTCATTCGTTCCTTGTTGTCCATTCGCCACCTATTTAGCAGGTGACGGCATGTAGAAAAGAACTGTCATTGTTGTATCAGTGTTTACTGCGTAAATCGACTGTCAAATGTCACGAGGAAGACTGGGTAAACGTGATGGTGCAAAAAAGCCGGTTCGATATGTTGCTAAAAGAATATTCGATCGTATCCTACAGTATTTATTGAATTTAGATGCTTGAATCGTACTTATTAGTTTAGTGTAATAAGCATTGTTAAAGGGCAGTTTTATCGCAAGAAATGTGAAAACCAGTATAGGATCATACTATGAAGAGATGGTTTTCACCTACGGCATTATTTGAATCTTAAAAGCAAGAAATCCGTCGAAGTTTGAATTCCGTAACTCGGATTGACATGACGTGATCCGATGATATTTGAGAAGAATTCCATGAACTCTCCTCTATCAAGTACTGCATGAAGTTGTCGGCGTCATTGAAGTGTCCACCAAAGTCTCTACTGCATAGAAGAGCGTTGGAAGAACTACTGAGTCTGAAAGGTGACAGTAAAGCCGTGGGTTCCTCAATTGATCGATGGCTTGCTTCTCCTAGTAGCTCATGCTATCGCACTCCTCTGTATTATTCCTCGTTTAAGCTGTTCTTTATGTGCTTTAGACGATTAGATTAAATGGCCTTTGGTATCAGAAAACCATCTATTAGCAACCAATTTCTTCTCATCGTGCCTTAGGTTTTCCGTTGTTTCCTATTTAAAAAACGAAGAAACAGACGTCTATTTCAACAAGACTAAAACTGTTCTGCCATGGTCTCAGAGCTAAAGTTTCTATTGCATAAAAATACGGGCCAATACTTCAATTTGCCAAATAAATCGAATTGTCGGGATAATTCGTATGCCGAGTGACCGTGCAAAGCATCCTCGTTGCTCGAGACAAAGAAAGACTCCTACACAACCGCGATGAATATTTCAGAAGAGCCAAAGAAGCCATAGGATACTTAAAAAATAACTTTCTTTGACACTTGGTGTTTTGTTTACGACATGTGCAGTAGCTTTAAACACTTTTACTTCACACGACTCGTCTTCATATCTACTGTGTGTATCACAGCACTTCTCACATTCGATTCGTTTCCTCGTATCCACTATCTACTAAGGTCTTCCATCTTTTACGTGTGGCTTCGGCTGCTGCTTAAGGATTTTCGTTTCATCTTCAATGTCTTAGAATGCTGGCAGAGTCAATTTTCACCGGAGTCCTGAGATAGTCGGACTAAAGCGTTCTAAATTGGATTGCAGAGAGTGATTTTTTCCAGACAAGATCCCGGAGACAAGAGAGGCTTGGTGAACCCGAGGGTCTACCTTTAGGCCCTGTTATTTAAATAGTGACGTCATAGTGACACATCATTTTGAAGAATATGACGAGACAGTGACAATAAACAGTAAACATTTTTTATCAACAATGTGTTTGCCTAGTAATCGAAGAAAGTGGAGCTTAAATGATTAAATATTTTATTGCTCATTAGAGCGATAGCACATTGCGTTCCCTTCATTACGACAAGAAATGCGAAAGAGAATGTTCATCCTTTTTCATGAAAAGCTTGAAATCGAGGAACGACTCCGTTCGAGCTCTTTGGGCTCAAAGACAACTTTAACATGAGACACTAAGAATTGAAAACGTTACTGGTACTTTTGATTCATTTCCTAATTATCCATCCATAAGTGTGCGCTATTTATTACTTCTGTCATTATTTTTACAGGTGCCCGTGTAGCTCAGTGGTCAGAGGCGCTCTGCAATACACATGGGATCGATCCCTCCTCCCCAGGCTCACCAATCCTTCCTTCCTCAGGGCACGGCGGATTGGCACCAGACTTGTCTGGGAGGATAGCAGCACTCGCTCAATGCATCGGTAGGCCACTGTGAGTCATTATAAATGCCAGATATGGACTCAGTCCTCTAACGGTGCTTAACGAAGTCGAATGCATGGTGCATTCCACAGTGATTAAACAACGCGGAGAGCTTCATCCTCCATTTTTTTATCCCTATTATTATTGTTACTCTTGTTGCTATCATTGTCTACAGTTATTATTACTACTACTATGAACAATTGTTACTGTTTGTAATCATTATTATTGTACTTACTATAATTAATATAATTAGTGATCATTTGACCGTTTTGGAAGGACCCTGCTTCGACCCTATAAGGGCAAATTATACACATATCTCCACAGAGTCGTGAAATTCTTGGTAAATGTGTCTGGGATCTGCTCGTTCGCTCGAATCCGCAAAAGCTGGCGAATGCCTGTGATAAAGAATTGGGAACGCCCAAGCACGGCTATTCTAGGTCCTCAGGGGACAATCGACTCGATAAGCATTCAAGGCATTCAAGGACGTATGTAAAGAGGGCCAGGTAGAATCCACCAAGATAACAACAGCTATTATATTCTTATTCGTGTGTATGGGTTCTCTTCCTCACATTTTATAGCGGAACAAGGAGAGCTCCTATGATTATCTTCTCGCCCATAACAGTAAGAAGTGGGGATTTCATAAAAACGCTATGATTTTCCACGTACTCGTCGAACGAACATCGAACCCACTAGCTCTGCCTCACCAAGAAGGCGAAAAAAGAGACGTAGGTGGTAACCACTTAGGGTAGATGCTGATTACCTGAATTGTTCCATTTCCATACTTCCATAATAATCAAGAACAAAAAAAATTTGGGGAGGCACCAAAAAGTCAGAGGGCGCTAAGAGAACAGTGTCTTGGCAAGTGAATTGGATCGGCCATATTTTTTGTGCTTTGAAACTGAAGCGTCGCCTTTTCCGCAAACTCTGTGATAACAAGTGGTAAATAAGGAAAAAATTTATAGAAATACTCTTACGAGCATCCTTATTTCGTCATAAACGATAAGAAATAGACATTTTCACTAAGGAAACCGTGAAAAAAATGAAAAAGGTTTCGTACGCTGAGTACTGGTGTGAATGCGAAATTTTGTTTTAAAACATGACGAAATGGCTGAAGTCCATCTGATTGATGGGCATTGCAATGAAAACGCAGTGAAGAAGGGCGATGAGTGACGTGTTTGCCACTCAACAGGGGGTCGGTCTTTTTCAAGTGGTGAATGCCGCGTGGGAAGAACGAGCTGGCTTGGGGCGGAATCACGGTTCTAGGAACTCGACGTTTGCAAGAAAGGAAAAGAAAGGAAAGTACGGAAGGATTCCGCTATGCGACACCAAAACGACGATGAGGACAAGACTGTGTAGAATGCTCTTGAGCAATAAGTTCAGGATATAATACTGTGAAGATGAAGTACTGCTAGTGTATATAGCGAGAATTTTTTAAGAACGAATTTGCAAAAGTGAGATAGAAAGAGAGGAGGATAGTATTAAGCGAAAGAGAAGAACAAAGAGTGAAGCAAGCACCAGGTGAAAAGAACAAACCCGACATAATGATATAACAAGTGGTAGAAGGGAGATAGAGAAAGAATGTGTGAGTACGTGTTAATGGACGAAAATTGTATAAATACCGTTGGTGCGGAGTGTAGAATCTATTTGAGAAATACTAGGATTAAGTGATAATCCTAAGACAATGGCGTGACTCGTTTCAAGACCGATATTCTTTTCAGTGGCGACTGAATAAGGGACGGCCATTCGAACATCAATCGCCAGTTTTGCATTCATTACTATTGACGGCTATGAAGTTGTACCCTTGAGAACACTGAAGCTCAGGTTAAATTTTGACAGAAAAATAACCAATAATAAAAACCCATTTTTCAAAAACCCAACGGCTTTCTTCTTGAATACTACGGAATAGTAAGTCTTTTGCATAAAAAGAAGCTAAACAAAAATTAGGCAGGTTACGGACGTTTTGTCGACAAAGACATAAATGAACTAAGCGAACGTCCTGACGTACCGAAACACATAAATGTCTACAAAATTAGTCATTCCAACCACAATGATGCTGAGATATTTGCAAAACTCCCAAGTGCAGGTGTCTGCAGTGCGGAACGAACGCGCCACCATACCATGCGGTTTCTTCGTTTCAGCTATCTCTTAGCTCTGTTAACCATTTCGCTTTTATTCAGTGTTTTACCTCTAGAAGCGCTTTGAACGTTGCTTTCATAGAGTGACGTGTTTAATCTCTTTACTTTTCAGTTTCGTAAGTCGACGACAGGATTCCCTGAGTTTCTTAAAATCGCTTGTTCAAGCCGTCGCGGAGAACCAATTGCTTAAATTTATAGTGATGTAAGCAAATCTTGCTGCTTCAGAATTTTCATTTTCGTTATGAATATCGTTCAATGCTGATCGAATTGATTTATTCTGGAGTCATTAGTGGAGTTTCCTGGATAACAGTGCTAGAGCGTCTCCACGTTGACTGGATGGAGTGATCAAATCTCAGAAAAGTCTGGTACCAATTTCTAAGCACTGGAAAGATGGAGGGCTTGGCGAGCCCAAGGTGAGGTTGAATCAGCACCCCGCTCGTGATATGAACGGTATCACTACCGCTACGCACACGTTACATATTGCATGTTGTTCCATGAAATAAAGAAAAACATAGAAACGGAAGTATTACGTGCTAGTCTCCCTGATTTTACATGGACAGACTAAAGACAATGGTTGTCGAAGAGGTCAGAGCAAATTTCACAAATGATTGCTGTGGTGAAGGGAAGAACTGGAGAAGCTGTGCCTTAGAAACATGTGAAGTCAGAATTTTTGAGCAAATCATACTATTAATTGTAGGAAATTAATATTCGTGCTGATCACTTCACCTTTCTTTCACTGATAAGCTAACACGAGACTGGTAAATAACTTCAGTCGGCTAACGTTCCAACGTATCCGTCTTCCTCGGAGCCTTCAATGAAAGAAAAGGACCGGTCTTACCGAAGTAAAGGAAAGGCGGCTATTGAAACATCTCAACTTTCTTCTCTGTAAAGAGCCAGCATCACGTAGAACTGGAGAAGACGACGTGAAGCTTGCGAGCTGGATGGTTTCGTAAATAAATAAGGAATAAAAAACATCATGAAAACCTCTGCTAAATACTAAAAGACGAGTTCCCATATGAATTGTTCATCTACCTTTCACTGAGAACTCTTAACGTGTGGTGTGAAACGGAGGAATTTCTGTGATATTCCCTTTAATGGAGGTAATTCTCGTAGCACATTCGAACCCGTCCTCATCTATTAGGCCAAATGGTGGTCTTCGTCGTCAGCGAAACTGGTTGTGAAAGGTGGAAATAAGTGAATTTCAACTGTTAAAGTGAAATCTTCTATCAAGCACTTTTTAAATTTTGGAAAGATTCACATCCATTTGTACTTTCCATTTGCAGTTAACTGAGGACAGTCAACACGACGAACGAATCTTGTAATCATCAAAGAGAGCATACCATTTTGAGATGAATCACTACGATGCAATGACGATTCCCATGCTGATGACGGAGACGGAGACAGATGAACATTCCTAGTAGGTTTAGACAATTGAAAACAAGCATTTGTTAATATATGACAAACCTCTGCCTCTCTCGGAGCCTTCTCTCTCGGACCGATTCTTAAACTCTCCTTAAATTAAATTTCAAGGATTTTAATTAATATTAGAAAAAAAGTAACCATTCAAGAAATCTATGCAATAGTCCCTTAAGCAATACACTAAAGTCTGTTTTGGAACTGTGCCAAACCAATGTCTTCGTTAAGTCCTGCAGTTGTCGAAAACTATCGGAAGCAGCCAGAAAATCGTCATTGTGGTTTTGTAAAGCATAAAATTTCCATTTTTTGGTCAGTAATTCGGTATTTCACAAGTCGACCGTCATTTAACCTCCGTACTATAATAATCAACATTTGCTTATATTGTTGAGCTTACATGAGGTTGATAGAAACGTTTATTCGCCTAACGTTTCGACGTCTTCGTCTTCAACAGAGCCGACAATCCTTGTCGATGGTCCACAGTTGTTCCTCTTCTCGACGTGGCATCTGTCTTCGTCTCGCATCGAACCGAATCTTCCTCAGTGGAGCATCTCGAATGAGCCATACTCATCCGACGACGCTTTTTTATACAACTCGAATTTACTCCTTTGTTGCCCTAAGTACTTTGACAAAAGCTGAAGTATTTTTGCATGAACTGTACAAAACGTAAGAAAATACTGTGCTTAAAAAACGTTTTTAAAACGTTTTACGTTTGAAGGAGAGTAACTCATTCACTGCAAAATAGAGGAAAACGTTGACGAACCTTAGCAGATTCCTTCGAGATTTTGTATTCATGCATAAATTCTCCAGAGAATGTTTGTGGTGCGATGAATTCGAATTGGCCATAGCAAGAAGAAGGCGGACAAAATATGACAAGTGCAGTTCAGAGAATGTTCGCTATCACATGTGGAATCTACTCTATACTTTGATAAATTATAGATGCACTTTTCTAACACCAGTTGTAGAATGTTTCTTGCACGTAAATCTGGTAATCCATGGAACATTCATTGTTCAACCTTTCAGTGAGGTCGCGTAATTTTGTGTGGCGGACGCATGCGACGACACCCTGATTTAATTTCGTTACGGAGTTGCTGGTTTTGCTATAGTTGACGATTATTCTTCCAAAAACAGAAGACACGACGAGTTGAGAACATCGCAGAATTATGAAAAAAACACTCTCAAGAGGAATTACCTGTCATCCGTCCGCCTGTTGATTGTCGAGTAACTCGAACGGACGCCAGCAAACCTTCCATTTCTCCCTGTCATGTACAAGAGAAGCCCAGTGGGTTCTGCCTGCTTTAGGAGTCCTTGAACATCATATATTCTTCTAGGGTTTTCGAGAAGAACTCTGACTATCGGGTAGGTGGTCTTCCTGCTGTCCGTCTGACATTCCGAGGAATCCAGTCGCTAACACGTCTTATCTATCGGTTGTCGCCAATACATATTACGTATCCGGCCCACGTTATCTTCGACAGCTTGGCATATAAAACGGCGTTTTTGAATTTTGATTTTTGATCTTTGACGTGGATCTGAGCTTCGTATACATCCTTCACTTGCGTGGTTGGGATACTCCTGGCATAGTTCCTTCTGACTGACCGTTATATAACGCCAAGTGACCCTTCATTTTGCCTGCCTAACAACCAGGTTTCTGACGCATATGTCAAAGGAGAAAGAATTGCTGTGAGTAAAAAGGTTGAGCACAGGATTGCGTGTTCTTTGCTTTCGTCACTGCATACTCGATGCCCCCAAGGATCCCCAAGTCGCCCTCTTCCTCCTGCTTAATCTAAAGCTGAGTCATTCATTATATTGACTTCCTGACGAAGGTAGACACAACTGCAACGTTCAGCGATGTTCATTCCGCTGAGCGTGAACTGGACGTACGACGAAGATCCGTCCCTAATGAATGTAGTTTTTTGCGAGAGTTAGTCGAAAACCAATTTCTCAAAAAGCTGGCTAATGTTTGATGTTATAAGAATGACAGCAAAGCGAAGATGATGTTATTGCTAACCATCGATTTTCATTTCCATGTTGTCCCATTCCAGTATTCACAAATTTTCTGAAGAGTGGCGGTAAATAATTTTGGCGGGATGGTACCTCCTTGCATAACACTACTTTTGACGTTGAGGTGTATATCGTTGCAGAATGATGATATTTTGGGTGCAAAAATTTTTATATATCCCAGTACAATCTTTATATACTAACTACAGACGCCGTGGTGGTCTTCCATGACTGCTTCTCTCTCAACTGAGTCAAAAAACATTCCATAAATCGATAAAGGTGAAACAGAGGGGTGCCTTGTTGTACTCTCGCGATACCTCAATGAGTCTTGTTACTCACATCACCCTGGTTACTCACATGGCTATCCTTCGTCCAGAGTTCAGTCAACCCTGTTTGACGAGATTGAAGTGAAGAGTTTATAGACCACAGACAGTAAGCAGCTCAAACAATAGCAAATCACACTCCTATGTTTTCATTCAGAATAAGACGGTGTGGTTTCGGTAGCAACTACCTTAGAAATCTGCTGCAGCACATCGACACTGCACTTTGTCATTTTGATAATGATGCATACTTCTGTATGATGCATTGTCAGGAAACCACAAGTCACTATCACCGGACAATCACTATTACCAGCACCCATCGTCTTGTACAAAAGAGCATCGCCGAGCGAGATTGCTTCATTCGACGGATATTCTACTGAAGCAGATTCGACTCGGTACGAAGACGAAGCCGCGAAATCGATAAGATGAACAACTGTGGACTATCGACTCGGATCATCGGCTCTGATGAAGATGAAGACGTCGAAACGTAGGCGTATAAAGTTTGTCAGCTTCGTGTAAGCTTATCAATGAAGAAATACTGTAATTCGTAAATAATAAATTTCTCGACCCTCAGTACCAATTTATGAAGCGTTCAAGGGTAATACCTATATAATACAAAACTCTTAGTTCATCATCATAGCGACACAAATCCACGTTCGAGATTTGAGCGCTGCAGCTCATACAGCTATGACTATTCAAATGATTAGTCGTTGCACTCTCTATCGCTTTACTCAACGCCTATCACGCTCATCGACCGGGCTCTAGGACGGCGGGAGAAGCGCCAAAGTCTGAGTCGGATACTTGTCGACTGCGGGACTGGAGGAAGACGGAATTGATAACTTGTAACGAGGCAACTTGCTGTTGTTTACGTTCAAAACGCAGCGTTTTCGTGTTAATTACACTCTCATATGAGCTGGAGCGGATCGAATCAGCACCTTCTAATAAGTCCTCATTAAGTATTAAATGTTAATATATTGGTAATACTATTAATATCCAGAAGCATACGTGTTGGAACGCTTCAGAGGATATAGAGGCTATAAAGATCAATCCACTTGGTCCGTAACTGGAAACTGAGGATTTTGCTAATCCCGTTTTTTACAAGCAGAATGTGATATCAATTTCCATAATTAGTACATGGACAGTTGCTGCGGCTTAATTTTAACACTTAGTGTCGTCGTTTGTTTTAGCAAGCTAATGCGTAGCGAAGTGGTTAGAGATGCAGTACCTAAGAAGGCGTTGGTTCAATGAACCACGGGTTAGTCCAATGCTTCACTTTGCACCAGTAAGGAATATATCAACACCAAACGCTTTATCCTTTGCAGCCAGCAAAAAAAATCACACACAAATCCAGTTCTACAAAAGAACCACAATGATGCTGAGATATATACAGAACTTGGAACCCTAGGAGGATGTTCGTGGATGATGGATGCGATGAACTGCAGGAAGTGCTGGGATCAGCACAGCAAGTGCGAAAGACAAATAGGGTTTTTAAAAGAATAGATAAATGAAGAATCTGCATCTCGACCTCTTAAAGGACTTCAAATTTATGGCAGAATAAGCCTTAACTAGGCGTCTAAATCTTTCCGCATAGAATCTAAACACGGGCTATAAACAATGAGCTGCCCCAGATTCATGGCAATAACAACGTCGAAAAACGAGCGGCTATTCATTGGATATGAACATGTGACATTCAAGGTGATCAACATCCGCTCGGTAGAACCCGTTTGTTTGTAATATGATGTGCTTGAGACTGATGCATACACATAGTCAGAGATGAAGCAGTTAATAGCAAAACTATTAATGTTAGCATGATTTGATTTCCCAGACGAACCGATGAAAAGCTTATGTGTTCGACTTGACATTGACGAATTGACAGGTTTTTTAACCCTTAGAGTCATCATACCTCACAATAACAGATGCTGTTTGATGGAGCAATTCTTAATCTCGATTTCTGTTCATTTGGAGAAATTTGCATCGAAAATACCCAAACCGGGTTGTGAAGTTGTGTCTCCGGCTCCTGCGCTTTGATTGTAACCTTTATTTAGAAGCCATCAATGCTACACACTTCCCACCTACACATCCTATAACCTCTCGCCATTTCTTGTATTTTTCAACTCCCGGCACTTATTAAAGGAGAGTAGTTTAAGCGGTTCGATGTCGTCCCAGAATGGCCGTACACATGGATTCAGAGCAGCATTTTATAATCAGATGTATAGAATATGTTTTGAATTTCTTCTTACAATTCGAGTTTGAACGTTCTAACAAATACTTTAGCATTGTCATTTCCACGCTATAAATAGAATTTAGTTATATGCAAGAGACTCCCCATGGGAGGTATTTTTGACCTAATTGACTGCAATGCCATGTGACACGCCCCATGTGACTTCCAAAAGGATAAACATGGACCGAAAGCAAACATGCACTTGTCCCATGAGAATCGAAAAGAAGAGAGTTCTGCTTCTGCTGTGATGGACTGATATACCTACCGTATGCAACCATACATAAATATGAACATATGAATTGGATGCATGAACAAATGGAGAGTATATCCAGCGCGCTGAATGTGCCAAGTGGCTGAGAAGTGTGTGAGGATGGTTTGAGAATGAGTTAACTAACAAAGTCAGTATTTTGCCCAGGCACCTGCACCACCTTCTTACCTGCCGTCCCGTTGATCGTCGAGTCACTCGAGCGGATGCCGGTACACCTTCCATTTCTCGCTGTCGCGTGCAAGAGTAGACAAGTGGGTTCTGCTCGCTTAAAAGACTCGCTGAGAATCATCGTAGAATCTTTCTTCTAATGTTTCCGTGGAGAATTCTGACTATCGAGTCGGCAGTCTTACTGCAGTGCCGTTAGACACCCGGAGGGAACTCAGTCGCTTTCGTCTCCCATTGGTTCTTGTTCATACGCATTAAGTGTTCGGCCCATCTTATCTTTGATAAATTGCATGAAGAACGTCAAATTGCTCACAACCGAGTATCTGCAGTTGATAGAAATAGCAGTACAGAGGCTGGCGAGGTACCCGTGACTCCTCTCTCGTAAAGGAGCAAAAAATAAAGAGCCCTGTGCAGGCAACAAGGAGCTTTTCCATGTCATTAAGCGCAATAAATAGGAATAGAGATCTCTGGTACCCGAGCGATTCACTCGAGTGGAGTAACAAATGATATAACAAGAAGAACCAATTTGCTTTCCCAAGCATGCATCGCCAAATATATGGCGCTTATGGAATGACGTTGAACAATATCCCACCATTTCAAAATTCGGTGACACTTTGATACAAAAGCGCCTTAGTTCCTAGAGAGAGGAGAACGACCTGAAAGAACACAGAAGCTACCATTATTCGATTGCTTAACAGATGCTCAGCGTTTAAGTCGTCTGGCCAGTGGAATACGAACGATTTCTCGTTGACTGCGGAATCCCAGGTTTTTTGACAATAAAAAAAACCTCAATAACCTTAACGCTTGAGAAATTGCGAACACCACAGAATTGCAGAGGAGATTCTAGGAGTACGATTGATTTATTTATATATATATATATATATATATATATATATATATATATATACATATATGTACTACTTACTATGAATTACTTTCTATAGTCAATTATGCAAATATATCGCTGCCAGATTTTGATAATATTTTTGCAGCTTATACTTAGTTCACCTGCGCGTGTGGCGCATTGGTTGGAGGCGCCACTGCGACACACACACGGAATCCCTTCTCCACGCCCATGGCCCACCAAGCCTTCCATCCCTCCATGGTCGGCAAATTGGTACCAGACTTGTCTGGAAGGATAGCAGCACTGGCTCGATACATCGGTAGGCCACTACGAATCATTGTAAAGGGCCAGATATGCATTCAATGACCTCCACCCATACTTAATGAAGTCGAATGCATGGCGCATCCTTCATGGATTGATCAACGCCGGTAGCTTTATCCTTTTTTACTTCATTTAGTTCAATTCCTGATTATTATATCGGCACATTCCACGGTACAACTACGATTAAATAGAAATAACAGTTAATTGTTAGTCAAATTGCCGATTAACGAACTTTTTTCGAGAAAAGCTTTTGTAAATCACTAAGTGTAGAGAATGGTTTTTCTGGTCCGACCCCCTCTTATTTTGATCTTCTATGCTTTATTAGCTCTCGAATGGATATGCGTAGTGCGGTAAAAGAGTCCTGGAACACGGAAGCCACTGAACCGAAAATGGACACCGTAGTGTCAGCTTCATCCCCTAGATCAGGGCTGTTTGGATACCACAGTGCCATGCCGAGCATTATGGATTGACACATTGGTGCGCAACGGATATTAGGAAAGTTTCGTTTTGTTATGTCGTACTTCATTCTCTCATTCGACGAGTGGTGGGAATCGCTGCATTCTAGAAGAAAATTTGTCGGTAAACTAACAAACCTCTTTCCATTCAGCAAAAGGTGGCCAGTGCAGCTAACGATGAATGGCTAGAAACTCTTCATTAGAGTTTAAGAAAGACCCCATTTGACTAGCATTAAGCACTATGAGAACAATAAAAGAAGACGACAGACTCTTATGTAGCGGGCGAGCACATGAGCCAGATCATCCTTTGACGGACAGTTCCAAAAACTGCGTAGTGAATGGAATTACTGCTAATATCCACACGCAATATAAGCTCAGAGATATAAGCATCTACGCAAATTGCCATTCAGAAACCGCAACATAACGGGTTTTGATAGAGACAGTACCTGTTGACAAGGAAAACACTAGAATATGAGAAATAAAGCGCTAAAGGCATTAAAATAAGTAGGAAACCCTCACAATAAGATAAAAGCCCCATCTCTCACCCCTCAAACACCAAAAAGAGCGCAGTCAAAAATATGTTTCGAACAGCCAAGAGTTTGTGCGTAGAAAAAGAGCAGAAGGAAGGTTTCTTGACAAGGGTGGGAGAAATAGCCATTTCGAATGGCTACGAAACTGCAGCTCCTCGGAATACGCGTTGAGGAAAAACCACTCCCCTAAACGATAATTCTAGCGAGAGTAAAGTCCCGTTTGTCCTGCATTTTACTCCCAACAAAATAAGTACAGCTATAAAATAGTGCTTAAGAAGGGCCGGTTTAGATGATTAGGTAACAGTGATAGAAATACCACCTCGGACACTCTAAAACGCCAGATGATTCCTAACCGCCTACATGACTGCCTAGGGCGGAGCACAAAATTGCATAATATGCCCCTAACGGTAGAGACGTTAAACCGTTCGGGTACGGTTTATCTGGTCTCTTGTGAAGCCTACTGAGACGAATACGTTGGCCAAACGGATAGGCCGCTCTGCATCCGTTTAAAAAAACACCTAGTCGGTAAATTTAAATTGAGACCCAGACACCCCGCTAGAAGGCGCATAGGACGCAAAGACATAACGGAGAAGATTTTCAACCAAGAGTCACTATCCTTGCACAGGAATCCAAAACGTAAGCGGGAAAAACTCTTGAAGCGTTTTGGATCACTTTCAAGAATCAAAAAATGAACCGCAAGCAGGAGGGCCTTGTGACGTAACGCCATTCCTCAGACTGACTCGATGACCTGAGCCAAGCACATTCCTCGTCTATGCATTACCCCTGTGTCGCTGCTCCTCATCAATTAACTGAGTATTTAAAACGCAAAAACGGTGGGTGTTTAAAAAAGCTGTTTATTATGCGAATGCAAATTTATGTGTTAAGTCTTATCTGTTAAGGTTATGAAAGTGTTTGGCTAAGTAGATTACATATCAATTTGACCTTTCCAGGCTCTGAAGAAGGCGAAACGTCAGCTATAGTATGCTAGTAAATTCTATAATACCAACTTCACGCTTGCTCATTGAAAAACGACAGTGAATTGCTAATTAATTCTGAGGTTAACAGAAAGTCGGTCCTAGAAGTTAAGAGGAAAGGATCCATTCTTTCGAAGAAAATGAGATGGATTTGCGCACCTGGTGCCGCACAGCATGCAGACCAGCGGCGTCGTAATGTTGTTGCTCCCGGTGAGACGACACCTCTGCAAGAACTGTCGATTCTTCAAGTGGATGCTGTTACTGATTACGAACAGTCTGGAGCAGTAATCCGTGAAACCGACTGACTTTAACACGATTTCTTTGAAGTCCAGCGTCAGTGTATTTCACAGAAAACACCATTCTAATTAGATTTTTCTGAATTACAATCAGATTACACGCACAGCAAGAAAAGGAAATACGTAAAAGGCTGAGTGATGACGGTGAAGAGGCAGTGCTTCACTTCGATTAAGCAGATGCTATCACACTGGTAAGCGCGTGTGGCACAGTGGTCGGAGGCACCCTGCAACACACTCGTGGAATCGATCCACGCTCCCATGGCCCACCAAGCCTACCAACCCTCCGGGGTCGGCAAATTGATACCAGACTAGTCTGCGAGGATGGCAGCACTATATACATCAGTAGGCCACTGCGAGTCATTGTAAAGGCCAGATATGCATTCAACCACCTCCAACGGTACTTAATGAAGTCGAATGCATGGCGCATCCCTCAGGGATTGATCAACGCCGAGAGCTTTATCCTTTATTTTTTATCTGTTCTGAAGTGAAGGAGGGAAAAGTCCTTTCCTGTATCACCCGAGGTAAACTTAATGCTATTCGAAAAGCCGTGATATTTTTTTATGTGAAGGCACTGAACATTTTTAGGTACTTCTCGAATCACTCAACTTCGAGTACTCGTTGTAATTCGGTGTTGGACGGTGTGAGAAAAGGACGAATATTCGTTGAGCTCATTCGACACCGATTTTCGTGCATTAGACATGCCAGTCAACAAATGGCGAGGGCGAAAAAATAAAAAGAAAACGTTAGGAGACTAGGAAAATAATGGCAACCACCTTTTTAATGAAAATCTTAAAATGGTAGAGAGCAGCTAATGGATGAGCTAGTGGGGACTACAACTTAGATTTGGTTTTTTTTTATAATAGTTCGCACGTCATTGATTCAGAAGGCCAAAGGTTTTCCCAAAATCGACTTTCTTCCAACATTACGCATCCATGTGAACTCTGTGTGATTGATCTCTACGTAAAATATTCAGCGGAACACTCACAGAAAACGAAGAGTGTGCGAAGAAGCTGTTTTCTTCTCAATGCAGTTAAAATCTTAGTTCAGAGATTTTTGAGTTGGGGTTACTGACGTCTTTGGCTGACTAGATCGCTATCAACTTTCCATGCTCTGAAAAAGGCGAAATCCCTTTAAACGAGCTTTCTTTGTGAGCATCAAGGAAACCGTGAACAGTTACATGATTTATTCATCGAAGCAACATCTACTATTTGACGACGATCATTAGCCATTGAAATCCAACTTACTTTAATTTACCTTAGTAGTGAGTAATGACAGTTTGATTTTTGATACCAATGATTTCGGACTTTTTGATTCTTCCCCTGTGCGGAAATAGTTGATAAACTGAATATGAGGGCTCTTCGAGCGACGGCAGAACGGCAAAAAACAAACCTCATTGGCAAATTAGCACATAGGAGAACTGAATTGCGGCACTAACCGCTAAATGGTTCATAATGAAGCAATAAAATTGCGAGTTCTGCAGATGGGTGTCTAGAAGAAAGACATGAAGGTATTTCTTCTGGTACTTGCTTATCCTGGTAGTTTAAGATTTTCAAGTATAGCAAGATAACAGCATGTTCCGTACGACCATTACGGCTTGAGGATTTTCCTATTGGGCGAGTATAAAAAAGAAAATAGTGGGAAAAACCAAGCTTACATCTTTTGAGCAAGTTTAATAACATTTTAGTTATTTTCTGGTAGTAGCAAATTCCATGAAGCCGAATAATGATAATCAAATGCGTTCAGTGGCCTTGAAATAGCCAGTGAGATCCAAAAAATAAAAGACGGCAATAGTTTAGGACATTTACAGAATGTCTCTGATTTTCGTTGAGGGACAAAGTATTTGACCAGAGTCACTGGCTTGCGTGCACAGACTACGGCAAAATAAATTGCCTAATGTGATAACAGACTGCTGATAAAAGGATTAGGGAAAGGACAGACGGAACGGAGGGCGACAACAGCTCTAGACCATCCACCTACGCTATCTGTCCGAATCAGACTTTTTGCAACAAAAGTTCACAAACACCATAAATCTCCACCTTCTTCTAATGAGATAATCTCGGAAAATAAAGACAGTTTGCTAAGTTGGGTGAAACCCGACAGCCTTGTTGGTAAAGCAAATCGAAGACCAGAAAGGAAGAATGTGGGACCCAAAAAATCCGGATTGAAAACGCTGATCCACATTGTACAGCATATTCTGTTGAGAGAAAACGGTTTAGGGGCAAGGATGATGGGAAACTATGAGTTTGTTGGAAGGAAAGTGTTGCATCGATAGAATAAGAAACGTTGTTTGAGAAGTGAGGTTTAGTGCATTGTGTGACTGGCACCCATAAATGACTTCTTGGTAACAAAAATACCCGAGTTCAAGAAGCAGATTCACCGGAATATGGTCAAAGTGTCAAAGATTTACCCAACCATTCACATGTAGTGTTGGAAAAAAATAGTTTGATGATTAGAAAATGAATCCAATCCTATTGTTCTACAACACCAATATGAAGAAAAGTGCTTATTACAACTGAAGTCTCACATCCGATAAAAAAAGAAGTAATTTACAGAAATAAAGTGTAAGTAACGTCGGACGCCTTCTAACCGTTAACCGCCTCATCGTGGCTAGGAGGTGTTCCTGGGTTTCGGACTGCGATATACAGCTGGGGGATTCGTCCCCCCAGGCAGGGAGTCTCCCAAGCTGAGAAGGAGTGCAGCGTTTCCAACAGGAAGCCTAGCTAAGAGTAAACCAATACCAGGATCCATCACCGTCCTGGTATCAAAGTCGCATGGCGGCAAATCTCCCTCTGATCCACAAGGGCTGCGACTGCCCGTGGTAGTGAAGAGCTGGGGCAGACTTCGGCTAGCCTAACCTAGATTTCAGGGAACCAAAATGACTTAACCAGCAAATCACCGAAAATTAGAGATTATGCTGGGGCTCGCACAACCAGTGAGAACGGGGCGTTCAGGTATCAAGTACCGAGTGAGTAAGCGTCAGATCGAGTTGAATTAGTCCGTATGAAAGAAAGTAATCACCTTTATCACCTACTTTAGCCACAACAGCGTTAATCATCGTGTAATTAGACTGAGCAGCCGACCGCTCGTTATCCGTCGTATGAAAGGACATCCTAATAAGCTCTGCATATTCGGTGAACGAGAAGAGCACTACAGGGGGAATTTTATCCGCACGATATCGAGTTTCGCATGGGTGTACTTATGAGGGTAGAGATGAAGCTTATTTGTTAGGGAAGACAACGAACCCTCCCTAACGGTTTACCGCCTCATCGTGGCTAGGAGGTGTTCCTGGGTTTCGGACTGCGATATACAGCTGGGGGATTCGTCCCCCAGGCAGGGGTCTCCCAAACTGAGAAGGAGTCCAGCGTTTCCATTCAGGAAGCCTAGCTAAGAGTAAACCAATACCAGGATCCACCACCGTCCTGGTATCAAAGTTGCATGGTGGTAAATCCTCCTCTGATCCACGAGGGCTGTGACAGCCTGTGGCGGTGAAAACCTGGGGGCAGACTTTGGCCAGGTTGACCTCGGAATTCTGGGGAACAACAATGGCTTAACCAGCAAATCTCCGAAAAAAATGGTGATTATGCTGGGGCCCGCAGAACTAGTGAGGACGGGCCATTCAAGTTCAAGTAATCAATCAAGACAACGAACTACTACACATGCAGTTCATATTCAGTTGGTACAAAATTAGCGATCTAACGACTAATCTGATCTTTAGGATCTCTAATATTTCTAAATTCACTCGTTTTTTTAGAACACCTCGCGGAATAATGCAAATCTCGTCAGCTCGGCAGCACTGATTAAAAATATGAAGGAATGCAAACAAGTAGGAATTAAGCTTTTCCATTTGCTTAGATTTCTCGTATTTGCACCTTTGAGAAGTGATTCGTCAACGAATGGTCCTTATCGGTGCATTGGCGGACGCTAATTACGGTCTCGATGAGACTTTTTTATTCTACATGACCTCTTTTCACATATACTGTGGGTAAGCCAGGACTCATTCCATTCGATTAGTTTATTCGCATGCAACATTGACGAAGGCCTTCAGAATCGTATACTGGTACGACTATTTTTTGAAGATTTCTGGTCTTGTTCGCAAATGTCGTTGAGTGTTGGTAGAATCTGTGCTCCCTAACCGAAAGACGATCGTGAAATAGCAGTGCTAGAGCTTCCTTAGGAGTTAAAAAAGCTAATAACACAAGCCTGCTATCAGCTATCATAGGCCAGGACTTGAGTAGTGAATGGCACAACTACCATTGCCTTACCCAAGAGCTCATTTTTAGTTATTGTTAGGAATATAATGAAAAAGAAAGCAGAGGGTTTCAAAGTCGCTAGTCAACGCTTCTTCCCTAATGCTTTAGAAGAATTTTTTTCCCAATTTAAACAAATTAAGCACCGTTCAAGTAGCAACATTTACTTCTATGAGCAGTTTTCATTCTTTTTTACCCTGTTTTTTCTCAGTGTTATCTTATCAAACATCTTCGTCAAGACGACACTACTAGTTGTTTAAAGTCTTCACAACTGATATAACTGATAAATTTTTTGACGGAGGTGGTTCATGAGCCATGTTCCACAAAAATCGCGCCGTAATAACTACTAGTTTTGATTTTTTTAAGATTTCGGCTCCCCAGATCAATCCCGTTGACGGGTGATTAGTGATGGCACTGGCAGATAGAAAACTAGCCCAGAGAAAAACGAAACGAAGGACGCGCATAGTGTACTGGTGAACGCGTTAGTTCTTGGAAAGGATAATAGCGTCTTCGATCCCCACCCCACACACTCGCAGTACGGAGTTTTGCAAACATGTCAGCATCATTGTAGTTGATTTCCCATAATAAACTGTCGTGAAAATTGTTTTTTTATTTTTTCTTTATATAACCCATCATCACGTCTACTGTGCGGATCCCAACACTTCTCACATTCGATTCGTTTCCTCGCATCTATTAATCACGAAGATCTTCCAAGTTTTCCGTGTGGGTTGTGTGGGTTCGGCTGCTGCTTGAGGATTTTCATTTCATCTTAAATGTCGTAGAATGTGGCTGAGCAATTCTCCCTAGAGTCCTGAGAGAGCAGGGATGGAGCGTTCCCAGTTGGATTGCAGAGTGTTTTTTTTTCAGACAAGTCCGATACCAATTTCCAGACTCTGGAGGGATGAGAGGCTTTGTTGGTGCGGAGCGTGATCAAACTAGCACCTTCCTACTGATGATTAACATCACTACCATTGTGCTATCCGCCTCCTCGTGAAAATTGTAGTAGGTAGCAAATAAAAAAAGCTAACATAACTACTAGTTTTACATTTTCACCACTGCCTAAGTTTTATGTCTTGTGGGAATTATCCAGAAAAAAGCTTTAAGATCTCATCAGAAAACATTCAAAAATTTGTAAATGCTATAGTGTTTGTGGCGCAGTGGTTGGAGGCGCCACTGCGACACGCACGTGGAATCGATCCCCGGGCCCGTAGCCCACCAAGCCTTCCATTTCTCCGGGGTGGGCAAATTGGTACCAGACTTGTCTGGGAGGATAGCAGCGCTGGCGGGTTACATTGGCAGGCCACCACGAGTCATTGTAAAAGGCCAGATAAGCATTCAATCACCTCCAACGATACTTAATGAAGTAGAATGCATGGCGCATCCCTCAGGCATTCATCAACGCCGAGAGCTTCATTCTTTTCATTATTTTTATACTGTTTTGCTGTGAAATGTTCAATAGAATCAGCGCATTTCGTACTGCCATGCTGATAACTTTTTAGACTTGCAAAAATGTCTCGTTCGTAAAGGTATGTTGGTAACGCCGTTTTTCGAAGGAAAATAATCCATTAAATCGACCACGGAATGAGTACGGTGTCATTTGGAACCTCTTGCATTACATTTGCGCCTTATTAAGCCTAAGGAGTACGGTGTCATTTGGAACCTTAGTTCCAAATGACACCGTACTCATTAGACTTAATAAGACGCAAATGTAATGCATGAGGACTTTAGAGGAAACATAAACGATACGCAAATTCGATCCAAGCACTAAGTACAAGACCCAATACACGAATGGTTATTGGTTCGATCACGCTGCCAGCACAAAGAAAGCCCACCATCCGGCCGGCGTCGACGAACTGGTAGCGGACTGGCATGGGAGGATAAAAAAACACTGACCCGACACCACGATGGACCATCAGCAGTCAAGTCATTTTTATAGTAGACACTTTATAGTATAGTATATGTGTGCAAACACCTTTTGATTAAGTTGAATGCATGAGGCATTCCGTGGGGATTAATCAACGCCTAACGTTTCATCGCTTACCCTATTAGAGAACCATGCCGTTGAGGACACTTTGAAGTACTTAAAACAAACAACTGATCATCAGCCGCCTCCTTATGGAACATCATTCAAAGTCGTTTTGTTCCCCTGTTAGAAGAACTCCCTACTTTACACTCAACTGGGAAACTGCTATGCTACCGTTGTGTTGTCGTACATAGACCACGAGTTGAGCGTGATCTTCTCAAAAGATACAAAGACCTTTACAACACAAGCGGTACAAAAATAATCTTCACAGAAACGTTACAACAGGTTCATTTAAAAAGGTACAATCAATTATGAGAGTTAAACTTGGGAAGGGTGTCAAACCTTACACATCAACTAAAGATTAAACGCACGCTTCTGAAAAAAAAATGCGTGATTGAGATAATTAGTAATTTTCCAGTATAGTACAGAAATTCACTCACTCACCTAGTCCACTTCTTGAATTGTGAAGAAGCTCAGTCTATAGGACTGCACTGTTCCGTACCGCCTCACAGTGGATAAACAAAGATATAGCTCTCGGCGTTGATCAATCCTTGAGGAGTGCGTCATGTCATGCATTCGGCTTCATTAAGCATCCTTTGGAGGTGATTGAACGCTTATCTGGCCTTTACAATGACTCACGGTGGCCTACCGATGTATGGAACTAGTGCGGCTATTCTCCCAGACAAGACTGATACTAAACTGCCGACCCCGGAGGGATGGAAGGCTTGGTGGGCCACTGGCGCGGGGATCGTGTGTGTGGCAGGGCCACTCCGAACACTGCTGCACACGCACCCCTGCCCGACAATGGACAATTCAGAAACTACTGTACACAAAGGATTCACTTCGAAGTCTTTTTTTTGCACATAATACTTTTAGGGCGTCACTGAATATGGACATAGTGTTTGAGAGTAAATAATGAACGAGAAACAGATGAGGTTTCGAAATAGTCCGAAGAAAGCAGCAGTTCATGGATCTACATATAAACTACATCAAATAGGAATGGGTGAACACTAATACTCTAAGTTTGTACTAGATATTCTTTGATGCGTGACCTAGAATTGGGTGGAGTTCCCAATAGATTTTGATAAACAACACGGAAAACCTTACTTTCATAGTGCAGCAAAGATCATATCGCCTGCGCAAATAACGGAGAGAGACGGAAAGATGCCCAGCAATACACGAGTGGTCTAGGTTCGATCCCCTGCTCCGTAACCACCAAGCCTTCCATCCCTCCGGAGTTGGCAAATTAGTGCAGAGTTTCATAAATAATTGTACGTTTCCAAATCCGTTCCCAATCAGTATATGTATATATGTTCTTACGAACTGCTCTCGTTGAAGTGACGCAAGGCTGGTATCGGTTGCTGCTGTTGTTGTCGTGACTCAGTGCCTGACTTTCCAGAGATATCGCCTTAAACGCATGGACGTATTTTATGTCTCGACAGCCATTCAATTTGGTGAACTGTCTATAGTACTAATGGAGATCTATTACTTAAATGAACGCCACCTTGTTTAAAAATTATCAAGGCCGAGGCTTGTAGAAATCCGGTGTTCCGAGTTTTTTTATGAGATGTATTCAATTAGTTCTACGATTCTTAATGTAGTCAAAGTATGGCGTTTCCCTCTAGGATTGATGAATGTCGTACGCTTTTGCGCCTACCCTCATAAAAGATCGCGTATTGTGGCACAACATCGACGGAATCACGAGGAAGAAAAATAACTACGAAACGAGGGCGTCCAAATAAACGCCGTGACAGACGGATGTTCTAATATTTCCGCCATATGTTTGTGATTTTCGATTATGAAGAGAAAATTCGCTACGAGGGCACGATTTCCAAAATTCGCAGCACTTGCTGACAAAAAGGCCAAAGTAGCCGATGCGAAAACACTAGAAATTAGAAGCTCTGCAGAGTTTGTTTGATTCGTCACAACCACATCAAATATTTGAATTGGTTGCTCGGACTCCCTCAAGCGCTGAATTCAGTAGTGGTGCGAAACATTGCTATGTATTATAGAACTAGCTGAGAGAAGCGAAACGAAGGACACTCATGGTGTGGTGGTGAACGCGTTAGCCCCATGAAAAGGTAACAGCGCTTTCGTTTCCCCCACCGCAGACATCTGCGGTCCTAAGTTTTGCAAATATCTCAGCATCAATGTGGTTATATTTCGCATTATACCCTGCCGTGAAGAATTGTAGTAGGCAGCAAATAAAAAAGTTAGCATTTCCCAGGATCGACTTTCTTTTAACCTCGGCAGTGGGAAATAAATGCGTCGTTTACTTGTTCAGCAATCGCGAGGTTGTTAAAGAGCATACATTTACTTCCATAGAAAAACACAATGCAATACAACAGTAGCTGACGTTTCGGCAGTATCGCCTTCTTCAGAGTCTGGAAGGGGTATACTGATAGGCCAAACGCTTCAGTAACACTTATAAAAAGACGAAAAAACCCTATGCTAATTACATGATCAACAGCTTCTCGAGAAACTCACCGCTTTTTTTTCGTGAGTTTCAATGAGGAAAGGCTAGAACAGCTGATTATAGTCGCACATGGTTGATGACTGCACCATCCCACATCAGGAATTGATGCGAACATACGGGGTCAGGGTCGCGTATGACTTCTGAGCATTCATCCATGCTATTCATTGTAGGTTTTCTGGCATTTATCTAAAAAGCCTCAAAAAGTTTTCGTGCTGGTGTTTTAGTCGCCTGTGCCAGGATATTGACAATTACTTCAAAATCGTCTCCGCTATGCTTTTATATCCTATGCGTGCCTAGTGGGGTACTTTGTCTTTGTTTTCGTTTGCCATCTAGGTGTTTTTTTATACGGATACACAAAGGTCTGCCAGTTTCGCCAATATATTCATATTCCAATGCCGACGTTAATAGAAAGTCGATCCTAGGAACTGTTTTCTATCAATTTCCCGATCACGAAAAAGTTGTTTTGTTTCGTTTGGTTGGTTTTGTTTTTTTTTGTTTTGGTTTTTGTCTTGGCCACGTTTTTCCTTTTGGGGGCGTCGCTGTCCTTCTAGACTTATCTCGTGGGGTTACTATTTCATAGCCATTGGAGATGGCTATTTGCTGAGCCAAGATGGGCGATTCTCCCATTAGTTCCCTACTTGTGCACACAGAGGTGGCTGTGCGAAACATGTTCCTTACAAGCGCCCTCCTGTGTGTGAAGGGTGGGAAGAAAGGAAATGAACGAGGATGTTCTTGTAACTTGGCTTTCGGTGCCATTTTTGTCGTATAAGCGTTACTTGATAGGTTTATTTGAACGTTTAAAAACGGAAACCAGTTTTTCACGGTTTCTCCTGGGTGAACTTAATGTACTCAGACTGCTCGTTCAATAAATCAAAACATTTGTCCATCTCCTCCTGCGTAGGGAAGATGACAAAACAATCACCTATGTACCTGTAGTAGAGTAGTGGCCGGAGACCGAGAACGGGGGCTTCTACTTCAGACATAAACGCAGTGGCAAGGCTTGGTGCCAGTCGCTGTCCCATTGCCAACCCCGTTATTTGCGCGAAATATTTCCCAGACCATCTGAAAATCGAGCAGTTTACGCACTCGTTTAAGAGAGCCACGAGGTGCTGGATGGACCACCCATGCATATTTATTCTTCCTTCATGTTCAACAAGAAGTTCGAAGATGGCTTGCATTACGGAATCATTCGATACGTTGGTGTACAACGCGGTAACGTCGAAAGACTAAATCACGTACGCGTTATTAGGAGACGTCTTACGTTGACGTTCTAGGAACATTTGGTGTTTTTGAGGTGAGCTGGAATATGTTTAAGCAACTGGGTTAGTATTAGGCTTAGAAACCAGGTTATCCTATCTGTTGGCCGTCTACACAGATGATGATTGGTCTAACGTTAAATGACAACGAATTAGTTGACGCGAGATCATCAGGTGATACCAACTTATGTGTTCTAATAAGTAGGTATAAAACGGGGCATGTTGGTCTATTGACTTTAAAGTGCGAAATAACTTTGTTTAGCATTCGGTATTGACTTTTATATTCCTTTTCAGAGGATGGGCGATAGAAGGTAGCATCACTAAGATGTTCCTCTGTTATCTCAACATCCAGCTGGCAAGGAATAACTACGAACTCTCCCCCCTTATCACTAACAGACAATCTTATTGTTTTTGAGCTTATTAATTCTCTAATTTCTCGCATGCCACATTTTTGTGCGGCTGTAAGGTTAGAGATAAACTTTCTAGCGCGGTAGTGATTAAAGGGTCTTGAGAACGCCGTCCGAAAACTTGAATTTTGTGTCAACTTCATCGTTAGAGTCCTGCTGTCTAAAAAACGTTTTAGGGAAAGGAGATGGTGGTAGTGACACCGCCTCTCGATTTTTATCTCTATTTGATGTTTTTTTTGGCCTGATAGCGGAGTCGATCTTGAAGCTCATAAAGGTTACATGCAATCCTACGCAGGGTCGTTTCAGAAATGGGCTGTGATGGTGCAAAGCTTGGGCCTAATTCTAACGCGCACTCTCAGGTATTGTTATGCCCCCAATCAGGGTGACCCTAGATTTTCTTGGTGCATTATCAACTCTATTTTGACTATTATCAGAAGCGTGAAGAATTTGTTTGCGGTAGAATTTTTCTTGAAGCTGAGACATGTGAATTACTCAAGAGATTTTCGAATTTTCGTTGTAAGGTTATTTTGGCAGCAAAATTACATGAGTTTAGGTACGATATACCTGATCTCTTGTAATAATTGCGAAGATGAATATATTGGCGAAACGGGCAGACCTTTGTGTATCCGTATAAAAAGAACACCTAGGTGGCAAACGAAAACTGAGACAAGGTACCCCACTAGGCACGCATAGGATACAAAAAACACAGCGGAGACGATTTTGAAGTAAAAGTCAATATCCTTGCACAGGCGACTAAAACACCAGCGCGAAAACTTCTTGAGGCTTTTTTGGATAAATGCCAAAACCCTACAATGAATAGCAGGGGATGAATGCCCGGAGGTCATACGAGACCTGACTCCGTATGTTCGCATCAATTCCTGATGTGGGATGGTGCAGTTATGAACCATATGCGACTATAATCAGCTGTTCTAATCTTCCTCATTGAAAGTCACGTAAAAAGCGGTGAGTTTTTCGAGAAGCTGTTGATCTTGTAATTAGCGTAGGGTTTTTCGTCTTTTTATAAGTGTTACTGAAGCGTTTGGCCTAGTAAGTTGTATATCAGTATACCCTTCCAGACTCTGAAGAAGGCGATACTGCCGAAACGTCAGCTACTGTTGTATTGTATTGTGTTTTTCTGTGGAAGTAAATGTATGCTGTTTAACAACCTCGCGATTGCTGAACAAGAAAACGACGCATTTGTTTCCCACTGCCGAGGTTAAAAGAAAGTCGATCCTGGGAAGTGCTAACTTCTTATTTGCTGCCTACTATAATTTTTCACGGCAAGGTGTAATGCAAAATATAACCACAGTGATGCTGAGATATTTGCAAAACTTCGGACCGCAGATGTCTGCGGTGGGGAACGAAAGCGCTGTTACCTTTTCATGGGACCAATGCGTTCACCACCACACCATGCGTATTCTTCGTTTCACCTCTCTCAGGTAGTTGTATAATACATAGCAATGTTGCGCACCACTACTGGATTCTTTTAGAGTCCTTGTTGCTCTAGGAATTGAAACGGATATATCTTAGAATCCATATCTATGGACGCGCGTGGCGCAGTGGTCGGAGGTGCCCTGCAACACACGTGGAATTGATCCCCCGCACCCATGGCCCACCAAGTTTTCCATCCATCCATGGTCGGCAAATTGGTTCCAGACTTTCTGGGAGGATAGCAGCACTAGCTCGATACATCGGTAGGCCATCGTGAATCATTGTAAAGGTCAGATTTGCATTCAGTCACCTCCAAACTATGCGTATTCATATGCATGGTGCAACCCTCAGGGATTGGTCAAGCCGAGAGCTCTATCCTTTTTTATATCATAGAAGATCGCCAGTCCGAAGATAAGTCTGACGATGTCGTTGTTTTCTAACAGGACGAAACCTTCAGTATATCAAGTTTTTTCTCGAAACCTACTTGAATACTTGGACGACTAGTCAACAGGAATAGAGCAGATCGAACACATTTTCCATTTTCTTCGACTCGCCAACATCGTCCGTGATGATAGTTTGCATCGAATATAGTGCCATACTATAGTATAGTGTCACACCATAATTAGTAAAACATCTTCAGTTGCGAGTCCAACTGATCAATTTTATTCAGAAACACGTCCATCCATCGTGTTGGGGGTCACCCCAGGGAACGCATTCATCCTCATGGAGTCCACCCTACTTTTATTTCCCTCTATCTTTCGCCTATTCTGCTTATCATATGACCGGCGCATCTACGTTTCGCTACAGATGTGTAATGTCCTGGTTCTCGATTAAAGCGACAGCCTTCGAAGGTTAGATTTTCACATTCCTGATAGGTGTTTTAATTACCGGTTGTATTCCAGAAGATGTGATTCAAGGGTCCAGTGGGTGGTGGGCAAATTCCCTGAAATAGTTGATATATCAGTGCACTGTTCCACTACATAATCCAGCGCTATTAGGACTGCTGGGTTGAAAATGTGGGTGAGGTTTTTCGGCTCTATTACTTGGTCGGTGGCTTTTCCTAGAATCCCGAAATAGGACTCCATTGCTCTCCTTTTTTCGATGTAATTCTTCACTGAACGGCCAAAGTACACGTAGGAGGTGACCTCCATAGAACACTAGTTCGATTTGTTCAGTTCGCAACATAGGTTCTTCATGAACTGGGACTTCGTCCTATTTATGTGCAGTCCAGTTTTCTTCTAGCTTCGTTGGGGAGATTGAGCGTGGCCTCTATTTCTCTGATACTCCTCAAGCCGATGACGCTGTCATCGGCAAAACAAAAGTTGAACAGAAATTTGAGATCAGTGTATGCGTCGTTCTCGTCCTAGTGCAACGACCTCATTATCCGCTGCAATGCGAATGTGAACAGATTTTGGCAGATGTTGTTGTCTTTTTAGAACCCTATGGGAATAGAAAGCGATGGAAAATGTGTGCTTTTTGTGCTACAGATTCGATAACGATCTGTTAGTGTTCGTATATAGGACGGGTCCAGCCGTTTGGTCGACGAAGGCTGCTAATAGGATTAAATTCGTTTCCACGCTGTCAAACGCTTTCTCGCAATAGACAAAGGTTAGCGCAAAAGGCGGGTGGTACTCTCGACGGTTGTCTATGGCCTGTCTATGGCCTATGGTGACACGGTTTGCATGTGGTCGGAATCCTGTTTTCTCAGCTGTTCGTGCTTCATCAAAAGTCCATGATATGCAGTTTTTATCCTATAATTGTGTACTTGTATATCCTTGATTTTTTTGATAGTTATATTATTTTGCTAACCACAACATCACTTGAACATCTTAGCTGAAATTGAAATCCTGTATGATGATTCTAATAGAAGAAAGTCTTTAAATATTAAAGAGATTATGACCTTAGGACCCTCCTTTCACAACGTGCAACCATAAATTCAAAAAATGAAGCCTGAAATTAACAAATTTAGAGAATATAAAGTTGCATTTAAACGAAGTCTAACAGACAACATGTTGCCTCTACCCATGGGAGTTCCAGGATATGAAGTGGAAAAAATTCTAAAGACATATGAGTGGATTTATATATCTCAGCAAATATGTGAAAATCCTAACTGAAACTGAAAAATACTTTTATTATTCAACAAGGGGAGCATGTGGCGCAGCGGTCGGAGGTGCCTTACGACACACACACGTGGAATCAATCCCTACACCCATCGCCCACCAAGCCCACCATCTCTCCGGGGGTTGGCGAATTAGTAGCAGACTTGTCTGGGAGAATAGTAGCACTTGCTCGGTACATCGCTAGGCAACCGCAAGTCATTGTAAAGCCCAGATTTGCATTCAGTCACGTCCAACGATAGTTAATGAAATCGAATGCATGGCGCATCCCTCAGGGGATTGATCAACGCCGAGTGTTTTATCCTTTGCCCTTTTCATGTTTGAAATGGCATATTCTTCAAATAAATCTTCAGTGGCTTTACTGCTCAGCACAGATTATATTAATTGAAATAAAAACAACTGCAATAAATAGAACATACATATTGTTGCCAACGAGAAACATGCTTATTTATACCGATTGCGCAGAATTCGAACTTCTTGTGGTGACGGAGTCATTGAAGATAGCTCTTGTCTCGGATTGGTTGATGAAGCATTTCTCGCACAGGAAATTGTTGACATGCTTGAAAATGGGGATGTCAGTAGACGAGAGGTCTGGAGTGTATGCTTGACAAGGCAGAGTTTTGTAGCGAGGCACGTTTAACTTTTGCAACATCGATACGGAGATTTGTGGTTTCGCGTTACCGTACAGCAGGATAGTTCTGTTTCTTTTAACAAATCCAACTGCCGCCGTAGGCGATTCTAGGATATTTCGTCGATTTCGTTGTCATACTTTTTCCACCGTAACCGTTTCACGCTAATTCAGGAAGCTGTGATGGATCGCACTCTCTGTGAACCACTAAACGGTAAGGACGACTTTTCCGTATATAATGGTCTTTGAGAAGTGCTACGGAGCATCATCGCGCCTTATCCACTAGGCCAGACCATCACCACTTGTTATAGAGACTTGATTTCTCGTACCACGTCACAACAGATTCGGAAAATGGGTCGTTCTGGTTGCGCAGTAGAAACGCTAGCGGCAGTTCAATAGGACGATTTACTTGATTTTCATTAGATGCGTTCTAGATTGGTGGGCTTTTCTTCTTTCCGATTTCCATGGAAATTTTCGGAAACTTGTGCGCGTATTTGCTCAAACCTATGCCTTCAATTAATCGTCATCAATAGCAGAGTGAAGTCCGCGACCTCATCATCTTCATGGTTGAATTCACCAAGACGAGGCATTCCGAATCAAAGTTTCAGCAGTTTTTCAGCTTAACTTGGTTCAATGCCGATTTGTGCTCACTTACATCAATGCCGTTGACAGTTGATTGCTAATGGCACTGCTAGATAGAAAAAGTAACTGAGAGAAAGGCAAAAGGAAGGACCCAGATGGTGTGGTCGTGAACGCATTATCTCCTGGAAAGCGTAATAGCGTGTTCGATCTCCACCGCAGACACCTGCGGTCCAGAGTCTTGTAAATGTTTCAACTTCGCCGTTAAAAAATTGCAGTAGGCAGTAAGTAAAGGTTAACACTGTTCTCAGAGGCAACTTAACACTACATTTGTTCTAGAATTAGGTTTAAATTTGCCGAATTATCTACTCTGGATCTGAGATGTACAGTGGCTAGCGGCAACTCCACTATGGTCGTAGACGCCAAGCTTAGCTGCCTTCTAAGCAACGAATTGAAAACCAACCAATATCCAATCGCACAACCCACCAAACAACTTCCTACGGTGTCAAATTGTTGAGTAGAACTTCTCATTTCCCATGTTGTCGATATTTCTGTTCATAAAGGAGTAACTCAGTCGAGCACAAACAAACTTCCCCTCGCTTTGTTGTGCTGCCCAAAGGGCTTCCGTTCATAGAGGGACGCAAGAGCATCACAGTCTCGCAGTGGGGCCGTACAGTTAAACTGCCTCAGAGAGAGGATAGTCATGCTCAACCAATACCCTACCATGACTCTGATGTATAATTAATTTGGTATTCGGACGGTAATGTCAAACTCGTCCAAATTCGTGCTCTGAACAATCATGCACAGAATGCGCCGCTCTACGTCTGTTTCTCGTGGTGCGGCAACAACTATCCTGAAATCAGAATCTGAAATATACTTGCCCATGAATTTTTCCATTCTTCGATAAAAAATACGTGCAAATGTAATTGACAGCTGCTGTTCTTCTATAAAATCCACTTATCTTTTGCTCCACAGAAAATGACAGCAGGGTGTTTTATGATGATTAGCCATGGAGTTGACAAGAAAGCTTTTAAACAGCTTGTGTAAAGATAACGGAAAGCCGAAGTTTTCTCGATTTTAGACCTCCAGCCTTCTTGAATACGAAGAAGTAGGCAAAGTGTTAAATTCATCTGACAGCCACCTTGGACAAAAACATAGTTTCCTTCGGCATTTCGTTGGTATTTCTCAACAATTAACTTATTTTAAAAGTTGAGAATTCCTTATACCTATGGCACAGACCGCTCTATCGCTCCCAAGGCATAAACTTTATCTCTAAAGTGTTGTTCTATTTTATACTTGCTTAAGGTCAAAAATTTCAAAAAATCCAGAAGGAATTTGAATTTGAAATTATATAATACAAAGCCTCCCAATGGCATACCGCCTCATCGTGGCTAGGAGGTGTTCCTCGGTGTCGGACTGCGATGTACAGCGGGAGGATTCGTCCCCCCCAACAGGGTCTCCCAATCTGTGAAGGATTCCGGCGCTTTCCATCAGGAAACCTAGCTAAGATTAAGAGACGTGGGGCAGACATTGGCCAGGCTGACCTCGGGATTCTAGGAAACCACAATGGCTTAACCAGCAAATCTGCGAAAAATGGTGATAATGCTTGGAGCCGCACAACCAGTGAGGGGCGGGCCGTTCAAGTATCAAGTAAGTATAAAACAAGCAAGGTGGCCGAAAGCACAATGGTACATTCACAGGCATTGTGGTCTCTTAGTGGAGCGAACACGCCAATTCAATCGTGCTGCTGTCCAAAGTACGAATTTCCAGAGTAAAGCAAGGGAAAGAATAACTTCCAGGAGTTTCAAAAATACACAATTGTTGTCCGTTGAAAAGAATTTCATTTTTCTTTGCATAGATTTGTAGAAAGACATGTTTATTTAAAGTTTGCGACCACAGTTAGTTACAGGCGAACTTGCGTTGAAATCAATGCATGCAATGTGAAATTTGTATACGATTCCCTTAGGACGAGAGTAGTTAACAACTTTCTGGTAATCTGTTCAAAAAGAATCCAAAAGAAAGGAGGTATCGATCAAACATAAGGAACAGAGGAGCTTTTTGAAGGAGAAAAAAGAAAAAGAAAAGACAAAGAGTAACTGCACGAAGAGACTAATTTTGGAATGTGGGACGAATGGCAAGTGCGAATAAAATGTTTACAGGACATGTCGTCTGTGGTAGGAATATGCTAACGAATACACAAAAAAACTTAATCGAATATTCAGTGAGGAACAAGGAAACAGCAGCGTTCAAAATCCGACTGGCTCTAGTGATCTCACAAGCGAATAAAAAAATCTATGACGTCGAACTGCCCTCAGTAGTCGTCTACCATTGGAGCGCAGTAGATGAATACTGGCGACGATTTCCATTCGTCGAGGGCAAACCCATTGTTAATCAAGAGTCCAGCATGTGACAAACGAGTTCTTCACTGAGAGCCAATTGTATCCACTGCCATGCAGCCTTATTACTCACTGAATTGCATATTAGAATAGTGTCAGGGAACACATTCATTTCTTTCTCTTTTTTATTTATTTTTTATTCTATTTGATCCTGTTCACGTCTGCTATGCGGATCCCAGCATTTCTCACATCCAGTTCATTTCCTCGCATCCATTGTCCACAAAGATCTTCCAACTTTCACATGTGGCTTCGGTTGCTGCTTGAGGATTTTCATTTGATCTTGAATATCGTGGAATGCTGGTCGTGTAATTCTCTTTGGAATCCTGAGATAACCGGATTCCAAATTGTATTACACAGAGTGGATGTTCCCAGAGAAATCCGGCACCAATTCCCCGACTCCGGAGGGATGAGAGGCTTGGTTAGCCCGGAGCGGAATCGAACTAGCACCACGCCTGTGATGGCAGGCACCACTACTCTATCCGCCCCACATTTCTTTCATTATCCATTTCATTTATGACAATTAGTGTTGAAGAGAAATCTCTTTGAAAAGACACTCTTCGGCTACACTTAGCAATGTGAAGCGGCACATCATCTTTTCCGCAGATATTACCTCTTCAGTAGTCCTTTGAATGTTCGTTCTTATCGAGTTGCTCCAGAGTAAGGTGTTAGGACAGAAGTACTACTAAAAGAAAGCTGGACTAAAAGGCAAAATCGGTACGGATGTACAAGACTCTGAGGATAGAATAAGGCCGTTCAGACTAGACAATTCCGTTCAATATTAGGAGATTAAGAGAAGAGATCAAGATGGTTCGTAACTCCTTTCTTGGCATCCATCAAACACACCACACATTTGCTCTTTTGAAAGTTCGTGTAGGTTATTACTCTACTCCGCTTTATAATTTATACATGCAGAGCTCACGATCTCTGCGTCTGGTCTGTCGACTTATTCAAATTTTTCCGTTTGATCAGAAATCAAAGACCACCAACACGCAATATTTGTAAGATCAACAATACTCACTGGCGAGGTTCAGCTTATTCAGATAACTTACGGAAACAGAAGACAATTCCATGAAAAATGATCAATGTTCTTGGCTGTTTGTTAGCAACCGGCACTGGGTCTTCGTGGTTTCCATAACCCTTCTGGTGGTTTACGTTCTTGTTGCTTGATTGGTGGATTCGCTGCGGTTATCTCCAGTATAGCTAATAGTGCGAGTAGACTCGTTTATTTTCTACTACTACTCCTCACAAAAATGAGGCTCTTGTAACATTTAATAAAGTGCGTTAGGGGCCCATGTGGCGCAGTAGTTGGAGGCGCCACTGCGAAAACACGTGGAGTCGATCCTCGCACCTATGGCCCACTAAGCATTCCATTCCTCCGGGTTCGGAAAATTAGTACCAGATTGTCTGCGAGGATAGCAGCACTGGCTCGATCCATTGGCAGGCCACCGCGAGTCATGGTAAAGGCCAGATATGCATTCAATCACCTCCAACGATACTTAATGAAGTCGAATGCATAGCCCGTCTCTCAGGGATTGGTCAACGCCGAGAGCTCTATCCTTTTTTTTTCAATGAAGTACATTATTAGGAGATATTATTCTAATTAGTAAACAAGCGTATCAGTGTCATGAATAGAAATGCTGTCAACAATAAGGCTAACAATTCTTGGTTCCATTATTATGGAGCATGACAATCTTCAGGATCGCAGTGGTGAAGTTGTTTTTCAAGAGTGATTTTTGAGGGACACATGCCATAATAACGATGACATAGAAAAAAGGCTTATACGTATATTTTAGCACTTCTTCGTCTTAGATATCAGAAAACACAACGCATAGAACTGATTCTATATCTATCCAACTCAAATATCTCGTTTTGTGGACACGCTTAGATGAAGTTGTCATAAAAACCACAAAACGTTAGCGACGAGAGCAATTGTAACATCATTGTATACTCTTGTCAATAAAACAAGGGGTTGGTTACCCATATGCCGAGAATTAATGATTGCCGGTATTAAAAACATCTATCCATAACAAACCTCCTAACGGTTTAACGCCTTATCATGGCTGAGAGGTGTTCCTGGGTGTCCGGCTGCGATTTACAGCTCGTCCCCCGGATTCGTCTCCCCGGCATGGTCTCCCAAGTTGAGAACGAGCCCAGCGTTTCCATCATGTAGACCGGCTAAGAGTAAACCAGAACCAGGATCCACTACCGTACTGGCATGAAACTAGTCGCATGGTGGCAAATCTCCCTCTGATCCACAAAGATCGGCGACTGCCTGTGGTGGTGAAGACAGGGGGGCAGACTTTGGCCACGCTGACCTCAGGGCTCCAAGGATCCACAATGGCCAGAACAACAAAACTCCGGAAGAATATAGATTATGCTGGGCTTGCACAACTAGTGAAGAGAGTCTATCCAAGTATCTTAGTATTCAAGTATCCATAACAAAATCAAACATTGGTTTGCGTCTCATTGGTATGCCGTGTTAACTCTGTTATTTCCTGAGCATTCTAGAATTAAACTTGAATCAATTAGAATCTTATTCGCAGTTGATCACCATATTATTTAACATCGTACTTGTTTTCCCCTATCTTTCTTACTTTTTTCGCGTGATCGGAAAATACCTGGCTGCTGTAATAGCTTGAAATTGACTCGTTAATAAGAAGACTAACGATGATAGCAACTAAAGAGTACTTCGTAGCTTAATTTTCTGAGGAAATTTTGCTTCAGTGTAAGGAGTAATTTTTGTAATTACCACCTGTAATACATGTAATTTCACTAGCTATAACCTTTCCATTATGCCATAACCGTGCATTGGGTTCGACTCGCATGAAGAACATGGATTTACCACAGATTTTCTACGCGACCCTTTATCTTCACTGATTTTGGCGATCACTTAGCCATTTTCGGTCCTTCAGATTGTTATTTGAGAACAGGGTAGGCCGGCAACTGGCACAGCTCCGATGGGGGGAGACAGGATCCATCTTCTGGAGATTATTCTGGATCCCCCGCATGCACTTCTCACTCACTTGGTTGCAGGCTTCTGATCGAATCGAAGACTAGGATGCGGTTCACTTATATCCAGTCAAAACCTTGTAAATATATATGAACACGACTTATGTGTAAGGTTTAAGTCATTCAGGTACAGCAAAGAGATGAAAGATCTATTAAATAAGGACAACTACACATTTGCTCTCCAGATCAATCTAACCTCGCCTCCATCTTCTACGAGCGTTCTATGTTGTGTTGGTAGTAAAAAGCTCAAGAGCTTTAACACTGGAAGCTTCTTGGATACTTTAGAGGCTTTTTCACTATTTGATTACTGAATAGAAGTAAGCCGTCTTACGAAGCGCAGCCTCAAGGATGCTGAGATAAGTGCAAAAAATCGAAAATCAGTTGGACTTCGAACCCTTGATTGCCCTTACTCAAAGCTCACGTGCTATATACCACATCAGTCTAGATCCTTGCTTTGCCTTTAAGTAATGGACTACAATTCGGTACTATGAAAACGTCAGTACAAACGTGTGAGTGAAGAAGAGAAATGAATAGAAGCACCACAGAGAAATAGCAGTGAGCTTCCCATTTCGATGAATACGGAACAAGAATAAAAAATTTTCCTGCAACAACGATGCTCCGACAACAAATAACGGACCACTGAAGAAAACATATGAGAAAGAAATCAGGTTAAGCACGAGAAACGGCGACTCGCATCTAGTTAGCCATAGAAAGCGAACGAAGCGTTGGACGTTGGTCAATCCCTGAATTGTATTCGACTTCATCAAACATCGTTAGATGTGGTTGAATGCATTTCTGGCTCATACAGTGTTTGGCGAAATCAAGTCAGTGTTTTTTGTCCTCCTAGGCAAGTCCTGTTCCAACTACTCACCTTTGAGTGATGGCAGGCTTGGTGAGCCTGGAGTGCAGAATCGAACCAATGACGTGTATTGCAGCGAACTCTAACCAGTGCACTGCATGACCCCACACTGAGCTATGGAAGACGGGTTTTCACAAGACGACAAAAAACAATGGTAATCAACTTCACATAGTATTCATGATTAATCATGATAGCGCTTGATAGAGCACAAATTATGTGGTGATAACCACTAGCACGTCTCTCATCATAGAATATTATTTCCAATGCTCAGAAATTAACTTTCAAAAAAGAACCGCGGAACGGGGCAAAAAAGTTATACCGGGCGTCTACTCATGTCATAATTGAAGCAACTCTGTGTGGTATGACAGATCCGGTTGAAGTTCAACAGTTACTTGGGAACAGCTAATGCCTTTTAAATAGGAATGTAAACAGAGACATACTATTGTTAAGTCAATCTTGCCAGGAGAACAAACTGGTGGCTAGAAACTGTCATCAATTCATCATTGGTTCTCCTTCTCCACGACGGACGTGTTTCAGGAATCAATTAATGGCAATCTATCAGCGAATAAGAAAAAAATGAGTTGAAGAAACAGATGATTACATTGCAATATGGAAAAATGTGGTCTTTACTGAATTGAGCGCGCAAAACCAGTAGCTGTACTGAAAGGAACAAAAGGCTGTCCACAGAGTTTCATTGGATAAATCGGTTTAGTATAAAATGGAAGAAAACACAGATCTGCTTTTTCAAAAATGCCGTGTCTGAGGATTATCTCGGTGAGAGTGCCGATTTCAGCTTTCCATATTGTTGGCAGTGCTACCTGATTTGAAATTCAGATCTGCTCTCAAATATGCATATTAATCTGCCAGAGAGGCGAGCGAACTATGTGTTAACTTGTAGTGTCCGTGATGCAACGAGTACTACACATTCGATGTCAGAATAATGGCCACTTCCAACCTTAACTCTTGCGCGATGACGCGACCTCTGCAGGAGACATTTGTTAGGGGAGGTGTTATCGGTGCGACCTGTCCAGAGGTCATTTTGTTTTCGGTGGTTTATTTGGCCCTGCAGGAAGTGATTCCTCCCAACACTTCACCGCCTCATCGTGGCTGGGAGGTGTTCCTGAGTGTCGTGCTGCAATGTACAGCGAGCGATTCATCCCCGTGGCCCGGTCTCCCAAGCTGAGAAGGAGTCCGGTGTTTCTATCAGGAAGCCTAGCTAAGGATAAACCAACACCAGGATCCACCGCCCTGGTATCAAATTAGTCTCATGGTGGCAAATCTCCTTCTGATCCAGAGTGGCTGCGACTGCATTTGGGGGGTGACGACCAGGGCCAGAGTTTAGCCAGGCTGACCTTGGGATTCCAGAGAACCACAATGGTTAAACCAGCAAATCTTCGAAAAAATTGGAGATTATGCTGGAGCTCGCACAATCAGTGAGGATGCCGTCCAAGTACTCAAGTATCCAAGTATATTTCTGATTATAGTAAAATACGGAAATCAATAGCACGTGTATCAGCTATAGTGAGCGATAGAACAAACTCCTTTCTATACTTTTGTGATATACTCAACCTGTCAAGTCTTCTACTTATAGACATATTTCCGTCCATACCCGAAAAAACTAGTAGGTCCGTAAAGGCATGAAATTAGGCGCCGTACATTGAGGGAGTCAAGCACAAATAGACGTCATCGCGCAATATTGTCTCGTAACATTACAGTGCCCATTTTCAGTTCCTAGTTATTTTTTACCCCACCCTGTTTATATTTATTTGATAGCACATCGAAAGCAGACTAGTATAGGAGGAGTCACACAAAGAATGTCATTCTCTGCACCTAACGAAAGGATAATTATCCAATGATTCGATTGACAACTGCCTTTTTGTTTATTTGTCCTTATGAACTGATCTTGTTGAGCTGGTGCGAGGTGGCGACTAACTACTGTCTCAGTCTAATTACTATGAACAGTGTTTTGAAGGATCTAACCACCATGGTCGTTGTATAGAAGGATCGGATGCAAAAAATAAAGAAATTAACTCAACACAGGGTACAAAACACTTCCAAGTGCTGCGAGCAGTGATTTGTAAAAGGGGCCATGGTAATATGGAGTAAATAGTAGCATACATACCATTCACACGCGTAGAACGATAAAGGAAACTTCCTTTTAGAAATCTTTCACGTTTACAACCCCTAAAGCACTCTGATTATGAGAAAAGTATTCCTTCTTGTCAGTAAACGAGGAAGTCCCAGCCGAAGAAAAAATTGCTGGTATTGCATTCGGAGAGCTACGCTAAACAGCGCTCGTCCGTCATGGGTTAAATCAGGACTTATCAACCCATATTAGACTTTAAAGCTATCTTAAAAAACCGTTATGATCTTGAGATCCTTTTTCTACCACATGGAGGCTAATCTACCTTATCGTTACGAAATTTTGACCTTGTGAAACCTACGAGAAAAGTTTCTCTCACTTTTTTGGCTAAAGGCTCACATTTCAAGCACAATAGCAAATGAGCGAGTAGGGCGCGCCCAGTATAGCGAGATCGTGTTGGCAATCTGTGATTAGGTTGCAGAGCGTTTGCTGGGAATTGTAAGATTTCAGGAGTCGTTTGTGATTTTCCGGAAATTTCAGTTCTAATCAAATTTAAAAACCAAAAAATGATTTTTTCTTCGAGATCCCGATCAATAGTCCACGGATCGAATACTATGCAACAGGCTAAGTCCATTCGAAATCCTGCAAACGTATAAAAACGTTTAATATTTCGACAACGCATTTCGGAGCAATAAATGGTGAGCATTACTGCAAATTACTTCGAAGTCTAACGCATTAAAATTAGAACTGTAGCGCAAAAGTTTGCCTGCCGGTAGGTGGCATACCCATTCAAGGTCTCCGTGGCAGAAAGCTATCCCTACAATAAAAAAAAGGATAAAGCTCTCGGCGTTGATCAATCCCTGAGGGATGCGCTGTGCATTCGACTTCATTAAGCACCGTTTGGATGTGATTGAATGCATATCTGGCCTTTACAATGACTCGCGATGGCTATAGTGCCAGTGCTGCTATCCTCCCAAACAAGTCTGGTACCAATTTGCCGGCTCCGAGGAATGGAAGGCTTGGTGGGCCATGGGCGCCGGGAGCGGCCTCATGTGTGTGTGTGGCAGGGCGCATCCGATCACTGTGACACATGCGCCGCTATCCTTACAATAGTGAAGTAAAATAAGTTGACTGACGCATAACGTCTGAAATGCATCATGTGTAATGCGCGCGTAGGAAACCAAACTTGACCAAATGCATTGCTCTCAGTCCATGTAGTGTTCAGTGTTTGTCCTTCTACATAGCTTCTTTTTTGAAAACACCAGTCTAATTGTTAAAATAAGCGAAAAAAAAGGAACCGACATCTTTTTTAAACTGGGCACTTCCGATGTGTTATGTGTCAGATGTGATTTAAAAAACTGAGTAATTTCTTCCCAATGTTTGTGGGCAAATTCCCTTCCAACAGTTTACCGCCTCATCGTGACTAGGAAGTGTTCCTGGGTATCAGGCTGCGATGTACAGCCCCCCGTACTCGTCCTTCTGGCAGGGTCCCCCAAGCTGAGAAGGAGACCGGCGTTTCATTCAGGAAACCTAGCTCAGAGTAAACCAATACCAGGATCTGTTACCGTCCTGGTACCAAACTAGGGGCGCGGTGGCCACTCTCCCCTCTGATCCACAAAAGCGGCGGCTGCCTGTAGTGGTGACGACCTGGGCCAGATTTTGGTCTAGCTGACCTCAGTACTCCAAGGATCCATGATGGCTAAACCAACAAAACTCCGAAAAAGTGGAGAGATTATGTCGGGACTCGAACAACAAGTATGGGCGGGCCATCTAAGTAACCAAGTACTAAATATGGGCAAACTCAGAAAAAAAAGTTGGAGCAAGGTAGATGGGAAGTTAAAATAAAAGGAATGCACAATAATAGAAAGAGTATGAAGAGTGTGGCACTTATTTCCCTTCAAGTAGTCTGTTAGATTTTCATTGTTAGCAATTGCGGCTTGCGAACAAAAGCGGTGTCAAGGTGTTACGATTCAAGGTAAAATTTCAAGTAATCCACTATATTACAGAAAGTCGATGAGTCTCACGAAAAAGCAAGACAGTGCTGTATATGTCTTGGTGGAAAGCATGGACGTGCTGCGAAGATAAGGATCACTTTCAAATCAGAGGTGCTGCGAAGATAAGGAAAGTGATCACTTTTCAAATCAGACGTGCTGCGAAGATAAGGAAAGTGATCACTTTCAAATCACTTCAGTCCGAATAAAAAAACAGCAGATAATTAACCCATCGGTAAGCTTCAGTTACGTCAGTGAGCTGCACAATGAACAGTTCACGATCGAAGTCGTCATCGAGTAAACGAAGTTCAGGAGGCTCACGGCAAGGTAGGACGGCACTATGTGCTAGGTCAACTAATCAAACTTCGTCATTCAGATTTATTCGGATCCCTAGGCATACCACGTATTTTAAATAAAGGAAAAAAAGAAATCCTTGGCAGAAAACGATGGAATCCAATAAATTGATCCATCAAAACAAACCTTTGGCACAAAGTTGAAAAGTTTCGATAAAGGAAGCACTTTAAGCCGTTTCCGTTCTACTTTTAAATCAAACTAATCTAGCAGAACGAAGCTCTCGAGCACGGTCGCTGGGCTCGCCAAAGATCAGCCCTCCTTCAGCTACGCAATCGAACAACCTTCTTAAGATCACAATTAAAAGCGTGATGGAGGGAGTTCATGGGGTGAGACAGGAGCTCTCAATGCTCTTAACCGTCGTAATGAATCAGGATTGGAAAATTCTTTCTGAGCACTCTAAAACGGGAATTTTAGGCCAAGGTATTAGTTCCGTCAACGTGCAACGTCTCCGAACTGAAGACTATCGTAGCGGATGCAACGGATGTGTCTCCCTGATAAGCAGCTTTTGCTCTACAACAACGAAGAACTCAAGTTATTTTTTAGTAATTGTACATATTAGCAAATTCGAAATCAAAGCGTTATCGTAACTCTATTGTAATACATGTGCATTTTGGATAGAAACAACTTTCGAAGTGCTTGAAACGGCGCCTTTTAATGAATCAACATAGCTGTAGGACAAGCCCAGCAGCCGAATAACCTGGTATGGTTCAAGGACGCAGAAACAGAATGATTTTTTGTTGGCGGAGACGATGATATCTTCTTCTCACTCCCTTTCCCATCTACGACTTTTTTTCATATTGACCTAACTACGTGAGGCCATGACATCCTCCCTGTTCACTTCCAGAAAAACGCGCTCTTCTCCAGTGTTACGTTGTTCAGTACAGACTTATTATAAAACGATAGATGAGGATAGGTAATGTGAAGTGTTTAAAGGGTCATTTGTCGATCTGTCACTAGAAATTCTTCGACTCCATTACCATGCTGACCCTGTCTATGTTTTTTTTTCAGTAGTCGTTTTACTACTGGCTCCTGATGACAACGGTGAGACTAATAGAGCATTCTTTAGAAATAACGACGAATCCATACAAAATTATGGAATAACTTCCGACTGCACTATTACGATGAATGTTAAAATGAACACTGGCTCAAAAATATCAAGGTATGACGATTTGCCAGGGATTACGGTATTCATTAGCATAACACCTGTTGCTGAGATATTGTATAAGAGCTGGAAGCTTAGAAAAGAGCGGTCTGTTCAACAACAACTATGTATATATTTCAATTTGCAGATTTTAAAGACATATCTCCTCTACAGTTCGTTGAATAGAAAACAGGAATCAACTTGTTTAATATGCTTGCACTTGACTGTATTTGACATTTGTTGTGAAAAATGAAACAAGGACACATAACCACTTTCGAGCTAGGAGATCAGTAACGAAAACTATTTAGACAACAACCGGCGAGCGTGAGCATGCTCTTCTTGCCGCTAGTGATGCAACAGGGAAGCATCTCGAATCTGCGGAACCACATAAGGTCGATGACGAGCGTGGCTGGGTGACTAGCAGTTCCATTTTTTGAACAATCTTAACGAGTTAAAAGATGATTCGTAATAGGTTAAATGCTTGATTAACTGGAGCGAATATGCAAATAGAGAAGTTTCAAGGCGCCTCATTGATATTTTAACTTTTGACTCCTTCTCTACGCTCCGGAATATTATTAGGAAAGATCTATGCCGCTACTCAAAAAACCACCGTGAAACTCGGAAATCACGACAGAACCTTCAGACAACCTGGTCACCGTGGAAAACTAGAAAAAATCTAAAGAGGTTACGACTACATGGTCGCCTGCAAAGCAGTTGGAACACGAAATCACGAGAAATCGAATGAAGGTGGTGCAATAAGAAGTTTCTGAGAAAGAGAAAAATGAAGGAAAGAGGAAATAATAAAAAAGACGGGGTTTACCTTGATAACCTTAGCTCAGGCTTACACACATTCTCAAGTAATTGAAGAATTCTGAAAAACATTCTAGCGTTTAATGCGCAAGCGAAAGAACAAGAAATTTCCGTCAGATTCGTCCTCGAGTACAGAATCTGTTTCATCGTACAAGTAGGTGTTCATTTAAAGTAGAAGTTCTCTCCTGCACTCTGTTATCGCTCTGGACAATGTTCGCAAGTGTGTGTGTGACGCATTCAGACCACCTACAGAGAGTCCTCTTTGCTCCACGACTAATTCGGACGCATCGATGTCGCAAGCAAACGATGGAGAGATTACTGAAAAACAACTGCAGGTCATAATTCTTCAGCTAGTTACATCCCAATAATTGCTATCATTTTGGCTTCACTTATCACTCGTATTATCATATATTAACCTGGTTCACTTAGAATTATTCCAAGCGAACGATATAGTGAACCATTAAAAAACCAGAGTATATTAATGGAGATAATGTTATCAACGGCGTTGGGCGCGTATGGCGCAGTGGTTGGATGCGCCACTGAGACACACACGTGGAATCGATCTCCACGCCCATGGCCCACCAAAGCCTTCCATTCTTCCGAAGTTGGCAAATTGGCACCATATTTGTCTTGGAGGATAGCAGCACTGGCTTGATAGATCGGTAGGCCACCGTAAGTCATTATAAAGACCAGATAGGCATTCAATCATCTCCAAACGGTGCCTAATGAAGTCGAATGCATGGCGCATCTCTCAGGGGATTGATCAACGCCGGGAGCTTTTTCTTTTATCCTTTATTTTAATGTTGTTAACGAGTGACATGTAGCGAAGGGATTCGATAGCGTGAAACACGTGCACAAACAACCAGAGGTTCAACCGCTCACCAGGTTGCTGACGTTTTAAAATTGTGTAACAAGAGGACTATTTAATTTCTGTTGTTTATTTTATACGACCCGTCTTCACGTCTACTGTGAGGATCCCAGCGCTTCCCACATTTTCGTTTCCTCACATCCATTATCCACGAAGGCTTCCAACTTTTACGTGTGGTTTTGGCATCTGCTTGAGGAATTTTTATTTCGTCTTGGATGTCGTAGAATGGTGGACAAGCATTTCTCCCTGGATCTGGAGTCCTGAGATAGCCGGCCTGAAGCGTTCCCAGTTGGACTGCAGAGAGTGATTTTTTCTCGGAAAAGTGCGGAAGCAACAGACCTCGGAGGGGTGAGAGGCTTGGAGAGCCTAAGGTGGGACCGAACCAGCACTATGCTTGTGATGATCTGCATCACTACCACTGTGTTACCCGTCCCCTACGACAGGAATTAGCAACTAATGACTGCAATAACGTAAATATTTAGAGCCAGAAATCGTCATATTTCCTCTCAGCAATTGCTAGGTTGTTAAACAGCATACGTTTACTTCCATACAACAACACAGACAACACAATCGTAGCTGTCTTTTCGGCAGCATCGCCTTCTTCAGAGTCTGGAAGGGTGCACAGATATATAATTTACTAAGCCAAACGCTTCAATAACACACACAGAAAAATGAGAATCTAAATGGCAGTTACATGGTCAACAGCTTCTCGAAAAAAAGCCACCGTTTTCATGTGCCTTCCACTGAGGACGAGCCGCTGATCAGAGTCGCATATGGTTAATGACTGCATCTCCCCACATCAACGATCGATGCGAAAGTATGGGGCGAGATAACGTTTGGTCTCGGGGCATTCCTCCCTGCTGTTCATTGTAGGGGTTTTTGGCATTTATCCAAAAAGCCTCAACGAGATTGCGTGCTGGTGTTTTTGCCATCCTGTGCTAGCATAGTAACTTTTATATCAAAATCGACTCCGCTATGCTTTTGTATCCTATGCGTCCCTAATGGGGTATTTTGTCTTGCCTTTCGTTTGCCATCTAGGTGTTCTTTTTATGCGGATACATAAAGGTCTGCCCGTTTCGCCAATATATTCTTCTCCATAAGTACTAGAAGAGATCGGATATATGGTACCTGAACTCATGCAATCACCGTTTCTGGCGTAAGGGCAGATTACGCAATTTGGTGTTTCACGTAAACGGTCATACAGGCGGTTAGGAACTAACTGACGACGTAGAGTAGCCGGTGGTATTTCAACTATCGCTACCGATTCCTCTAGACCTGCCTTTCTTAAGCATCGTTTTATAACTATACTTATTTCACCGCTAATAAAAAGACAGCATAAGCAGGATTTTCCTCTGGCCAAGTGTTTGGTTTTGGGGCATCGCTCTCCTTTTAAACTTACCTCGTCGGGTTACTATTTCGTAGCCATTGGAGATGGTTATTTCCCGCGCCAAGTTGCGCGATTCTCCCATTAGTTCCCTACTTGTGCACACAGAGGTGGCTGTGCGAAACATGTTCCTTATAAGCGCCCTCTTTGTGTGTGAAGGATGGGAGGAGAGGAAATGAACGAGGATGTTCTTGTTACTTGGCTTTCGGCACCACTTTGTCATGTAACCGCTATTTGATAGGTTTATTGGAACGTTTAGAAAGGGGAGCCAGATCTCTTTCCGTTTCTCCTGGGTGAGCTTCTTGTACTCAGACTGCGCATTCAATAACTCAAAGTATTTGTGTATCTCCTCTTGAGTAGAGAAAATGAGAAAACAGTAATCTATGTATCTGCAGTAGAGTAGCAGCCGGAGATCGATAACGGTGGCGTCTATTCTAGACATGAAAGCGATGGCAAGGCTTGGTGCCAGTCGCTGTCCCATTGCCAACCCCGTTATTTGCGCGAAATATTTCCCAGACCATCTGAAAATCGAGCAGTTTAGGCACTCGTTTAAGAGAGCCATGAGCTGCTGGATGGACAAGTCATGCATATTTATTCTTCCTTCATGTTCAACAAGAAGTTCGAAGATGGCTTGCATTGCGGAGTCATTCGATACGTTGTTGTAGAGCGCAGTAACGTCGAAGGACTCCATCACGTACGCGTTATTAGGAGATGCCTTGCGTAGAGGTTCTAGGAAAATTTGGTGTTCGTGAGGTGAGCTGGAATATGTTTAAGCAACTGGGTTAGTATTAGGCTTAGAAACCAGGTTATCCCTATCTGTTGGCCCGTCTACACAGCTGATGATTGGTTTAACCTTAAATGACTACGAATTAGTTGACGCAAGATCATCAGGTGATAAAAACTTATGTCTTAATAAGTAGGTGTAAGACGGGGCATGTTGGTCTATTGACTTTAAAGGGTTTAATAACCGACGATTTTAAGCCTGCTGCCTTTGCCACTTTGACCCACTGATTGTTTAGTTTTCGCTGTTGACTTTTGTATTCCCTCTCAGATAATAGGCGATAAAGAGTAACATCACTAAGATGTTCCTCAGTTATCTTAACATCTAGCTGGCGAGGAATAACTACGAACTGTCCCCCCTCACCATTAACTGATGGCCTAATAGTTTTTGAATTAATTAAATCTCTAATTTCTCGGAGACTCACATTTTTGTGAGGCTGTAAGGTCAAAGGCAAACTTTCTACCCTCACAGTGATTTAGGGTTTTGAGAACATCGTCCGAAAACATGCGGTATTTCATATCAACTTCTACGTTAGGTTTCTGCTGTCTAAAAAACGCTCCAAGAAAAGGAGATGGTGGTAGTCTCGTCACTTCTTAACCTTCCTTTTTTATTCAGTATTTCCTCCTTGGCATTATAGCGGAGTCGATCTTAAAGCTCATAAAGGTTACATGCTATCCTACGCAGGGTCGTTTTAGAAATGGGCTGTGATGGTGCAGAGCTTGGGCTCAATTCTCATAGTGAGCGCGCGCTCTCAGGTATGGTCATACCCCCAAGTACGGTGACCTTGGATTTTCTTTGCGCATTGTCAACCGTGTTTTGACTGCTATCAGAAACGCAAATAATTCTTTTAAAGTTTTTTTGAAGCCGAGATATGTGAACTACTCAAAAGATTCCCAAAATTTCGTTGTAGAGTTATTTTGGCATTAGACCTATTATTACTGCATATCAATATTGACCCACCAACTATTCTGGTCCAAAGGCGATCCTCCAAATACAAAGCACAGAAATGTTCCTTCGACAAAGAATTCTTCATTCTGGCGTACTTTCCGTTCTGCTTGCTTCTTAGTGTGGTTCTAAGTAAGTGCATTTCGATGCTCGTACTTGTTGGCTGTCCTCTGGTTGACCGATTTTGATATAAAAAGTTACTATCCTAGCACAGGATGCCAAAACACCAGCTTTTGTAGCTTTTTGGATAAATGCCAAAAGCCCTACAATGAACAGCAGGGAGGAATGCCTCCAGATCACACGTGATCTCGGCCCATACCTTCGCACCGATCGTTGATGTGGGGAGGTGCAGTCGTCAACCACATGCGACTCTGATCAGTGGCCCTTCCTCAATGGAAGGCACGTAAAAACGGTGGGTTTTTTCGAGAAGCTGTTGACCATGTGACTGCCATTTAGATCCCCATCTTTCCGTATGTGTTATTGAAGTGTTTGACCTAATAAGTTGCGTATTAGTGTACCCTTCCAGGCTCCGAAGAAGGTGGTTCTGCCGAAACGTCAGCTATTCATAATCCAGTGCCGAGGTTAATAGAAAGTCGATCCTGGAAACTATTTAGAGCCAGACATCATCGAATTCCGATTCTTGACTTTGCAGGTGTTTTTCGACCCACCGGAATCAGTAGAAGAGATGATGATAACTAGATCAGCAATGGTGATGCCGCCAGCGAGTATGGATGAATTGATGAAAATCAAAGCTAAGCGCAAAGAATCTGCGAAAACAGTTTGCATGGTAACGAATATTCGTAAATGCCCACTTGTTTCGGTTTTTAATTAAGCTTTAGAATTGGAGCACGAAAAGGATGATGGTCAGACCAAGTCGAGAATGATTGGACCACTTGTGTTTAAAGAAAACATCATCTGTTTGTAAGGGCTTGGTTAGTCTCTTCCCTAAGTGGTGCCTTTACGTCACACACATCTTCAGTGGCGAATTCCCTTCTTCTGGAAGAATGGATTTACTGGGAACAGACGTCCTGGACATAAGAGTCTCACAAGATTGTTTCCATCCTCATTTTTTGCTCATACTCTAAAATGTTCGACTCTTCGCTGTCGCTAGCCCTTGCTATTGTGCCACTGAGGTTTCCAGAACAAATTTATGAAAGTATTTATCGCTGCAGATTGCGTTCTGCACTAAATAGTAATAGAACTAATCCAGTTTGAACTCATTAGCTGCTCCAGGCGGTAAGTAGTGACTGCTAGTGATGATCTGACGGGTGTGTTGAAAAAGGAGGATGACCAAGCGAGGAGAAAGGATTTCATAAGAGTTGAGAAGGTGGATAATTCAGGTATGGGTGACAATGTCTACGCCACCAAGATCTCTCCTCTGCGAAGGACGGAATAGGTCTCATGATTGTTTGATCTGGTCGTAGTAACTTCTTGCACAACTCGAAATTTAATCTGCTCTCACCGGTTGTCTCATTGCCTAAAGTCACAACGGAGGCATTCAGGCTGCACTATTCTTAGGCTGGTACATTGCTGGTTGGGTAAATTGTGTTCCCCTGAAGTCTTAACGAGCCTTGGTAGGGCAGCTATGCATTTGCCGTAAAAATTAACCTTAGGAAAGCTTTGTTTTGGCAGCAACTCATTCGATTAGTCATATTGCTGTCTGATTCGGATACGAGATTTGTACCAAATTCAAATATGTAAGCAAGAAGAATGGAATAGCCGACGCGCGTGAGGACTATGTTAGCAGCCGATCTGTTGAAGACTTTTCCTTTGGCAATCTTCTCGGCAAAAAGGTATAGTGATATTCGTGTTTTTGAATGACTGGCAACTAGTGTGAGGTTTTAATGAGCGGCTCAAAAAACGTGAAGCTTACTGGTTGTAGCTTCAGTTAGTCGATTTCAAGAGAACATTAGAAAATGCATGTGATCCCGTTTACTGAAGAAGTGGCTTACGTTAGAACGAGTCAAACAATGCTTTCTTCGGTCAGGGTAGTTTAGAAGTTCCAAATCAGTTGAAATGAAATCAGTTGCTTCCGAAAAAAGAAGCGGTTCAAATCAGGCATCTCACGACTACCTTGCTATCTCGAAGCGGTGCTTCCTAGCATTCTTTACTCTTCCATTCGCTTTCAAGGGAAGCCGTCGAACTCCTTAGCTTGAGAGGCCGTGCTGTGGTACGGACCGCAGCTGTTCATTGTAGTTGAACATCGAGCCACGATGAGGCGGTAAATAGTAGAGAACATAGAATATCCAAGTCGAAATGCTTATCTGAAAAAGAACTTTATATCTAAAATGGGCAGAAATTGAAGGACTATACTGTTTATCTTGCCTTGGAGAGAAGTTCTTGCTTAACGATTTGCTCTTCCCTTTTTTTGAAGAAAAACACAAAGAGATGCCTTAAATTGGCTGTCTAACCAATTTCATGGATGATGCTTTTCGCAGGATAACATTAAACTGTACTCTTATACAACTTTAAAACCAGTAAATTAACGTTGTTCAGTTCTGTTTTCGGAAAGTAACCCCTCCCTGAACAACACATCCAATGTTTGTGTAAGCAGATTTTCTGTCGAAAACATCGTCAACCTTCTGCGCATTACTGCTCCATCGACTATAAACAGAAAGGAAGAACTAAAATCAGCAAGGTCAAGCTCTCTATAGTATTTACACGGCACCTATGAATACACTTCAGAAACACAAAAGCACAAGCATTCGTTTTCCAGGAAAATCCAAAGATTCCTCACGGCGGTTACCATAAGGCGAAGCAGCAGTGACGTGTTTTTGAAAAATCGATTTGATGCTTGTTCTAATATAGAATCAATGAATAATCGGTTAAAGTTTTACTGAACACCTCAGACGGTTACCGTTTTTCCAAAAATTAGATAAGAATACACGTGACAATAGATTTTCCTATTTGCCTTAGAAAGATAGTATAGAAACGGCCTCATGCTAAAATCGCGTGAATCTGTGGAAAATAATTAGTCTCGCAAGAGTGGGCCACTGTCAACAAGCAGTTGTGGTAACACATAAATACTGGACTCGTTTTCTGTTACAAGGACATACTTTTACCCTATGACAAGCGAGGGCGCTGTAGCGCAGTCGCTGCAGATGTAATGCAATGCAGACTGGATCATTCTCTAGTTCGACTTAGCAAACTAGGCTTACTAAGTCTTCGGTCTCTCATAGGTCTGCCAGAGTGACAATCGACTTATATGGGAGGATAGGAACACTAATTTAATAAACAGTAGGCTACTGCTAGTACACTTAGGCTTAGGCGAGATATACACATTTAATCACTGCGATGCATGATGCATGAATAGTACTCGCTCGGTACTTGTCTCAGGGATTTATCAACGCCGAACGCTTTATTCTTTCATGTACTCTTTCTTTGATGAGGTTACATGAGCTCATTCTTTTTTATCCTTTACAGAAAATGGAAGATTGCAATTGACTATCCTAATGTGTTTACTGATTGCTGGTTGCTGATCACCGACTAGATGGTTTTGGACGTGCCTGGTAACAGCTCTCAGGATAAACTTTATATTAACTTCGGCACTGGTTTATAAATGCGTCGTTTTCTTGTTTAGCAACCACGAGGTTGTCATATACCATACACTTGCATAAAAAACACATCCACCACAACAGTAGCTGACGTTTCGGCAGTATCGCTTTCTCCATAGCGTGGAACGGTACATTGATACGTAACTTACCACGCCAAACGCTTCAATAACGCATAGAAAAAGATAAAAAAATCTATGTGGTAATCATATGCGCCTTCCGCTGAGGATGAGCTGATCAGACTCGCATACGGTGCACCTCCACACGAAAAGTCGATGCGAAGGTACAGGGGAGAGACCAAGTGTCTCTGGGCATTCCTCTCTGCTAGTCATTGCAGAATTTTTTGGTATTTATGGCGAAGACTGCGACTTTTATATCAAAATCGTTTCCGCTAAACTTTTGTATCTTATGCGTCCCTAGTGGCGCGACATGTCTTGTTTTTTCGTTTGCCATCTAGATGTTCTTTTGTGCGGATACATAAAGGTCTGCCTGTTTCGCCAATATATTCATCTCCACAAGTATTACAAGAGATCAGGGTGTATCGTATCTGAACTCATGTAATCACCGTCCCCTGCCGTAAGGGCAAATTACGCAATTTGGTGTTTCACGTATACGGTCATACAGGCGGTTAGGAACTAACTGACGACGTAGAGTAGTCGGTGGTATTTCAACTATCGCTACCGATTCCTCTAGACCTGCCCTTCTTAAGCATCGTTTTATAACTATACTTATTTCATCGCTAATAAAAGGCAGCATAAGCAGGATTTTCTTCTGGCCAATGTTTCGTTTTAGGGCGTGGCTCCCTTTCTAGACTCATCTCGTGCGGTTACTATTTCGCGGCCATTGGAGATGGTTACTCGCCGAGCCAAGTCGCGCGATTCCTCTTTTAGTTCCCTCTTCGTGCACACATAGGTGGCAGTTCGAAACAAAAAATCATCGTCGCTAACAAAACATTCAAACAGTCAAGTAAATGGGCAGGTGAGAAATCCAGCGTTTTTCCTACGGTTTGCCTCCGAGTAATCAAAAGAACACTTCGTGTTTGCCTAATAGAACGAGATGGGTTCATTGCAGTTTTTTTTTAAAGGGTTTTTTTTAAAACTCTGTGGAATGGCTGAAGAATGGTACCTCTCATTGAATCCATAAAGGTCGAATTATCTTGTAGCTAATCGGTTAGTCATTTCGAATCGGTGTGCTTTCAAAAATGGATTGTGTTATTATACCAAGCGATTTCTTCATACATTTCATGGTTGGAGAAACCAAAATCAGTGCTTCAGATATGGCTAGAATGGTGCTAAGATGTTTGGAAAACTCCAAATCGCAGGTGTTTGCGGTGGGGAACGAACGCGCTATCACCCTTTCCGGGACTAACGTGCCCACCAACACATCATATTTTAGACATGCATTTTCATAGTAAGTGAGCGCCTATGACCAGCTTATGTGAAGATATTGCGGCAGTTGTGTGAGAGGTACTTTATTCTTTAAGTGAACGCTGGCAATGTTTTCTAAGAGTGCTTACTAGTGAGCAAACTCTACGTTTCGGACTTTTTGCACAACGTAGTAGAAGTGCTGGTCGAATGTTACTGTACGATCTCGTTGTGTTTATTTGATCTGATTTATGCAGGATATTCTGAGGTCGTTACCACAGGCACACACCAACTCTTTTTTGATAGAAGGGGAAAAATTTCCAAATAGATCTTGGTTAACCAGCAGGATAGCGACAAGTGTATAAACGAGTTTACTTCCGATTATCCTTTTAAGTAGAAGTTTGTAACTCTTTCTGAAGCTGGGTAGTCCAACTGATGTAAAAAACTCCGAAAGCTTAACAGCGATGCCATCCATCGTTGGAAGACTGAAATATTGAAGAATCCGATCGAAATCCCAACCTCAGTAAATGATTAAAATACTATGCTAAGAGTGGATAACACATCAAAGCAAAGCAAATCATCCATTTCAAGAACTTGGGCGACTCTGTATCATAACCGAATTCTGTTACCCCGTTCAAATTTGCAAGCGTTTCCCTACTTTAGTGCCGATTTTTATTATCGAGCAAAAAACCCTGTTGCGAAGTGGCTTAAAAACATCCTACCCTCCCTAGATCGCATTTCATTATCTTTTTCGCGTAAATCCCTCTACGTTCTATCTGATCAAATTTTTAACCGTTGTGTTCCCTCACTGCAACTGGTGTCACATAAGTGCGGACAAGGTATAAAATATGCTCTACGATGAGGAAAAGCTAAACGCAGAGCGTTCGATTTTGATGAACTCCCTTGAGTTCCTCCGTGCATTCGTTAAGGAACATAGAGTTTGAGCCTAAACGTTTTAGAGGGTGTTGAGTGCACACTTTGTTATAGGATGACTTGAAGCGGCCAGCTGACGCGTCAACTTAGTATTCTTATTCTCCCGGATTGCTCTAGGAAAATATCACCATTCTGTTAACCTCGGAAAGGCGGAGAGGAAGCCTTTATGGCCAAGGCACGGCGTTGATCCATAGATTACCTGTGCTGCGGCTCACCTGTAACCACAGCGCCATAAGCACCTATGGTTACATTAGAAATGAATTTTCATGCAAGAAGAAATCAGCTAGAACTAGGAATATTGATGCAAACTTAAGAGTTTTATTGATTGAGGTATTTTTTCCAAGAAATTATTTAACACGGAAATAAATAAAGTGAGTGGCATTACATGTTGTGTTATGACATGCTATTGTTAATTCCAAAATCACATGAATACTAATGTCTCAAATATTCTCTCCGACATGTGATGCGTGACAGAAACCCATGTACATGAGGAGCCCTTAATTTCCACATGATGACACCAAATTTTGCTTGTATTGCACCTGCTAGTGGAAAATAGGCCTTCGAGTCAGCTCTCGGCACCGAATAGCCACTAGCTTTAAGTAGAATGCTCGACTTCGTGAGAAGACGCCACGCGCGACTTTTCGTAGTTGTCACAGGGCAATACCTCAAACTTGGTGACACACGAGATCAATACAACACGGATCTAAAAAGCGGACGAACCCTGTCAGGGGACGAACCAGGATAACAATTCACGAGGCTATTTATGCGCTCCTGGAGAAGGCGGTATTTGGCACCGGTCCAGCATCTCTACCGAAAACATTCATCGGCTACCGTTTCCAAATCCTCTTTAAACAAGCGATGGAAGACTGCTCTCCCAAACATCCTCATGCCCTTCTTGTTATTGTACGCATGATGACTTTTGGACAGTAATAACAAGCAACAAGTTCAGGTTGCAAAAAATAGATTTGCATAACAAGACTGTTTATAGCGATCGAAGTTCCTTAGGATGGGATCGAAAACATTTACGTACTACGACATTTGCTAGGCAACTTGAGGAACAGTGGATATGATCCTTACTACAGGAACATACAGTAATAGAAAGATAGAAATAGATATAGAAAGAAATAGAAACTATTCTGGGAATAGTTGCAATAGCTTGGTCGACTTTCATAATGTATATGGTCGAATAGGTTGAAACAATGAAGATGAGGGTGGTTCAATAACGTATTCGTGAGTTGGAAAGCTGTTGGAGGAGATGACTATCACACGGAGCCGAGCTGCAACCTGATGGATTGGTGATGATGGGCGGTAGTGGCACTTAATGAATTAGAGACTGTTGGAATCATTTTTGACTAAGACGGTCCGTGTTTATTTACTGTAATATCACAGAAGTTTGAACTTCTGGAAACAATGAAAATTTGGGAGACATTTTCTGCAGCGGTTTAGAGAGCATTTTCTGAATATGGGAATTGTAGCGTCATTTTTTTCATTGTCTTCGCCAGTTTTATCACGAAACCCCTTGTTCACCAATGTTGGAACTCGAAAGGAATTCATTGAAACAGATCTCAGTGTTAAACGTCGGCAAGTAGAAGGAATAAAACGTCCAGTGATGTAGTAGTGATGTGGGCGTAACCAGGTGAAACGAGGCGTTGCTGCTGCGCTGGTTACCGTATTCTTTCATGAAAGAAGCATTTGGAAACTTCTAACTTCTAGTAAGATTTAACATGTTGGTTAATCACGCCGAGGTCATACAGTTGGCATGTTTTGTAGTATTTTCCATGACCGACTTTCTGTTAAGCTCGGCATTGAATGAATAGCCTGCTATTTTCATGATTAGCATACTTGTTATTATATACTACTTACTTGCAACATCTGACGTTTTGGCGAGTTTCGCCTTTTTTGGAATCCCTGGAAAGGTTAAGTTGACTGCAATCTATCCACTTCCACAACCAAACCGAAAAAAATATGGAACCAAGGTTTCAACTACATTGAACACAATGTAGCTTCTTGGCACACTCATCACTTTTTATCAGTCTTCCACTGGGTATTCCACGAAGAGACCAACCGGACAGAGTTCACACGGAAGCATAATGTGTCTATCTCACATTAAAACATCAGTTTAAATACTGTGTGAGATAACGTGTGATGACGATAGATTCCTCTCTACGGTTCATTTTCGGATTTCTGGAATTTATCCAGAACACTGAAAGAGTTTTGCGAGGTTAGGTTTTCAACTCCCGTGCGGAAGTAATAACTTCCACTTCAAAATTCCCTTATTTATGTCTATCCGCGCCTAGTGGAGTATATGGTTTAGCCTTAAGTCTATCGACTAGGTGTTCTTTTATACGCATACAGAGTGGTCTACCCGTTTCACCAATATATTCGTTCTCGCACGCTTTACAGGAGAGCAGATAAACGGTGCCCGAATTCATGAAAAACACCGTCTATACCGTCCGGTCATATTATGCAATCTTGCGTTGTGCATAGACCATCATACAGGCGGTTGCGAACTAGCTGGCGTTTAAGGGTGTCCGGTAGTATTTCAACCACTGTTGCCGAGTTCTCTAGACCGACCCTTCTTAAGTAACGTTTAATACGTCCACTTATTTTGTTCGAAATGAAACAGAGGAGAAAAAGAGACCTTATTCCGGCTAGAAACACGGTTTGGAGACGTGGTTTTTCCTTCACACCTATTCCGAAAAGCTACACTTTCGTAGCCACTGGAAATGGCTGTTTGCCACGCCAGTTTCAGGAAGCATTCCTTCTGCTCTCTTGGTGTTTGGATGTTCGAAACGTGTTAAAAGCGCCATTTATGTGTTTGAGAGGTGAAAGGTAAGGAACAAATTTGTTTCTGCTAATTGGTTTTCAGCACCACTTGGTGATGTAGTCGTTTTCAGACAGCCTAGTTTAAACGTCCAGAAATGGAAGCTAGTTTTCTTTCACTTTCTAACGAATGAATTTTAAATACTCTTATTGTTCGTTCAATGACTTAAAACATCTGTCCATCTCCTCTTATGTGGAGCAGATGGCAGACTAATCGCCTAGCTATCTACAGTAGAGTAATGGCCGGAGACTGGTGCTTCCACCTTAGAGATAAAGGCAATAGCAATGTTTGATGTCGATCGCTGTCCCATCGTCAACCCTCTCATTAGTACGAAATGCTTTCCAGAGCATCTAATAGCTGAGCACTTCAGCCAATCTTTTCTGAGGATCATGAGTCTCCGAATAGAGAAGACATACACGTTCATTGCTCATTCTTGTTGCACAAGGAGCAAATAAAAGCAATATGAACTGAGCTCAACTAATCACTAAGAGAGGTAATGCTAGCGAACATTAAAAAGAAAGTGCATCTTATGAAGCGCAGCTTGGAAAAGTAGTAAACAGGAAAACAATTAATGGAGTCGCTTACTAGTCCCTAAAAAGCGACTGACCAACTTATCTACATGTTCGCCTACATGAGGCGACGGTTTTTTCCAGTTCCCTTATACAATAGAAACATGAGCTGATAGTTTATCACATCCTAAAAGTTGTTTATTACAGACTAGGTGCTCGAACAATTTTTTTCCCCGAAGATGAGCATACTGTACATATATATATATATATACATATATATATATATATATATATATATATATATATATATACAAAGAGCATGTGTGGCGCAGTGGTCGGAGGGACCTTGCGACACACACGTGGGATCGATCTCTGCGTCAGCGGCCCACCAACCCCTCTATCACTCCAGGGTCGGCAAATTGGTACAAGACTTGTCTGGGAGGATCGCAGCACTGGGTCGATACATCTGCAGGCTACCGCAAGTCATTGTAAAGCCCAGATATGCACTCAATCACCTGCAACAATGCTAAACGAAGTCGAATGCATGGCGCATCCTTTAGGGATTGATTAACGCCGAAAGCTTCATTTATATTACCTCTGTGAATGTCGTAATACCAGCAAATAAATAAAAGGAAGATTAGGGAATAATATGTGATTATCCAAGTATTTGTCCTGAGTTCTGCTACAAGATGAAACTTGTATCGGAGAAAATTCGCCTAGTTGGATACCTGAATGTCACTGTCTTCACTGGTGATGTGGGCTCCTGCATAATTCCCACTCGTTTACATCTTGCGCAATATTCGCCCATAGTGGTGCTCTGATTCGAACATGGTGATGACGGTAGACTAATTGTCAGAAAAAAATTTAAACGTTAACTTCTCCTCACTCCTTCTAGATTGTCAGGTATGGGGAGATAAAATGCATTAGTGTGCATCCGATCTCGGCTAATAAGCCATCAAAACAGAAGATAAGTTATACAGAAGCCTAAGTTCAACGTAAATTGATGACAAAACCATCGGAACAGCGTTGTGACCTAATAGCAAACCGTACCCTATGCAAGAGAAATCATTCTACCCACGGCTAGTTGGTCGGTGAGGAAGTTTGGGTGGAAGTGCTACAGGGACATTTCATTATTAGTTCAACATGTAATTAAGTACTATAGACATAGTGGGGCAACGATCCAGAAGAAATGTCACTGGAGTTGACCGAGAAAATGGCGACAAAGACAAAAAACGGTGCGTGTTTCAATCCTTGGTATTTGCTCTTCACGAATGTGCTTTTGATGTTTAGGAAATACTAGAAAATTTAAGGAGAGGATCTTGCCCAATTAAGTTCTTAAGTATCAAGTCAAGTCAAGCCCATTTTACATAACTGTACAGGACCGTGACATATAGTGGAACATTACGATCTTCTGCTGCAGTGGAATTAGCTATTCAATTGCATGCATTCGCTTCGCACTTTCAAATGATTACAAAACAACTCTCAAAGTTATTTAGATCACTGTGCTTGTCATTCACCCATCAGCAACTGATGGTAGCCCCATATCCTAGGCGAAAGCTGCCATATTCGCATATTCGATTTGTTCCCCAATGACGCTGTCTTGGTTTGCGAGTTTTGTTCAAGGCATTCTTGATCTGCCGCCATGTTGCTTCACATCTAATATATGTACGCCAGCATTTCTTGCATATGATTTCTCTCCTCGCATCTCCGAGTCGACTCTCTCTGGCGTCCCTGGCATTGCCGACTTTGAGCGGTCCCACTTGAATTTCAGGCGGTGGAGTGTCTAATTTCTTCATCAGTCACGCAAGAAGGTGATATGAGGACAATGGACACAGAGAGTGTCCGGAAATAGGGGGACGCTATCATCCCGCTATTAGTTATTCATACTTTTAGTTCTTAGTTAGTTACAGTAGTTTTAAAATTGGAATAAAGCAGATTGACAAAGAGTTTAGCAGATGACCTGAAACTGAATAGAACTTCAAAGTTAATCTGCATAATAGAAAAGAAACCCATGATAAAACACGTACTAGGGCAGAAAAGTGATGTCGTGATTGTTCTAGTTCAAGCAGACACATAAGCGTTGTAAACGCTCGTCGTCAATAATTAACCAATTAAAATAAATCGTCGATAATGATAGTAAGCAAGCGGCCTACTTACAAATTGTGAGGCTCATTCTCCGCTAGCAGTATTTATCGGTCAGTCAAGGCAATGAGTGTACCAAGAACACCGCGAAGGAATTCTAGTGAGAGTCAGTTGTTATGCTTGAAACTCATCGCTCACCCTAGTATTTTCTATTAGGCACACTGTCGTGTTAACCTGCCACAATTCTCCTAGTATTTCAGACCGTTCAACACGACGACGACAGACATCGAGTACGTCTCTTTCTACTTGGAAATTGTTTAAACGTTGTGAAAATGAACAGAGAAGTCTTTTAAAAAAAATTTACCATCCTATGACGTTAATTCACATTATTATAAGGGCAGAGTCTAATCGTTATCATACTCACTCCAATAGAGCATCTCAGTGAGGATGAACAACGTGGCCTTGATTCCATACTATATCGGCTTTATTTTTCCAGAGCCTTGAGCTATCATTTCCACTTTGAGCAAGTTGAACGATGCCTTTTTGAATTGTACCCAGGATCACGTGAGCACGTGTAGCGCAGTAGTCGCGTATAGCGCAGTGTTCGGAGGCGTCTTGCAATACACACAGGGATCGATCCCGCGCCCCAGGCTCACGAAGCCCTCCATCCATCCGTGGTCGACAAACTGGTACCAGACTTGTCTGGGAGGATAGCAGCACTGGCTTGATACATCGGTAGGCCACCGCGTGTCATTGTAAAGGCCAGATGTGCATTCAATTACCTCCAAGGATGCTCAATAAAGTCGAATGCATGGCGCATTCCCCTGGAGACCGATCAACGCCCAGAGCTTCATACCTTCATCTTTTACCCCGGACCAAGTTCCTGTTAACACATAACGCACAACGGGAATTGAAGAACAACTTTAGCGATGTACATTGTTCAACCTAAGTTTTTCACCTTCCACACTTTTTTGTATTCTATCGATGGCTTGCCCTACGCAGATGTTGTGTCAGGCGCAGCTCGCAAAAGTGTTTTTCTCTTCACCAAATAATTTACAAAAAGCTTCTTCGGAAGTCCATCTTGAGGCAAAAGATTGTTGTTGTTCGTGAGTAGGTTGCACAAAGAGTGTGTCAGGTGTTGAGGCGCAGAAATGCCTCTACTTGAACAGTGGAATTCGATACTCATTGAGAGCTTTGAGGGAAGAATCCATTGATTTTGCAATCCAAAGTTTATAACCGATGTATACTATATGTATACATCTTACAAATAGTCGCGTATACTAAATGGCTATCAGCTAACTTGATCAGCTCCGGACCATAAAGCCTCCCCTCGTTCATCCAGAGTCGTTAATTTGATGTCAGATTTGTTTGGGACCAATTCATCCTCTCATTTTCACGTGGAAACACCCTAGCTTGGCCATTAGAAGACTCTGGGGGGAAAAAAGATAAAATTCCTCAAGCAGCAGCCAAGCCCACACGTAAAATTCCACGCCGGCATCTCAACATTTGTGCCCACGATTAGCTTTCTCTGCTTATAGCTCTCAATGGTGGGAGTTGATGAGTTGGGAGAATGGTTCCGTGGTGAATTCTGATTATCATAAGAGTTCCTATGTTATAACTCTGATTATCATAAGAGTTCCTATGTTATAATCTTCCCACTTTAGCAATGATATACGGCTCCGATCCTGTTGTGCTACCAATCAAAATCTATTCAGCTTCCCGCAGATGACTTGTTTCAAAAACTCCCCTCTGTTTACCCAACAGCTGCCTATTAGACGAATCCTTCTCTTCAGTAACTCTTTAGCAAAATGATGGGTCATCAGCTAACGACTGGGTGGAAATGAGAGATGCATTCCTTTATTTAGCAAATAACATATGACCTCCAACACCACATTGTGGACCACGCCTTGAGTTATGCATAAATCTCCATCCAGTATATAACACACCCTCATAGATATAGTCACATCTCAGGCGTAGTTGAATAACTTGACTCCATTTTTGTCCCTCTTTAGAATGTAAGGAGAATCTACTTCTAAATGCCACGAGGGTTTCGTCAATACATACGAATTAACAAGGTCTGCGTATTTTGTTGCAGTTCTTTTTCGATGGGCTTGATTAGTGGCCTAATCTTGTACAACCTGTTTTGTCGGCTCGTGAAATCCGATGTTCGCACTTGTGTCAGTTTTGACCACAATTCTCTGTAATCTCCTTCCACTTGCTCGCCACCTAGCATCACAAACTTTAGATTTATTTCGTTTTAATGCGGTTGCTATCGTTAGAAAAATGAAGATAGGTCAAACTTTCTTGGCAACCAAGCTTAAACTTGATGACCTGAACAAGTGCTATTGAAATTAACGAAGAATTAGGTATAATGTTGCAACCCATGATGACCAAGCGATGAGAAGAGCACGAGTGATTTGTGAAAAAATGTTTTTAGATAGATGATGATTAATACAGCCAATGATATGATTCCTCCCAACGGTTTACCGCCTCATTATGGCTGGGAGGTGTTCCTAGATGTCGGACTGCGGTGTACAGCGGGGCGATTCGTCCCCCCCCGGCAAGGTCTCCCAAGCTGAGAAGGAGTCCGGCGTTTCTATCAGGAAGCCCAGCCAGGAGTAAACCAACACCAAAATCCACCGCAGTCCTCGTATCAAACTAATCGCATGGCGGCAAATCTCCCTCTGATCCACAAGGCTGCGACTGCCCTACCATGGTGACGAAATGGGGGCAGACTTTGGCCAGGCTGTCCTCGGGATTCTAGGGAACCACAATGGCTTAACCAGCAAATCTCCGAAAAATGGTGATTATGCTGGGGCCCGCAGAACTAGTGAGGACGGGCTGTTCAAGTACCAATAAGTGGTGTGATTGATGAGGATTCATCAAAGCGACTAGATTTATGATAACATTCTATTAACAGTCGAATAACCTGTCAAAGAACTTGTGCGAAAAACACACTTCATATAACTACAACGATGCTGAGATACAACCACAAGATTGCTGAGATATTTGCAAAACTCAGGACCGAAGGTGTTCGCGGTGGGGAACGAACGCGCTATTGTCCTTTCCGGGGAGTAACGCGTTCACCACCACACCATGCGGGTCCTTCGTTTCGCCTGTCTCTCAGCTAGTTCTTATCGATCTGTGCTTAAATATTGTGATTTCAACTGCAGCCTCAGCTTAACTGGGTTTAATGCCGATGTGAGCTCCCCAGATCAGTCCCGGTGACAGGTGATTGCTGACGGCACAGATCGATAAGAACTAGCTGAGAGACAGGCGAAACGAAGGACCCGTATGGTGTGGTGGTGAACGTGTTACTCCCCGGAAAGGACAATAGCGCGTTCGTTCCCCAGCGCAAACACCTTCGGTCCAGAGTTTTGCAAATATCTCAGCAATCTTGTGGTTGTATTTCGCATAATAATAACCCGCCATAAAAAAGTATAGAAGGCAGAAAATGAAAAAGGTAAATATTGATGCTGAGATATTTGCAAAATTCAGGGACAACAGGTGTCTGCCGTCGGGAAAGAACACGCAACACGCTATTACCTTTTCCGCGGCCAACGCATTCACCACCCACACCATGTGGATCCTTCGTTTCGTCTGTCTCTGAGCCAAAAAATTGTACCAGACAGGGAATGAAATTAAACGCTTCATATACTTCTATGTTCACCATAATGACTTCCTAGACTGACGGCCGCCACCAAATCTGCGTCAGATACGGTATCGAATAATTCGGAAAAAGTGTTTGAACCCCAATGTGTTGAAAAAAAACCCGAAAAAAATCCTTGTTTGGACTAAGTTATATTCTCTGATGGTCTATATTTCTCTGCACGAGGATGTTTTGGATATAGACCACTATACGAAAGCGCAGGGTTCATCGTAGCAGAACGATTACTCATGCTAAGGAGTTCAAAATTTCTAAAAGGCGGCCCAGCAGAAGGAAGTGTCAGGGATCACTACTGTTGTTATAAGAACGGAACGCAAACTAGTAAATCTCCTACAAATCCAGAATTGCCTAAATATGGTGATAAGCAGGGGCACGCTCAACTAGGCTATCTCTACATCTATGCAAGGAGGGAAAATCCTGGCAAATCAGAAAAATAGATGTTAAATGAGAAACTGGTTGCGGTCGTCCACACGGTTCTTAAGAGTGGTTACAGTGTTCTTTTGATAAAAGAGTGCTTCAAACAATAACCGCGGTCGTACACAACAACTTGTGACAGCTGTTCACTTTCGTTCAGTAGAAAGTACGCGGGAAAATAGGGTAAACTCAATAAGTGTTATCTGAGGAGAGGTCGCGAAGGTGGCATTTGCTTTCGTTATACTATCTTAACAAGATCGCTCTAAAGTGGGTTTTTCTTATTAGCTCATCATTCCCATTAACTTTAGTTGCTCATTCCTTATTGAAACGCTTAAACAACACACTTCGACAGAACATGCACAAGGTTTCCACGTCTCTTTTAGATGCTTCTCCAGTCTCGCGGTCTCCATCAAGAAGTGGAGGAAATGAATTAATCGAGTTAACTGTTAATAGCGTAATGGAAGGAGTTCCAGAGGTTAGTAAATGCTAAGTGAAACACGGAAACAACAACTAAATTTACAATTTTCTCATATTGCGGCATTGCAGATACCGTGTATGAAGGTCGGCAAAGTAGTTTACTCTCTATATTTGACATACAGCGATAAACGCTCAAGGAAGCCAAAGAGAATCTAGGAATTTCCCCACCTTTCAGTGCTTCTTCGATACATATGAATTTTGACGCTAGGCTACCAAAGTCCCCAATTCCTTAGCTTTAGTTTCGTAACTCTAGAATTCATTATCTCTGCCGACCATGCGTCCAACATTATGAAATTCAGTCATCCAACATTCAGACTCGAGTTACCGTTACCAAAGGAAGCACTGTAGGGGATATAAAAACGATTATATCTGAAGTAACCGATGTACTTCCCGAGAAGATGATACTTATGTATAAACATAAAGAACTAAAGTAAGTTGAAAAATGATCCCAGTACTCAATTTCCTGAGTTTTTGGGCACCATTCAAATCAAACAGTGAATATAGTCTATAATTCACTTCGAAATTCACCATAGCTGCCTAGGGGGTGATAACAATCCAATTGCACAATATGGAATAACGGAGGACTGTGAAATAATTATGAACATCAAGATGAATACTGGAAGCAGAATCTCCAGGTAATACTGACGATTTTTCGAGAATATCGCGCATCAGCAATGTGCCAAATAAAGAAAACATGACGCTGAACTGGGAAATTGGAAGAGTGCTTGGTCCTCAATGAATCTTCTGTGCATCTTATCTACGTCAAAGTCCCTAATAACTAGTCCCACGAAAACCAACGTGGTTCCCTTTCTCTACCTTTTGCTAGCTTTTCCTGAAAAGCAGTTTTAATGTTCAAGAGCTTTCTGCATTTTCCTACACTTCCTATTTATTCATAGGAATAGATTTCATAGTTTGGAAATGGTTTCTTAGTGACGGGTGCATGACTAAGGAAACATTTAACATAAACGTCCTACAAATCGCTATTCTGGTTTGCAAAATTTCACTGAAATAGAGCAAAAAACTACTATTGCGGGTTTGCTTAGGCCGAATTCTGTGCTTTATATTCCACCAGCATTTCCTCAAGGAAGCGTTACCGAGTTGAGGAGTAAAATCAAATCAATGACCAATGTTCGAGGGTACGTCATACATGATTATTATTAATAATGGCATCACTACTACTACTACTACTGCTACTACTACTACTACTACTACTACTGTAAAATATTAGGTCTAAGGATTTGATCCATTGCATGCTCATAATAGTTACCCGACCATCTGAGTCTCCAGTAGTTTAGCAGTTTTTGTTGGTTCGCAATCCATAAGTCACATTGACAAGAGTTCAAAAAATCCTCCCTAATTTCGACATTTTCCACAAATAAATGAGTGTAAAACTTTTCAAAGGTACGTTGATATGATTTTGAGGAATTACACTAGGTACGGAACGACATCACATCCAGAGTGTCCATTGAAATACTTTTCACAACCGTTTTGAGGGCTTAAAGTTCTCGTTGCTAATCAAACTGGCCCAGAAGGCAAAATGCCACAGAGTGTTTGCAATTACGAATCGCCATTGATTCGCAAAAATTGCCATTTAAAATAGATAAATAGGAAATGAAATTGACGACTTCGGCTCACAAATTCGCTTTACAAGCACCGTTTGAACCTACGTGAGACAGTGACAGTGGTGGTGTAGACAGCGTTGGAAGAAGAGAGGTGGTTTTATTAAAAGCTGCAGAAAACGCCCAATTTAGGAAAACCCGAGCATCTCACTATGTTTCACATGTTTTCGGGCGTTTACGCCTTTTGAAATTTGCCTATTTGAAGCAGCACCATAGTTCGACTTCCTCGGAAACCAAGAAGCCCAGTGGACAAAAAGCATTCGGAGTGGACGCCCGAAAAGCAGATGGAACATGAAATAACTAGAAACAGAATGAAGGTGGTTCATTTCTCCTGACAGTTATGATAATGCTGGATGTATGTCAGTGCGCAGTGCGAATGCTTTCCAACATCATCAAGCAAAGAATGGGGGGACGAACTGCATTCATAGAGTATAATCATCAGTAGTCTCGTCAGAAACCACAATATGAGTTCCTTAGTCTTTCTCTTAAAATACAAAACTATTGAAGACCGTGCAGACGTAGTTTACCATGTAGGCTTCTTCTACATGCTCTTTTCCGAAAGTCACCTTCATAGAATGTATGCCGTACTCTATTATATGGACATCAAACGACGCTAAGCCTTCTAAGTATTTCACTATTTAATTGCGTAAAGTCCTTTTTGGGGTATTAAACCAGCTAGGAATTTAAAACATTCGGTATTCATTTGTACGCCAGAAGTAATCATGTTCATTTTCTCATTTAAGTACTGATGCCTTTTATCCGCTTTAAGCGTTTGATGCAGAGAAAACGCAAGAAGATCCTTAGTGATTCTCCTCCGTCATCTGTAGGATCAGTCGAAAGGTCAGAGCTTTGTACTAATTGAGAAAGGAACGTCGAAATAAGTTTGATCTATCGAATGTCATAAGAGATAACTATTCCTTTCTTGCCATGAAAGAATCAATTCGAGAATAGCTTTCTAGTAGATCAGCTTTGGACTGTTCTCCCAGCATTTCGTCCACAGAGTTAAAGTCGGACGAACCGAGTATTTCTGCTTCAAATCCAATTGGCATATCGGAGAGGGCAATTAAGGTATGAATCAGTTCCACAGGAAATGGTTCTGTGTTGATCTGTGAACTCAGCAATCTATAACAAAAAGTGTTCAGGCTTTTTTCGAGCCGCCGGAAACAGTGATAGAGATGGAAGTCAGAAAGAAACATTTTCTATTAGCTCCGTCTAACATGGAGGAGCTGAACGAGGTTAAAGCTAGAAGAGAGGCACTGTTAAAGACAGTGTGCAAAGTATGAATTCTTTAATACGTCAGTCTGAATACCTCGTTGTACGGCATACTAGTCGTTGGTGACAAAGAGGCGTTCACAGCAATCAAACGATGCTCAAGAGTGTACTACATCTTCATTCAGAGATCTGGCTAAAAAGAAAATGCACGCGAAAGTAAAGTTTTGCGACGCATGCCTAGGTAGATGATTGTTAAAGATTGTAAAAAATAGAGAGACGTATAACAAAAGTTTGAGATTGCTAGTATCCTCTGAGAACGGATAGCCCACTTCGTACCACTGACGAGTGATAATGAAGGATGAACGCTTTGCTAACAGCTGCACGTTTGCAGATAAATCTGGTGATTCTCTTTGACCCTCACCAAAGAAATTCCATTCTTTTTTAAGCTTTTCCCATCTGCGTGCTGTTTTGTAGGGATACAAAGTGACCTCTCCATAGGATTTTCCGCTTACAGAAGACGGACCAATCAAGTATTGATGTGTCTAAGTATAAGTATAAACGATAAACGTTCCATTACCGATGTTGACGTGATGAATGTATTTTATGGATAATTTTTTTTCTTTAGATGATTACGTCGACTTTCTAGGTGTGTAACGGCAAGCTGAAGCCGGCGGAGCAACAAATGCCTTGTGCGTGCAGCTACGTCTTCTGCAAGCATCACCGTAAACCGGATGCTCATCTTTGCAATATCGACCATAAACAAATGGGAAGAAGCAAGATAAGCAAGGTTATTATTGTTACTATTGTGTTCTTGGCATTTAGTTTTGTAGTTTATTATGGCAATATGACCATTACACGAATAGATTGAGGTGCGTCTCGTATTCCGATATATCTGTTTTTAAGGAAAATCCTAAAAATGGTTTTTCGGTGGGATACGCAAAGCGAAGATGACTCCACATCCTTAGTACTCAACAACAATCATCGTCAAAATCCATCATAAGTGGAATCAACAAGCAATTAACCGATGTTCCCATAAAGAAATTTCGATTTCATAAATCTCATTGTCCGGCAATGTTTCTTCATTCATCCGCGCCGATTCTGAATCATTGTTCCAGTGATGGAGCAAGTTGTGTGATATTTGTTGAATAGTGAAAGTGAGTAACGAAAGACTTCCTCCACCCAAAACTTTACTTTCTTTGAAATGCTATAACTAAAACAAACAATCAATCAAACGACCTGTGTCGTGTTTGTAGAATTACGAATACCTTAAAGGCATCAAAGGTATAGTATTTCTCCGTGTTTTCCGTTGTAGCAGCCGAAAATAAGTATGCGCGCCTGGCGTAACTCCTGAATGAGTTGATCTTGTGTTGATCGTCAAGTGACTGAAACAAGAACCAGAAATCTGTTGCGGTCAGTGGAAGAGAAATTTAGTGAATTCTTCGAACTTAATGAACTAGAAGAACCGCAGTGCTTTTCATTCGGTAAATTCGCGATAACCTTGACCATAAGACCAACCTTGGTCTCATAAAGGATCTCCCTCAAAAAGGACCTAACGCTGCTTACTCGCGAAGCGACAATGCGTGTTCTAGATGGGAAAAATGGGTGTTAATCGATGCTAAAAGCGACCTCTGGTTTCACTGAAAAGCAGGTAGATCCAGAGGATAGAGTTCCTATCCTTGCGGCACCGATTTGGCTCACACCTTCTGAGTTTGCGTGGACGTAATCATGCATGCGTGCGTGGGTGTGTTCTCATTTATGCGATTACATGCAATCAAAGAACAGGGAAGTATATGGGAGGAGGTTAGGAATCGCCTCCAACAAATAAGCTCCTCGTCCAAGCAAGAGAGACTGGTAAGCTACTCATGACTATATCCACCCTCCACTTTCGGAGCTAAATCGTGGGTGACAAAAACTTAAACACAGAAAGGGATAAACGAGCTTCATTTCCCTGACCTCGAAAGAGCCCCTAATTTCGCAGTGTTAGGTAGGACGAGTACGGAGAGGCGGCTAAAATCTCAGAGTCATTCTAGACCACCTAAATCGCAAAGGGCTAAGGTGACGATCAGAACGTACAATGAACGCTCACTTTCGTGTAAGTCCTCGATTGAAAATTTAACCGCGCAGGCAAGAAGGATAAGGTACGATGTCATCGAACTGCACCAGACCAGAAGACGCTGCCCTCTAACAGTACTATAACGGAGAAGAACTGCTCCTCGGAAAATGCAACAATACAGAAAACGGCTGCGTCGGCGTTCTCGGGCACACGCGGTTATTCATGAACATCGGTTCATTCAAACAACTGACAACTCGAATCGGGACGTTTACAGTTGAAGAGATGCGCTGGTTTTCATAATTCCCGTCGTCTATATACCGACATTAAACTGTGACGGAAAAAGAAGTCGAAAATCTCTATACGGACTTCAAGAATTTCTACACAGAACACCGTGCATCCTTTAAGATCATTGTTGGTGATTTTAACGCTAAGATTGGATCCAGATGAACGTTTGAAGAAAGTAACATTGGAACCATTGAATTAGAACGGAACCAGGAGAAGGATGAATTGCCCCAGTTCAGGATGGCGACCAAGACTACTCGCAATTCCAGAAGCGCCACTCAAAACGCTAGGGTCCCGGACTCTCCCAGTGGAGAGTACTATAACGAAATAAGCCACTTCATAGTAAATCGAAGGCTTTCGCCTAACTGATGTTACTGTTACCCCCGGAAACGGCTATTTGGTAGTTTCAGCGCAAATCTGATGTTTTTCGTGAATTCCACTCAGAAAACGCTTATTTGACGTTTTCTACCAGCACTTGAGGTTTTTCTTGAACTCCGGTCGGAAAACGCTTATTTGACGTTTACAGGGCACATTTTAATGTTTTTCGTGAATTCCGCTGAGAAAACGGTTGCTTGGTGGTCTCAACGCGCATTCGACGATTTTCGTGATTTCCGCTCAGAAAACGGCTATTTGACGGTATTAGAGTACATATGGCGATTTTCGTGAATTCCACTCCGAAAACACTTATTTGACGTTTTCTACCAGCACTTGACGTTTTTCGTGAGTTTCGCCCAGAAAACGCTTATTTGACGGTATTAGCTCACATTTGATGTTTTTCGTGAATTCCACTTAGATTACAAAACAACGTAGTTATTGTCATGCGTGTAGCGTAATGGATTGAGTTCCTTTTTGGGTTTCACATCGAGAAGTTTCGCAGTAAATAAAAGGATAAAAATCTCGGCGTTGATCAATCCCTGAGGGATGCCTTCGACTTTATTAAGCATCGTTTGGAGGTGAATGAATGCATATCTGGCCTTACAATGACTCGCGGTAGCCTGCCGTTGTATCGAGCCAGTGCTGCTATGCTCCCAGGTACTAATTTGCCGACCGCGGAGGGATGGAGGACTTGGTGGGCCATGGGCGCGGTGATCGATTCCACGTATGTGTCGCAGTGGTGCGTTCAACTTAGGCTTAGTTTCGCAGTAGAATGATAAAATTCTGGATGCGAAGTGTTTCTATATTTCGGTCTTGTCTGTTTGTCACAATCACTAATATGAACATCTCATTTTTTCCTACAGGTGGAAATCCTTCCAATGGAGTCATCACTTTGTTGAAGGCACAACAATCTACCTTCAGGACTTCTTCAAGTCTTCAAGTCCACGTGGAGTTCAGAAACCTCGTCTTCTTGTAAAAATTTCCATAGCGGCGTAGGCAACAGCACAGACTTCAATGATTGGTGAAACCGGTAGTGCTCCAGATTCTGGTTGTGCCTTTGCTAATTGCCTGAATAGGTGCGTGCTCAAGAGTAAACGGCCGACGTCTTTTTGTCTGGGCAAGTTCGATAACTCAGCGGAAGCATTTGTTCGCACTTTTAAATATTGCATTGCTATGCTGCTGTAAATAGTCAGGAGTTTTTCTTATAATGCCATGTTTTGAGAGGTTAGAGCACCATCACTACCATCCACAAAAAAACGTTCTAGCACAAATACTTCAGAGAGAATTGACTTAACCAGAATTTCCCGGCGCTCATAAGAACCGAAATTGCTCAATCAGCAGCCAAACGAACTCAAAAGTCTGAAGATCTCAGTAGAATATGGATGGCGGCAGCGAACAGAATAAAAGAAGTGATGGTATCTGCACAACATGTCATATTAGATTATGTTAGAGGGTACCACACATGGAGGATACATTACTCTTGGATGACGAAAGTACTTGGATTTCAACTATAATGACTAAAAGCAAATATGCAAATAGTTCAAGCCACATAAACAACTTTTTATTTTATTTTTTTGCTTTATTTGATCCGTCCTCATGCCTACTGGGCGGATGCCATCACTTCTCACATTCGATTCGTTTCCTCGCATACATTGTCCGCGAAGATCTTCCAAACTCTATGCGTGGCTTCTGCTGCTGCTTAAGGTTTCCCTTTCATCTTGAATGTCGTAGCATGCTGGTCGAGCACTGCTCCTGGAGTCCTGAGATAGCCGGGCTGGAGCGTTCCCAATAGGATTGCACAGAGTGATTTTTTTCGCGCCAATTTCCCGACCCAGAAGGGGTGAGAGACTTGGTACAAACAACTGTGCATCTGCATATTAGGTTTTCCCCCCAAAAATGTGTGCCAAAAATATTTCCAATAAACGTGCTTATCACGGTCGATGATGACAATGTTTGAAAAAAAGTGCTGTATAGATAAGGATTGCCAAGAATCGTAAAAATGGAAAAATGTTTATTTTTCAATTTGACTGATGTCGATGACTTTGAATTGCTTAAGAACTTCTAATAGGTTGACCATCGATCAGCTTCAGCTTTCTTCTTATCTTCGCCAAAGATGTTGGCATTCAAACCGGCTAATGTCTAGAAATTGAATGAGCAATCAGAAAAAGCTACGTATTCTTGGTAAGTATTTGTCTCCAGCTAACCTGATAGTTAGGATCATTCGTAGCCACAACCTTGTGCTGACCAGGTTTTTTGGATATTTGGTTTACCACCTCCAAGCTGCAATAGCATCGGTTACAACCACACGAAACTGTTAATGGATGGTGTAGAGTTTCTACCCCCTCCCAACTTGTGTAATTAAATCTTTACACAAGTAATACCACAAAATAACGAAAAAAAATAACAAATCTCGGGCATAACGAGATTAAGTAATATGGATTTGCACGGTAATATTAGTGGCATCGACGATTAAAACGTTGCGCCCCACACATAACAGGGACTACATTGAGAGCTCAACAAACGAGTTTAATTTCGAAAAGCCTACTCAATTTGTGTTATGGTAGGCTTTAGCAAGTGTGTCAAATAAGAAAATAAACAAGCAGTTTTGCTCACACAAAAGGCCTACCCGGAAATTGTCACCTATAATTTGATTAAAGATAGAGGTTATTCGCTGCCTTTTCTATCCAGAAAATGAGAAAACGCAAATGCTTTGATTTTATTTATATATATATATTTATATATATGTATATATGTGTATATATATGTATATATGTATGCATATGTATATATATATATATATATATATATATATATATATATATATATATATATATATATATATATATATATATATATAGTATTCAAGGGGTTTTCGGAATCGAACACGAAGAATTGGATTACGTTGAATGAGAACTACTGCGTTTTCAGCAGGTTTCCGTCTTTAAATGGTCTTTGTTTGTGTATCCTCTGCTTTCTAAGGTTTCATTCTACCTTAATTAACAATACATTACTGTTTACACGGGTGCTTAAATGGCTCGTCAGGTAATTGATTGCATCCCAAGACGTCTTCAATTTTTTTTAATTTTCAATTTTTTTAAAATTTATATTGCTTGTTTGGCAGAATTTGTACTTCGAAGAACTGAGGGATCCGTGCAAGGTGTTAGACAATCATGGTAATACCCATATGGAAACCCTTGCAGTTAGGTGGAGGTGGCCGCTATGTTTTTTTTTGGTGCGACGAAGTATCTGACGTTACGCACTCATCGATAGAATTACGAACTGAAATGTCAAAGTCATGATCGGACTGTGAATTCCTCGCAATGGATGTGTGGTAACATCCCGCAGGAAGCCACAATGAAGTCGTACACCATTGACGAGAAGGAGTTTTTAAGAAGCTGAGAAGAGATTTCGAAATAGACAGATACCTTTTGTCCTAACAAATGACAAAAAATTTCTTCCATACAGTTTCACTGCAACGAAATCGATTTCGCAAAGGAGCAATGATAAGAAAAAAAATTTGTCTAGTCAGTACCGATTTTTTGTAAGCAAAATAGAACGCTGGCTTTTTCCCGAAGGTATCACAAGATCAGGCTCTACTGCCATTTGTTACGTCAACCAAAGCCCCGATAGATAATCAATTTAGTGTCTGCATCTCAGTGAGATTTATCTGCCTAGAAACATTTATGTTACTACCACATTACCTGTTTGAAGAAAACAAGTTGTTGTCGTGATATAAATTGTAGTTTTGAAAAAATTTCAAAGCTTAGAACTCAAGGTGTCGAAACTGCCATTTCGACAAATCTAATTCCATTCATTAATTCTCGGACGTACGCAGCGCGAACAGCGCCAAGGAAGTGTTAACGAATACGTGGTGCGAAATTAGAAATTTTCGTCGTGGCGAGTTCGACTTTGAACATGGTGGAGGTCGCAGAGGTCGTTCTGCTGTTGATGACGATGAGCGGAAGGCTTGATGGAAAGCAGATCTATTCAAACTAGTCGAGAACTCCCCAGAAGATCTCGGCGCAAAGCAGCACAGTTGCTTCAGAGCATCGAAAAAAAATTTAAGATCGAAGAAGGTCGACAAATGTATACAAATACGAATCGAGTTACAATCAAAGTAATCCTCGTTTTGAGGTATCGTCTGCTCGTCCTCTGAGAAATCAGACTGACTAGTTTGTCAACAATTTATGATTTCTGACGCAAAAAGTTTGGTTTGTGATAAATGGCGACTACTGGCTGGTTATCAGACCACAATGAGGTTTCGTAGCACTTCCCAAAACCAAAATTACACCCAAAGCTTATTATGACAGTTTAGAAGCTTGGTGTTGGTCCAATCCATCATAGGTTCCTGAATTCAGGTGAAATGATGGCGACAACGGAGCTCCAACTGAATACACCAGGAATTACAACGGCTATGCACCGCACTGGCCAACAGAAAAGGGCCAGACGTTCTTCACCACTGTGTGCGGAAGCACGTCATACAACGGACGCTACAAACGTTGAACGAGCTGGACTACAAAAGGGTGCCTCATCCGCCATACTCGCCAGACCTCTCGCCTACCAGCTGTAGCTTCTTCACACATCTCTACTATTCCTGTGCGAGAAAAGCTTCAGAAAACATTGCGCAGCTGGAACTTGATTAACACTCTCGTCACGACTCTTAATCTCGGGGTTTTTTGAGGACAGGATAAAGTATAGTTTCTAGGCTATGGAATTGACGGTTTTTTTTTGAAGAAAAACAGTTTTTTTTTGATAATTAGAGAACTTCTCAGGTTGTGGACATGACGGGATTGTAGAAGAGACTTTGGGCCACCATTTAAAAAATAATATTTACGAGGCTATTTACTAGATTTTACCATGTTCGTCATACGAACACATTACCATCAACATTCGGAAGTGTTTCTCAATTCACGGCTCTTTATGTTAGTACTTTCTATACCCGCAAACTATACGATAATTGTCATCCACTATGACAATTACAAATGAAATAGTAGTCGATTAGCAATCGGATATCTGGTTACTGGACCGTTCGGAAGGTGGCTTCCTGTATATTTCCAGATGTAGAATAGAGTTTTTCCAGAAGAACGCAGAAAATAACATCTGTGTTCTAGGAACTATCAAATGACTACGAAAAGTGTAGGAAAATACTTTTGTGTGTTAATAAAGCCACACGAGTCTTCCTCATAGAAGGATCACTTGCCGGTTATTGACGAGGCAACGTGGACCGCTGCCAGTTGGCGGAGAAGGGTTTAATGGCGGACCAGAAGCGATTTTTCCTTACATGAGACGCAGATGAATCCAGGGAATGGACTATTGGTTTCTGCTGCGCCGAATAAGCAAACACCCTCTGTATTTACGAGCACGTTTTCATGCATGAGTGCGTAGGTGGACTCTCTTCATGCGGATTGTATTCCACGAGTGAATTCGGCCAAAAGCTGGCAACGAAGTGACAGCGAAGTATGTGGGAGGTGATTAGGAGTCGCCTCCAACGAATAACGTTCATGTCCATTTTCGCAGAGACTAGCAAGCTACTGGTGAGTGTACACATCCCTGCGTTTAGAGCTCAGCAAGATATTCATGGATACCAAAAAGCTAAACACAGTGTCGAATAGTCCCCGCAGCGTTGGCTAGGACGAGTATGGAGAGGAGGCTAAAATCTCAGGGCCATTCTAAGCTGCCTAAATCTCAAAGAACTAAGGTGAAGATCTGTACCTAAAATGGACGCATACTTGCTCCTGAGTTCTCGATAGAAGAATTGGCCATGCAGGCAAGAAGGGTAAGGAACAGTGGCTGGCCAAGACGAGACGACGCCACCCATTCAACGCCGTATATGGGGTTCTAAGCCTTCTATTCGGGTCATCCTTAACAGGTTTGACAAAACGCTGGCGAGAGACAGCTATAATGGCAAGCGGGGTTTTGAAAGGGACTCAGTACGATGAACCACATCCACACGATGACAGAACTCATTGAAGTTTCACGAGAGCACAGCAGATCGCTCTGCCTCATTTGCATCGATTTAGGAAAACTTTTGACTCAGTTGAGATAGAAACAGCTATGGAGGCTCTGGACACTCAGCGAGTCCATAGTCAGTATATAATAATGCTTCGTGAGCTGTATAAAAATCGTGCAACCAAGATACCATCGTAACCGCTTGTTTGACTTTTTAGTGCATAACGCAAAATTGCATGATTTACTCCAGTGGTAGGAAAGGTACTTGCATGAGTTCAGGTAGCGTTTACCCGGACTATCGTAAAGCGTGCGAAGACGAACACAATGACAAAACGGGTAGACCACTATCTGTCCGTCTAAAAAAATACCTTGCTGGTAAATTTAAAGTCGATTTAAACACTCCACTGGACACGCATAGGACGCAAAAGGCATAAAGCAGAAAATATTTGAAGTGGAAGTCATTATCCTGGCTCAGGAATCCAAAACATCTGCGCGTGAAACTCTTGGAGCGATTTTGATAAATTCGAAAAAATCTAATAATGAACAGCAAACAGGAGTGTCAGGTGGCACAGGTGGTGCAGGTTAATAAAATCAACTATGGGAAAGAAAATGGAGCATGTGGATGTCATACCGGCCACTCGCGCAAAACCACTATTTCACTTATAGGTATCTATCGTCGTGAGAGTGTTTAACGGTCTCATTAATTCCAGACTTTAGACTTTTAGCCACTAGAACAAATAATCCCAACTTCTATGTAAAGATGTGTAGACTCTGTTGGTTCTATTTCGATTAATAAAGTCTATTTTGAACTGAGATATGTCAGTTTAAGGGTAGAGCCTGTAATCCATCACTAGTTTCTGAACAGCCTGGTAGAACTACGAACCAGTTTTCATTCAAGCATCTCCAAATGTGCTCACCTTTGGTTTAAATACGTCATCATTGTTTAATCCAGCCAACGTTTGATAGTTCGGATCAAATGTTGCCACCTTCTTGAAGTCTTTAGGAGGCTTGATATTAAGACCGCCGCGTTCGCCAGATCCTCCTCCTCCAATACCCTAGCATGTAGCTTATGGAACGAGTTATTTATAATAGGGTCTGGATCAATAATATTCAAAACCTTTGGCTTAAACACGTCATCGTTATTTAATCCAGCCAGTGTTTGGTAATTCGGATCAAATGTCGCCACTTTTTTTGTTGTCTTTAGGAGCTCTGATATTCATAGCACCATCGGGAGCTCCACCACCACCCTACAATGCTCATTGACAACTGCAATATAACATGCAAAATAAAGTTATGTTAAGAAATTTTGCCCATAGCCTTGCCTAGAAATATGATCATGTTAAAGATGAAAGCGTAGACAAGAAAAGATGACTTATATGCAGATTTTAATAACTTAATTCTATGAGTTGAACCATTATTCACATGTTCAGAGGATAAAACAGAAAATTGACTGAGAAAATAAAATCACGGAGCAAGAAATGACCTTTGGCTTAAAGACTTCATCATTGTTTAAACCTGCTAAGGTCTGATAATTCGGATCAAATGTCGCCACTTTCTTGTTGTCTTTAGGAGCTCTGATGTTAAAGCCACCGCGTTCGCCAGATCCACCACCAACCTGCCACATACGATATAACCATTTATGTAACAAAATGACGAAATAGCATGCAATTATTTCTTAAGATGTTGGGCAGAAAATATAAGCTCGTAGGTGAGCCAGCATGAAGCGTTTTAATATCTAAATGTAGATCCAGAAATAGTTTTTGTAGCGAGTTTCATCTAAGAAAAGCTAAATTTTGAACGCCTCATAGTTTATAGAAGAAAAATAACTATTTTTTCGGCAGACCAGTTTGTTCGTCCGACTGAGGCAAGCGGCAAGAGCTTGTTGCTGGTGAAGAGAATGGGTATAATATTCCTTCAAGTGGTTATCGTGTGGCAGATTAAATAGCTACTATGTTATCTACATTGCATATTGAGAATAAATAGATTCTCTGGTCATTCTTTCCTTTTGCACTTCCGAAATGCCAGCGATAACTTGGATAACGTCCGCATTCAGAAGAGAGCTTAGTTCAAGAAGAACCCTTGATATTTAGTGAACAAATCGAGTTGGATGGTCCTTTGATCACAGAGAATTTCGTTCGTTTACACTCAACTTTGAGTGAATATGGAGAAGAGCATAAAGATATTGCTAACATGAGAACCAAATTCCTTGCTCGACAAGAACTTAGGGGTCCTGGCGATTTTATGTGCTTGGTGATAAATCAAGAGAGTGAAATCCAATTTACTTTGAACGTAAGTTACTGTTTTCTTCTTGACTGGACACGAATTTGTTGGTACAACACCTATTCAACGGTGATCAACGTCCCGGCGGATTTCGCTCCGTTCAAATCCTAGAGAGGTCTGCTGATGCGCACTCTTCTTTGCCAAGTACTTTGATAACAGCAGCAGAAAAAACTGAAAAGCACAACTTGGGGTATCCAAGAGCCGTTACTATGCAATGCGAAACAGTAGCTTCTGGAGACAGGTATATGGAAATACAACCTATCTCTCCACTCGCTCTTTATTTTAAATGGAGTAAACACGACTGAAAGGCAAAAATTCTTCAAGAGAGTTGAGCTAGGGAAATTGGTAGCAGTGACTGAACTACCGTACATCGTCAGCTGGTTCGTAACCATTTACATCACGGTCAGTGCTCAACGCAAAATTACATGATTTACTCCAACGGTAGGAAAGGTATTTCCATGAGTGCCGGTTGCGTTTATCTGGACTATTGTAGACCGAGCGAAGACAAACACATTGGCAAAATGGGTAGAGCACTATGTGTCCGTATTAAAAAAAACACCTTGCCGGCAAACTTGAAGTTAATCCAAATGCTCTACTAGAAACGCATACGACGCGAAGGCACAATGAAGAAGATTTTGAAGTAAAAGTCATTATTCTCGCTCAGGAATCCAAAACATCAGTGCATAAAACACTTGAGGCGTTTTGAATAGATTCCAGAAATTTAGTAATACACAGCAAGGAAAAGTGCCAGGTGATACAGGTGATACAGCTTAACAAAATTAACTTTCGAGAAGAAAGCGAAGCCTGGGGATGTGAAAAAAGAGAAGCAGAAAATCTATTGTTTTGAGATGAGCTAGTTGTTTCAACTTCTGACTAATTTAAAGTAATAAGGCAACCTTTGGTTTAAAGACTTCGTCATTGTTCATTCCAGCTAATGTCTGGTAATTCGGATCGAACTTCGCCGCCATCTTATTTTCGTTAGGAGGTCTGATGTTGAGAACGCCACCGCAACCTCCACCGCCACCCTATAACAGCTCATAAAAAGTCTGTTGTATTATGCAAAATGAGGTCAAGCTAAACCATCTAGGTTCACGGCTGGAAAACTGGAAAGCGAACATGATTATGCCAACGATGAAAGTCAAGACGAAACGAAATGACGTATGCACACATTTTAACATGACTCGGCACCACATGTATCACACTGTGCAGATCCCAACACTTCCTACATCCGATTCGCTTCCTCGTATCCGCGATCGGGGAAGGCCCCTTGATTTGCGCATGAATTCAGCAGCTGTTAGAGGATTTTCGTCTTCGTCGCGTTGCCGTTGAGCGCTAGTAGAGTGCATCCTTCCATGAATCCTGCTATATCCATCCAAGGGCGTTTCCACGTGGATTAGATGCACTTATTACTTACTTACTTACTTTATACTTGAACAGCCCGTCCTCACTAGTTGTGTGGGCACCAGCATAGTCACCACTTTTCGGAGATTTGCTGGTTAAAGCCAATGTGGTTCCTTGGAATTCCGAGGTCAGCCTGGCCAAAGTCTGCCCCAGGTCGTCACGGCGACAGGCAGTCGAAGCCCTTCTGAATCAGAGGGAGATTTGCCACCATGCGACTTTGATACCAAGACGGTGGTGGATCCTGGTATTGGTTTACTCTTAGCTAGACTTCCTGATGGAAACGCCGAACTCCTTCTCAGCTTGGGAGACCTTGCCGGGGGAGGAATTCCCCCTGCTGTACATTGCAGTCCGACACCCAGGAACACCTCCCAGCCACGATGAGCCGGCGTTCCGTTTGGAGGATTGTTGTGCTACATCCGTTTACCATAATGAGTCACAGCTATCATATCGATTGGATGAATGTAAAAAGTAACAAAACTACTGCTCAGTTGTTACCGATTATCAAATGCTGACAGCACCGTGGTTAGGTGCTGGACAAGTGTTTACTCATCGCACACTACACTTCCAAATATTTCAAAAGTATTAAGGCACACGTAAGGACTTCGAGCATACATAGAGAAAAAAACAGCACCGAAGTCACTAATGGGCTGGCCAAAAAGACCGAATTATAAAGCTAAATTTTAACTTATTATTCACTGCCTACTTTTTAGTTTTTTAATGCCAGGGTATATTGCGAAATATAACCTTAATGATGCTGAATCGAGCTGGCGGGTGATTGCCGGTTGCAGAGATCGATAGAACTAGTTGAGAGACAGCCGAAACGAAGGACCCGCATGGTGTGGTGGTGAACGCGTTACTCCCTGGAAAGGACAATAGCGCGTTCGGTCCTCACCGGAGACACCTGCGGTCTGGAGTTTTGCAAATATCTCAGCATCATTGAAGTTATATTTCGCAATATACTCTGTCATTAAAAAAGAACAGGTAGTAAATAAAACGATTAAGATTGTGATTATATGTGGTATATTGAGAATGTTACGAAGCCGGCCGATTGGAGACGAACTTGGAACGTTGAGAGGTAGACATTAAAGCCTGTGGTTTAGAAGTGCAGAAATTGTGGGAGCATTTACTGGGCAGCTTAAGGAATCAATTCAACTATCGTTTTCGCCTGCATGTAGGGAGGCGCCTCAATGTGTTACTAGCTGGATTGCTTTACCTGTGTCACCTTTCGCCCCGTTGATCGTCGAGTGACTCGCGCAGGGTGCCAGCAAATTTTCCGTCTCCCCTGTCGCTGGCCCATTGGATTCTGTTCACTCTAGGGACTAGTTGAGCATCGTAATTCCCCTCTAAGCTTTTCATGAAGAACTTTGACTGTCGGGTCGGCGGTCTTCTTGCATTACGTTTGACATCTCAAGCAATACAGTCACTAAGCATCCTAGCATCGTCCTTTCGGCTGCGCTTTCAATAAGGCTAAATGACATTTCATCATGATTATGCAGCGACCAGGTTTCTGGCGCATAAATAAGGGCAGCAAGTACCGTTGAGTCGAAAAGGTGGGCATGGAGTGGAGTTCTCTTTGTTCTCCTCACTACATCCTCGTTGCTCATGAAAGCTCCCAAGCCGCTGGTTTCGTTCGGCACAACTCTTGACCTAAGTCGTCCATTATGTTGATTTTCCGAGCTAAGAGACGTAATTGGAACATTTGCACACATTCATTTCGTTGAGCATGAATGAGGCATATGTAACAAGCCTGTTGCTTGTGAACACCATTTTTTGCCAGATTTAGTCCAATACTGATGTTTCCACATGCTTTATGAAAGTGGGCGAGCATTCGCTTCCCTTGCCTGGTATTTGGTGTTATAAGAACTACGTCATTAACAAAGCGAAGGTGTTGTTATTGCCAAACATCGATTTTCGCTCCCATGTTGCCCCCTTCCAGTGCTCCCATGACGTTCTCAAGGGTGGCGGTGAATAATTTTTGGGGGAGATGGGTATCGCCTTGCCCAACCCTTCTTTTGACGTCGATATTAATACCGTTGTAGAATGACGATATCTTGGTTGCGAAATTCTTGTAAAGCTCACGAAGAATCTTTATATACTGGGTAGGGAATCTTTGACTACCAAGGGCTTCCATGACTGCTTCTATCTCATTGAGTCAAAGGCGTTCTTCAAATCGATGAAAGTAAGACAGAGCGGTCTTTTGTACTCTCGCGATACTTCAGTGAGCCTTGTTATCGTGTGGATGTGGTCCATCGTACTAAATCCTTTTCGAAACCCTGCTTGCTCACATGGCTGTCCTTTTAGGATGACTCGAGTGAAAAGTTTGTAGACGACAGACAACAAGCAGATTGGGCGATAGTTGCAGATTTCGTAGAGGCCTCCATTCATGAAGAAAACCACGGTCTTGTCGGTCTTCCACTGAGTAGGGACCTTCCATTGAGACAGGTTAACGTGTGAAAAGCCAAGCTATTGTGTTTACGAGGACTGGTGTTTCTGGAGGCAGATGTCTCTTGGTGAATTTCAAACTCTCAGCTTTCATAGCGCTGACGTGAAGGTGTTGAATAACCCGATCGTATTCCTCGCCGGTGTTACGAATAAATTGCAGTTTATGGTGGTTTTAGGACTTCGCTTTTTTAATTTAGCGACTTTTTCTCCTTTCCCCGAGAAATGAAACCTTGCATGGAAGGAGGCGCTGGTCGGATCCCTTGTAGAATTTTTGGGACAGCAGCGACATCGGTTAGGCAATACTTTCGATTTACTATGATGTAGTCTATTTCGTAATGGTGCTCTCTATTGCGAGACTTCCACGTCCAGTGTTGAGGAATGGGCTTCTGGAATTGCGAGTTGTTCGATGGTCTTGGTCGTCATGATAAACTCAGAGAGTGGCTCACCCTGCTCGTTCCATCCTAATCCATGGGTCGCAATGTGACGTTCTTCTTGGACCAATCTTAGCGTTAAAATCTCCATTTATCACCGCGAAGAATGTGCTTCGACTTCTTCTTCGTCATAGTTTGATGTCGGCGCGTAAACCACGAAGATTGTCAAAGCCGGTGTTGATCCACATCTTTTCAACCGTAAACGTCCGATTCGGGGTGACAGTTGTTCGAATGAATCGACGTTCACGGCCAAACTTGTGTTGACAAGAACGCCGACGCCGCTGAGTCCTCCATCGTCGCGTGTTCCGAGGAACAGATCTTCCCCGGAGTCAGCGCTGAATGCGTTGCATCGTCTTGTCTCGATCAGGCCGATGACGTCGTACCTTATCCTTGTTGCTTGCATGATCAAGTCTTCAATCGATGACTCAGATGCAAGTGTCTGTGCATTGTAGATACAGATCATCACCTTAGTCCGTTGCGATTTAGGTGGCTTAGAACGGCTCTAAGATTTTAGCACCCTCTCCGCACTCGTCCTACCCACCACTAATGAATCAGGGGTTCATTCATGGTCAGGGTAATGAGGCCAGTTTTTTTCTACTGTGTTTAGCTTTTTTTGATACACTCATTTAGCTTGCAGAACTCTGGACGTGAGGCTGGGTATACTGACGGGTTCCTTGCAGTTCTCTCCCAGGGTTGACATGGAGCTTATTTCTTGGAGGCGACTCCTAACCGTCTTCCATATACTTCCTTCCCACTTGATTACAGGCTTTTGGCCGAATTAACTCGTAGAATACAATCAGCATAAACTAGAACGCACCTACATACGCGCGCATGAATAAGCCTCGTAAATACAGAAAGTATGTGCCAAATCGGCGCAACAGAAACAGAGAGTCCATCCCCTGGATCCACCTGTGTCTCAGGGGAAGCGAAGGTCGCTTTCGCTCCGCGATTATCCACCTATCTGCTACCTAGGGACGAGCCATGCTACCTTGCGGCCAACCGACAAGAAATCCCTCTATGAGGGAGATCCGTGGGTTCGATTGCTTATCTTTACCAATTATACCGACGCACATAATCAACTTCCATTCCTCTCACTTAGATTGTTTACCGAGGCATTCTATCCAGCCGTGATGATTTGTGCCATAATCGCTCACTAATCCATAAATCGTTCTCTCATGGTTGCAGTAATTACAAATGCATCCGCTCATACTCAGTTTCTTTAGAGAGCGCTCTGCTAATTTCTAGGAGTCTCTATTCTGACACTGTTCTCGTTCCAGCTAACAACTGTTTTCGTCACAGGGTTGGCCTACATATGCTTTCTTTCAGTCGTTTGCTCAAAAAAGACCACGCAGACTGGATCTCTTTCCAAACTAAATACGAACTGAAGATTCCACCTTTATGACGCAAATGCAGATGAGTGGTGAGGTCAACACACGTCTAATTTTTTGCAGTAAACTGCTGGAGAACTGTCCAATTGAGCAGGTGAGTTGGGACACCTGATTATGCGAGAAGTTTTATCGAACTTGCTTTTTCTTCTTTAGAATTCTTTCTTCATACCGCCTATGCAAAATCTCGTTCTCTCATCATGTAGAAGGCTGTCACCGTAATCAAATAATCATACATTTCGAAAAGTCCTTCATCGCACCATGGTCGTTCCATAAATCTTCCAAATTTCGGCATTCCTATTCTATTTTTTCATCACAGTGAGCACCCGTGCTCACGAGTACTCTTGGAAAGGTGACCTTATTTGCACAGTCCAATGCGTTTAGCTTCACTCAAAAACGTCGATATTCCTAATAGGAAGATCTTTGTAATTATGCACTTATAGAAAGTACTAACCAAAAAGTTCATGAATAGTTCCGAGGCATCCATAGCTTGAAGGGGGAAAAATTTGGGATGTTGTTAGACCTTGAAGCAAGGGCGCACTTTACGATTCGATTGTGACTCAAGTCTTGCGCAACAGAATACGTAGCGGATATCCGGCCAGAGCAGAAGCTACGGTTTCATATGGGAACGTAAGAGCAAAAAAATAACGAAAAAAAATAATAGAAAAGACAAAATTTTAGTGTTTCGGATGATCGATTATGAGAACGAGCTTACACTGAGACCACTCCACCTAACATAAGTCGATTTCTATCTCCAAAAAGATAGTCCAAATTTATTCCCTTCTCTAACTGAGCGGACCTTCGAGTGGATTGCGAGGTAGCCAAAAGAAAAAGTTGGAAGTGCTAATGGAGTAGAGACTCCTCAGTTTCTGAGAATACTGCCAATACGGGGCTCCAGCTCCAACCTTCTTTCCTACCGAAAAACAAAGTTCCATACCAAAAGAGAGTAATAGAGGCAGTTTCAGCAGGCCTATTTCAAATCGAATTTCAATTCACCTTTCAAAACTTTTTCCATTTTTTTGTTATTTTTTATGGCTTTATTTGGTTTTTCTACGACTTCTGGAACCCGGTTGTGAATCACGTTTTTCATGGAATTCATCCAAATTATTTCATTGATCAAGCATGTTGGTGAGTAGCAGTTCATCACGCTGATCCTCTTTAGGTGTAGATGTTAAAGAAGAAGAAGAACGATCATATGATGCATGAAGTCGATGTAAGGGCCTCCATAGATTAGGATTTAACAAAAAGGTCGTCACTGAAATTGACATTACCATCTCACCCCTTTTAATGAGAGTTTTGCCAACTGGTTGACAAATGTCATCCTTCTCCCTTCTGATTTACAGTGCATTATCACACGAAACCTAACAAGATCAACGAACTTACTGGTAGCTTAGATATTGCCCTCTACAGGGGAACTGGGAGCACATTGCTAGTAATCCTATTCATTACGTGGACAACCCACCTACCCAAACGGTGGTTCCATCCCACCCCCATGCACACCAACCCTCTTATCCCTCTGAGGTCGGGTAATTGTTGCTAGACTTGTCTAGGAGTTCAGTCCCTCTAGTCAAGGTAGGAATGCTCTCACATGGAAAAACCCTCACGAAGTAGCCAGACCCACACGCAAAAATTTCGGAGACTTTCGTGGATCTGGAATCCACACAGGCTAATGATATCGGATCACGTAACGTTGATGAAAAAACATTCGGCTTTCATGGGAACTGTTTTGGTGGGTTTGGTACGGCGCACAAAATAGTCCTCGTTGTTTCCCATAAATGCATTGTTTTAATGAAGTTCAAATGAGGCTACTCCTATTCTTGTCGCCTCGTCGCCTAGCTTCGTGAACAGATACGTTCACAGCGTAAGATACTAAGGCAAGTTTTATTTCGTGGGGTAAATCTTGCTTTCTAGGATCCCTAACATTGCCGTGCCATGACCGTTCCAGAACTTCACCGAATTCGCTCAATCGGTGAAGGGGATTTTTGGCACGTCGAACAAGGTTGTGCAACCACATGTCCAAGACGGTCGTTATGCAGTTCGATGGACAAGTACATCTACACCTCGTTGGTGATATAAGTTGTAGATGAATCACTCCTTTAAAATTGAGAATTGCTTGATGAGATAAGTTTAAAAAACAAGTGGACGCACACCTTTGGCTTGAAGATATCGTCGTTGTTCATACCAGCCAATGTCTGATAATTCGGATCGAATGTAGCCACTTTCGCCCCTTGCGCAGGAGGTCGTATATTCAGAGGCGCTCTTGGAGCAGCACCCTTTAACACTCATATAACAGTATGAAATAGATCTTACTTGTCATTATAAAGATTCAAGCAATGCTCATTGGATTAGAATAACAATGCTCAACGAGGCACGTCTTGTGGCTGTAAAATTCGAAGAGCTGGTGTCTACTTTCTCGTTGCGCAGGAAGTGGAGAAAGCCACCATTTTAGAGATTCTTTCTCACTATGCTCTTTCAATGAATGACTGGAAACCCTTCAGCAGCTCTCCTGCATAAACGGGCTTTATTAATCATCAATCGAGTTGTTTGAAGACTGACGGGACTGGTGGTGATAGGTATTTGCTATTTAGCAACTATGTAAACAAATATTTTCCATTTTAATTTACTTCAACAAAACAAGCGACAAAGCAATCGTTTCATTAAAAAACAAAATATCTTCAAAAAAAACGTCGTTCAGAGAGCGTTCTTTTAAGCGCAAAAAAACAGCACTCTAGCAGTAATCTGTGTATTTAGCTCTGAAATCTCAAGCAATCTGATTGATGTCATCGTGAAAGCACGAAGACTTATTGGCTTCCGCACAGCGAATGCGTTATGGGCCTTACACCGGCCTTTTCATTTTGAATATCACATTTTCGAATTAACTGAGCATGGCTGCAAGTCGTCAGGAGAATAATGCCAACAACCTTTAAGCAACTATTGCCTAGGCGGATGACAACCCAATGATATCCAGTGATAAACTATAATCTAAGCTACACAACACCTCACATTAAGCGAAATCCCGTTAGCTGTAGGGTTCGAGCCGTATATATTTCCGTTATTACAAATGCACAATTTTATATCTTCTCATGCACTGTTCACTTTTCTGAATTGTGATTGACGAGCTTGTAGCTAAAGATGAAGGTTCTTTCTGGTAAGAACACATACTGTTCATTAGGCTCTTTCCTTCAACAGGTTCACACAGCTATGGAAAGCTTAAGATTTCAATTTATCTGAATCTTCTTCTTTCTTAGCAATCGCGAGGTTGTTGAGCAGCCTACGTTTACTTCCATACAATAACACACAGACAACACAATCGCAGCTGACGTTTCAGCAGAATCGCCTTCTTCAGAGCCTGGAAGGGCATAGTGATCTGCAATTTACTACGTCAAACGCTTCAATAATACATACAGAAAGATGAGAATTTAAATGGTAGTCACATGGTCAACAGCTTCTTGAAAAACCCACCGTTCCTAGAACGCCTACGTAACGCGTCTCCTAATAATGCGTACGTGATGGAGTCTTTCGATGTTTCTGCGCTCTACACCAACGCATCGAATGACCCCACAATGCAAGCCATCCACGAACTTCTTGTTGAATATGAAGGAAGAATAAAAATGCATGGCTTGTCCATCCAGCAACCTTTATGGCTCTCTTAAGCGAATGCTTAAACTGCTCGATCTTCATATGGTCTAGGAAATATTACGCGCAAATGAGAGGGTTGGCAATGGGGCAGCGGTTGACACCAAGTCTTGCGTTCATCTCTAGAATACAAGCCCCCGTTATCGATCTCAGGCTGCTACTCTACTGCAGATACATAGATTACTGTTTTCTCATTTTCTCTACTCAAGAGGAGATGGACAAATGCTTTGAGTTATTGAATGCGCAGTCTGAGTACAAGAAGTTCACCCGGGAGAAACCGAAAGAGAACTGGCATCCATTTCTTAACGTTCAAGTGAACTTATTAAGTAGCGGTTACATGACAAAGTGGTGCGGAAAACCAAGTAACAAAAACATCCTCATTCATTGCCTTTCTTCCCATCCTTCACACACAAAGAGGACGATTGTGAGAAACATGTTTCGAATAGCCACCTCCGTGTGTACGAAGAAGGAATTAAAGGAGGAATCGCGTGATTTGGCTAGGCAAATAGACGTCTCCAATGGCTACGAAATAGTAACCCCCACGAGATAAGTTTAGAAGGAGAGCGATGCCCCAAAACGAAGGGTTCGGCCGAAACAAAATCCCGTTAATCTTGCCCTTCATTAGCGATGAAATAAATGTAGCGATAAAGCGATGCTTAAGAAGGGCAGGTCTAGAGGAATTGGTAGCGAAAGTTGAAATGCCACCGGATGTCCCACGACGCAAATTAGTTCTAACCGGCTGTGTGACTCTCTATGTGAAACACAGAACTGCGTAATTTGCCCTTATGGGAGAGACGGTGACAGCATGAGTTCAGGTACGATATATCCGATCTCTTGTAATACTTGCGGAGATGAATATATTGGCGAAACGGGCAGACCTTTATGTATCCGCATAAAAGAACACCTAGATGGCAAAAGAAAAGCAAGACAAGGCAGGCCACTAGGGACGCATAGGATACAAAAAGCATAGCGGAGACGATTTTGATATAAAAATTTGCTGTGCTAGCACAGGATGCCAAAACACCAGCGCGAAAGCTTCTTGAGGCTTTTTGGATAAATGCCAAAGACCCTACAATGAACAGCAGGGAGGAATGCCTCGAGATCACACGTTATCTCGCCCCTTACCTTCGCATCGATCGTTGATTTGGGGGTGGTGCAGTCGTAAACCATATGCCACTCTGAGCGGCTGTTCTTCCTCGGTGGAAGACAGGTGAAGAAAGCGGTGGGTTATTCGAGAAGCCGTAGATCTTGTAATTATTGTTCAGATTTTTACCTTTCTCTTTGTGGTGTTGAAGCGTTCGACCTAGTAAGTTGCGTATTAGTGTACCCTTCTAGGCTCTGAAGAAGGCGATTCTGCCGAAACGTCAGCTACGATTGTGTTGTATGTGGGTTATTGTTTGGAAGTAAACGTACGCTGCTTAACAACCTCGCGATTGCTGAGAAAGAAAACGACGCATTTATAATCCAATGTCGAGGTTAACAGAAAGTCGATCTTGGGAACTACCTGAGCTTTTCTCCCACCCTGACTCTGACTGAATTCGTCTACGGAGTTTGTCTCTCTTGTTACGTGAAATAAAAATATTAATTATGTGGCCCTCTAAGCAAAACTTTACCAGAAATTGTATTTAACACAAGAACACAAGACGTTTTACTTTTCTGAATGAAATTCTCTCTAGACTGGCATCTTTCACATATCTACACCGCTAGCCTTGTACATCTTAAGTTTCTCCACACTTTCTTTTAGTTATTTGTGAAATTTTTTCGATGTTCAACACTGTTGTAATAATTAGTTCAAACACAATCACCTTCACTTCTTCCGGAGGTCCCCTGCCTTTCTTGTTCTCATCATCCTCTTCACCGTCCTGCAAACGCAGAGAGCCGATTGTATGACAGTAAGCAATTTCTGTTAGATAATGAGCTTTGCACATAGGTTTAAATAACTGCACAACTTATTTTCCCTTCGCTAACCCTAAACCTCGCATTCCAACTGATAATTTAGCTTCCACTCCACTGATGCCCGTTTAGTTCCTCACAGTACATCATTAATCTATTGCAGGTCTACGTTATTTTGACTGCACTTCGCCACGTATTTTGCCCCTATTTATTGATCACTTTGCTCCACATCTTTTGCACTTGCATTTTTTGATCTCATGGCATTTGTTATCGTTCTGTCAATCCATAACACCCCGCTATCGTATTTCGTGGTTGGCCTGATCAATCACAAGCAAATCCTCATCGGCTGCGTACTTTTTAGTTTTTTAACAATAAAAAATAGTTTTTCAATTGTTAGAGTGTTTTGGGGTTTGTGAATACAAAAGAAGTAGATGAGTCTTTGCTCTATCAGTCTATCAGTCGGTGGGAATGGAAGATATGTATGTTACTATTTACCGTGTGTTACAACGGTCCGCTATGCAAATGCATTGCTGTTTGCTCTTTGAAGTATTTTTGCACCATATGTTGAGTATATTTCGATTCTTTTTATATCCACACGTTCCATACGATGAACATAGCAATTAAGATGAAAGGACACCTAATTGTGAAACAATCATCAGTCAATAATCTTTTTCGAGAGAAGGGTTTTTGTAAATCACTAAATGTAGAGGATGATTTTTCTGATCTCACACCTACTATGATCTGCTTTCGCTTACCTGTCGAATGAATAGTGCAATAAAGAAACGGTGGCATCCACTAAACTCAATATGGACGCAATAATGCGTGGCTTGTCCATTTCGCACTGGACACCATTGTGTCCATACGAGCGTTATGGGTCAGTGTTATTTACGCATAGTTTTAATTACCCAAGTTTGAATTTTAAGAAGATGTAGCTATAAAGCTTTGCGTGGTATGTGAAATGAAGAACGGCAGCACCATACGATCCACCCAGTGCCTGCACCGTCTCATCTGAGTTGGCAACGCTGAAGGTCACACGAAATTCTAACAGTAACCTTTCTATTTCACGAAAAGTTTTCGTGTTATCTAAATAGTACATAGCAGGGTCACCGTCTTCAATTATCTACCAACTCTGCTATATTTGCTTTATTTGAGAACGATAATAAGAAACTAAAGAGGGGAAAAAAGTGAATGCAGAGATTCACAGTAAAGAACCGTCTAAGCTTCATCGTTGGACCAGAAGAAACCACTAGATGGAATGGCCATTGGCGAAATGTGCGAAACCAGAGGACTGCAACTAGAAACGGCGAAGGCGATGTTCGCGAAAAACTTCACGCTTTCATATGCCCCATTTATACTCAAAGGAATATTGTCTAATGACTTTATCAGGCAGTGCATTTTTCGGTCTGATAATAAACATGGTCAACGGTTCAGCGATAGACTAAGGCCAAACAGTGGCGCTACATGGCACGCAAGCAAAAGATCAGAAAAATTATAAAAAATTTCAACCTCCTTCTTCTCAATATGAGTTGTTTGTTTCAAAGACTGAGTCGAAGATTGAAATTTTCGCACCAGGAATCAGTTGTGCATTCATTTCCGATTGTCAGGTACTTAATGTTGTAATGAATCAATTAGAGAAATACATACCTGCGGTTCTTGATCATCAGTTGGCTTCTTCAGCCTCTTCTTTTTAGTGGAACCGAAGGTTTTTAATTGGCCTTTTTTCGACGACTTTTTTACCTCCTCGTCTTATTCTTCGTTTCCGCCTTTTCCCACTTTTCTGCAACTCATACTTCAGTGTATAAAAGGTGCCTTGGCCTTTCCCTAGTGCTCTGTTAGCAATCTGATTTCCATCTCATTTGTTCCTCTTCACTTGATTCCTTCCACTTCTATTTTTCCTCACCTCACTTGATTCTTTTTTACTTTTTTCCCTTTTTTTTTCTTTTTTTTACTATCCCGGCTTAGTGGCTCATTATAGTTAATCAAGAAGATCACAGAGAGGTTGTATCATCGATGCTTCAGATGACACATGGGAATCAACATGAATTGATTCCACCTCATTGTCGCCAGCCGACAAACGTGAGCCGTTCACCTTTGATTGAAGTGATCTTTATTGATTGAAATGGAAATTGCTTGACTTTGCAAATCTTTGCAAACCAGGCACAGTTTACTTATTTCTCCAACAACTAATTTTTTACTTTCTAGAGCCCACAACTTCTTTCTTTTACATGTTAAGACCTGGAAAATATTTTGAACAGACAAACCAGTAAACAGTGGAGGCAATTAAAATAGAAGTAGTACTGTGGAAGAAATGTCCATAAATTTATAACAGTATAGCAAACCCTGTTTATGGGTTTGTTGAGGCTTCAGTTTTTGAATGCTGGAGTTGTAGGAAAAGTTATGAATAACAACAACAATTAAGCTCAGTTATTTGCAACTCACTCCCAACGCAAAACTCAAAGCCCACACCAGATTCGAATGCAAGACTACCTTTTTCCACGAGTACAAAAAACTGGCTGAGGGAAAAGGCAGAACGAAGAGCTCTCAGTGGTGCCGTGGGTAACACGTGAGACCCCGGAGAGGGTAATTACAGTTTCAAATCTGGCTTAGGATCTGGCAAAATCTGTCTTAGAATCTAGCAAATATCTCAACATCACTTCAGTTATATTTCGCATAATACCCTGCCATGAAAAAAATAGTGCGCAATTCCCAGGATCGACTTTCTTCTAAGCTCGGCGTAGGAATATGAATGCGTCGTTTTCTTGTTCAGCAATCGCGTGGTTGTTATACAGCATGCATTTACTTGCATAGAAAAACACAATATAATGCAACAGTAGCTGACGTTTCGGCAGTATCGCCTTCTTCAGAGCCGCTTTTTTCCGTGACTTCCTTTCCGTGACCATATACAAGCATATGCGACTATAATCAGCTGTTCTAATCTTCCTCAATGGAAGTCACGTAAAAAGCGGTGAGTTTTTCGAGAGGCTGTTGACCATGTAATTACCATAGAGTTTTTCATCTTTTTGTAAGTGTTACTGAAGCGTTTGGCCTAGTAAATTGTAAATCAGTATACCCTTTCCAGGCTCTGAAGAAGGTGACACTGCCGAAACGTCAGCTACTGTTGTATTGTACTGTGTTTTTCTATGGAAGTAAAAATCTCGCGATTGCTGAACAATAAAACGACGCATTCATAGTGGGCAATATTTAACAAGTCATATAAAACTGTGTATAGTCGTCAAAAACTCATAATGTCTTAAAGCCCCTCATTTGTGCTTTGAGTGAAGAGACATTTGATCCTTAACTAAAAGTGTTGTGAAAACCCCGCCACGATAAGGATACACGACACCGAGTGAAGACGTTAAAAATTACCTGGAATTTTTATGAACTTTTTAAAAAATGGGACCACAAAGCAACGTGGAAAGTTTCGGACCAGATTCACTAAACATTAAGGCGTATTTCCCATCATATTGATGAGATATCTTTGAAAATGAGCATTAATGCAGCACTCCTCCCTAGCAAAACAGCTCAACCCTCAGGTTCGAAAAGGTGGTACCACAGTTGTCTGAAAGGATAAAAGCGCTGCTTTAATACGTTGATAAGAGCCCTCAGGTTATTGCGTGAACCAAATTTACACTCAACCATCTCTACGATTTTGATTTATTATTTACTGCCTACTCTTTTTAGCGGCAGGGTATGCGTTGCGAAATATAACTTTAAGGATGCTGAGATATTTGCAAAACTCTGGACCGCAGGTGCCATGGTGAGGGAACGAACGCTATTGTCCTTTCCGAGGAGTAGCGCGCTCACCACCACATCATGCCGGTCCTTCGCTTTCGCCTGTCTCTCAGCTAGTTCTATTCCCGCTGACGGGTGATTGCTGATGGCAAAAGATCAATAGAACTAGCTGAGAGACAGGCGAAACGAAGGACCCGCATGGTGTGGTGGTGAGCGCGCTACTCCCCGGAAAGGGCAATAGCGCGTTCGTTCCCCACCATAGGCACCTGCGGTCCAGAGTTTTGCAAATATCTCAGCATCATTAAAGTTATATTTCGCATCTCTACGATGTTAAGGATAAAGTCGAAAGCATGATGCATCCCTAGAGAATGGTTAACTCCGAACGCTTTGTCCTCTCATTTTCCTTTTGGGATACTGTTAGTGAAGAAATTTTTAAGCAATTATTTCCGATCGTGATTTTTCGAATTTCTACGGTCGAAAAGCATCATATGTCCTAATGTATCACTTTTGAGCTGTTCACGGCCGCATTGCAGTGTGTGACAAATTCGCTTAGCTGGGACGAGAAGGACAAATGCATAACAAATTTCCGTCAATGCTTCGCTTTACTGACGACATTACGGTCTTTTCGAGCAGGATCACTGAAGCAGAGACGATGTGGAATGGGCAGAACGAAGCGAGAACAAAATAGCACGGCGCATAAATAGGAGCAAGACCCACTTCATGAAGAACCCATGGTACGAAACGCCACTTGTCGAGGTGTATGGTCCTGTGATTACAGAAACAATAGAATACGTATACCTTTGGAGTTCAATGTAAATCGGAAAGAAATTAAACGGAAAAATAAGAAAAGGTATAGGTGGCGGACGAGCTCTCAAAGGAGCAGAGCAGAGACTTTACTTAAGTTTATATACAGCAGAGACTTAGTTTGATACTTCAAACACAGGGGGAAAACCCTGCGATCCTCTCGCAGAACTCTTCAACGAATGATTCTGAGGTTCAGTCAGCATTCACAAGGTCTGGCGAATGGAGTGCGCTGTTCAGGTCTTTCCTATGTATATGTATGTATATATATATATATATATATATTCATTTTCGAAACGCAGTAGAATATACACCGGTAGCGAACCACAGATAAGCCGGTTATAAATATAATAAGGGTGAAAGATGACAAACGAACAAAAAGAACAGTGAGATAGACTGAAGGAGGATGCAAGCATACTTTGAAACAACAACCTACATGATGGGCCGATGGGTTTGTGGCCCACCTAAATCATCTGCATTCGCAGGTAAAAACGAGTTCTCGATTATAGAATCCTCCGCGCGGACATCATTATGTTTGAGGCAGCACACTTCCTATGGACGACGATTAAATGGGAAAGAATAGATTATAAGCTTCGGCGAATTACATATCCATTAGCGTTAAGTACACATATATATATATATATATATATATATATATATATATATATATATATATATATATGCACTACTCATGAAGACGGACCATCCAACCATCCAAATAACCATAACCAAATAAGTAGAACGTCAGCCATCGAACCACAGCAACAACAACAACGGTAACTTATACCAACCTCGCATCAGCTCAACAAGGGCAGTTCGTAAGAAATAAATGAGCACAGTTTAAGTACACACAGATGCTCTTCCATCCAGTTGCTCACTCGATCATGCTTGCCAAACGTGTGATAGGTCTATTGCAATTACGTTGTGGGTTCCACGACTAAAGACTACAGGGAACAAATATTTTCGAATCGTTTTCAGGCTGCTACTGATTCTTTTCTGCTGTCATATAGTATTTTGATGGATGAAACCAGGCAAGTATTTAAGAAATGGGGTCCTGTTGGCTGGTGCAAGGAGTAACCGGAATATTCTAAGCCAACCGGTGAAGAAAACTTTCCTTCAAATCCGTTTCAGTAATGACGGTGAAAGAAGTATATTGTTCGCGGGCAGTTCACATCCTATGTCAACATTGTTGTTGACTGTACATAAGACCTACAACTTCTTTGCAAACAGAAATTGTTGATTATACGTAAAAGCGGCGACGGGGGCGTTTAAGCATTATTTAGAAGTGTCGAGCAAGATACACGTGGTGCTTTATTCGATCACGTGTGGGTGCAAATAAAACCCCTCCATAACCGTAGAGTAGGGAAATTGGTAATAAACGTGTCCGGGACGATGAAAACACATACATAATATATCGATAGGATTCTGGAACTCTTGCCTGGACCAAATACGCATTCGACTACCTCTACGACACTTGATAAAGTTGAACTGATGGCGCATCTCTAACAGACTGGTTAACGCCAAAATATTGATCACACCTCATTTATCGAGTTTGCTTAAAACCTGAACAACCATCAATGTGCTGATACAGCCCGTATGGTAATCATATTCGCATGGTGTTGAGCAAGGTACAAGTTGCCATCTGTAGAAGGCAACAGTTCGCGTGATCTTCATTCCCATTTTATGGTTCATCAACAGCTTATAGAAATTTGACGTGGTTTATACCACTACCCAATCACTCTGTTCCATCATGGGCGAAAATAAGAGAAACTGCCACATCCACGATACAGAAGATTGAACAAAGCAAGCAAAGCTCTTGAAACTTACACTCTCGTCCTCACTAGAGTCAGATCCCTGTAAAAAAAAACTGTACATAGAAAAATTGTTATCTAACATTATTAGGTTAACTGTGTAGTAAATAGATATGAACATTACTATAGCCTTAAATCCCTTACGGTAAGACTCAATTTTTCTTTACGTAATTCCCAGATTTTCGATCTCGGTGCAAAAACACATCTTTGACCAATTCTTTTAGGTATGACCAAAATAACTTATACACCTTAATGTATTCTGCGTCAGAAATTTAGTCTTCCTTGTCGTCGCCAGTCCATCTAATTCTCTTAGTTCTCCGTTCCCTGTTCGTATTTTTTCCCACTTTTTTTTCTCTGATTCTCTCTTCGTCCCCTGTACTAGTTCTGTCTAATAACGGGTTTCTCATTGTTTCCGTTGACCCTTCTTATTTCATCCTTATAAGTAATACCTTTCTAAGACTGTTATTCCTATTTTTGTTCGAAGAAATTCAATCGATCCGAGCGGTTTTATCTACATGCTAGAGCAAACGCTTTCTTTTTTGTTGTGAAGACGTCAGTTATTCAAGTGAAACTCTGTTCAAGGAACTAAAATTGACTCTTTTGAGACCTTCATTAAATCCTTTACCAAGCTTAAAACTTCTGCCATTCCTATTTATATCATAGATCACAGAACCTTTCCATCCAAGTATCTCTCTTTCTAAACTTCGCCTTAACCTGACGGGTCGTAAATCCTCCCTTCACTTGTTTACCACAAACTCCTTCATTTCATTTCAATCGTTTCCAATGGATAAACGTGTTAGGCATAGGGTGCAGTTTGACGTTGTTTAAAACTCACTTCATCGGTCTAAAAAGCTAATTATATTAACGTCCAATGAATGACGAATATTACGAACCATTCATTGTGAGCTATTGTCACAAAATGACTACTTACCGGCTTTCCTTTTGATCCACATAACAGCAGTTCCGCTGTCATAAAAACGGTGAAAAATATATTCAACATGTAATGCAGTATAATCTAAATAATATTTGATAACTCAAAAAACTGGCTTTCTATAAAGCTGGGCATAAGCAATTAATATACTTATTTGTATCTTCTTATATACTTAGGGAGCGTGTTGCGCAGTGGTCGATGGCGCCGTTCAACTCACGCGTGGGATCGGTCTCTGCGCCCATGGCTCACAAAGCCTTCCATCCCTCGTGGTCGACAAATTGGTGTTAGGCCACTGCGAGTCATTGTAAAGCCCAGATGGGCATTCAGTCACCTCCAAACGACTCTTAATGAAGTCGAATGGATGTCGCATCCCTCAGGGATTGATCAACACCGAAAGCCTTATCCTTTATCCTTTTATCTTCTTATGAACTGATCTTGTTAAGCTGATGCGAGGTCGGTATAGGTTGTCGTTGTTGTTGTTGTTGCCGAACGGTGACGTTTCGGCGATTTCGCCTTCCTCAGAGCCGTACTGTTACGAGTGGGAGTCACTCGCTGTTGTGGAGGCAGAGGAGGACGAAATCGCAGAAACGTTAGCCATCGACCAACAACAACAACAAAATCAGTTCAAAAGAACGTATAAATAACATTTGATATTGTCAACAAGTGAAGAGCATCTCTGCCGATGATGAACCATTACCGAGTTGTAAGCGCAGGAATCATTTCATAGTGGATGCCATTTAGCAATTAGGGAATAAAAGAACATGGCCTTCAAAGCGACTAAGTCAATAACTTTATCCTTTCAGAAAAGTATGGCACTAGTTTGCAAGCCCTGGAGAGATTGAATGCTTGGCTAGTGGCGACACGAGCTAAGGAAACGGTCGAACCAACGACTGATCCAGTGTGGATTGCAGCGTACCTCTAATCACTACATTACCTGCATCACTTTTCTAACAAAAAGGTACAATTAACAGTATGGGTTATAGAACTTGTTTTATGAATTTTCAATTCTTCCGAACCCGAAAGGTGCCACTGAATCAATCAGAACAGTTGACCAAATAAATTGCGTGTTATTTTGACTCACACCGTTTTTGTTTTCCTACACTGAATGTTAACACATCACGATTTACCACCTCTTCGTTGCTGGGAGGCGTTCCTGAGTGTAGGGCTGCGATGTCCAGGGGGGATTAATGCAACCAGCAGGATCTTCTAAGCTGAAGAGTGCGGCGTTTCTATCAGGAAAGCATAGCTAAGAGTAAACTAATACCAGGATCGACCGATCAGAGTCCTGGTATCAAATCAGTCGCATGGTGGCAAATCTCGCTCTGATCCGCATGGGCGGCGACTGCCTGTGATGGTGCGACGATTTTGGGCAGACTTTGGCTAGGCTGACTTGGGCACTCCAGGGAACCTGAACCAGCAAAACTCCGGAAAAATGGAGGTTATGTTAGAGCCCGCAGAACTAATAAGGATGGGCCACACAAACATACAAGTTTGGGCGATTTCCTGGTGCGGAACCCGCCCTTCCGTCCCCTACCCCCCATCTAAGCCAAGAACATTAACAACATAAGACTCATGGAGAATAACATACCCAGAAACAAACATGCTTATAATAAAACATAACCATCAACAGTAAAATTTCAGAATGTGGTTCTAGTAGACAAAGTTTTCAAGGCAGCCTTTTCTTCCTCCTATCCTTTCAGTCTTAGTACCAAACTTTTCACATCTGTTATATATCGCTTTCTTCATAAAGACCGGTTACCACGCTGCGAACCACACAAGAATAATGGTTGTTGAGCTCGACAAAAGGGCCGCAGATTACAGGTAAAATGTCTTTTCCGTATGGTCAACAATTCTTTGTAACCATAAAGTTCAAAAGCCAAGCTCGAATAGTAATACAATATGCCACTGCTTCACAACTATGGAAGCAACTCAATGAAGTTTTATAATTGGGAAATCCACCTTCCATCAGCCGCATTTCGTCAGCCCCTTGCGTGACTGATGAGAAATTTTGCTAAAAGTAGCTAAGCAATATCCAAAGAATCAGACCACGTTTCCGAAAGCCATCCTGGATGCTATTCTTGGAGGAAATTTGCCCGAAAGATCTATGAAGGTTTGTATCTGTGATGCTAAGAAAACATTTGGGACAATCTGCACTTGTTCGACGGTTGGTATTAATCCTTTCGTGTACGCTTTTTGCTCATAATTTTCAAAGCGATTCCACAAAGTCCACAAAGTTACATCTAAGTCAGTCATAAGTAGTCCATTCTTATTACAAAAAAGGAGAGTCAACTAAAACCTCATGCACTTTCTAAGTACCAAAATATGAAAGTGCTGCGGTAATAATCTACTCTTACGATGTACTGCAACTATAGCAGGATCCGAAGAACAGGAAAGACGTCGCTGGACCAGTCGAAACGAGGACAAATCATATACCAGGCGTCGTTTATGTTGCTCAAAAAGAACTGTTCCTTGGAGCACGTAAAGGTAGCCTAGTCAAAGACTTTGGTGTAGTTGTCGCCACAAGCCTTGTAATGAATACCCACTACTTTGAGAAACTAACTACTCCGATGGGAACCCCATGTGTGAATAGGTCCGATCAATGCCGATTTTGATAACCGTTGTTTCTATGATGAAAATAAGAATTCGCTTAAAATGGACAGCAAAAGACTTTCGTAAATGCAATCGTTCCATTAACAAAGTAATTATCTGTAACTTCATCGCCATTGTTCATTCCAAGATGATAGCATATGATGAGCTCCTTATCAGCACTCATAAATCGAAACGGAATAAATAGAGTGAGAGAATACTTGCGTTTATTATGACGACCAACACCTTGAGTGATAACTTTCAAGAACTGAACCTTTCCTTCCTGTTGAAAAGGAAGCTTTCTGGTAAAGGACACCACAATGAAGCTGGCTACGCCATTGGCAAATCTACTGCTTCGACTAGTCGAAGATGCTGTTGTTAGAAAGTTTTCTCCAGCATCAGGACATCGGTCCCTTCATATGATATTCTCCCTTTTTTCATAGGAACGAAAATGGCGAAATTGAAGAAGAAAAGCGAAACTCCTAATACGTAATCGATAACATCGATGAATTAGATGGGTTCATCGAACAGCTTTACCAATAATGCGAAAAAAATTTCAGCGTTTCAAAGCTACAAAGAGGTATCATTTTTTTTCTTATCCTATTTTTTCCTTTTAACTTCGTAATGTGAAGGGCGCGTGTGGCGCAGTGGTTGGAGGCACCACTGCGACGCACACGTCGAATCGATCCCAGCGCCCGTGGCTCACCAAGCCTTCCATCCCCTCGTGGTGTGCAAATTGGTACCAGACTTGTCTGGGTGGATAGCAGCACTGGCTCGATACATCGGTAGGCCACCGCGAGCCATTGTAAAGACCAGATATGCACTCAATCACCTTCAACGATACTTAATGAAGCCGAATGCGTGGCGCATCCTTCAGGGATTGATCAACGCCGAGAGCTTTATCCTTTTTATCCTTTTTTAATCTGTAAGCCACTGCAGAACTCTGTGAACAACAAAAGCTATTAACCTGGAACGCTGTATGAATAAGTAACAAAGCAAGACCATAAGAAAAAGAAGACCATTAGTGCTCGCCTAATTTGCAGAGGTTGCGATAGCATCCTAAACTACTGTTGCAACGTCGACCCACATAAGGGCAAGGTGACGGCTCTCTCTTTTACAGTGACGTCCATCTAACTCCACACCATTTCAGGAAGTAGCCTATGTCACCCCCTTAGTTCTATTTTACAAATCGCAAAGCGATATCAGGTGGAAGTCGAAAACTTTAGGGAGGCAGTCACAACAGCATAAATACCTGACATCTCAAGAGCCTGTTACTAGTCCTCTTAACACAAACTCATTGAAATATCACAAGGATAAATGCAGTGTTCACGGCTCACTTTTTTGGCTTAAAAACCATCTTTCAGATTAGCTCAGGCGAAATTGTCCATGGACAATTCGGGCAATTAGTTAGTACCTACTTATTCGCGAAGGTCTACAAGCTATACCGCAATTTTACAAGTATAATTTCACACTACACCCATATTTCTCCTCCAGTAGAAATTCAAAGGTCTAATGTGAATTTCGAGGTTGAATAATACGTGAGTGAAAGCCATTATCCAATAGCTCCACCATCTTTTCTTCCTTCACGATATCATCTTATACCACCAAACATTGGAGAAGTGGAAAGAAAGATCGCTGCTATTTATATAGCATGTAGAAAGATCGATGTCCCGCTGAACTTAAAGAAAGGCATATTCGCTGTAAATGGATTGTTTCCTGTTGTTCCGTTTATAGCATCCGCCCTCGAAATATTCCAGCTAGGTATACCCGCTTTTGACACTAAGGTGATGAAAGGCTCAGCTCGACGAGAAAAAGAACATCTGCCTGTAAAACACATGTTTGACCCCACAGTACTTCATACAGTGGCACGTGCCTGAAAAATCAGAAGGAGCCGACATAACCAAAGGGAAAAACGGTTACTGTGTCGTCAGAAATGTGGTCTAAGAAATGTCTTATCACAACAATGGTAGCATTCAAGACTGAGTCGACAACGCTGCTATAAAGGCCTCGATGTTTAAATTCACATGGGCCGAACATTGCTGCGTCTTCAAGACAAATGGTCCACAAGAGCCGTTAGAGAATGGGCTTCAAGGGGTTAAGCGTACAACAAGATGACCACCAACAAGGCGGTCACAATTCTTTAGGATGTACTATAAAAAGAAACGGCGTGATCTCTGTGGCTCTGCTGCGAACAGAACATGTTTTTTTCAACTCTCGCACGAGACAGTATTTAGTCGACGATTAACGAGAAAGCATCTCGTAATTAGGTGGATGTATTTATTTCAAATGCCGCCTTGGATCGAGCGGGCATTAAGAATTAAGCAAAGGACATAGCGATATTTAGTGCTTGCTTATTTCCTGCGGTATATTCATCTTTATTAATGTTGAAATCTATTTGCAGCTTAAAAAAATCCTCCTAAGGAGCAAGTAGCACCATGGTAGTGACAGCGGTCATTACAAGCACGCTGGCTCGATCCCGCTTTTGGCTCACCAAACCCTTCATCTCTGCAGGGTTGGAAAATTGGTACCGGGCTTGTCTGGGAAAAGTCGGGAAAGTTCATTCTCTGCAACAAGTGGGAGCGCTCTAATACGGCTATTTCAGGACTCTAGTGAGAATTTAAGACATGCTGTCTAATAATACGACATTTGAGTACCACAGTAACTGGACAACATACTAGTTCACTGTAGTACTACTTCCTACGACCATATTGCCATCTTCTGATGCGATGCTCACATAAAACAAGTGCTTTCAGATTTTTAAATTTATCCCGTTTCAGTGGATTTAGGCACTCAGCTTTCAGAGAGGCCTAGTCAGTCCACTCTACACGCGCATAGTTCGTTCATGCTATATTACAATATTATTTGTTACCAAAACGTGGTTAAACTCTGCGAAATTTCCTTCTTAATCATTTGACTGCGCTTTAGCAAATTAATGTTCACTGTCGTAACCCAGATGGAAGTGCAACTCCAAAAGCCGCTTTACATGAACCTCATCTGAAGCTGAATTCGGAGCTGAGCTCTCTGTTCGTTACATTTTCCACACAAAAAGAAGGGAAAATGTGATAAAATAATGTGGTAACAAGGCTACAATACTGTCAGTCATCGGAAACTGTCGACACAACTCATACGAAGAATTAGTGAAAGAGGGACTTTATACTCTGAGCTTTGTAGCTAATACTGAACACCAGTTTTTCAGTGACCTCGATTCTAGCTCATGCATTTCAATTCGCTTGATTTGAACAGAAACGAAGTGGATTTCGTGAAGGCATTTCGAAAGTGATCATTGGACACTAAGAATACAGTTCCTTCTTTGATCTTCGTTGTTGGAAAAACATAGCTACAACTGTGCCGGTAGCTACAATCACTTTAAGGATTTTTTCAGCCTAGTGATGATAACCGAGAAAAAACCCACATCGTTGTATAACATTCTGTTCACCAGTTATGGTCGTTTGCACAGGTTTCAAGCTATAAATTACTTCAAATGAACCGAACTAGTGTTTATGAAACAAGCCGTCTTTATCAAAATCGAAATCATCCTAGTTTGTAAAAGATCTGGATAAATCGATTTGTTTTTCTGCTGCTTGTGCCCTTCAGTCGTCTAGGTTTCTAAGTTGTTTCCGGTTCTGCTTGCAAGTCTTCACAAGAAGCATTTCAACTTATGGCCGAGAAGCAAATTTTGTCACCTTTCCTATTCTTAATTGAGCCCTTTGTTCTGCATACAATTCCTTTTTCTCATCGGTATTGTGTAAGACATCTTCGGGAGCATAAGGCGGCAGACGATCGAGAAAGATAGTTACCAGATAACCTTTTCTGTTAGCGCAATGGTGGTGGTTTCTCGCCATATATGTTAGACCGCGGTTCGAACCCACCTCGGTCCGTTCTGCCTCCCATCCCTTTAGTCTTGAGGAATTGAAAGCAAATTACCTTAGAAGTCGTTCCGTCTAATCGGCAAGTGCCAGGAGGAATGTCTTAATATGACTGTTTTATAAGGAAACTCGATCCAACCAGCAGATATTCATAAAGAAGACCAAAAGCTCTCAACCAGTAAGCTTGCTCAAATCCGTAAATTTCGTATACTGCAAATACCAGGAAAAGAACTTGGTGAAAGAACTGATAAAATTCGAATCACGCGACTGAATGTCGGGTCACGTAAGAATTCATTCTTATTTCGTACTTGTATATAAGAATCACCTAGGCAACGAACTTAAACGAAGTGCTTAACTGCTTATGCTTAAGACACAAAATATTGAGATTTTCAAGTCAGTATCATGGTCCTTTATCAGCGGGCAAAACCCATGTGTTTTGAATGAATTCAAAAATTCCACAGGTGATCCTTAGGGAAAAGTGTTCTGTTCCGACGTGTTACATTGCCCAATCTTCAAGCCGATTTTCGACCTGAAACACAAATACTTCCAACTCATATAAATCCCTCGCTGTTCATCTTCATCAATAAATCATAGACATGGGAAGAAACCGTAGCCATTTAAGAAAGCTGATTCCCATGCGATCGAAATACGGGTTCCGAGTTTTTTCCATGGATGTTGTAAAAAGATATGACCGAGTAGACTGGATGTCAATTTGGATTTTTTTGTGCTCTCACATTCCATACAACCACTATAATTCATTTCAGCGATTAGAATTGAAGAAATAAGATAGCAATACCGGTACTTCTATTGGTCATTACACTCATTACGCTGGCGACTCTACCTTCCCAGGCGCTGATTTGACCCCGCTCTGGGCCAATCAAGTCTCTCATCTTTTCGGGATCGAGAAATTCGTGTGAGACTTATCTGAGATTAGCTCAGCTCACTCCATACAACCCCACATGAAAACGACTTATCATGGCTGTCTTAGGGGCTCAAGGAAAAATCGAACCCATTATTTAAATTTAAGCATTTAAGGAAATTCACAAGAATGATGAAATCCTCAAGCATCCAAAGCCATAAGCAAAAACGTTCGAACACCTTCGCTGTTGTTGGATAAGAACGAACGAATCAATGCAAGAAGTGCTACGATTAGCACATTGTGGTTCAGGTGGTCTTGAGTCATGTAATAAGTAAACAAAATTGCAATTGACATAACAGTCAATTGTCTGCCAATTTGCAGGTCGATAGAACCCGTTCGTAAAATGGTCTTCGCATAGCTCCCAGGATCGACTTAATATTAACCCCGTCATTGGATTATAAATGCGTCGTTTTCTTTCTCATCAATCGCGCGGTTACTATACAGCTTACGTTTACTCAAAAACACATGCAACACAACCGTAGCTCACGTTTAACCAATAAGTTTTGTTATCGTGTGAATGCAGTCCATTGTGCTCAGTCCTTTTTGGAATCTTGTTTGCTCACACTGTCGTTCGTACTGAGTTCTGCCAATGCTGTTTAGGATGAATCAAGTGAAATGTTTGCAGACGGCAGACAGCAAGCAATGTGGGCGATAGTTGCCGATATGGTGTAGGTCACCGTTCTTGAAAAGTAAAACGGTTTTCTTCAGAGCCTGGAGGGCTATGTTGCCAAACAATTTACTACCCTAACACTTCAATAACACTAACAGAAAGATAAAATCTGTATGGTAACCACACGATCAACAGCTTCTCGAAAAACCCATCGTTTTTTACGAAATCGTCTCCGCTATGCTTTTGTATCCTATGCGTCCTTAGTGGGACACCTTGCCTTGCTTTTCGTTTGCCATCTAGGTGTTCTTTTATGCGGATACATAAAGGTGTGCCCGTTTCGCCAATATTTTCATCTCCGCAGTTATTACAAGAGATCAAGTATATCGTACCCGAACTCAAACAATCACCGTCCTTGCCAAAAGAGCAAATTACGCAATTTTTTTGTTTCACATGGACAATCATACAGGCCGTTACGAACTAACTGCCCTGGTTCCGCATCCACTTTTTCCACTCCACGATTTTCCGTTCCTTTAACCTATGCAAACCTCAGCACGGAGGTCCCTTATACGAGGGAAATCGTGGAGTGGAAAAAGTGGATGCGGAACCGCGTGTTTTCCTCCCTCCTCACTTGAGTGCTTTTATATGCCTCTTGACATGTTTTCCTGAGACGCAGGTTGATCGAGGGCTCTTTGTTTCTGCTGCGCCGATTTGTCACATACCTTCTGTATTTACGAGGTAAACAGAAGGTTTTGCCTAACCGTTGTCGCTGTTGTCCCAAAAATTTCAAACAGGATCAGAACACCGCCTCCCTTCGTGCAAGATTCCATTTCTCGCAGAAAGGAGAAAAAGCCACTAAATTCAAAAACGAAGTCCCAAAACCACTATGAACTGGGACTTATTCAACTCATTAGTCGGCTGTTGAGAAAATGCCGTTGTCGATAACATCGACGAGGAATACGACCCACTCATTCAACATCTTCACTTTGACGTTATGAAATCTGAGAGTTCGAAAATCATCAAGAGACGTCTGTCTCCAGAAACACTCGAGCTGATACGCCAGCGTGGAATCGCACGAGCTGCAGGCAACCGCGAAATAACCTCCGATCTTACAAACAATGCAGGACAGACGACAAAAGATGTGAAAGAAAGAAGAACAGCAGTAATGGTTAAAGCTGCAGAGGCTGGGAAAAGCATTCGCAAAGCCCACCGAACCTTCGCCAATTACAAGACCAAGATGATTGCACTCCGAAGCCCAGACGGAACAGTTACAGCATCCGGAAAGGCAATGGATAAAAATCATTCACGAATACTACTCAGATCTCTTCGATAGTCACGTCCACCTTCCGTCATATGAAGTAAAGGAGGATGAATATGTTGTACCACAGGTTCTCCCATTCCGAAATCCGACATGTCATTACGTCGGTGAAAAATTCGAACAGCACCAGGTCCATAGAGGAAAAGATCTGAACAACTGAAGAACTTTCCCCCCGTCCTCGTAAACGCACTGGCTCGGCTCTTCACACGTTACCTGTCTGAACTCTATCAGCGGAAGACCAGCAGGACCGTGCTAATGTTCGGAAAGGGTGACCTCCACGATATCGGCAACTATCGCACAATCTGCTTGCTGTGTGTCATCTGCAAACTTTTCACTTGAGCCATTTTAAGCAAGATTGACAGAACACTGGACGAAGTACAGCCATGTGAGCAAGCAGGGTTCCGAAAAGGATTTAGTACGATGGACCACATCCACACGATCACAAGACTCATTGAAGTATTGCGAGAGTACAAAAGACCGCTCTGTCCCACTTTCATCGATTTAAAGACGGCCTTTAACTCAAGTGAGATAGAAGCGGTCACGGAAGCCCTTGATAGTCAGGGAGTCCCTACTCAGCACACAAAGGTTCTTCGTGAGTTGTACAAAAATTTCACAATCAAGAATATCGCCATTCTACAACGATATTAACATCGACATCAGGAGAGGGGTTAGGCAAGGCGATACCATCTCGCCAAAATTGTTTACCGCCACCTTCGAGAACATCATGCGGACATTGGAATGGGACAACATGGAAGTGAAAATTGATGGTTGGCAATTACACCACCTTCGCTTTGCTGATGACATCGTCCTTATAACACCAAACATTAGTCAAGCGGAACGTATGCTTGCCGACTTTGATAGAGCCCTGTAGAAAGATTGGTCTTCGACTAAATCCCACAAAAACGATGTTCATGAGAAACCAATTGGTTTCTTATGCCCCCATTCACGCTCAACGGAAAGAATATCTCCGAGTGCTCTGGTTATTTCTATGTACGTCGGGAAATCCTCCCAACGGTTTACCGCCTCATGGTGGGTGAGAGGTGCTCCTGGGTATCAGACTGAGATGTGCAGCGGGGTATTCATCCCCTGGCAGGGTCTTCCAAGCTGAGGAGTCGAGCGTTTCCATCAGGAAGCCTAGTTAAGATAAACCGATACCAGGATCAACCACCAACTTGGTATCGAAGTCGCATGGTGGCAAATCTCCCTCTGATCCACAAGGGCGGTGACTGCCTACCATGGTGACGAAATGGGGCAGACTTCTGCCAGACTGACCTCGGGATTCCAGGGAACCACAATGGCTTAACCAGCAAATCTCCGAAAAATGGAGATTATGCCGTAGCCTGCACAACCAGTGAGGACAGGCCATTCAGATGTAAAGTGTCAAGATCGGGAAATCAAAATGATGAACGACTTAGCTCCAGAGTTGAGCAGAAGGAAACGAGCCTTTCAAGAGCATCGAGGATGAAGTGAACAAAACCAAGAACGTCCGATTCCGTGCCCACCTTTTCGAGTCAACGCTGCTTCCTTCGTTAACGTACGCGTCCGAAACCTGGTCGCTGCGTAAACAGGATGAGAAGTCACTCAGCGTTATTGAACGCGCAGTCGAAAAAGGCGATGCTAAAAGTATTCCGTTTCACACAAGTAAGGGAAGAGACCGAAACTCCGATCTGCGTCATAATTAACGATCTAAGATCAAAGACGCTCTCTGTGCGTCAAACAGTCGTAGATAAAGTGGGCTGGACACATAATGTGCATGAACGTCAACCGATGGATAAGAGCCGTTAGTGACTGGATTCCTCGGGGATGTCAAACACACTGAAGGAAAACCATCGACCAGATGGTCAGAGTTCTTCATGAAAAACCTAGAAAAAAGACATGATGTTCAACGAGGTTCTAGAGCGAGCAGAACCCCATGGGCTACCGTTGCGAGCAACCGGGAAAAAATAGAAGATTTACTGGCACCCGCTCAAGTCACTCGACGATCAATGGGTCTACAGGTGATATTAGCTTTCGCAATTTTAAATGCCCAAGTTGCTGCTAGGATTCTTGACATCTTACTGCGACCATAACTTTCATTTTGAGGCCTTGCACACAATTTGCATTGTTGATAAGCTTAAACGAGCTGTTTCAATTCTCTATTGCGGTTAACGGTTTGGTAGTATGTATGGCACCCTCTAGAACCACGATGATTCGAGTGGTGAGCGCACAGCAGTTTCCTGGGATTTTCGTAGTTATTTCATCGAGTCAACGAATAGCGCTAGAAGAATGAACTGCTGTGTACTTTCGACACGAGCCACGGTGGTTCTGCTGAAGGCGAAATCGCCGAAGCTTTAGCGCCAATAAAGCTTTATAACAACCTCGTCTAAGCTTATCGGCTATTTTTGGACAGGTGTAGCTCAGTGGCTTAAATATAAAGACTACCCGTTGGCTAAACAAACCATCTATGTCTCCACAGTCTGGAATGTGGTGCAAGACTTGCCTTTTCAACGCTTCCGCCGTTCTATAAAGGTTGCCGATTACCTGTAGTGAAGATCCCAAAAAGTTGCAACAGGGACATCCCCCTGATCCAAAGAAAATCATGCTCAGTCACCATTCAGCGACATTAATCAACATGTAATCAAGATGTTTCACACGGCTCATACTCACATCCAAACGCCTTCGTGGATGGCGGATCAGAGACAAGAAGCAGAATGAGAAAGTCTTGAGACCCTCACAATTCTGAAGAGAGGTAAGGTACATGTTGGTTATCTTAAAAAGTAAGTTTCAACTCGGAGCTCAAAAACTTATTGGTTGTTTTACTAATCCTTTTGTACTTAACTTAGTACTGTTGATGCCTCATTCTCCTTTGTTAGCAAACGTTCTCTATTCTACTGCAAATAATTGTCGCCACTGATTGCGTATAATGAGGCGAGCAATGTTTTTTGCCAAAGGTGTTTTGCATTATTCATTGTGAAATGTCTGACAATGCATGGAACAAGTTACAAATGGTTCCTCTGTTCTTCTCCTAGACTTCAGTAGATACCGTTCCACATTAGTCCATTCGATTTCTTCAGTTTCATATATATTCGTGTACTACGAAATTTTCCCTTCGTCTTTAATTAATGTGGTGATAGCTAAAGCCTTTTATTGCTCTTTTTGACTTTCTCGACCGACCAGCTGCCATTCATTTGTTGCCAGTGATGTCCTTGAATGTAGTCTTTATGGATCTGTCAACTACTACAGTCTTATGTCTACTTCTTAATTGGTTCAGAAAACTTCGCCGAACATCATTTAGGTTCGTACTGGAAGAAAATTAGAGAATGTCAAGCTGATAATGCTGAAGAAAACCTGATGGCTATATGTTTGAGGCTGAAGAATACGAGCAAACAGATACACGAGGGAATTCACATGTCATAAAGTAGCACATAGGAAGTTTTCAACGCCGAATCTCATTTCACCTCGCCATGAATAATCAGTGTATTGATTCGCTCTAATAGTGTAAGTTCATTGTTTTCGTTGTTTCAGTGAAACAGCGTAATTGTGACATGCTCGTGTAAACTTGTCAATAACCCAAGATATTGATTATCCAAATCAGGGTTAAATGGAAGTTGGTATTTAGAATACTTCTTTGCTGTGTGCCAGCTGATCCTAGTTTAACCGCTACATGACGCACTGCCACAGTGGAAACAAACACTATTAGATGGCTACAACGCAATCCTTGAATCATGGGAAACTATTGTGTTAGATGACGCCATTCCAGCGGCAAGAACGCTGCTGCATGAAAAGGCAGGGCTAAGTGATTTGTGAAGTACTCCACTTCAAGATTCGGCTAGATTTGATAACTGCAAAAACAAAGAACACGAGAAAGATCAAGATCCCAAGATACTGTTGGAGATACTCGACTGAACGCGTCGCGACTCTGAAAAAGGCGATAGCAAAATATAACTTTAATGATGCTGAGATGTTTGCATCATTAAACTGTAAACTCCGGACCGCAGGTGTCTGCGGTGAGGAACGAACGCGCTATTGTCCTTTCAGGGGAGTAACGCGTTCACCACCACACCAAGCGGGTCCTTCGTTTCGCCTGTCTCTCAGCTAGTTCTAAGAAAGATCGATAGAAACGCAACGTTATGGTGTGTGGTGGTGAACGCGTTACTCCCCGGAAAGGACAATAGCGCGTTCGTTCCCCATCGCGGACACCTGCGGTCCGAGTTTACAGTTTAATGATGCAAACATCTCAGCATCATTAAAAATTATATTTCGCAGTACACACCATGCCGTTAAAAAGAGTAGGCAGTAAATAATAAGTTAAAAAAAGGCGATAGCACCGAAACGTTAACCACAGTAAGGAATTGAAGGAACTTCGCTCATGCTCATCCGCACAGCTATATAGAACGCCCAAAAAATAAATATAAATAAAATGTATGTTTGCAACAAGACGCATGAATCTCTATTTCTAAATCAGACATCTGAAATTGAACAACCTATTAGAAGTGGAAAATCTGTCTCGTTCATTCGTTCTGCCATGAACCTGAAACCATCCTGTGCTAGGCATGACGATGACAACCGAAAGTGATCGGATTAGGTGACTTCAGCCGGTTTCTTTCGGGATATGACACATATCCAGTTTATTTACAGCAGTAAAAAGTAAAAAAGGAACTATCGTGCCGATGTGCCTCAGCGGAGAAGTAAGAAGGAGAAGAAGAAAAACTTACTCACCGAAGGTAATTATTAAAGGAAAGCTGTGGTATTCCTCCGAAATCCCGTAGATAGAGTGAAATGTTTTACTACACTGCTGTGCAAAAAAGAATGGTGAAAGTCATATTAGGCTAATAAACAATGATGTTGCTCTTAGTAGAAAACATCAAACGAAGCAAGCGAGGAGGAATAACAACAACACAAAACAACTAGTAAGGTATGACTTCAAGTTGTCGATTGAAGAATCCTCCGCTGTGTTGCTTTTGAAGCTTTGACATTGATTCCACCAAGGAGGAAGCCGATTCCTCCACCTAAGCAAGTAATATGTTAGATTTCAGAGCGTGTCGAAGCGGAAGTTAAGTAGCACCGAAACTGGTCCGGTTTGAAAGGAAAATATTACACTTATTTGCTAAAATTCCGGAGGAAGGAAAGGTTTTACATCTTCTCTTTCAGGATGATTACCAACTTAGAAGTATCTTCCGAACAAAAAAAATGTTCAATGAATCTTAACGCCACCCAAAAAAACTCGGATGTCACCGAATTGGAAAGAAAATGCTATGTAGCAAATTTGCATAATATTTGCGAAACTGTGTGAAATTTTCAATAGAGGACCTACAGTGATTTCAGCCACCAGTCCACACATATTGCCCATTTCCGTTTGCACCCAACCAGGACAAAATTGAGCGACAAGGATTTTCTCTTTCGCGAGGTCGACAGCCATTGTTCTTCCCAGCTGATTTAGTGAGGACTGAAAACGTAAGCATAAATAAATCCCGTTGAGCAACGAAACGAGCAAAGCTCGGGACCTCAGATGGACTTCTAATCTGCAATTTCCCTTTTGGAGGACTCATGTGCTATCCACCAAACCAATCAAGGCCCTTGATTTACCTTTCTCCCCGCAAGTTTTTTTTCTTCACTCTAACAGGGCTATCAGCAATCAGCTGTTGACGACAGTGAACTGGGTAGCACAATTTGGCACTGAACCCAGTCAAGGTGAAGCTGTAGTCGAAATCACAATATCTTGATTGTTCTCTACTGCCTATTCCCTTTTTTCTCCTTTTTCCATGGTATAACACCATGTGAAATTGAATGTGCATTCCAGCTAGCACCATGTTATGAAAAAAACAGTAGGCAGTGAATGAAAGTTAAGACGTCGTAGTTACAACAAAAAACAATCAGCGAAACCAAGTTTCACTTAACCACAGCTTAAACTATCGGTCTATTTCCACCACACCATGCGGGTCCTTCGTTTCGCCTGTCTCTCAGCTAGTTCTATCGATCTTTTTGCCATCAGCAATCCCGCTGACGGGTGATTGCTGATGGCAAAAAGATCGATATCAGTCTATTTGTTCAGATTGCTCAGCTTACACGATGGTATGTTATGTTATGTAACCTTTACCCGGCTAACGTATATTTTTTCGACTGCTACAAAGCCGATTATTCGAGTTAATGGTCCACAGAGGTTGGCCTTCGCGGTGTGGCGTATTCCTCTTCGTATCGAGTTGGACCATCTTGAGCGCAGCACCGCTCTAATGAACTCACCTCAATTGGTGGCGTCCCTTTATACAGAACGGTTATTGACTGATTGTCGAATGACAGTGATTCCCGTTCATTTCAGCAGTGTTTTCATGTTTTTGTTTTCGTTCTTCGTTTGTTCTTGTTTTCAGGATTTCATGTCAACTCAGGTCATGGACTCAAAGAAGGCGAAAACGTCAAAACGCTGGCCGAATAAAGGTTATATTACAATTTCGTGTAAGCTGAACAGTTCAAACAACAAAAGTTGTTTATTCCTGAGCTAAGAAGCTCTAAAAGCACACCTTACTAATTTTGTAGGCTAGTAAACCAAAAATGTCGGATCCATTCTCGTTCAATGCAGTAGAAGCTGCCGAACTGGAGATATTTATGATTGCAGCACGATCAACACCAAAATGGTCACCTGTTCCATGTGATGATGCCTTACGCAACAAAGGCAAAAAAGGTTTAAAAGAAATGGAAGGCATTAATTGTCATTTAAAGCAAATAATAAGGATAAAGCTTCCGGCGTTGATCAATCCCCTGAGGGATGCGCCATGCCTTCGACTTCATTAAGCACCTTTTGGAGGTGATTGAGTGCATATCTGGCCGTTACGATGACTCGCGGTGGCGTACCGGTATATGGAACCAGTGATGCTATTCCCCCAGACAAGTCTGGTACCAGTTCGCCGACTCCGGAGGGAAGGAAGGCTTGGTGGGCCATGGGCGCTGGGATCGATTCCACGTGCGTGATGCGGAGCGCCTCCGATCACTGCGCCACACGCTCCCTTTTTTTTAAAGCAAATACGGAACAAAAAACAAAAGTGTCTTAACACGTAAGTAAAGTCTACCTTACTCCTTACTACTATGCAATACGGTTCTGTAATAAAATTATATGTTACTCTCAAATGAGCACCTGAGAAATAACTGCAGCTCCTATGACATTAACGTTGACACAGTCCAAAAGTGTTTGTCGATCAATAGCTCCAGTGGTGAAATATGCTGATAAAATAGCTGCATTGTTTAGTAAGACATTCAGTCCTGCGCCTCCAACTGATTTCTCTACCTGGAAATGGTTAAAGCAGCGTGACTACTTGGATGATAAAAGGATAAACCTAAAGGATATAGCTCCTGGCGTTGATCAATCCCTGAGGAATGCGCCATGCATACGATTTCATTAAGCATCGTTTGTAGGTGATTGAATGCATATCTGACCTTTACAATGACTCGGGGTGGCATGCCGATGTATCGAGCCAATGCTGCTATCCTCCTAGACAAGTCCGGTACCAATTTGCCGACCCCGGAAGGATGAAAGGCTTGGTTGGCCATGGACGCCGGGATAGATTCCACATTTGTATTGCAGGGCGCCTCCGAACACTACGCCACACGCGCCCCAGTTGAATGATATATTTCGAAAATATTATCTATTTCAAAACATCAGTTGTAACTACCAACGAATCTATGAGAGTGGCATGAAGGTTATTTTGCTCTCGCACTCAGTTAGTTGCTCTCAAAAACAAATATGTCAGCAGAGTAGTGACACTCCCATCTACAGATTTCTATTGACAATTTCTTGTTACAATTTCCCTTTTACATCGATTCCCGTACAGTAATCGAATTCAATTCTGCCTTACTTACCTCCCTGTCTAATCAACTATCACGTACATTTAAATGCCTATTTTCCACCTTCTCCTACTTTCAATGATTTGAACTGCCGTTTTCTCGTTCTAAATTATTCTACATTACATTTATTGATCGATATACCTTGTGGATCCAGGAATGAAGTGGCAAATTCAAGTGCAACAGAAAGAATATACAACCATAATAACGCTGAGATATTTGCAGAACTCCGGACCCCCAGGTGCCTGTGATGGGGAATGAACACGCTATTATCCTTTCCGGGGGCTAACGCATTCACCCCCCACACCATGCGGGTCCTTCGTTTCGCCTATTTCTCGGGTAGTTCTATCTTTGAAATAGAGTAGAAAGAATATACTTCAACTGGAATGTCATCCTGTGAAGAATAAACAGTCTATGGCACAAACAACAAAGCCAATCACGAGTTGGCAAAAATATCATCGTAAAAACGCGTCCAAGAAATCTATGGAAACAGCGAACCTCAGTGTAGGCGTCCCTTATTGACTGATCACATGTTACATCGACTTTGACGATTTTCAACCGACTGTCTGTGATGACGTTCAACTCCTAGAAGTAGTTAAAGTAGCAACAAAAATCCAAATGTGACACGTATTGTCTTCATTAAGACTATTGCGCAGTAGATTTAATCACGATATTCATTGGTCTAGCCTGCAAATCCGCTTCATTTGTTTTCCGATAGGTGTTCTGGATCCCAGCACGTATTCTATTCGTTTCGTTCTCTTCCATCCGTCATACATAGACCTTGTGTGTCCCAACTGTGAACCCCCTATGCAACTTGGGGATGACAAGACTTATCTCCTTATTTGCATGAATGCTTTCCAATATGATCTTCCATGTCACCTCAAGATAGTTTGCTAAGGCATTCTTAGGTATTCACCAAACTGCTAGCCTTTGTGGACTCAAGGATACTTTACGTCTTGTTAGTCGAGTTTTTTCCGGTATGATAACGATGCATAGGCGGAAGGAATTCTGTGGTTTGTCGACAGATAGCGAGATGTGGCATTCTAAATCAGTTTGCAGTTTAAAAGATGCCAACAAGAACATAGGGATATTTATAACCCTAATACGATTGAGCAAAATGCAAAACCATCCTCTCCATTACGAACCCGTGTTATCATTATCAACTTTGGCAGCTCTATGTTTTTATTTTATTTTATTTGATCCATCTTCACGTCTACTGTGCGGATCCCAGCACTTTTCACATTCGATTCGTTTCCTCGCATCCAGCATCCACAATGGTCTTCCAAGTTTTACGTGTGGGTTCGGCTGCTGCTTGAGGATTCGCATTTCACCTTGAATGTCATAGGATGCTGGTCGAGCAATTCTCCCTGAAGTCCTGAAATAGCCGGGTAGGAGTGTTCCCAGTTGGATTGCATAGAGTGGTTTTTCCCAGACAAGTCCGGTACCAGTTACCCGTCCCTAGAGAGATGAGAGGCTTGGTTGGCCTGGAGAGGAATCGAACTAGCACTATGCTCGTGCTGATGGTCATCAGTACCACTGCGCTATCCGCTCCCTGGGGGCTCTATTATATTTGGAGATCATCGGTCTACTAAAGTGCCATGTCTAATCGGAGCCAGATATGACCAAGATACAAGGAAACAACAATCATTCTCCGTGTAACCCACTGCTCTACATCGTCCCGAATGACGTAATTGAAAATCACCAAAATTTGACACAATCAACAAATATGTTTGGATTTGCTACTATCAAGTGCTACGATTCCATGGTGTTTGTATTTCTTCATTGGAGATGAGGCGAAATACATTCCATTACAACTCCAAAATGGGATTCCTTTGACAGTTGCCACTTTATGCAGTTAATAACAGAACAAGCTTCACTCGAATCTCTTCCATTCCACAAGCCTCCAATAAAACACAAAAAATCTCCGCTGAGAAAGAAAACCCCCAACCAAGATGAATAGGCACAGTTCCAGAACCAGACATCATGGACAACTTTCTTCGAACTCAATATGACAAACTACATGCAGTTCAAGCACACCGATGGCTTCGAAGAATCTGTGCAAGAGAAGAAGCATGGTCTCGGCATTCATTCCGCTGTAGAGACCACATCAAAACGGGTGATGGGAATACAACAGCCTCTGGCAGCACTATCTGCCCCATATCTTATAAGTATTTATTACCTGAAAGCGTCGTCAAGCGAGTCAACTCATAGCACCTTTGACAAGTATCTTCTAAGGTCATGGGCGGAGTCAGTGCCACAACGAAAACAACAGCGCGAGGACAGACGACTGTGGACCATTGAAACGAATCAATCTGGCTCTCAAGGAGACGAAGATACCGAGAAGTTAAACGGACAAAGTTTCTTAACAACTTTATATTCGCTTAATAATCTAATAAAGTATAAAGAGGTTATAAGCTGAACCTTCTCCATGAGCATCAGCTTCAAAATGGGCTGATAAAAAAGAATAACACGTCACCATACATGGAAGAGTCCAACAGATTACGAGACGACGAAATGAGTACTGACCCATAAGATTGGTAAAACAAGATATATAAACACCCTAAAAAGATAGTGAACCTCAGTCAGAGTTTAATATCTCACGTTTTCCATGGAACCTTTCCTTGTAATCATGAACTGTGCCAACAAAACAGCACAATGAGAAAAAAAACCAAAAACAAAGCCCTTAAATGGCATGAATTACTGAAACATCACCAGCATTTTAAAGTTTATACTCTTTCTTCTCCAAAAAACCACTACGTCACCTTTGCATCTTCCGGATTCCTTGCTCCGGCTATTACATGTTTTACAGATGAAGCTTTGAGGAACTCCCTTACCAAGCCAAGGCCAATGCCTCTATTTGCCCCTGTGATGAGAACTGATACTGGATAAGCCATCTAGAACAGTAAAAAAGAAAAAACAGGAGTTTACCATTATCACATTTGCAACAATTCCTGCTGATTCTAACGCGTGTACATTCGCAATAAAACGAAACGATTTTAATGTACTGCCGTCTTGACCGTTTCCTTCGAAAAATAGTTTTTTATTGCCTTGCTCTTTTTATTCATGAGACATCTTTCCCACTAGGGCTTTTCGATAGGGCTTGGTAGGAGAATATCTACAAGCTACAAAATACCCTCTCGGACGCGTTTCAGCGTATAACGCAGAGATCGTTGTAGGTGAGAATAGCAACTCAGATATCTGCCCTTTAGTAACGCGCGCTCACTAAATGCACTTATCCGTTCCCTTCAGCACCGTGTCGATGGAACGATTTTCCAACACATCCTTCTAGTCTCCTGCTGATATTGTTAAAACCGTTATACTCCGGAACTTTCAGTAGCAACTTATACTTATTACAAATAAAATACCCACAATTTACAACCTTTATGGCCATTACTGAAACAACGTAAACACGAATAACAATGTTTGACTTTTATTTACTACCTATTTTTTTTTCATTTGATGACGTAATATAAAACGATGATGCTGAGAGATAAACAAAACTTGCGATCTCAGGTGGGCTTCATATCCGCTATTGCCCTTTCCAGGGCTTCACGAGTTACCAACCACACCAGCCGAGGCCCTTGCTTTACCTCTCTCCCAGCCATTTTCTTCACTCTATATCTTGCTCTATTTTTTTTTTACTCTGTTTTGCTCATATCTCAGCACCATCGCGATTGGAGCACACATCGGACCTTGATAAGAAAAAAAAGAATACGCATTAAATAAAAGTTAAACATCATGATTTCGACTGCGGCATCAGCTTGACTGGGGTCAATGCCGGCTTATGCTCCCCAGATCATTCCCGTGAGCGGATAATTGCTAATAGCATCGTTAAGATTGGGTTCACTAATTAATAATGAATAGTAGTAACACTCATGATGGCGCTGAGATATTTGCAGAACTCCGGACCATAGTTGCGTGCGGTGGGGAACGAACGCGCTATTACCATTTCCGGGGCTTAACGCGTTCACCACCACGCCATGCGGGTCCTTCGTTTCGCCTGTCTCTCAACTAGTTATGTATGAGTTCGTGAAGTGGAATGGTAGAGTAGTAGCCTCGATCGACTTGTTGCATTGAGCTTTGAGTTCGATTCTGAATGGCGAATGCAGCGAATGCATTGGCTGGTGCAATAGAATATGGGACTTCGGGTCAGTCTTCGGCACAGAATAATTACTAACTCGAAGTAGAATGCTCGACTCTGTATGAGTGCACCATGCGGGACTTTTTGACGTAGGCAAAGAGAAAAATCTCACTCTTGGGTTATAACTATTTATAGCACTAATATCAATACAGTCTGACGATGGCTAGTTGAGTCAGCGGCACGAGCAAGATTGAAATAAGGATAAGTGAAGCACTTGAAGGAAGTTTGGTAAAGAGTGGAGTTGGGACACTGGGGAAGTGAGGCACCGGAATGTCGATACCCTGGAGCACTGGAGGACTGAAACACAAGCACTGAAACACAGGCACTGATTTGATGACTAGCAGCGCTCCTTATATTCCTTCTGTAATGGGTGGGACTTTGAAAGAGGGAACTAGAGACAGTGCTCAGAGAGAGGTTCTAAAACTTTACCAGCTGGTACAATCTGACAGAGCTACTTGCGCAGGAGGTTTGTTAAGTCTATAAAATAGCTCATACAGAAAGTGCATGTTACAGCGATATAGTGGCTTAAACGAAAAGTTGATTGGAACTGTAGATGTTAGAAAGTACATGTAGCCGACAGCTGCTCATTCAGTGCCCGAACTAGCGGACAATGAACAGCGGTTTATACAAAGAAGTTACAGAATCCTTTCCAGCCAGCTGCGAGGCAAGTGCTTGACATGGTCGCTGAGAGACAATTTACAGAAGACGCAAAGACAGATTTGAGATCGCTACAAGTAAACAGTTAATATAGGAAACATACGCTAATGTAGAAAATAGGAACTATTCGTAGTTACTATAAGGTATAGATAACATCACGATGCTACCCTTTTTTTTATGCGCTGCGTACTACAATTTCTCACGGAGGTGTATTTTTGTGACATACAACCACAACGATGTCTCAGCTTTAACCGGGTTCAATACCAATTTGGGCTCCACAGAACAGTCCCGTTAACGGGTGACTGCTGATAGCACTGGTCGATATAAAACAAGCTGAGAGGCGAAGCAAAGGACGCGAGTGGTGTGGTGGTGAACTCGTTGGCCCCGGAAAGGCAAGAGCACGTTAGTTTCCCACTGCAGACACCTGCAGTCTGGAGTTTTGCAGATATCTCAGCATCATTGTGGTTGTACGTCACATCATACACTGCCGTGAGAAATCGCAGTAGGCAGCGAATAAAAAAAAGGCAATAATAAGAATTATTCAATAATAATAATTAATTTACATAATTACCAATATATTGCCGATAATCAATATTCGTTAATCTTCTTTACGAAAGAGCACTCATGTAAATAAGGTAAGTTCGATTACCGAAATGCGGAAAATTTGTGATACAATCACGATGGTGCTGAGATATTTGCAAAACTCCTGACGGCAGGTGTCTGCTGCGAGAAAAAAATGCACCCTTTCTTTTCCGGGAGCTAACGTGTTCACCACCACACCATACCGGTCCTTCGTTTCGTCTATCTCACAGCCAGTTCCATCGATCATTGCCGTCAGCAATCACCCGTCAACGGGATTGATCTGGGGAGCCCAAATCGGCATTGAATCCAGTTAAGCTGAGGCTATAGTTCAAATTCACAACGTTGACTTTTTAGTTACTAGCTTTTGCAAGTTTTCACGGCAGGGTATTATTTGTTAAACAACCACAATGATGCTGAGATATTTGACCCGCATTGTGTGGTGGTGAACGCGTCATTCCACGGAAAGGACAATAGAGCGCGTTCATTCCCCACCGCAGACACCAGCGATCCGGAGTTTTGCAAATATCTCAGCATCATTGTGGTTGTTTCACAAATAATACCTTGCCGTGAAAACTTCTAAAAGGCAGTAAATAAAAAGTCAACATTGTGAAATGGTATACTGTTTTTATGTCTTTAAGTCCACTAGGAATTATTGATGGAAGGCCTTTCAAAATGGTTCATACGTTTTCGTGATGCTCATTTTGAATTTTTTTGAAAACAAGTGCAGATCCACAGTGAAAAGAATGCCGTTGTCGGTAGAGAAGTGATGATGCGTGTTGTGATTTCTCGCTCTAGCGCTTTGAGTCCCTTAAACAGGCATAGGAATCCAAATAAGTTGTGATTGACGTGAGTAAAGTAGAGCACTCACTTTCCCCGTCCTGGCTAACAAACGCGGTACCGTATCCACCATCTCCTAACACTTATTTTAATTCTTGTTTCCCTTGGTATTCTCGAATTTCATCGGTCAACACTGGCAGGCGATCCTTTTCAACCTTCTTGTCTTTTTGTTCGGAATGTTTTGGTACATTAGCCACCCTATCTGGTTCCACGTTTTCCCTTTTTTTCAACTTAGAACAGAATCTAAAGTCATCTCCTCGCAAACTAAACCACGTACCTGATTATTTTTTATAACGAGTTGTTGATTGATTTGCTAGTACGCCTAACACGAACAATTCGGTAAGGCAACAAACTAGTGAGTGGGCGTAGACGGCATCCGACCGGCTTATCATAGGAAAGTTAGGTTTACGGATACAAAGGGAGCTAATTGATGTCTGTTGATTCCAATGAGCAGTGCATTTTAATCGTTCTATGCTTCAATGATGCTGGAATACTTGCAAAACTTGGAGAGCTCAAGCCAGATTCGAACCTGAGATTACCTTTCCCGGCAACTCACTTGTTACCCACTGCACCACTGAGGCCCTTGTTTTTTCATTCTCTCAGCTAGTTTTTTTACCTCAACAGTGTTACGTCTATCTTACTTTGCGAATTATAACACAGTCTCAGCTTAATTGGGTTCAGTTTTCCATTAATACCGGTTTCCGCTCCCCAGATCAGTCCCGTGTAGGGGTGACTGCTGATAGCACCCTTAGTGTAAATGACCGAGAGAAAAACAAAGGAAAGATCTCGGATGGTGTGGTGAATAACACTGGCGCACAGGGAAAGGCAACAGCGAGTTCGAAACTCAGATGAGGCTCCGAGTTTTGCTAATATCTCAGCATCGTTGTGACTGTATAAATGCGAACGTTTCCTGCATCAGCTGCTGTTACTTTAGCTAGTTCTGTGGAATATTCAGAGCTTTTTTTCTGTTTTTCGTTACCGAAAAAATTTTCCACAAGCCACGGCTCTGTCATTCCTAATGTAACACATGGTCTAACAGCGACTTTTTCGAACAAAATATAACCCCAATAATCTTGGATGTAGGATAATTCCTATGCCTAAGCATGGGACCTCTTCACTTCCCTTCAAAAAGTGTCATTTCCTACCAGTACCTTTTATCTATGGGAGCGTGTGGTGCAGTGGTTGGAGGCGCCACTACGACACACACGTGGAATCGATCCCCGCGCCCGTGGCGAGTCATTGTAAAGGCCAGATATGCATTCATTCACCTCCATCGATAATTAATGAAGTCGAATGCATGGCGCATCCCTCAGGGATTGATCAACGCCAAGAGCTTTATCCTTTATCCTTTTTTACCTTTTATCTTGCCCGTGCTTTCTTGTCCTATACACATTGAAATCTGAAACATGCACCGCAGAGATTTTATGGAAACGGATTTGCATTGTGCATATATCAGAGTTGCGTATGACCATTCCAACAGTTCTCAGCGACGATCCGCTGCTTGTGAAGCACCACGCTGTTTGAAGCACTGAATTCAACACCACCATCACCGTCATCAATTTCGTTTTTCAACTTACTCTCTTAAAAGTGTTCGACTAGGACGAGAGACTGCTCATTGTCGTCAGCATCTCGTCCAACCCCACCATCCTTCATGAACAGTTGACAGAGAGTGAAGTTCAGTTCGACTTCTATTTACTTGATTCACGGTTGTGAAAGACAATTCTTTCCCAGTAATTGATTATCCTACCTTTTTCCAGTGCCGTCCAATGGTGAATAGTGGCCATCATGTAGAAACGAGGGAAAAAAAATTGAAAAAAAAATCGACGCCTTTCATTTTGACTTCACCATCTGGTGGAGAAAGAAACCAAGTATATAAGGTGCATTATGATTGCTATCTAGAATAAAAACCTATTCATGTAAAAATAAACGGCGGAAAAACCAAGAAAGAAGTAAGTAAGCTGTTTTCATTGTTCATCTCTATAGAAAACCATCCATAAGAGGCTGACATAATAGTGAATGTAAGATATTTAGCAACAACAAAACAAAAGAGGAATATCCCTTGCACATCTCAAGTTGGAAGTGAATGAAGCCAGCACGGTCATTCTATTAGCTCCACCTACTTCAAAATGGATAAATGAAAGCAATACTGGACAGAATATCTTTCACATCGACTTTAAGTAAACCCGACTGAGACAAACAAATACTTTTCCAAATCACTGAGCTAACATGAAGTTGGTATAAAAAATTCCACATCACAAAGACGAATGGCTGTTGATAGTAGACTAAGGCAATCGGCTCACAAGAAGACGAAGACGTTGAGACTTTTCATATCAGCCTCGTAGCAGCTCAGTAGTCTAAGAAAGTATTGTTAATTCATGCGGAGTTTTCACTAAAGTAGGTAAACACTGACTGCTGCAGGATGGAATGCCCGGAGAAAAACAACTTTTTATCAACGGACAATTAGACACCCTTTGCTGCTCTGGGCTATCGACTCGGATCAAACTAGCCCTTAAGAAAACAAAGACGTCCAGACGTTATCCGATCAAAGTTTTTTACTAACCCTATATTACGCTATCAATGAAAGATCATGCAATGATTATCCATTGCTCATACAGTGCTTTCTTTTCTGTGTGCAAGCGAATAAAAAAAATCGGTGTTCCACTTCACTGAACACCACTTTATGTGGCAGTGAACACCCACATCGCAAGGACGAGAACCTATGGACCATCGACTCCGATCAATCCTGTTCTAACGAAGAAGGAAATGCCGAAACGTTACCCGAATTAGTCCTTTTTAGCAACCTCGTGTTATCTCAGTAATCTAGAAAGTTAAGGTTGCAGTCGGAATCACAATGTTAACCTTTCATTTGCTGCCTACTATAATTTTTTCACGGCAAGGTATGATGTGAAATACAACCACAACGATGCTGAGATATTCGCAAAAACTTGGATCCCGAGCCTGATCGAACCACGATTACCCTTTCCGAGGGCTTGCGCATTGCACACTCCACCACTCAGACCCTTGCTTTGTGTTTCTCTCAGCTAGTTTTCTACTTAACGCTGCCGATTTGTCCTCCTGGTATCAATCCCGCTGATGGGCGATTGCTGATGACAGCTCTAGGTAGCAAACTAGTTGAGAGAGACGCAAAGCAAGGACCTCAGTAGTGCAGCGTGCAATACGCAGGCTCCCTGAAAGAGTAATCGTGTTTCGATCTGGCCCGTAATCACTGATTCGACCCCACGCGCACGATTCACCAAGCTTTTTCCACCCACCGAATTCGGCATATTAGTACTAGACTTGCCTGGGAGGATAGCAGCAGCGACTGGATACGTCGATAGGTCACCGCAAATCATTGTATGGGCAAATACGCCTTCAGTCACCTCTAGGTGAAGTCGAATGCATGGTGTGTCATTCAGGGATTGATCTACGGCGGATGTTTTATTCTTTATGTCTAACTGGTGAGCTTAAACGGTTTTCCTATTTGGTGTGGCCAATACCAGGATCCGCCAACGTCTTGGTATCAAAGTCGCATGGTGCCAAATCTCCCGCTGATCCACAAGGGCCGCGACTGCCCGTGGTGGTGAAGACCTGGGGGCAGACTTTGGCCAGGCTGACCTCGGGATTCCAAGGAACCACAATGGCTTAACCAGCAAATCTCCGATAAATGGCGATTTTGCTGGGGCCCGCACAACCAGTGAGGGCGGGCCGTTCAAGTGTCAAGTTCAAGTGGCCAACGTTTTGGCTCCATTGTGATTCCATGTGATGTCCGCTCCATTTCATTTGAGTCGACGACGATACAAAGACTCATACGTCTCAACGAATAACCGCTATGTGTTCTCCATTCGAGGCATCGTGGCGAAGTGCCAGGACATTAGCATCAACCCTTTATTGTAACAGCCTCCTGTAAGCGTATTTACAAAAATTAGATATGCACTGGCATTAGTGAACGCACTGCATCTTCGCAGATGCCATTTTCTTTCGTATTTGGCCAATTCTAGGCATAACTGGTTGGTCTATTAACTCGTAGAATTGTTTTGCCTTCGCTGTTTCCGTGGTTTTCAGCACTCCTGTTTCACTATGTGAGGCGCATGTAGCGCAGTGGTCGGAGGTGCCCTGCGACACACACATGAGATCGCACTGCATCTTCGCAGATATTTTCTGCTAAGTTTGGGCCTATTTCGGTGCTACTCAACTTCGCTTTCGACACATTCTGAAATCTAACATATTACTTTCTTAGGTGGAGGAGTCGGCTTTCTCATTGGTAGAATCAATGTCAAGGCTACGGAAATATCAAAGTGGATGGTTCTTCAACCAAAAACTTGAAGCCATACCTTGCTAGTTCTTCTTCCTTCTCTGCTTCGTTTGATGTTTTCTATTAGCAGTAATATTATTGTTTCTTAGCTTATTATGACTTCCATCATTCTTTTTTGTACGGCAATTCAGTAAAACATTCTGCTGTATCTGCAGGATTTCGGAAGAATACCACTGCATTTCTTTAAGAATTACCTTCGGCGATTAAGTATTTCTTCTTCTCCTTCTTACTTCTCCGCTGAGGCACATCGACACGATCGTTCCACTTTTATTTTTTTACTCCTGTAAACAAATTGTAAATAAAAAAAGAAGTGTCATATCCCGAAAGAACTGGCTGAAATCATCTAGTCCGACCACAGCATGCGGCACCTATTTTTCAAGGCTTATCAGATTCGCTTAGATATTCATGTGCGTTCAGACATCTACGTAAAACACTTTTACGTCACTGAAAACCATATGGTCTCCTTCCCAACCGTATGATGACAAATTCGCTCAGTGATCCATCGTTGTCGCATGAATGATAAAGTAGGACGAGAACGTGCTATCAACGCAAACATTTCCAACTTGAGCAAATGTAAGAAATTTTTCTGTTCTAGAGCATGACCATGAAGTAACGCTGGCACCCCAGCCATATTCTGTATTCTGAGGACTAAATAAATCGATCTGCGCTAATCTAATGCTATGCAAACTCACTCACGTCGAGAACGATCAATCGTGGTCAGCGCAATGTCGAGTAATTTAAAGCTTCTGTGAAACAGGAAGAAATTTGTAGTCACCAGACTAAAAAAAATCCAGTTAAAATTGATTAACGACTTTCAGCATGTTTAAAATAAATCAGTAATAAGTTCTAGCCCCGTCTGTATAGGATCCTAACGATTGGCAACCTCTATGTACTAAATAGGATTTAAAATGAGCATGAGCAAAATGCAATATTTAATGTGCTCACATGTGAAAAAAATCGTTGCTTATGTTCGTGGGTATGGACGGTCCCAACGCTTGTAGGCAACTAGCAGACCTGAAATGGAAGGCTAACAAACAAGGTGGTCGTATGGGATTTTGTAAAAAGTAGCATCTAAGGAGAACACTATTGCACCCACAAACAAGCAGCTGACAGAATGGAAACTATATTTTAAACATGATGAATAAAAATGTTATGCTTTAGAGAAATGAGGTGTGAAGTTCCTATATGGACTTCTTTGTGACGTGAGTCCTCAGCAATGAAGCCACGACATCAGTGCGGTACTGGATGTCAAAGACAAAAAAAACTCATCAAAAAAAATCGCCGTTTTGAAATGTCGTCTGCTCTTATTCTGCGCAACAAAAACGACCCCTTTCCTCAATCGAATTGTGATGTGCGACGAGAATTGGATTGTTTGATGACTTTTTCTTTTTGTCTTTCCTACGCGATTCAAGTGAGCGGAAATTGTTCCTGTGCTTACGCCAAGATGCTCTGTTTTAAGGTACTCTTCACTGGTAGAACCCCATGCGCAACGCTGACAGTTCCCCCTTAAATTTCAAGGCGACACGATTGTGGGAGACCACAATCTAGACCGTAGTGATAAGATCAACCTCTCACGCTGCTCATTTCACTTTGATGCATGAAATACTTAACATATTCCCCTTCGGGACAGAGCCCGTCAAAGCCTATATGGAGAAGTTCGACGTCTCTTTCGTAATAAATTAACGCTGAGATGTATATAACAGAGATGTCAAAGTTGGTGTTAGTTCACATCTTTTGAAGGGTAAGCGTCTGACTCGACCAGTTACTTGTATAAAGGAGTAGAATAGTCAAATTTGTTGTGACGAGAAACCAATGACGCCAATTCCTCTTGCATTTTCCGAAGAATAAATCTTCTTCTTGATCTTGGATAGGATAAGTCTTGGATAGGATAAGTGGATTTACCTTCTTCGGCACAGAAGAAAAAATTGTCGAAATTAACAATAGCCGAAGAGATAGTGACGGCCGGCTATTCCAGTGTTACGCCAGTTACTGCTGACTTCATTGTATTCATCACTAACACCCTCAATTCAGTTTCTGATCCTCAGTTCATTTTCTCTGGACTATTTTAGCGTTGGCACAAGAGTTTCTAACCCTGAATTTTGGAAAATAACATGTAGCATATAGATATACTGTCAGAGAAAGTGAGCACTTTTCTATAAGGTTCCATCCTTAAATCGCTTTGTTGTTGAAAAGCTACCAATGGTTATTGAAAAATCAGCACTGCCTATATTATGTAGCATATAAATTCCAAAGGGTGCGTGTGGCGCAGTGGTTGGAGGCGCCCTCCAGCACGCACGGGGAATCGATCTCCGCACCCATGGCCCACTAAGCCTTCCATCCCTCAGGGGTCGGCAAACTGGTACCAGACTTGTCTGGGAGGATAGCAGAATTGGTTCGATACATCGGTAGGTCACTGTGAGTCATTATGCATTCAATGACCTCCAAACGATGCCTAATGAAGTTGATTGCATGGCGCATCACTAAAGGGATTGATCAACGCCTAGAGCTTCATCCCTTATGGTTCCATTTTTTGAAACATAGGAAGCGATGCCAATGCGAATCGCTTATGACTTCATCTTTAGGCAGTAAAGCAGGCCGAGTCGGAGCCGTCGAATTCACCAGGCAAGCGAGCACGCAGTCGTCATTGCTAGTCACTGTTCTGCTGTGTGACTTCCAGTACCGCACTGATGTCGTGGCTTCATTACTGAGGACTCACGTCACAAAGAAGTCCATATAGGAACTTCACACCTCATTTCTCTAAAGCATAACATTTTTATTCATCATGTTTAAAATATAGTTTCCATTCTGTCAGCTGCTTGTTTGTGGTTGCAATAGTGTTCTCCTTAGATGCTACTTTTTACAAAATCCCATACGACCACCTTGTTTGTTAGCCTTCCATTTCAGGTCTGCTAGTTGCCTACAAGCGTTGGGACCGTCCATACCCACGAACATAAGCAACGATTTTTTTTCACATGTGAGCACATTAAATATCGTATTTTTGCTCATGCTCATATTAAATCCTATTTAGTATACAGAGGTTACCAATCGTTAGGATCCTATCTACACAAGGCTAGAACTTATCACAGATTTACTTTAAACATTCTGGGGAGTCATTAATCAATTCTACTTGGATTTTTTTTGAAATCCCTCCCAACGGTTTACCGCCTCATCGTGGCTGGGAGGTGTACCTGGGTGTCGGACTGCGATGTACAGCGGGGATTCGTCCCCCACACGGCAGGGTCTCCCAAGCTGAGAAAGAGTCGGCGTTTCCATCAGGAAGCCTAGCTAAGGGGTAAACCAATACTAGGATCCACCACCGTCCTGATATCAAAGTCGGATGGTGGCAAATCTCCCTCTGATCCAAAAGGGCTGCGACTGCCCGTCGCGGTGACGACCTGGGGGCAGACTTTGCCCAGGCTGTCCCTCGGGATTCCAGGGAACCACAATGGCTTAACCAGCAAATCTCCGAAAAATGGTGATTGTGCTGGGGCCAGCACAACTAGTGAGAACTGGTCGTTCAAGTATCAAGTATCAAGTAAGTTTTTTTGAAATCTGGTGACTACAAATTTCTTCCTGTTTCACAGAAGCTTTAAATTACTCGACATTGCGCTGACCACGATTGATCGTTCTCGACGTGAGTGAGTTTGCATAGCATTAGATTAGCGCAGATCGATTTATTTAGTCCTGAGAATACAGAATATGGCTGAGGTCCCAGCGTTATTTCATGGTCATGGTCTAAAACAGAAAATTTCTTACATTTGCTCAAGTTGGAAATGTTTGAGTTGATAGCACGTTCTCGTCCTACTTTATCATTCATGCGACAACGATGGATCACTGAGCGAATTTGTCATCATACGGTTGGGAAGGAGATCATATGGTTTTCAGTGACGCAAAAGTGTTTTTACATAGATGTCTTAAGAAATGGGTGCCGCCTGCTGACGCTTCCGATATAACACATCTCAAAAGTGTTCATGCTTTTCTGTGTAGTGAATCTACTACCACATGATGATTCCAGAGCGTTCGTGATCTTGACAGTACTAGCTTAAGAGCTGAGGGAGCCTGAAAAGCATTTAGACGGATAACAATAGGACGAGTCTAGCCATATTCTCACCATGCCTGCTACAGCTTTCTCTTTCAACCAGTCGGTCGAATATAAGCAGGAATCGCTGGTCACCACAGGAATTGTAGCCATTCCGGAAGAATGACAAGGTAGAAAATCTCATTCACAAAGGGATCCAGCTTCCTCTGGTGGAGCTGGAAATACTCTAGCACTGCTATCTCGGTATTTCAGAGAGAATCAGCTAGGCCACCATTCAACGTGTCAGCGAAGAGAAAAAAGTAACACATCCTCTGCAAATAATCTGCAAATTACAGCAGCAAAACATTTAAAAATTGTTCTTTTAGGTAGTGAAACTGGAATGCTTTAGCAGAATCCTACAGCATTATCCAAAGATTCAGGAGATTATCGGTCGTTGCATAAGCTTTAGAATTATTCTAAAATCTGAGTTAATATGTGGGCATGCTGGAGCAATCATGACGGCGGTAAACTTTTTGATATGGCACGATTTTTTTGTCCACTTCTGCAATTTACAAAGTGTAGTGACACTATGTCCAGTACATGTGTAGCGCGCTCTGGCTCGGGGTCCGAGTTTTGAGAATATCTCAGCATCGTTGTGGTTGATCCTATATGTACTGCAGGGCGCCCTCTAGCACTGCTCCACACGCGCCACCGAACTGCTACATTTGCTTAATTATGAAGTAATAGTAGATAATGACACCGGATAAAGTGAAAATTCGGTTAATGGAATGAAATCTTCTTAAGCCGATCATTTTCCACAGAATAACAACCACAAATAATACTTCCCAAAAATGATGGAAAAAGAGTTCCTAATTCTAACCCTCGGAAGCTTTCATGTTTTCTTAGGACCCAGATCTGGGGAAAAGTTGGAATAAAAAATGTTTCTCCTTAGAATATTGGGACGTGCAAAAAAAATTAATTTAAGGCAACTTTACTGGTCGTTTAATTCCTTATTCTCAAGATCTGGAAAACTTTAGGGAGATTTTAAATCTAACGACGTGGAGACAACAAAAATTAAGTAAAACACCGAACACCGGTCGCATTAGAATGGCCCACTTCTAATTTACCTTCGCATTAATAAACAAATTACTTTGATCTTACGAACTCTTTTCGACGACACAACCACAGTGATGCTGAGATATTTGCAAAACTGCGGATTGCAGGTGTCTTCGGTGGGAAACGAACGCGCTATTACCCTTTACCGGGGCTAACGCGTTCACCACCACACCATGCGAGTTCCTTGTTTCGCCTCTCTCTCAGTCTTTGATGAGTTGACGCGAGGATGCTAGTACGTTTTCGATTTCGGTGTTTTCTTTTCCTCGACGTCGATCTTTTCTGAACCATTTTCACGTCTTTTTTTTTACCTTTATTGAAGAATAAGGACCACCAATATGCTGTTCACGAAGCATGCTAAATAAAATGTAGGAAGACTTCATCTAATTTCATTCACTTTATGAAATAATTCATTATCCTGTGTGAGCAGCACATGAGCGGTCTCATTCTAGAGAACACAAACAACAGAAAAGATGATTCCACAGAAGGCGAAATTTCCAACAGATCGGATATTGGAAATCGAAATACTTCTTAGCAACCTCACTTCAGCTCTTCAACGACGTTCCTAAGAGGTACATTAGTTCTTCTTCTTCTTTTAACTGCAGCTTTCAAATAATGCCAATCCCGAGACCTATGACTGGACCAAAGATCACATACATTACCGAACAAGTATTTAGTCTGTGTCAACTTTAACAGCGTACTAACGAGTTATAGACTAAATTAGATCCACTAAAAGCTTTCCAGTAATTCAGCTCTATCACTTTAATGCAAAAAACAGCTCCCCATTTTGTTTCCATAATCAGAATCCTATTCGCCTACTCTAACGAGAGACTGTTGAATTCTTTCATTCCTTCCGTTGTTCCACATTGAGTTAACACTAATGCGGTATCGCCAGGAATAAGTAATTTTTGATGCTATACAATAGAAGCCCAGGAAGTTCAGAAAGCTACAATTCCTTGGCAGTTCCCGGCGACAAAAGATACATAACTAAATAGCTGTTACCAGGGAAACAGAAACCTTGCTCTCTACCTAGAAGTGAAGATACTCTGGGGTTACGTGCTACTTAATGGCTGGTAGCAATGATTGGAGCCACCATGCAATACAAATGGGATCGAACCCCGCTCCAAAGGTTCACCAAGCCTTCCATCCTTCCGGGGTCAGCAAATTGGTACCAGACTTGTCTGGGAGGATAGCAACACTGGCTCGATGCATCGGCAGGTCACTCCGTGTCGTTCTAAAGCCCAGATATGCATTCAACCACCCCCCAGCGATGCTTAGGAAAGTCGAATGCATGGCGCATCCCTCAAGGAATGATCAACGCCGAGAGCTTTATTCTTTATCCTTTTAAGTGTTACTTGCTGAAGTCACTATCGCGCAATACAGAGATCGAAATAAGCAACGTAGCCAATGATTCATGTATGAAATTTATTAATGCACAGAGAGCGGTTTTACAATTGTTGCTTGCAAGATACAGAACTATATCATACACATGATTCATTGAAAAACCAACACATTAAACGCGAAGGTGCGGTGTTGCGTCAAGGTACGAGCATAACTCATATGTTAGTAATATATCATTTCAAAACACCACGCCATCTCTTTTACGAAAACTTGCATTACGGTCACTTTTGTATGGACCTTACAATATTACAAGACCAGTTGGAAATACAACAAATATATTATCACGATATGTAGGTCGGGTAGGAGCGCTTTTTACTGCTCAAACTTTTGAACAATGCATGATAACGGCAAGCGACGAGCAACGTTACTATACTCTTAAATCCTACAAGACTAGCGTGAAAAATAGGATCAACTAAGACGAGAGCAAAATAACACAAGCAAGAAGCATCTCTCAACTTTGCAACGACCCATTACTATACAAGTGATTTGACATTTTAGAAAAGCAAAGACAAATACACATGTGGTACTTGAAGTGTGGATGGGAGAAAGGAAAGAAAGGCTGAATAGATAGCAAATATAGAACTCTTAGAGTAATCTTTTACGACGAATTAAAGACGTGTGGAGACCCGAAACTACCGTAATACGACCCACATTGTAGGGTGTATGCAACAATATGTATGAAAATTATTTAAAAACACATGAAAAAAACTCGACAAGTAAAGAGCTACACTTTAAAGAGTGGCTATTGTAACTGAGAAATGGAAAAGAATGTGCGAATGTGCGAATCTGCTAACAAAGAAGGCGGAGCGCACAGCAGAAGGGCAAAATTAGAAGTGCTACTACACGACTGATGGAATATTTCTAAACAAAGATAACCCGTCTCGATTAAAAAACCTTCCCAATTGAAAGCAGGATGTGCGTGAAAGTTATATAACTCAACTTGTATTTAAAATTGATGGATCCACAACCAGAACACGAAGGAAAGTGATTTAATTTTGCTGCGGAGCAGAAAAGTTGTCCTTCACACGATTTTCATGCGTTTTATCCTCAATTGGCACGGCAGCCTGAGATGGACCCAAACCTGTTGCTGTTGAACAGCCTGAGGCCATAGCCGAAGACGATGAGCCGTGAACCGCTAACAAATCAGAGGACGGTGGGAAACAATCAACTCGACGAGGTGATGACCTCTGAAAAATAGTGGTAACCAGAGGCAGTGAGGCAACCACGAATAGGCAGTACATAATTTTTGCTCATAAAAGAAAATCCGTTTTTTTTACAAAGGACCTAAATTCGTGTTGTATTGAAAAATTAATAAAACATCTGCCACCCTAACGTCCTGCTAGAACATGAAGACAAGTGGCAATACTTCTCCGTCTAAACAACTCACATCACTGACGTCCGCAGCCACTGGTGGTGGACTGGCTGGCAGTGATAGAGTGAACTGTGGATGGTTAACATGATGATGTGAGTTCCTGAGATCGTTTGACAATGAATCCCCGCTCGACTGCACTGGTGCAACAGTTGCTTTCTTGACCATACGCATCTGCCGTTGCCGGCTGCGCAGTTCTTCAAGTTCAAGTCGTTGTTGTTCACGGAGCTGTTGTTGTTGCATGCGATGTCTATACACAGGAAATATTATTCGGTGGCAATAATATCAACAAGAATGCGCATAAAGGATAAAACCACTCCGTTTTTCGATTTCCCAATCCTGTTATAAGCTTTCAGAAATTCTCAGCACCTATCGATATTTTATTAATAAACAACTCGAGCTGGCACCAGTAAGTCTTCACCATCTTGTCGCTGCAGAGAAAGACCAACTGAGCTTTACCTGCTGTGGGAAAAAGTTACACTTCTGGTATGAAATTTCATTTTTTATGGTTACTGAGACCGACGCGGATACGTGAGTAGCGCAGTGGTTGGAGGCACCCTGCAAAACACATGGGATCGATCCCACGATCCAGGCTCACCAAGCCTTCCGTCCCACCGAGATCGGGAAATTGGTGCCAGAACTGTGTGGGAGGATAGCATCAATGACATGATTCTTCGGTAGGCCACCACAAGGCATTGTATAGGCCAGATAAGCATTCCGTCACCTCTAACAATGTTTGATGGAGTTGAATGTACAGCGGATCCCTGCGGGATTGATCAACACCGAGAGGTTTTATCCTTTTTTACTGAAGCAACCTAAGAATAGGTCGCCGAGCCTTTTTGTGGGATGGCTTTCCTTTTAACTAGAATATGGAAGTCGAATTCCGCAGCGAGATAATCTCCTGTTGCAGACACAAGTTCGAAACTCAGGAACATCCACAGCCCATGATCCAAAAAACGTGGTGAAAGAATATATACATTATTTATACTATTTTCAAACGCGCCATTTCACAAGAATGTTGTATCAGTAAAAAAAGAAACCTTACTTTCGAATGAGTGCCAAAACCTCGGGATCGTCATCGTTCTCTTCTTCAACCTGAGAAAATAAAGGATGATCTATGTATACCGTTACAGAGTATGAGTGAAAAGAGAAAAGAATGTTCGGGCTACAAGCAAATGTCATTTTAATTTCTATTTACCATCTATTCTTTTTTCATGGCAAGGTATTAATGTGAAATACAACAATAACGATGCTGAGAAACGAGCAAAACCTGGAACCTCAAGCGGTTTTCAACCCGCAATTACCCCTTCCACGGGTCAACTTGTTATCACTCCCGTTAAAAGAGTGATTGCTTGTAACATCGATAGAGTAAAAATATAGCTGAGAGAAAGTTAAAACAAGGACCTCGGTTGGTGTGATAGATAGAGAGCATTTGAGCCCCGGGTATGGATAATCATGTGTTCCACGCCCACATGACTTCCCGAGTTTTGCTTACACATCGGCATCCTTGTGGTTGTATCCACATAAACGTCGCATCATTGAAATGAGACGAAAAAAACCGAAATAGTAGCCAACAATCACTAGTCGCTAACAAATGTCAAAAATTCTAATCATCCCTCTCTCTTCGTACATGCTCAAAACCAAAAACAGCATCAAAATAAAGAAAAAAAAAGCAACCATAGCCGGAGAACATTCTAGGGTAGATAGGGCGCACAAAGAAAGCACAGAACGGGCATTTCAAGAAACGGTTGATGCGGATTGAACTTGCTGCGAACGCTGATTTTTTCAAGTACTGAGAAATTCTCTACTTCGAATAATGACGAATTCTGGAAACGGCCAGGTTACAAAAACATGTATTCATTTGATTTGCACTACTTTTGTTTCCATATTCGCCGCCACCACACTTCCTCATGACTAAGTATGGATGCAATACAGAGATGACAAAAACATAATTAAGAACCTGCAATTCGAATTCGGAGTCGGAATTCGGCACGGGACTGAAGAGAGGTGGAGTACCAATATGAAACATCGCAGTGCTTCTAAACGTGCTCGAGGCATCGTCGCGATGGGTTGACGAATCGTCACGAACGAGATTTGATCGCATAGACGACGTGCCGAGTGTACATGACAGCGCGTTCTCGAGATTCTCAAACGTTGCCAGGTTGTCCACAGTACGAAGACGTTGCGTCAGATCGGGAGTGGTGTGCGACGGTGCAAAATGGGGTGCAATGCTGCCACCATTCGTTTCTACCACCTCCATTTTCCGGTCGGGTGATGGCGATTCTTCTTCTGGAGTGGCAGCGAGAGAAACAGACGGTAGAGAGCCCGCAGTTGTGGAGGGCTGGGAAGAACAAAGGCACAGTCTAACGAAGAAACACAAGATATGAGAAGCTAGTATTTATTAAAATTCATAAGTGAGCTAGAAATGCTGCAATATGGGTTAGCGATTAATCACGTCCACCTACGTTGTATTTACCAGAGAACAGATGGAAGCATAATAGCCCACAATAATGCTTCTCCCCAACCCAACGGTTATTTCCATAGCATAAAGTCACATCTACTTACCGGGTGAATTTCTTGACCAGAACTGGTGATATGATGTGGAGGCGTTACACGTCCATGGTGGTCATTTAAGGGAAATGGAGTCGGCTCTCTCTGTTCAGGATTGATTACCTATCAAAAAGCAAGATCTGTACGAAAACTTAGGCATATAAAGTCTTGCACACTTAGCACCACGAAATTCGATTCAATCAGATAGTACTCTATTATTCAATAATAAGATAATTTCCCACTATTCAACATTACAACGACTGTGCTTCCAATTCACTTGAAAATACACTGATTCGTTCATGGAAGCAGACACCTAACCCTGTAAAGATAGATTTTGAAAGCATTCTTTCCCAAATTTCGCAACCTTTTTGAAGGTTCGAAAACCTGTGTGGGGGCAAATCGATCAAAATTCACTTAGATCCTTTTGTTGATCAGATCACTAACAATCAAATTGATTGACTTGAACATTTATTTATTCCACGTTCTATGAAAACTTGTAGGAACAATCAATACGGAACTATTTGTGTCATCTGCTAACATTGTGTGCACCTTTGCTATACTTTTACCTTACCGAGGAAAACCGAACACTTGTAGAGTCATCTGGGTTGAGCAGTAAAAAAAAACCGTATTGATTCAACGATGAAAAAAAAAACTGTAACCGAACATTTGTAGAGTCATCTGGGTTAAGCAGTAAAAAAAACGTATTGATTCCACGATGAAAAAAAAACTGTTAAAAACGCTCCGTTGGAAAACCCATCAATTGAAAACCAGTTATAAAAACAAAAAGGTGATGTACCTTCTGAAGAGCTTGCGCGAGCCCGTTCAAGGTGTCTACATGAAGTTCATCAGGCCCACTACTAGTCGTCTGATTCGAAGGATGTTCATCTTCTTCCTAAAGAAAATTAGTTAGTTTCAAACAATTCCTTCATTAAAGATAAATGACAGAAGGTAGTTAATCCAAAGACAAAACTATAAATAGATAGCACCAAATTAAACATAACATGAACAGAGAACACCTTGGGCGCCTGAATTTGAGATGCTGACTTAGACTGGTGTGCTGTAGCAGCATGTGTAGGCTGTACTTGCTGCTGTATCGACTCCTCACATTGTTGTTGAATTTGACTCAGAACAGCGAGCTTTTCGCTCAAGCCTGAAAGATTTGTCGTAGTTTCTCCCGTGTGTGCAGGAGTAACTGGAAGACTAGTGGTTGGATGAGCACCACCCTGGCCGCTATGCACCGTCATAACAGAGTATTGGTTCGAAGCAATCGGTTGCCCTGTCATAACTTCAGGAATTGGTGCGTGAACTGAAGCACACCCTGCCGAAACTGTTGACACTCCACTCACCTTTCTCAGTTCCGAATCCAGCTTTTGTAGGGCAGAAAGATCTAAATGTGAAGTATTAACTTGTGGATGATGACCATGAGCGGTCACAGCTGCGGTGGATTCCACAATAACGTTCGATGGTACAACAGAATCAGTTGCAATTTCAGTTGATTGAACTGAGGATGATGATGAGACTATTGGTGCAGTTGGAATAGATATTACGGCAGGTGAAACCGTTGACAAAGCCATCTATAAAATCACTTGAAACCATCGTACACAACGAAAACCCCAGCAATCAGCTCGTGAGTCCCAAGAAGCTGAATTTTCCAGACCTCGCCAATGAATCTCTTTTATTAAAAGATTATTGACCACTAAACAATATATACTGCAAAAGAAATGGTGGAAAACTTATGAACGAAACCTACTGCCACCGATGCGACAACACTAGTAGTGTTAGATGACTGAGCAGCAAGCGGAGTAGATGGTCCCATATTCCAAACACTGGCATCAGTATGCGTTGACGTTGAAGATGAAAATCCCGATTCGACAGGTGTAGGAGCAAGTGTTGCTTGCATTGGTACGCTTTGCACTTTGAATCGACTACTACTGCTCGCATTACTGGTCACAGACGACGTGTTTGAATGACCCGCCGTAGTAGTTGGCGAAGACTCGTTTGAAAGCAGTACTGATGCGGATGGACTTGATTGTTGGGCAGATAGTTGAGACTCCGACGATATAGCAGTTTCAACAGTTGTTAACACTGAAGCTGTTACCGGCGCGGATGGTAGTGCAGTGACCAGTGAAGGGGTAACCTGAATTTGTACCGTACACAGTTCTACACATAAGTGCTCGCAATTTGATCGGTTGTAAAACCACACCTGAAACCTTGAGGTTTTTGCTGCAGAGGTGGTAACCGAGTTAGCTGTAGTGGAAACCGAGCAAGTATTGATAACATGAGTGGAGGAAGACTGGGAAACTGTAGCCGGAACGGTGGCCGCGATTGAGGTTAAAACATCGCTGCCAACATTTCGGTTCATGTTGGAACCCAACTGGAGAGATGACTAAATAATCTTGTAAAATATGATGCAACGAAAGTATGCAGCAACCTACTACTAGGTCGGCGAAAAAAAATTCAATTCCTCGAATTTCAACCCAAACATTGTATTCTTGATAGGTTGTAGAAATTTCTAGGCCTACTCTAAAGGTAAGTGCACAAGATAGTAAATGAGAACAATATAAAAAAACAAATAGTCGTTCGTTGACTGAAAGGTGCACGACTACGCCACGTCTCGGATGATGTGATCATCGAAACCCATACAGATCGAGGCTGGTAGTTTTCCCACTGATGATCTGTCACGAGAACTTGAAAATACTACGAAGTGATGAATTAGCGTAGGCAATGGCTGTTAGAAAACCAGCACTAAGGAGTACCTACACCTACATGGGTATCACATTGTGATGGCAGAATAACTCAGCAGTTGAATGACACGAACCAAGATGCTACAGTCCCGATCTGCCATGTCACTTGAGTTCCTGAAGGACCTGGCAAACTGTAGCGAGAGATGGATGCTCTACCACACCTGCTCGAAGTGTTCGCTCTGGCTGTCACTGACATAACAGCCATTAATTTTCGCTCTGCCTGTCACTGACATAACAGTCATTAATTAAGTTCGAGCGTAAACCATGATAACGCTCATCCTCGTTGCCAATAGCATTCACGCGCCACACTATAACATGGAGTGTTGTGTTGCTGAGCTACGACGGTATGGAAATCTAGGCAAACCAATTTCGCTTTATGGATGCTGCTAAGACTCAGAAAGAGATGAAATTGAGTTGACCTTCTAATCCACAACACTCGTATTCACGTGATCTCAACGGTTCGTCAGTGAGTAGTAACGGTATGTTCTTAAACCGTTCTACAATTGTCTATAGCCGACAGCGACCGAGCAATAAGCGGTTTTATTACAGTTTGAAACGGAGTGTTGTCGACAAAAAATTTTAAGAATGAGAAAAGTCATGGTTCAGCACCAATTTGCCTCTAACACATAGATTGAGGTTTTCAGTGTAAAGCTCGCTAAAATCTATCGTTAGCACTTCATCACCTAATAGTGGATGTCCAAATGCCCTTATAAAGCATTCGAAATGTCTTTAAAAAAGGCCACATTAGCTTACAATAATCAATGACTTCCAAAAAAGGAAAGACGAGAAATCCACGAACCTTTACCTCGGTCTTCGACAGAGGTGGTGAAGCTGAGGAGGAGGATTCGGTAGCACAGGATGAAATACATACTTGTGAAGTCGGAAGCGGAGACGAGGTTAATTGCTGGGTCGGAGCAGTTACTTTCCCACCATTTGAATGGCATGTAGCCGTAATAACTTGGGTCACGGATGGCGCTGGCAATACAACAACCTTCGAAGTAGGCGACCCAGAAGAAATGTTACTGGTTGTTGTAGTTTGTGTCTCCACTACAGTGGTAAGTTTGGTACCAACGACACCACTGGCTCCTGTGTTAACGAGCTCAATAATTTGATCTAATTGGTCTTCGACAATTCCAACATGGTGTTGTGCAAGGCAATTCTCAGCCAACAGCTTCTCAGCTATTACGGATGGCCTATCAGAATCTGGTGCAAATTGGAAAGTAACCGTTTTATGGGCAGTGTCCAACTTACATGATACCAGCGGCTGATCCTTTGCAATATCGACTCTTAGCACCTCCAAAACAATCTTCCTTTTAGCCTTCTTTTTCTCGTCATGAGCAGAGATCGAGTGTGAATCAGGATGATCTTCCGAAACTGGCAATGGAGTTGCAGCAGTTTGAACTTTTTCAGTGGACGTAGTAGCACTGATTGTAGACATTGCTTGTTGAACTGAAAGCTGTGTAGAAGATGTTACAGGCGGCGAAACAGCGGGTTGCTGTGAACTGTGCAAATGAGTTGTATCCAAAGTAGCGGTAGGTGCTACCACCGCCTCCTTCTGTTCAGCTTCAAGTCGCGCTGCGTTTTCCTTTTCTTTTGCACGAGCTTTCATTTCTTCCTTGATTGCTTGTTCTTCACGTTGCCTCTCCTCCTCTTCCCGCTGCCGTTTCAGTTCCGCAATTTTGAATTCGCGATCCCTCTTGAAGCTTTCTACCTTATCTTTAATCAGCTTTGTGATCATCTTAGTGTCTTCGTCCGGAATATGCTGCTGCTCTATCATTTGTTGGACAACCTCTTCAGCTGTATCATTCTCAATATCGAATGCAAACTGGAGTCCTTCGTTCTCTTTGAATCTGTATTGCTTCCGCTTCTTCTCGTCGTAAACCCTCAACTGCATCTGGATCTCCACATTTAACTCAGCAAGATCGAGATCGCGGTTTTTGATCTCAACTCGAATTCCGATTAACTCTTCAGGTGTGAAGAAATCATCTGCGAGCAACTGCTTTACAGTACTTCTTTCCTCACGTCGCACTCTGATGCAACGATCGATAATCTCCCGAATCTCTGGGTACTGCTGTGGGATTCTGTTAAAGCATTCCGGTTTCACTCCCGTAGTAACTTTTCGGTAAATTTGAGCTGGAAATTGACACTCGGTGTACGGATATTCTCCGGTCACCATTTCCAACAAGCACATTCCGAACGCGTACACATCTACCGATTCATCATACATTTCTTCGTACATCTCAGGCGCCATAAACTCAGGTGTTCCTATGACACTCTTTGCATATGACTTGTTTTTGAGGGTAGCAAGACCAAGATCGCCAATTTTGACACTCCCGGTAGTTCCTGTTATGAAGATATTGTCACATTTTAAGTCCCTATGAATAACAGGCGGATTGCGAGAATGCAGAAATGATAGACCCTTCAAAATTTGGCGACACCATGACTTCAGCACCTTTATATTAATCCTTTTAAAACGTTTAAGATACATCTTTAGCGTTCCAGATGTCATTAGTTCGGTAACCAATACAATGTACTTCCTCTTTCCTGACGGATCTGTCCTTTCCCAGTAGTCATAGAATCTCACAATATTTGGATGCTGGAGGTCTTTTAGCATCTCCGCTTCTTCTCGAAAGCGTTGTCGCTCCGCCCTATTCAGTTTACTTTCTTGCAGCTCACACCAAGCCACAGCCACACCAGTTTCAGTATCAAGCCCGCGATATACAGTCTTAAATGATCCACGCCCAAGCTCCTCATCGAATTTCAAGAAACGTCCATTTGGACTTTTATCGATGGGTTTCTCCTGGGCGTCGAAGTCATCGTCAACTTCAAGCTGTTCTTTTGCGCGAACTTCTTCATCCCTCCTCTCTTTTTCTCTATCACCAGCAGGCAATGTTTCTTCTGGTATTTTTACTTCGGCTGACAAGTGTTCGTCGGTCGCAACAACCGTGGTTCCAGCGGCCGCCTGCACAACTGCCTTTGACGCATTCCGTGTTCGGTCAAATATACTTGTCTGACTGGTAGTGGGTACAACATTTTGAGCAACTGCAGGTGCATTTTTTTCATTTGGTACTGCAGCAGAAGCTACACCTGCCTGGGTTTGTTCACGATGACGAGCACGAATCCAAGGCCTATTCGTAGCATTTGCATTGTAGGGACGACTGAGGCGCCAGTCCCGCTGCACGGCCTCAAGCCGGGATCGCTCCTCACCGGATAGCCAGTTCGTACCGATTCCAGTGCTCGGCTCGACGGCCGGATGCAGCTCGTCGACTTTGCGCATCGCACGTCGTCGGCCATCGGCCCGTCGTGGCTTCTCCGGTGGAGGTGGAGGTGCCGGCGGCACCTTGCCGTTCTGCACGACTTCTGGCATCACAGCTGGCCACTTCCCAGACAGTTTCTCGACTTGCTGGCCGTCAATGCGAAGTGCACAACAGGTGAACTGTCATGCCGTGCTGGTGGCCCCTAGACGGATATTAATCGAAAACTCGCGCACGAAATGTGTCGCAAAAAGGACTCGAAAGAGAACACAGTGTAGTGGATACTGAAGCATACGACATCACACACTATCACAGAGATTATCAGCACAAGTGACGAACACTCAGGAGCTATGAGTTCCAGGGAATACCCAGACGGGTGAGTCGTCGACGAACGAGCGAGAGAGTCATAATGGTTGCTGGCGACCGCGCGAGATAGCAGTTGACCGGGCGCCAGCGCCGCCTCTGCGTCTCTCGCCGCGATCTCTCACACCGCTCTCCCGCACTGTGCAGGATCCCTCTCACCGCACTCTCACTCGGTGCCCCTCTCTGCACTCTGACCGGGTAGATCAATGTTGCTTTTTTTAAGCCATAGTTTAGTAATTCTAATAAATTTCTGTTTGGGCCTTAGGATTGAACATTAAGCTCTTGAATGTTCCTATGCAGATGTGTCTTAAAGACTGTTAAGGCTCCAGCGACAAAGACTTATTTCGTTATGTTTCCATGGTATCTGTTGCATTCTTCTGGAAGAACTTTAACCACTCTTCATTTCTCAGCTATACTTCTGGAGACCTGTTGCAAGAAGTCGCACTTGTATCTAGTAGAACATGAATCCGAATGCCGACCATAAAATGGGCTAGCTGGTCGAAAATGGCCCCAATGTGGAATGGATCAATGTTATTTGAATAATGTAGCAAGGTAGAAGCTCCTCAGAACTATAGCCATCCATGGATGCATCCATCCGTCCATCCGTCCATCCTTCCATCCATCCATCCATCCATCCATCCATCCATCCGTCCATCCATCCATCCATCCATCCATCCATCCTCTTTTCTTATTATACATGTTACTCATGTTGACAACGGAGGAATGAGTGAAGTGGACACGTGAGAAAACCCTTGCCTATTGTCCCATTGTCTCTAAGAATCGAGATACTTCGTCGTCATTGCAGGACACTTTTTTGTTCGCCGACTATGTGACTGAAAAGTATTGTTATACGGTTGTCTACTTTCTTCATAAATAAGCTAACACGAGGTTGAGAAACGACCTTTATTCGGGCCACATCCCGACGTCTTCATCGTCTTCAGAACTGCGAGGATCCGGGTCGAGGGTCCACAGGCGTTCGTCTTCGCGATGTGGCCCTCGTGGTCGTGTCGAGTCAAGTCATCCATTATGGAACTCCGATCGAACGGGACAACCTCACTCGGCGCTACCTCTTCTTTCAGTTGTTGATTGACTCCGAACAGTCCATCCAGCAGCAGTCGGAAGAATAGTTTAGAAGTTTAAATGTTACTTCAAGTTAGTTAATTTTATGAGTTTAGTTAAGCTCTAGGTTTTCTAGCCCAAAGTTTAGTTTGGGACTTTTAAAAAATATTGATATATCATGTTGTGGAAATCCCCATTAGTTTTTCATGTCCAGCAACCACCACAGCAGCTATCTTTTTTTTTCCCTTGTTAGTTGAACACAGTTGTATGCGTCGTTAACTGGGCATTGCTGTGAAATGTTGAGATAAACGACCTATGTGTTATGGAACGACTCTTTCGTTTTCTTGTTTTCTTTCTCTTTATTCTTTCCCGAATCTATTCCGTAGACCTACCCAAAGGCAACCAATTAAAAAACTTAGTATTGCCTACTTGGACATTTAGACGGCCCGTCCTCGCTGGTTGTGCGGGCCCCGGCATAAATTCTATTTCTCGGAGTTTTGCTGGTTTAGTTGTGGTGTTTCTGTGGAGTCCCGAGGTCAGTCTCGCCAAAGTTTGCCCCAAGTCGTCACTACCACAGGCCCTCGCCGCCCTTGTGGACCACAGGGAGATTTGGGACCAAGCGACTAGTTTGATCCAGGACGGTAGTGGATCCTGGTATTGGTTTACTCTTAGCTGAGCTTCCTAGTGGAAACGCTGGACTCCTTCTCAGCTTGGGAGACCATGGCGGGGGATAAATTCCCCGCTGTACATCGCAGCTCAACACCCAGGAATATCACCCAACCACGATGAGGCGGCAAGCCGGTGGGAGGAAAAAGTATTAGTAGACTGTAACTATGATCGAAATTCGCTATTTATTAAAGTCCTCGACACCATCTGTTTTATGACTTTTCAAACTAGAGAAATCTAGGATTTTTCCTATTTAATTTACGTGACGCATCATCATAATCTGCTGTTTGAATCCCTGAACTTCTTACACTCGATTCGTTTCCTCGTATCCATCGTCCACATTGATCTTCGAACATTTCGCGTGGTGTTACTGCTGCTGCTTGAGGATTATGTCTTCTTTCCAGGAATGTCGTAGAATACTGGTCGATTCTATTCTCCTTGCACTCTTGGAGATATCAGGGCTAAGGCATTCCCACGTGGAATGGAGGAGAACGTTAGGGAAGGGGTCCAACTGGCGCCTTTGCTTCCTGATCGACTTGATCATTTAGCACTGAGGTGCACCCCACTCCAAAATTTCCAACACAATCAGTTACATTTTTTCAACAAGATGTGTGTAGAAATATCGGCGTTTATCGATAAAACCAGCTGAGAGACGAGCGAAACGAAGGACCCGCACGGTGTGGTGGTGAACGTTAGCCCCGGGAAAGGGTAATAGCGTGTTTGTTCCCCACCGCAGACACCTGCGATCCGGGGGTTTTGCAAATATCTCAGCGTCATTGTGTTTAGAAATAGTCTTTGCTTATGCTTTTCGCCCACGAAGTGCCGCTGCTTTTATATTAACGGCGCATTTCAACCTATATTTTTTAAAGTGGCATATCTAAGTCCAGAATAAACATCATTAAAAAAAATAAAAACCACTGGAATATACACAGTTTTGCCAATGAAAAAACATGTTTAATTTCGCTGTTAGCATAAAATTCTGGACTTGTAGAGGTTCAATAGTTCAAATACATCAGATAAAGACAGCATTAATTTAAACGAAAGCCAATCAGCTAGTCGCAGCTTTAGTTACTACATTAGGCTTCTGAAATCTCTGAATACTTCTCCGTTTTTCTTGCCGCCGAGGGTCATATTTCGAACCGAGAATCAACAGAATTGCAGGATTTCACGACGACGACGACGACACAACTCATTGGTCTCCCTTGTGCGCCCTCCGTTCAAACGGTTGCATTGTTGGTGTTGTTTTCCAAAAGAATAGAAATTTCATTTTTCCTCTTAGTTGGAACTGGAATAAAAATTCCAGAGTGTAATTAACGTTTAAAGTAATCAGACGCCTAGAACGAATTCGCGATGTTTCTCGTCTAAATCTAATGAAATAAAGAATAAAGCTCTCGGCGTTGATCAATCCCCTGAAGGATGCGCCATGTATTCGACTTCATTAGGCATCGTTGGAGGTGGTTGAATGCATATATGGCCTTTACAATGACTCGCGCTGGCCTACCGATGTATCGAGCCAGTGCTGTTGTCCTCCCAAACAAGTCTGGTACCAATTTGCCGAGCTCGGAGGGATGGAAGGCTTAGTGAGGTAAATTCGGATTCGGGCGCGGGGATCAATTCTGCTTGTGTCGCAGTGGCGCCTCCAACCATTGCGCCACACGCGCCTCCAACCATTGCGCCACACACGCCCGCGTTTCTCGTCTAACTTAATAAAATCTCATTTCTAAAAAAAAATTATCGGCAGGTGTCGAGCAGTTCCCATGATCATCCACTTTTAAGAAGTAGGCACTCCCAAAATGTTTTTTGTAAAAGCGAATGGCGTAACGCTCGTTTTTTTGTATTAGATGAACCTCAGCTAATCTGACGACTCATGTAATCGTAGAAATTTGTCGGTATAAATCGGTAGTCTAGGCCATCGAATCGTCGTGGCTCAGATGAAGGCGAAGTCATCGAGATGTCACCTATAATAAAGATTTGTAACAACCTCGTGTAAGTTCATAAATAAACCAAAATATTTATTATCCATACCGAGGTCCAATGAAAGTCAGAATTGGATGTTTGCCTTGCTGTGTACCAAGTCTATTCAAAATTCCACCTTCATCACCTGGAATTCTACTAATCATAGAGTAAGTCGAGTTAGCACTAATAAAAGTTCTATTTACATTTGTCACGTGGCCGGAGATGCCCACTTGGTTCTGATTGTTGGACGGACGCGAGGAGCATCAAAGTTTTTTGTGAGAGACCGTTTATTTTTATTATTCTTATCGATAAGATAGTCGTGATTCGTTCGCTGGAATTTGCCGTGACGTATGGCACTTAGTTCCCTGCTTAAATTACCCGCTGGAAGAGTGTAACCTCCTCTTGACATACACGAGACGCCAGGCAAGAAAGCATGACACCCAAGAACAACTCCCAGCCACACTAAGACGATAAACTATTCCAGCGCTATATTTTGCATGTCCTCTCTTGCAAACACTTAAGTCAACCTTCGCTGCTATTCTGAATGAAGCTTGCATTTTGCTATTTTAATTTTGAAGTTTCTGTTATGACTATATTAATAAGTGAAAATTTCTTCTCGTAAGAAGATTCCCGAAAGGAACGAAGTTTCTACTGAACACGAAACTCAAACAGTGGAACGACTTATGTGGAAGGCAATCACATTCTTACAAAGGGAAGACGCCTCCTAGGTACTTCCGTTTTGCGACCATACTGTACGGCGTTCCATCTCCATCCTTTCATTGCGAAGATTCGATACAGTAGTGGGCTCATAAGGAGTTCTTTTCATTATTCAAGAAGAAAAAAGGCAGGCCCATTTATAAAAAAGAGCATTCTGAGTGGAACCGTTTAGCTATATAAGTTATGAGTTGCTCAAGGAACGCTAAAATTATGCCGAGTATGCCTGACCTCAGCAGAGGAGTTCGAATCAAATCTACAGAGTAACCGAAAATTTGCCTGAGAAAAGGATACTGAAGCTTGATCATAATGAAGCCCACATATCACGGTTATTAACAAATCTCTGCTGCTGAAGATCTTTACAGGAAAATCAACATCAGTAAAGCTAGGACAGAAACTGTCTGTAGCAACTAGAAGAGAAGCATTCTTAAGAAATAACATCAGTGCATATGCAAATATGCTGCTCTGCTATCGACCTTGATGAACAACGGTGAATACTTTTAGCAGCCCCCGCCATAATATGGAATTGATAGCGCAAGAGTTCCACGCGTCTATTGTGTTCCACGATTTCCGTGCCCGGCACCGAATGACATGATTGAGTAGAATCGCCCCGAACTATTTCCAGTGAAATTCGTTATGACTGTTTATTTAACATCACAGCCGACATCATTCTGAAAGCAACGAATTATATACACTTTTCCCAAGGCCAATGGTAGTATATCTTCAAAACCAAAGAATCCGTAACCAGTAGAGGACCGTTAGCCTGTTCATCCCATTCAATAAGTATGGTCAGAGAGCATGTTTCCTTATAAAGTATTACCTATCAAGTCCTTAGATAGATCATCTCTTTGTGCCTATCAACGCCGTTGCATGAACCCAGAATGAATAGTTGGGTTAACCAGATTCTGCGCAAGATTCTGCAGTAAGGGTTACATTCAAATCGTAACAATGTTGACTGAAGTATGTTGGTGTTCTGCTACCACTTCATTCCCATATCGTTTTCTATTTTTTGCGTTGATCCCAGCAGTCTTGTATTGCACCGTCATCAACAGAGGTGTTCCGATTTTCCTGTGCATTCGGCTGTCTGTTGAGGATTTTGTCTTCTTCATGAGTGTAGTTGAATGCCGGTCGAGCAGATTTCCTCTGTAATTTCGATAAACCTCGTTTAGAGAGGTACCAGATCTACAGCATGACCAATTTCTGGCTTTTTGTGGTCCGTAGAGAGCTTATCCCACATAAGACTAGTATCAACCACTGGTACCAATCGGCAAGAAGGAAGAAATGGAAGGCGTGGTGGACCCGCTTAGTTGAACAAGCAACTATTCATTACCCGCCATCTCTAGCCACTTTGCTTTCCACGTCATAGGGTTCTTCATTCAGCAAAAAATTCTACATCGTTGAAACAAACACCATTCTATCAGCTCTCATCTCCACCCCACGAAATAAGTCTATTCGACTGATGTGGCAACTCCTCCAAGACGACACTATTCTTCCATCGACGACTTAACATCAGGATAAAAAAATGACTGGATGATGCTATTCTAATAAGAAATGGGCAGAATCAGTAATAGAAATTCCTCCCTAAACCCATGTTGAGTTCATACTTATTTAATTAAGAAGCATTAACGAAGCAGAGACGGCGGTTAAAGAGTCTAGCAAGACGGAAGAAAATTCATTTCACGAAAATGCTTGAAGTAATGGGAAACAAATCGAGACGACTGGTTTTTTTCATCACATAGATTAGCAAAGATTAGTGACACGTTAAAATTGGAAGATCTTCGTGTATAGTGGATGCGAGGAAACGAATCGAATGCTAGAAGTGCTAAGCTTTGCACTGTAGACGGGAAGACGGCTCATATAAAAAAGATTAGCAGAAGGGCTGAATGAACATGAAAACCACATGAAGGCGAGATTATACAGAAGACGGGAAATGGCATGGAGCGTCGTCAGGCATCTTAGAAAATCACTAGTCATCGATAGAACGAGAACTGATCACTCACCTTTCTGAATCAGTGACATTCCTAGTGTCTGCAATATAGATGAGGCGTGTAAACCCACACGAGAAGCTAGGTCGGACTAGGACTATGCGGATTCGTAAATTATCGAAATCCGTAGGAATACGAATCGAAAGAGCAGTACAGAGAGTTGAGAATCATTCAAGTTTTGAAGAAAAACATAATTTGTATTGGAATTAAGAAAAAAAGTTAACTGTTGGCTTTGGATGGTAACTTTAGAAATGACATAGCTCGGATCAGACACTTTATTAATCAGAAAAAACCACTAAAGACTAGATGTTTTTGCGAGTAAGATGCAATCCGGAATGATGGAAGTTCTGGAAGCCACGAATCACTGAAAGGCACTTCAGTAGCGGCTTGGTTATTGATGTAGTAGCTGAGATGCCTGAAAAAGGGAGAAAGATACAATGAATATGATTGCTGAGGCAAATTTTCATGGCCGAATTTGTTCAACTTCTGCACTTCAGGATTTCATTGGTCAAGACAGTTCTTTTCAGCACAAAACGAGCAACTACTCCCACATTATTCTTTGGGGGAACACCCTCCTTCAATCCTTCAATGATATTTCGAGCTGCATCCTCTAAGAGATTTCCAAATTTGAACTCAAGTAACAAAAGTGCGATTTCACTGCTAGGAGCATCATTTCAAGATTCATACCGTGTTAAATATTAGGGAAAGAACACGCTTCTACCCTTTCCTGTGGCTAACGCGGTCACCACCATACCATGCGCGTCTTTCCTTTCGCTTTTCTCTCAGTTAGTTTTCTACTATATATTTCTATTTCTATTGAGATAATAGATAGATAGATAGTAGATAATTGAGTAAGCAATAATCTTCAAAACGATCTGCAACAATGTTGCAGGTAACAAATATTTTTTACTAAATGTATAAAATGTGTGGGTAAAATTCGTAATAAAGAAAAAAAGCCGTTTCATTCGGGTCGACCTGATAAGAAGGGATGTCGTTCCATTGGAGCTGGTATGTGCGAGTGGATAAGTGGATACGACGAATTTCCTTCCTTTTATAAATAAAACAATGCGATGGGGAAGATGTTAAAAAAAATAAGACACTGAATAAAAGCAATATTTTTCCAGCCTGTTTTCTCCTAAAGGGTGGCTAACCCTTTTGGTGTCAAGTCGCAAACTATAACCTAACTGGGTAACCTGGGTAATAGCGTGTTCGTTCCGCACCGCAGACACCTGCGGTCCGGAGTTTAGCAAATATCTCAGCACCACTGTGGGTACAACTTGACTTTTTGCTCAATCTGCTTTCATTTTATCAGCAATCTTGTGTTGACATGTTGTCATGTTGTTCGCTCTACAATTCCTCCAATTTCGTTTGGTTAATTGAAAAGGAAAAGGGCATATTTGAGTTTAAAGTGTTGTTTCTGTTCAAATTCAGCGAAGTTTTTGCATTTCTTCGACAGCTTTTTGCTCACTTATTTTCCTTTGTTTTGAAGATGACATTAGTGGAACTTGTAGACCTGAAAATACCAAACGTCAAGTGAAGAGGCCATAGAATATGCAGCTTCTGATGAAAAAGCAGAAGTATCCTCCATAGTGTGAACTTCGCTTGACTGAAGACCACAGAAAGTTTACAAGTCGATGTTATGTGGTCGGGTTGAGTCACCGCCAACGCAACTTCATCGCTCAACCAAACACAATGTTATTTCATAGACATTCACTTCAGGGAATATTTATGCTCATATTTGAACAACATGACGATCAAAATGTTCTGGGAAGGTGGGCAAAGCGAGGTATTGTCGAAAATGGTTCTTTCTTACCTCTTTCTTACCGTTTCCAACTAATCGTCATCAAAATCGAGAAGAAATATAACATTGAATTAAAACTTGAATGTTGGTCAATGTGCCTTCTTTCATTGATAAGCCAACATGAGGTTGTTACCGAACATCTATTCGTCTAACGTCTCGACGTGATCGTCTTCCTCAGTGCCGATGATTCGTGTAGATGGTCCACAGTCGTTCGGCCGCAAGACCTAGTGTCTTCATCGTCGTATGGAGTCGAACCTACTTCAGTGGGGCACCTATCGCTCGAAGGAGGTGATCAACCGGCGACACTGTTTTACACAGGACGGTTACTGATGATACAGTTGCCCGTTAATAACAAATTGTTTGTTCTTCTGCAGCACTCGGTATTAGATGAACTTACCCATAGCGAAGTAACACTATTGCAAATCGAATTCGTTGATAAGCTTACGGGAGGTTGTCACCGAATGTAATAGGTATTTAGGTATCGAATTTTTTTGTCTGGGGTTATGAAAGTGTTTGATTGAGTAGGTAACGTGTCAATTTGACCGCTCCAGGCTCTGAAGAACGCGAAGCCGCTGCCACGTCACCCACTGTTGAATGAATTTTATATTGACAACCTCGTGTTTGCTCAAGAAGAAAACATAAGCTAAAGCAAAAAACATAACAGTTCAAACTTCGGGAAATTACCTTCCCTACGAGGTACGAAGACGTAAACATTGAAAGCAAAAAAACACGTGGATCACGTCATGAAAAGAATTGGTGAATCAGCGGGTGAATAGAAAGAAGAACAGTGATAAAAAATGAAGTCCATAAGAATGAAGACGTCTGAGATCAGAGTATTTCGACACTCAGAAACGTCCTTCTGTGGAAAAAGGGTGCTAAACCATTGAGGATGAAAAATGAAAGTCTTAAACAAAACATCTCGGACGTTTTTCTAAGCGACCACCTACAGGTTGTCAGTGATCCGCGTGACAAGCAAGGGGTCGAAGTTTTGAGGTAAGTAACTAAGCAGTGATTCCAATTATCAAGTGACTCGATTGAACACTAAAAAGTCTCAATTGATTTCACTTGTGTTAGAGCTTCATACCGAACTCCACTTGCTACAAAGATGCGTATAGCATCGAAGCGCGCTACTAGAGCACTTCATGCTCAGAGTTTTTTGCCACGTGTATCAAATGACGAATATGTTTGGAGCTTAACCAGGCTCCAAGATGGAAATGATAGAAAAAAATCAGTTGTTCTCGTTTTTACAGCCATCGCGAGGTTGTTATTCAGCACACCTTTACTTCTTTACAAGTATAACACATACAACGCAACGGTAGCTGACTTTTCGGCAGTATCGCCTTCTTCAGAGCCTGGAAAGGTACACTAATATGTAATTTACTAGGTCAAACGCTTCAAAAAACGCAAACAGAAAGATGAAAATCTGAACAATAATTACACGATCACCGGCTTCTCGAAAAAACCCACCGTTTTTATATGTTTTCCACCAAGGAAAGAAGTACTAGCAAGACATTTTCGACTCGTGAAGGAAAGAAGCTCTGTCATTAAGACAAAAGATCGTCTTAGGTAGACAACAGATCCACTTTCTCCGCCGCTGCGTTCAACATCGAATTGTGCCGAAGTTCATAAAACGAAAACGGCTTCATGAGATAGGCGGTAAACCAGAGGACAGCCAACAAATACGAGGCAACGAAATGGAACTACTTCGGGCAGCACGGCGAAGCAAACGGAACGATATACTCGCAAGAAGGATGAAATGTGTGACGAAGGAACATTTTTGTGCTTTGTATTTGGAAGATCAACTTTGGAGGAGAATAGTGGGTGGGTCAATAATGATATGCAATTCTACTAGGTCTAATGCTAAAATGACCTTACTGAGAAACTTTGAGAATCTGTTGGCAAATCCGCTTGTCTCGGCTTGAAGAAATCACAAGCAAGCGAACTTTGCTAGGAGTCAAAGTACGGTTGATAATGCACCAAGGAAATCTAAGATCGCCGTGATTGGGGGCATAACAATACCTGAGAGTGCGTGTTCGCTATTAGAATTGGGCCCAAGTTTTGCACCATCACCACCCATTTCTAAAATGACTCTGCGTAGGATAGCATGCAACCTTTATGAGCTTCAAGATCGATTCCGCTATCAGACCGAACAAGAAATATCAAATAGAGTTGAAAACCAGGAGGCGGCGACATTGCCACCAATTCCTTTCTCTAGAACGTTTTTAGACAGCAGGACCCCAACGACGGAACTGACACAAAATTCCGCATGTTTTTCGTACGGCGTTCTCAACACTCTTAATCACTATCGCGATAGAAGATTTATCTCTAACCTTACAGCCACACAAAAAGTGTGGCATGCAAAGAAAATTAGAGAATTAATAAATTAAAAGACCATTAGGCTATCAGTTAGTGATAAGGGGGAGAGTTCGTAGTTATTCCCCGCCAGCTAGATGTTAAGATAACTGAGGAACATCTTAGTGATGTTACCCTTTATCGCCTATTATCTGAAAGGGAATACAAAAGTCAATAGCGAAAACTAAACAATCAGTGGGTTAAAGTGGCAAAAGGGGCAGGGCTTAAAATCGTCGGTTATTTCACCCTTTAAAGTCAATAGACCAACATGCCCCGTCTTACACCTACTTATTAAAACACATTAGTTGGTATCACCTGATGATCTTGCTTCCAACTAATTCGTCTTCGTTAAGGTTAGACCAATCATCAGCTGTGAAGACGGGTACGGATAGGATAACCTGGTTTCAAAGCCTAATAGTAATTCGGTTGCTTAAATATATTCCAGCTCACCTCACGAACACCCAAAGGTTCCTAGGACGTCTACGTAACGCGTCTTCTAATAACGCGTACGTGATGGAGTCTTTCGACGTAACCGCGTTGTACACCAACGTATCGAATGACTCCGCAATACAAGCCATCTTCGAATTTCTTGTTGAACATGAAGGAAGAATAAATATGCATGACTTGTCCATCCAGCAGCTCATGGCTCTCTTAAACGAGTGCCTAAACTGCTCGATTTTCAGATGGTCTGGGAAATATTTCGCGCAAATAAGGGGGTTGGCAATGGGACAGCGACTGGCACGAAGCCTTGCCATTGCCTTTATGTCCGAAGTAGAAGCCCCCGTTCTGGGTCTCCAGCCACTGCACTACTGCAGATACATAGATGACTGTTTTTTCATTTTCTCTACTCAAGAGGAGATGGACAAATGCTTCGAGTTATTGAACGAGCAGTCTGAGTACATTAAGTTCACCCGGGAGAAACCGAGAAAAAACTGGCATCCGTTTTTAAACGCTCAAATAAACCTATCAAGTAGCTGTTACATGACAAAGTGGTACCGAAAGCTAAGTAAGAAGAACATCCTCCTTCATTTCCTTTCTTCTCACCTTTCACACACAAAGAGGGCTCTTGTAAGGAACATGTTTCGAACAGCCACCTCTGTGTGCACAAGTAGGGAACTAATGGAAGAATCGCGCAACTTGGCTCGAGAAATAGCTATCTGCAATGGCTACGAAGTGGTAACCCCACGAGATAAGTCTAGAAGGAGAGGAACACCCCAAAACGAAGGGTTTGGCAGAAATAAAAATCCCGTTTATCTTGCCCTTCATTGGCGATGAAATAAGTGCAGCGATTTTGCGGTGCTTAAGAAGGGCAGGTCAAGAGCAGTCGGTAGCGATAGTTGAAATACCATCGGATACTCTACGTCGTCAGTTAGTTCGTAACCGCCTGTACGACCGTCTATGTAAAACACCAAACTGCGCAATTTGCCCCCTACGGCAGAGACAGGGACTGCATGAGTTCAGGTGCGATATTCCTGATTCCTTGTAGCACTTGCGGAGACGAATATATCGGCAAAACGGGCATACTTTTATGTATTCGCATAAAAAGAACACCTAGATGGCAAACGAAAATCAAAACAAGGCACGCCACTAGGCACGCATAGGATACAAAAAGAAAATTTTGATGTAAAAGTCGCTATCCTCGCACGGGAGACTAAAACACCAACGCGCAAATTTCTCCAGGATTTTTGGATAAATTCCAAAAATCCGAGAATGAATAGCAGGTAAGAATGCCTTGAGATAACGCGTGATCTAGCCCCATATCTCAGAACTGACTTTTGATGTGTGGTGGTGCAGCAATCAACCATGTGCGAGGCTAAGCGGCTGTTCTTCCTTGGTGAAAAACAGATAAAAACGGTGGGTTTTTCGAGAAGCCGGTGATCGTGTAATTATTGTTCAGATTTTCATCTTTCTGTTTGCGTTTTTGAAGCGTTTGACCTTGTAAATTTCATACAAGTGTACCCTTCCAGCCTCTGAAGAAAGCGATACTGCCGAAACGTCAGCTACCTTTGTGTTGTATGTGTTATATTTGTGAGGAAATAAAGGTGTGCTGAATAACAACCTCGCGATTGCTGTAAAAGAGATAATAACAGATTTATAATCCAATGCCGATGTTAACAGAAAGTCGATCTTGAGAACCGTTAAAAAAAAATCATGTGACACCAATACAGATGTACTCTTAACTGAATATGGCGGTTCCACATGCAGGAACATGCTCTATTTGAGGTGAAGCCACCAGGGAGAACATGATACTTTGAGGGTCGTTTTTACTTTAAAGATGAAGAAATGTTCCATCGAGTGGGTTTCACACGAGTACAACCATTTTTTGTAAAGCTATTCCTTTGAAATTTCAGAGATCACATGAAAATGGTTGTGGAAATTTCAAGGAGGTTTTTAGTTCATGCGTTAAACTTAAATAAAACTTGTTCATTGGACATGAAAATTGCCCAGTGGTATGAACAATGTGGATACCGCTCACATGTCGATAAGGGAAAGAAGGTGACGCCGTGACTTTACTGTAATACTGGAGAGAAAGTACCGCATTCTGCGTCCAAGATGTTAATTCAATGAAAAGCTTGAAGGAAACTCCTCTCATCGACCAGGAGAAAGAGAGAGTCTTGTATGGTGAGAATGTCCTTGGTGCCCACCAAGCGGAATTAGCAGATCAAGCGAAGTGATTCACTTAAGCAAGCTGCTCGTCAACTAATTTAAAATTTGTGTTGAATAGGTATCAGCTGAGCACTAAAGGAGTCCCGACCGCATTTCCACTTTTATGAAGGAGTTACTCGAAAAGTCAAGGATGAACCGAAATTATATTGCAGTCCAACCCACATGGATAAATATGACAAATCACTGTGATGAAGATGTTTGCCGAAAAACCTAGAAAACTGTGTACAAAGGAAAAAATGGCTAGAGAAAGTCCGACCACAGTAATTTTCGTTCCTTCAACTTCTTGGAGCTGTTGTCTACCTTGCCTGTGAAGTGCTATTCGTAACCCCCTACAGTAAGAAAACCCGATTGAGCACGTTGAAAACTGTGGAGATCTTTGCAGGGATTCCGTTTCATGTATTATATGCAAACCACACGTATGCTGTTTGAATAGTTTTTATTTCAATTAACTTGGTTTAATATGAGTTGAGATATGTTTCTTCAGATTGCCTAGTTTACCCAAGATTGATGCAAAGCTTCATACTGGTAAAGTTTCTATGTCTTCCTCTCCATTGAAGGTAGATTGTGTCGATGCGATTTCCTTTATGTATATGTTCCTATATGTACATTCGTTTTCGCGACGTCGGTCTTCTTTGTCGCACCCATCCGAACCTTCTGAAGCGGAACACTCCCTGAAAGAAATAACCTCACTCGGCGATTCCTATCGCGAGGACGAATGCTCCTGGACAACCGACTCATACCAATCCGCGGCATCGAAGATGGTGAAGACATCAAAACACTGACCGAATAAGAATTTGTACAAACGTAGTAAAAAGGTGAACAATCTAAAAAATTGCATAGATCATTAACACCAAGGTTAAGTGAAAGCCGGGTTAGATAGATGAGGTATGTATGTTTAAAGTTGAAGGGCGCAATTTTTCGGCCACTTACGATAGTCGTCCGTTAGGTGTTAACTTTGTATCCGCGATCACCCTTACTAGCAGATCACGTGTTACGCTGCACCAACCGAGGCCTTTGCTTCTCCCTTTCTCTCAGCTGTGCTACGATTTTTTCCCACATCTCAGCACGCAGTGGTTGGATTTCACATCTGTTCCACAACGTTGAACGATTGAATCCACTGTACACAACTGACATCACGCTAACTAAGAGCTATTTTTTTATCTCCACAGCTTCTTCCTGAGAAAACGTTCCACAACTAAACCGTTGCGAAAAATACCTTCGAAGGGTCCGTCGTTTTCAGATACCCAGAATTTTAAATTGCCGAAATGAATGAACTTATATTGTTGAGAAATCGTAGTAATTCTGATTGCTCCCATATTTATTAATGAAGTTGCGCTTGAATTAAGTTATAGTTTTTGAAAGCTACATGGAAAAACTGCAACTATTTCTAAATCAGGATTACAGCACGAAGTAAAGGTAAGTTGAACGAAACGGTAGAGAGTATGTGATTGAGAATAAATAGAAGAAATCCAGTTCATGTGTGAACGATTTTGTTCGTTTGTGTGGTATCGTCTCCCAACAGTTTACTTCCTCGTCATGGCTGGAGGGTGTTCCTGAGTGTCGGGCTGCGATGTACAGTAGGGAGATTCCCAAGCTGAGAAGGAGCCCGGCGTTTCCATCAGGAACCCTAGCTAAGAGTAAGCCGTTGCCAGGATCCGTCACTGTCTGGTATCAAACTAGTCGCGTGGTGGCAAATTTTCCTTTAATCCACAAAGGCGGCGGCTGCCTGTGGTGGCGACGACCTGGGGCAGACTTCGGCCTGGCTGACCTCGAGACTCCAGGGAACCAAGGTGGCTAAACTAGCAGATCTCCGAAAAATGGAGATTATCCTGGAGCCCGCACAATTAGTGAGGACGGGCCACCCAGTTGTCCAAGTAAGTAGGTAGACTATCCGTTACTTGCGCTGCAAACAAGGCACTACAAAGACTGTTGCTTATGAGGACTCTGCTAATCTATCTCTGTTTTGGGAGCATTCTGGACGCTATAAATTGAGTTAAAAGGACTTAACATGCAATTATTACGGATTACTATATGGTGGATGAAGGAGAATTGAAGAGCAAACTACCTCTTATGTGCTTCCAAGTCAACTAGTTGCAGGCATTTATAAAATAAAATTCGCATTTACGCAAACACAGCCATGATCAGTGTGTCTACGGTTGGCCGAAAAGTATAAGGCAATCCGGCTTAACGGAGAAGGATAGCCCATCTTCGGAATCCATCTGTGCCGTAGCCCTTTACAATAGGCTTTTTTCATGAGATCAACTTGACTGCCCACAAAACAATGAAGCAGGCGTAGCGTAAAAGCTGTAGTGTTTATCGTCTTTCTTGAGAGATCACACACTTTTGAATAACTTTGGACCACTACGGTGCAAATGTAGAGTCTTCCGATACCTGTTCGAATCGATAATAAAATCGTGGCCTGCAGGTGATAGGCTTTGAAGACGTTTTGGAATAGTTTATTTCTTATTTTTCTTGGAAAGTGTTCCCATGCGTTCCATGGCTTTAAATTTCCCTTTTTTTTCAAGTAATCTACGTTCTACTCATGCTTTCGCTTTGAACGAGGCATGAATATCAAAGAGATTATCTGAGAGTGGTCTCCATAGACGTGATTAACTCGAACTCATCTCGGCTCTCCATGGTAACCACCGAACATAAGAGTGCAATAGTTATGACCCTATCCACCTGGTTATCACACAGCCAGCTTTTTGCTTTGACAGATGACATCCGTGCCGAGATTGTTGGGTTCTGTTCAGGTAAGATGCAATATAATATCTCACGATTTATGAACTAAAACATGATTATGGGCAAAATTAATTTTATTAATATGGATTAGTGCCCTCAATGTTGACCAATCCCTGAGGGATGCGCCATGCATTTGACTCAATCAATCATTGCAGAGGTGATCGAACGCAAATCTTTTCTTCACAATAATTGCAGTGGATTGCCGATGTCTCAAGTCAGTGTTTTTGTCTTCCTATACAAGTTTGGTACGAATCTGTCGGTTCCGTCAGGACGGAAAGTTTGAGTCCGGGACGCCAGATAGATCCAACGACAATCCCACTACGTTTTGCAGAGCATCTCCAACCACTTTATTAACATGGATTAGTGCTCTCGGTGTTGAGTGAGCAGCGCCTTCCACTACAGGGGTACATTAGATATTTTAGAACTTCATAAATAACTGGGATCAAAAAAGAGGAATGGAACGGAAATGAAAATCAAAAAAGCGGCACGAAATGACGTATTTTCTCATTTAGATATCTTCTTTCGAATTCTCTTGACAGGACCTTCTATTAATGAACCTCCGGAAGATCTTTGCTTTCAAATTGTATCTTTCAATGTTCAGTTATTTCGGTGTTTTTCTTTATAATGGCGCGACATCATTGATTTATGTAGAACTACTGTACTTTTTCACTTCATGACAGTACTCAATAGATCATTTTTTCTTCATCTTCCATGTTTTTTTTCTAAAATAAAAGATATCATCTTTTCGTAGGGCGCGTGTGGTGCAATGGCCGGAGGCGCTATGCGACACACACATGGGATCGATCCCCCGCGCCCGTGACTCACCAAGCCTTCCATCCCTACTTCCAAGTTGATATCAAACTTGCCTGTGAGGATAGCAGCACTGGCTTGATACATTGGTAGGCCACCGAGAGTAATTGTAAAGACCAGATATGCATTCAATCACCTCCAACGATGCTTAATGAAGTCGAATGCACGGCGCATCCCTTAGGGATTGATCAACGCCGAGAGCTTTATCCTTTTGTCATCCTTTCGTAAAAGCACTGCCATAATTGTATTCATTCTGACCTATTGGATTCTGCCGTTCATAAACTTCAAGCTGATTATTTTAGCATCGGTCACGTGCCAGGAGTTCAGTGTCAGCTCTGAGCGATATCGATATTGAAAACCAGTTCGACAAATGGAAGGCCTTTCAGCCACCCGTAGTGTAAGCTATTAACGATTGCACTAAAGTTGGACCCTTTAAGCTAGATTTACTGAGGTTTGTAAATTCTGAGGACTTAGAACTATTTTGATTTTAAAAGTAGGCCATCGACACATGTGTCAATAATCAACTATTCTGTGACACTAGTATCCACGAGATAAGCTTAACGCAGTGAATTATGTGTGGTAATGGCCACATACATCGTGAGCCAGAGCATTTTAGGTGGAATCCTCTCGTTGAGGGATCAGAAAGGGAATCATACTTCTTGAACAAGGCTCTTTATTTGTAGTACTTTTGGCGACAAGATAAAAATACTGTAGCCAGAGGCTTTGCGATTGCATAGGTCTACTCTTAGCTGAACTTTCAGTTTGAAATGTCGACCTTCTCAAATTGGTACAAATGATAAAAAATTCGATGCTTCCCGCTAGTACTCGGCATTGTCTGTTTAATAAATTGGTCAATAACACGCTTCATTCACTCTTTACTGGCTGTCCCATATTTTTCCCTCTACTTCTGTCCATCTAACTTCCTCTTGTCCTCTTTTTTCCCCTCCACAGTATCTTATTGCAGATACGACATGAGCGTTAACCAGAAAGGCTGTATTTACTGGTACTGGTCGTGCATCGTATCGATCGCCATTTTCTACAATCTGATATTCATCACGTTGGTCGTTTTCGACGATATTCGAGATGAACCTGATGTTCAGTTCCTCGTTGGAAACATCGTTTGCGATGTGATCTATATCGTAGACATATGGTTCCAAACAAGATTATGTAAGATTCAATCGATTCACATAAATATAGTATCATCCTCAATATTCGCTACAGAAACCTGCTTGTATTCCGTCCACAATAATTTCTAGCCAATGGAGAATTTTTCCCCTTCATTAAAGCCAATAAACAGCAAAATTTTCCCAATTGTTAATAGGGATTCGTCTTGTTCCATCATAGTCCTCCATGGTCTGTATCTGAACGCCAGAAATGTTGTCGTGTTTAAAGAGTTTAGTTTCAACAAACAGAGAATTCCTCTCCGATTCAAAAACTCTGATGGGTGATAGACAAAGATTCGTCCGAAAAAAAAATGCTGGGGTCCGGAGACGCGAGAAGTCCACTATAGCGTTGTAGGCTGGTAGAACTATGGCGCCGATGTGTACTTACAACTCACTAACAATATCATCTGAAATTTTCATTTTGGGGTTGATGATGAAGAATAAAAAGATTACTTGGGCATAATTGGGGTGGATAAGATGAGAAGACTCTATACTTTGGATGTAGTCCCGTGATACTGTAGAAAAATGCTGTTCCACAGTACATCTGAGTAGTAGAGTGGATGAAGCCTGTTCCTTTCCCTTCACAAATTTGGTAGTCATTGTTGGCTTCTTCGAATAACCAACAAATGAGTCGTCTGTTTGAGCTTGAAAACTGAAGGAAAATGTCCACTTTGACAATTTCGTCATCTACTGTTTTCTATCAAGCTGTGGAGAAGACGAAGCAATCTATGTGAGCTTTAAGAATTTCTGAAGGGAGGATCCTCAACTTTATAAGATCACCAATGGCAATTAGATGTATCCGATTAAAGGCCAGTGACACCTCAGTGTTTACAAAGTGATAGAAACTATGGTGGGTCAAAGGCGTGTGTGTTCAACGGGATTTTGTGCTTTGAGTTCAAGCTACGCGTGAGCTTTAATGCACGTGACGTCGAGAAAACGCCCAACTTCGATAGTGTCACCATTGATCAACCCCTCAACTCGATGATGTATTTCAAAATGAAATTAGATGCTCTACATCCTGACCGCGATCTATCTCTGCCGGTCAACATCTGTGAATTTCTAATGCTTCACATTTAGCATTCTGAGGACGAAATGTAATTCGCAAGATCGTTTGGCTGGCTCTGCTACGAGAAAAATGCATTCCTCTCGCCTTGACTCACTAGTGGCAAGGACTCGCAGCTTCCTCTCGAATAAAAATGAAAGTTTCCCCTGGAATAAAAATGAACTAGACGATACAAAAAGTTCGGTTTCAGCATAACGATGTCAGGAGTTCAACCACAGAAAACTGCAAGTTTCGCCCTGCTAACATACCACACATAAGCACGGAGCGGACACAGCCCCTCAAAGCTGTGACTTGTCCCAGGATCACTAACTTGACAAGGAGTTCAACGGATACAATCGCGTTCTTGTTTAGTTCTTCGAGTCTTTGCGAGAGTGGGATGTAGGACCTATTTCTTCTAGTGGCAAGTATATTAATAAGTTGCTCCTTCATAAGTAAAACTGAGGATGAAAATGCGGCAAAAAATCAGCAAGCACCTAAGCTCGAGCCTATATTCTGTGTTCCCAAAAATTCTGCTAAAGCTAAGAGAAAATGTTATCTGCACTTGTAAAGTGGTAAAAACCCTCTTTAAACCACTACTCTGCCTGGCAATTTCATTGGATTCTTTACCTCACACATTCTATAACATTATGGTAAAAAAATCATGAGGATTCTACTTCAAACATTTGATTTGTGGCAGTACTATGTTTGATCGCTCACATAAGGCGCGTGTGGCGGAGTGGTCGAAGGCGCCTTGCAGCACAAACGTGGGATCGGTCCCCGCGCCCATGACTCACCAAGCCTTCCATCCCTCCGGGGTTGGCAAATTGGTACCAGACTTGTCCGGGAGGATAGCAGCACTGGCTCGATACATCGGTAGGCCACTGCGAGTCATTGTGAAGGTCAGATATGCATTCAATCACCTCCAAACGATGCTTAATGAAGTCGAATGCACGGCACTTCCCTCGAGGGATTGATCAACGTCGAGACCTTTACCCCTTTTTTTACTAATATATTTGTAGTGCAATTATTTCTTCCGTTAACCTTATGTTACCTTGTCAAAACTTATGAAACAATTTTGATTTTCAGCTTTCTATGAAGATGGATGTAAAGTTGTAGATATTTCGGCCACCCGTAATAATTATTTCTCAAAAGCAAGTTTCCTTTTCTTTTAGATACATTCCTTTTTTGGACCCCTATATAATGGTATTTTTTTGCAGGAAACGTTGTTTCATAGACGTCCTCTCAGCACTTCCAACTGATTTGTTTCTATTGCTTCGGTATAACTCCTCGCTGATCAGGTAGGAACTAAACCATTCTAAGATGGAAGCAACATCCCAGATCTCACATGTGTTATGCAATCGGTTCGATGCCTTGTTTCGGCTGAATAATTCTTTCACTTCGACTTCGAAGACTGCTTCGGACGTCATTGTTTAGTAGTAACATAACCCTTGACAGTGAATGAAGCAACCGCTCTTGCATTTTTAACCTTTAGAACACTAAGGTGCTCTACAAGAAGATTTCGACCACTTCGTAAGCCGTGACATTGTAGCTATACGGGGTTCTTCGTTGGCATTTGATATCTAATTCTGAGAAACTCACTAACCTCGAAAACAGCCCAAATAAGTTTTAATCACTGATAATTTGATTTGATAGTTACTTACTTGATACTTGGACGGTCCGTCTTCACGAGCTGTGCTGACCCCAGCACATATGCCATTCGGTCCTTTCTCTCGCAATCGTAGTCCGTGGTGGTGGTATTGTTCGAGCATGGTAGTGTTTGCGAGTCTCATACCGTGATCTGTAAAACAACTGCAGCTGCGGGTACAGCTGATTAACTTTGTTTACGAACACGTCCGCACAACGCATAGGTAGGTGGTCGTCCTAGGGGACGTTTGTGCAACCGGCCCATCTGTGTTTCGCTATCGATATATATTCTCCTAGATCTCGAAGATGTGATAGATTTCGAAGATTAGAGCTTCGCATTCCGGCTAGATATTGAGAGTGCCGATTATATTTCAGAAGGCATCGCTCAAGCGCTCTATGAGTAGTGCGAAGCATTCATAACGTAGTTGAAGTATCAACCCACGTCTCCGCAGCATAACAGTGCGCTGGGAGGAGCGTAGAATCGAAGAGATGAGCGCTGATTTTCGGGTCCTTCAGTTGGTCAGTGGTTTCTTTGAGAGGCCCGAATGCGGCCCAAGCACCTCTCCTTCTTCTATCTAGTTCCTCCTTCATGTTGTTTTCCGTGTTCATTGATCGACCAAGGTATACGTGCAGGGTGGTCTCTGCAATGAGAGACCCATCTAATTCAATTTTTTTCGCTTTTTGCAGCATGGGTTTTTTCATAAACTGGGTCTTCTTTCGTTTTATGCGAAGTCCGATTTTTTTCCCCGCTTCGTTGAGCTCGTTGATCATCATCTCTGCTTCGCTAGTACTTCTTGAGAGGATAACAATGTCGTCGGCAAAACGAAGGTTTGGTAAGATTTTTCCATCAATACCGTATGCCTTTCTCATCCCGATCGAGTGACTTCATTATCCACTGCAGTGCGGCACTGAACAGATTTGGCGATATTGTGTCGTCCTGTCGAACCCCTTTTCTTATGGGTATGGTAAGAGGTCGAATGGAAAGCTGTATTTTCGTAGTGCAATTCCGATAACAGTCGGACAGAGTTCTTATGTAGGACGGGTCCACTCCTTGGTCGACGAGCGCTGATAGGATTGCATTCGTTTCGACACTGTCAAACGCTTTTCCATAGTCGACAAAGGTTAGGACTAGAGGCAGATGGTATTCCCGACAAACCTCGATGACCCTGGACACGGTTTGGATGTGGTCCATGCAGCAAAATCCCTTTCGAAATCCTGCTTGCTCGACTGGTTGCGCCTCATCCAATGTCCTTGGTATGCGCGAGAGGATAATTTCGTGAAGAGCTTGTAGAGTACACTCAATAAGCATATGCGACGATAGCTAGGGGATACCTTCGGTCTCCCTTCTTAGGCAGGATGACCGTGCGCGACGTCATCCACGGGTTTGGGGTTTTTTCCTTTTGAAGGTAAGCTGTCATATGATTTGCGAGAAGTACATGTAAATTATGGCTTCCAGCTCTAAGGAAGTCGCGGTAATATTATCGGATCCTGGAGCTGTGCCTCTTTTCATGCTTTCTATCTCAACTCGAACCTTCGACGGAAGAATTCCAGGTGGGTTTTTCTCCAGCGGAGATATTAGGGTCGGGGACGGGGATTGTGGAACGGAAAAGGTTGGTGTAGAACGTTTCCGTTATTAATTCCATATCATGGCGGGAACTTTTGACGACCCCATCTTCGTTCATCACGGCTGGTAGCGGAACATTATAATCACACAAGTGCCGACGGCATTTCTTCAGACTGCTTCTTTTCTCTGCTGCTTCCAGTAGTTTCTTCTGCTTGTACCGTTGTAGATCTGCCCGCAAATCTCTTCTGCAGCTGGCATTTATTACTAGCTATGTTAAACGTGTGGCAGTAGGATCAAGCTTCAGTTTCCTTCTCTTTTCGAGCAACTCCTTAGTAGTGATGGAGATGCGACCCGATCTTCTTGCTTGAGGAACTGCAGCAAATTCGCCACAGCTTTTCAGTCCTTCGACAAGCAGCTCGTAGTCTTCGGTCGGGTCTGCTTTAATCTGCCAGTCACGTTTGGATAGGACTTCGTCCAGAATGTTCTCGTCGTATACAGCCAGACTTTTTCCTCGTAGTCGATGAAGAGAGTTCTTTTCTAGCTTGTGGCTGAATCGAATCTTCGCGCGAAGAAGGCGGTGATCGGAACTAGTACAGAATGACGGGACTACCGATGTGTCAAGTAGGCACCATCTTCTTTTTGTTAGAATATGGTGGATCTCCTCATGAGTCATGCCGTTGGGAGACTCCCATGTCCAGCGGCGGCTTTCTTTCTTCTGGAAAAACGAGTTTCCATGGAAGAGACGTGCCGCTGACAGTAGTCCTGCGAGGCGGTTCCCATTCTCATTTTCTTCTCCTAATCCAAAATTTACCATCCTGTATTCGCTCTCGTTGGCCTTTCCTATTCTAGCGTTGAAGTCTCCGACAAGAAATTTATGATATGCTTTATCACTGCGGATGGCTTCTTCCAACTGATAGTAGAACGCATTTAGTTCGTACTCATCAACTGCGTCGGTCGGTGAGTAGCAGTTGATGATAGTGATCTTCTTATGATGCAACAGTTGAGGAAGGAGGACGGATATGCGAGGGGAAAGGATTTCGTATGAGTCGACGAGATGGACAATGGACGAGTGGACGACAAAGCCTACGCCGCCGACATTTCGTAACGGGACCTTTTCTCCACGGATCACAAAGGTTCCGTTGCTTAGTTGGCGCATGTCGGTCTTCTCGATTTTTGTTTCTTGTAATGCGATGGCATGAAATTTAATGCAATCAGTGGCTACAAGAAGGACGTGAAGATCGGCGTCTGTGGAGAGTGTTCTGGCATTATACGTGCATAGTAAGAAACAATCTCCATGGCGTGTCATGCATGAGTTTGTCAGATCCGGTTCCAATGGCGTCCTGCGTACCCCGAGATTTTGTAGCCGCTCACCAGTCGTCTCACCGCGTGACGTCATAGATGGGAACACGCAGTATGCGTGGTACTGAGGCTGGCCTATTGCTAGTCGTGCAATTTGGTCCTCCCTGGAGTCCTGACGTAACCTTGCAAGGGCGTATCCAGGTCTTCACCACGATGTGGATCAGAGGGAGGTGTGTTTTCGGCGACGAATCTTTCTCTCGGTCTTCCTGCTATTTGATTCGGAGAGGTGTTAAAACCGAAATTAGAAACGAAAGTAGGAATGAAAAAAAGTAACCGACCGCTCAAGGACGATGTTGAAGACGAAATCCGCTTTGATAGTTAGAAATATTATATCATAAAGATTGAGTAAAAGGAGAAACTACTGAATGAAAATGAAAACTACAGGGTGAATCGCTTACTGAAGTGCTATCGCCTAGTCGAAAATTTTTGAACTTGCCCAAGGGAGATTCAGACAGGTAAGAATGTCATGAGGACTTTTTAAGTATGCAAATAATATGATCTTCCGTAACCAAACTGTGCTACAAATTGGATTTTCGGCCAAACGAATTATTTTGGATGTCTCTTCAGAGGTTAAAATATACATCACGCATATCTGGTTAATAATGCTCATAAAGAATATATTACATAGGATTTATTTCCTTTCGAGAGTTGATGTATTTATATGCAGAACTTTTTTTCCTTTTTTTTTGTCAGAGGATGAGGCACCTCCGCACAGACCGCAAGGACTTTGTAGCACAGTGATTAGAGGTGCCTCGCAATATAAACGTGGTCGTTTGTTCAATTCCGTGTTTCGGTGCCCAATAATCCCATCGACCTGGAGTTGGAGAATTCGTCCCAAGAATCTTTGAGAGGATCGCAGCACAAATGGAATTTATGAGTCAGATATGCATTTAATCAACTCTGCCGTGTTTGCTGAAGTTGAATGCATAGCGTCTCTTTTAGGGATTGATTAACACCCAAAGCTTTAATCTTCTATCTCCATGAACTCGTTCAATGCCACAAAAGTCATTTTGGCTTTGCGTTCCATTTTTATCGATACGGAGCTACTTTTTCAAAAAGTTATTTTAAGAACGATATATTTCAGAGTGTTATTTCACTAGTAAGAATAATAATCAGCTGTACGTTGATCTTTCACTGGAACGCCTGTGTTTTCTTTACCATCAGCAGTTTTAGTGACACTAAATCATTTAATGGTAGGTTGTTTGATATGACGGCTTTATAATTTTGATGATTTAATTTCAATCACATAAGTTGCGACCTGTTTGCAAAACTTGGGTATGACAACTTTAGATTCTTTCTGAGCGTTGAAAGGAGGGTTTTTTTCTACGTCTGCTTCCAACTTCTTCATTCTAATTCTTGTGATGGGATCTTTTTGAATTTTATCCTTGCAAGACTTCAGCTCTAGAACTTGCAGAGAGGCGAAATAAAGGACCCGCATGGTGTGGTGGTGAACGCGTTAGCCCTCGAAAGGGTAGTAGCGCGTTCGTTCCCCACCTAAGACACCTGCGGTCTGGAGTTTTGCAATTATCTCGGCATCATTGTATTTGTATAGAGACATAGTTCATCACCTTTGTATCAACTTTGACGACGGTGAACAGTAAAGCCACCTTTCCTAAATCACATTTCACTTAATCTCAGCGAGAATAATCAGCACACGTCTCAATGTTATTTCTGTAACAACCTAGTGTAAGCTGAATAACCGAAAGAATGTGGCAAACTGAACTTTATAGAAGTAAACGCCACCTTTGATGATGATGAGACTTGGCCTTGGCCATATATGCCGGAAAAAAATCACAAACGTTCATTTACCTGAGTGCTCTCACTTTGAGGTAGGTGTAGATCCTTTTACGGATATCAGTGGTCCTTCTTGTCTCCATTTCTTCGTCTGCCTATTTATCTTTCATTAGAGCACTGTGCTTACATCTTTATACTCCAAACATTTTTTATCATGACTTATGAATTGTTCACCACTCTAGCATACCTGCTATAATCAGCAGATATTTTTGGATGAGGAACGCGAAACACACCTTCTCGACTTATGGCAGTATTGGCAGAATCGGTTTGTGTTCGTTATTTTGACTTCTTTCCTTCTGTAATGAATTTTGAGACCTGATGTAGCAATACTGCATGGTTTTTCACTAATCTTGCAGAACAATCAAAATCGACTTCTCTCCATTTACAAAGTCCTACGTCCTCTCTATGTACTGGTCAGCGTTGACCATAACCACACTGGGCGAGCAGGTTAGACCTAAGGACAACAATTTACTGAAGATTAACCTTTCCAAATATTTTCTTTGTTTTTAAATAAATATCTCGTCGTTGATGACCGAGCTCACCTGTGTTTGTCTGAACCGAAATCGTTTTCGAACACAGTCTGAACACCTTCGAAAAAATTGACCATGACTGTTGTGCACTTTATTAGAGAAGTACTTTGGTGTCGTCACATTCGTGGGAACCTTTGAGAATGAAGGGAGACAATCCATCGACTTAAAAAAACTGACTTTCATTAAACCTTGGTAACAACAATCAACAATTTACTCAGTCACAACATCACTGAGTTGACATGACGGTGGTACATTTATTCGGCCATACTGTTTTTAAGATATTGCCACGCTGCGTCTAAGCAAATAAGTTACCGACTGTTACTAGTTTCAATGCCCGCATAAAGTTGGATGGCGAGAATCAACCAGTATTCGTCCTGTATAAGAAAGCACCGTCGAGTGAGGTTCCCCATTCGAGCGGTGTTCCCTCCACTTTTATTTGACTTGATGCCACATCGAACATCTGCATTGCGACAAAGACGAGCTGTGGGTCATCAACTCGGATCAATGCGGCTCTGAGGAAGATGGAAGAGCCGAGACGTTGGCTGAGTGAAGGTTATAGAAACACTGTGTTAGCTCAATCATCTAGAAGATTATTAATCCACGGACTACCATTAATAGAACATGGCAACGAATTCGAAGCTGAATAACGGTGGTTAGCATTCTTCGTCGAGAGAAAGAGCAATCATATGCAGATTTCACCGTCTCGCAACATGAAATAAGTTTTCTTTACCAGCCGTCTCCGAATGAAACGTTTCAATCGGTGTTCGAAATCCTCGACACTGTGATTGGTATGCTTCTTTTCGCTGGCATAGTGGGAAGTATTGCTGACTTGGTGGCGACGGCGAGACAGAGTTAAAACAGACTGGCAGCAGCGAATGGACGGCCTTAAACAGTTTATGATGTACAGGTTAGTTACGTTGAGGTGATTGCAGGTACGTTTTTTAATGATTATAAAAAACTGGGTAAAGTGATAAGATGGTTCAGGAATCTCCATTCCGAGTTCCAGCAACGAGTTCTTAAGTATTGCGAGTATGAGATGTCGAAGATGGAAAATATGTCTGAATTAGAGATGCGAGACTATCTTCCGCCCATACTGTATACGCAAGTTTGTTAAAGACCTAATTTTTAACCAATTCTACACTTTTTAGGAATTTCATGCCTCCTGCAACGTTCCTGAAATGTCGGAAAACCTCCGACGTAAGCAGTTGGTGGCAAAAACCTATTTGCATTTCAATGACAGAGTCCACATCGTATTTCTACTAAAGTGCTCAATGGACATGAAGGACAACGTGAAAGATGAATTGTGTAAAAAGAAGAGAAGTAATTTGGATTTGGTTCAGGACTCTCAGGGAAGCCACTTCCTTATTGAAGCAACGACTTCCGAACGTCAGCAATGCACCCTTTGCATGCAGCACCACACACGATACCACTACAGACTGCGCATTCAGAAAATATCTAGTCCTTATGATCCAAGAGAATGCGCATCAAAAACGATGCATGGTTGAGCCTTTCCTATGTGGGAGAAATTGATGCTAGATTGATGAGATAAACGAATGAGTAGACCTTATGAGGTTGAGAGCATCACCCAGGGCGATGACTTGCGTGATAAGTGGATATGTATTCTTACTTCGATTGGATATAGTTGTTGGTTAAAATGCTTCAGAGATTAGGTTATGCTGAGGTGTTTTCTTTAAGAAAAAAACTCGACAAGATTACCAACTTCTTCAGAACTATTACCGAATTTTTGGTTTCTATGACTAGCAATTGAAAGAAATGAAAGTGTTTCTAATGGTAGTGCATGAAAACCAACCAGATCCGAGCTGTTTGCTCTCTCTAGGATTTAAGCTACCTTTTCCCTTCGATCGTAACATTTACGCCACTGTTTAGGTGAACAGATATGCACAGTGGACAGTTTTGACAAAGTCTCCGTTGTTTAAGGTAAGTCAAGAAGACTGTTCATGTCTTGAATAAAAACAGAGTTAAGCTGATATAATAATTCAGAATTGTGAAGTGCCATTTCTAAAGGACGTTGTTGCCTATCTCAAGCCGAGGGATTTCGGTCCAGGAGAGGTGGTATGTGCCAGAGGAGAATTAAATAGGGTGAACTTGCCTATTTTCAATAAAAATTGTTGAGAAAATATTTGCAGTAAATTTCAAAAGTTCGGTTTTCTCGTCAATCTCTAAAAGGCGGAAATATCTACAACAACAGGAACATTTGCCGTAGTGGATAAATCTCACCTCCAAGATGATACACTTTTCTCCAATACACAGAATCCTACGACTGTCTCTATTGAAGAAGATTGTCCAAAGTCCGGGAACCTTTTCAAAGTTGCGCATAGGAATATCCGGTGGTAAGTGCTGTAACGAAATATGTCATCTGTTAAGGAGATATTAGTTCTTCGCTAAGATCACTATTCCGCATACTCACACATGCGGAAGGTTCCCTTAGGAGGAAAAGCCGAAAATCTAGGAAATGATAGCCACTGCGCATCGCTTTGTTTATGTTAGAGATGCCGAAAATTTGAAACTCACGGAGTGCTTGTATCCAAAATTATCCGAGCCAATATCCTAACTCGAAGTTCACAAATTATGGGCACTCCTCAGCTCAGATACGAACTTCGTACGCTCTTTAGAGAAAATTAGTGCATAGAAGTAGCAGTTGATACCTGGAGTTCACATCACCTTCCCTTTGCTGGTAGCATCTGTCCTACAATATCAGGCATTATCCTAACGGAGCGAATGATGACCGATCTCGACACTGCTTGTGGAATAATCGTTATTAATTTGAGCAGCCGGGAAACGCTCTTTGAAGGAATGTGATTGCCAGCTCAAGTCAGTTCACGGTCAACGAATAAGTAAAGTGATGCAGGTGAAAAAGTACAGAGTGTTACATCGGGCTTTGTCTTTGGAATTGATGAGCTTTCTGATGTCGAATAGTGTCGTATAACCCTAGCTTCGCCGTTCCATTTTTGCTTCACCAGCACTTTTTTTGATGACACATAGATCGATATTTCTATTTTTTAAATCCTTCTGTTGTTATTTCTGGTAAAAGTCCATATTTTAAAGCTTAAAAGTGATATCTCTGTTTAGACTGCACGGATTTTTTTCACATTTGGTAGTTTTTTACTAATTTTTATTCCTCGTTAAGAAAATAAAGAACACTATATTCCTTTGAATTGTTCGTCTTACACAAGGTTATTGTACAAGTTTTATTCGGCTAACGTTCCCACCTCTTCGTTTTCCTCAGAGCCTATAAACCGAGTTGATGGTCCATAGCCGTTCGTCCTGGCCTTGTGGGTCTTCTCTAGTGGAGCACCGCTCAAATGAAAAAGTCCACTCCGCAGTGTCTACTTTATAGAGGACTGTTGTCAACTCACCTCTTCAGTGGAGCACCGATGAGAAGTTTCGACTCGGTACGACACTAGCAATGCGAGATCGAACGTCTGTGGACCATCGACTCGGATCATCGACTCTGAAGAAGAGCAACACATGGAAACGTCGTCCGGATAAAACTTGTATAATAACTTCATGTTAGTTGAACAATTAAGAGAACTATATTGATCATTCATGCCGAGGTTAAGTGAAAGTCGGTTTGGTGACTATAAAAAAACACTGTTGAACCCAGAAAACCACGAAGCGCATTCAAGAGCGAAAGAGATGTGGTAGACCGACATACAGCTCCTGATTAGAAATCCCTACATCAAATTCAGCATCCCACACTGTTTGAAGGCAGTTTGATGAAGGGGCCTTGTTTCACTATTCGATGTTAAGTGCTTATGTTGAATCACCACTACCGCCACTTTCCATCGTCGTCATAGCAATCGTAGTGTGACTTCATTGTATTTCACTTCAGGAAATGTTTATTGTCGCGTCTGGTTACCTGGAGATCGTTGACCACAATAACGTGACGCTCAAAACGTTTTGTGAAGGTGATATAGTCGAAGATAAGTCGCTGCTCTGGTTTCCGAATAATTGCTACGAGAATCGAAAGAACTACGACGTTATTTCCATTGGATATTCGCAGGTATTTATTTTGTACATACTACAGCTTTTCTTTCGTAGTTTCTATTTTTACTAAAGATTAGGTACAATAATTGTCCTTCGTTGTCCTAATAGAGAAAAATCTATGGCGTACAAAAAATCTACGCAATGTTTCAAAGTCCGAAATCAATTTCTGGGTGTCGAATGACGATGGTTGATTTTGTGACTGGTTGTTTCAGGAGAAAAAGGTTTTTGCGTAACCTGTGGAGAACTTTTGAAATAGATGGCAGTCTGTGCAAGTTTCCCGGAATCCAGCACTTGTACCCTGAATCACTGATGAGCTGCTTAAGCCATTTCATCGCTCCTTGGCGATTTTCATCTCATCCGATGTCTGACTGAGCGATCTGTGGGTTATGGGTTGGTGAGAGTGATTGAAATAAAGGTTCAGTAGAAATTGCCAACAGTGCGATTATGAATGGTTAATTTTGCGTAAAGTATGAGTCTTTGTACTTTCTCGTGAGCAAGATTTTTTCTGCAGCTAACTAGGAATGCGACGTGTTTAATCTATTCTTGCATAGATATTTGATTTTTTCGGTAAAGTTGAATGTCTGAGAAGGTCGGCAATTTCCGACAAGAAGATGAATTCCGCTTTAACTAGGTGTTTTATTCCTAGGAGGAAAATTTTGTTGCCGCTGTTAATCTGTGAACCCTAGAAATACGACATTTCTTAGTATTGGCTCTTCCTTTTTACGTAGAAGCTCTCGGCATTGATCAATCCCTGAGGGTTGCACCATGCATTCGACTTCATTGTGTATCGTTGGAGGTGATTGAATGAATATCTGGCCTTTACAATGACTCGCGATGGCCTACCAATATATCCATCCAGTGCTGCTATGTTCACAGACAAGTCTGGTATCAATTCCCCAACCCCAAAGAGATGGAAGGCTTGGTGAGCTACGAGCACGGGGATCGATTCAATGTGTGTGTCGCGGAGCGCCTCCCACCACTGCGCCACACGCGCTCGTCTTTTTTAAGTAGGCTCTGACATTTGTAGACGTATTTATAATCTAATTTTTTCTGGAACATGTCTATCACAAGGACTACTTCCATTCTAAGAAAGTATCGGATTTTCTCTGAGTTATAGCATTTTGTGATGTCTTAAAACCAACCTGCGTCAAACCTCTTCGAGAATAGCAATACTCTTCCAAATTAATGAACCGAAGGAGGTTAGCATAAAAATATTTATCCTGCTAACGTTTCGATATTTTCGCCTTATTTAGAGAGGCGTCGATTCCAGTTCGTAGTCCACAGCTAGTCACTATTGCAATGCGGGTGTTCGCAGTTGCATTGAGTCGGGTTTTTTGGAGTGGAGCACTGCTGGGACGGTGAAACTTTGTCTGGCGGTACTATTTTTGTATAGGACGCGTGTTGAACCATATCTAGTTCAGCAGGCGTCCTATACAAAAGCGGTAGCTGACATATGGTGCACCTTTTCTCCTAGAACTTTACCGCCGCATCATGGTTGAGAGTTGTTCCTGGGTCTCAGACTATCGATGTACACTGTTGGTTAACCACCCCCCACCCCTCCCCCCCTCTCCCCTTAGTAGGGTCTCCTGTGCTGAGAAGGAATTTAACGTTTCCATTAGGAGCCCCATCTAACCCCATCTAGGACTAAATCAACACCAGGAACTACTGTAGTCTTCGCATCAAATTAATCGCAACGTGACAAATCTGCCTCTGATCCACAAGGGCCTACGACCTCTTGTGGTGGTGATGACCTGAGCGACGCATCGGCTAGGCGGACCACGGCACTCCAGGGAACGGTAATGGCTCATTCAACAAAACCTCAGCTTTAGTACGCCGCACACAGGCTGCTCCCGTCTACAACGTCGGGCAGTAAGACTGCCGGTGAGAGGCGATCAAATCTCGAGTTGCACAAGGCCTCATTAGAAACAGACAAGGCAAGCACGTCCACGTAAAGAAATGAAGGCTGCTTCTTGCTCTTCACCTGTAATCCAACCGCCGACATTTACATTCTTCTTGAGGCTGCTAATTGCACCAAATTCCATGTGCTAGCCCTGCAGGAAGCGAATAGCAACAACACCAAGATACATATGTTAGATAACAGAATTTTTTGTCAAACGTTTAAGGGGAATCTGCTTTATAAACTGTTGGAGGCGTTGGCTTTGTTATGCATCCATCTATCTCCCCATTTAGTGACTTCATGCGAAATCCTATCACCGCGTTTAGTCTTTCTTCCTCTCCAACTTCCACGTCAAAAGAATGCACCATCATCTGATATAGCTCATGAGAGGGCACTGGATACGTTTTACAGCAATTGAAGGAAGTAAGTCTCAATGGAAGGTCTTTTCATAAGTTCGTTGTTGGTGACTTCAACACCAGATTAAGAATGGCAAACGAAAACAAATACATGATAGAGAGATTCGAAACATGAGGACGAAATGAGAATAGAAGCCGTCTCTTAGGACTCTTGTCTGCAGCACGTCTCTTTTACGGGAATTCAGTTTTTGAGAAGAGAGATCGCCGATGGATATAGGAGTCTCCCAACGGTACGGCCTATAGAAGACCGATCATCTTCTCGCGAACAGAAAGTGGTGCCTTTATGAGACCTCAGTGGTATTTGATTTCTGTGCATGATCTATTCATTGCCTTCTATGTGCGAGAATTCGATTCAGTCATTAGCTACAAAAGAATTCCTGTCATCGTACAAGAAAAACGAAAGAAGTCATGTATGCCGAGGATGTTCTTAATAAAATCTTCTCCTCATATGACTGGCTAAACTAAGACTCGACCGAGGACTACAAGCTATTTATCGAAGCACTTAAAATTTGCATGGAACTTGCCAGTTTCTCAAACAAGAAGTTTCGACTGCATCTCCACTACCACCAAGGAGTTCCAGGAAGAGAAGGAAACTGAGGTTTGATCCTACTGCAACGCAGCTAACGGCTTATGTCAGCAAATGTCAGCAGTATAAGATCTTGACGGAAAAATTTACATCAATATAGGTAGAAAAACTTATTGAAAGCGGCCCAAGAACCATCTAGTCTGATGAACTGCCTCCGGATCTTTGCGACTGTAACGTTCCGCAGGCTGCCCTGATGAACGAAGATGGGAGTGTCACTACATCCCTTTGTGATGGAATATCTAATGGAAAAGCTCTGTACCATCTTTTCTGCTCCACGACCTCCTTCTCGGACTCCCAAATCTTCGCTGGTGAAAAACCGCACGAGATTCTATCCTCTGAAGTTCGACTTGTGACAGAAAATATGAAGAGGAACACAGTTCCAGGAGCTGGTGATATTACCGCTGGTGTCCTTAGACTGGTAGCCACAAATACAATATACTTTTCGCAACCACATCTTGCCTATAGAAAGAGATAATCCCAGATCAGTGGAAGAAGTCGATCACAGTTACCCTACCTAGGGAAGGTGATGGAAGGGATCTTCGTAACAACCGTCCAATATACGTAAAAAAAGCAGCAGGAGCGGCATTCGGAGCTTTCAAAGAGGTCACCGACCAAGTAACGGACCCAACAGTTCGCACTCACCTTTCCAATTCAGCAGTCCTCCCAGCGCTTTATGTAGCAGAGATATGGGATGATAATAAAACCACTCAAGAAACCTACGCGCCCCCTACAGAGCGCTTGAACGATGTCTTCTGAAATTTAACCGGCACTCACAACGTCTAGCCGGATTGCGCAGCTCAGATTTTCGAAACTTATCCCTATTTTCGAGATCCAGGAAGATATACAACAGGTAGACCGGTCGTATAATCAGAAGAGCAGATCACAGATGGACGAAAAGAACAGTGGAATGGCCTTCGAGAGAATGCTAGCCTGTTCTTTGAAGACCACACGAACGATGGGCGGACGTATTAGTGGCTAATGTCAACCATTTGCTTTCGCAGGTAGAAATGCTTTTGATAGTTTGGAATGGACCTTTCGTAAATCAACGTGTTCGTGGTAGACGGCCTCCATGGATGACGAGTGCGCTAGTGAGAAGCGAATGGAAATTATGCAAGGCCCCCGCTTCGCCGGTAGTGGAGACGGGCCATCCAAGTGTCCAAGTAATTAGTGAATTGCGCAGCAAGCGCCATTTTATTAGCTGACACATAGCGGTGCGCTGTCTTAAACCTGTGGACCATCAACGCGTCACTGAAGAAGACCAAGACATCAAAATCTTAGCCGAATGAATAATTTTACACCAGTTGAATATTTTTTGCACCAAGCTCGTGTCAGCTCAATAATATAGAGCAAAAATTTGACGATATATTCGTTCGGAAAAAGGTTATGCCACTGTAGAACTCATTTCCTGGCTATCGTAATTGCCCATGCCATATTCATCCAAGTTTAGTGAATTTATGGTTTCGCTATTGTGAACAACATGGCTACGGGTGCTCGAAAGCGCCCTGCAATATACGTGGAATCGACTCCAGCGCCCGTGGCCCTCCAAACCTTCCACCTCACCGGGGTCGACAAATTGCTACCAGACTTGTCTGCGAGGATAGCAGCACCGACTCGATACAGCGGTAGGCCACCGCGAGTCATTGTACAGGTCAGGTATGCATTCAATCACCTCTATTGGTGCATAGTAAGTCAAATGCATTTGCATCCCCCAAAGGCTTTATTTTTTTGCTATTTTCTTCTATCAACTTCTTCTAAGTTTTATGTTTGAATAGGCATTAACAGCATCCTAGCTGCTATATAGTCATGCAGGGCACTTTTATACACCACCGCAGTATGCTACTGTCCCATGTCGAACCTTGATTTTCAGCAGTGCATGCACTTTTCGCAATTACGACGGCAATTCATTTAATCTTAGTTAGACATCCATGTTAAAATGTGTGGCATCTTCTCCGCTTTTGCTTCTCTGTTTGGGAATGACATTGCCCAGTGTCCCAAAAAACGTTCGACACCCAGTGTAACATCGTTTGCATGGCAAGGAGACAATTTGTAGGTGAAAGACCTTTACAAAAAAGGTGCTACGTTTCTATCTTATGACAGTCACCACATACATTTATCAGGTGTACATACTGTTTCGAGACGATTTGTTACGAGTGCTTTCGGACTATCCTCAGTGTCGAGAAAGTGTAAGGACTCAAGGTACTCATTGCTTCACTTTTTTCTTTGAGATGATGGTGAAAATTGGTAATCCTTTCTTGATTCGGCAATATTTGGAAACGCAGCTAGACAATTTGTTTCGATCTCCTTACTTATTCACATCTACAGCAATGACTTGGTTCTTCTTACTGGTTCTCTTTATAGCGGAGTTAATGCAGCGCGAAGCTGGTGAATTATTCGACGAAGCAGTGACTACGGAAATTGGTGATTTCGAAGGATCGTCACTGGAGGAGCGACTGATAGCGATTCGAAGCGTCCTTTCTGCGCTGGAAAACAGTGTAAACGTTAGCTGCGAAAGGTTTAAGGTACTAGCATACTTCCATGTCATACATATCCTTTACATACCAGGTTGTTCGGAAATTAGTGCATGATTCCAAATTTTTCCTCCAAAGTGCATTTTCCTGCAAAGCGATGTATCTCACACATGGAACCCACCAATTTTTGTAACGACAAACAAGTTTGCTGCCACATATTTATTTGGCTAACGTCTCGACGTCTTCGTCTTCCTCAGAACCGATGATCCGAGTTGATGGTCCACAGTCGTTCGTCTTCTCGATGTGGTGTCGTTATCATGGTATCAAGTACGATGTTCTTCAGAGAAATACCGCTTGAATGAGGCAACCCGACCTTATCAGTGCATAGTCATTATCAACAATAGCCTCCTGTATAAAGGAGTGCTCCCTGCTGTGGTTGCCTCATACAAACGGTGCTCCACTGAAGAATATCTGACTCGATACGATGACGAAAACACCACATCGACAGGACGAACGACTGTGAACCACCGACTCGAATCATCGGTTTTGAGGAAGACGAAGACGTCGCAAGGTTAGGTAGATAAATATTTACTAAAAACCTCGTGTTAGCCTATCAATGAAATAAGGTACATTGATCATTTATAGACGAAGTTAGATGAAAGTCGGTTTATAATGAACAAGTTTATATATCCAGGTTAATACAACTCTGGAGACCTGAAGGCGATGAATTTGTTCAAAGCGATTTCGGCATTGGAATAGTTTCTGAAGAATGTCTTGCATAAGAAATTACCAATATGGTAGGAAAAAGTGGGAGCCGGAAGGCGAGGGATCTGGCGAGCATGGTTGATGAGGCAGAGTTTCTTTCTTTTTGTAGCCTAGATCATCCAACATTTGAAGCGTCTGTGGTGCGACATGTGGCTGCTCGTTATCGTAGAGATCCATCTCTGCTCACCAACGCTTTGCCCTAACATTGAAGTTTGTAGTGCATGCCGTCGATTTAGTGGAAGTGCTTCGTCGCAGTAGTCTTTTCACCCGTATTCAAGAAGCTCTGATGCATCAAACCAGCGGTAGACCACCGAACCGTCAGCATGACCTTCTTTTGGTACAATTTCGGCTTCGGTAAGTGCCGCTGAGTTTCGTCGTCGCGGGTTGTCATAGGTAATTCATTTTTCGTCGCACGTGACAATACTGTCGAGAAGGAGTCCTTTTTATTGTGGAGAAGAAGCACCGACGATACTCTAAAGCGGCGGTCTTCTTAGAGGTTTGATTCAATTATTACGGCATCCAATTGTCGATATTCTTTGAGTACCCATTTTTTTAAATGCTCTAAAAAAGTTTTACTGCTTACAACGAGTTCTTTTTGCAAGTTCTCGAACAGTCGTGTGTGTATTTTGCTTCCAACAAGGCCTTCAATTCTTCGTCGTCAACAGGATAAGGACGTCCTTGATCTCCCTCAGGTTCATGGTCGTATTCGGCACGATGAAATTTTTCCAAGCCAACGACACACTGTGCGTTCGTTAACACTTGTTTGACTAGTTCTACAGTGAATGTTCCGAGCCGTTTGCACAGCACTACGACCGAGTTTGATTTCATAAAAGGTGGTATTTTCTTATGTTATTAAGCTAATGCGAAATTATCAGAAAAAAGTTTGCTTGGCTAACGTTTTGACGCCTTCGTCTTCTTCCCAGATGAGCCCGATTGGTTCAAGTTGATGGTCCACAGCCCTCTGTGCTAACGATTTGGGTCCTCGAAGTCATCCGTCTCGGTACGACAACGAAGACGCCACATCGGGATAACGAGCAAATGTGGCGTGCCGACACGGATCATCGACTCTGATGGAAACGAGGACGTCGAAACGCTAGCCGAAATAAGAATTCTTATCACCCTCGTGTAAGCTCAACAGTTTAAAAACACGTTGATCAACTGCACTAATTTCCAAGTAACGTAACGTGTATGCAAAACTATGAATAAGTTTGTATGTATGTACATATTGTTAATTAAGAGCAACCTTGTTATTTTCATTTGTAGAAGACGTCAAAAAGCTTCAACTGCCGCCTGACTGCGTTGGAGCGATTTTGTCGAGAATACAATACTTTTCTCTAAGAACAATTTTTTTTTGTTTTTGTTGTGCTTTTTATGTGTAATCAAATAAACACTTTGTTATTGCCTCTCTGTTGCTCAACTATGTTTTATTTCTTCTTTTTTTTGCTTACGGGTTGTTTAAGAAAAACAACCGGTGTGAGGTTTCTCTACGGTGAGAAAACCGAAGAGCAAGTGTTCGGTTTGCTTCATAAGAAACCATGTTCTCTAAAAAAATTCATCATATTCGTTTAGCTTTTATTTACTGGTATTTACTGGTTGTACTCTTTTTTTCATTGCAAGGCATAGTGTGAAGTACAACCGTAATGATGCTGAAATATGAGCAAAACACGGAATCCAGGATGTGCTTCGAGCAAGCGATCACCCTTTCCATGGGTCACGTGTTACACAGTGCACCAACAGAGGCCTTTGCTTTGCCTTTCTCTCAGTCAATTTTTTTATCCTATCGTCTTTATCGTCATCCTCATTTAAATTCACTATGCCCATTATTCAGTTCCATCTTATAATCAGCTTTATATGGGAATGATATTTAAATTTACAAAAACATGTTTCCACCACAGATCGGTCGATTCCTGAAGAAACCCGCTGAAATTCAATGACATGGATCTTAACTCTGTACCATTCTCTGTGTTTGTGCTATGTCGTAGTTTTCCCATCAGAAGAGAATTTCCAAAGGAAAATCATTCCTAGGCGATGTTCTCAAAACAATTTTGCTCCCAGTTCAATGTAGTTTCTTAAGGAATGTTTTCTGCACCACAATGTTGACAATCAGAAGAAAAATTTCCAGGGCTGGTATCTCTTATTTCTGAGCATTATGAAGGCTTGAAGGGCGCATGTGACACAGTGGTCGGAGGCCCCCTGCAACACAAACGTGAAATCGATATCCGTGCCCATGGGCCACCAAGCCTTCCATCCCTTCGAGGTTGGCAAATTGGTACCAGACTTCTCTGGGTGGATAAAAGCACTGGCTCGATGCATCGGTAACCCACCTGGAGCCATTGTAAAGGCCAGATATGCATTCAATCACCTCCAACGATGCTTTATGAAGTCGAATGCACGGCGCATCCCTCAAGGATTGATCAACGCCGAGAATTTTATCCTTTTTATCGTTTTATGAAGGCCGGCTAACTAAATTACTAGAATACATTCGTGCCCTATCTAGATTACCTAGATGTTTGAGTTGCCTGTCTTCATGTATCGTGCTTGTCACAGGTTTTCTTCACTGTCGGGTTCGGTTGTGGACTTGGTTGCAATTTGAGCCTTTAGATACATTGACTTTTCTCCGCATTAACATGCCGGTTAGTGGTCGAGCGCGCTTCGAAATTGTCACGTTGCGAATAGGATTCTTCCACGGCCACAACGATTCCAGAGCCGAGAAGGAGTTCCGTTATCACTCACCCGACCGCTCAGCTCAAACGCTATGCGAGCGGATTCTCTAGCAGTTTGCAGAAATCTTTAAGACAATTCTCTTATGTGAACATGAATTGCATGCGAGAATTGAACAATTTGTGCATGAAATGATTAGGACATTCCCAGACCTTCTTTGCCACATAAAATTGATGTTTGAACATGCCTGTAGTCGTATGTTAGAGCGTTCCCGATCCTTCGAATAGGTTAGGAGCAAATAGGTGGGGGAAAAAATCAACAACGAAAACATCTGTTCCTCGCATGCCTATCAGCTTTACACTGTAATTAAGTGGAACCTTGCTATGTTGGCCGTCAATGATTCGCACTCTGCGTTTGTCTGCCTCACGACATGAGCTGCTTCACTCTTTTTCCGCTGTAAGCAATTGACTCGAGACATTTTATCCTTTAAAATGTATACAATAACGCGTAGAAGTCAATGAGTAGCTCTCGACTATCCATTAGTGATCTTTTTAACGCTTTCGCTACCACTGACATCTTGCCACAGTGGATTTGCAAGAGTAGTCGCTAATGCAGCTATAGATCTTCTTTTTCTTTCCGGTGGCTTACTGTAATACATAGGGCTATGTTCCGACATTTCTGTTGTCAATTGATAGCTTGTAGAACACAGATGTTGTGTTGGGCGTTGGTCGAGAGAAGCTCTATTCTGCACTCCGAAGTATAAAAAACCATCTTCCGAACGAGTTCACTAACCAGAAATTTGTGTCCTAATCGACTATCGTTTCAATTCTATTTGCAGTAATGAATGATAGTTATTTTATAAAGTGTGTGGGTATACAGAAATACTAAAATGGAGACCCATAAGTTGCAAAAACACTTTCAAATGTTGTTAGTAATGTGTTTGTGTGATGGACCACACCACAGTAGCACGTAGGAAATAGCACCATAAAATATCATTCATACCCACAGAACTATAGAACAAACCCTTTTCTATAGGCCACCAGGTTCAAAACGCACGATTTCCTATAGTTACCAAAAAATTATGCTTCATTTTTAAAAAAACCAGCAATTCCATGGAGGCTGAAAGTCAGGTGTCGTCCAAATCGTCCAAACCCGAGATTAGGCGTCGCGCTGAGAGTGTTAGTGAGAATTAACCTCAATTTCTCTTGAAGACTGACCCTCGTCATTCAACTGATTAGGAATCCCCCATCGAACGTCGGCAAATTGAAACCATTAAATTTGCGTGTTTTGGATTCAATTTGCTGATTTATAGTTGAAATCAATCAGTGTGTAGTGAAGATAAAAATTCTCGTCACAAACACACAGAAAAACTCCAGTTGAAGGATATTTCCAGTATTTTTTCTAATCGATGATTTTTTTGCTTCGAAAATCGTTTTTGAGTTGGATATCAGCTGTTCAGCATCGAGTAGACTGTTGAAGGCAGGGTACAACGTGTTTCTTCGTGTTTCTTAGACCAAATCTTGGAATTTTCTTATTTGCCATGGAAATTTTTACCATTTTCTATGTTCCATTATCTGTCGCAGTGGTGTAAAATGGTATATTACCAGTGCGTCTCCTTTCTAGAGCAAATGGGCTTGCTTATAACCATAACACACAGTCTAAACTTTCAGCTAAATATCCACTTACTTGGACACCTGGATGGCCCGTCCTCACTGATTGTGCGGGCCCCAGCATTATCTCCATTTTTTTCTCAGAGCTTCGCTGGTTTAGCCATTGTGGCTCACTGGAGTCCCGAGCTCCGCAAGGCCAAAGTCTGCCCCTGGTCGTCACCACGAGTTGCAGCCCTTGTGGATCAGAGGGAGATTTGCCATCAAGCGACTAGTTTGGTACCACGACGGTGGTGGATTCTGGTATTGGTTTACTATTAGCTGCGCTTCCTGGTGGAAACGCCGGACTCCTTCTCAGCTTGAAGATCCTGCTGGGTGATGAATCCCCCCGCTGCACATGGCAACCCGACACCCAGGAACACCTTACAACTATGATGAGGCGGTAAACTGTTGAGAGGCCAACTAAAGATCATAATTGCATTCATTTGTTTTTGTGATTAGTCAGATTTTTCGAAGGAGACGATGTCGAGTTGAACATCGTCAATGGCTAAGAAACAAAAAGCGTAAAGGCAAATCATTCGGCGTTGATCAAAGCTTGAGGGATGCATTCCACTCTTCTAAGTGTCGAACTCAGGATTGAATTTCGGCGTAGTGATGACTGAAGACAGTTCTTTTTCATCGTCATCTAGTACCAATTTTTCAATTCTGTAGAGTTGAAAGCTTACTTAACCGAAGCTCGGAATCGAGCTTACGAGCGCGTGTAAACGTTACTGTTTGCCTTTATTTGCCCCATAAAAGAAAATGATCTGAAGTTAACATAGAAATCCATAGACGTCCATATGATGTGTACCTTAGTACCTTCTTCTTAAAAAAAGTGAATTCCTGTTTTCTACTTTACGCAGTTCGGAATGTCCTGTCATCACCGATATTCAGCAGAACAAAAGTTTGTTTTCGAACTCTATGTATTTGGATTCACAAATGGTAACGGCTCATCAGTTATTTCCTTTGAAATCAGCATTTCAGAATGTGGGGCATAATTGCAACGATGGTTTTTGTTGGCACTGCTCTCTCATTGAGGTGCTACGAGGGAACTCTTCAAGGGTTAACCAATAACGCCAAAACAGAAGAAAAGGTTGTTAATCTTTGCAAAAAAGATCATAGTGTTACTTTTTATCTGTTAAATGATATCTGACAAAAATAAGAAATCCCTTTTCAAATGAACCACAGATATGGTGCTGAATTCGTTCATTTTCATACACCTTGTATGTTTGTGGCTGAGTGCCTCGAAACTATGCTACGCTCTAGTAAGCTATCAGGCGAACTCATAACACTCAACTACGGCTCAACCAGGTTGTTGACGGAAGGGCATTAAATTATAGTTCTAAAAAATTGCTCTGTGAAAAGAACTATTGAACGTGATATTGTTTTAATCGCGGAGGCTCCAATGAACTATGTGGTTTGTCCAACTTACGCGTCGATAGATTTTTTAGTGCAAATTCCTTAGTTCAAAGGGAAGTAAAACTCACGATGGCAATGCCGACCTCATTCCTGGCCTTCACGCCTTGCTGTAGCGAAAGTGTTGCAGAAATCCTAAATCGATAGAATTGGAAGTGAAATGGTACTTTATAACATTTGCAGTCTTGCCAAGTAACATTTTTTCACTCTAAGTTTTAGAATTTGGCTTGGATAGTCTCGTAATAGCGCGTTATCCTTCACATTTTTCCTCGGGCAGACACCGCTTTTAGACTATATTAAACGATTGTTTCTTCACCTCAATCCAAACGATTTATTCTTCACCTCCAGATGAACTTCATTTGAAAAAATGAACCAAGTTCTAGACCATTCAATGAACAAATGCTGGAACTATTTCCATTCTCCAGAACATCAGTAATAGCAAACCAGACATTCACCACTGCTCTGCACCCCGAACTGTCGACATTTTCAATCTCGTGGATTGTCGACAAAATTCGTGAAGATTAAAAATATTTCATAAATGTTCCAAATGATGGCTGACTAACTCCCAACTTAGTTGGTTTGGATCAACATATCGGCAAAACGTCTGAGGACACCTGTTTACCTTTGAAGTCCTTCCTCATCTTGTTGAATTATTTTCAGTCCTGCAGTGCTATCTCAAACTACTGTATCCAAAAGATTGACAAGAAGAAGAACCAAATTCGTCGTGAGTGCAGTTCCTTTTCGGACGAGCATAACATGGAAGAGAAATGCCCGGTATGTTTTCTAAGAATTTATATCATACGACATCGCAATAAGCTGTTAAAACAATAAACTACGTTCATCACGTAGGCCAAACATAAATAATTTTTGGCACCAGTGATGTCGCCAGAAAGAACCGACCTTTTTAAAAAGTCAAAAGACCGGCTTTCTATAAACCTCGGCATAAATAGTTGACATATTTATTGATATGATCTTATAAACTGATTTTGTTTAGCCAGTGCGAGGTTGGTATAGGTCTTCGTAATCGTTGTTGTTTTCGTTGTCGTTGGTTTTGTTGGTCGATGGTTGCCGTTTCGGCGATTTCGCCTTCCCTAAAGCCTAGACGTGCTTTATGTAACAGTAGTCTTATCTTCGGTGGAATATTTATAGTATTAATGAGGATCGAACTTTCAAATAACCGTCATATTGATCAAAAAGGCTACTCACCGTGCTGTTACTAGTGCGACTGCCCGCGTGTTGTTCACGTAGGACGGCGACTGAGACCCACCCACGGGTCAAAACATCACTATGAAATAAGGCGCCAGGTCACGTGTGATAGTGAGGCATTCGTCTTTCCGGTTCATCCTTGGGTTTTTGAAATTTATCCAAAATGGCTCGAGAGTCTTGCGCGTTGGTGCTTTTGATTTCTGCGCTAGGGATCCGGGACAACATGGTCTTCATTAATACTATAAATATTCCACCGAATATAAGACTACTGTTACATAGAATACGTCTAGGCTCTGAAGAAGGCGAAATCGCCTAAACGTCAGCCATCGGCCAACAACACCAAGTGCAACGACAAAAACAACAACAACAACAACAACAACAACAGCAGCAACAACAATAACAACAACAACAACAACAACAACAACAACAACAACAACAACAACAACAACGACTTTGAAGACCTATACCAACCTCGCATCGGCTCAAAAAGATCAGTTCATAAGATCGTATAAATAAATACATCTTTTTCAAAGTCATACAAAATCTGGATAATCTTAACTTTTTATTTAATGCCTGTTACAATTATTCTACTGTAGGGTATTACGTGTTATACAACCACAGTGATGCTGAGATATTTGCAAAACTCCTGCCATAGATGTTTGCGGTGGGAACGAACGCGCACCCTTTCCGGGGCTAACGCGTTCACCACCACACCATGCAAGTATCACGGCATCATTGTGGTTGCATAAGACATAAAATCTGGATAGTTTGTGAGTAATTTGAAACTGTAGATAGACCAACTTTATCCTCACTGTAAATTAAAGAGGCGAAAAAAACCTGTGACGCAAATCCTATCGTCATTCGTAACCGGCACTTTACTTTAGATGAGTGGCTGTCACTGGCAGTCGGCGTACGAGACGTTCTGTTGCTGTCAGTTCGACGGCTGTAACGAATGGAAGGCAGAGTTTGTTGCTTACCAATTACGACAACATCAGTGCTACTCGCACTGTTTAATATCTTCTTCCTATTTTATTGCCTACAAGTATAAGTTTTGCAGTAGGGTTTTGAAGGCTATAAAACGCTTAAGGTCTAAACATTTTAGTGGCACCGAATACAAAGAGGGTGAAATGGTCGCACTGAACACTTTCACGACGTCGTCAACTTCACCACGGGAGAAAGCTCAGAGGATTGCAAACTTTGTGAACACTCCAAAGACTTCAGTTAGGACTCCAATGGCCCGAGGCGACATTATAAGTCTGGAGTGAAGCTTGTCAGCCGTGTTGAAGGGATAGAACAGACTTTCCCTCAGTTTAGTAAAGTTCTACAAAGCATCGATACTTTGTGTAACTGACGATCTCCTGAGAAAATAAGGCGTAATCACGGACTAAAATAAATAGTAGGACAAAGTAAAAATAGTTTTTCGAAAGAACAATTTTTCTCTTACTTTTAGCTTATACGCAGCCAGCATGTCTTCTGATTTGTAGAGACATATGTAGAAATGGTTACTATATTTTTCGCAAAGAGATCTTTCGATAATTGACCAAGATTCCTCAACCATTAAGTGTTTAGAAGTCTTAAGGAGTTTAGAACTTTACAGTTCTGTAGAAACGCGTTCGCTCTATCATGCATTTCGTTTGTGCAATTTTTATGTAGTGCGCTTTCAAATCCAAGTTTGCTAAGGATCTTTAAGCAATGGATAACAAAAAAAACCTACACTTGTTTAATTTACAACGGAATACTGGCAACCACAAACCTAACCATACAGTGAAGAGGCGGTCACATCCTACGTACGAAATCCTGCTTGATCACCTGCCTCCATGTTTGAAATATAAGCTTTGAAACAATAGAACGCAGGACGTGCATGTCGAGGCCTCCAGAAAATCACTACTCAATCACAGTAAAAACAAGATAAATTCGTACATCTATATTTACCGTAATTTCGGTTACAGTCTCAGCTTAATTGGGTTCAAGTGCCAATTTGTGCTTGCCAGATAACTCTCGTTGACGGGTGATTGCTGATGGCGCCATTACGTTAAAAGAACTGCGTGAGACAAAGACAAATAAAGACCCTCAGTGGTGTAGTAATACACGAGCCTCCGGAGAAGTTAATCGAGGGTTCGAATCTGCCCTAGGGTCCAACTTTTGCGAATACCTCAGCATCACTGTGATTACATTAGAAGCTTCCCTCATATTTTTTACTACTGTGGAAATTTCCACCACTCACATTTTTTTCATAGTTCTTCTCCTATTTCAAAATCATGCGGTTGCACTTTATATAATACCCTGCCATGAAAAGAAGAATAAGCAGTGAATAAGCGCTATAACATTGAGGTTTCGAATGAAGTCCAAAAAAAACAGCTGATGTGATGATACCGCCAATCATGACAATAACAGGTCAAAGAAAATAAATGTCATTTCCCAGTATTTCTAGGTCAGGAATTTTCCAATGCTAAAAATTCTGTGGGGCGCATGTGGCGCATGTGGCGCAATGGTTGGAGGCGCCACTGCGGCACACATGTTGAATCGATCCCCGTGCCCATGGCCCACCAAGCCTTCCGTCCCTCCGGGGTCAGCAAATTGGTACCAGACTTGTCTGGAAGGATACCAGCACTGGCTCGATCCATTGGCAGGCCACTGCGATTCATTGTAAAGCCAGATATGCATTCAATCACCTCCAACGGTACTTCATGAAGTCGAATGCATGACGCATCCCTCAGTGATTGATCAACGCCAAGAGCTTTATCCTTTAACCTTTAAGAAATTCTGTGGAATTTTTTCCATTAGCCTCACTCCTCTATTCACCAACTCTTTCATTACTCGAGATTGAACCTATCGAATGATAAAAAGGATAAAGGATAGATCTATCGGTGTTGATAAGTACCTGAAAGATGGACCACGCATAGGACTGTATTAAGCATCATTAGAGGAGATCTAATGGATATCTTGCGTATACAATTATTTGCATGATGTGTCAAACCAATGTTGCTATCCTTCCAGACAAGTCCGGTGTCCATTTGCCCAACCCGGAGGTATGGAAGGTTGTGTGAGCTGTGAGCGTGTAATCAACCCGACTACGTCTGTATTGCAGGTCATCTCTAATTACTGCACCACATGCTCCGGCAAGGGAATGGCAGCTCTCTTTTTCTTCTTAAGAAAAAAAATGCTGTATTTATTGCGAAAGTCATTCGGGAGCTGATAATATCCAGAATAATTCACCTATTAGTTGTTTTCACTTATTGTTTACTGCCTACCCTTTTTTTTTAATGACAGGGTACTATGTGAAATATTTATTTTGTTTTATTGTGTTTTTATCGTGAGATATTTGTGTTTGGCTTCACCTGCCACTCAACGGCTTTGTCTTCTTCATGAATGTCACTAAATGCTTGTAGAGTAGATTCTATCTGGAACCCGAGAATAGCTGTAGTAAGGCGTAGGGGCGTGGAAAGTCCTTCACAAAGGACAGTCACCAAGTTTTGTGGATCACAGAAAGTTTTCCCTAGAACAAATTTTCTATCAATGCGTCGTTTTCTTGTTCAGCAATCGCGAGGTTGTTAAACAGCATACATTTACTTCCATAGAAAAAACACAGTACAATACAACAGTAGCTGACGTTTCGGCAGTATCGCCTTCTTCAGAGCCTGGAAGGGTATACTCATTTACAATTTACTAGGCCAAACGCTTCAATAACACTTACAAAAAGACGAAAAACTCTATGGTAATTAAGTGGTCAACAGCTTCTCGAAAAACTCACCGCTTTTTACGTGACTTCCAATGAGGAAGGCTAGACCAGCTGATTATAGTCGCATATGGTTGATGACTGCACCATCCCACATCAGGAATTGGTGCGAACATACGGGGTCAGGTCGCGTATGACCTCTGGGCATTCATCCCTGCTATTCATTGTAGGGTTTTTGGCATTTATCCAAAAAGCCTCAAGAAGTTTTTGCGCTGGTATTTTAGTCTCCTGCGCAAGGATATTGACTTTTACTTCAAAATCGTCTCCGCTATTTTTTTGTATCCTATGCGTGCCTAGTCGGGGTACTTTGTCTTAGTTTTCGTTTGCCATCTAGGTGTTCTTTTATATGGATACACAAAGGTCTGCCCGTTTCGCCAATATATTCATATTCCAATGCCGAGGTTAATAGAAAGTCGATCCTGGGAGCTGTTTTCTATCAATTTCCCGATCACGAAAAGTTAGAGGGCAACGTTACTCCTGGTAGGGCAGGGCGTGTATTTCATAGCATCTCCAACTTTCCTTGATGATGGATGACAGACAACAAACTAAATGAAAAAAGATCTTCCTTACTCATAAATGACTTGTGAGCGGTGTCGTTTATAGATATGAGAGCAATCTTTGTAAACTAAATCTGCCCTTTGAAGGCAATATAGGTATTTCAATGCAACAGCGATAATAAATTATGCGGCCGTTTCCACAATTTGCTAAAGGTGCTCTTTTCACTACCACCCTCCTTAATCTGTCGTCTTCTCTGCTGTTTAACTATTCATACTTGCCTCATGCCCTCTTCGCGACTACTGTTGAATATTTAATACTTAATATATTAATATAATAATATTTAGTATGTTTTTGTAGATTTCGCAATCTTCAGAGCCTGTGAAGACCAAGTTCAACCTAGTCAGCCGAACACCAACATTATTTCAACGGGAAAAAACCAACATAATAATATTCAACCGCATTGGAAGTAAACAGCTTCGTCACACACTTACCGTTCTCTATGAGATTTCTATTGAGCATTCCACGTGAAGCCTAAATGAAGCATTTATTGTGAATGAATAAATAGTGTAAGAACAACCTCCTACTGGGCTCAGCATCGTTTTGTTGGTGTTTCGGCGGTTTCGCCTTCTTCAGAGTCTGGAAGGGTCAAGTAGACCAGCAGTCTATTCAACCAGGCACTCTCATAACCTCAGCAGACAAAACTTGATGAAAAATTTCTGTTCGCATGGTAAATGGCTTCTCTTAAACACTCACCGTCTGGTACTTTGTAAGGCCTTCAATTATTTGGTGGCGATCAACCGCACTGAGTCTCACATGGGTGAGGAATGTGCCTTGGTGGAGTCAAAAAATCAGGTTGAGTCACTCGTGAAAACAAGACACTCCCTCCCTGTGGTTCATTTTTTGGATTCCTGGAATTTACCCAAAGCGCTCCAAGAGTTTTACGCGCTGATGTCTTGGATTCCTGTTCGAGGATGGTGACTTTGACTTCAAAATCTTCCGCGTTACATCTCTGTGCTCTGTGTGCGCCTATTGAAGTATTTGGATTAACTTTATACCTGCCGAAAAGATGTTCTTTTATCCGGAAACAGAGTAGTCTTCTCGTTTTGCCAACGTATTCGTGCCCACATGCCTTGCAAATGATTAAATACACCGTGCACGAACTCATGCAATCACCGTCTCTACCGTTAGAGCACATTGTACAATTTTGCGCTGTACATAGACGGCCAGTCCTACAAGCGATTACGAACTAGCCGGCGTGTGAGAGTGTTCGGAGGTATTTCATTCACGGTTACCGAATTCTCTAGACTGGCCCTTCTTAAGCAACGTTTTATAGCTGCACTTATTTCATTTGAAATGAAGGGCAACATAAAGGGGAACTTTTTTTTGGTAGAATTTTCCTTGGAGATTTTGTTCCCTCTCAAAACCTAGCCTGAGCAGCTAGCGTTTCGTTGCTATCGGCAATGGCTATTTTTTGCGCCAAGTTCGGCGACTCCTTTTTCTGCTCGTTTCCTGTGCACAGCTGCTGGCTGTACGAAACATGCTTCACACAAGCGCCCTTTTTGCGCGTGAAGGATGAGAGGAGAGTTAATCAAACTACATGTTTTTTGTTACTTGGCTATCATATGCAACACGGTTGAATCTAACACTTCTTCGAAGATGTCAGAAAAATGGGGGAATTCGAAAGCTGTGAATAGGAATAGGTTTTGAAGAACACCAAAACTAGTAATACGGCAATGCTTGCAAACCAGTCAGATAATCGTGGTAGAATATATCGAAAAACAGATGGATTAAAACAAGCTGAAGCCATTGAAATCAACAAGACAAATAATAATAATAATAATAGTAATAATAATAATAATAATAATAATAATAATAATAATAATAATAATGATAAGATGCAACGCGCTCTGGAATTTTATCACAAACAAATAGAGAAGACCACTCTACGAGGTCCATACGAAGAAGTCACTGCATCCGGATGAGTAGTTAAATTTCTAGTCCGTGGGTTTTACTCAGGATTATGAGGGAGAAAAATGGCAACGGACGTGCATGAGTCGCATTCCTTTCAAAATCGGACATGGTACTTAATTCGTCGACAAACATTCACACAGCACTCGATAACGAATTTATCAGACAAGAAGATCTGGGAAACATTGTTCCAGCCTTCATCAGCACACTACCTGGATATACAATGTATCTAAACGATGGACGTCTAGCAGGAATATGTTGTTGCAAATATATAAAAGGAAACCTGCAGAAGATCGGTGAATATCGTTCATTTTTACATAATCCAAATAGCTCTTCATCCGCTTATTGACCAGAACGGTTTACAGAAATTCGGGCCAAAAACAGCTATGCGAACAAGGGAGTTTCCTTAAATAACTGTTCGGCAAGATGGGTCGTGCTCTTGTAACGAAATCCATTCGTGGTGCGTTTGAGAATAATGTGACGCCTTCTCCACTTTTTCATCGACTTAAAAGGTGCTTCCAACTTAACTCAGACACAGCTGGTCATAGAAGCCCTAAAAAACAGACATTACTCAGTATCTTCTTATCACTCACTATACAACCAACTTTTACGAACTATACAGGATAAGAGGATAAAGCTCTCTGCGTTAATCAATCCCTGAAGGATGTGCCATGCGTTCGACTTCATTAAGCATCGTTTGAAAGTGAATGAATGCATATTCCTCACAATAACTCGCGGTGGCCTCCCGATGTATGGAGCCAGTGCTGCTATCCTCCCAGACAAGTATGGTGTCACTTTGCGGAACCCGGAGGTATGGAAGAATTGGCGAGCCTGCGACGCATGGATCGGTCCTGTGTGTGCGTTGCAGGGCGCCTCCGACCACTGCGCCACACACGCCCTTTTAAACTTTACAGAGATCTTGATAATAGTACACTACTACTTGGCGCTTAAGTCATCGTCGATGTAAAAAAAAGGGTTCGAAGCATGTAATGTCTTAGGCTCTTCAAACACTAGGGACAAGAAATATGCTCAATATTTGATTGTTTCACGACCATTTGCATTGCTGTCATATTCATGGTGAAGGAATCCTTAAAATTTCCGGAAATGAACTCCAACTCACTATTGATCGCTGTCCGTACTATTTTCTGGATTTTCTGATGAAAAATACAGTTCTATGAATGGAATTCCAAAGAAATTTTGTTTTAAAACGACAGTGCTCTGAATCTTTCTTCTTATTCATCTTTTCAACTAATTTTTCGGAACAAAAAACGAAAGACACACAAAACAGACAACACCTGAAACACAAAGCAATCATTCTACCTCTTAAGGGATTTCAACCTTAAATCACCATTGTATTAACCGTAACAGCCAACTCTATCGCGATGTGTCTGTTTTTTGCAACGCCATAACAGCCAGTAGGATTTAGTTCCCTAGACGGATATCGATGAAGCTATTTGCTTAAGCCAGAGAGAACTGATGAGTAGCCTTTTGGGCTTTGTTTAATCCTTTCATCGCGAGAATACTCATTGTCCAATAATTACAGCGTGGGAGCGAGGTTGTTTTTTAAAGGGCAATATCTCTCACGGCTGGATCATGTGCTCCTCAGTGGTTATCCATGAGTTAGAAGTTGTGACTTATATTTTAAGACATCTTTTTTTACCATTTCAATTGTATTTCTCATGCTTTTTGTGTGTTTCTTTGCCATTGTTCCCCACTGCTGCTTTAACCTAAGACGTACTTACTCTTCCATTCATCAAACATTAATTTGTTGTTAACTTCTTATTTACTTCCTTTTAGAATTTTTTACGACATGGTATTATGTGTGATACAACCACGATGATGCTGAGATATTTGCAAAACTCCCGACCGCACGTGTCTGCGGTAAAGAGCGAACACGCTACTACCCTTTCCGAGGGCTAACGCGTTCACCACCACGCCATGCGGGTCCTTCGTTTCGCGTGTCTCCTAGCTGGTTTTCTATCGATCAGTGCCACAGCAATCACCCGTCAACGGGATTGATCTAGGGAGCCTAAATTGGCAATGAACCCAGTTAAGCTGAAGCTGTAGTAGAAATCACAATGGTAATATTTTATATACTGCTTTTTACAGTTTTTTAACGGCAGAGTATCATACTTCCAGTATTAATGTGTTGATTTCGCAGCAGACTTTCTTCGTATTTTTTTGCACTGATACTCTTTTTTTGTGGTTTTGGTCGTAACAAATGTGATCGTTTATCATTTTTTATCGACTCCTTATCAGGAGTGAAAATGAAGATACGAAGGTGCTGTGGGGAAAGTGGGATAAATTGTGCTCCCTATCGCTTGTTTCGACGAGTCATTTGAAGATACTAATTGATCTGAGCATGAAGCGGAAAGCTGGATCAGCGATGAGTTCTCAGACAATGAAAAGTACTCTAAGCGCTCTCATGCCTCAATGACGATTATTTAGGGGTGCATCAACCAATTCTAGTGGATGCTTAGTGCCATACATCTCTCCAAATTGTTTATACTGATAGTCGAGATCTGGTTGTGTAGCACAGACTGATAAGTAGTGAAAAAGTCGTGAGAACTAACGGCTGGAGCTGACGAAATTGTTTATCGCTCGCTACTATCAGATTGCCTGCCTTTGTGGAGGAACGAGGAAGAAAAGTTAAAGAAAAAAGAAGGTACGGCAAAACCTCCCCTAGTGGCTTTTATATCAGGAGCTGAAAATAAGAGAGGTGGATGGAAACCCGACATAATCTAAGCGCTGTAATAGTGATCATGTGAAAAGATAAAAGGACATATAGTGCTATCTATTCGTTAATTGACACGATGAAAACAAGTAATCCGGGATGGAAATGGGCCGAGAACCTTCTTGCATCCTGTGAAAGTGCACGTAAAGGCCGCTTCATTCGAGTAGTTTTCCAGCGTATTTGATTCAATTGGACGCGACGAGTACGAAGATTCACATCGCAAGAAGAAACAACTGTTGTGGACATTGGACTCGAATCATTGTGGTTCTCATAAAAGCGATGATGTCGAAACATCAGCCAGAGCGAGGATTTACAGCAGCCTTGCAAGAGTTTGTTAATAAACCAAGGTATTAACTATATAAGGAGTCAATCTGGACAAGTTCCATGCAAAAGTCTGCTGGAGCTTACTCCAAACTGATAGGTTAACGACGTGACCTGGAAGAGTTCAGTCCATTACCAAGACCAAGCAGACGTGTTACCGCTTATTCTAACAAATTAGTAGAATATCTGAGCTCTAAAATCGATGCGACAAGATAAACGCGATGACTTTGTCACGCAGTTACCCTATTCGCAACGATTTAATTTTTAGTGTAAATGGTCTCCAAATTTTCTACCGATCTCGCCAGAAATTGGATGTGATTCGTATCGTCCACTCTGCTTCCACAAGGGACAATGTTCTTTGATCGTATTTTCTTTTTCAGAACTCGGGTTTTCTACGCGTTATACTATTTCAACATTTATACTACAAAGACGCCCTTAGCCCTGCCATATTCACATGCTTTCCGAACATGCCTAACGCCTTCTATATGGACACAAGCAACGCAGTAGTTTGAGAGCGCCCTGCGATGTAAATGCATAGGATCGACCACGTACCCAAGTCCCATCAAACCATCCATCCCTTTGATATCGGCAAATTAGTACCAGACCTGTCTGAAATGATAGCAGCTGTGACTTAATACATCAATAGGCCATCAAGAGTCACCGTATAGGCCAGATAAGGATTCAGTAACCTTTGATGGTGCTTAATGAAGTCGAATGCATGACGCGTCCTCAGGGATTGATCAACTCCAAGAGGTTTATCCTTTCTTTTTTACCTAACCTTTCTGTGATGAAAAAGTTGCCCACCGCGCAAGTACACTACTGTCAGCATAATACTTGATACTTGACACTTGAACGGCCCGTCCTCACTGGTTGTGCAGGCCCATCATAATCTCCATTTTTCGGCGATTTGCTTTTTAAGCCATTATGGTTCCCTGGAGTGCCCAGCTCAGCCTGGTCAAAGTCTGTCCCAGGTCTTCACCACCACTGGCAGTCTCAGCCCTTGTGGGTCAGAGGGAGATTCTCCATCATGCGACTTTGATATCAGGACGGTGGTGGATCCTGGTTTGGTTTACTCTTAGCTAGGCTTCCTGATGGAAACGCCGGACTCTTTCCCAGCTTGGGAGACCCTGCCAGGGGATGGATCACCCGCTGTACATTGCAGTCCGACACCCAGGAACACCTCCCAGCCACGATAAGGCAGTAAACCATTGGGAGGGTCAGCACAATACCACCACGTAACTGTCGGTATTGCTTAGCAACATCTGCTGAGTATAGTTCGACATTTGCACAAATATCTGCCCATTCCACCTGATAATCGTGGTTGATCACGAGGCTTGCAAAGAAGCCAGTCGTCAGTTGTTGTTTAAAATTGAATTTTATACTCTTGAATCACGTCAGCTGAAGACAAACTCAACCTATCTTTGATCGGCTCCTAGTTGAGACCAAGAAGACATTGAAGGCACAGAGTTCAATGGGATAGCCCTTCGAGGAGTCTGAAAGACGTTAATTGCAGGTTGTTTACGAAGGTGACCATGATCAGTTCAGGGCAGGGTTGGTCGAATAATGTTCTGCTTCACAACCACTTGCTTTTCGATAACAGTAAACCTGTAGAGGAACAACAACACCTGATTTAGTTCTCAGAACATGGACATAATGAAGTATTCATGAATGGCATTTAGAATCTTGTTCTAAACAAGACGAAGAAATATGGGTAAGAGAAAGCCTTACATTAACTGGGAGTTGTTGAATAGACGAAAAGTAATTAGTCTCTAGTTTCCTTACTTTACTTGACCAGTCATCATATCCGTTTACTGTGCGGATCCAAGCCTTTGTTGCATTCAATTCGTTTCTTCGGACCCAACATCCACAATGGTCTTTGAACACTTCACGTGTTTTTTCAGCTGCTGTTTGAGGATTTCGTCTTTGTGAATGTCGTCGAATGCTCGTGGAGTCGATTCCCCTTGTAATATTGGAGATGGTCCAGCTAAGGCGTGTTGGAGGAGAAGTGGGAAGGAGGAGGAGAGGTGGGAGGAGGGAGGGTCACTTGTCACTTTAAGGTGGAAAGTGTTAGAGCGCGGCGGCTGAGGTATTATTAGGGTACAGAATTACAGTGCATGTAATTGCAGAAACTTATAAAATTGCAAATGTGGTTGAATCTACAGTGACGAAGCTACTAGGCCACTTGCTGGATTAAAGGACGTTGCCTACCGAGTGTGACCAATCGTTCGCTATACAAGTGTCGTCTCGATTTAGAATTCGCTCAAGAGAAAGACTATTCAGCGACAAGTGCAAGAGGGATGCTAATCTTCTTTCTAAACAAGACGATTAGAGGTCAGCGGAATGAAATATATGATATAATGGTTTTAAAATGGACGAAGGCAGCGACACTATTACAGTGTTCGCGTTATATAACTCTACGCTTTGGGCTAGCACGTCGAAATTGAATGTATCGTAAATTACAACCAGACCAACTAGAAAGAAAAAATTATGGACAAAGGCGGCAAAATGACGTCACGTTTTTCATATGCCAGAAAACTAAGATGAAATGAAGTCAAAATTTATAGATGCACGAATATTCCTCAAATTACTGATGTTCCTACCAGTAATTGGCAATTGAATATGTAATGTTTCAAAGAATACAGTTTGTGGGACGCATTGAAGAACAAAGAATTCTTGAGTGCTTGGCTTTTATGGCATCAGTAACTCTAACGACGTTGAATATGCATCTACCTTGCAATGATATCATAAATGGATTTTTCATAAGAGCAACCTCTCGGCGCCGAACTGAGCAGCTACGCGACGATGTGGTCTCTACAGGAGCTAATTTCCTAACGAATGTAATGGCCGGTGTGACCTCTATAGGGGGATATTTTTGTTTTCGATGGTTTATTTTGCCGTATAGAACTGCTTTCTTACATTTGCTGTGATCAATCGATTAAAAACCACAGCTCCTTAGGGACACGAAACCGGGCGTCATTCATTGTGGCAGATCAAGCTAAAATAGATGTGGTTGAGCGAGTATCAATCAAAGGAACTTTTCCGAAAAACACTTTTTTGCATATTATTTAGTGGTGATAGGATGCGTATAGTGCAGTGGTTAGAGGTGCTTTACAATACACACCTGTTCTTTGGTTCGACCCTGCACCCTTGGCTCATCACGCATTCCATCGCCCCAGAGTTGGAAATACACTTAAAGGATTGAATGCATGAAGCATGCTTCAAGGATTGACCAACGTTGGGAGCTTTGTTGAGCGCAGAGGCTAAGTAATCGATTTAGTGCAAAAAATGTAGAGGGAAACTCTTGGAAGACAAACATCTGAAAAGGGATGTGAATCCTTTATGATTCACATCATTAACAAGATGTCAACCCATAATAGTTTCGAAGGTCGTCGTGTCGAACCAAACTGTGGACCGATAGTAAAATATTATGAGCGGGGTCTATTCTGACGCGTCAAAAAAAGCTTTCTAAATCGCAGCATCAATGGAAAGAAAGTTTCTAGTTTAATTTTGAAAAAAGCCAATTACAGGAAATGTAACATATACGCGATTCATATCACGGTCAGTGAAGTACAGCTGTGCTTTCCCTGACTAGATGTGAATGGTATCCTTTGAAGATGGCCCGAATTCCATTCTTTATAATTCTTTGTCATTTGATTTCAGATTTTATGCCTAGATGATTTGCAGATCACTAATACCAACTACCTCCCAACGGTTTACCGCCTCATCGTGGCTGGGAGGTGTTCCTGCGATATGCGACATGTCCGACTGCGATGTACAGCGGGGGGTTTCGTCCCCACGGCAGGGTCTCCCAAGCTGAGAAGGAGTCCAGCGTTTCCATCAGGAAGCCTAGCGCTAAGAGTAAACCAATACCAGGATCCACCACCGTCTTGGTATCAAAGTCGCATGGTGGTAAATTCCCCTCTGATCCACAACGGCTGCTACTGCCTGTCGTAGTGACGACCTGGGGCAGACTTTGGCCAGGCTGTCCTTGGGATTCCAGGGAACCACAATGGCTTAACCAGCAAATCTCTGAAAGATGGTGATTATGCTGGGGCCCGCACAACTAGTGAGGACGGGCCGTTCAAGTATCAAGTATCAAGTAATACCAACTACACGCACAGTCCAAACTTCGCCTTCTTCATTGTATGATTACGATTATGTTTACATTGAACGTGAAACTCTCAGAACAGAGAGGGGAACACATCGTCTGAATCCGACTTCCTCTCACAACACGCCTTTGGTGGTGTTTTTGTGCTGACCAACCCTCACCATCCGGATATGTGTCACGCTGTTTTCCCAGAAGCCACTTTAAAATCGATCATATGAGGACTAAACGAGAGGAAGTAACATTAATGATAGTCAGCGAATAAAATTGTTCTCTTCTGTTCATAGAGTGGAATGAGTAGAAGTGTGGTGTGGAAATTGCTCTAATTAAATTCCGCTAGCAAAGGTCGAGGCGCATGCAATCACACAAGCAGGACTATACGTTGCGTCTCAGGTTCATATTTTATTTCCATTTTTTTTGAATTCACTCAATTATGTGTCATCATTAACACTGAAACTTGTTAGACAGAGTTCATAATATAATTAGTAATTTTGAAACCGACCGCCATTTAACCTCGGTACTGTAATAATAAACATGTATTTATATTGCTGGGCTTACACGAGGTTGATATGAGAAGTTTACTCGGCTAAAGTTTTGACGTCTTCGTCTTCATCAGAGCCGACGATCCTTGTCGATGGTTCACAGTTGTTCCTCTTCTCGATGTGGCGTCTTCGTCTCGCATCGAACCGGATCTTTCTCAGTTGAGCATCTCGAGTGATCCGTACTCGTCCGGAACGCTCCTTTATACATGGCGCTTGTTGATGATATGATTACCCGTTGATAACTATTTGTTTTTCTATTCGATGCGAGATGAAGACGCCACATCGAGAAGGGGAGCAGCTGTGGACCATCGACAAGGACCGGCGGCTCTGATGAAGACGAAGACGTCGAAACGTTAACCGAATAAACATCTCTATCAACCTCATGTAAGTTCAACAACGTAAACACACATAATTAGTAATTTTGATTCGCTAAAGCAATCACTGGCCTGGCAAACAGGATATTTATCCTGGCAAAATGCTATACACATAGCCGTTCAGATTATACTGATATTCAGCAAAACTGGTGGTTGTACCTACGGGGGATTTCCATTAGTGCCATTCTTCAGTAGATGTGTGGAAATCCACAGCACCAATTCGTTGGCTTGTTGATAAATCTTACCTTATCACTTCCTCATATCCATTATCCAATTTAAGTCCAAGGACAAAAATCTTTTCCAAAAAAGGAAACAGAATGTCACAATGTAAGCCTATTTACACATATGGTAACTGATAACTGTACATCTGTTATTGAAGAACCGTCGTACATAGCCGAATATAAGGAATATCACTGCTAACTGGAGAGCTAATCAATATGCAATTTTGTATTGTCCTCTAACATGAGAAACTTGTTCTACGACTTCGCTCCCGTCAACATGCATGGCCTCCAATGTGTATTACATGACTTCTGATTAATCTCTGGTATTTTAAACGCTCTAACACGAGGTTGCTATGCGATATGCATTCGATCACTCCGAATGTTCCCATGGATATGAACTTCTTGGGATCCTTTTTTAGCGCTGATCGAAAGCGTTTCACGCGTTTTACTAGCTGAGTCTTTCGACTCTAGTGGTAGGACTCCGTTTCTGATTTCAAAATGTTTAGCACTATGTGTTTCTTCTCAAGTTCTTCTCGTGTAGTGTGCTCCATTCAGTGAATAGGTTTAATGGATAGGTTTACCAATCTTGATGAAAATACAAAGGCTTCTCGATTAGCAGTAAGACTGCGAGCTGAAAAAGAATGTTGTTCATTAGGACGCCTCCGCCTAGCACCTCAGTGTTTTTCATAAGATATACGGTGTTGATCCCGTGAAAACACCTTCCCATCATCCTCGAATCTCGTCATTTTATTCCTTTGTACGTCGAAGAATGCACAAATCCAGAGATCACATAACTTTCGATAAACAGCCGTCTGAGACCACTGAGCTACAAATGTCTAACTCTCCATTTTGTCCATTAATAGTTGCATTCAGGCCAATAGAGAACACACAGGTGGCCACCGTTGACCTTGTGGAAAACACGTGAACTCGACCTAAATTTACGCACTGAAAATACCTTATTTTTTCGACAAGAAAAAAACGATAAACTTTCGACAATTGTAAGACTTTTGTCATTGAAAAGATCAAGATCTTACAGGAGAGATTTTTATTTATCCATCTACAGGTATGATATTCTTATTAAGAGCAACATTTTTTCCTACTATAGTTTACCTGCCAACCAGATGACTGTCAGAATTTGGAAGGATTTTGTTAGTTATGTTGAATACATTATCATAATTACTGTAACCTCTCCCAACGGTTTACCGCCTCATCGTCGCTGGGAGGTGTTCCTGGGTGTCGGACTGCGATGTAGACCTGGAGATTCATCCCCTGGAAGGGTCTCCCAAGCCGAGAAGAAGTCCTGCGTTTCCATCAGGAAGCCTAGCTAAGAGTAAACCAAGAACCCACCACCATCCTGGTATCAAAGTCGCATGGTGGTAAATCTCCCTCTGATCCACAAGGGATGCGACTGCCTGTGTTGGTGGAGACCTTGGGCAGACTTTGACCAGCCTGACCTTGGGATTCCATTTTTACTTCATTTGATGTTCCACATCAAAAAGAATTCAATTTTTTATTGTGGTAGAATAAAAAAAATTCCGTCGTTGTTGTAGAAGACATCTAGATTCTGACTGCTTTTATTTCAGTCCATAAAACTTGCAATTAACTGGGATATGTGTGTTGAAAGGGATAATTGCTTGGGGCCCGTTTAAATTGGCAGTAAAAAATCGATTAATAGGTGCAGAACTTTTCAGCCTCAAGAGATGGGAAGGATTTAGCTTAGTTTCCGGCGTAAATACCACAGTCATTGTAAACACTTTTTCATTTACTGTCTATTCTTTTTTCATTGGACGGGGTATGATGTGAAATATAACCACAGTGGAGCTGAAATATTTGTGAAAATCCAAATTGCAGGTACCTGCGGTGGGGACCGAACGGCTATTACCATTTCCACGAGCCAACGTGTTCACCACCACACCATGCGGATCCTTCACAACAAAGATATAAAGGTACAAAGTCCATATATAACACCTATAAAACACCGATGAAAGAAGGGCAATACAAAGGACCTGCATGATGTGGTGATGAACACGTTAGTTCTCGAAAAGGGTAATGGCGGGTTCGATCCCCAACGTAAACACCTGCTATCCGGAATTTTGCAAATATCTCAGCATAATTGTGGTTATATTTCCACCATAGTCAATGTTCTTTTACTATGGGGAAAATTCTAGAAGATCCGGGTATACGAGGTGCTGTTTTTCTTCTGAGGCTACCGCATTCTAGACCCCCTCTGTCGGTCCCTTCTTTTCGTTCGTCGAGGTCTTCCTTCCCATCTGTATCATTATGTCAGCTGTCGACAACTGCAATTTTGACCGTAGCCGACTTCTCACCGTAGCTGGGAATGAAGAAATTGAAGATGAGATGTCGTGGAGCTCTATGTCTTTCGCCGAATAGACCGAAGAAAGCGAAACGAAGAAAGAAGTTGAAGCCATTGATAATGTCAATGGTGAATGGTCAACTGCGGCAGTGTACACAACCTCTTCCTCATCGATGAAAACAAAACTCGTATTAACAGACAATTAGTAGATCGGTGCATGGAACCGCGAGATTCGCATGAATTACTTATGGCCGATGATTGGTAGCTGGTTGAGAACGAGATGAACAGATGCACTCAGTAGAAGGGTCTGTTATGAGAAGCGGCAAATGTTGACAAGATGAAATGATTCATCGATCACTGCATTAAGACAGGCATTCTTAGGCCGTCACATCTGAGGGATTATTGGAGTTACAAACTTGCTTTTGCATGCCATCATAGTACAGCTCCCTGCTATGACAAAAACGAGATTTGAAAGCTTGCTAGCAATGCTTAACAGCGCAACTTGTGACGGATAAGACAAGTGGTAAAAAGAATGGCCGATAATCGGTCTTATTAACAAGAACTTCAGCACAGCAAGCACGCCTGTATGTACTGACGAATCTACCGTGCCGCTCAGTGGTAGAGTCGTCTTCCGCCAGTACATCCCGCATTCCCTGGATATCTGGATGGTCTACTCTTAGCTGCGCTTCCTAGTGGAAACGCAGCACTACTTCTCGGCTTGGGAGACACTGGTGGAATATGAATCCCCAGCTATACATCACAGCCCGAACCCAGGAACACCTCCCAGCCGCGATAAGGCGGTAAACCGTTCGGGATATCCCGCATTATTTGTTGTGATTTTTTTTAATCGGTTATATGTGGAATACGCATGTATAAGTTCTAAATTGAGGGTTGTATAACAAATGTAGGATGAAAAAGGTGACTTGGTTACTGCATCGAAAGGCAAACTATGCTGTAGTACACTGACGGAAGCATCGATTCATTCTGAAGAACTCTTCTCAATTGTTTCTATCTTATCTAAGCGAAAATTTCTCCCTAAGTGTCGAATTACAGTGTTCAAGCAAAAAAATATCTCTACGTCGTTTTCACTGGGTACTGTCTTTACTCTGCTTACTTCTCTCCATAACAATGGTCTCTTACCGTAAAGTTACCTAGTCCGAAAGAGATTCCTTTTATATATTGTTACGCGCGTGGAACAAATTTTTAGATGCCATTGGTGATATAAGAATATCTATCTCTGATAAGCTACCGACAGGATGCAAAAGAGCGATAAAAGACCTCTGTAAAGCACTGAACAGGAGCGTATCCATTTAGGCACCAGTACGTCATCTAATAAAAATGCATACATTTAAGTGGTTGATCTTAATTGTTAAAATCTCCTAATATTTTCAAATTGAGTATCGATTTGAGCTCTGGCTCCATAGCCTCCTACTTTGGAGGTATCGAACGTCTGGTAGAAACTTCAATTAGAGAAATGGCTTTCAATTCCCACACGGGAGAGATTTGATTCTTAGAGTATTCGAAAATTTTCGGTAATGACGATCAATGAAGAAACATCGTTTCCATGATGTGTTGTGGTGCACTTTACACAATCGTTATTGTTCGCCTTGACCTTGGTAAATGGTTCTTTGCACTTACATCACAGTTCGACTAAGTTCCAGCTAACTTTACTGTTTTATAACTAAAAAAAGTAGCTTTTATTCTTTCTTTCTACAATTGTTTAGCTGATGTAGAATTCTCTTAAAATAGAAAAAAGAATAAAACTCTCTGCGTTGATCAATCCGTGAGGGGATGCGCCATGCATTCGACTTCATTAAGTATCGTTTTGAGGTGATTGAATGCATATCTGGTCTTTGCAATGACTCGTGCTGGCCTACCGACGTATCGAGCCAGTGCTGCTATCCTCCCAAACGAGGCTGGTACCAATTTTCCGACCCCCGGAGGGATGGAAGTTTTGGTGAGCCATTGGCGCGGGGATCGATTCCACATTTATGTTGCAGGGCGGCTCCGACCACTGCACCACATGTAAAATTCTTTTGGTGAAATAAATGTCGATTGGTGGCAAATTTCCTTGGGAGCATTTACAAGTTAAATCATCCATGAAGGAAAAAAATGAGTAATGATGCGGCTTGGCGTGTTCCTAGTGTGTGGTATAGAGAGGGAGGTTCATTTCCCAGCAGTATCTCACAAGGTGAGAAGCAGTTCCATATTTCAATGCGAAAGCCCAGCTAAGAGTCACCCAAGGTTACCGATCACTACGATCATGGTAGAAACCCAGACGCAACGTTCTGTACCCCCATAATGGCAGCTGACTGCTTGTGTTGAAGATATGGGAAAGCCTCAGCATGGCTATTTCCAGACTCTAGGGAACGAAAACCTCGTCTTACCGACAATTTAGCACTCAAACTGTGTTCAGTCCTTTTGTCGCGCACACATTCTTTGATCACAGTCTCTTTTAAGAAGTATCCTCGACGATTTCGTCGTCATTTTATCACGGTGAAAAAGCCTTCCCTATGTGTCGAATCCCAGTCTTTCGAAGCGTTGTCATTTTTGCGCCTCTTCACTGCTCATACTCACTATGTTATATACCCTCTTCGACAGCAATAAGCTTTTTGCTAGCCACTCCTGATACCAAATCTGTGTTTGACAAGCTACAGAGAGTGCGACAAGAAACTTCTGTAAACCACTGAAAAAGGCATGCACCCCTTTTGGTCCATGTGGACGTCTACGTTTTGAATAATAAATAATTGTCTTAAAAATCGACTTTCAATAAAGCTAGGGTAGTAGTAATCGATAATCTTCTAGACGAGGGAGCTAATACAAGTGCAGTAGAAAAACGTTCATCCGGCTAACGTCTCGGCGCCCCTCGTCTTCTTCAGAGCAAATGAAGTGGTGACTGCTACAGGACGCATAGCTCGCCAAAAATAGATCATGTTGGAGGCGGCAATCGATCAACATCCGTTTTTATGCAAAAAGGGCACCGCTTCGTGAAGTCAACCATTCCAGCGATGCTTCCTCCACCGGATTCGAATCGATGCGACAATGACCAACCACATCATACCATGACGAGCTGTGGACCATCCATGTGATTCAGTGTGGCGCTGAAGAAGGTGAAGGTGTCGAAACTTTAGCCGAGTAGAAGTTTATATACCAATCTCACGTCAGCTCAATCATATGGTTAATGAACCCCTAATTGCCTCAGCGACCTGTGATCGAAATTCTGAGATGGTCTAGAAAGCAATGTGAAGTTCTCACATGTATGTTCAAGATGGCATATCTGAACTCAGAAGAAATTTTATTAGTCGAAATCGGCTCCAATTCGGCAGTGCGACGTGTGGCTCGTCTTATCGTGGACAAGGATCATTCACCTCGCGCGACATCCATTTGTCGACTTTCCATGGCTTTCCACTTTTGTTTACATGCACCGCGTTAACAACGAGTTTCTTATACCGAGTTCATCAACTTTTCGAACATTCATCGCTGTCTATAGCAGAGACACGTCCGTCATCTCCCTTGCTTTGGCGCCAAATTTGCCAGAATAAATTTTTCCACACCGAGATTTTCCTGTGCCCGTCGTTCACACTTCACCGGCCCCCATGCCTCATTAACGGATCGAGTCGTTCCCAGGGGACTACGTCCGAGTTCGGATTCATAGAAGCAAATTTATCGAACTTGTTTGCTGTTTCAACATCTATTTCCAACTTACTAAATTTGTTTAAAAAACTACTGTTCTTACTATGAACAATTAGACATGGCTAAAGCTAATAAAATGTGCTTAACGACGATATGGAGTAGTACGGCATTCAGAAGTGAAATCCGACGTTAATTCTCGAGCAATCCAATAGATTCATTAGCGGAAAAAAAGTTTCTAGTGTCTTTATGCATTCGGCAGAAATCACCCAATGTTCAATTTTAGCGCAATCCTAGTCAATCAGCTGTTTTCGTTTGAATAAAGGGATTCCTCAAGGCAAAAAAGAAAACGCTAGCGGGGGACGTCGTAGATGGTTGGAGAGAACATTCTCAACTTCGGAGAGATCTTTCGAGCTTTAAATCTGCTTGAAATGTTACGATGAGATTAATCGAGATTTCCTCCACTTCTTTATCGCTTTCTAATACTAAAATGAGATTCTATTTTCCTTTTAGAAAAGTTGGTTGATATTGGTGTTGTTTTTTCTCAGAGAACTTCACTCTCCTCAAAAAGCGTGCTTATTTCCGAGAAAACCACATGCCACTATACTAAACCACATTCTAATTATTTCTGTAAATAACATTTCATGCCACTGCTTCGCGATTCGCCAAGTGTGCGTGTGGCGCAGTGGTCGGAGGCGTCCTGCAACACGCACATGGAATCGATCCCAGCGTCTATGGCCTACCAAGACTTCCATCCCTCCGGTTTCGGCAAATTGGTACCAGACCTGTCTATGAGGGTAGCAGCACTGGCTCGATAGATCGATAGGCCACCGTGAGTCATTGCAGAGGCCAGATATGCATTCGATCACCTCCAAGCAATGCTTAGTGAAGTCGAATGCATGGCGCATCCCTCAGGGGATTGATCAACGCCGAGAGCTTTTTTCCTTTATCCTTTTATCAGTGCTTCAAAAATTTTGATGTCATCATAGATTTTCGAAAATCTTCAACAAATTTAGTAATTTGACGACCCTTCGTCTTTTCTTCGTTTCTCTGCACTCATTAAAAAGAATTATGCAGAGTTTTTCCTGGTCCTCATCATTGAACTGGAAACCTGATTGTTTTGAGCTCACATTGACACTCTCAGATAAAATGTCCATTGATCTGCAAATGGCATTCATCTATACAGTAAGACACGGCCATCCATATCCGCCTCTGTACGACTGCTCGAATAAAACTATAGACGAATGGTACGAAACCGGATCAGTGCAATGGCCAATCGGTCTTTATTTCTTAGTAAGTGGAATACTACTGGAGGTTAGTTTTCCCAGTCTTCTTAACTTTGCGAATGTCAAATATTAGTTCGGTGCTGTAGTCAGTGTAGAGGAAACAGTGTATTCTTTTCAAGGATGTCTGGAAGGATTGCGACGCTTCTTTCTCACCCAAAATGTGTTTTTTGTCTCTCAGTGGCTGAAAGCGTTGCATGAGGCCTATGATCCTAAGACCTGAATATATTGACAAATGAGCAATGGCATTTTGGATGAAATAGCATGCAGCTCTTCTATCCAATGGGTTGAATGCGTTCAGATACTTTAGGCTTTATGCTCATGACTATACTAGCATTCCAAAAAACCAAAAATTTTGCTATTATTCAACTATTAATTGGTGAAAATTCAACCAAGATGATGCCGAGATATTTGCAAATCTCAGACCCCAAGCTAGATTCGAATCCACGATTACCGTTTACGGGTGTTCAAGCGTTACCCCACTGCACTACTAAGGCTCTTGTTTCGCCTTTCTCTAAAGAAAAATTAATAAGTTATAATTTTAACCTTTTTTTATCTAGCACCTATTGTTATTTTTCATGGTCATGAAATGCAACACCCCTGAGATATTTGCAAAACTTGGACGAACTTGGACCCCCAAACCACATCGGACCACGGTTACCCCTTCCAGGGTCTCACGTGTTACCTCCGGCACCACTAAGGCTCTTGATCTTTGCCTTTCTCTCAGCCAGTTTTCTATCTAACGATACCATCAGCAATCACCCGTTGACGCGATTAAGATGTAAACGTTATAATTTGTAAAAATTCTTCAATGCTTGACTTATTCGAATGGGAAGAAGATTGCCAGAATTCTGTCTTTGCATTCGGAGATGGTCAACATTTGAACGTAACCGTTTTTATTTCGAGCTTGAGCGATTGCAGATCTTGTACGCTCCTTGCCTTATTGCAATGGTCAAGCAGAATATGCTGAACTTCCACTGCTATAAGATCATGTTTTTTTCTCGGATTTCTGGATATGTTCTCTGTGTTTGTCAACTCAATTATGACTGGATATTTGGCCATAAGAGGAGCGGTGTTTTGTACCAATCCACTCCTTCTACTGTCATTAGGAGCATTTGGATGTGGTGAGTTATTATTACATACAGTGTATTTATTATTAACGGCCACTGTTTAAAAAAAAACCTGTTTTTATGGAGACATGAAGAAAACAACGTGTTGGGCCCAAATACAAACATATTCTCATAACGCTTTCTCTTTTTGAAATATTGCTTGTATTGATGTGTGCCTTTCGAACAAATAGTACAATCCTTAGCACGCTTATTGGCATCTTATTGTTTGATCAACTTGTTTTTTTTGCCCGGATTTGAGAAAAGACTTGTACCATGACGTTGTCAAGTAGTAAAAAAAAGTTAACCTTTTCTGATAGAAGAGTCAGCTCCAGTGACTGGCTTCAGCGACTTTGTCAGGAGTGAAACGTGGATAATGTAGATCTGTCTCAAGATTCTGGGCGAAATCAGTTCAAATAGCACTCAGTTATGTTAGTGGGGAAGGCGAAGCCCTCAAGTAGCAATCGAACCCATGCTTAAGGCATGAATTTTTTATTTCGCCCTGAATTGCCCAGTTGTGAATATGCCTTCCTTGGTTTAGCATTCGGCCCGATCACGGTTGAGAGCGTTATTTCAGCTTGCGAGGTAGGAGAAGGCAAAAATGTTTTTCCTAGACATAGATTGATTCAGAATATTGACTTTTTGTGTCTCTTCTGGCAGGCTGACGTCCACGAATTCACGCATATATGGGTGTGTTTACGTGTATGCAGGGATATACGCACTATGCTGCACTTCAGTTTCCTCATAGGTTTAACAGAATCAATTTGAAGACAACTTGAGTAGTTTTTAGTCAGTGAAGTATTCATCGAGGGTTTTGCCCTCCAGTTTTATCACCAAACAACTTCCCAGATTTTATGGAGGACGTCTAAATGATTAGATGGTTGAAGAATTATGCACTTAAAGAATGAAGTTATAAAGTGTAGACCTGATCACTTATGCTCACGTAAATGCTGCATGGCTTGATTAACTTGCCGTTTTAAGCCTTCCTCAGCTTGTGGTTTGCACTGCCGACGAGTATTATTACGTGGCATATTAACAGCTTTTCATCTATGATCTTTGTCATAACCGCGGGTTCAAAAGAACAATTTCAAAACGCCGAAATGGAACTCGTACAATCCAGGTGGTCCACCAAAACGGGGACAAAAACTGATATGTCATTTATCTATAACAGCTCGCGGTCCCCACGCCTAGTCTTTCACAATTCTGTTTCTCTCTCTCTCTCTCTTTCGCAGAATAAAATCATATGACATTGAAGGACATGTACTACAGGAGGTTGATAAATAATCTTTTATTCGGTTATTCGACTGACGCTTCGACGATTTGATCTTCACCAGAGCCGATGGTCCGAGTCGATGGCCAACAGTTGTTCGTGTTCTCGAAGTGGCGTCTTCGTCGCGCATCGATCAGGCTCTTCTTCAGTGGAGCATCTCTCTCGAATGAGCCATGTTCACCCAGCGATGCTGTTTTATACAAGGCAATGGATGTTGATAACAGTGATTGTTCCGTGATAACAAGTTCTTTTTTCGGATAATCTACTCTGCAGATGTCGGGATTATTATCAGCTAGTATAAAGCATAACGATATTTTAAAACCGACTTTCCTTTAACCTCGGTACGATGTGTAATCTTTTTCTGATAATTTTTGCACGAGGTTGACAAACAATCTCTTATTCGGCTAACGCTTCGGCGGTTTCATCTTCATGCACTAGTATTATGCATCTGAGCGGAAGCTCTGTTCATTCGTCCTTCCCCCTCCTACCTATGTTTTTCAGAAATTTCGAGGAGAAGCACAAGGGATTCCACATTGTCCTCATTGTCTTCAGCATCTTCTTTTTCACCTTTATAAAAAACTCTATCGAAAATGGAGCTCAGTTCTTCTTTCTTCGAAATAAAAATCCACTATTTCGCTTGTTGTTTACTTTTCAGTTATCATGTTGAATTGATTTTATTGGAAACAGCTTACACTTGGATACTTGGACAGCCCGCTCTCACTGATTATGCGGGCCCCAGCATACTGTCCACTTTTCGAAGTTTTGCTGCTTTAGCCATTGTGTTTCTCTGGAGCCCCGGGGTCAGCCTGGCCAAAGTCTGCCCCAGTTCGTCACCATCACAGGGCAGTCGCGGCTCTAGTGAATCAGAGGGAATTTTGCCACCGTTCGACTAGTTTGATACCAGGACGCTGGTGGATCCTGGTATTGGTTTACTCTTAGCTGGGGTTTCTGATGGAAACGCCGGACTCTTTCTCAACCTGGGAGACGTGGCTGGAGGGGAATCCTCCTTGTACACAGCCCGACACCCAGAAACACCTCCCAGCACAGACGAGGCGGTAAACGGTTAAGAGGGTCGAAAAGGACGACGTTTAGATAAAATATTACAAAAATTTTTGAATGCAAAGAACATATGTTGCAACACCATCTGTCAAGGCCGACAGTACCGTAGATGAATGATTGACGAACTTTTTTTTCATCTCACAAGAAATATAAGTGTTCCAAAAAGTGCCCAAGAAATACGCAGAAAAAACAATAAGGACACGTAGACTATGAGAAACATGGAATTGAGTGAAATGTATTCAGAAAAATTAATCAGAGGACAAAAAAGACACAAAGTGACGAGACACAGTGTCTACTGTCTACTATCTACGGTACTGTCGGCCTTGACAGTTGGTGTTGCAACATATGTTCTTCGCATTCCAAAATTTTATAATGTTTTATCTAAACGTCGTCCTTTTCGACCCTCTTAACGGTTTACCGCCTCGTCGGGGCTGGGAGGTGTTTCTGGGTGTCGGGTTGCGATGTACAAGGAGGATTCCCCTCCAGCCACGTCTCCTTGGTTGAGAAACAGTCCAGCGTTTCCATCAGAAAGCCTAGCTAAGAGTAAACCAATACCAGGATTTACCACCGTCCTGGTATCAAATTAGTCGAACGGTGGCAAAATTCCCTCTGATTCACAAGAGTCGCGACTGCCTGTGATGGTGACGAACTGGGGCAGGCTTTGGCCAGGCTGACACCGAGGCTCCAGAGAAGTCACTGCACATTTAGCAGAATGCCCACCGCTCGTGGCCAAAAAATTAAGAATCGTTGAGAGCGTGTTAACCCTAACGGCTGAGTGTGCGCCGTTAACAATGTATTTTATGGGTCACTAAGCGAGCAGAAAGTACAGCTCCGACTTTTCGTGAACACAGTGGGGAGCACAGCAGTTCATAGGAATAGAGCGGTCAGCTAATTACGTTTCCATGGTTAAAGTATGACATAGGTTCTATTGCATTCTACACATGACTGTGCCTTCTGAAGAGATTAAGGTACAAAGTCCGTACAGCTATTTTAGTTATAAACAGAATTCGGAACCTCAGATTCGCTTCGAACACGAGATTACCTTTTCTGGGGGGCTCATGCGTTATGCACCATTCGGACCAATCCCTTAGTTTACGTTTCTCTCAACAAGCTTTTTTTTTGCTCCAGTCTAACTGCTATCAACAACCACCCGTCAACAGGCAATGTTTGTACGGCATTTTTTTCTTTGGCACTTAACAGCTCACATAAAGTGAGTATATTGCCAGACGTGACTGTCTTAATAGTTTTCAAGTGCTAACCTCTCAAAAAAGCTAGTTAAGTTCGGAGCTTCGGAGCTCTATTGCCACAACAGCGGAAATACTGTGGAAAATAAGGCATCACATCAAAACTAGTGACGAAGAGCTTCTTAATTTCTTTGCGATTTTGAGCAAGCATTTATGAAATGACTGTATTGCTTGCTTAGACACAGATCCGTCTTCACGTGTTACGCAGGTCGCAGCAACCGTCATCCATTGAGGTGCTTGAATTGACTTGTAAATTCTGCTGTGGATTGAAAATCAGAAAGATTGAGAATGTAGGCTCCTCTTGAGATCGTTTTGGCTCTCTCGTGATCCGCTCTATTCTTGTCTTCGTCCAGCTGTCGTCGTTAGTTCATACTACATGGTCGATCCATCGATGCTTAATTTTGAGATGTATTCTGCTAGGTCTCGAGCGTTGGGCATTCTTCGAAGATATGCGTTGTGAAAACTGGGTCGATTTGAGAACACCAGCCCATTTTCGTAAAGAAAAGATTGATTTCCTTAAAGTGTAGCTTCCGGCCGAATGATTTTTGTCAAACAATTAAGCGTTATGCGAAAGCTGATGACCATTAAAAAGGATAAAGGATAAAGCTCTTGGCGTTGATCAATTGATCAATCCGTGAGGGATGCGCCATCCATTCGAGTTCATTAAGTATCGTTGGAGGTGATTGAATGCATATCCGGCCTTTACAATGACTCTCGGTGGCCTATCGATGTATCGAGCCAGTGCTGCTATCGTCCCAGACAAGTCTGGTACCAATTTGCTGACCTCGGAGGGACGGAAGGCTTGGTGGGCCACGGGCACGGGGATCGATTCCACGTGTGTGTCGCAGTGGCGCCTTCCAACCACTGCGCCACACGCGCCCCCTCTATATTGATACTCATTATTTATCAAATTAGGAGGTTGGTGCTCTCATCGCGAATAAAGTTCTATGCTGCATTTATACGTGGTTGGTTGGGATTTTCGAAACAGGTTCTGATCTTTAAGTCTGAAGAGACGACGCGGAGACTTCTAAATGTTTTTTCAGGTTGCTGGTGCGCTTGCTGCATGACATGCATACTTCTAGCTCTCAGCAGATGTGCCGATTTTTCAGAAAATCGTTTTCTGAGGATGATTTTTTGAGGGATATCGAGTATATTTCTTAATGTTTATCACAGTTCTCTACCTATTGTTCATCATGTTTCTTACTACACCTGCGTCATTCAACTCGAACTATGTGTCCTGGTTTTTCAATCCTATGCTCGGGCACGAGGTAAGTGACCACTTCTTGAGTGGCACCTCTCTAATGACAGAACTTTTTATAGCCCGAAATGGGCACAATAGTGAATATTCTCAAGCATTTAACTGAAAACGATAAATCTTTCGGTGTTCCGTTGCATAGGAACTTCGTAATGTCATTGGACGACTTCATTTATGAGCAGATTTGAATCAGTACGTTATTTTAGCCAATCAACTACATCAACGTCTACCATGCCATTAATAATGTCATTGTCTCGATAACAACCACACTTTTATATGCTTACCTATGTATAAAATTACACTTGAAGTCGAGAGTCGCAATTAGTAAACTTGGTAGATTCCAGAAGCAGGTACGAATCTTGCCGATTTCAGCACAGGCCAGAGTAGTCTGCCATGAGCTCTTTTCTATTCGAGCATAGGATTAGCTAACTGATTTCGATTTTTTAATTGAATGATTGGAATGAAAAAACAGTGTTAATTACATTTTAATTCTTTATTTGCACGCAAGCTGACGTTTCGGCGGATATCGCCTTCCTGAGATGGAAAGGTCAAGCTGACAGCAATCTATCCGACCAAGCATCTCCATAACCAAACAGAGAAAACGCTAAACCAAGATTTCAATCACATTGAACACAGACTAGCTTCTTTGCACACTCACTGCTTTCTATGAGTCCTCTACTGAGTATGTCGCGTGGAGACCAACCGCACAGAATTCACATGGAAGCGTAATGTGCCCATCCCATCAGAATGGCATGGTAATGAGGCATTCGTCCCTGCGGTTCATTTTCGGATTTCTGGAATAAATCCAGAAATCCTCAAAAAGTAGAAAATATATTCCAGCTGATCTAACGAACACTCAATGTTCCTGGATCGTCTACGTAACGCGCGACCTAACAGCGCTTACGTGATGGAGCCCTTCGACGTCACCGCCCTGTATACAAACGTGTCGAATGACTCCGCTATACAAGCCATACTCGAACTCCTTATACAATACGGAGAAATAAACATGTATGGCTTCACGGTTCAGCAGTTGATGGCACTCTTAAAGGAGTGCCTAAACTGCTCACTCTTCAGATGGTCCGGCAAGTATTACGCACAAACGAGAGGGTTGGCAATGGGACAACGACTGGCACCAAGCCTTGCCATCGCATTTATGTCTAAAGTGGAAGCACCAGTAACCGATCTCCGGCCATTACTCTACTGTAGATATGTAGACGAGTGTTTTGTCATTTGCTCATCACAAGAGGAAATGGACAAATGTTCTGAGTTACTAAATGAACAGTTAGAGTATATTAAGTTCATCCAAGAGGAACCGAAGGAAAATTGGCTTTCAATACTAAACGTGCAAATCAACCTATCAGAAAACGGCTACATTACGAAATGGTACCGAAAATCAAGCAGCAGAAACATACTTGTTCATTACCTCTCCTCTCACCCTTCACACGCAAAAAGGGCGCTTGTAAGAAACATGTTTCGAACAGCAACCAACGTGTGCACTGGGAGAGAGCAGAGAGAGTAGTCTCGGAACTTGGCGCGGCAAATAGCCATTTTTAATGGCTACGAAACTGTAGCTCGGGTGTAGAGGAAACCACAGGCCCCCGAACGATAACTCTAGCGACAATAAAGTCCCGTTTATCCTGCCCTTCATTTCAAATGAAGTAAGTGCAGCTACAAAACGTTGTTTAAGAAGGGCCGGTTTAGAGAATTCGGTAACGTTAATTGAAATGCCACCGAGTAATCTAAGAACGACGTCTATGTGCAATGCAGAATTGTATAATTTTTCCCAATGGTAGAGACGGTGATTGCATGAGTTCGGGTACAGTTTATCTGATCTCTTGTAAAGCGTGCGGGGACGAATACGTTGGCGAAACGGGTAGACCACTCTGCGTTCGTATAAAAGAACACCTAGTCGACAAACGTAAACCAAACACTCCACTAGGCACGCATAGGACGCAGAGACATAACGGAGAAGATTTTTGAAGTACGGGTTATGATCCTCGCGCAGGAATCGAGAACACAAGCGCGCAAAATTCTCGAGGCATTCTGGATCAATTCCAAGAATCCGAAAACGAACCGCAGGGGAGGAATGCCTCATTATCATGCGTGATATTGGGAAGTATATAAGCCTGTTATTCTGATGGGATGGGCACATTACGCTTCCGTGTGATTTCTGTGAGGTTGGTCTCCACGTGACATACTCAGTGCAGTGAGTGTGCAAAGAAGCTATTCTGTGTTCAATGTGATTGAAATCCTGGCTTAGCGTTTTCTCTGTTTGGTTATGGAGGTGTTTGGCGAGGTAGATTGTTGTCAACTTGACCTTTCCAGGCTCTGAAGAAGGCGAAATGCGCCGAAACGTCAGCTTGCGTGCAAATAAAGCAATAAAATAACATCTCGTGTTTGCTAAACAGAAATATAAAGAATTATTCAACCAACGCCGAGGCTAATAAAAAGTTGGTGTGGGAGTGTTAGTTACAGTTATTAATTATTCAAAATCAAGTATTCCTTGCCTAGAATACGCTTTTGCTTATAATGACGGACCTTCGTGTTGTGAAATCTGAATACGCTGGTATTCCTCTTCATCGTAATATTTCGTATAGGTCTTCATTCAATCTTTTCTTATATGCCTTACTAATGTAGTGGCTGCATATATTTATGTTTACATGCAGTACTTCGCTTCATCTAAATTTTTTGGTTATTGTTGGACAAACTGCCTGGCAACTTAGCGCAGGTAGGTAAACTCTGAGTGTTCTCTCAGATATCTCCAAGCGTTTTCCGCTTTCAGGTTCGGTTTGCATCATCTATCTGATCGTGAACCACGCCATCCGTCGTGGTGTGATCGAGTTAGTGGTGCCGGCGAGGTGGGAGAGGCAGCTGAAGAAAGCGCTCGCCCCAAGTAGTCGCGCCCCCAAGTGGTCTTGCCGTTGACCCTTTGTCGGCCACGCTGACCACACAACCTCTCACTTGAGCGACCTCACACAGGTGAATCTACGTGTGTCCGACCACCAATGCGCTACTTCTTCCAAACTCCCCCAGTTCTTGGCAGCCCCCGGAAAAATACGTTTTGTTTTGTTTTGTTTTGTTTTGTTATGTTTTTTCGGACGTTGACGTTTTGTCTGTAAATAAAAGTTCATGCATTTGTTCTCACAATCCTTATCATTTTTTTACGTAGCGCAGAAAAGCGTCCGCATATTTCTTTGTTTTAGCAAGTTTAGAATTTGAATTTCCAAAAATTTGAGAATGCAGGTAACATTTTTAAGATCTCCAGCGCGAAAAGGACAGCTGCAAACACTAAGGATACTTTGTGGAACATAATCGTGTTCTGCCCTTCCGAAATCCAATTTTTACATTTGCTTCCGTATTCAAGATAAGCGCCTTGATGGAAAAATGTGAAAGTGCTAAGTGAAATGGAGCGTAGAAAATCGGAACCTCATACCGGCAAAATAAGATAGGGGTGGATAATACAGTGGCAGTGATGCTGGTCATCAAGAGCACGGTACCGGCTCGACCACGTCCGAGCGTACCGAGTATCTCGTTTTTGTGAGGTCAGTAAATCGCTACCAGACTTTTTGGCATAAGTTCACACTCTGTAATCCAAGTGTCAACGCTCTAGCCCGACTCCACAGAGAATCCCAGCATTTAACGACAGTCGTTATAAAAGGGAAATTTTTAAGCAGCGGCTGAGCTCACACACGAAAAATGCAAAGGCTATTGTGGGTGATGAATGCCAGGAAAAGAATCGGATGCAAGAAATGCTAGAATTGCACAGCAAACGTGAGAGAGGTCGTGTTAGCTAGAAAATAAAGATAAGATAACGTGTACCTTGTATTCAAAACATTTGTCGAGATTCGAAGCGTCTTATTGCTGTTGATAAGGCTAAATATGACCGCAGATATGTTGCCTTAAAGTAGAATGCGAGCATGTTTTCGCAGCAAATGCACTGTGCCAATTATACATTGGGAGCAATGTGCTAAATCACACATTTTTTCCCTGTGTTTTTACATAAAGGTTGTGTTTTTTAAATTGAATCAAGTCTAATTTAGGCACTTGGGACAAAAAAAAGCTGCTCATGTTCGAACGGTGAAATATGGGCTTCTGTTAGTGTATGATGGAGAAGCCAATCCCTAAAGATGTCGAGAATAAAAGAAATACGCGGGAACAGAGGAAAACAGCTTAGGTACAGCTGTTGTGATTTGGAAAGCCAAGAACGCCGACGAAATCGATACCGTATGAACGACACTATTGGAAAAGCAAAAGTGGGATTGAGAACGTTGTGCTCTGTCAGGAGAGATTGTAATTTATGTCTCCACAAAGACAAACTTCAAACTTGGGAAGCCGAATTTTACATGCAGATAATGAAACAACAATAACGTAGCGGACACAGAAATGCGTAAAGGTTGCGTACGAGGATTATGTAATAACTTCAACATAAGAACTGTGAAAGAGCGTGGGTGTGTACATTGGACATTACTCAATGTTATGATCGTTTTTATCAAGCAAAGAGCAAACAGGAAAATGCGAATGTTCATAGAAGTAGAGGACGACTCTTTGCGAAAGCCCAATTTTTATTGGTCTCTTTTTTTCAGTGGAGTTCTTTCATTGTAAATGTTTTTATAAATGTGTGCATTTTAATTCACAGAGCGTTCACATAATCCAGCTGTGAACAAAGCCTGAACTGACGGTCACGAAAAATTTTACAGACAGTGGAGAGAACATGAGCAAACAGTCAAACGTATCTTCTATTTCGCCGATAGTATTTTCTACACGAACGAAGCACGAAGACATTGTTGTTCTGTCTTGTCCCATCTTTGTATTGTACAGAGCTGATCCATCTTTTCACCGCATTGTGACACTCGGATATGAATGAATACAGTGCCACAGTTAACGGCGTCTTTCTGAAGATTTAAAGCAAACAAGAGCAGAAACATTTCTTGAAGCCAAATAACGAGAAAGTAATAACGATTTTTTCGTGCTTTAGAATTCGACAAAGTCCTAAAAGTGCATCGCCTGCGAAATTTCGAAAAGACCAATTCCGTCTACGACGAATCCGCAAGGCGACTACCATTGCAGCAGTCGAAAGTAAGAATTGAGATGCAAAATCTCACTTCTGTTAACATGGCTATCCGAGCTGTCTCCGTTAAGGCGCAATTTGTTAACCAACTTGACAACTACTTGCCAAAGAAGTCATCAATAAGGAGCTGATGCAAACGCATTAGCAGCATTCATGGAAACGACAAGGTTAGAACAAGACGGTAGTGAAATGAATAAACTTGTATATGGTAAAAGGGTGTCCTGCAGTACCTACTTGGTCATTGATCCGATTCCGTGTTCCGGATCAATGTTGATTCCCAACCCCCTCGTAATCGGTAATTTGGAAACAGACTTGTCGGAGAGGATACAATTACTATTTTATACACCTTTTCTACGATGCTTAAGGGAGTCGAAAGTGTGGCGCGAAAATCGGTGATTTATTGCCTTCTCAGTTAATAATGCACGAAGATTTCAATTGTCCACACAACCCGTCGTTTCCAAACAGCTCAAGTAGCGAACCAGAAAAAGCGAGATCGTTTTGATTAAGTTTTCTTAGTACGTGACCAGAATTCTCAAGACACTTCAGTCCCCCACTAGTTCATCTCCGAGATAACAATTTTCACAGACCAGACTGAGTTCGGAAAGAATTTCTTGATGTGTCAGATACCGAGTAAATAGAGCCACCTTCGTGAATAGAGAACAAAGTTCGCTAAAGCCACTGCATCTTCAGCAGACGCGTGATGTAATGCGTGCCCAAAAAAATGCGAACTGGAAGAATGTTTGCCGTTGTTGAAATAAAACTTTGTCATGATTTTTGCTAAGTTAACAGCAGGCGATTACATAATTTTATTGCGGATGACGGAGTGCGTATAAAGCGTTAGCTAGAAGGGTGCAATACACACCTAGCCATTGATCCTGTCTCATGCTCAGAGCCATCCAACCCTTTGCAACTCTTCAGAGTCGACAGTTTGGCGTTGTGTCACAAGAAAGCAATGGCTGTTCTCTACGGCTTTCACAAAAATAACTTTTCTATTTTTCAGCAAGTTGAAAGTCTCATGACAGCCGCAAGCTCTACTTAAATTGAAAAAATAGAGTGCAGTAAATCACACGAAATGCGCTTCGCATTGATCATGGGGCCTCATAGAGTCCTCCACTACCCTAAGAAAACGACATATCACACTCTTCGCGTTTTTTTCGTTCAGATACTGAAGGAGTTGAAGATAGAAATTCTACCTGAGCCACAGTACGAAAGCCGTCTTACTTTAATTACCGTCCAATTCCAAAATTCCACATCAGTAGCTTTTCGTAGAGTAAAATACTGAAGGCAGAAGTTAAAATCGCTTCTCCACGTTTCATCAACTTAAAAACTCACATTTCCATACAAATGTAATAGAAGGCGAAATCACAGTTTTAATTTATTACTTGCTGTCTATTAGAATTTTTCACGGCAGCGTATTATGTGTGATACAATCACAATGATGCTGAGACATTTGCAAAAATGACGACACTGATGACATAATATGATATAATAAGCTGCCTTGTGATGCTGATCAATTGATTGATAACTACCATATTGATCGTCCACATCTCATGGAAGTGTAATCGCAACGTTAGTTCAGAGAATGGCTGTTTTAGAAGTAGTTTTGAAACAAACTGATTAAATCAGCTGAGAGACAAACGAAACTAAGAACCCGCATGGAGTGGTGCTAAACGCGTTAGCCCCGAAAGGGTAATAGTGCGTTCGCTCTCCCAACAGATCCCCTGCGGTTCGGAGTTTTGCAAATACTTCAGCATTACTGTGGTTATAATAGCAGGCACTTGATTGATAGAAGTAGGATTACAGACCCGTTACAAAATCCCCCCTTCACGTTCGGCGCGATAGTAGAACAATCGTGAATATGGAAAGGCGAAAATACGTTATTCGAGATCATGCCAATGATTGTTAACATCGTGTATCACATGATAGTTTGAAACTTGTTTAAGTACGACCCATTTCTATTTGTTAGTGCTAGGAAAACATTGAGCTTAGGTAGGTGGACGTTCTCCGTTCCACTTGCTCAATCAGAATCGCGTCGTCCATGTGTCGTCGCTGTCATGTGATGCTTCAGATAACTAATGATGTGCCAGTGGTCAACGAACTATATTTACTCGATTTGTGTAGTGGCCTTTCTATTTGCCGCAGTCTGTGGGTTTAACTTTGATTTGTAAGATTTGCAAATGAATAGCATTTATATAGTAGTATGAAGCAAAAGAGTGGTTTTCTGTCTTCATCATCGATGTCTTCAGCTCTAATCACTAAGGTTGACTTAGAGACCTCTTTTCCCACGTCATGCGAATCCTACTGCTTCCATTCAACTCGTTGTCTTCCAATCGATGTTTACAAAGCTGCTCAGATTCGTGTCCTAGTTCAGCTACAACTTGAGGATTTTAAAACTTCTTTTCTGTTAACTGACAACGCTGCTCGAGCACGATTTTTAATATAAACTCAAAGTATTCGTGCATCGGCTGTGCGGGCACGTGTCCGCCTTCTTGCACCTTAACTTGTCGTCGGTTTCTACTAAGACGAAGGCGATTACGTGGCGGCAGCGAATATTGAGATTAGTTGGCGGACTGCTTACAGATGGCGCTAGTTGGCGGACTGCTTACAGATGGCGCAACAATTAAGCTTCATTTCTCTTGTGCACCAAAATTGGTTTCGTACCCTAGTTTGTTCGTTGAGATCTCCGTTTTGCTGCGTGTCGTCGCGACGCTCCTTTGTAGAAATGAAGGTTTCGATGCAGTCTGTGCACATTAGGCAAATCTTTTTTTAAGTGCAATGAGGTTTTCAGAAGATTCAAACGAAGGCTCGAGAAGAGATCTGCTTTGGGATAAACATTCTAGTCGAACTAGAGCTTTGTAATGAGTCGGTTCAAAAAGTTGACCCTGCGAGGAATGTGGGGATTTTTACATGTTGATCGAGAAACTCTTAGTCTTATCTCGAAAGTACGACCGCATCCATCTCCTCAGCACCGGAAACATTAATGAACAATAAGGAAACCCATAAACTTGTCTACATGCTAGGTATTAGCTTGATTTAACGAATCGTGTAGGTTGCAGCACAATCTCCACTAGTTTCCTTCAATCGCAACCATTCTCCATAGTTGTGTCATAGTTTGTGCGAGGTGACATCTGTAAATGTCGTTGCTCCATTCCTTGTATACATCCGCATCCGGGTACAATTCATGACATGAGCTACAAGTATGTCCGTCCAGAAAATGATTTAACCTCCTTTGAGTCTATTTGCAGCTGCGTTGGGCTTTCGACGTTCGTTAGTTTGGTGGTGCGCAAAACCACTGGCGTGGTTGAGGTGAGCGCCCAGTGCATAGCCTGGGTAGTTAGCTAGTCACCGGCTTTTTCTGGAGGGGCCAAATGTATCCCATATTGTTTTCGGCCTCTTGGGTAAGTTTTCATTAATTCGTTCTCCACATTCGCCATGCTTTGAATTGGAGAACGTGGACTGGTTTGCCACAAAGGATAAAGCTCTCGGCGTTGATCAATCCCTGAAGGATGCGCCGTGCATTCGACTTCATTAGGTATCGTTGGAGCTCGTGGTGGCCTACCGATGTATTGAGACAGTGCTGCTATCCTCCAAGACAAATATGGTGCCAATTTGCCGACTTCGGAGGGATGGAAGGCTTGGTGGGTCATGGGCGGGCACGGGGATCGATTCCACCTGTGCGTCGCAGTGGCGCCTCCAACCACTGCTCCATACGCGGTTTGCCATGCGCAGTACAACTTTTGAATTCAAAGCAATCCAGAAACCAGTGATCACTGACGACGAAGGGGTTTTTTCATTGACAATGAGGTTTGGAGTCCTAGTGGATAGCAAGACCTCCTTGAAGACACTACGTAAATGTTGCTGGTTCATCAGAAAGCTAATGTTGGTGTGGGTGTTAACAGCTTCATATTCGTGCTCATTTCTACTTTCAACGCTGTACAACTTCGAATTAAGCCACAACATGGAAGTGTTTTTTTACTTGCTTTAACAATGGCACCCATAATTAAATAGATTTCAATTACGATATGGTCAACATTTCCCACATATTTTGATATTTTAAGGGACTTTAATCTCATGTGGCAGTAGCTCGGCTAAAGCAGGAGGTGCTACGGAAAATTCGGCAAGTTTCTTTTTAGTTCAAAGCCCGATTTTCTTAAGTACTTTAACTTTTACTTTCTTATACAGTAATGGTCAAATGTCTGAAGACAAGAACGAGTTGCTGACTAACTAAGTGAAAACACTTAGACGGAGTCACTTCAGAAAAAGTCCTCATCGGCATCAGCATCGACATCGTCGAATAAAATGTCATCTTCTTGGGCATCGGAGTCGAAGGGAATTTCATCAAGAGCAAGTCAGAAGAAGGAATACCGATCACCAAAAATGATTCGCCAGAAGAAAACTGTGCCTATAAAAAAATTCTTCGTCAACGTCTCACGCACCGCATCCCGAAGCATCGGTATGATTGCTATTACTACATATCCCATACACATAATGAAAAACTTCATATCATACAATGAAAAATGTTTCATAGCCTGGAAAAGAACAATCGAGTAATCGACCGGTTTCCGAAAGACTCAGGAAAAGTGCAGTGACTGATCGCAAGCGTGAAATGATCGCTAAAGGATTGAAAAAGGACAAGGATGTTTGTTTGTTTGGCCAACCATTTTTCAGAATATGAAGCACTCATAAATACAGATTTTTATTGGAGGCCTTTGTGGTTGCAAAAGTGTTGGAAATATTAGTCCACGTTTAGCCCAAATACTTGAGAATTGACAAGAACACAAATTCACAGTTTCTCGGTTCTTCACATTTTTTTTCAACCTGAAAATATTACCTTACCCTAAGAAGCCGCGTACCTGATAAAAGATTTCCTTACGATGAGAAATACGTTTATGGTATGGATTCTATAAAGCCTAGCCTTGTGAAGATAACATGATTTTTGCAGGCCTATCCAACGTTTGACGACATTCCTTCCGACTGGGAAGACAACAACGAAGTACTGTAAAGATCTATCTGACTAGTTTTCATTAGTATCTTTATTATTTCCATTAGTTAGTATTTCAGAAATATAAGCCAAAAGAAATGGAGTTGAACGAGAAGCAAAAATTGATTGCGAAAGGAGCAAAGCGAGCGACGACCGTGGGTATAGATTTGTAGTGGAGATGGAAACACATGTAGATTATGACTCATCTTTTACAGGCCTATCCAACCATGGATGATATTGTAAGCGATTGGAACGACGAAGATAAGAAAAAAAAGTGGGAGATAACCGAAAAACAGAGAAGAAAATGGTTGTTTATAGTTACCATTTGTTTCTTCAGTGTCGAATAAGTCTGTCTATCTGTGCAGCCCGTTGAGAGCACGCAATCTAGTCGAACGCCATGTAGGCTCTACAGCCGTAGTCATGCACTGCAGGATTGACTTTCGCTGTTATCCTAGGGGCTAGTCATTTCGTTCACTTGTTCACTTAATCTTGATATGCTCAAAAGAGGTTGATCGCGGTTTGATTGTGGTTTTGCTGAATTTTCGTTAACACTAGTAACGTCTATAAAAGAAACTGGTAACTTGTGGAAGAGGCATAAACACCTGTGTTGACAAAATTGAAGAGAACCATGAGCGAAAGACGAATAATTACAGTTTGAGGACCTCATGTATACTCTTGAGGAATATGTTGAATAGTTTAGGAGGAAGAACCTTCACAAAATACAACGAGCAAAGTGCTTATCGCTCAAGAAAAAACAGCTGGTGTGAATAAATCACGTGGGATGCTAGCGATATGAATTATCTTTCTTATTTTGTATGCTATCAAAGGCTAGATAATTAATAAATAATTTAACAATTTTTCCCGCCATGTTATGTGAGAAAGGAGGGAAACACTTTTCTAAACTTGACTTGTAAAGAAAAAACGTCAAAGACCGTTATTAAAGCATTTTTCACTCCAAGTGTTCCCCAAAAAGCTCCAGCTCTTGCTTTAGCCAAAGCGATAAGTGTTTGAAAAACGTTTAAACTAAAATATATCTAATTAGCAACGGACACTGCCTGCATAGAATTTCCCAAGAGAGTCCCTTATTGGTTTTGTTGGTGTTGGAAAACGCGCGACTGATCCGTGACAGTTTTCAAGTAGATCTGGCCACCGTCTAATCACTGTTTGCCATCTGATTCTTCTCGAGTTTCACATGTGAGTAACGACACCAACGACGGAATAATAATACGTACGTAGGCACTGTTGATTTCAAAGAGGCTGCAGAACACGAAAACTCGTCCGCAACTTGAACACGGCACATTTAAACAATTAGCTAAAGTAGAAGATGTGGTACACTATCTACTAACTAGCTTGATCAAAATTTCCCGGTGTCGTGCTAACGCCATTGGCACTTATTGACACATTAGTACGATTGTGAACATCCTCAATTTTCCGCTGCTCAAGGTGTACATGGAAATTAATTCACGCCATACATTGCCGTTCCCCATGCAAAAAGGAGACGACCCACGAAATTAGCATCTGTCTCCGTAATGGTCACTTGTACAAAAGGTAAGCGATCCCCAAAGGAGTTATGCATTTGTGTTCTGTCATCTTGCTGATGGTTGAGTGACTTGAACGGTGCTAGTAAACCTTCCATTTCTCCTTGTACCGTGCAAGCGTAGACTGGTGAAAACTGCTCGCTTGGGAGAGTCTATGAGTACCATAACTTTCTTCTAGGCTTTTCGTGAAGAATCTAGATGATCGGGTGGTTAGTCTTCCTGCTGTGTGTTTAACTTTCCTAGGAATCTATTCGTTAAGACTATTGTCCATCTGTTGCCGTTGATATGCATAACGCATCTGGCTTACGTTACCTTCGACAATTTGACATGTAGAATGGAGTCCTTGATTTTTTATCGTTTACGTAAATCGGAGCTTTGGATCACTTCCCTCACATAAATTGTACGGGATACTCCTACAGCACCATACTTTCGAGTGGACGTTCTATAACGCCGAGTGATCCTTCCACATGTTGCGAGCAGGTTTCTTACGCATTCGTTAAGGCAGGGAAGCAATCGCAGAGTCAAAAAGGTGGGCACGGAGTCGGGTGTTCTTTGTTCTGTCCACTAAATCCTGTTTGCTCTTAAAATCTTCCCAAGACGCTCGCTTCCTCCTGCTGAACTCTGGAGCTAAGTCGTTGTTCATGTTGATTCCTGGACATAGATAAACGCAACTGGGGCATTAGGAGATAATAAATCCGCTGAGAATGAAAAGACCTTCGTAACCAATCCGTCCGCAATGAACATAGTTTTTACGAGATTCAAAGTCGGCAAGCATACGTTCCACTTGGCTAACGTTTTTTGTTATAAGAACGATGTAATTGGCCGAGCGAAGAGGGTGTAATGCCGACCATCGATTTTCACTCTTACAATGTCCCATTCCAGTGTTCGCATGACGTTCTCGAAGATCGCGGTAAATAATTTTGGCGAGGTTGTACCACCTTGCCTAACTTAACTTTTGAGGTCGATTTTAATGTCGTCATAGAATGGTAATATTTGTAAAAAATCTTATATAGCTCGCAGGAAATCTTTATATACGAAGTGTGGGCGCCCTGGTTGTCCAGGGCTTCCATAACTGCTTCTATCTTAACCGAGTCAATAGGTTTCATTAAATTAATGAAAGTGAGATAGAGGGCTGTTTGTACTCTCACGATACTTTAGTGAGTCTCGTTATCGTGTAGATGTGGTCATTCTTACTAAATTCTTCTCGAAACCCTGATTGCTCAGATGGCTATCCTACGACGAGTGTTCTATCAATGCTGTTTAGGATGACTCCAGTGAAAAAGTTTATGGATGACAGACAGCGTGCATATTGAGCAACAATTGCCGATGTAGTATCGTGCTACCTTTTTTGATCAATAGCAAGGTCTTGAGTCGTTGTGGATGCTGTTCTGGTTGCGTTTTTGTTGTGCTTGTGGTTGTTGTCGGGGTTGTGATTGTTGTTTGGTTATGGTTGTTGTGGTTGTTGGGGTTGCTGTGGTTGTTGTTGCTGTTCGATGGCTGACGTTCGTGGGAATTCGCCTTCATCAAAACCGTAGTGTTGCTAGTGGGACTCTTTGACTTTTTGTATTGTTCGAATCTTCACCAATGATATGTCATGTCGAACATCAGAGGGGGAGAACCAGTGAAACAAGACATCCAACCTCCTTTATTTCATATGAGGAATGGAGGACGTGTCTAATAAAGATATCCGAATAGCAATTATAATTTTCTTCTCTAGCTCGCTGTAAACTGTAATTGTTCCGTGTGAGCGACGGAGTGCAGTCATGTTTGTTTTGTAATTGACAAAGTTTCGGTGACCTTTGCGAATGCTCTTCCCAGCCTTTTGCACCATCAGCCATAACTTCTCTACTCTTTTTAAGATCTTCTATTATTGCTTTTCTTTGGTATTTTACATGTTCAGAAGTGAGTTGGTGTTCCTGTGGCTCTACGTTGACGTACTCATTTCTGGAGAGAGACGTCTCTTGGAGATTTACGGAATTTAGCTCTCGTGGCGATGTTGAAAACGGCCATTGCATAGCCCGTTGATGTCACCAATAACGGCATTCTCCCAAGAGCCGACCTAAACTGGATAAAGCTCGGTTTGTGGTGGTTTCTGATCTCGCGTTTTAAACACAGCGGCCTTAGCTATTTCCCGTGAGAAACTGCATCTTGCGAGATGACGATGGTCCCATCCCGTGTAAAATTTTGAAACAACAACGACATGAGTTAGCCAAAATCCTCGATTTACTACGATGTGGTCTATTTCGTTATAGTACTCTCCAGTGTAGGGGCGCGTGTGGCGCAGTGGTTGGATGTGCCCTGCAACACGCACGTGCAATCGATTCCCGGCGCCCATGGGCGACCAAGCGTTCCATCTCTCCGGGTTCGGTAAATTGGTACCAGACTTGTATGGGGAAGATAGCAGCACTGGCTTGATATATGAGTAGGCCACTCCGAGTCATTTTAAAGGTCAGATATGCATTCAATCACCTCCAGCGATGCTTAATGAAGTCGAGTGCATGGTGCATCCCTCAGGGATTGATCAACGCCGAGAGCTTTGTCCTTTTTGTCCTTTCATACTCGTCAGTGGAAGAGTCTCATGTCCGGCTTTCAGAGTAAGACTTATGAAAATGTTAATTACCCTAAATCGTCTTGGTCGTCGTGATAAACTCAGGCAGCCGGTCAGCCTACTGGTTCCATTTTTAATCCGTGGGTCCCTATGTGACCTTCTCAGACGTCCTTGTGATCCAATATTGTCAAGCTTAGCGTTAAATTCTCCAATAATGACTTTTAAGGAAGTGTGGTCTTCTCTGTAGAACTTCTTCAAATCCACACAAACGTTTCGACTTCGTCTTTGTCATAGCTTGATGTCAAGGTGTTAACGAGTATAGATAAAGTATAGTTAATAGTGGATGCAAACTCGCTGCCTGCAGAGGCTGACACCCACGGAATGACTGGGAACTGGTCACGTCCATACCAGTGCCGTTTTCTTCCTGACGAAGCGTAAAGATTTCTATCACCTTCAACATTACATTTTTACCCCGTTTGATCTTTCCAGCTTACCCTTTCTGCGAGTTCCATAAACTGGAATATGTTAACTATGTCTCACACTCCTACATCATCGACACGTCGAGGTTCAATCCTCATGTGAGTTTTCGTGGCTACAGCATTATGCTTTGAATCGCACCTTACCAGGTTTCTCTGCTTGAGAATGTCCCAACAACTTTTTTTGAGAACCGCCTTCTCTCATTTCATTGTTATTGCAACAAAAACTATCACAAGCTTATACATGTCTTTTGATGTGGTGCCGCTCTTGCACCTCGACTACTGAGCTGCTACTAATGTATTCTGTGTCACATTCGTTGGCCCTGTTAATGTTTAATGTTGTTTATATTTCTAGCTATTGTCGCATAACTCAAAAGGTCGACTTTCTATTAAGCTCGGCATGAATAATTGATATATCTATATAATAAAGAAAAGATAAAGGTATCGGCGTTGATCAATCCCCTGAGGTGTGCACCATGCATTCGGCTTCATAAAGCATCGTTAGAGGCGACTGAATGTATATTTAGTCTTCACAATGACTCCTGGTGAACTAACGATGTATCCAGCCATGCTTCTACCATCCCAGACAACTCTGGTACCAAACTGCCGACCCCGGAGCGATGGCAGGCCCTGGTGAGCCATAGGTGCGTGGATCGATCTCATGTGTATTGCAGGGCGCCTTCGACCACCGCGCTTGATAAGATCTTTATATATCTTCTTATGAACCCGCAACTCTTATGAACTCTTACTGAAACAACAGCAACGAAAATAACAACAATGGCAATTTACAGCAACCTCGCACCAGCTCAGCAAAGCAATTTCTTAAGGATATTGTCGTACAGTTGCTATTGTATTATTATGATTACTGTATAGAAAGAAGGCTTGGATGTAGCGCAATGGTTGTAGCAGTCCAAGGTCCACCAACACTTCCATCCCTCCAGGGTCGGCAAATTGGCACCATACCTGTGTGAGATGATAGTAACACTTACTCAATGCAGCTGTAAGCCAACACGAGTCGTTCAATAGGCCCAGGTGTGCATGCAATGATCTCTAATGATGCTTAACAAAGTCGAGCGCATAGCGCATCCATCAGAGATTGATCAACGGCGAAAACTTTGTCTTTTCATTTATTGTATACGAAAGTTAGTTACCCAATTTTTGAGTTTGCGCCGAATGAATTGTTGTTTATGGCCAACTTCGTATTAGGGAGAAAGACAACTCCACCGACTCTTCAACCATCGGATGTTCCGAGGAACAGTTCTTCTCCAGTATTATAAACGGCGTTTAGAGCGTGGTGTCTTCTCGTCTCAGCAATTCCGATGACGTTGTACCCAATCCTTCTTTTCAGTATGTGGTTGTGGTACGCTCGATGATTGTGGCATTACAGCACTTTACTCATAGCACTCTAGCACTGTGTGGTGGAATGAAGAAATTCGTCCGAAAAGCATTTTTTTAGTAAACTGTAGTCTTTGAAGAATAACTTTTCTTGCCTATCTGTTGTGGGAAATCCATTGATTAGAAACAAACATTATGAAGTAAAAACTCTTTACTGCGAAAAAAAAACAGTCAAAAAGGAAATGCACTGAGACCAAAATCTCTTCCCGCGTTCATCGAAATCAATGTGTATGATTGTCAATATGCCTTAAAGAATGTCTTTTCCTATAGTCCTTGTGATTGTTTCATCAAACGACTGAAACCTATATCGTCGTAGAACAACGGAAAACTCGTCCACTTCCTCGACAATAAAAAGTTTAGCAATAATTTTCCGTAATATTGTAAATAGATAACAGCGCCTATAAAGAGCAAAAAACGCGTAATTCACATAAAAGCTATTTAACACGGACAGAAAAAAACTCCGGGAAGAAATATCAATCCGATCATCTCAAAATATGTTAATATTGAGCAGCACAGTGAAATGTAAGTAAAGAGATTAATTTAAACAGCAATTTCCAAGAAATTCTATCTAGGAGCTATAAGAGGGGACAACTAACCACGGAGAGGAAGAAAAGCCTCTGCTATCGATTGACGAGCTGCCACCAAAGAGAAATTTCCTGGGTGGATTCAGCCAGTGCTGCGCGAGAATTCGTTGGATTCAGTGCCGAAACATTGTTAGTGTTGCCCTAAAAATGAGCACATGGATGAATTACTAAAGTAGTTTGAAACACACGAGAAGAACCGTAGTTTGATGCGAAGGCAAATGTGCCACATAGTTTTCGTCCCAGTCGATTTTGACTTTGGGCGGAGAAAACGTCGTTTCGTCTTCGCCTTTTTCTTCCAAGTCCGGTAGATCGTAGACGTTCAACTGGAAAATCATACGAAGTCAGACAATCTACAATTCTGGTGTTCTGGTTTATAATGCTGGTATTGTCGTACGTGCAACGTTTTCGTCGTCCCCGGCTTCTTGGTCTCGGTCTTCTTCGGCAATAACTGCGTCACTTCAGGTTGACGTGGTACTCGAGACTGTGCCAATTTCCTCTCGCTGCTGCTTTGCATGAACTTGCGAGCCGCCTCGTGAAGGATGGTAGGAGTTTGAAACTGAAATGAATGATCTCATGCTCTTCTGGTTGGATTCTCGCCAATTTGACAGCGGATTTAATCCCAGAGTACATAAGTTCCTCAAGAACATTCGTTGAATCCCATTTCTAGACTTTAAACAATGGAATTAATTTTTTTCGCAAGACCGAGCACATTATTTATATACATGGGTAAATGTATAAAATCGCTGACCCAAAACCAAACTAAGTAGGAAAGTCGTAGACCTCGAACATCGTAATTTGGAGGAATGTCTATTTTTATTTTTGTTTGTGGCGTTACTATAAATATATAAGCAACCCACTGAGGAAACATCCGGAATGCTACTTCTCCTGTTTTTGATGATCTTTTTATGAAGTGGGGAGGACGAATCCAATTCTTCTGTGGACGAAAATTCATCGTGACCGAATCGAAATCGAGGCAGCTCGAGTCCGTCCGAAGGCAATCCTGCACGAAATTATATGCAATAAAGTGAAGAAATAAAGTGAAAGTCTTCATCTACTCCAGAAATCTATTTCCCTGTTTTCAGTCGAGTTTTATTAGTAACTGGTGTTCTTTAGTACTCTGATCATTCTATGGTAAGTGCTTTGCGAAGAATAAGTTTACGACATGAAAAACATAGGCTTATTCGTAGAGCTGAAATCCAATACTGGGATAAAGGTTTAGGTGTTGATAAATCTCTGAGTAATGCGCCAGATGTTCGACTCCAATCACTAAGCATTGCTAGAGGTGTTTGAATGCATATCTGGCCTATGACTCTGCCTATGATTTGCACTGATCTGTTGATGTATCAAGTCAGTGCTGAAATCATCTCAGATAACTCTGGTACAAATTTGCCGAACATGGGGTATGGAACGGCTGAGTGAGGCGTTGGACCGAGCCTAGGACCAATTTAGTACGTATTGCAGAACACCTATCTAACCACTTCGCTACCCGCATTTCCATTATGTGAATTATCACGAGATAGCTTTTAAATGAGAAACAACTGGTACCATGCTATATCATTAATAATTATTCAGAATATCGCAACGTGATTTCGAAGTCTCAGAGCAAGCGAAGGTTCCATGCAACACTTAGTGCTCATTGTATAGGACGACTGCAGGTACTGCTTTACTATGCCACAGACGAGTGCTTCCACACACCTCTGCACTATGGATGTGATATAAAGCTCGCATCGTCTATTACTACTTGTTGAAAGACATATCTTGCGAAACACTTCGCTGTTGTGTTAAGTGAAGTGCAAACATGCTAATAATGTTGAGCGCGTGGGTGAAGGGAAATCAAATCTATGGATGCTTCCTTCAATTTGCTACAAGTTCTCGGCTGAATTCAGAGGAGAGGTTTGACTTTTTGTCCACAAACGTACGTCTTTGAAGAGTGAATGCATTCACACCTGCAGAGCCGGGAAGAGGATATTTTTGTGTCATCGGCGAATAACTCCTTCTGGGGATTACGGATTCGGCGCAGGCAATTCTCCAGCCACGTTCGAATGGTCTGCTTTGCTACTTCTTCTTCAATGATGAATTCTAATTCCTCACGCTGAAAACATTACAAAAATTATTCATTTTTGAGCATTTGCTAGAAATCTGTGTATTCGACGGATGTCAGGCGAAATGTAAAGTAACTTGAAATGAAACGTTTTGAAAAATAGTGCCTTAATTAGGATAAGCGACCTACAAAGTAACGAATGGAATTTTGGTCGTGGACCCTGGAATACTTTTTAAAAATAATAAAAAAATGGGAGAATGAATGCTTTTCAGATTAGTATTGTCCATTACTTTTACCAATAGATCACTCATAAAAAGGACAAAGCTTTCGGCGTTAATTCCTGAGCGATGCGCCATGCATTCGACTTCATTAAGTATCGTTGGAGATGATTGAATGCATATCTGGCCTTTATAATGACTCGGAGTGGCCTACCGATGTGTCGAGCCAATGCTGCTATTCTCCCAGACAAATCTAGTACCAATTTGCTGACCTCAGAGAGATGGAAGCCTTGGTGAGCCACGGGCGCTGGGATCGATGCCACGTGTGTCGCGGCGGCGCCTCTGATTATTGCGCCACACGCCACCCATATCACCCATAAATCTCCTATTTCGTCGAAATCAGTTTTTACGTTGAAACATACTTGGCATTATATTACGCAAGTCGTAGGAGCACTTCGTTTTAGTCGATTTTCTGAAATTCAACTTCTAGGAGAGACAAAAAAAATCTTTATTTACCTGCAGTAGCTCCTCCAGCTGTAACGATTTCCGAATGTCAACAGAACGATAGGAGAGCATGCTGAAATATGATTAGGTAAGGTAGTTAGTGAAGATATCGAAAGGAACTGTGTAGAAAGAAGGTTAGAAAATTGAAATAAAGTGAAAACAAAAACAAAAATGCTTCTTGAGGTTCCTTCCTACTACCATTTACTAGCACCATCAGCACAAATTTCAAAGCCTTTAGATTAAGCGACCTCCGCTTTATGTATGGTGCTCACTACTTACCCGTAACGCAGCAAACCCACGTTCATAAACTCGTAGATAGCCCAAAACACTAGCACAAGTTAAGCTACTAAAAGCATTGAACGAAACTCTGACAATGGTCAGGCGGCAACCCACTAGAGCACGTCGTGGAATGAGACGTCGTCACCATTGTGCAATTTGTCCATCTCATAGCACATGTGCTTGAAGAGGATTCTATCCTTCTCGGGATCCACCTCTAGACGTCCCTGAAATAACTGGTGAATAAACAGCCATTGGAGAATAAATGTAACTATTTAGTAACTGACTGGATAAAAAAGGATTAAAAGGATAAAGCTCTCGGCGTTGATCAATCCCCTGAGGGATGCGCCATGCATTCGACTTCATTAAGCATCGTTTGGAGGTGATCGAATGCATATCTGACCTTTAAAATGACTCGGAGTGGCCTACTCATATATCAAGCCAGTGCTGCTATCTTCCCATACAAGTCTGGTACCAATTTGCCGACCCCAGAGGGATGGAGGGCTTAGTGGGGCATGGTTGCGTGGATCGATTCCACATATGTTGCAGGGCGCATCCGACCACTGCGCCACACGCGCCCTGCTGACGGGTTAGAAACAGTAAGATTTAAACGAGAATTGAATTTATGAATGAATAGGTGGAGAGAAAGAACATTCTCAAGTAAAAACATTCAGACAACTGCAATATGAAAATGCTGTAGACAAACATGACAATTTTTAGCATCAAAAAGATGTAAAGTTTAAATATTAAAATACCGTAGAAGGCTTAACCACTTCAAGTGAGGAAGATAACTTGAAAAAAACCACCAACAGCAGGTGTTTATGATCGCTCTCTTCGCCTTTGTTATTGTTTAGAACTGCCGATAGCTCTTTTTTTCTTTCTTTCACGAAACTGGAAAACATCTACCTTCAGGAGTCTCAACAAGAACTTCACTCTCCCCACTGGAATCGATCGCTTCTGCTCCCTGTCCACCATGTTCCACACGAGCTAAAACCATTACCAAAAAATCGGTTTTCTTTAAAACTTATTAGTGAAATTGAAATGAAGAACTCACAAAACAGCTGAAACAGAGCATGCCAATTCATCACGTCTTCTACATTTGTAAAAAAATTTGGAAAAATCATTTGCTTTTGGGACTTATAACCCTTGCTTTTTTTCTAATACTCCCATTAAGGTTCATGGATGGACTATATTCACCCCGTCTTAAGAATATTACTTATTCGGATGCTTGGATAACTCGCCTTCACTAGCTTTGCGGGCCCCAGCATATTTCCTATTTTTTCAGAGTTTTGCTGAATTAGCCATTGTAATTCCCTGCAGCCCCGAGGTCAGCCTAGACAAAGTCTGCCCCGGCTCCTCATTATCACAGGCAGTCGTGGCGCTTGTGGATTAGAAAGAGATTTGCCACCATGCAACTAGCTTTATACCAGGACGCTGGTGGATTCTGGTATTGGTTTACCGTTGGCTGGGCTTCCTTATGAAAACGCCGGACCCCTTCTCAGCCTGGGAGACTTCACCAGGGGGATAAATCTCTCCCACTGCATATAGACCCGACACCCAGAAACATCTCCCAGCGACGATGAGGTGGTTACTGTGGGAGGCTTTAGTTTTAACACAACTTACAGATAATTCGCAAACAATCTTTAGCAGATCAAATCTTTTGCTGCGATCCTTATAATTAAGGAAATAGGTGAGCAGGAAAAACAATGGCTAGAGATACTGTGCACCCACGATTGCTGGTTCGATCTGGCCTGGGTTAAACAAGTCTCTCATCCTTCAACTACGATAAGCCCCTAGAAACGCTATGGTAGAACTATCCCGAGGTGGCATGTATAATCATCTCGATTAGCATTCAACAACATTTAACAACATCCACAAAGAAGACGAAGTCCTCAACTGGCAGCCGAACCCGCATGTAAATTCGAAGGCCTTCTGGAAGGCCGGACATCAGACAATGAACCCTAGTGAAAGAATGGCTCGTATCCATATTGCGTACACGAAGACGGGCCGTGTAAATAAAGAAGCAAGTAAAAAAAATAAATGAATAAAATTGCAGCGGAGTAATGTTTTAAAAACCATGGAAATTAAATTTGTGAGACTATCAATCTTCCGGAATATCCACATGTAGAGTACAAAAGTTACCTGAAAGTATAAAAAGTAAAGTACCTGAAAGTTTCGTATGTCAGCATAACTTAGTAGTGCGTCTTCTTCACTCGAATAGAACAGCGAGAAGTTTTCCATAATGATAGCTAGAAGACTGACACCTTACTTTGAAATCGCGGTGGTCGAAAGACTCTTCTATTGAGGCTATGCAGCTATCTGAGTTTTTCTATGAACGAAACGATCTTGTGACATTTCCAAGATACTCAGTGATTGCTGATGGTTTTTTGACGTATTCTAAACTCACCCACTAGCAAATTCCTCACAATATAGGTTATAATCAGATAGAAAGAGCAAAAATAAATAATTGCTCCATAATAGTTGCCACAATCCGTGTTCCAGTAATTCATTCCTTCATGCCAATAGCAGAACGGTGGACTTCTCTGGAGAGGGAACAATCTCATCGAATACTATTCAAGTCATGCCTGACCATTAGATTTACTGAATCTAGCATGAACACACTACGACTTCAGCGCTGATGTTGACTACGATGTGATCAGTATTCGATTTTCAAAAACTGCTGAAGAAAAATCTCCACGCACCATACAATCATGCATTATATCGTTCCAGTCCTCGCCCGTTATACTCCGAAACAGAACCACCAACGCCTCGGATCCAGTTCGGAAGTTCACGTGCCTGGAAAAATTAGCCGTGCATTAAAAAGGACGAATATGCTGTTACGACATATTTACTACACCTTTAATGAAGATTTGTTTCTCTCCACTTTAATGTTCAACTACCACATGAGTTGTATACAATGCAAATTTAGAATACTACTTATTTTCCGGCATTGTTCAATGTTGTGTTACTCTGTGTTGTTTTGCGAAAACATTAATGATGGAAGTTACAACTACAGTACACCTGTAAGGTGGATACTGTTGACAACTTTCTCTGAAAAAGCGTAAACCCTGTTTCCATGAAATGATCGCGCTGTCGTCTGTAATACCTAGTACTAGATTGGTTAACAAATATCAAGATCCAAGAACTGAAAAGAAAAAACAGTGAAAGATGGTTTTTGGAATTGTACTTAAGATGTTGAAGGTCTTTACCCAATACAAAGAACAAGGATCAAAGTAGAAGAGACGTAGACAATAAAGTAGTAACAGTTCTAGCTTAAGGAACAACAACGGCATCCAACATCGACAATGTCAACAGGAATCACCAGAACGACCTCGTCACATTGAATGTTTGACGACTTAAGCAAGAGCTAGTGAAGTTCTCATTTGTTCTTACCTTTATGTTTTACCTCCAAACTTGCAAAATAATCCCTGATTGGTCAAAGGACTCTAGAAGATCTTCAAAATCATTAATATAACTTTTCTAGGTTCGTCCGAAGAACGTTTGATGATCTGAACTGTGATTTTCCTATTGTGCGCCTGACATCTTGTAGGACCCAGTGGATCATGTCTAATCAGTTGTCGTTGAGATGGTTCACCTATCTGGTCCTGTTAATTCTAGACATCTTGGCAAGCCCAGAACCGTCTGTGATTGTTGATCGTCGACGTTGGTTGGAGCAACAGATTCCCACCACCACTTGCACGACATGAGATATTCCTTTTATCATCTTACCGAAAATCGATGTTCGATAGAGAGCATTCACAAGAATAAGTATGAACTTCCAGCAGAAAAATATTGGAAATATCAATATAGGAAGAACTCAACATGTTTGATAATAATATTATTCTCATGCACTCACACACTGAATTAACAAGTCGCCACTACTTCTTTACAAGAAGAAGAAACACTAGCTGTGTCGTGTTGGAGTTTAGCAGTGGAAAAAATAAACAACATTGACAACGTTTTCCACACAGGCAATGCATTCAAATTTCTTTCACACGTACAACTAGAAACCGTGTGGTTAATGAAAGAACCCTGCCATGAGAAAAGAATAGGCACTAAATTGACTACATTGTGATTTATACCACAACTTCAGCTTAACTAGGTTCAATGGCGATTTGTGCTCCCCAGATCAATCCCATTGACGGGTGATTGTTGATAGCACCTATAGGTTAATACACAGCTGAGAAAAAGGCGAAACGAAGGATCCACATGGTGTGGTGGTGCACAGGTGACCCCCGGAAAGGTGGTCACACCGCAGACACCTATGGTCCGAAGTTTTGCAAATATTTCAGCATCATTGTGGTTGTATTTCGCATCATAACCTGCCATGAAAGAAGAATGGGCAGTAAATAAAAAAATGACTACAGTGTGGTTAATCTTCTTGGTAACCATTCGACACTTCATCAGTTTAACATAACAGCTGTGGATGGACCTACTGTTTTTTCTCGAAACGGTCGTTATAACTGTTAAGCAAATATCAAATGTCAGTACTATATAAAGCTGGAGACTTCGTGGTAGCAATCATTTTCACAAACACTTCAGTGGAGTTTGCTCAATCGGGAGGGAAGGCTGTCTTCGCTACCGCGTGCCAAAGTTGGGGAACGAGCTGCTGGCGTTCTCGCAATGTCGACCGGTGAGACGATATCCAGCAGTATACATACAGGTGACGAATGCCTCTGGAATCTACTGGAAAGCTTAAGATCTAGGATTTCTTTAAAACTATTGGGAGTACTAGGAAGCAGACATAATATCACTAATGATAAGAGCAAGAAAATTCTTACGTTCACCGAATTTCAGCAGTTTAGAGCATTGAAGAACTTTCAAGTTCTCCGGAAGCGAACGATGTAGGCATTTTCTAAAAAATGTGCCTGCACCGCTTAGAGTCATCCAGCTGCATTGTTTGTGATCTTCGACAGATGCCGATCACTTCCAAACACTAAAGTACTACACGATTGAAGGCTTCAAGCGTTGATAAAGTTCTAGACGTTACTCCACCTTACTCTTCTAAAGATAAGAAATAACTTTTTTTCCAAAACGCTATGACGAAATATTAAAACATTTTTCCAAATTTAAAACGTGAGAGCCGCAGCCGTCAATTATGAAGACGTGTGTGTAGTCTCGTTCATTCAGTCAGAGGGCCGTTCCAGATGAGAACCTCGACGAGCAAACGCGGAAAAAGAATATTGACCTCCAAAAAGCCCAGCATTTCACTGTGGTGGAAAACTAAATTAGGGCTTTGTTAAGAAGGATCTGTAGATTCTAGCGGACTTAATGTCAATTGGCTGGTTGCATATACGTAGGTATGAAACACAAAGGCTTCGGGTGGAGCCTACCTCATGAGGCACTCAGTGTGCTGACAACCAACAATTCCCAGTGAAGATGATAACACTATGGATATGAACATGCTCATGATGGTGATAACAGTAAAACTTATCCAAACAAGTAAAAAGAAATGAACAGATTGCAGTTGAAACAACATTCATGAAAATTCCTAAGCAGGTTACTAACGAACAATGGGAATCTAGATAGGTATGACCTTCATCGCTTCATGTGTCAGTTAACCGGTGCACTGAAAACCCTCGATTGTGATCGCTTTCTTTTGACTAACTTTGCGTAAATCTTAAGTCTTTCTAAGGCAGAGCAGCTTTTCTGAATTCTAGTAGTACTACAATTAACTTCAGTGTATTTTATACACCATGTATTTATATGTATTTTTTAAATAGCGAAGAACCCAATTTCTACTGGAACAAATCGCTCATCGAGGTCCTGCTTACCATATTCTCATTGGCTATGGGAGGCAACGAAGTGAAAACATAGATCAGAAACACCAAATTTATTAGGTTACCGATTTGAATTACTCCCAAGACCAGCAAATAGCACAGCGCTCATGGAACAGGGAGCTATACCAAAAGTTTTAGCTCATATGATGAACTTAGGCGGTCTCTGTCCTTGTTCATTCCATTCCAAAGAAACGGCAACTTTATAGAATAGATTAGAACAGACATATAAGTATATAGGCGCATATGCTCAAAAACATGGTCTCTTATAACCATCAAGGTTGCAGCGTCGTCATATGGTAGTGATGATGCCGTGTGATGCTATGCAACTGCTCAAAACTGACCTCTCAAATGCGAATTTAAGCTGGTAGCCAAACTAATAAACGGCAAACGCAATGAATGACCCTTATGAATTTATAAGTATGAATCAGTTTACAGAAGTCATGGATTCTGATCCCGATTACAAAACTCTCCTTAGTAAACTAGAAAAAGAATACAGAATCAAAATTAATGAATTCCTGGGTACGTTGTTTTATTAGCGATGTGTTTTTTGTTTTGTTTTTTTCTTTATCTTTTCTTCGACCATGCGCATTGATTTCAATACGTGCGCCACTGCACGTTTCGGAACTCATATCTCCGTTTCAATGAGCATCTCAAATGCGCTCCAGTGAGAGTACGTGCGATGAGCCAGCCACGCTTGAATGGCCGCAATCGTGAAAGTGTTGGATCTTTTGTAAAAAACGGCTCCTCTTCCGATATTTTTTGCGTAGATACATTACTTTTTGATCACCTAACATCTTCATGACCTCTTGCGGTCAATCGATGGCTTGTCCAATAGAGACTTTATACTGGGGCTGGTCGATGGATAGGTGTTCTTAGCTGTAGTTGTAATAAGGTGTTTCCGGCGGTAGAATAGAATTGGTGGATTTAAGACACATGAACCAGACATAGAAATGCATTTCAACTATCACACAAAACCGTATAGAGAGCTAATAATATCATGGTTAGGTAATTGATGGATTTCTTCCTTCATTCCACACAAGTGAATGGAAACACACACAAAAGAACGCAGAAGATATGTAGAATTTAGAGAGGCACTGCAAAAATGTGAGGAAACCGAACAATAGAACGACAATCTCAAGAAAACAGCGCATGTACCTCTTGTTCGTGCTCATGGACCGTACATCTTCATTTCAATGCACGTTCCAATTGCACTGTTATGACACGCGTCCGTAAAAGAACTACCTTACATGGCCGGAGCTCACATGGTGTGAAGGTTACAGTACTGCTTTCATTCGGATCGTTGTCTCGTATGCTTTAACCACAATGATCTTTGGATTATAGCGTGGATTCTCCTACCACCTGATGATTTCGTTCTCTTTGTGAATGTACTTGAATACAGATACTCATTCTCCATGTAATCACCAAATAGCTCTGCCATAACATTGTGAACTGGATGGAGTTTTTCACAGAAGAAATCAGCAGGAATTTTCCCGACCTCAGAGGGATGAGATAGATTGGTTGAAACGAGACAGGGTCGAACCATGAGCCATGCGAATAGTTCAAGGCATCTCTAACCATTATGCTAACCGCCCCACGTGTTTTTGAGTTGACCTAGTTTGCTGTTTTAGAACAAACCAGTATATCCTACCCAAAATAAAATGGTAGAAACAAACGGTAACGACAACTGGAGGATGCGTCTCTCATTCTAAATTTCGAATCTACCTTCTTTAACAATCTCTACAGTCAATTCACAAACATAACCGTTGCCGTTGAACTACAACGATCCACATTTGTTATGACTATTTAGAAAACACTGGCGCGTGGGGCGCAGTGGTTGGAGGCGCCACTGCGACGCACACGTGGAATCGATCCACGCGCCCATGGCCCACCAAGCCTTCCATTCCTCCGGGGTCGGCAAGTTGGTACCAGACTTGTCTACGAGGTTAGCAGCACTGCCACGATACATCGTTAGGCCACCGCGAGTCATTGTAAAGGCCAGGTATGCATTCCATCACCTCCAACGATACTTAATGAAGTCGAAGGCATGGCACATCTCTCAGGGATTGATCAACGCAGAGAGCTTTGTCATTTTATCCTTTTATTTAAAAAACATTAGATGTTGGAAAAATTTCTATTATTTTTCATCATTATAAATTTCATTACATGACTTGTAGTTATTTAAGGAAAAGGTTCGTACTCTCAGGTGATGAAAGGGCTATCAGACAATAAGCTAAGCATTGCCGTTAAAATTATCGATACCAGGTGAGAGTTTTGTGTATTTGGAATCATTTTCAGCCGCTTCCACAAAAAGCGACAAAAATTAATCAATAATTGATTGCTATCCTAGTAAGCGCATTATTGTAGAGGGTTTGGAATTTCTAAGGCACCAACGCAAAGAAGCACAATGAGACTTGATGATTCTGCATAATAAAGATATAGTACCTATATTTTACCATAGAAAGTTTTCCATTTGACTCGCATGAAGATGCAAACTTTGAATTCCGCACTTTCTGAGGAGATGAGCTCGGGCTGCTCATCGCAGTCCGATACCAAGCAACACATCCTAGTCACGGTGAAGCGATAAACAATTGGTGGAAGTGAATATAGTGAAAACAACGACGAAATTATGCTCATCTGCAACCAGAAACATTTGTTAGGAATTGGTCCAACTTAAGAATATTTGAACGGATGAAATCTACCAGGAATTCTGAGGACGATAAGATGCAGAGTGTCTTGATTTTCTCCACTTTCAATCTCAGTTTGTCAAACATCCGAACCTTGAACATAAAGCTTTGGTTTTATAAAAATCGTGACAGAACATCTTCCTTGGTGTTTGCATCACGCGTCCTTAATCTTCGGAGTGCCGACATTGGGTCTAGACGTGTTTATACAATTACTACGATCACTATTACTGATATAATCTGTTACGCCACTCCCTCCCACCAACCCCAATAATCGCTGTTGCACTGGCAGGACCAGCACACACTCGCTACTGTGTTGAGGAAGACAATCTCGTGATTTTAGAGTACAGTCTGAATATGTACGAAGATTTCTACCACGAGAAATGGCATTGGTTAGGGATTTAAATCATGAATGTGTACTCCGGGTTTACCAGGTAATGTTTTACGACATCATTTCATCGTTTAAAGTTCTGGACCATCGAACCATGGTGCTCGTGATCGGATGCGGCTACGCTAAACGGCTGTGGCAGGAGATAATCTTGAAAATCGCGATGGTATCGGTTGATGGGGCTCGTGTAGCGCAAATGTTAGAGGTGCTTTTGCGATAGACAAGGTCATTGGTTCAATCTCGCTATCGAAGCCGCCCTAGCTTCTCATCTTTCCAAGATCTGAAAGTTGTAACAGGATTCTTCGGAAGAATATTGCTTATGTAATATATCAGCTGGTCTCAAAGCGTTGCATAGGACAAATATGCACTCAGCTACTTCCACGAAACTTGGCGTAGTTGGGTACATGGCGTGTATCTACGAGATGGCAAATTTCTAACGTTTCATCCCTTTTGTACTCAAAGGTGATTGAAACAATAAAAAAAAGAGTAGACTAAGCGAGCTTAGTTTTTCCCTTCTTAACTGTGTATACTTTACAAGCTATTTAGATCACTACGGTGTCTAGGTTGTTTAAGACTGCAATAGTCTCCACCGAGAAAAACATGTCTACTTCCTTATTGGCTACCTTGCTGCTCGTGGCAAACGATATCACGACAGAAACTACCTACTATCTCTGAAAGCTTCTCTGTGTCATCGACTAATCGACTTAAAAGACGTCTTTCAGGTCGTTGAAATTGGCCACTACGCTATATTCATAACAGAATACTGCGACGGTGGTGATTTACTTCAGAAAATCAAAAAAATCAAAAAGGGTTCCAGAACATGAAGCCAAATTAATTTTTCGACAGCTCATAGAAGCACTCATGGTAGGTTTTCTCGAGAAACTTACAGAATGTTTGCTATGTGACTTTGAAGGAATTAAAGTTTCCCTTCCGAGATTCCGTCAAACAGAAATCCTCGTCCGATCATCCAAAGATAGATGTGCAAAATTTGTGGAAAGGAATAACTCTCAACTGCCAAAAAAAGCGTTCAAAAGGTTCCACGGGAGGAGGATAGTATTTCAAGATGAGATATAAGCGGAGATTTGGAGTTTTTTCACAGTGGCAAATATTGATACAAAACGTCATTACAATAGCTTTGCAGCAATCAATGCACATGTTTTGAGGGGTGTTACTACTTATTCTTCTGTTCACCTTCTTACGCAGGACGTGAGTTAAATAAAACGGAGCCGAATTAACAGAGCTCGGTGCCGTTCAGTGCATCTGTTAGTGGTTGATAATGATGCTAGTGTGTTTCAGTATCTCCAACGATGCGATATAGTGCACCGAGATTTGAAGTGTGAAAATGTGTTCCTTGATTTGTATGAGAACGTGAAGCTGGGTGATTTTGGCTTTGCACGCTACCTGAAGCCGAACGAGAAGGCGAACACGTTCTGCGGAAGTCGCGCCTACGTCGCTCCAGAGATTCTCAGAGCCATCGCCTACAGTGGACAGACGGTAGGCAAACACGATTGCATAACTCAATGTACTGGAAGCTTTGAACACGAAAGAAGACAAAACTTGAACACGCACAGAGTTGATATGAATAACTATCCACGTGAATCAAAACGAGGTTCTCGATGATGGAGGACTGGTTAGAATACCAGTCTACTTATTCCCACTTCCTTTAAATGTGTTTTGTTGCACTAATTGTATCTACTATGAGTAGTACTAGTACTAACAATGAGGAGCAAAGCGGTTAGAGATGTCCGGTAAAACACACTGGATCCGTAGCTGGTTCGATCCTGCGCTTCGGCATTACGAAGTCCTTTGTTCCTCCGAGGTCGGCATACAAGCCAGATATATGCATTGAATTATCTCTACGATGCTTGATGAAATTAGATGCACAGCGGTTTTCCTTAGGGACTGATCAACTCCCAGTTCTTTATCCACTTTATCCTTCATAACAAAATCACTGTAGCATTTCACAGCGTGATATGTATTCCTTCAGGTCGATATTTGGAGCGCTGGTATCGTTCTATATGTTATGGTTACGGGAGTAATGCCTTATGACGACCGAAATCCGCAAAAAATGGTTGAAAGGCAGCTTGCACATAGGTTGCGGTAGGTGTTGCTGCCCTGTTCCATAAAACTTAGTCGGAGTCTATCTGCATCTGCATAACTGTTACAGATTCCCAAAGATTGATCTCACTGTACAAGTCAAAACGCTGATTTACGAGATCCTTCATCCATATCCACCTTCTCGGCCATCATACAAAGCAATTTGTGCCAGCGATTGGTTGAAAAAATACACCTTATACATTAAAAAGGGGTATTTATAATTTTTTCGCTAACAAAAATAATTATTGATTGGAAAGCGCAGCTTCACTTGAACCAACTCAAAGCGCCAGAGTGAAAAAAGTTTGCAGCAGCCAAACTTCAAGCTAACAGACAAACACGAACACACATATGAACACATACATACACACATACATACACACATACATACATACGTACATACATACATACATACGTACATACATACATACATACATACATACATACATACATACATACATACATACATACATACATACATACATACATACATACATACATACATACATACATACATACATACTACATACATACATACATACATACATACACACATACACACATACATACATACACACACATACACACTCACACACATACCTACATACGCACACCCACACCGATGGACAAATGATTACCACTGATAATTGACCATGTTTAAAGAGAAAGAGCATTCTTTTTTCAAATATTTCAGCCTTCCGAGGGTTTACAATCAGCGTTAGACGGTCGTTGTTCGTCGTTCGTCGCTCGTCAAACCAAGCACTGAGCACCAGCATCGTTTGGCTTTGAGATATTCAGCACTATTGTCATATATTGTACGGTGTCTTCGCATTGAATTTCACGGCTTGCGTTTCACTGACGTGTTCAAGAAACAATTACCACACAACCAGATCGGCTTCCTTCATGTTCTATCAAAAGGAAAGAAGGAAAGAGAAAAAAAGACGATGAGATCGCAAATACAACTAAAAGTGGACATTAATCGTGAGGAGTTTCATGAGTAGATAAGTTACTATCGAACAATGTTCTTCCCACAGAAGCCGGAAGAAGCAGATGATTTCAAAATTCGAAATGGATCATTTCTACACAATACAAATTGAATTACTGAAGTTATAATGTTAACTTTTATTCGCTGCCTTCCACAGTTTTCTCCCACAAAGGCAACAAATAAAAAAGTTAACATTATGATTTCAACTACAGCTTCAGCTTGACTGGGTTCAATACCGATGTGGGCTTCCCAGATCAATCCTGTTGACGCGTGATTGCTGATGGCACTGATCGATAGAATTAGCTGAGAGACAGGCGAAATGAAGGACCCGCATGGTTTGGTGGTAAACGCGTCAGCCTCCGGAAAGGGTAATAGCGCGTTCGTTCCTCACCGCAGACACTTGCGGTTCGGAGTTTTGCAAATATCTCAGCACCATTGTGTTTGTATTACTGAAGTTAATTGTTGGGTAGTAAGATATCCGAATTCTACAGCTGTTTGCAACTTACTCGAATATTCGAGGATAGTTGAGGTTTTGAAGACTAAGAGATAAAAAAAAGTAAAGAATACTTCCCCTTCTATCGTGTTAAATTTAACGCGCATTTGAACCATGAATACGCTGTTATCATCTCTTAAACATACTAACGCCTTTTAGAATAGAGAAATAATTTAAACGCTAGGAACGCTATGATGGATGCATATAGTGTAATAGTAGAGACAGTGCACAACAGAGATGATATTTCCTTCGATCGCGTACACCAAGCACATCACGACTTCCATCGCTGCGCACTTGGCAAATAGGAACCATATTTGTCTTGGAGGATAAGAATACTGACTTCATACATCGTTAGTACACGACAAGTCGTAGTACCGCTAGGATCCGCTACGCCGATCAACGCTGAGCGCTTTATTCTTTATCCTATATCCTTCATCCAACGTCCCCCAGAAAACCAAATCTTCAATTCTTTAGCATCGGAGAATTGACAACAAATCTTCTGGGAGGACAAAACAAAGTCGTCAGTTGTTATAATGGTGCCTTCACCAGTAACTCTGTAGGCCAAATATCCATTCGCAAAGACTCCTTTACGATGGAAAGTGGAGTCAAGTTCATGCACGTCCTTAAGAGGCAGATGAAAACCAAACACTTCATCCTTTATACTTTTCATCATATGACATTTCACCTGTGCCAAGTTGATTTCGATTTGCTTTATAGCTTAAACAGAAGCCAAGTCGTCTAATCGAGAACATGGTGCTTTGTTTTCTATATGCGAATGTTTGTTGTTACCTGTTAGCAGAAGTATATTGACAAGTGATCTCGTGATTAGTTAGTAAGTAGTCGTTCCAATACAGTAGACCAACGTACTTGCTGACCGCTTGACCGTATTTGACCATTCCGAACAGAATGACGCCGGTGTAGGCGTAGAAGAGCACGAGCAGGAACATAGCCGTGATGATGAAAAACGATCGGAACATGCCCATCACAACCGTCAGCATCAGCATTTTCAACGTCGAATTGCGACCTAAAGCTCACAAAGCGGCAACCAACAACGTCTAGATTATGCGAATCACTCCAAGAGACCTGTTGACAAAAAATGACGAATAGATGTGAACAAAAATGTCTCGCTAAAATGTTTAAAAACTCACTTGCAATTGTGAAGAACCTCAGTATAACGATGATATATCCAAAAGTGTAAGTGAACGTCTTGAGCCTAGTCTGTGGAGCCGCATCAAACGAACTCGACGGCACCGCGACGAAAAAGTGCAGGAAAATCCACGAAAGCCCGAATACTGTGATGAGCAAGTCTATGCGATTACGCCGTGATTGCCAAAAACCGTTGAATGTGAACGCGAGCACTTTCAAAATTATCTGAAACCCAGTGAATATGTCTTCGCCATATTTTGTAACCTTCCTTACAATACTTCTCTATACCGACTTTTACTTAACTTCAAGATAAAATAATCGGTGTATTTTTCCCTTGTTTGCACTCTCAATAGTGACCAATATTCCAGATAGTATCGCCTGTCAAAAGCTGCTTCTATGCTAATGATTTGCACTTGTGAAAGGGCAAATTTCTGGTGATAAAGTTGCAATGCAGCCCAAAACAGATATCCACCTATTAAACGGTCATGATGTACTTGCGAAGATCAATAATGATAGAGGTTCGATCTCTACTGAGTCAATGGTGTTTTTAAGTCGATGAAGGGAGGAAAAGCTCCATCGTGTACTTTCGCGATACTTTAATGGATTTACCCGTCGTGTTGCTATGACTAATTAGGAGAAAACTTTCTGGAACTCTCCTGTCCTTCTTGCGTTAATACTCAACACCTAATGTTTTTTTCCAAAGATGAGTCGAATAAAACGCTTCGCAAGTAAGTGAAGAACGGAAACGTCTTCCAGAGAAACGATCCGGATAAAATGGGCGGACTGCTATTCGACTCCTCATCGACATGATATATATGCCATATCGCACGTCCAATCTTTTAAACGGAACAAGTTAATCCATATTCTTTGAGATGTCGCGTAGATAGAAGATTACAATGGACATCAAAAATATAAAGGCACAGCACGAGTCGAGAAGCGTGCTCCCCACTACGGCTGTGAATACAGTTCTAGATATACTGATCAGATCGTATGGAGGGTTAGGAGAGCGAATGGATGGCGTCTCGTAATGTGCAAAGTTTCGAAGTGCTCTTTCCAGTACTGACAGTTTCAATTTTTACTATTATTCTTCTCCGTTTCACACGCTTTTGCTTCGCCGTCTTAGAACTACTGTTTCTGGAAAGAGCTTTCGTCTGATTGCTTTCGAAAACATGGTAGTTTTGCTACTATTGTGAAACTCTTAACTGCAGCTTCAGCTTTAATTGGGTTACATGCCGATCTGAACCCCCTAAACCACTCCCATTCACGGCTGATTGCTTAGAGCGCCGTTAGAGAAAAAAACTGGTTGAGAGAAAGGCAGATCAGTTGCTTCGATCGCCATTGTGAACAGCACGTAAACCCCGTGGAAATGGCAATCGCTGGTAATAGGGCCACCTGTGGTCCAAGTTTTGCTAATACCTCACCACCCTTGTGGTTGTATTTTTGCATAATACCCTTTCACCAAAAAAAGAATAGATAGTAAATGAAAGTTAGAATATTATGAAAGTGTTAGCACTTTCCTCACAACGGTTTACCGCCTCATCGTGGTTGGGAGGTGCTCCTGGGTGTCGGACTGCGATGTACAGCGGGGGGATTCATCCTCCCGGCAGGGTCTCCGAAGCTGAGAAGGAGTCCGGCGTTTCCATCAGGAAGCCTAGCTAAGAGTAAACTAATACGAGGATCCACCACCGTCTTGGTATCAAAGTCGCATGGTGGTAAATCTCTCTCTGATCCACAAAGACTACGACTGCCTGTCGTGGTGACGAGCTGGGGCAGACTGGCCAGGCTGTCTTCGGGATTGCAGGGAACCACAATGGCTTGACCAGCAAATCTCTGAAAAATGGTGATTATGCTGGGGCCCGCACAACTAGTGACGACAGGCCGTTCAAGTATCAAGTAAGTTAGGACTTCTTTGGTACATATAAATCTCAGCGGTGAGAGGTGTTGTGTAATAACTACTGAGTGTTGGTCAGGTGCCGCGCCCATGTTCTGCTTATCCCTTCGGAGTACGTAGGTTGGCGCGAAACTAGTTGAGGAGGATATAAACACAAACTGAATACAAAAGCAGGCTTTCGAAAGTGACTGAATAATCCAAATATGCGTTTACCTATTTCTACAGCACTTAATAGGATCCAAAAATAGGGGTTGCAAAAATTGGCAAATGCTCATAATTGCTCTAGTGCACCGAATTCCGAGTAACAGGCGGTAGATTTTCTTGGTTGAATGTATTGCAGCGAGATTTGTGCTGGTTCGAACCCGGGCTCAACAACCGAGTTTTTCTTCAACCTTTCTTCACCCCGAGTTAGGAAAAAATGAGACCAAACATGCCTGGAAAAACTTCACTCTCTGTAGTCTAAGTGGGAACTCCCTAGTACGGTAATCTACCTCTAGGGAAGTTCGATTCGACCACTACTGGACGACATCCATAAAGAAGACGACAATCCCCAAGCAGCAGTAGAATTTAGAAGCAAAGAGTTGGAGAACCTTCGTGGAAGATGAATGCGAGGAAAGAATTGAATGCAAGAAGTGCTGCGATACCCACAGTAGATGTGGAAGAGGGATTATATGAAAAAACAACACAGTCGAAAGGGCGACCTATCAAGGGTGTATCAACGCCGAACAGTATGTATTCTTATCCTGTAGTCGCGAGTTTTTTGAATGAGCTATAATGGGCAGTGTCTCCTCGTGTCACCAAATTCAGTGGCGCTGTACTTGTTCCACTTGTGTTCGCATGGTCAGATGTGCTTTACATGATTATGACATCAGCCAGTGTCCTTTGTAACTACAGAACGTTAGCAGAATCTTTTCAGAGTTAAGCCTTCTAAACGGCCCCGTCTAAGGGACAGGAATTCTGTCTACTACATCGTACTACACTGATTAGTCAAGCAGTCGTGAGCGGTGCATCCATATAAACCGCTGTCGTTTTGAAGAAATATTAGTCGCTAAAGTCATGCACAACCACCATTAAACTCTTCATGTCACCCATACAAAGACCCTATCACCTTTATATGTAATGGGTAAAAGAAAACGAAACGAAGTGTTGGCGCAAACACCACATTTGAAAAGCCATCAAATTTAAGAAAGTGGCGCTCACACTTTAGCAGCATTTCCGTGATCATTTTATCCAAAGCTGGAATATAGCACTCAATAAAACGCAGCTAAGGCACTGACATTCTTAAGAAATGACACTATCATCTAGCGTTTAGAAAAGCTGAACACGGATGGAAATCGCCTTCTTCTTGCCCTTGGATCTTTCTTCTCACTGCGTTTATTAATGGAAAGTATAGCGTAAATGAGAAAAGAAGCTAAACAGTCGTATAAATGTTTTCTTAACCTCGACCGCGAACAGAATATTGATGGAAGCGCTGAGCGCTGTGACGGAGAAAAGAATGGTGCTTCGCTCGCCCTCCTCCTCCACATTCCACGGAACGATCAGACAAGCTGAATTCAGCAACACCAGGAAAGCGAAGACCTTAACAGAAAACTGAGAGCAATGCCGTCAAACAGCTTCTGACAAGTCGTGTTTAAGGAAATATCGACAACTGTACTGGAAACTTTGCTGGTACCAAAACGTGAGACCTGTTTATGCCAAAGACAATTGCGAAATTTCAATCCAGTCCTTTTTTTCTATCTCAACCCAATCATTTCAATCCCATCTATTTCATTTAGTTACATTTTGTAGAACCTTTTTTAATCAAACTATGCACGATTTCCTTAAAAGTTACAAAAAAATATGTGGTACACTAACGCAAGAAAACTTTTGAAAAACTTTCGAAAAAAAACAATGAAGAAAGTATTGGAATCGGAATCAATTCTGACCTCTTATCATAAAGGCAATAGGGAACCGAAAAAAATTATCTAACTATAACGTTCAAAATGAACCTGACTGAACCGTCGACTGAGAGTAAGCTCGTAGAATATCGTTCCAAGTCGAGCCGACTCCGATGGTTTCGGCGGCACGTGTAGCGGTTGGGCCATTTTTAGACGCGATTTTAAATCATGCCATCGCCTTTGGTCTACAGTCAGTAATGCCGTCCCCTGAAAAAGACTAGTACTGGTTCGTGTCCTTGCAGTGAATGTACAGTGCAAAAAGGACTCACTCGGTTCTCGGTGTAATTTGCGATGACAACGCCAACGAACAGTGTCAGCCCTATCATGCAGCCAATGAACACGTAAATGTGAATGAAGACCACCGCCCACTGAAATTAAGCCCTACACTATCTTAGAGAATCGTACTCAATAAGACTGATCGTTTAACAAATCTCTTCAGAACTCTGGTTTAATTCAATTTTCACAAATACCAACCGTTCTGTCGTAAAGCATTTCAAAAATTTTTTGGTACGTACTTCAAAATTGCAAGAATTTGAAGTTCGATTTCTGACTTACAAGTGGAAATTACTGAGTAAAAATAGATGTTTTGAAGTTAGGTAGTTTTGAATGGCGTTCTCGTTCCCACCAAGGAACATCGAACCGCCATGATCGCTCTTCGAAAACGAAGACAATGAAGTATTGGCGTCTCAAGGAGCTTCCAGCTGCATTGCAAATGATTTCATTTTTTTTAATACCTTTATGCACCTCAGTGTTCCTTTTTTACAGCACGCAAACGATATGGATATGTTGCACCACCGGTTCGCCCTTCCGAAATCTGACAAACCATTTCGTCGGTGAAAAAATCGAACAGCACCAGGTCCGGACGGAAAAAAAGATCTAAACACCTGAAGAACCTTCCGCCAGTCCTCGTAAACACACTGGCTCGGCTGTTCACACGTTACCTGTCTGAATGCATGGTCCCTACTCAGTGGAAGACCAGCAAGACCGTTTTATTGTTCAAGAAGGGGTGACCCCCACGATATCGGCAACTATCGCCCAATCTGCTTGCTGTCTGTCGTCTACAAACTTTTCACTCGAGTCATCCTAAACAGGACTGACAGAACACCGGACGAAGGAGAGCCATGTGAGCAAGCTGGGTTTCGAAAACGACGTAGTACGATGGACCACATCCACACGATAAAAAGGCTCATTGAAGTATCGCTAGAGCACAAAAAGAGCGCTCTGTCTCACTTTCATCGATTTGAAGAAGGCCTTTGACTCAATTGAGATAGAGGAAGTCACGGAAGCCCTTGATAGTCAAGGAGTCCCTACTCAGTAAACAAGGATTTTTTTAAGCTGTACAAAAAATTCTACAACCAAGATATCACCATTCCACAACGATATTAGCATTGACATCAAAGGAAGAGTTAGGCAAGGCGATACCATCTCGCCAAAATTATTTGCCGCCACCCTCCAGAACGTAATGCGAACATTGGAATGGGATAATATAGGGAGTGAAAATCGATGGTCGGCAGTTATACGCTTTGCTGATGACATCGTCCTTATAACACCAAACATCAGCCAAGCGGAACGTATGCATGCCGACTTTGATAAAGCCTGTGGAAAGATTGGTCTGCAACTAAATCTCACAGAAACGATGTTCATGAGGAACGGATTGGTTTCATATGCCCCATTCACGCTCAACGGAACGATTATATCCGAATGCTCCAGTTATATCTATGTGGGTCGGGAAATCAATATGATGAACGACCTAGCTCCAGAGCTGAGCAGAAGGAAACGAGCGGCTTGGGGTGCTTTCAAGAACATCGGGGATGTAGTGAAGAGAACAAAGAACGCCCGACTCCGTGCCCACCTTTTCGACTCCAACGGTACTCCCTGCCCCAACATATGCGTCAGAAACCTGGTCGCCACGTATGCAGGATGAAAGATCACTCAGCGAGAAAAAGGGGACCCGACGCTCCGATCTACGTCAGCGATCAAAAATCAAAGACATGGTACGATACTCCACACTGTCGAAGATCAGATGGGCTGGAGACGTGGTGGGTGTGGACGACAACCGATGGACAACAGCCACTAGCGACCCGATTCCTCGGGTTGTCAAACGTACTTCCGGAAGACCACCGATCCGATGGTCAGAGCTCTTCACAAAAACGCTGGAAGGAAGATATTATGCTCAGGAGTTCCTAGAGCGAGCAGAACCTACTGGGCTACTCTTGAACACGAGAGTGAGAAAGGAGAGCTTTACTCGCGCCCTCTCGAATCACTCGAAGATCAACGGGACAATGGATTATGGGTGGTCAAGAGCAGAATCAGCAGAAACGGCAGTAACAACCGCAGCGCGACACAGCACAATCCGTGAAGTGAGGACTAGGTGCATGCCCGTGTCAAAGCCAAGAGAAGTCCTTAACAGTTTAAGTAATCTCCGTTGAGCTGCTGGTGAGTATTAAAAGCCAGGAAAACTAATAAACTTTAAAAAATGCTTCGGAATCCGTGTGTCAATTGTTTCGAGGTAGCAAAAAAGTAACTCACAGGGCCCTTGCCTATTCCAGAGAATATCACGAATCACATTCCATCCTTTGTAAGAGAGTGTCTCGAACAGGGCCAACATAGCATTACCCACGTGGTCAAAATTGAAATTCCGTGGATTCGTCCTGAAAGAGAACGAAAGTGAATCATACTACGTCACAAGGTGGTACCCTGAATTTTTGCAGAACATTTTAGTCACTAGCAATTTATCTTGGAAAAACATTAATTTTGTGCAAGAATCCATTTATCTTCCCATCTTCTGGCACAGGACGGTTTGAGTTAAAAGTGGTTGTGAATGGGTTATTACCAGTTACCTAGGGAAATGAATTAATCACAAAGAAAAAGTTATTATCACTCACAGATGCCTGAAATCACAGCCATCACCAATGAATTCCATTTCAGACTCATATGCCGATTGCATTAGAATTTGGTAGCGTTATTAAGTTCTTCTTAATTCGTTACTTCAGAATAGTCTACTTAAATGTAGGGAGAGTATCCAGCGCAGATGTTAGGCTGCTTTGCAATATATATGGAGTCGTTTGCTCGATTCCTCGCGCTGGACAACCCAAATGGTCACATCTCCAGGATCAACAGATTGGTCTCACACTTGTCAGGGGTGGAAATTACAATTAGCTAGGCCACCGCAAATCACTCTACAGGTCAAATACGTGTTCATCCACCTCTACGAGTCGAATTCAAGGACTACCTCTAAAGGATTGGTCGTCAACCATTATTTCTATCTTTCACACTTTAATGTTCTATTATTATTTTAGACTTGCAAAATAAAGAAAACCTAACTATTCAGTGAGATTCTGAAGTGGTTTTTCATTTTAATCCTCGTTTTTTCACTTTCCATCTATCCTTTTTATTTACTACCTATCCTTTTTTAATGGCAGGATGTGTTGCGAAATATAACTTATATAATGCTGAGATATTTGCAAAACTCCGGACCGCAGGTGTCTGCGGTGAAGAACGAACGCGCTATTGTCCCTTCCGGGGAGTAACGCGTTCACCACCACACCATGCGGGTCCTCCGTTTCGCCTGTCTCTCAACTAGTTCTACCGATCACTTGCCACCAGCAATCACCCGTCAACGGGGTTGTACTAGCTGAGAAACAGGCGAAACGATGGACCCGCATGGTGTGGTTGTGAACGCCTTACTCTCCCGAAAAGACTTCTTTCCCTACCGCAGACAACTGCGGTCCGAAGTTTTGCAAATATCTCAGCATTATGTAAGTTATATCTTTACTTTATTCAGTTGTTATCATGTTTTCTAGTAAAGAAGCGCTCAGTAAGGAACTCTGTGCTAACCAACCAAACACGAGGGACCAGGATTTTCGGATGCATATCTTCGTCATCCTTACCGTACACTTCTAATCGAGTGACGAAAATCTTCTGCCAAAAGATACCTGTGCAGTTTTCCTGAAATGGTGAAGGCGCTTCAAAATAAATTGCGATAAATCACATTAAAACACATCCACAGGACGAACAGCTATAGAATGACGATCTTGTGATGTAGTTGACAGCACCAATGGATTAATAGGCTACTTAAAAAGAACTTTTATATTCATCTATATTGTAGGAACTAGAAGCAAAAAAACAAAGTTTCTCCTTCTTCAAGGGGAAGGAGTTACACTCAGACTTTAATCAATAAGTATCCATATCACTGTCGGTATCTGATGGTACTCACCCTCGATTTGATAGTCGGATCATTGCACGCAGCCAATTTTTCCTCCAACAATTTGTACTCCGAAGCTTGCGAAGATAAACATCACAACGATCATAAGAATTGTTACCTGAAGACTATAAGAGTTTTCTTTCTGAAGTCTTTCATAACAAAAAAGAAGTCTTCAGAATCAATGAGTGACCAGCAGGGATCTCTTTGAATCCACGAAAGAACTCCAGTACAACACGTCTGATGTGAGGGACAAGTGTGTAAACCCTTAGAGGTCTCATCGCACGGAATATCATCAACAGTTGAGCGAACGAGTTGATCTCGACGTGACGAGGCATCCACATCAGAAACATAACGCTCGTCTGAAGGTCAACATTACCAGCAAAGAGAGAGCTCGTACAGAGAATACGAAACAATAATTGTCAGCGGTTTTAGATGTTGACTTTAAAGAGTCTTTTTTCTCTTTCTCTTCCTTTTGGCGCGTCTCTAAAGTAACATCCAACTAAACGCATCCTCGCTGTTCATTTCACTGTCGCTAGAAAACTGCCAGGTTTTACTGTATGCTCAATAGAAGTTGATTCTTCTCTTGTCATACTGCGTTTTAACGATTTGGCCAAATCGATTTCTTAAGTGACTTGTCACATCCGCTTGTCAAGGCGGCTACATTAGACCTAACCAGTGAATAAATTGAGGAATCATTAGATTTCATCATCGTGTGGGCTACTTGCTCTTCTCTTTCTGTAAATGTCTTCATGTATCTAACGACTTCCACTTTTGAAGAAGAAAATGGCGAAATCACACAAAGATAGATATAGAAGCGAAAACATACAAAGTATATGAACATCGTCATGACACCACCAACGTCACTAACAACGGCTTTTGGTGTGAAAAACAAGCCGTTTGCGACGATTTTCACCAACAACTCGAACGTCATCGTTAACACGAATACATAGTCGGCGATCTAAATCGATAATGATTCAGACGTTTAGAAACGTTGGTTCAGAGTGCCTAACAATTACGATTTATCCACAAGGAATGCTCCCATTGAATGGAAAATACCGTTAGATTACGATATTCCTTTTTAGTACAACGGGAAATCATGCCAAAAACGCTGTCTTAAACAGGCAAAATCCAAAAGAACTGTTAATGAAAACCAACCACAACGATGCTGAGATTTTGGCAAAACTTGGACCCCAGGCCAGACCGAACCACGATTACCCTTTCCGGGTGTCAGCGTATTACATACTACACCACGGAAAGCCTCGCTCTGCGTTCTTCTCAGCTAGACATTTGGTAGAAAACTAGCTGTGAGAAACGCAAATCAAGAGCGTCAGTGGTGCAATGTGTAATACGCGAGCCCAGGAAAGGATAATCGTGATCCGATCTGACCCGGGGGTCCAAGTTTCGCGAATATCTCAGCATCGTTGTGGTTGCATTCCACATCATACATTAATAATGAAAAACATCAGATTAAATCGTTCTCTAGGACTGACAAAGATTTCGCTTCTATCAAAATTTCAAGGGTGTCACTGGAAGCTTAGGAATTGACCAATCACTGTGTAATATACTGTGCATTCGAACCCTCTTCTAAAACAGTGATTAGGGATTAGAAGCATATTGGGCCTATAATTTGATTTAAGGCGGCCTATAGATCTATATCTATCGACAAGTGTTTTATCCTCCTAGACTAGTCTGCTACCAAATTGACGACCCCGATGGAATCGAGGGTCATGTTAGACTGGGTGTAAGATCTGACCAAATCTCAGTGCACGTTGCAAAGCACCCCCTCACCATTGCACTACATGCGCCTCTGAGCCTATTATAATGTTACTTATACGCCTTTTGAGTCTGACTAGCAGAATTACCTGAAGATAGAGATTATTCATCACGAGATTCTCGCCAGTGGTTGGCCATGGGCTTTCGAATAGCATTGAGATGCAAGAAAAGATCGTCACCGTTACCATTCCCCAATCCAGATACGGCATGATTCCGATGAGAGTGCTGAAAACATAGCCGCATACGTATTAGACATTTTCTCCTGCCATTTCTTAAACTGCGCATGTTCTCGGAGTACTTTCCTAGTGCAAAGTTCCAAATAAAAGTACTCAGATCTCTTTTTTAAATCCTACGCTTGATAATAATATGCTTGTGCTCTTCTCAACTATTCGTTGCCATCATTCAGTAACATAGAGAGATAACGACTCATATTTCATCTTTTTCGTTTGCTCAGATCTTTCTCTCATTTCTTTCTGATTGGGCGTTTTGAACATTTTTATATTTCGCCATGTCGTGTGTGTGTGCTGATGCACAGTAACAAATCTCTACTCCAGTTCTCCAGCTTGACAAAGAGTTAGAAATTTCTTCCCAAGCTTCATCCAGAAGTAAACCTCTGCTAGAAACCACTATCGGTGCAGAGGAAAAGTGGTTGCAAAGCGATAACTTGGTGAAGGACCAGTGGCTGTTCGGGGTAACTAATTGGTAGTTTTCGAGCTCAGCTACCTCGGAGGTCCATCAAAAAATAAAACTTTCCTGACCAGCAAATCACAAGTGGAAATTGCGCGCACAAAGGTATAGGCGATAGGCAAATGTGGATCTCGAGCTCTCCAAGGCTTATATTTCCACTAAAGGTTCCAAAACTTATCGCTCTGAATTGCGCAATTGAATGCTCTTTTGTTACCAAATTGACGAGTCCATGAATCCCACAAGTATTTTTTGCCTTTTTTTTCACTTTCATTTCTTGCAAGCACAAATTTGAGGAGGATAAACCGGTTTCTATCAAGTAAACGCAGCTCACCGTATCTCCTTGAAACGTCGTTTCGTCTTAGTGCTACCATTAGATCCGTCATCGCACGAATCGTATCTCGAGTGGACGACCTGAAGCAATGCACATCCAGTGGTGATACAGTAGCGGTAGCTAGGAAAAATATGTAGAACACTTGGAAATTTTAAACCATCTAACCGCATAAAGATATCAGAGAGCTATTTTATAGTGTTGAGTCCTAATAGGTCAGGAAAACTTTTTTATTGACACTTATGGATTCCATAGACACATCGGGTCTTTGGCTTTAAAGGACCACAACCTATTTATAGAATCATAAGAATCAAATACCAAATGAAACAGGAAAACTTTGATTGCCTATCCAATTCTACTTCCATACCTTTTTGCAGAATTCGCGCAATCTGGACGCTCTTCCGATAAGAAAGAGAGGACGATCGAAGAATGGGTGATTCTCCCTCATGTCCTCCTCGATGCGTGTTCTAGACAACAAATCATTGAGAACGACAAAGGTTGAATATTTTGACGTTCTATTAAGCCCGATTTCAACTCCACAAGCGTATGACTGCGTCATAACAGCAAATCAAACTTATAAAGCACTAGAAACAGTAAAACAGAGGACGCCATAATGACTATTATATTTTAGAAAGCTCAGACTCAAAAATCACAAGGTATTTGGTGAAGATAAGCATCAGCTATAAGTCGTGCCATCGAGAATACACAGCACAGTTGGCGTTTTTCACTCACATCGTAGAGTGGTTTCACACTTGCAAAAGGATTCGTTGCTTCGAAAAAATTATTCGAAAGACTGAAACCTGGTGATCTCGGCTAGATGACGCTTCTGTTGCAGAGCTCGGATGTCGATCTCGCCCTGTTTCAACTCCTTCTTTGGCGCCGAATCGGACGGACACGATAAATCGCCGTTCTCGTTGTACATCTGCTTCGTTCGCATCGCGTTCTGCAGGAACTTTCCGCTCACCGACCGAGACTTTCTACAACTTCGTCATTTTATGAACGAAATCTGTTCGCTACAGCAAACCACTGAAACCAATATGTCGCTAACAAACGTATTGTTGTGACTTTATAACAGCGTCAGTGTGAAAATTTTCTTCAAATCTACCTTTTTGCCAATGGAACGGCGGCTCCTAGGTAAACTTGAAGTTTATTTTAAGTATTCTGAATCAGTTGGAGCTATGGAGCTCCACGATACGCGAAGTTTGCCAGTGAAAATGTTGCTAACTAGGGTCGGCGAAAAAAAGATTAAACACATTGTGTTAGAACTGTGGTGCCTCCTGTGTGCCTTGAATAAATGGAGCTCATTGAACAGCACTGGTTCGAGGCAAAAATGTATGGAAACGTTATAGGTTCTCCTACTGACCACTCATGGCGACACCGACAACACGTTTGCCTGATCATATCAGACCAGAAGACCACATTATTGATTCCAAGGCTAAATTTTGCATCACAGTGAAAAAATAAATAGGTTGAAATAGAAAAAATAAGGTAATCGGTAAAGAAGAATGGAATTTTTTCAAAATTATCTGCAGCAAAGCATTTAAAACGTATATGCATTTCACTACGCAAAACGTATAGGATTCAGTGGTTGGCAGGCTACGACTAGTCAATTCTTATGCCTTGCATAGGCCAATAATAGTAATCAATGTCGACTGATAGAAAATCACATCCTGTAGATTTAGCTACGGGCAGTATATTATATTTATTGGTGTGGGCGGGGGAAAAAAATGATCAGATCACGAAAAAAAATACTAAAAATCGATCGTCGATTGATCTTGTATACTGTGATGATACGTATAACATATCTGGCCAAACATACGCGAGAACGTCCTTTCCTGAGGGCAGATTTCCGGATGAACGGGTAAGATGCGGCAAGTAGTTGAGTGAATGCGTGACGGAGTGGCGTGTACGATCAGAGATTCTGAACATGTACGTCAGAAATGCAGAGGGTGGCTTGCTCGAATCTATTTCAATTTAAGCACAAAGAGAAACGACTTCACAAAAAATGTTTTAGTAAACACCGTTTATTTTTACCGTTTTAGTAATTTTTCCAGAAAAATGCGTATTTAAGGATATTTTGTTCCGACAGACAGGAAACTAACCACTGTACTACCGAGGGGCTTCATTTATTGTTCGTCCCATCAATAGTTCACCATATCAGGTGTGGTTGGTTAAATTTCTGGGTCTCAAACTGTTAGGTAGACTAGTGGAATCATACCTCGTATGACCAACCCAATCTGACACAGAACTTGACATTTTTGCTTCGAATGACAGAAATGCATGCCAGAAATCGCTGTTGTTCTTAGAGAAACCGAGATTTGCACGATGAACAACCTCCTTCCGATAAACAACAACCGACAGCTGTCTGTGATCAAGACCAGGTCAATCAAAAAGTGGGCAATTACACTGCTATCTAAAAGGACGAAAGCTATGTTCAGTGAATAAAATGTCAGTTTGTTGATAGTTGGCAGTACGAAATGAAGTGTGTGAGAGGTAGCCTGAAGCTCCGAAGTCTCGTGAAACATGGAAGAGTTCCATGTACACTTTGGGAATGAACAACTCTGCGAGCTCCAGGAAGGCAATCTGTGAATACACGCAGGCAGTGCATTTCTAACAACATATGAACGATTTGAAATTCTATGATTATTGAATGTTTTTGGAAATTTCACTATGGTTCGCTTGATACATTTGAAGATAAGCTCATTTCATACGGCGAGTGTATGTGACGCAAAAATGAATCATAAAAAGTACGTGCCAGTTCCGTAAGAAAGTGTGGCTAGTGCAGTGGAAAGAGGGTTGTGGACTAACCAAGCCCTCTGTCTCTTTGAGGTTGCCAAGTTGGCATAAGGTTCTGTCAAGACAGGACAAATGCACCAAAAAATTTGACACCCATCTAGTAACTTCTCCATATTAGTTGGTTCCGGTCACTTAGCGCTGCCTTCTTTCTACTGTAAGTCATAGAAAAAATAGATGGATCCATTGAAAATTGGGCAAATTACCAATGATTGTAGTGTGTAATTAGTTATCGTAGCCAATCCTATAGCGGTATTATAAACAGTATGGTTTACTAAGCTAGAGAACTTTCTTTGAAGAAGTTCGAAAAAAAAACGCTTCTGTTACTGACTCAAGCAGACGGGTGATGCTCATCTTCAAGAGATGCTCCCGATATGACGAAAATGCGGTTCCTCCTGATAGAACCTCCGAGATCTCGCCAGTTGCATCAGATTTTTTCGGGCGGTCTGCATCTAAATAAAAAGCCTTCCGAAATAGTTTCACCTTTCCACTAGTCCAAGGTCTTCACGGCTTTCCTGCCTCATGAAAGTTATTTGCATAAAAAGTTCTCGCCATTTAGAAAAAGCTCCCTTTCACTATCTGAAATATTATGAGAGAATTATTCTGGAGAAAAAACTGTGCATTAGTGGTCTTAGTCCTAGGAATTATGCTTTTCGCAAGCTCGTTTATCAGACCCAGCAACGCTTGAGCAGCCAGATAGTCACGGTTAATGGCATTCGACAGAGTATACACTACTATTTCGGTGCAGAGCAGGGAAAGTCAACATTATGGAGGAGATGAATTGTCTCCTCAAAAAATATTGCAGTGAAAGGCACAGAGGTAAAAAACCTCGCCTGAACCTCCAGGCGAAAGTTATGCTTAGAACGCACCTTGATCGAATGATTCAGTGTCCAACCCCTCTAAGGCGAATTGATGCGCGAAACTATCCCGAACCTTAGGCATTGGAAACTCAGAGTCCACTCTGAAAAGGAAAAATCCTACTGAGCTAACAGTTGCTGACAAGAAAAAGTGAAGTGGTGAATTTACTGAATCGGTGCCTTAGTATGAGAGAAAAGAGGCGATAAAACAATGCGGAAGTGAACATGAGGTTTAAAAATGAGACCAAATCAAAAAGAATAGAAGCAGCAGACCAGAAAAAATTATGGCTTGAATCACAATGTTCACTACTGCAGAGATACTTTTGCACTTCGCTACGCCTTGAATGTTACTCGAATTCAAACATCTGCAAAGGAATTCCCATTTTGCGCAGATCATGAGTGTATGTCTTAGAATTTTAGTTCGTGATTTCATGAGGAAAATGGTATATACTGTCTCAGCATTGATACATCGATAGTTCCCGCCTTCTGAAACCTTGTGTATTGATGCAAATGCATACGTCAAGCAGACTAGACTATTGGTGTAAATGCAGTTTCGGTGATCCACATTGTGCTGCACAGAGTTCTTCTAACAATTTTTTTTTGCATCCAATCAGTAGTTTGTCGTTCGTGGAGACAAGAGCTGGTACGCATTGATGGCACTGTACGCCACCCATAGGTGGGAAAGCATCAATGATTCAAGAAAGTATTGTTAATTGACACTGAGAGGTTAGTCTATGCATTCCAATTCTCAGTGTTTCTTTTCTCACTGCATTCCGTATTTACGGAAAAATCTCACCCACCGTTTCATTGCCGCCATTTGGGGTCGTGTCGGGAATTTCTCGAAAACCCGCAAACGCCATGGCAGTGTTGATCGCATTGAGGTGGTCTGCAGATTTTATTTCTCAGCTTTTCCACTGCTCCCATAGAAAAAGAAATTCGTAAAAATCACGAACCGCCTCTCTGGCTCTTAGCTGTTTGACTTTTTTCAGCTCCTCATCCATTTCCAAGTTGTCAAGAATGACGGCAACAAACAGACTGAGAACGATCTTTAAAAACGGCCTTTCAAAACATATTCCTCCACCTTGTTCATGTTCATAATTTTATCACAGAAAAAGGCGATACAACTACGGTAAAGCACGGTTTCTCCAAATTTTAGCCTGAGATTCTCATATTCTCAAATTCTTCACTCTTATTAATCGAAAGCTACTTCTTTCAGTGATGAATCGAAGAAGAAACTATCTTCCTCTCGGCTGAGTTCTTTTTTGTCGGATCAAATTCCAGTAGAGGGTGATCCCCAAAAAATCAGCAAGACCGGAGGAATTCTTCGTTACCACCCTTGCCACCGTTACTTTCTTATCACCTACATATCAACACTTTTGTTGTCGCTGTAGATAAAAGCGCTGCATAAAAAGACTAAGTGTTGATAATAGAATTTAATTTTTCCTTCCAATTTTCACTCCTTCATTTGTTCTTTCTGTGTTCTACTTTCTTTGTTTTCAATTGACACGCACCAATGTGACGAACAAATGGTAGGCGACAAAGTAGATGGCGACGAATGGGACGAGTTTGTCGTCGGTTGCCCTCAGCACCTCGACAACAAAATCTGTCCATCCCTCCTGTGTAATTATTTGGAACATCGACATAAATGCCTGGAATTTGCTTCCTTTCTCTGTTATTTCCAAGATATTTTCCGGAAAGCTGATGAGAAATGAGTCAATGAGGCAAAATCACCTGAGGAAAAGTGTGGAAATGATGGAGGTTCGGCACTGCATAGAATAACTGCAGTGATATGGCTGATGCGATAATCACAAACGTTATAGTGAAAATCACCAATCCGCCAAGTTTTTTGCCAGGGCTGAAGATCTGGAAAGCACGAAAATGTTGAAAAACTCTGCTATTTGTATGAAGTTGTCTCCAACAAAGCATTTAAGTAAAAAGCTAAAAAAGCTCTTGGCGTTGATCAATTCTTGAGGGATGCGCCATGCATTCGACTTCATTAAGCATCGTTTGGAGATGATTGAATGCATGTCTGGCCTTTACAATGACTCGCGGTGGCCTACCGATGTATCGTGCCAGTGCTGCTATTCTCCTAGACAAGTCTGGTGCCAATTTGTCGACCCCGGAGGGATGGAAGGCTTGGTGGGTCATGGGCGCGAGGATCGATTCCACGTGTGTATTGCACGGCGCCTCCGACCACTGCGCCACATGCGCGTTGCAATTAAATAGGGGACGATAAATATAAAAGGTAAATAATAACTTCTGCAGAATATGAAAATATCATGGGACAAGCTGTTCACTGGACAGTGAAATCGCATCTTTTCTTTATGGCAACGGTCACCTTCCAGACAAAATCCTCAAGTATTGGTGACGCCTTAATAAGTCTAAGGAGGCGAAAGGCTTGGAAATAAGTGAAGTAGTTGCGGTCGTAGAAGTATTTAATGACGTTGATCGAACTGCCGATACAGAGAATCATCTCGAACTTGAAGATCCCACGTCGTAGAAAGTTCCTCAAGCCGTAGCATGATATTTTAATCAAACACTCCAGATTGAAAAGCAAGGTGAAGCCGACCTAAAAAAGAAAATTGTTATCTATATATTTTTCTTCCTACAAGAAAAACTTTTGAAAGAATTCTTTTCTAAATCTTTTTTTGTTCTTGTTCTACGCATTTGCCTACACCGAAGCACGGCATGCAGGGTACAATCATTTGGGTTAGGACGCGCGCTCCTGACCGTTGCAATCTCGATTCACTTAGAAACTTTTTCCCACTTGGTACTTCTATCGGTTCACGGAGAATTCTCAAGTCAGTAGATCCCAACACCGATTTTCTATTAGCCTCGACCATGGTCAATAATTCACTGTTTCCTTCAGTAGAAGACACGAAATTGTTGTTAAAAATAATAATGGCAACCTCGTGCCTGCTCAGCAAGACACACAGTGAATTCTTAAATCTTCTTGAATGCTATGATATCCCAGAAAAAGCAATATGTTGGCTTCCTTGTCGATGGATGGTTATTCATTCTCCATGGGGTACCAAGAGAACCGAAGCTAGTCCCCAAATAATTTCTGTTCCTTTCAATGGGCCATGTATCCACTACAGCGTGCTATGTGTCAAAGAACGAGCACCAACAACCGGATATATTAAAATACTGTACAAACGACTACTTTTTTTCAACCATACCCGTAATGGTACGTTGTCGTTGGTTCTATCTTTAGTACTGAAATTCGGCGATTACCTCAGCTGATTGATTTTCTGTACAGACCAGTTGATTCTATCCGCTAACTACAACATCCATAGTTCTGTCGGTGCACCGATGAGTGCGAAAGAACTCACCGATTTGTTGACCGAACACCCATAAGACTGTTTATGAATGTATTCACAATACTTTGTGTTAGGAAACCAATTGGATGCTTCCTCGTTTTCACTAACTAGCGTCGATAAGGACGTAGTGGAGTGAACTGGCAAGGAATCTTATGAAGCAAATGCGTATTCCACCACCTCTACGAGCCTTAGCGCGCAGCGCACCCTTAACAGTGAACATTGGACGCTTTATCCCTTGCGCTTTTATGCTTTGCTTAACCCATATAAACCTTAAAACAAATTGTTGTTTGAAGTCGTACCTCTATAAGGTAGTAATATTGCCTCCTAATTTTATCCGTTTCGTCGTGTCGATAGACAAACGAGGCATTGATGATAGCGTTCAGAAGCACGAAGACAATTACGAAGCATTGAAACGCCATACTTCGCAAGAACTTAAGAATTATCTCTACAGAATTGATTATGACATTGAATCTTCTCAGTTATTACTATGGAACAATGAGTCATCGAAAACGTCAAGTCAGTTGCTAAAGAATGTCGAAAGTTTTTTTGGCTTTGAACTCTTACCAGTTTTTTGTCATACTTAGTGTTATTTTAACATTTTCCACCAAGACATAAAAAATAATGACGACAAGAAGGGTTAAAACGGAAAAAATGACAATCCTCAATATTTAACGTGAACAGACATATAGTAACAAGAATAGCTGAAAGACCAGCGAAACGAAGGACCCGCATGGTGTGTTGGTGAACGCGTTAGCCCCCGGAAAAGGTAATAGCACGTTCGTTCCCCACCGCAGACAACGGAAGTGCGAAATTTTGCAAATATCTCAGCATCATTGCGGTTGTATCACACATAATACCCTACCATGAAAAAGTGTAATAGGCAGTAAATAAAAAGTTAACAATGAGCAAACATATTCAGACTTTTAGGCGAAACTGCCATAAAGTGCAGAAATCGTTATGGGAAGACAAATTTGAGAGTAGGGTGGAAATTGCTAAGAAAACGAATAGTTTCTTTAAAAGTAGTGAAACAAAATGCTTGAGAAATCGTTTACCGTTTGCAATGCGTGTTTCGGTCCTTCATAGTTGATATCAGCATCGAGACGAATTAGTCTCCAGCCATCGTCATACTTTTCTAATTTCTACAATGCAGATTTAAAGTTTTATAAAAAGAGTATATGTATAGGAAAGTCTGCTTCGAAGTGGGGAGAACACGTCGGAAAAGTCACCTGTCGGAATTCCTCGTCTAAAGTCACGTCCTTCTTCTGCCACATTTCGCTGAATTGAACTCGAATCTCGGCGAACGTCTCGGTGATCACGGCGATGAAGACGTTCTGAACGATGCGCTTCGGTGGATGTCGACCAGATCCTTGGCTACCAATAGAACAATAACGGATGCAGTCACTTTCAGTGGGATTAGGGAATTAATTGCTTTGACGATGACTATTCTCATCTCTCGCCCACAAGAAATGACGAATTACTTGGGTCGATTTTTGGAATTTGCATAATAAATATACAACTAATACCTTGTATATATTATGTAACTAATATTTTTTCTTAAGGCTCTCATAAAAAACCTATTCACCACAAGCCTTTCAGTACGTAGAACAGATCTAACGGGATTGGACCCTTGCATTTTTTTGGGAGTAAAGGAACAAGGATGCTGAGATACGTGCAAAAATTTGAGAATTCAGTTGGGCTTCGAACTGTTTTGCTGATATCTTAGCATCTTTATGGTTGTATTTCCCATAATACCTTGTCATGTAAAAAAAGAGGCAATAAATAAAAGTTGAAAGAGAAGAAGGCAAATGTTAAACATTCTGTAGGAGGTTTTTTCTGGGTTTTTATTCCATTGAGTGAGGCTGTAGTAATATCTTATAGAAGAACAGACCAACAGATACAGCGCTTCCATAAACCAGCAACCAAGCAAAGCCAATCATTTATGAAGTTCATTTATAAGAAGTATGTTTAGAATTGTCTAAATAGCCACAAATGTCCAACCATGAGGCTTTTGTGTCTTAATTTTGACAATTATTCTTTTATAATTGGCCCACATTCGTAACCTACGATAATCAGCTGAGGGGGAGAGACAGCTGACACAGATGATTTCTTGGGAAGGCTAGTCTCCTATTCTACTTTCAACCGATCGATTTTTTAAAACGTTGAGTGAAGTAAGCAGTAGGTTCTCACTCATTTCTTTTTGGTGCCAACCTTTATTCTTGTGAAGGTTCGATAGGGCTCCACCCACATCTAGACCACATATCTAATAGATTAATTCACCTCACAATAACAGCTTAAAAAGGTTTTTTCTGGTATACACAGACAACTTGATGAAAATACCTTCACCAGCCAAGCGAGAAAGAAGATTAAAGTGAGAAAATAGACGAAGGCGAGATGTGAAGGCAATGAATCCATGCAGTCGTACAGCACATACACCCAACCCTCTTCAGAAGCAGCCAAATACACCGTGAACACACTTGCACCTATAAAGTTCACAAACAGTCAATCTACTAGAGATAAACAAATTAAGACAGTATCCGTGTGAAGAATCACCGAAGTCGTTGAACATCCCATAGAAGCCTTCTGCTTTTGCGTTCAAGTTCAGCCTCATACACACCTGAACTGTTTTTGTTAAAGCTCCAGCTTAACTGTTAATACTTTAATTCTACTGTCTCAAGCTCTCCAACAAACAGTAAATAAATATAACAATTTATATCTATTTGTAAAAATACAAAAACGCTTGTGAGACATATATAGCTCAGCTTGTCGCTAATGTTTCGGAAATCTGTGGGAGTGCTACACAAGATCAAAGGTTTCTCACAAAATGTAAGAACTTGTAAGAGCCGCCAGCCGTCGAATAGATTCAATGACTTGCTGGATTTCCGATGTGGAAAGCTGAGCACGGATAAGGAGACCTCACGAGCCTTGTTTCCTCCATTGCACTTTTCAATTGCTTCGTTCCGGCTCGTCCACTGCATATGAGGATGGATTTCCGTTTGAATCTGAAGTCTTCAAGCCTAATTCGTTCCTCCAGAAGTTCTGTGCAAATGGTGACCCAAATGAGCTACAAAGGCATCTCCCCATCTTGCACATGGTCTTCCAAGAAGACGCGTCCGTCTTTCACAAATTGTGCTCTGCTGTTCTTTTCGTTCACCAATTGCTGACCTTCCTTACTCAGCAAGAAGTTCTGATTTATTTCACATTAACACTCTACCTTATCACAAGCGCAGTTGGCCTATTGCAGCTACAACGGCTTCTGTCTTGATTCATCATGAATAAGTTGGATTATTTCGCAATATATCATTCAAGCGTTCTATGGGTGGCTCACAACATCCTCATCTAACAATTCAGTCAAGGAACTCTTGACTCGAATAACTAGGTACATTAGATAGCTCTTTTTGAAGGCGTCCTAAGACTGTATGTCCTGTTCTTATGCAAATTTTTCCTTCTTCGCCCAGTGTACATATCAAAAACAAAAGTATTAACGTGATTAACGTGATTAATAGTCGTAGGCGATATAAACAGCGAAGACTAGTACTAACAATAGAATTCCATCTGCTGCAACAGATACCCCTAGAACTTTCGAATTACATGTAAAACCTGGTCCCTTTCATCGAGAAACTATACATCTCGACTTATTCTCTTGCGCAACATGGCTTTTTCATCAACTGTCTTTTCTTCAGTTTTGCTTATAGTTTTGTTTCTTTCCAACTTCACTTATTTCTTTGAGGATTGTCTCTGTTTCAGTGATAATTCGGAAAAGATGATGTAGTTGGTAAAAAAAATTGAGTAGCAGGTACTTTTCGTCCTCCTGTGCGTTTATTGTTTTCGATTCAATCAAGAGACTTCAGCACCACTCCATTGCAGTATCGAACTGCTTAGATGAAACACTGTCTGTTGCAACTCTCCTCCTATGACATCCATGGCGTACCAGTGGAAGAGCTGTATCGCCCTACACGAAATGCTAAGCACTCATTACCAGTGGTCATCAAAGATGGTTCTTATTTGGCTGTTGGTGAATGTTTCCCAGACTTTACTAGATGCTTTTTCAAAAAGCCAAAGAAAACAAAGGCTCTCTCTAACAACGGATATGCTGTGCAAAAAGAAAAAAAATGCATGAGCATTGCATTGAACACTCGCCATTTCTCCAGGACATTCATATCCTCCGCCACCTTTGTGTGAGCACATCGTGTCGGGAATTGCCAGATCTGCGATCGTCACGTTATTCGGGTCCGTGTCTAAATAAATGTGAAATCGGATAGGAAAACAAAGTCATTGAAAGATGATTGCCTTAAAGAATGAGTTCCGCATGACTATAATGCAAATAATGAACAAAAAAATTATTTGCTTAAATGGAATTTGTATGAATCGGTAGTGTTATTACGATGGTTTTCATGAAACATGACAACTGAGGTACTGGATATACACCCAACCAGTGCTGTCTAGGCCTCAACGTGTTATATTCAGTGGAGTCCGAAAATATTTGCGGATTTCAACGCCGGTAGGAACGTTCGAACTTCTGCAAGATAGTAGCCATGAAGCCGAATTGCCACTACATCACAGTTAGTAAAGTATGACGGAGATTTTATCACCCGAATCTGCTGACCCCGTTTGATTACCAACAAGTTAAAAAAATTCTTCATTAATCTCCTCAACTATTTTTGATTAGACCTTCTGCTTTCAGCTTTACCTCTCCTTCACTGGTCTATTTCAGATAAATGCATTTGGTATCTTACTTTTACAGCAGAGTTCACAGAAAAGAGCTCCACATAATCCAAATAGTTTTCCAGCCTTAATACTTTTGAATTAGTTGTTGTTGGCTCTGTGAAAAAGAACTCACTAGGAAGTACACAGTGGTAGTCCATTCTGCCAAATAACTGGATACCTACGATTGCGTATAAAGCCATGAAGAATACGAAGAACACGGTAACATTTTGCACTTGTTGGCTTGACCTCCTACAAAAAATAAGTAATACGACACCTCATTGTGAACGGAAGCATTTTGAAAAAATTCGGAACCACAAGCCGGTTCCGAACCCGCTACTACTCTTTCAGGGAGTTCACGTGTTATCCACTGCAGCGCTGAGGTCCCTTGCTTTGCCATTCTCTGGCCCAGTTTTTTACGTTAACAGTGCTATCAGCAATTACACTTCAACGGGGATGACCCGCCGGAAAGGTCATCTCGGGTTCGAAGCCGGCTTTGGTTCCGAGTTTTGCAAACATCCCAGCATCATTGTGGTTGTGTTTCACATAATACCCTACAGCAAAAAATCATAAGCAATGAAAAAAAAGCTAAACATTTCTGGAAAAACAATTTCGTTTTTTTGAGGTCTCAAGTAATCAGAAATGCATGAGCTTCAGGACCATGTTTGATTATATCGTAAATGCTTGCAAAATACGTTGTTCTGTAGTCCCACTGGTAAAAATTTATCAGTTCCAGCAACGCTATTCATAACAAGACCTTCACAATCTCCACTGTCTCCAACAAACAATGAGTTACAATGAAAGCTTTATTCGGCCCAAATTCAAGCGCTCCACTTATTGCACACCATCTGCCTTTTCATCTGCGAATCTGCCGCTCTCATTTGCTTCACTTAATTGTAAACTGTTTGCTTCACATAGTTTAATTTGATTTTTTACGAAAACATTCAGCAGACTACACAGTTATTAGGTAGTAGTCTAGTATTAATTCAGCATTAAGCATATTGAAAGGATTTATTCATTGCAACCACCAAGATGCTGAGATATTCGCGAAACTTGGACCCTGTGCCAGATCGGACCACGATTACCCTTTCCGGGGACTCGTGTATTACATACTGCGTCACGGAGGCCCTTGTTCTGCGTCCGCCCCAGCTAGTTTTCTACCTAAACCTGCCATCAGCAACCACTCGTCAGCGGGATTTATTTATGATTTCTACTTTGATCTCATGAGAGAATCAAAGAGAAGTATTGAAATGTCATGCGCAGAAATAACAAAAAATAATTAAAGGAGAAGTGGAATAATAAAGTAAAAGTGAAGTTCACTTCAGTAGTTGCTCGATCCGTGCCTTTGGCAGTTTGAACTTGACGACGAGTCGAATCAATCGAATTATTATGAATGGTCGAACCGAGCGTATGACACCGAACCAGTCCTAAAACACAGGAAAATTCCTAGATTTGAAGCCTCAACAATGATTTCTTCTTTATTTTACCTTACCATGTTCTATTAACTAGTCCATACTGTTGCTAGAAATATTCTAAGATTCATTTCGCATCCTCGGATAAGTTTGTGATATGAGCAGTCTGAGCAGTGCTCAACGCGAATAATCTGCTTTTATTTGATAGTTCTCCGCTCCTAGATTGAGACAGTAGATGCTTTAGTGACCTACCTCGTATGGAAGAGAAGTTAGTGAGAAGTTGACGCGAACTATTTGGTAAAGGTGCAGAATCCACGACATCCAGTGCGAGACGAACATGAACAGATCGAATTGCATCCATCGATTGTGCATCAACGAGTCTCTCTGAAATGAAGTGAAATAAGAAGAAAAACTCCTGAATAAGTTGAAAATTGTGTTATCATGGCTAAGAGAAGGTCCTACTAGTGCAGTTAGGAAAACATTTATGAACAACGTTTTACTTTATCCTCCCAGCGTGGAAAGTTGGGGTGGATGTGTACTGAAGAGCGAAGCACTGCGAGGTTTTATTTTCCGTTTTGGTCACGAAAACTTCACCACCTTTTAAAAATATGAGGTAAGCCAGGAATGAATTACAGCCAGAATTCGCCAATGGCTCATAGATCGTTATGAAAAAACGATAATTATAACGGGTCATAGAGGACAATACCATCAATAACAAGGCTTAGCATAAATCTTTTATCTTAACTTCATCTGCACCGCGTAGTCCAGTACACCAGCTGAAGAGAGATCATTTCGCCATTTAAAGAAAGAAGAAAGAATATTAATAGAAAAGTTTAAGAGTAGCACTGTCACACAGGCTGAATAAAATCCTACCCTAACTCTTGCAAGGACCACCTATATCACCCGTTCTTCCGTTCGTCGCTGAGTTACACATTGGCCAGCAAAGAATCTATTCGTCTCCCACCACAGCTTTGCTTTTGGTTGATAAAGATTCGAAGAGATTCGCAATTTTCTTCTAACGTCTTCGAAAGAAATCTGACCATCTGCTGGATGGTCTTCTTGCCGTGTTCTAGATGATAGGACAAAATCGTTGACAAATCTTTTTCATCGATTGTTATTAAATCATGTGATCGGCCCACCTAATTCTTAAGTTTCTCACAAATATGCACTTCTACTATTTGAAGGAGCTTTCCAAAAATAAGTAAATACTGGTATCTTCATGTATGCGGGCACAATTCTATCCGAACCAATGTTAAATGGTTCTTCATCGACAAGACAGCATTTTGAGCACCGGAAAGAATTGTTGAAATGATATGTCCATCTTCTATGACCGTATAGAAAAACGGTGATGTAGAGATTAGTGGGATTGGTGAACGACTTGCCCTATTATTCTTCTAGTATTCCATTTGGAGACTGGAATGTGGAGTGAGATCCTGGTCTTAAATATACTGGATTCTTAGAGATCGTAGCGAATGCTCTTCCATACCTCAACAAGTTTAGCTCATACTGCTTCTTCTATTCCTAAATTTTGCTTTTACAGCTTCTCTAAGAAGCTAGCTCGGACATTAGGACGGTTATTTGCAGTTGGTACACTTTCACGCTTGTCTATTAGCTCGACGGTAGGCCTGCGACTTTGAAATTCTCAATTTTCCTAGCACTTTCGTCAATGTATTAAATGAGGTGACCGTAACCTTCAAAAGTGTTATCGAAAACTACATTTTTCTTATAATCCGACCGAAAAACTTGAACAATCGAATTTATGGTGGGCTTTGGGACTTGACAATTTAAACAATATTTGTATTCTCTCGCTTTTAAGGGAAGAAGGCGCGAAGAAAGGTATATTCAAATCCTATATGGTACCTTAAGACAAGCGAACAAAATTGATGGTAATGTGATCAGTTTCATTATGATGAAGGAACAGAAGTACTGGACACAGGACCCCTAGTGCACTCTCACGTATACACGCACGAATATGTGCTGGTACATAGAAACAATATGAGTAGATCCGGAGTAACAAACAGAAGAAAATCGTTGAATCCAACCTAGCGCAAAGGCATGAATATTGCCTCAGTTTACCGCACTACGGTGATAGGCCATTGGTTAGTGGTGCCACCGAAGAAGAAGCAAAGGCGCTAGTTCGATCCCAACGATCTCCTCCAATCCATGTGAGAACGCCTTAGCCCGGCTATCTCCAGGGTTGCAAGGAGAACTGAATAGACCAAAATTCCACGGCATTCATAACGAAATCTTCAAGCAGCAGCTGAAAGAAGACGTGAAACGTTTGAAGACCATTGTGGATAGCGAATGAAACGAAACGCCGCACCGTAGATGTCATGACGGGTCGTGTAAAAATAAAAAAATAAAAAAATATATTGCAGTACATCTAGCCTTCTTTGAGCCAGATTGAGGCTCACAGTAAATCGGCTCATTATCCCTCACATAACGAACGTTAATGGCTGGGTAGTGCTAGTTTAAGATTGTTATAAATTTAGCTCAGAATATTCTCTTTTTAGTGGATAGGTGTTCAAGTGTGGAAATCTGAACACGACCTTTCAATACACAGCGATTCTATTTCCTAAAAGGTTTTTCTACTTACGCATGCAAATTTGCATCAGCTCGATTTCTATCAGCGTGATTTTCAACCAGTCTCACTAATTCATTGTTTTGCTGCAATCCTGGACAGATTAATGCTTCGTAGTCCGATCCTAATGGGATGTAATTGTGCCCGCTTGAAGACGGACAAAAAATTACTTGAATGCCTCCACAACACCCAGTGTCTAATCACAAACGACCGTAGAAGAGATGTGTAGAAGAGATATGTGAGAATAAAGGTTTGCCATCTTGTGAGTATGTTTAATTCTATGATGGTTCCATTTTCTGCCATCGGTTTATTCTAATATGAGACGGTATAGTCATGCTAGGCGATGAACGCGTGCGGTCTCTCGCAATTGCACACCCACCGACTTTGAAGTCCTTTGTATTATAAATAAATCCTCGTGTTTTTTACGATGATTCCATACCAGATGTCATGCATATCTCACCAATTTTTTTCACCGATTCGTTACCTCGTATCCGTCACCTACGAAAGCACTGGGATTGATGTGTTTGGCTGCTGCTTAACAATTTTAGAAATTCTCCATGAATGTCGTTGAATTATAGTTGAGTTCATGGTCCCTAAAACCTTGTGATGACCGTGCCAGAGCGTTCCAAGTACTTATCATGGCCAATCGTAACCTATGCAACTGAGCTTTTCCAAAGAATTATGCCAAGAAATTCTTGACCACGGAAGAATGATAGGCTCCATCGACCCAGGGAGAGATTATGTATTATAATACGATATAAGAAATGAGGAAACGCTCGGAGAAGAATCGAAATCAAACTCTTGACAGATTCAGAAGACTCGGACAATTCAACAATTGAAATCACATGATCAGAATATTAAGCAGAAATAACCACCTTAAGGGTGCATATAGCAACGTGGTTAGAGCTGTCGAGGTATACGCATGTGGTTCTTGGTTCGGTCCCGCGCCCAAGGCTCACAAAGCCATCCATCCCACCGTGGTCGGCCCATTGGTACCGGACTTGTCTGGGAGGATAGCAGCACTGGATTGATACATTGGCATGTCAGTTGAAGTCATTGTATAAGGCAGATATTCATTCAATCATCCCTAACCTTGTTTAATGAAGCCGAATGTATGGCGCATTCTTCAGAGATTAGTCAAAACCGGACGCTTTATCCTTCCTCCTTTTCAACAATCCTATTAGTCGTACCTCGACGCTATTTCCAGCGGTGATGTATGTGCAGTACTACTTTTAGTGCTATACAACTAAAGATGGGAAGTTGAAAATCTGCTTGAAGGAGAAGACAGGCCTGTTCTTTCTTACTAGCCTGTGTCAAAGAGGATGTTTATTGGTTCATTTTGTGTTTCAGATTTACCTGAAAGTTCTTGACATATCACTGGCCCTCGCGAACGATGGCTGTTGGTTTCACCAATTTCGTGCTTTTTATTCACAATTTTTCCACAAAATTCTTTTGCGTACGAGTTAACACCAACTCCAAAAGTTTTTTTTAATGACTGGAAGTGCAGGATCACACCAGCAAAGAGCGCAAAGAAGATCAACGCAATATTTGCCCTGAACTTAACAAACGAATGCACCAATCGAGCATAGAGCATGTTGAGTTTAGTAGCTAGCCAAATTGCAATAAGCACTATACCGGTCGCGGGTCCGAACCGGTGCCCCGGGATCATCAAGCCTTTCAGCCCTTAGAAAACGGCGAATTGGCACGAAATATATCTGGGAGTAGCAACACTGAGCTAATACATCAACAGCAGGCCAAGGCCACGCAAGTCATCATATGGGCCTGATATGAATCTAATAACCTTATGAATGCTGTCGAATGCATCATGTATCCTTGAGGCGCAATCCAGAGAGTGGTCAACGCCAAACGCTTTATCCTTTGGAACATATATGGATTTCGCAACAATTCGCTCATAAAAAGATTTTGTTGAAAATTGACAAGACCGAGGATATTCATTGCAGTAAAAAAGCAGTGCGAAAGAATAGAACAATCAGACAATACATTAAAGGAAAATGAACCAACAAACATCCACTTTGTGACAATGCAGTGGAAAAACTCGCCTCCTGGAATTCATCAAAAGTGAAGAAGGCGACAGGTCCTAAAGCCGCCGTCAAATCCATACATCAACCGTATTACTTCCGACACCTATATGTCGAGTCAAATGAAGGAGATGCTGAGTCTAGCAAGATGCGAAAAAGGGGGTTACCTAAGCACCCGCGTGTACCACGTGCCACCTGTACTTCTTCTGTGTTAATTACCGAATAACTTGTGTCGACCCAAATGAACTTTATTTGTTTCCACGGTCTACCGCTCCCATTAGGCTTTGCTCGTTCAATCAGGAATCACAACATGATCGTTTCTTGGGAATGACTTCTTTTTTCGCTTTATGTGAGAATAGAGTTCCCTCTGCTCTACCGTAATATGTCTTTACTCTTGGCTGTAATTCTGAATGGAGACATCTAACATCTTCCCCCACTAAGTTGCACTGATGAAGGAACAACTATTAGCTGTGGATTGCTTTCCAATATCCATCAATTCTTCCAGTCAGTGAGGTCGTAAGCCAGTGGGAGAAAATAGTACATTATAGAACAATGATGCAAATGCTGTAATGTTATCATTCTTTTTAAGAGAAGATGTGATGAATTCGCTACAGATCGAGATTCTCCTTACCACTCACCATGTACGTTCCTTCGCGATGAATCCTCAGAACGACCTCCAAGGTAAGCAGAAGCACAGAGACCATATCCAAGAAGCAGACGAGGTAGCCGAGCGGCCACCACAGCTCGAACGTGTGCGGCGTGTGCAGACAGACGGTGATCAGTGAGATCGTGCACGCTACCTTCAGCGCCAGCTCGACCCGTTCGCTTTCCACGTAGTCTGAATGGCAGCAGTTATGTCACCTTCAAATCATGTCAAATTCTCGGCAAAGTGCTATGGATCTAGTCTTCTTTGTATTTTTCAGGGGTATCGATAAAACCCTTCAACTCTTTGCTTATGAAACTTTCCAGATTTTAGTACATTTGCTCTAAACGTTGACAACCAGTAGTAACATACAATCTCCTTCATAAATCTGTCATAAATCTGTTATTTGATTAGATTAACTGCTAATATATTCCGTGGTACAGTTGCAGTTAAGCACGAGCGCAGCGCAGTTGTTAGAGCAACCCTTCAATACACTCAAAGTCTCTGGTTTGACTCAGCATTTCGGACTAAGCAAGCCTTTCGAAAATCCGACTTGTCTGAAAGATAAAAAATACTGACTTAGCACATAAGTGGCACGTCAAAAATCATTTCACGGGCCACGTATGCGTCCAATCAGTTTTAACGGTGCCTGATGACATAATATCTAAATTTACAGCCAATGTTTACTAGCATGCTTACTGTAGTTATGTCGTAACAATTGGACATTACAAGTATTCCCTACAGATTTTGCTGTTAGTTATGAGCATCAGTGTGCAGTACTGATCATGCACTGTTTAAAGGACATCTTCAAGTTTTCACAAATAATAAAAAAAAGGAAGGAGTGCAAAAAAGAAATTGTAAAGAAGAATTTTTCCCTGGGTTTAGGTCATCATGGGCAACATATGAGCAAGACCGACCAGATGTTGTGCAGATACTGTGACAGAAGAGAGAAGAGCAGCAGTTGCACCTCCCGTAGCTTCCACATTTAACGCATTGCAGTCGAAATGATTCATATAGGACTCAAAAAAGCGGGCAAGCATTTTCCAATGTCGCAGACTACGGAGAAATGATTTTAAAAAGGTCGTCGCAAATATGTTGAACTCATCCGCAGTGCTATCCTTTCCTGAGAATCGAGAAGTCAAGTTGTCGATTATGCTGATAAGACGGATTCACTGACTTATTGTCTTAACTTTTGCTGCAATTCAGTTTGCAGCCTTCTTGAAAGCGGAGTCGAGGCGTCGTTCGTGTTGGCGATTCACTTCAATTCTTTGTCGTAACTCTCACAAAAGCTCACTTCTCTTTGTCAAAAAGTCAAAAACTGAGGCTCTATAGGCTCAGTAAAGACCTTAGACAGACAAACTAATCCTAATAACTAGCCTTTTTATAACGCGAGCACGTAGTGAAACTCCTTAAAATCCATGTCGCTTCACTTAAAATCCAAATTAGAACAATTCGAGGATGTTTGCTTAAGGATAATTCTAGACGAAGTCGGCGCTTAAAGGGCCTTGTTTCCTTTCCTCCTAATCCTTTTCAAGAATTTTTTCTCAGCTCTTTTCATTCATTCATTTTTTCACAGTCGCTGCGTATGCAATAATTGTACGATTGTTCAATAATCTGCAGACTTGCGTATTCTCACAAAGTGCACCTATGATGGTTTTTTCTTTTTGAAAATTATTTCTAACGAACTTCATTGATTGGCGTTTTTTCTATTTTACATTATTTAGAGCTTTGAAGGCAAGACCATACTTTGTTTAAGCGCATTCTTCTGCTGTGTAGAAAGCAAATCCGAAATCGCCGCTATGCTTTCTCGTCCGGGAAATGTTGTACCGACCACTCGTCCGGAAGAGTTCTTTCTCGTCAGCATCGCCGACGAAAGAACTGCGGCCTTTGCGACTGAAAAGAAAGGTAGAGCATAAAGAAAAACGAATGAGATTGTTGGTTCGGTGTTTGTACTATAAGCTATACTATAGTGTTAGGTAGAAAACTAGCTGAGAGGAACGCGCAAAGCAAGAGCCTCTCTACAGTGTGTAATACGCGAGCCCCCGAAAGGGTAATCGTGGTTCGATCTGGTCCGAGGTCCAAGTTTTGCGAACATTTCAGCATCGTTGTGTTTGTACTATAAGTTGAAATCCTTCAAAACATTGTAGATGTAGCATGACATCGTAAAACAAAGTCCTTACTCATATAAATTTCCTCTGCTATTCATGGAAGCATTCTAACTTCTTTCGTTGTTGGGAACGACTTATTAGATTAGATTCCTCTTTTCGGGATGAAATGACTTTTTTTTCCTTTTCTTTTAAAAAATTTTTTTTCCGAACTTCATTGACTGGCTTTTTTTTCATTTTATATTATTTAGAGCTTTAAAGGCAAGACCATAATTTTTTTTGAAATTGATTTCTGTTTTCGTGAAGGCAGGCTGATGCGAAGTGGCCATACGAATTATTCGGAACCACATCGACTGTGGTGAATTGAATACGAATTGAATCTGAGACCAGAAAGCGGAAGTGGCTTGTTGAATAAGCTTATTTAAGAATCACTGTGTCATTCGCTTCGGATTCTGAGCTTCTCCACAACGGAATCGATTACTGCTTCGATCAAATGACGTGATTTTACAGAAGTAAAAACACCTTCACAGACGGAATAATCCCAAAACTACTCGAAAGTGATGTTTTTCTCGTTCGCATAGAAAACAGAAACCGTTTAATCAGCCGAATGATAACTACAACCACAATCACAGCATCCGTACTTTCTAAAATTACTTATGTGATTTGCTGCCTTTTACAAATTTTCACGGCAGGGTATTATGCGAAATACAACCTCAGTCGTGCTGAGATATTTGCAAAACTCCGGGACCACAGGTGCATGCGGTGGGCAACGAACGCGCTGTTACCGTTTTCGGGGGCTAACGCATTCACCACCACACCATGCGCGTTCTTCGTTTCCTCTGTCTCTCAGCTAGTTTCCTAAAATTGCTAAGAAGAACGAAAAGATTAACATTACTTAGTCGAACGCATTTAATGGAATTCTTATGCCTATTTTCGGATTTTTCAAGGAACTCTTGAAATATTCGTTTTATGGAATTTCGTCGTAGAACAACATCATTCATGGATTAATGACGCAAATTCATGTCATTTCAAACGCTTGCACTTTATAAGCAGTATCGTCTGTGTTAGGAGTACTACGGGAAATCGATAAGTGGTAGTAAAGAGCGACGTGATTAGGAATGGACAGTCCATTCTGACTATCTCCAGCGTCAGATAGATTTTTTCAAAGATAATTTGTATTGAGGCTCTTCAGAAACAGTCGAATTTCACTGTGAGAATATCGCCACATGTTCGAGCTGAGAGAAGAAACACTGAGCTAAAGCGAAGAAAAAAATAAATAGTGGCAATAATGAAAATGGGAACTCGTTCATTTCTCCAACCACGACGAAATTAGAAAAAATTATGACGTCATGAGGGCCCTAAATATTTGAATAGTGTGGATTGATGGCGATTTCCATACCCGCACACATCATCAAACTGTAATAGAGAACGCATTCGAATCGGAACAATGGAATCTCCTCATTAAATTCGTGTATTCATTTCTCTTCACAAAAACTACCTAGTGTCCAATGCGCCAAATCTTGAGAAATAAATTTTTGCAAAAATCGTAAACAGTGATAAATCGCATAATAATGCTAATCAGCAAATCATTAAACACCTTGTGAGTGCTTCTTCTGATTGATCGAAATCAGACTTCTCTTTCTGTCGTCGTCCATTGCCTTCGAAGTGAACAGGATTGAAGTGTTGGGTTTCTGTTAAGACGATAGGATGAGAGGAAGTCGTTAGCCGAATGCCTTATCCGTACTCCCTCCAACCACTTTTTTTTTCTTGATTAACACGCAGCTGAAGGGCGTGTTCTAACTCAGAATCGCTCCGCCAGTTGGCATCCGACGGATGGCTGGCATTTCGAAGAATGACCACGAGAACGCTTTAAGCCATCACTGGCTCCGGATTCTCCGGTTTACCCTCCTTTCCGATGAAAGGTTCTTCTTTCCTCACAAGCCGCTCTATTCCACACAATATAGCGCATGTTTCGCCAGAACTCAACAACTCAACGAGCAGCAAAGACTGCGCTAACCTCAGTCGGAGCCGTTTTCCTTCATCCATGAATTCTAGATCTGTATGGTTATGGTCCTTCTTTTTTAGTAGTCCAAAGAAGCCTTGCAGAGCAGATGAATGATGAAAAAAATCACCATGATTTGTTCTCGAAGAACTCGAAGAACAACTTCTAGATGACCTTCTCAAAATATTCGGAGTCCTTATTAGTTGTCAAAATATAAAAAAACATAAACGATTACGAGATACTAGTCATAGTCAGTTCAATTTGAAGAGTTGAACTAGAAAACGCGGTAGAAAAGTGTCGAACGCTGCGAAGTCATTTTCTTCGAATGTGGGAGGAAATGGAAACTCATTCTTTCAAAAGCACACAACCTTCTTTCTTTATCGACTCACTGCGAAAACATAATTGATTAGGAAAGTGTAATAATATTAACGAGTATTGTGTTCCCAGACAAATGACACAAAGGACGTCTCTGCCACCAGAACAGCGGGAGGCTCTCACTCCATTGACATGACCCCTTGGATTTCGATGAGGTATATTTTTGTGTTTTTTCTTTTTTATTCTCCTTGCCTTTCTAATATCGAAACCGTCAAACTCCTAGAATCTGTCCGAGTAGTCGTATTTTTGATAGTTACAGTCGTATTTCCGTCGAGTAAATTGGAGAATCTAGTTCGGCTTTGTCTTCCAAATCCTTAGGGAATACAGCAAAGGCCATACTTTGCGCATCGCTAATCGGAGGCAGAACATTTCAAGAGATCAGCTCTAAGGCGTCGATCTTTCGTTCAGACATCTTCCAATCCTGCCCTAAAGGCAAGCGCTTATAAAAGTCGGATCCACTTATTATTAACAGGATGTTTGTCATAACAAATTTGTTTAGGGAGTGGAGACAGAAAAATTTCTCAGAGAAAAAACAAACATTGTTATCATAAAGATTGCTTATGGTCGCTTAGGATTCCGAGAAGAAAAAATTCTGAGCGATTCATTCATCTTGTGAAATTGGGAGATATGAATGTAGAAGTTTATGAAAAAAGTCTTAGGCCAGTCAGTAACCGATAAAAATGACCGTGGCATTCTTAGATATTTCTCGGATTTGAAAGATTAGTGTTGATTTTAATGAAGTCCTACCATCACTAAGGTCATTTGCAATAAATGACTGCGCTACCGAAGTGATAACGTTGAGGAAGTTCTGCATGATAAGCTGAGATCACTTCATGTTAGCGAGGTTAGTTTGGAGACTTTGTCTAGGGCTTGCTACAACAATAAAAACGACCAACAAAGAGCATTTCTCCTCATCACTACTGTGATAGAAAGAAATCTAGTCGAAAGACAACGAACTTTCTTCTGATCCAAAAAACTCGGCTACTGTTTGAGCTGAAGGCCCACGAATTGCGTAAAATGGCTCTCTCTCTCTCTCTCTCTCTCTCTCTCTCTCTCTCTCTCTCTCTCTCTCTCCCTCTCGAATTCGGAGAGAAGTACACAGCATGTTAGTGAAGAAAGGGCACGACAAATTCGCAAACTGAAATCGAACCCACAAAACGAACCCAGCATTTGCACGACGACGAGTGAATTGGGAAGGGTGTTAGCGCCCTCGACATTCTAGAGGAGTCATAGAAACTTCAATCTGTTGAAATTTGTGTTATTTTCCAAAGAAAAAAAAGCTGTGATTAGTATTTTAAATTCGAGAGATGGCCCGGTGAGGAAGATACAACTCGATATGAAGGCGAAGACGCCAAATAGAGACAAATAGAGAAGAAGAAGCGTGGACTATAAGACTCGGATCGTCGGCTCTGATCAAGACGAAGACGTCGTAACGTTAGCTTAGCCGAATAAAGACTATTTATCAACCTCGTGTAAGCTTGTCAAAGAAAGAATACATGCTATCACTAATATTTGTACTTGTAAAGACAGGCCCTTTTGAATTCTTTTTGAAGCACTAGAAATTTTTTAGTTTTAGCAATTTTCCCATGCTATACAAATTTTAGTCGTCCGCTTTTATTACACTTACTGCCCATCCGTCCAACACGAAGTAGTGCTCCATCATTTTCAGAGGGCATTCCTGATTAATGAAACGATGTACACATGGGTGGCGGGTAGAAAACTTGTCCAAGCAGTAAACTACAAGTGAAGTGGGGATTTTAGTGAAGCTCACAGATTTGTTGTGACCTATAAAAACACCATATTCAAGTGTTGAACAAATGTAAGCTAGGCTAAGTTAAACCTATACCAAATAGAGTCCGACAAGCTGCATTTGGCTACGTTCTCACTAAAAGTCCCCCGAAGAAAAGGCACTGTACGAAAAGTGTAGTGCACTACGCACCCGTTGACGTTTTTTACGTTGAGCCACTCTGAGGCGCGAGTGGGGCAAATCAGTTTAATGGTGCCTATTCGAGTTATTCGATGGTTAAAACGATCATATATGACAGAGGTGTGCTCAGCATCCTAAAAAAAAATCCTACGACTTGAATACAGAGTTTTCCAGTAGAACGGAAAATTCTCCGTCTTTTCGTTGGTCTAAGACTAGTGCTAATCTCCACACAAGTTCAATGTCTTTTTAGCTGCGTTATTTGTTTTAATCTTTGATGGACTCCTTTTTTCATGCTGTCGTCAATGTTTGATCGAACTGATTTTTTTTGTACCTAGACTCCTTATGTATTCCGCGCCGGAAACGCCATGGCCAGAGATTTCGCCCAACAATGCACGCATGGTATCATCATTCGACACTTCCCCGTGATATCCAAGCCCCCTATGCCTCCGGCGTCGATAGGTTGACACTAGCCTCATATGTGAAAAAGCTTCTAAAGGCTTGCAAATGACCGTGCTTAACATATGGAAACATTCTAATAGAGCTACGCTAGTATTCCAAGTAGAGTCAGTTCGAACTACACTGAACGACATTTATGAATAAGACAAAGCCCCTCAATCGGCACCTAAACCTACGGGCAAATCCCAAGGACATTGTGGCTTATGAGTGCGAGATAACGACCGGATGAAAGAAGTGCTGCATTCTGCACACTATGTGATGTCATACCTTACAAGCAAAAAAAATCTCCACACACTGCAAAGTTGAGCTCCAATGTGTGAGCAATTTCGAAGTTTTCAGACCACTGATAAAAGATGAGGTTTAAAGGAAACTTTGCCGGATGTTTCAGCATTGTATAGTTCTAGCAAATGCTATTCTTTTTTCAAACACCACCAACTTCGATGTTGTTATTGACGAGTGATGTTGAAGTCGCACTGATTGGATTTCCTCTCCTCAAAAAAATCTCGAATCAACCACATTCAGAGAGGGCGTTAACGAAAACGCTTTGACGACTCATTGCTTCAATTGTTAACGTTACCAGCTCTCGTCTCCGAATTCGAACCGTGGACTTCATTACTGGAGACATGTCGTTCAAGTCAAGCAGGGAGAGTCAAGCAGCTTTTCTTGAGCGACTTCTTTCGACCGTCTTGTTGATTTGACGGTCGCATGCCACTTATAAAATAATGGCATAAAACTAAATAATCCTTGTAACGTTTCGCTATGAACCGGTTTCAACCTTGGCTCTAACTGGTAAAGCTGAACAAAATACCATCGGAGAATAATACGTGGCCGCGAAATGAGTTTCAGCTTCCCAAAAAAAGCTGCCCGAGACCAGGCAATCTTCGCGCGGCAGCTTTCAACACTTATTTGTTTTTTATTACAACCATTATTACTGTGCGAATAATAGGAATAAATTGTTTCACAACTGTCTGTGATAATAGTAATGATCAGGAAATGTGGTAATACTAGTAGAATAGGAAACGAAATAGTACACAGAAACGCTAGAAGATGGTGATCACTTTTAAGCCGACGCGGCACCGGTTTCATTGGCAAAATCACTGAGATCATTAGTGCAGATATGGCCACACCATCGCCGTTATTTGGTCTCGGACAGGATTCGAACAGATGACACCGCAGATGCAAATCATTCATGTTCATGCACACTGAGCTCCATGCGTCACAAGATGAAAGCATTTCAACTTCTCAAACGCGTGAAAATAAATCTTAGCCAACATAACAATGAACTTTCCGATCCTTCACACCCCTTTCTCAACCACAATAAAGTTCTTCTTGAACCGAAAAACCACTTTTCTTTCTTTGGGACTGATATTTTTAACACTTTCACGATCGCGAGCATTTTCGCATGGTAGGTATATCGCACCGCGGAGTGCAACTGAAAAGCGCATTGAAATCAAGGTGAACGGGCCGAAACGTACGGCAGCGTACCTGTTGAAATCAATGCGCACGGTCATGAAAGGGTTAGAAATGTGATTCTGGGATGACAATGCATCCAGAAATATGCATATAGAGGTTCGCGGCTGCTACTACTGCCACGTTGAAAGTTATAAAATTACGGCCTCGTTTAAAAACTGAGCTTTGAACAAGCCTGAAATTAAATCAACACTTTAGGAAAAGTACATATTCTCCGGGGCCATCCTTCGTGGTAAACTCCTCTAAGATATCTTCCAAGCTCTTATCAATTCAGTACTCTTAGTGAGACTGTCATAAGTTATTAGAACCCATTACGGTTGTGGTAGTGTTCACTGTATCGCCTGTATCTCATTCCGTCTCGTTGATCGTTGGGTATCTCGAGGGCGCGCTAGCAAATCTACCTCTATTCACTACATCTTCGCTGCTTTTTAAAAAGCTCCTCAAGCCGTTCGCTTCCTCCTGCTCAACTATGGAGTTAAGTCTTCCATCATTTGATTTCCCGACCTAGATAGACGTAGCTGGAGCATTCGGAGATATTCGCACATTTGAGCGTGAATAGGGCAATCTGTTCGCCATGAACATTGTTTTTGTGAGAGCTAGCAGAACGCCAATCTTTCCAAAAGCGTTATTAAAGTCGGGAACCATTCGTTCCGTCTGGCTAATGCTTGGTGTTGTAAGAACGATGTCATCAGCAAAGCGAAGATAGTGTAATTGCCGACCATCGATTTTCATCCAAACTGTTCAATACATTTAAAATTTTTGCTACTAAGTAACAAAAATAGCAATCGATGAAGGCAATTCCGCATTCAAGGATGCATTCAAGATATCAGAAGCATTCTAACGTCGCCAGAAACGATGTGATTAAGAAAAAAAAAGCAATCTTAGAAAGCAATGTTAGAAAAACGAACGAAAATAGAGCAGAAGGGTTGAGCCCCCACCGCAAAGCGATAGAGAGTGATTCCAGATAAAGAGGCCTAGTATTCACCCCTCAGCGGCTGGCTCGCTGGGGCAGTTCATCTCGACCCGCTTCTACCGCTCGATATTGAGTCCGACCTACCTTTTTGTCAACTTCAAGCTTACAATATATCCATGCCGTTTGACAGGTGATAATCAAAAAGCACATAGGGAGAGGAGGAGGGTAATCCAGTGTGTTTTGTGCATCACACGAAATTTTTAACACAAAGGACAATAAGGAATAATCGCGAAACATCAAGCTCCTCAGAAATTTCTGGAGCACCCACATATCATTTATTAAAAGGAAGAATCTACTATCTACTATGAAGGAGATACAATTGACGATTACACGAGCTGTTTGTGGATCGTGGGTTATCGTGAAAGAATTTCGAATCACGGTAATGCGCCATGTCCACAATGCCCGTCCAAGACCGAGGAACGAAAAAATTTCATGCCTAGGTTGAAAGCAACAGAATGAAGAAGTCGTAAAATCACTTTGCGTTGTTCGTTCAGTTTCGGAATGACTACGACAGCATGGAATCGTCATTGAAAGGCCAATGTGCTGGTGTCGTAAATGCTTTGCGAAAAAAAGATTAATACACTGAAGCGATTCAATTCTCAAGTGTAGCGAAATTGGTCCACTTTGAAGTGCATCTTTATAGCAGAGGGACATTCAATTTAGTCATCAAAATTCAAGCAAACAATCATGGTTTAAACTCATTGAAGCTCCCATAACTCAAGCAGAAGTCATGACATGTTTCTGATGGCATTGGAGGGAGCTCTATAGTGTGGGGTAACGAAATGAATCCGAGCTCTCGGTTCACGTGGTTGCAATTCCGACAACCGTTGTTCACAGCCGATCAGACTGGAGCCGATAAGCGAAACCAGAAACGAGCGAAATTTGTAGACAAGAATAGCTTGAGTGCAGTGCTTCATCACGACAGACGGATTCGGCACAAGAATCTGGCACCTGGCTTAGACACTTCGGCTCGCCATCCTCATTTCACTTCCTGTTGTCACATCTTTACAGTTGTTTTGAAATTATCTGTAGGAGTTCTTTTCCTGGAATTTCTAAAAATTCCTAAAATGAACGCGTGATTACGCAATATTGGAAAGATGGTGGAGGATTCCAATATTGACCACCTACATTACAAAAAGGTAGAAAAATTTATAGGGAGTCTTGATTGGGAGAAATTGCAACTTCTACACCAAACCAATCGAATATCCAAGAGAGAAATTATGGTTAACCATTCAGATTGATTCACTATATCCTAGAAACTGAAGAAGCAGCTAAAGTTTTTTGAAGGTCAAGACGAAGTTATCTCAGAAATACCATGGAGTTTCGAACAAGTGGTGAACTTATCAAAAAAGCAGGCTTTTCATACTACGGGAAAACTCGTCCGTAATGCCTCATACATATGCGACCACGCCTAATTTGATGTGCAGGCAGCTTGTGAATATGCTTAACTTTTTGTTGCGGGTGGTATGCACTAAAATTTCTTCCGATAAAGTTCTCCGTATTTTCTGCGGCATAAGAAACAACACTCGGAAATAATAGGCATTAAAGTCAATGGATATGGCTACTTACGGCTTAAAATGCGAACTTCTTTCAGTTGAGAAAATATGAGTAGCTCAAAGTGATATGTGCTACACGTGGTGTATTATGTCAATCTGAACGCTGATAGGGCTCCATTGTTGAAGATCTTAACGTTAATAGACAGGAAATGAGGGCTGCACGGACAGAGCGGATCTTCAGGTGACCCCTAGAGTAGACAAGCCATCGGTTCTCGAAACACTACAGATACAGAAACAATCGAAAATGAATACTTACGAATAGCGCTGCCGCTTACGGACGAAATGATGGTGAACAACAAGACCAAGGAAGCGAAGGAAATTACTCACTGCACTCCTACGAAGAGGAAATGAGAAACATGGCGAAGCTGCTCTTTGCCGGCTAAGAAAGTGTGCGACGCAAAAGAATTGCTATCTACTTGGAATCAGACAATATGGAAATTCTTGAAGTAGTAGATTATAGTATGATGGAAAGAAAGGCCTTCACGATGATGGACCTCAAATCAAGACAGAATGGTATCGACAAAAATTGAGCCATGCAGTATGGATCACACTGTGACATAAAACACGCACATGTGTGCCAATTGGCGCTCCTCGTTAGAGCTTCGTCTTATGTTTGAGAAAGGCGGCAAAGTATATTTTACAGTTTCTCTTTACTGTCCAGTTACCAGAAATAATTCGGTTTTGGCTTTATTTCAAAGTTAATCTCTTCAATTTAAACCTAGGTTTATATGCCTCCTTTCCCCTTTTTGAATTCCATGCCATTTGAAAAGCAAAGTTCCTTATAAAATTGCTGCAAAATCCCTTACCTCTATAGTAAACTGTATTCCATATAAGTTAGCTGAATAAGAAAAGAGAAGTGAAAACTTCTGTTCAGGTTTAAACTTGAACGATGGCTCGCGGTGAAAGCGCTACATTTCGCAATCTATTTGTAAAAAAATCTTACGGTGAAGTGTTGGTTGGAAAAGTTTTGTGATGGAGATAAGAGGCAAAACGGTCAGAAGGTAGAAGACACTATGTTGTCGTCGACGACGACCGCTTGGAGATATTAACCGAGGAAGGTCTACCAAAAATTGTTTGAGGACGGGCTGAGGAACAAGAAGCATCTGTGGGAACACTTCCTGTAACTCCAAAAAAAATGGGAACGTTGAGAAAAATGAAACAAATTTTGACTAACCAACTAATAGAAGAGCAAAGAGATTATCATTGTAGGAGCCGTTTTGCGCTTCTCATTTGCAAGAGAGAATGGGAAGTCTATGGATGCGATATCTTCCCAATGGTTTACCTCCTCATCGCGGCTGGAAGGTGTTTCTGGTCGGTGTCGGACTGCGATGTACAGCAAAGGGATTCATCCTACCGGAACAGTCTTCCAAGCTAAGAAGGAGTGTGGCGTTTCTATCAGCAAGCCCAGCTTACAGTAAACCAATACCAGGATCCACCACCGTCCTGGTATCTAAGCAGTCGCATAGTGGCAAATCTCCCTCTGATCCACAAGGGCGGCCACTGCACGTGACGGTGACGACCAGGGGCAAACTTTATTTAGGCTGACCTCAGGACACAGTGTCTAAACCAGCAAAACTCCGAAAAAAATGGAAAAAGTGCTGGAGCCCGCACTAGTGAGGACGGGCCGTCCAAGTATCCAAGTATAGATGCGATTTAAGCTTTGACATGTTAATAAATATGTCCATTGCTGGGTGAGCATGCCTCATTCGTGCGGTGTTCACTGAAGATCTGGCTTGGTACGACTACGTAGACGCCACATCAAGATGACCAACAACTGCGGACCATCGACTCGGATCATCGAGGATCATCGGCTCTGATGAAGACGAAGACGTCGAAACCTTAGCTGAATTAACGGTATTATCAACTTCGCGTAAGCTCAACAATTTAAACACATGTGGAGCAAAGATGGTTTACGTGCGACTATGAGGAGCTTAACGCAATAGTACTGATCCCGATCGTCATGAACCACGATGGTTGTTCGATCCTATTCCAGGCTCACAACAGCAGAGCTGTCTAATCCGTCCGAGGTCGGGAAATAGATGGCAGACTGTACTTTTCCCAGCTCTGGTACTGACTTGTAGCAGACTTGAGAAAAGCTCATTCTCTGCAATAGGAAAGTGAACACTCTAACCCGGCTCTGTCAGGATTCTAGGGATAACCTACCCACCCAGCGTTCAACGACATTCACGGCGAAGGGGAAATCCTTAAGCGGCAACAGAAGCCAAAAACGAAAAAATTGAAGGTCTTCGTGGATGATGGTTGAAAGAATACGAATCGAATGCTAGAAGTACTAGAATAAGAATTAAAGATGTGAAGAATGGGTCGTTCAAAAAAAATACATGTATGCAACCATTCTGAAAAGAATTAACAAATAACGAACACGAAGGCTACAGGACAACTAATTCGCACCACAAGAAGGGTACAACTGTATTAATTTATAGATGGAATTTACACGAGGTTGACAGAAATGCTTTACAGTGGGTAGCGTTTTGGCTACATCTCTAAAGGCAGCGATGATTTGAGCCGAGTGCCCACACTAGTTATTCCTTCTCATCGAGTCAGATTGAATGGAGTACAACACCACATGAATGGAGTGTTCCCAGCTGGAAGCGCCATGTCATGGAGCACGATTCGATGGCGACTACGAAACATATTCATCGCAGGAAGTAAGTGGTGTGGCAATCATCTTGCTCGACTAAGGTGGCTCGAAACGAGGTGATTTTGTGAAAATGGCAATAAAAAATTTACTGCCAACTTCTCTTAAGCACATCATTAAACCAAAATTAGCCACAATGATGCTGAGATATTTGCGAACCTCCTGACGACAGGTGTCTGCGGTGAGGATCGAACACGTTATTTCCCTTTCCGCGAGCTATCGTTCACCACCAACCACACCATGAGCCTCCTTCCTTTCGCCTTTCTCTCAGCTAGTTTTCCATCTACCACAGCGATCAGCAATCACCACCCTTCAACAGGATTGAAACTGCCATGAAAATTGTAATACACAGCAAGTAAAAAAAGTTAGCAAACTACAATTAATTGTTCCTGTAGAGGTTAAGTCGATATCGATTCTTACGTTGTGGCTTCTTCGCATTCGCCACATGGATGGAATAATCCACTTTAACTTCCTGATTTATGAAAATACGTTCTAAAAATTAATGCGCTCCAGAGGGTCGAATTTTATCGTGGTTGAGTAAATAAAACTGTATATTGTTGGTAAGGGTGTTTTCTTAGATTCTTATGGCTATCCTTAATTAGCAAGAATCATTGTGACCTAAGAAATGGATTTTGAAGCTAAGCGTTAGAAGACTGAAATCGTTCTTTTTCAACAATCTAACGTGTTCGGGCGCGTGTGGCGGAGTGGTTGGAGGCGCCACTGCGACACACACGTGGAATCGATCCCCGCGCCCATGGCCCACCAAGCCTTCTATCCCTCCGGTGTCGGCAAATTGGAACCAGCGTTGTCTAGAAGGATAGCAACACTGGCTCGATACATCGGTAGACCGCCGCGAGTCATTGTAAAGGCCAAATATGCATTCAGTCGCGTCCAACGGTACTTAATGAAGTCGAATGCATGGCGCATCCCTCAGGTATTGATCAACGCCGAAAGGTTTATCCTTTAACGTTTTCGGTCTTCGTGAGATAGAATTTTGCTTGAAATTTCAATCTGAGGAAAGTAAGACACCATGAAACGAAGGATTCACATCCTTAGGGTGTCGGATACCAGAGAAGGACAGCATGACCTCACAGTTAGAGAATGCCTTAAGATCTTGTCAACGTTGTTTCGATGCTTTATTACAAGTAACATATGAGGAAATAGGTATTTTTAATTCTCTAGTGCCTCTTCTCCAAGAACTCCTCTATTGTTCTGAGAAAGGAAATACATTCGCTACTTGGACCTCTTTGCTATCTATGAAATATGAGGGAGTCTTTTTGAAACGGGTTTTTTCCGTGCTCACTCCAAATAACTTTCCATTAATTATGTCATAGGAAGGATAGTAGTAGGGCGTCCAAACGAAATAAATGACACTTCACTGGCAGTGTTTTTTTGAAAGACTTATCCAACTATTAACTACAATTATTTCGGACACTGCTATTACCAAAATAAACTACTCAGTTTTCGAAATTACGGTCTCTTCATACTTCTGTAAAGAACGTTAACAAATTCCACCAAAGCGTATCAGTAGGAGCCATGTTGAGGTCATGTCTGAAGACAAGGGATTCGCCCTTTACACCGCAGCCGACTGGATGTCGAATAGTCGCAAGAATCGCTGCTGTGCTAGAAGAAGCTTAATCGCAAAGTAACAGATCTTCTTCGGTCCACAGGAGTAGCAGACGGCACTTTTGTCACCACAGCAGCGCTATCATAGGGGCTCCAACAGAAACTATCCTCAGATGGCATTGAAGATATTGGAGAGAAGGAGAGATGAGAACTACTCAGGAAGCAGCTGAACCAACACAAATTTTACTCTCTTCATGAATTACGAAAAGAAAAAACCCGAAATGACAATCGTCTGAGTAAGTAAGAGTTGAACATAGCTGACCGCTTCAGGTTTTTTAATGACCATTCATCAGAAAAGTTTCATACACCACTAGCCTGAATACTTGATCCAGTAAAGTAACTCTTAAGGGTGTTTTCACTAGCTAAGAAAACAATTTTCTTCTTAAGTAACGTCTTGCTATGAACTAGGTTATTCCGCAGAAAATAAATGGATATTCACACTATGAATACTGTATTTCGCAACTAGAGCCTAGTCTGTGGATGGAAAAATCTTTTGGCAGAAATCTTTATCTTTAGAAATTCCTTTATCTCCATCCTTAGAAATTTGAGCGTAATAAGAGCATATTTAGACGGCATGCAGTCTGAACGGCTCTAGTAAAATCAGTCACCTTCTTTTCGTCACATTGTGAACATTGTGGTTAGGGGCTATCTTCTGCATATTCACGGTCTAACTATTGTATTTTGAAACCGATCGAACAATTGATCGATTGCAGATCGATGGACGCACGGTTAATGCGATAGCAGGTGTGTGCAATGGCGGCCAATGTTAATGAAAATACGCGAAGAATAATTGACAATATAACAGAAGTGAGTGGGCTTTCGTTTTGAATAAAGAGACATTGTGAGTATCTCATTAGTGTTAAGAGCATTTTCTGTCCATTTGTTGCATGCGAAATGAATTTATTAAATTAACACATAACAAATTAATGATCGCTGGCAAAAGAATTGCTTTCAATCATTTCGTTTGCTTACAACCATTGAAAATACCCAACAATCCATTCACATCGTCAGAATAAATCACTTCTATTCGTGGTTGGCAATTTTAAATCAGTTTACACGCTTTGACACGTAAATGTAAACTTTGACGCCAATGCATCCGTGGGTAAGCACAGTGGACAACGCGCATTGACTCCAACACATATTCTTTTCGTTTTATTTACCACATGTTTCATGCATTTAATAGAAAGCTTACCAAGGTGGGTATAAGTAAAGCTTAAACTAAAATAAGTAAATATAAACTTAAAATAAAATTACAATAACCACAGGTAGTATGCTTGTACTGGTCGGCAAAACGCTATTCTCTGCACCCAGTCATTTACAAAAAGCGTTTTTCCGAAGAAATTTTTTAATGTGCGTCACGCTTGGCCAGAGATTTGTCCCATGTAGTGTGTGCAGCCCCAAGAGGCCGCCACTACATAGAACTAGGTTTAGCTGTAGATGTGTTTATAAGCATGAATAATGCTAGGGCTTAAACAAGAACTTTAGGTCTTAGGCAATGCAAGCAACCCACTAAAGATTAGCGATTCGATGGAGTCTCCTAAATAACGTAATGATATCGATTCTCAAGCAAATTCAGTTGTTCATTTTTTTTCACTTCTCAGTCCTTGGTTTTGTTCTTAAATTTTGGATAGAAAAGCACTCTGTTTAGTTCACTATTTCAATGATGTTTTGCTGATTTTTTCCATTTGAATGGAAAAAAGAATGGTTAAAGGCGAAAATGCAGATTTTCTTCCCTACTGAGCCAAAAGAACGGAAGGACATTTCTCCGTGCATAGCAATTTCTACCCTAAGGCGACTGTGTTTGAAATTCTGCGTGAGAATAATGGCCTAGGGAAGCGGCCGATGGACAGGTCACGGTGCTCTAGCTGTTCCTTCTCTTTTTTACCCTCCCTTTGCAGAAACAAAACCTTCTAGCAATACCGCCGCAGTAGACACTCTTCAACTCAGATGAGACGACGACCATATTTGCTTGCGTTTTTCCGCTCGTAAAATCGCTCATGCCTCTCTTTAGTATGCCATTCACCACCCCCAAAGAGCTCCTATTGCGTCCTAAAAATTCAGCCAATCCTGAATCTTTGGCTTCTGGTATTTCACAACAAAGGTAAAGCGAGTACTACTAGTAGGGTTTCAGTTGAACAGCAGAAATTTTGATGGAAAAAAACCAATTGGGAACTGATTGAGTGATTTATTTATTGGCGACATAAAACTGTTCGAGTGAAGCCCAGCCTTTGTAGAACTTTATTTATTCACTAGAGGAAGAATCTCTTTGGCACATTGACAGAAAAACATAAAGAGAGTCGCAGTGTCTTAGTCCAAATGAAGATTAATCCCCAAGAAATTTGCTAGTCACCCAGATTTTTTTGTTCAGTTCTAGGCTCAAGAAAAGATGATCAAGCATCCGAGACCGGGGATGAGTTCATATGGAACTACGACAGGATTCTAATCTATTTATGGTGAGTTCCATTTACGACAGAAGAAAAGAGTTGCTTTCCAACTCAGAGCTACTAAATCGTCTAATTTCACAACTATTTAGAGAGAAGAGACCATTGGTTAAAAGTATTGAGCAGAACGATGTTCAAGCCAATTTAGTTGAAGAATGGGAAAGGAGTAGAGTGTTTTCATGTCGGTTATTTTTTTCGATCAAGATGCTTCTTACGATTAGAAAGCTCAGAGAGGCGCACAAACTTTCAATTTACGAAATTGAAATGTAAACAGTTTAGTAAATTTGAATAGTAAAGTCAGAAATCCGGCGGTAAAGCATAGGATTAGACTATGTGTGAAGAGATAAGGATTAAATGGACGGATACAGAGAACAATGGATGGACTGGCCAACGGACGAACGAACGGCGGTGTTGAAAGCGACGGCTTGGACGTTGCAGTTTATTCAGGGAAGGCGGTGGCACACACACCCGAATAGAGTGAATGAAAGGACCATCGCTGGCGGTGGTAATTGAAATGGCAACAAAATGTGCCCACAAATGAGCTGACGAAATGGAGTGCCCAGTTCGAAATGAATGAATGTCCTGGAGATTTTTGAGCAGACCTTCTAATGAAAAAAGCTGCTCGACCACCGTGCTCATTTCATTTTTCTTCCCCTGTCTCTAAACCAATTAGCTTGTGAATATAATCTTATTCATGCATGTATACTGGATATACATGAACATTTGTACAAACGCTGGCGAAAACGAAGAAATTTGGAATCAGGAAAGGTTTCAACAGGACAAGGATCTCATCGCACTCTCGACGCGTTGTAAACTGGGCCCAAAAATAAGACCCAGTAACCCAATAATATTTCCAATTCTCTATGGCTTGTATTCTCAAGCCATTGCGCCATCTTTCATTAACGAAAGTCATTTTCGTTTTATTAGAACACTTTTATAATTCAACTGCTGCTCTACAAAAAATACACCGAATATGTTACACCCAGTAAGTTTAGGTTACTTTCGTGGACACGAAGTCAGATGTCTTATTTTTGCAGCTCTCTGATAGTTCGAAGCCCTACCGGACTTTTTCTCTAAGCTTTAAATCTTAAAATAAGACAACGTGTTGCTTAAGCGAGATCGTTAAGATGGACTCACTCAAAGAGTTGAGAACGCTAAATGTGATCGAAAATTGGATATTGGTCTTCTCATAGAAGCTCTATTTCTTTCTATTTCTCATATCTATCTCTCATATATCCTGAGAGTAGAATTCTGCACTCCAAAAGCTTCTTCTTCTTGTGAACGACTGTCTACCAAAAACAATGTGTGGAACCAAAAAGACTACAAAGAACAAGTTCATTTGGTGCTGGACTATTCAGTGATTCCAAGACTTTATGAAAGATGACAAAGCGTTCTGCCTGCCCCACTACATGCTTGAAATATTGTTGAGGTGAGAACAAAGACCATGGAGCAACAAGAAATAGAATTACGGAAATGACGGAAGGCATATTGACAGACTACGTTGCTCATCATCGAGGCAGAAATTGAAACGGCGAGGAGTTTATTGGAAAAAGGGCCGAGGATGCCACGTTGCAGCTTCACTAGCCAGTGACGACAGCAAAGGAAGCTAAGACTTTATCGGCCATGGCGTATACGATTTCGCAAAAGTTAAGAGGCTATCCGCCTTAGAGGATAATTTCCCACGGAAGACCCACATTCCCGACATCTATGGATCCACAGTGCTGTTTATCATATCGCTTAACAAAGCCTTTAACATAAAGGTTAAGGGTGCCATGCATTGTTGTTTATATTCGAAAACGTAGAATGCTAAGATGGTATCGGATATTCATTATGGTACGGCGACTTCTTGGCGGAATTTCCACTGATTTTATTAGTATACTTCAATACAAAAATCATCTACAAGGCATTATTCTTTTGGTGTGGCACTTTTTTTATATTGCTTTTGTCGTGTAGGGACAACTCTGCACTCTAGGACGTCATGGCGTGGGTTCCTCAGCTGGGCTTTCGAATTAAAACTTCAGACTGCTCATTAGATGACCATGCTGCGAGAATGAACATTCCATTGTAGACCACAGCTCGTCACCAACGAACACCCCCCACCCAAGACAAAGCGCTAGACAACTGATGTTGTGAAAGTGGATAACGAATATTGGTGATAAAATGTGACGAATCTACGTTTTCCAGTCAGGCTGCTAATCGCAAGGAACTCTGCTGTCTTGGAAGAATTGTAATCGCAAAGTAGCAAAACTAGCAGCACACCTGCACCTAGTGAAAAACTGGGCTAGGAAAACCAAACTGAATCGGCATTCAAAACGTCAATGAGAGGAGAAGACAATTCTAATTCGCGACCGACAGTTGAACTTAGATTGGAACTCGAGCAATTCCGTTAATGGTCGTTGCAGGGTAGCCAATCGAATTGAACATCTGGGAACCGAATGCCATGTGAGGACTGGCGCACAAGTATTTTAGTAAGAAAATGCACAATCTGTTCAGATAAGTTCAATTTATTTCTAAGTATCACTACTCTGGTGTGACTACATGGCTAAAAAGAACAGCTTGGGTAACTGCAAGCTAAATGGAGGACGAACCTTTCTCGCAAGATTTGTACTTAAAAGACTTTTTTTTAAGATGGATTTCAAGCCATTCCACAAATATCGAAGTTGTAGCGTAAATGAAGTAGAATGATTTCAGACGCTGTGACATTGAAGCTAGGCTAAATGGAAGATGTATCGAAAAAAAGCATTAACTAATGAAGTGGTGTAAGTGGAAGCACTAACCAAATTTGGTCGAAACAACTTTTTGTTCAGCTACACTGCACCAACAGCTAATATTGGTATTAGTGAGCTTAGCTTGAGTAAAGCAAAAAGTTCGATGAGGAAGAATTTCAAAGATTCTGTCTGCTATATCACCACTCCGAAATGACATTGACAAATGCGCATCGTTAAAAACTAGTTGGCCCTCTTTAAGATCTCATAGATTCATTGCAGATGGCCGACGTTTATCGGGAGGCCCTCTCATTTTGACGACATCCAGTTGAAACCATCACATCACAGCCGCCTTTGCAGAGCAATGCCATAAATTTTTGAAGTCACCCTAATCTCCCAGTTGTTTACTTTGTCGATGGCCACAATTCAAACAAAAAGTGACACCAAGCGATGGAGAAGTTTTGGTTGATATCTATCACGAGGTTTCTTGAGTGATTGGTGACTTTGATGCACTTCTTTCTAGTCTTCGCAATAAAATCTACAACTCATCCATGTTTGGCATTCAGTGATTTATGCGTTATTAGTAATATGATAGTGAGATAAATTTGGCACGGATTTCGACGTGATGTTACTCCTTTATCAAATGAGATAGCGATCGTCTTAAAATTATCTCCATCGTGTAGAAATGTTTTTGAAAAAGCTTATAAAACCTTGATGAGGTAATTACTTGACATTATTACTTAATAGCCAATATTTCATAAAAAGATATAGCAATGATCAAATGAACAGTTGAAGAAGCGGATGAAGCTCTCAATAAGTTGCGGCCATGACTAGCACAGCATTGGAATTCTAACAGTGTCCTCGTTAATGAAGCTTAATGAAGCATTGAAGTCATTCCAACACCAACCCACTAATCTGCTGCAGGATAGTCTTTTAATCCGCTGCAGAAGTTACTAAAGGGGGTGTAATTGAAAGAAGATTTCTGGTCACCATAGCAGGCAACATCATGAGCAACATCAAGATCTTTACGGTGACATAAGTAAAGACTTTTAACCTCTTCTCTTGAACTTCCCAAGGCAATAGTGCAGTTCTGCCATCAGGTTGCCACTTATTAAACTGAACACCTTTTCATTTTATCAAAGAAAAGTGTGGTCTGAAACGTCGTTGGAAAAAAAAAGCATTTTTTTCTCGCACAGCGATTATTTATTCTAAAAGTGTGTTCTCCCTACGCTTCATAATCATTTCGAAAGATCACACTTGATAAATACTCAAATCAGATTGTGAATATCTCATAGTCACTATTCGTTCTATCAAAAAATTTCGCCATAACTCATGAACATAAAACCGCTGTAAAACGTTTTAATCACTCACTCTAACAGAAAGCAAAGGTGTAAAAGACACACCCACCCAATAGTCTGGTCGGCGCCGCCATTTCTAAGAGATCCTGAAACGAGAGCTTCACTTGAACACGTAGAGGAGAAGTGGAATGAACGAGACGGTGATTGATCGAATATGAGCTCCTACTAAAAAAAATGACATAACTAGAAAAAGATGTTCTTCAGGAGCCAGAGTGATCGGAAAGCAATGTCTACAAGGCAGGAAATGTAATGCTGTCAGGCTTCCTTTCATGGGTTCCTACGAGACTACTACAGGATCACGACACTTCATTGAACGCAACGAAATAATCCTATTGTAAACCGAAATTCGTTTAAGCTGGGTATAAACGATCAGTGAAATAACGTACACTTCATCACTTCCGTACGACCTCATTAAAAGCACAATGAGAGGACGTTTATTCATGGAGCTCTGTAACACTGTGAAGTCCCAATGTTAACCTTCTATTTTCTGTCTACTATAATTCTTCACGACGGGGTATCATTGAATTACAACCATGGCGATGCTAAGATATTTGCAAAACTTGGACCCCGTGCCAGATCAAACCACGATTTCCCTTTCTGGGGACTCGCGCATTACACAATGCGCCACGGACGCCCTTGCTATGTGTTCCTCTAGGCTAGTTTTCTACGTAACGCTGCCATCAGCAATCACCCATAAGTTGAATAGGTCTGAGGAGCACGAATTGGCCTTGAACCCAGTTAACCTGAAGCTGTAGTCAAAATCACAATGCAAACCTTTTATTTTCTGCATACAATAATTTTTTCACGGCAAGCTATCATGTCCAGATCAGTCCCGTTGACGGATGATTGCTGATGGCAGCGTTAGGTAGAAAACCAGCTGAAAGAAAGGCAAAGCAAGGCTCTCCGTAGAGCAGTGTGTAATGCGCAAGCCCCTGGAAAAAGGAAATTGTGGTTCGATCTGGCATGGGGGTCCAAGTTTGGCGAATACCTCAGCATCATCTTGACTGTGATGTCTTCGTGTCAGTCTTAGTTTGATAGTTTAAATTCTTTAAAGGTTTTCAATATGCATAATATTCAAATACACAAATTTCCTTTCGCTTAATGTTGAGGTTAATTTTTTACATGTGGTGAAGGCTTATATGATAAACATGTGTGTCATGGAGCTCACTATGAGATAATACGAGCAATTGAGTGCACACTTACTCTTCCTGTTGTTTAAGTCTGAAAGTCTGTTAACTGACCTCTATTATCCCAACAATGCAATGTTGGTCTGACATCTGAGAAAACAGTGAAAGGTTCGGGTGACAGCACTTGATAACTGTTTTTAGACACATTAGTACATATTTATGGGCGCATACTTTGAAATTCTCCTCTGTGGGTTATTACCTTGTCAAAGCGAAAGGTGTCGTTAAGTGTAAAACATTAGTTTTCAAGTACGAGTAGTTTTACATTTTCGTTACCTGTAACATTCTCTGTGTTGCATATTCTCTTCGATACCATTAGTCTATCTGTCTTCGTGTGACAAACTAAATCACTAAAAATTGCGTTATGCACAGTGCATCTCGCCCTATTTGCCCTTTCATGCATTCATGACATATAATGCATCCCGGTTGTTGTGTTAAAATCCCCTGCCAGATCCTATTTAGTATGCTGAAAAGTAGGGGCGCGTGTGGCGCAGTGGTCGGAACCGCCCTGCAACACACACGTGGAATCGATCCCTGCGCTCATAGCCCACCAAACCTTCATCCTTTCAGGGTTGCAAATTGGTACCAGGCTTTTTCTGGGAGGTTAGCAGCACTGGCTCGATACATCGGTAGGCCACTGCGAGCCATTGTAAAAGCCAGATATGCATTCAGTCACTTCCAAACGATGCTTAATGAAGTCGAATGCATGGCGCATCCTTCAGGGATTGATCAATGCCGAGAGCTTTAGAGCTTTATGGTGAAAAGTATTACTAAGAATGCTATGAAGATTTTTTTTGTTGTATATGATTTTCTGAAGGGTGAAACACTATCCATTATTAGGGTACTCGTTGTAAACACCGTAAGGTGTTAGTGCTGTAAAAATTAGAACAGGCACTCACCTCCACGAGAGCAAGGGAAGTGCACCCCCAAAGAGCGATCACCTTTTTTCTGAACAGTAAGACACTATGCATCAATCGAGAAGTCGTTAAAGCGGACTCCAATTGTTTTTGTGCAATACAAAGAAGTGAGGGATACTGTCGTGTGGATCGAGAGAAAGAACTTGAAAAGGAAGATGAATTAAGGAAGAGAAAGCACAGTGGTAGTAGACAAAAACTGTTTGACAACCTATTTTTACCGAATCTTATGTTCAGTGATTCCAACGATCGAAAGTCTCATGTTAAAAGTTTAACGTTCGATTATTTCATACCTGAACGTATCCGCCAGCCGTTTTGCTTCCTCAATCCATGAGTTTGAATTTCGTAGTTTCTGATCGGAAGCTCACATATCCTCACTTAACGGATTGCATTTATGTGGGTATCTCGAGCCAATTTGACGTTTGACAATGAGATGGGTTCCCATGTGGTGATGTTGAACACGAATCAAAAATGCAACTGTGCTTGCACTGAACTTGCCTTGCGTTGCACCTAGATTCAGTGAACCTGGACTTCCCGTCTCTTTTGAAACGTAGGATAACTTCAATGTGCTTGAATACGTATCGATAATACTTGCCACTGCCCACATTGTATTTTGTACCTTGTTTCATTCAAGGTCCTCAAATCTAGTAAATCATAAGTGCGCATGAAGCCTCTGAGAAACAACCTTCATGTGTACTCCAAGAGAACCCGGTAAGCTATTGACAAGCAAAATTTCCACTTTGTGTGGCGAAGCCATAATGCAAAAACATGGTCGACGAAAGGCACTTGTAAAACAGGAGGAGCTTTCATGAAAACGTGCGATAACAAATGACTTAGCAGTGTGCAATGCGAACTTGGCCATAAATTCCCATCAACGGTAAAAGAGGACGTTACGAAGCACCGGCTTCGGTAATCTTTGCCCTATGTATCACCTACGACCACGATGAAAACTACGAAATCGAATCGTTTTATGAAGGCCATGGGAAAATCTCCGAAGAAGTTGACGTCGGGTGCTATCGAAAATCTCGATGCAGATAGTGGCAACTGTCAAGAAAAAAGTCTAAAGATGTTTACCTCGAGATTTGCAAACATAAGTGAAATGAGCAGATTTAAACCTGTATCAATTAGCGGCGACACCAGTCTCGTTAATTGAAACAGGTTTAAAAAAAAGAAAGCTGGAGAAACGAAAACCTAAATCCGAAATAATTAAAAAGTTTTCCCTTTTTTTTTACTTTAAAGGCTGGTAATGTATTAAACGATTTTACACAACATCCAGAACGAATATGACAGATTCCTTTAATAGGTTCGTGGCAAAGCTAGAAATCCACAAAGAGATATTTGCTAAAACCTGACGTCAGGACCTCTAACGCCCACATGGAACAGTAACTGCATCGGTACGTTCATAGTAGAACGGGGATGGTGATCCTTGACTTGTCTTTTGGTTATCCACCTAAGCTGTTTTTTGTACGATCTTAGCGAGGAAGTAGCACAAAGCGCCTCCATTCCAAATCCTAGGGGGAAGAAAAAACAGCTGTATTATCGAGAACATTCGCAATCTCAGATGAGAGTTCGTCTCTAAAAAGTCCACTGTGGACCACTAAGACCACTTTTCGACGTTACTACGTTAATGGACTAAATAAGGTCCTAAGTCAGCCGAGATGGAGCGACCTAAGAAGCTGATAACGTCAAATTTACTTCCACTATTTTTCCATAACGTCAAGAATTAAGACTTTATTTCAAAAAAGAACAACGATGACGACTTCACTTAGTTGACTTTTCTTAACTAAAGTTTCTTCACGTGGTGTTCGACAAATTTAACCACTAGAATTTAACTTTTCTGCAACGAAGTCACCACCGTTGGGTTCGACAAGGCATTATTATCTCATCATAATTTTTTTTCTCGCCACTTTCTTGAGCGTGAAAACTTGAGTAAGATAACTAACGAGTGAGAGGAGGGCCTGCAGTGGCTCGTTATGGGTTTCCTAATGACGTCGTCCTTACAATATCAGGCGCCAACGAAGCAGAAACATTACTAACTGATTTCGGCAGCTCGTGCGGAAATATCGGTATTCAGCCGCACTCAGAGAGTATGATATTTTTCAGAAAAGATTTATTTCTGGTATACCATTCACATTCTGTAGGTTGAATACCTTCGAGTGTTACACTACGTAAATCTGAACAACGTGATGGACGTCTAACCAGCAGAATCAGAGCACCTTGAGAAATTGAAAAACTGTCAAGAAAATGGTGAAAAGAGAGCTCTACTTAGCTCTCAACGCTCCACTCATCTCTTTGGATTCACGATTTCTTGTGCTCTAATATGTATAAACTAAGGGCGCGTGTGGAGCAGTGGTCGGAAGCGCGGTGCAAGACACACGTGGGATCGGTCCCCCGCGCCCTGGCCCACCAAGCCTTCCATCCCTCCGGGGTCAGCACATCCGTGCCAGACTTGTATGGGAAGAGGATAGCAGCACTGGCTCGATACATCGGTAGGCCACCGTGAGTCATTGTAAAGGCAGCATATGCATTCAATCACCTCCAAACAATGCCTAATGAAGTCGAATGCATGGCGCATCCCTCAGGGATTGATCAACACCGACAGCTTTATCCTCTATCCTTTTAATATGTATACAAGCAGAATAAAAATACGCTGAGTCTTATCAGTTACGCTACTATAATACCAAAATGTCGAACATCAGTTGTCCTAACCGCGTAAAGTTTCTTAACAGGAGCCATGGATATCATCGCATGATAGTCAAACTTTTCCACAATGGTATGAACCAAAAAATCCGACGATCTTCTCTTTCCTTCGGGAACCACTATGCAACATCCACAAGCGACGAGCGCGATTGAATTTTGTCCTGTATACAAACCTACGAATGCTAGGAAAGTTTGTACTTCATTTTTCACAAAGGCCATTACCGTTGTACCATAGTGTAGCTAGCTGCTCAAAAAGGACATGGATCCAGCTTTGGTAATCCGATGGTTTCTGTTGACATTGCACTTCTTCAATAATGAATGATTACAGAGGATTCACAATATAAGGTGCTCAAATTTCCTAACCACTGGCAAGCTACAAAAAATGCAGCAAGGAGATAGGAAGATAATGAATAGAGGAAATAAAGAAAATGTTAAGCAAAAAAGCAGTTTCCAGACTGATCGACTTCAACAGTTAGTACTTGTCATTCATAAGCAATAATATTGTACGAAAATTACTTTTTTTCCTTAAAAAACGATCACTGAAGGCATCTTTGTGATAACTTTGGCCAAAACGTAGAAGGCTTTTCAATCATAAAAAAGGATAAAGCATAAAAGATAAAGGATAAAGCTCTCGGCGTTGATCAATGCCTGAGAGGTTCGCCATGCACTCAACTTAACTAAGCACTGTTTGAAGATGATTGGATGCATATGTGGCCTTTACAATGACTCGCAGTAGCCTGCCGAGGTATTGCGCCAGTGCTGATATCCTCCCAGACAAGTCTGCTACCAATTTACCGACCCCGGAGGGAGGTAACGCTTGGTGGGCCATGGGTGCGGGGATCCACTCCACGTGGGTGTTTTAGGGCGCCTCAGACCAGTGCGCCACACGCGCCTTTATTTTCAAACATAGCATTTCATAACCGGCTCTTTTTGCGTTTTTCGCCGTTGTAAGTTTACAGCCTTATTCATTTATATGCACGACGAATCCAACATTGGCTTTCTCCCTCTTTTAGGGCCTCGAAGGTTTCCACCCATTAATGTCTCACGAAGTGCTCAGTGATTTATCACTTATTCATAAAGATGAAAGGTATTCCTGAGTGTCAAACTATGACATGGGGTAAGTAGTTAATGAATGTTGCAGAATTTGCAAAACACTAATCAGATCGTGAAGAACGACCGTCTAAATAAGCAAATTTAGGATTTTTCTCATGAAACCCGTGTGACACGATGGAAAGTAAACTAGAATAAAGCGAGTCCCATGTTTTTTATCATTGGAAGACTACTTGAACTGGAATTTCACCAGAAACCCGCAATTTGGCTTTGTTCTTGAAGTCTCTACTCAACTAGAGTAACTTAAAAGTAGAGAATGGAAGTGAAGCAAATGGTCTGTGGTTCAGAAAAAAATTCCTGAATGACGGAATTCCCTAAATTCACATGGTCATCGGCAACTATAGAAGCTTGAAAAGAGCAATTTAAGCCACCAGCTTTCTTGTTTATCATAAAAATTCAGTGCCTACACCAAAAAGGGTCATGGGAATACGAAGAAAGAAGGCAGTCGAATCACTGTTGACATCGGATGGAATTGTTCATGCGAAGTTAACAGCTAGAGAGCATGGATGTGCATGTCTCGGCAGCGATGTTTAACTAAGAAACGCCCACCGGAATGCTGACGACTCTCGGGAAAATCTAGAAGGCGTGCCCAGACGAAATGTGAAGCGAATCTTATGCCGAAGAAGGAATCGAGAGCCCCATTCTTCACTACGCTGTCAATTATGATGGGTCTCAGTGCCGATCCCCTTACGACGTCGTGTCGGCCATTCGAAAACAGCACTCACTCTCTAATATGATCAGGATATATTGGGGTGCTTTTTTAGATTTTTGTTTGTTCGCGTCACTCAAAGCTTCCTAAGATACAAGCAGAAAACAATCCAAATTAATAGCCGCACCCCATGTGAAATATTCGTGACAATCATAACCATCAGTAGGATTTTTTGAAAGCCATTATAAGAATAGTAAAGTTGTCACTCAATGGACGATGCTGTTTCGACAGCGCCCAGGACCTACGAGTCGTCCTATTCTTCCGGCATCAGAAAATTGCTACAGGTGTTGTCTGTGAAAAGCTAAGCTCTCCTCGATCAACGAGCCGAAAAACTGTCCGCGATGAGGGTCTTTCTAACCTTCGGCAGAAAAATCCAAGGATTACAGGAAGAATGAACATCAGTGTTCAACGATGTTCATAAATAGAGCCAACAACGAGCAAGCAGGTGTTGTATTGGTAATATGGAGACCTTCATGGATGTTGGATGCGAGACAAATTGAGTATAAGAAGCTCTGGGCTCAACACAATGTGTGATGTCGGGATGTGTAGAATTAAGGAAAAAACCCCAGCTAAATTTAAGGTTACGTCGAACTTCAAATCAGTAACATCTCCTCCAATAGACTACGAGTATTGGTGGCCGAAACAATGCTTCACCAATGTTACCAGCAGACCGTGCAGGATGTTTTTTAATTACCACTATATCCCTATTTCAGGCAAAGCACTGCTATCAACTGGAAAAATACTGTGTCCGAATTTCCTCATTATGTCGGTACCTAAAACAATAGAGCAGCAGCTCGCATCAGTGGGACCTAAAAAGAGAATAGTACCACGTTGAGACAATCAAGAGCAAAACATTCTCATCAGTTTGAACGTCGCTCCAAATGCTAACTCAAAATGCTCTCATCGTATTCGTACTTCACACATAGAACAAGAGTTCGTCTAAGTTGTAGCAAGAGTCAACATAACATTTTATTTGCCACTTTCTTCTTCTATTCCCCCAAAATCATGAAGAAGTCTTCGTTGACGATAATGGATACAAATGTCTTTACAGGGTAAGGAATAACAAATCGTAGCTTATAGGATATTTAGAATTCCATAGTCTTATAAACATACTATTATGAATTATAAACGCAAACCTCATGGTAAGCAAGAGACATGGGGGTAGTAAGAATAAGGATGTAAGCGTCCAAAGCTGACGGACATCGTAGATAGCCAGCCTTAAATAGCCCACTGGGGATCTTGATGCCACTAAATAAACAAGCGCACCACATGGAACTTATCTCCTTCTCCTAAGTAGAAATCGAGCAAATACAAATGTGGGAGTCTTCAATTTTTCCAAAACTGCGAGACAAGACGCTGGCCAGCACCAAGAAAGTACGAACTCTGCACATCGTCGAAAACTTACGCAGATACTAAATCCTGTGTGGGCCATCTCACAAATCACTAATGATTATTAGACGGTAGCATGCCTTTCATTTCACTGAGAAATTTCAAGTTAGGAAAATTTTTATGCCTTGGTGTCCCGACGGCCGACCTAGGGCTTTCACAAATAATCATTAGTTACAATTTTTGACTTATTATTTACTGCCTACTCTTTTTAGCGGCAGGGTTATGCGTTGCGAAATATAACTTTAATGATGCTGAGATATTTGCAAAACTCTGGACCGCAGGTGCCTATGGTGGGGAACGAACGCGCTATTGTCCTTTCCGGGGAGTAGCGCGTTCACCACCACCCATGCAGGGTCCTTCGTTTCGCCTGTCTCTCAGCTAGTTCTATTGATCTTTTGCCATCAGCAATCACACGTGAGCGGGATTGATCTGAGGGAGCCCAAATCGGCAACGAACCCAGTTAAGCTGAGGCTGCAGTTATAATCACAATTTTGACTTATTATTTACTGCCTACTCTTTTTCAATCCCGCTCACGGGTGATTGCTGATGGCAAAAGATCAATAGAACTAGCTGAGAGACAGGCGAAACGAAGGACCCGCATGGTGTGGTGGTGAGCGCGCTACTCCCCGGAAAGGACAATAGCGCGTTCGTTCCCCACCATAGGCACCTGCGGTCCAGAATTTTGCAAATATCTCAGCATCATTAAAATCATTAGTTAGTTAGTGATCAAAGGTGCCAACGCGGCCCTGGTTGCTGAAATGGCCTTAATTTCAGATGAATTTCCGACTGTAAGGTCGAATTATTTCTCGGATTGAAAGATCCACGCTACCATTCCACTATTGGCAGTGAATCCCAGTTTTACAGCCGTGCGCGTCTTTCAGCCAAAACGAGGCAGCAAACTATGTTTAGGGGTGAGGTGTGGGCAGGGTCCACCTAAGGTTATTGAATCAACTGAAAAAGAAATAGCAAAAAGCCCTTTGAAAAATAACAATTTAAACAGAAAATGATGTCTACGAAAAAGAAAGCACTTCAAGAGTAGAATAAATAGGCTATGAAGGAATGGCTTTCCTTTGCCAAGCAGATATTTTTTACTAATAACATGCCAAGTTAGTTAATTGAATTTCAGTTTGGAAAAGAATGAGATACTTAGAGCTCACAGGCACGTTGAAATTCCCGAGTTCTCTTGTAGAAACAACTTCAATCACCTCGACACTTTTTTGAAATAACTGGGACCAAATTTCGAGTAACACAATATTTCGATTTCCGTCGCTTCGATTTTTCGAACATGTTTTTAATTTTAGCACTCTACACGTTTATTTTTTGTCCTTAATCTTGCACGAGGTCATTACAGAAACTCGTTCTTGTGGCTAACGTTTCGGAGCCATCACCTTCTTCAGAGCCTCTGTGATTCGTGTCTGCTGTCCAGTGCAGTTTCACCATCCGATGTGGATCTTCGAATCGAATCCAGTGGAGCAAAGCACCGCATGTGCAGACTTCATTAACTCGCACATAATGTTAGTGCCAATAAATGTGGCTTGAAGAACTCATTTCGTTCAGAGTGAGGTTACTTCACTCGTGCAGTGCTCCACTTTACGCGATTCGATTCGATGCAACTAGCAAGACCAATCGTCTGAAGAAATTGCTCTGGACACTCCACAGGATTCGACGCCGCTCTGAGGACGGCGAATGAGCTAGAAAGTTAGTCTTAACGATAACTTGTAAGATTCTCGTTCAAGTTTATCATTGAGCTAAGATAGTGATCATCTAGTGATCATCTATGCTGTGACAGTATGAAATAAACCCGAAGCCGAGTTTTTGCACTTCGTTAATAAAAAAATAGAGTCTTTGTGCATCTACGGTGACTACGTGACCATTAAGGACAAGATATGCCTTTAAATTTTAGAGACACTGTCAAAACAGTTGACAACGTGTTTGAATGGGATGCTGTTATCGCACTTGTGAAATTTTTGCACGTCGACAGTGATCCGTTGTGTCTTCCCATTGCCTTCATATACCGGAGGATTTCACATTTTTTTTGTTGGTTGGAATCGTAATTGAGTTTTCCACTTAACAGAAGCACCGACATAAATGTTCTCGAAAGCCGATCATTCGTATAAAGCAGTAAATTGTCCGCATCTGTCTCTCACTTTCTTTCTCTCTTTCTCTTTCTTTCTTTCTTTCTTTCTTTCTTTCCTTCTTTCTTTCTTTCATTCTTTCATTCTTTCACTTTTTTCATTCTTTCATTCATTCTTTATTTATTTATTTATTTATTTATTTATTTATTTATTTATTTATTTATTTTTATGGACATGAATCGTTTTCCCACCTTTTTTGAAGCATCGACCCGACAAGGCAATTTATAGTCGGCACATAAAGGGACTTTTCAGTCTATCCCTGAGCGATGGTTACCTAAAACCGTACTACTCTGAAGGTAGCGACAGTGAAGAATTGCTGTAGACCCGCAATACCTTTTGTCAATCGGAAGTGATTTTTAACATATTCGTTCAATACTGTAACTTATGCGGGTGTCAAATGGCAAGAAATACCAGGAATATGGTATTGTCGAAAATTATTGGAACAACGAATACCAGGATCCACCACCGTTTTGGTATCAAAGTCGCATGGTGGCAAATCTCCTCCTGATCCACAAAGGCTGCGAGTGCTTGTGGTGGTGAAGACCCTGAGGCAGACTCTGGCCAGGCTGATCTCGAGATTCCAGGGAACCACAATGGCATAACCAGCAAATCTCCGAAAAATGGAGATTATGGTGGAGCTCGCACAATCAGTGAGGACGTGCCATTCAAGTATCAAGTATAAAGTATTGTAGCAACCACTTTTAAAACTTTGCGTGCAAAAACTGACCAGGAACATTTTCTTAAACAGTCACTTCACACGAAGTTTTATTGGGCCTTTAAAGGACTGACGCCTTAAGAGAGCTTAAATGCTAGATGGCAAAGGGCTTTAAAGAAACTTGAGTACTATGAGAGCTTGGCAAGTTGCCATACTTTCATGCCTCACAACAACATAAGCAAAATAAGCTGTTTTTTTATTGCGTCAACGTTATGAAGAATTCAAAAAAATGCTTCATCTAGTTATTCCACAAGTTATTGAGCAGTTTTCTGTGAATTTGCTTGAATTAACACTCTCAAGTGGCTACATAACAAACGGTCGCTCTGACCCCGTTTGTCTTCAGGGCTTACATCATCCACCATAAATCATTTCACACCAATACTGTGCCATTCAATCGTACATAGTTCGATAGTGAAATCCTAAGTTAATATCATGAGATGCTTCTGATCCTTTTTTGACTCTCAAATATGGGTTCGTGCCTGAAACATTTGCTCGGACCGCCATTTTTTAATTTTTATTCCAGAAGCCCAAAACCTATGCGTATCAATTTTATTATTTCATTTCATTTTATATGACCCGTTTTCACGTCTACTGTGCAGATCCCAGCACTTCTCACATTCGATTCATTTCCTCACATTCATTTTCCACGAAGATCTTCCAACTTTTACGTGTGGCTTCGGCTGCTACTTGAGGATTTTTATTTCATCTAAAATGTCGTAGAATGCTGATCTAGTATATTCTCCCCGGAGTCCTGAGATAGCCGGGCTGAAGCGTTCTCAATTGGATTGTAGAGAGTGATTTTTACCTGACAAATCCGGCACCAATTTCTCCACAACGGAAGGACGAGGGGCTTGGTGGCACCCGGAGCGGAATAGAACTAGCACTATGCCCATGATGACCGACATCACTACCACCGTGCTATCCGCCCACCTCCCCCCTCTCCCGTGCATATCATTATAGAAGTTGATAGTTGACATAAAACTTTCAGAAAATTGCATCTTAAAATAATAAACAGTTTTAGATAAGGAAAAAGCCTTGGACTGATAAGAGGTGGCTAATTCTCTTACAATGCAAAAATTTTTGCAAAACTTTTTTTTCTACTAATTGAATGAGGCAAGAGGAACTAAAGCTGTCTAGCTAAAAATAAAAAAAAGAACAACATTTGTAAATGAGTAACTCCTTGTTTCGTGCTCACACATGAAACTAATTGACGATGTGTTAAAAAGGAATGTACTCTATCGCTTTAAAGATATGTGTACTATGCATGTTTGCATAGTGCTACCTACTAAATATTACTACGGTCCAGGTCGCGTGTGGCGCAGTGGTCGGAGGCGCCCTGCAAAACACATAGGATCGATTCTTGCGCCCCAGGCCCACTAAGTTCTCCATCACTCCAGGGTCGGAAGATTGGTAACAGACTTGTCCGGAAGGATAGCAGCACCGGCTCGGTACATCCATAGGCCACGCGTGTCATTGTAAAGGCCAGATATGCATTCAATCACCTCTAACGATGCTTAATGAAGCCGAATGCTTGGCGCATCCCTCAGGGATTGATTAAAGCCAAAAAGCTTCATTTGTTATTTATTATCTGTAATACTGGCTATTATAGTACGTAGTAAATGAAAAGTTAAACATAGTAATTCCGACTGCAGCTTAAGCTAAATAGGGTTTAATGCTGATACATGCTTCCAGAGCATTCTTGCCAACGGATAGTGACTGCTACTAGCATTGCTCAAGGCATCGTTGGAATAAAAAAAAACTGGATGAGAGGAAGGAAAAGCAAAGGACTCGATAGTGCAGGGTGTAACACTTAGGCCACGGGGAAGGGCAATCACAGGTTCTGAACTTCTAAACTCATCTTGGGTTCCGAGTTTTGCAAGTATCTCAGCATCGTTGTGCTTGTATTTCCAGGCAATTCTGGCGCAAAATTTCTGGACCCAGCAGAAATCGGGGGACCGGTGGTCCGGAGCATAGTCGAACCAGACCCGTGTTCATGATGAACAGCATTATTACCACTATCCGTCCCCTCTTGTTGTGAAAGAAATACATCAATCAATAAATCGATGTCTGCTCGCGTACTCATATCGTTCGATTAGTGAACAGTTCATGTGGCTGAATATTCCTCAAAGCTTTTCGGGATGTTATCAACTAACCGTAATTGTTTAAAGTGGTTGAATTATTCACAGTGCAAGGTGACAGTGTGAGCAGTGATCTCAATTTATTCGAATCAGTCATATACAGCCTTCTATAAAACGTCATTATTCCACTGAAAAACGGTAATATTTTCGTTTGCTGGACTCGTATGTCAAGTGACCTTCAGTGAGTTACAAGTGTCGATGATACGCTGCTTCACTTCGGCGATTTCGTCCTGTGTCAGACGGTCGGCGATAATGTCAAAGTCACCGTCGTCCACGTAGCTGGACGAGTTGCTGTTCGTCTAAAATATTGCGGAATTTAGAATACTTGACATACAGTGCCTTTTTTCTCCAAAATAGAAGATGAATGTATTTCCCGGTGAAATGTGTAATCACGCTCGGATTTTGTGTTATACTTTCGGATGTGCACCAAGCGCTTGAAAACATATGCATTGAATGGAACAGAATGAAAAGAAGGATTCTTTGTTTACTTATGAAGTAGTCATTTCATTCTATACACACTACTGCACAAGTTGTGCAGCGATGGAGGTGCCGCTAAATACCTACAAGGCTTTGGGTCCACCCCTTGCCGCTAGAACCAAGGGCCCAACCCTTACGGAATAGCGATGTTAGTACTAAACTTGTCTCAGAAGTGCTCCAACCCGTTCACAAAAAGCTGGGATTGTCTGTGGTGAAAACATAGAAATGGCCTAGCACAGCTATCCCAGGACACCAGGAAGGATCGACTCGACCGATGGCATTCATAAGAAAAGCCAAGAATCCGCAGAATCCACACGTTAATTTGAAGACCTTGTGGATGATGAATACGAGGAAACGAATCGAATGCAAGCGGTTTTACAATCCGCGTGGTATTTTGGGTTCGATCATGTGAGAAAAAAAAGCACCCAAACGTCATCTATTTATTCACAGCCCACAGACGATAGTTTATTAAAAGAAGCTATCATTCTTGCATCCAACTTCGCAAGACTCGAATTTCAGAGTCTCAATTTCCACTTTTGAAATCACTTGCGCTTCAATACGAAGGCGACATTTCATATCATTGCTGCTGAGGGAATCTCGTACAGCCTAACCATCTTCTTCAACATTATTCTATTCACGTGCCGTTCAGTCACAGAATCATAATGGCAAGCAAAGGTTTCATGTGTGCACTATACCGAGCTTCTAAACCCAATGTAGCAATCATCGGGATTGATGCCAAACGTTGGCCACACTTGTTTCAGCCTCTAGACCTTAAAAAGCTCGCCCCTCCCTTCTCTGTTGTTATTTATTACTTACTTCATGTTCTCTACTTTATAGCTTCATCCACTATATTGTTATTGTTTACAGAAATTGAAAATGGCCTAGGCTCCAGAAAAGAGTAACTAGCCCATGGTCGAGGATTGGATATATCTGAACTCTTCTGAGCTCGCTGTCATCGCTGTCTATCTTGCTCTAACAGATTTAAAGTAGAATGATGGTTAAACAGCCATTTTCTTGCCCGTTTCATCAAGTTAAACGATTTAAATTCGCTCTTGAGGATTATGTTTTTATTAGAGTCACCTCCATAGTCTACATTCTAACCACGCAAAGTACTCAATTGCGAGATGAAACGATTATCTTTTCTTCGCTGGCTTTTCCAAGCTTAAAATGAATTATAAATCTCCAAAAAGGTCCCAGTTAAAAGTAAACCAGTGTAGGGAACCTCCCTCGAGTAGAAAACATGTCACAAGTTGGAAAATATTTCTCGTATCCACAAAGGAAAACACCGGCTTCCGTCTGTGCGGTCAGGAGTGAAAATGGCTTCATAGAACGTCACCGGAACTGGATTAAAACAACACAACATTAACATCTCGCTTTCATGTTCTATTACTATAACACTGGTTTAATTTCTTTTGATGCTGATCTCTATGATGTTCTATGGGTCGCAGCTCATTTTAAGTCACAAGTGGTCGTTCCAAAAAAGTGCAAGATCCAGAACACCGATAAACACAAATTAGAAGGCAGTGTCCTTATCACTGGCAGGCATTAATCTCTTTACTACATACTTTACTACATATTTGTAGGACTGGGTTGTGGCACATCCATCTATTGCCATCCTCGTCGACTCAAATGAGAGCCTTTTACTCGTATCTAGAAATTTTGTCTTAATTCTCACCTGCAAAGGTATCATTTGGGTAAACAATGTGAAAGAATGCTGTTTCTACGAATTAATTTTCAGGGGAGTTCAACGTTAGGACAGGAAAACTCAATAAGAAGAATACAGAATCGATACTCTTGCTGACTTTATGTCCACAGAATTGGATTTAAACGCAATTTGGAAATGAGCCCGGAAACTCAGAGAAGGGTTGTCTTCGGTAAGAGCTGCTCGTTGGATTTGAAAAGTATGCTTTAGTTAATCAATCAAAACTTCGATCTTCTCTCAATCGTCAAAAAAAATCCCTCGAAATACAAAAAAATTAACTCCCATGTCCGACTTTCTATTAACCTCGGCAATGATTGAAGAAAAAAGCTTAATCCTATTTAAATATATTTAGCACGCCTAGGAATAGACTCCAATTGCTGAAGGCCCTCTGATACGTTACTGAGAATAAATTAGCAGCGCAATCACGTCGTCAGAATACTCAAACCAGCTGAGCATTGTCTGTTGAAATATAACCAGCCCATAGACGTACGTGGGATGAGCCGAAAAAAAATAGAACGGGGAATTGCTGGTTGTGTCATGAAAAGTTCTTGCCTCAGATTCATGAGAAGAACACTAGGTTTGGACTACAAGAAGATGTGTGGGAACTCAGCAAGACCATCTAGAACACACGAACTTCTCTTCTTGTTGTCATTGCTGTGATGGTTCGGTGGCTAACGTTTCAGAGACATCGCCTTCTTCAAAGCGTGGGCATATTTTACAAAAAATTTTCTGAGTGGTTACATCTAGGAGAAAGGCAGTCATTTTGTACATCACGTTAATCGTCTCTATTCGCAGATGAAAACGATAATGGAAACCTGGAATGGATTCTAGCCGACATCAATATAGACGAAAGAGACCACAGACATGGACGATGATCGCGATGAAATGAAATGAAAAATGTGACCATACAAGTGGATAAGTTAAGAGCAGATGTATTTTTTCAAACAATCTTGCAAAGCCTACAAAAGAGCTGCCTTTAAGAGGTAAAAAAAACAACTCACACCAAGAAATATGACCGGTTCCATGTTTATCGGATCGAGTAAGATGTCCCTTCTTCGTCTGCTCATATTCATAAAAGCATCTTTAGACGAATAGTCCAGGATGGTGTTGTTCGCCGAAATCATTTCCCTCCTGAAGTAAGTCCTCATAAAGTTTTTTTACCCAAAGTTGGTCATTTTCTCAACCACCAGATATTTTTCCACTTAAACACCGGCAAATGAATTCCAGTTTTAGTGTAAAAAAGTCGTAGAAGCTCCCACTGTCATATCAGCGCGAAAGTTCAATAAATTTCTTTCTTCGTATAGATGAACAGTATAGGTATAACTTCTAGTCAAAGTAACTCTTCAGCATACTCATTTCAAGAAAATCTTTTGAAATGATCACTTATTAGTTTCTGCACAAAATCAATTATACAGCTAAGAATTATGTCTCCAGGACATTCGACTATGACTATGGAAGAGTAAAGTGGTGAGACAAATGAAAACTTACTTGATACCTCATACTTGAATCTCTCGTCCTCACTGGTTGTGGGGGGCCCCAGCATAATCTCAGTCTTTCGGAGATTTGCAGGTCAAGCCATTGTGGTTCTCCGGAATCCCGAGGTCAGCCTGGCTAAAGTCTGTCCCAGGTCATCACCACCACAGGCAGCGCGGCCCCTGTGGATCAGAGGGAGATTTGCCACCATTCAACTTTGATACTGGGACGGCGGTAGATCCTGGTATCGATTTGCTCTTAGCTAGGCTTCCTGACGAAAACGCCGGATTCCTTCTCAGCTTGGTAGACTCTGCTAGTGGGATGAATTCCACCGCTGTACATCGCATCCCGTCACCCAGGAACACCTCCCAGCCACGATGAGGCGGTAAACCGTTGGGAGGGACAAGTGAAAACCCTGGTTGAAAATTCGATAATAGGATTTGATCCTTATGTTTTGGAAGATGGACATGACAGGAAAACTAGATATGAAGTTTCTGGAGGAGATAATGGGAACTTCTGGATATCTGCAGTTGCGAAATTATGCGTGTAACTCCGCCCAACAACCACCTTCTTCATGTTGATATAGGGTATGTATTTCGATCCTTATCACCCCTCAAACAGTAACCATAAGTGGAATTGATTTGTTTACTCGAATATTCCTTTTCATCACAATCTCTGAAGAGAAACGCACCTTACAAATGAGTTTTTTCTTTTGGCTTCTTCGATAGATGACCCATGGAGAGCACAAAGCAACCAAACACAACGCGACAAACAACGAGCGCATCTGAAAGTGCTAAACAGAAAGTTCGGGAAGTGACTATATTTTTAGATGGGTAGCACTAGCTCGGATTTTTATAACTAAAAAGGTATGGCAGAGTACAACACGTCCATTACGGTCGATGCCAGAACGAAATCGAAGGACGCTTGTAAGAAGAAGGAATGGAGGTCACGTCCACTATGGTTCATTTCCGCTGAAGGTTTTCCTAACTGCTTATGAATAAGAATGATAGAGAATAGTGATATTGGTAAAAGGCAGTGCTCAAGAATATGTGCACCAATACAGCTCCACTTCTTGAATGAAGAGCAGGCTGAAGTGATGAATGAAAGTCGGGATGAACTTAGTAGTGCTCAGTTCGTGCCAGGTAAATGAGCGATGACGTCTTGTACAAAACAATATCCTCATGAGTTCAGATGACAAAAATGGGCATGGATGTTTTTCGTTTTTTTCGTTGGTAACGAATGATCGCTGTCATAACTCGATGGCAACTCTGAAAAGAAGGCAACATTAAAGGCAAAGTTCAAGGCACCAAGTGAGAAACAACCAACGTCTGTTTTGCTGACGTTGATCCGCCTCGTTTGCTCTAATCGCTCGACGTCGTTCTTTGTGTCGACAAAAACGATGTTGCCCGTGTCCTCTAAAGACAGTAATCGTCCGTCATGCATAATTGCGTCGTGTTTAGAATCGAACCAACCAGCCAGCACTCTCGCGTTACCCACAAGAAACTGCGCAATTGTGTACCACATCACCTCTGCCATTCGACATAGGAAAGAAAGAATTTTCAAGACCACAACAAATGAATGAGCCCTTGTTGTACAGTGGTAAGAGCTGCCTCGAAGTATCGCTGTCCCGGACACTACGTAGTCGGCAAATACCTCCAACACTTGTCTGAGAAGGTAGAAACACCGACTTTGTATTAAAACGTTCAGAAATAAGTGAGCATTTTTAAAAATATTTATTGTTTTGGTGCATTTTTAGGGCGTATGTGGCGCAATGGGTGGAGGCGCCACTTCGACATACGTGGAATGGATCCCGCACCCATGGCCCACCAAGCCTTTCATCCCTTCGGGGTTTGCAAATTGGTATCAGACTTCTCTGGCAGGGTAGCAGCACTGGCTCGATACATCGGCATGCCACCGCGAACCATTGTAAAGACCAGATATGCATTGAATCACCTCCAACGATACTTAATGAAGTCGAATTCATGGTGCATCCCTCGTGAATTGATCAACGCTGAGAGCTTTATCCTTTATCCTTTTTAATTCATTCTTCTCATTAAAATATTCTTTATGCCTTACAATACTGCATATCATTAGAAAGCGGATTTTATGCCCTTTCTAACTTTTTCCTTGCATTTTGTCAAAACTTAAACTTTTTTTTTCCAATTTTGAGCTTTGCAATTTTGGTTGTCAAGAGCGAAATTTCGTCAAATTTTCATTTATGAGTTTAAACTCGGTCGTAGTCAGCAGAGGTGGCTCGAAACACTAATGAAGCTTGAGTTCAAGGTAGTGTTAATAAATCAACACTGCGAGCGTGTTTACTTTTTTATTTTTCTGTCTTCTATAATTTTTATGGCAGGGTATTAAGCGAAATACAACCACAATAAACTGAGATATTTGCAAAACTCCAGACCACAGGTGTCTACGGTGGGGAACGGACGCGCTATTGTCCTTTCCCGGGAGTAGGGGAGTAACGCGTTCACCACAACACCATGCGGGTCCTTCGTTTCGCCTGTCTCTCAGCTAGTACGAACACGGTTGCGGAAATTCTGACCTGATGATTTTCACCTCGAAGATAAGGAAGGCTGCGGACGTCGCAATAGACTTGACGACGAAGAATTGAAGACACTAATGGAAGTGAACACGCGAACAACTGTTGGACAGCTTGCGGAACACTTTGGCGTGAGCACAGGAACAATTTTCACTCTCTTGAATCGCATAGGGAAGACAAAAAAACTCAACAAGTGGGTGCCGCACGAACTAAGCTATAATCAAAAAAATTGCCGTTTAGAAGTGACGTCTGCTCTTATTCTGCGCAACAAAAACAACCCTTTTCTTGATCGAATTGTGACGCGCCACGAGAAATGGATTCTGTAGGACAACCGGCGACGTTCTGCTCAATGGATGAACTGCGATCTGGCTCCACAACACTTCCCAAAACCGAAACTGCAACAAAAAAAGGTTACGGTGACTGTTTGATGGTCTGCAGCCGGACTGATTCATCACAGCTTTTTTGAATCCGGATGAAATGATTCCGGCAGAGAAATATTGCCAAGAAGTCGACGAAATGCACTGTAAACTACAACAACAACTACCATTATTAGTCAACAGAAAAAGGTACTAATCCTGCTCCACGACAGGGCTCGGCCTAACGTAAGGGGAATCAGCGCTGCAAAAAGTAGAACGAGTTAGGCTACGAAACTTTTTCCTCTTCCGTCACATTCAGCAGACCTCTCGCCTACTGACTATCACTTCTTCAAGCACCTTGACAACTTCCTGATCCAGAAATGCTTCAACACCCACGACGGCTCAAAAAAATGGCTTCAACGAATCCATGGCTTCCAGAACTCCAGAATGCATTGCAACTGGAATAAATAAATTGTTTCTTATTGGCAAAAATATGCAGATTCAAATGTTTTTTATGTTGACTAATAAAGTTTTCTTTGAATCAAGTCATGTCATTTTAAATAACATAATTAAAAAACATTCCTTCTCATTTATTCCTGAACAACCTGATATTATAATATTAACCTCGGAATTGATCAAATTCTCATTGAGGAAACACGAGGTATTACTTTATTCATTATTATGGTAAAGCAGACGTTTTAACGGACCTCTTTTCCTTCACAGCCTGCAAAGGTGAACTTGATGCAACCAACCCAGCCAAGCACCTCCATAACCAAGCAAAGAGAATTCTTAACTAGAATTTCAACTGCATTGAAAAAAATAGCTTCGCCGCACACTCATTGCTTTCTATAAATTTCAGTTCCAAATACTGTCACTTACTTGGGTACCTGGACGGCCAGTCCTCATTGGTGTGCGAGTCCCAGCATGGTCTTTATTTTTCGTGATTTGCTGGCTTAGCCATTGTGATTCCCCTGGAGTTCCCAGGTCAGTCAGCCAAAGTCTTCCCCAGGTCGTCACCATCATAGGCACTCCCCGCCTTTGTGGATCAGAGAGAGATTTGTCACCACGCGACCAGTTTGATACCCGATGGCGACAGATCCTGGTATTGATTTACTCTTAGCTGGGCTTCGTCGTGGAAACGCTGGTAGACCTCACTAAGAAAGCATGCTCTACTATGGCAACGTAGAAGATGAACTGACCGGTTTTTTCTTGGCATCGACAGACTGTACCACCAGTTCCAAATGCTCTGTGGTCACTGAATAACAGTCGCGCCCGTTGCGAGGTTCCAAGCCAAACATAGTCATAGACTTTGACCATCAGCGACAAGGACGAATGTAAAACATGCTGTAACTCTCGCTATTCCTGAAGACAAACCACTTTTTGGGTTTCTCCCAGGACTCATATATCGAACTTTTGCAGACGCTATTTTTTTTTGAGATGATCACCCGTTTCTGCTGCTTGCATTTCCAGAAGAAAGACACTTGAAGCGCTCTTCCTTAAAATCTGTCTCTGCTGACCGAATGGTGTCATGTGTCCCAAATAGATCATGATTTGACTTTGATGCGATCAGGCGACATACGGATTTTCTTAGAGTTATTGTATAATCTCCTCCATATGCAACATCAGTCTTTCGAAAGACTTTTGCACCACCACTCGTGGACAATTACTTGTTGGTGATGCTTTTTTTTAGTTGATTGTAGCTGCTTCACGTTCGGACCAGGAATTAGTTCTAGAAGCACTAAGATATTATTCTGAAGCAAGATGTGAAATTTCAAAATAGAAACAGATTGGCATTCAAAAACCAACGACAGATAATATGAAGCAAATGATGTGTCGTTGGAAGCGACAAATGCTGACGAAGGAGGGTAGCGTTAGACTATCACAGCTAAGCAATCAGTGGAGGTCGGTCACGTACTGGCTCTGCATGCTATCTAATTGCAGTACCTATTCTGAGAGGAATGATATTCAAAAGTTTATTGGAAAACCTCCATTTCGACAGAAGAGAGGAATTGTACAAGATTAGACAATTAATCGAAATTATGAAGAGGAACCTCAGGACAATATAAGGACCTAGAATGTACCTATGTATTAGCGAATCCCTTGTGCTATTTAGAGGAAGGATCCCCCTCATGCCAGTGGGTTCCAATGAGGTTCAAATGTCGAGTCAAGTTATTCAAACCGCGCTCGAGAAGTGATTAAACATGCAGTTTTTTGTGTATGCTAGTAGTGGTCTTTCGATAACTAAAGATGTGGATTAATATGTGATCTTTCAGCAGACGTGTGACTTTCTAGATGAAGAAAGGCATCTGTGCCCATATAATAAGTATTTTGGTTATACCTTGGCTGAGGACCTATTGAGGAGAAGGCCCTGTGTTATAAGCTGCCGTAGGATAAACATGAAGAGATTTTCCAAACATGTCGCCCACCAGATGCCAAGTAGAAGATATTGCAAAAAAAAACAACCAGCAGGTGCTGCGCTTGAAGATGAATTAACAGTCAAATGTTTGTCAAAACAGATTTTTTTTATGCTCACCATATAATGAACGGTGGTGGTTTCTTCTCCAATTCCAAGGATTTCACCATGACTGAAGAACTTGGAAGCACGAGATAGACTTGTAAATCAGATTTCGCCACATTGTCCCAATGGTATGTACAAATACACTAAGGTTCATTTGAAGTCTTTCTAGAGTTTGAGCTCTCAAAACTTCGATTGCCCGTTTTCACTGGGTTTGTGGGCACCAGCATAATTTCCACTGGTTTCACTCTCGCGCAAAGGTCGTCGATTGTGGTGCTCTACTTCGAACATGGTGACGTCCACGAATCCCATGCTGTTATCCTGAAATAGTGTTCGTCTGCGAAAGCAGATCGTTGTCGTTATCCCACGAACACATCCACCCGTCGTTTGGGTGGCTATCCAAAAGCACGCACGCATTCTCATGGAGTCCACTCCACTGCTCTTCTCGTCCATCTGTAATCTGTTCATCTTATTATGTTATCTGCTCATCTAAATTTCTCTATCCTTGTAAATGCTCCTGGGTCCAGAAAATGGGATAGGTTTCGAAGCTCTGACCTCCACATTCCGTTAGGACGTTGTGACCACCGGTTAAATTTCAGAAGATATCGTTCAAGTGACTCGAATGCCGCTGCTCTTCTTCTTCTTCTACCTAATTCGTCCTTCATGTTGTTTTCAATGTGCAGTGAATATCCTAGGTAAACCGAAGAGGTGGTTTTTGCAATCAGAGCCATCCAGTTCGATTTGTTCCTCTTCGCATCATGGGTTCTTTATAAACTGGGTCTTCGTCTTATTTACACGTAGTCCAATTTTTTCCCCCCTTCGTTGAGTTCACTGAGCACCGTTTGTGCTTCACTGGTACTCCACAGAAATACGACGATTTCATCCGCTAAACGAAGATTTGATAGGAATTAAGACGTCTGTCCTTCTCGTCCTATTTAACTGACTTCATTACCGCTAAAAGTACTGCATTCGTCTTCCAAACGCTTTCTACTAAGCGATGAAGGTTAGGACAAAAAGCAGACGGTACTCCGAACAGACTTCTACGACCCGTGAAACGGTGTAGATATGGCCCATGCAGCAGAACCTTTCTGGGAATCTTTTTTGCTCAACTAGTTGCCCCTCATCCGAGGTCTTCGAAATGCGCAAAAGTACAATCTTCGTGAACAGGTCGTAGAGGACCCTCAACAAGCATACTGGAGTATAGTTACGAAGAAGCCGTCGGTCACACTTCTCGGGTATGATGATCATGCGCAGCACCCTCCACTGGTCTGAGATTTTCCCTTTCTAAAAGTAAGATGTCATGTGGGTTGCGAGGAACTACACGTAATTTGCGACCACCAATCCTAAAGAAATCGACGGCGATATTATCGCATCCTGGGGCTGTGCCTCCCTTCATGTTTTCTGTCGCAACTCGAACGTCAGAAAATAGAACCTTGAAACGTTTCTCACTAGAGGGGGATTCTGGGGTCTGTATAGAGAATATTCTCACTACTTACTGAACGTTTTCTTTCTTTATATTAATTCTCTGCTGACTATTCTTCATCGAACATGCATTTGACTCGCAATGCTTAGGCATCTCCAAATGGCAAAGCCCTGTGTAAAGACTTTATTAGAGCTTCCCAAATGCCGCTTATTCTGATAAAGGCGTTCGCAGCTATCGTAGTGCCCATTTAGTCGGCAAATGCCTTAGAAAACGTCCTGCCAACTGTTCCTCAAACCACCTTTCAAACCACGGCTTCAAACTATTTTTTTCGAACTATCTTTGCATACTGTATCTTCAACTACCTGAGCTAAGGCGCCAGTTCACCTAGGAGTTCTCCAGGCTGTTGCTCTCTTCAGTAACGATAATGGTCTCTCGCTACTAAATGAACTTGTCCGAAAAACAGTCCCATGTAAATCATTGGACTTAGAGGAAAGGTTGCCAGAAATCATATTCAACGTAACGACCTCCGGTGGACACATTATGGACTAAATTTAAAAAGTCCAGCAAAAAAGCTCGTTCCAGCAAACAATCGCCCAGACAGAATGAGTAAGTAACAGCTCAAGTCCTCTGATCTGTCCGTGCTTGTGCACATATGAATGTAAGACATCATTCGCTTCCGGTTCTAAATGTTACCGACAACTCCTAGACGGGAATCTTTAACGACTGGGTACCACTGGATGTCAAACCTGAAAGGGAAGGGGTTAGCTATTCGACGTTCAGACTTTTCCATGAAGATCTTCGGTGGAAAGTGTGATACTGTTTAGATCCCTCTTGCGACTATATCCTATTGGATACTTCTCTAAAGTTTGAAGGAGCAATGAATTCTTCATTGGCACCTATTCCAATCATTCGACCTTCAGTGATAATGCACTTCATATATTTATTTATATGATCTTGAGATGACCTGATAAACTGATCCTCTTTAGCCGATGCGAGGTCGGTATAGGCCTTCGTTGTCGTAGTCGTTGTTGTTGTCGTTGGTGTTGGTGTTGCTGGTCGATGGATGACGTCTCGGCGATTTCGCCCTCCTCAGAGCCGTGATCACTTGACACAGCTGATTCTAACTATCATTGCGTTTTGTTTTCCATTTAAAGTTGTATCCCGTTGAAAATTCCTTTAAAATAGTAGAGCAAAAGATGGAATGTGAACTAACGCTTATTTAGTGATAAAATGTTTAAAAAGGATGAGACTTTTTTCTTCACGAGTTCATTGTCTTTCAACATTTTCTGGGACCACATGCCGAATTTAATCCTATGCTTTTAGCCATAAAGGGAAACAAAGAATAACAACACTAAAGGCTAACATGTCGAAGCAGACCAACAGAAGGAAAGTTTAATGTAGGAATGAGGAAGATTGGTCATTTTGAGCTACTCCATCGAATTTCGTGTAACACAGTAAACATGCAGTCAGCTACCAACATGGCTGCAGGCAGACAGCTTGCGCAATGAGCACTGAGCTTAACTGCACAACAGCGCTTCTGATTCAGAACTACAGGACAGAATTACACCTCAGAGATAATAAAATACAAAATCACTGCTCAAAATTTACAGACCGCAGCCATCTGCGGATCGGCGATTTGCAAATAGATATCCCAAATTCATTGCAGTTGTATTAACAGTTTTATTATTTGCATGCAGTAAAACAAAAAACAAGAGATCACACGACTTTGTCTTCGCAAATGAAGTGATCATACTCGTAGTCCTTCTCCGGCCAAGGCTCACTAAAAATTTAAAAGAGTGAATCCTTTTTTCAATTCTATGAAATGGGAAACACTCTCGATGGTATAAAGAGAGGTGGTCGATTGGAAATGCCGAACTCAAGGGCCTACTCCAGAAAAACATAAACTCACTTCCGGCCGGCAAAAGTTAGATGTCTGATTTTTTCCGGTTGCTGTTCGGTTTTGACAAAGTTAATTAATATACCGATAATCATCATAATAATAAATCCCACACCGGCATAGCTGTAAGTGGAAATCCTTGATATGAACATGGTGTTTGGGTCGCCATAATGAGTGTCGTATGGCGGTTGATGTCGAACTGTGAAGTTACTTGAACCACAACCCTCAATGCTTGAATTCGTTGGAAGAAAAAGGTCGCGATAAGGATCTTCGACGTAGTTCGCTATGCAGATGAACACCATGATAATGTTGGAGATGACGAACGACAGGATGCAGCTCCAAAAGCCAGAACGAGGAAAAAACATCGCCAGCACGAAAATCCCCACTATTGGACCAGATATCGCTCCCAGCACACTCACACATACCCGCAATATCCCTCCTAGGGGCGCAGCAGAAAATGCTAATAGCGTCGAGGTGATTCCGCAAGCAACGACGACCGCCTTATTAAGCAGTGTAGCCTGTTGATCGGTGATTCGACCGTCTAATTTCTGCTTCAGAAAATCCTCATAGATCGCGGCTGCCACACTGTTCATTCCACTGGACAGGGTCGACAACGTGGCCGACATGATGCACGCTACATACAATCCGAATAATCCCGGTGTTGGTTGTAAAATGTCTTTGGCGAATAGAATGGTGATATGATCCGTCTCCAGAATCTGACCGGTCTCCAGTGGATTACAACTGTAGAAGTAAGCCAGAGCGATGAATCCTATGAAGGCAACGACCGAACAAAGAATGAAAAACGGCACCAGAGTGTAGTAGATAATTTGCTGTGCTTGCTTCAGTGTGGGAAGACTAGCATATCGTTGAATAGCGAGCTGATTGACGCCGAACGATGCCATCCAGGTGATCGTACCCGATACCAGGTTAATCCACACACTGTTGTACTGATCGATTCGTGGATCGAATCTGAAGAGTTCGCTGGTTCTTCCACTTTCCACGGCGATACGCCAGACTCTTGCCAACCCTCCGACCTTTGGATGCCGCAATCCTTGTACTATCAGCGTGAAAACACCACCGTACATAAGAACAGCCTGTAATGAATCGCTCCAAACCACAGCTTTCAATCCACCAATGCAAGTGTAAAGTGTTGTGATAAGACCGAAGAGCAATACCAACCACCATTTGTGGATTCGCAGAACCGGTGACAGCGCTACTGCTGGAGCGTAGATCACTATTGACATGTACATGATGATGAAACAAAGAAACAAGGAAGAGAAGAGCTGACGGATAAGTGTAGAATTGTACCTGAAGGAAAGGAGTTTCTGGAGAAACGACGTAGAATTTTAGCGCTAAAATTGTTTTGTTATCGGATAAAATCATCGAATTCGAGGTGATCTTCCCATGCTTTTTTAACGGCGCAGTGCCTTCTCAATACTCGAAAGAACTTTGTTCGATATAATTTTCTAGAAAGGGTACTTGGCTACGTGAATGGTCAGTCTTCAATGGTAGTGAAGGCCCCAGCATAATTCCAGTTCTTTTCTCTCTCGCTCAATTCTCATCCGTGGTGATGGGCGCTTCGAACTTGGTGAAGTCCGCGAGGGCCCATTCCGTAATCTTGAAATAGTTCCCATCTGCGAGTGCAGATGGTTGACGTTAGCTACGAATACGCTCGCTCATCGTTTGGGTGACTGCGGTCATACTCTGTTTTTTATTATGTGACGTGCCCGTCTCTGTTTCTCTCTCGATGAGTGCACTAGTGGAAGCCAAAAATGGGATAGGTTTCGATGATCTGAGCTGCGCATTCCAGCTGTGCGTCGTAAGAGCTGCCTAGATTTAAGACATTGTTTTGACTGCTCTTTAGATGGAACGGGACTCCTTGACGTAACTGAGGTGTCATCCTACGTCTTTGCCGCATAACAAAGAGCCGGGAGGAATGTTGAGTAGAAAAGGTGAGCGCGGAGTTTTTGCTCCGTCAATTCGTCGGTGGCTTCTTTGAGTGACCCAAATATGGCCAATGCTGCCCTCCTTCTCTTCTCTAATCCCTCTGGTTGTTCTCCATTTTCAATGAATGTCCAAGGTACATGTGTGAGGTGCCCTACATAATTAAAGAAGCATCCTATTCAATTTGTTTGCCTTCGAACCACGGGTTTTTCATAAACTGAGTCTTCGTCCCATTTGTGCACAGTCCAATCTTTTTTTCCTCCCTTTGCATGGTTCATTGATCAACGTAACTGCTCCACTTGTATTTCCCGAGAAAATGACGATGCCATCTGTGAAACAATAATTTGATAGGAATTTTCGATCAACACGTTTGCCCTTCTCGCCCCCCATCGCTTGACTTCATTGTCCACTGCAGTAGAGCTCCAGACAGCCTCGGCGATACGGTGCCGCCTTGTCGAAACGCTTTCCTATGCGGTTGGTAAAAGGGCTGTATATTTGTGCTGCAGTTGCGATAACAGTCTGCTAGTGTTCGTATATAGCATGGGTCCATCTCATGGTCTACATGCAATGATAGCACTGAATTCGTTTCGATGCTATCGAACGCTTCCTAGAGCTAATAATGGTTATTACAAAGGGCAAATGGTGTTTCCGACAGATTTCCATGACCCGTCATACGGTTTGCGTGTGGTCCATGCAGCAGAATCCCTTTTGGAGCACTGCTTGCTCAAATGCAGCTTGTAGAGTGCACTCAATAAGCATATTGGACAATAGTTATAATGATTGTTTCGGTCACCATTGTTGGGTGGGACATTCTTGAGACTGCTCGCTGAACTTTCCAATGGTTTCGAATTTTCTCTTCCTGAAGGTATGATATTATATGGGTTGGAGAAAGTACATGCGGTTTGTGGTCTCCAGTCAGGTAAACGCTCCTGAAATCCACAAAGGCAGTCTGATAGTGAAGGGTTGGGAATGCCCTGCACAGTTATCCCGGAATTCGAGGAAGAATCCGCCCAACTAGTACGATATTCATGAAGAAGACTAAAATTCCTATAGTAGGAACCAAAGTGTTACGCCGCGAGGTATGAACCCAAGCTCCCGCTTCACCTCGCGATTCGATAAGTGGAAACAATTTAAGGCCACATAAGACCGCTGGATATGATATATATATATATATATATATATATATATATACAAAGAACAATTGTAGTGTTCTGTTTTATCACTTGCGTAAACTCCTCTTGAATTTCTACTTCTTAAAAGTGTCACCACTTTTACAAGTATTCTTCCGCGTATGAGTTCGTCGATCAGGTGAGTGCTATTCCTAAATAAACTGACCTGTGTATGAAATACTCGTGAAGACAAGTGCATTTCATTTTGTGGAAAACCGGTAAAAATACTAAGCTGGTAATCAAAGACGACAGCGTGCCGACCACAAAATTCAACCAAATTTGGACGCCTGAAACGAACTTTTCATGACGTCGGTGCAGCCTAAGAATCATCATAGCCTGAGTTGGAATTATTCATGGTTTTAGACGCTTTTTTCTATTCTTTCTATGGTTCTAGAGAAACCCAAACGATGGTCGTTTAACACCTGCTCATAGTTTTCCAACAAATAGCCACTAGTCATTTTAGTACAGTTCGTACCATTATTGCCTGGACGAAGTAGGCGTATATATCTTGCTAATCCAAAGCAAACAACAATAATCTTTAAGCAGAATAATGTTTGTCTCACACTAAGCGACGAAATTTCGAAGATGTCCCTTTTGCGTTGATGCGAGCCTCCCTTCGGACCCTTCTACTGCAACGCATACTGTTGTATCAAACTTGTCCCACGTATTCACTAAAGCAGTCTAAGTAGAGTTGAGGATCATTCAGGAAGTAATACCTGGTTCCCTCCCACTGATTGACTACATATGGTGGTCGATAGGCAGAAGAGCATGATTTCATGGATGTTGTCACAACAGGAAAATGTTATCTGCACTATTTATGCACCATGGGCTTGTGCCCAGAGGTAGATAATCCGGCCACTACGATCCAGACATAGCCAAAACGACTTTATTCAGTATTTCCAACCAAATTTCGCATAAAGTTCTAGGAACTAACGAGCAAAATATAGGTTTTCCAATGCAGCTTCTTTGTTAGAGTTTTTGACTTTTTATCAAAATTTATAAGTTATAGATAATGCCGAGGAAGTAGGGAATCGTTGTAGACTTTCCCTCTAGCTGTACAGAATTTCTGTTGTACAAAACGGGACATTTGTGGCCCGCCAACCAAAACATAGCTGATTTGTATTTCTTAGACATTTCTCTGTTAGGCCAAAGATCTCTCCACATATGGACTAACTGCTAATGAATCAAATGGATGTGATGAAATAGCATTGTAAGAGAGAGAAATCTTTGTCCTGTTTTTGAATATAAGCTCGCTCGGACTCATTGCAAGCAGATCTCCAAAACCTTTCTACCACACTCATCCACGTCCATCAGGCTAGCTCCACCTTCACTGTACCCCATGTTCTAGTTGAAATAAATCCACCATAAACGAGTCATGTTTCACAGTAACCACCGTGAACAACGACATTGCGGACCAGAAAAAGAGGCAGTGAATTCGAAGCTACTTTTCTAGAATTCCAGGAATTCTAAAGGAAAAGTTTAGCAATGTCATAAAAAATGCCGTAAAAAGCGATAATTGTTACAACTGTTCCTTACAAAAAACTTAGATAATAGTTCAAATCAAAGAGAGTTTGTGGGTAAAGACAGGAATGGATAGCCCACAAGTGATGATTGTAAAATTATCATTGCTCCTGTCAGACCCTCGGATGTGATATTGAATACGTGAAAGATTGCACGAAGGTATCTTTTCCATCGTAAAGCTCTATTCTGATAAATGTTTTGCCGGGTGAAAGAGGTACGAAACGGTTGTGAAAACCCGAATGTCTGAGATACTTCAAATGAACCTATTCCTTTCAGTTTATGTCTAACTGATATGTCAGATAGCGTTCATAAAAGATAAAGCCCCAATAACGAAGATATGGGTCTTTGTCTTGTTTTCTTCTCCCTAAAGTTCTCTTACCGATTTAATAACCGTATACAAACCTCTCTGAAACATTTCAGCCGGAACGCCAAGCATGAGTATGCCGGACAGAAAGGTGGTCAGGAGCGAGAGTGCAACCGGGATCGGCGGCATCCGATGCCCTCCCATCAGATACTCGTCCTTGGCCGTCGACTTGGCTTTGCCACTTCGAAGCAACAAGCGGCTGCTGAACAGAGTACCTTCGGTTCCGGCATATAAGTTCACCTCTTTCAGATCATCAAGAAATGACTGTTTGCTCAGGTTTTCAGTGTGATTCAATTTTCGCCCAATGCTAAACCAAATTCTCTTCTAGAACACTTAACTAACCTCTTGATTGTACAAAATATCGTGTCAATATGTCTGTCGTTTGTGTGTTCGTCATAATCGCACAAAATTCCAAAGAATGAGTCAGAGACAGGTGAGAAGTAGGGGTTCTATCGTTGCATTAATGGGAAGACTGATAAGAAAGCAGATTTAAAAAAGATTAACCAGAAAACTGGTTGAAATTCCAAAGGTGTCTTTTGCAGTTGCTTCGCTTCTAACGGAAACAGAGCATTATCCTTGCTGTTTGCAATGCGATCTTACCTCGATGCCTGACTCATCAGCATTTTCAACACTTATTATCTTATTAGGCATCGAAAGTGCAGTGGTGATAGATGCCGTGAAATGCGCTCCACATTCCTTGATTAGCTTCTGTCACGGAGGATCCGATTCCCTCATCCCGACATCAGAGTTGTTTCGGAAAAGTTCCTTGCTATGTAAAATGGCAAGCAGATTTCTATAACGACGATCGGGCAACGGTTAGCGTGGTCATTCCATGATTCGAGGGCGAATCAAATCGACCAGTATTCAACGACATTCAAAGAAGCAAACATCCTAATCTAGCAGACGCAAATCTGAAGACCACTGCGGACGGCGGATGCGGGGAAACGAACAGAATGCAGGGTGTGCTGGGATCAGCACCATTTTTTGTTGACGGGTCATATAAACGAAAAATTTTTACATCTAACTCAGTAGTTCGTTTATTTAACTTAGTGACTCATAACATATTCAACAGTCTTCATTCTTAATCGTTAACTATAGTCTAATACGCTATTTGAACTAGCTGTTTGCTTTTCAACAGCTTTCAGGATAAGAATACACAGCTTCTTGTTGTATTCATGACCAACTGCAAACAATGTCTAAGCGATTTTCACACCTCCAGCTTTGATTGCTTATCTTATGGAAGAATTCGTAAGATTTCCACCCAAAAACTTCTGTTTACAGGTCACATATGAAGGACCTCAATTGTTTACGTAAAAATGTCCATAAACTTCCCTACTTTCTGGTGTGAGGTTGGAAACATATAAATGGATTCGAGGTCAACATCGAGTCCCCCTTGAATAAATATCGCAATTCGATCGCTTTACTGCTTTCGAAATACACAAACCATGAAGAAAATTAGAGCCAAAGGATGTTTTCTGCCAGCTCCAAAAGATCAGAAATTAATCGTAGAAGAGCAAGAAGGCTTCCTCCATGTTAGCAAAAGTCTGCAGGCTTCAAGCTGAAAGGCGCGGTAATTTTTGCTAACGTACACATTGGTATCAATTCTTGATGTCGCGAATGTGCCATTATCCTTAGTTCCTGATGTACTCATGGATCTTTGCTTGATGAAGTGAATGCATGGCGCATTGCTCAAAGAATGAGCTATGCCGAAACCTCTATCTTTTTACCTTTCATGGCATATTAATAGATGAACACAATATCGTCGTGTAATTCTTATCAACAGAATGAGTACTACATTGGTAGTTATTCCAATCATCACGAACGTGGTGCTGGTCCGACCCCGCTTTGGGCACACCGATCCTCATCCCTCTGGGGTCGGAAAATTTGTACCAGACTTGCCTGGGAAAAGTCCACTCGAGCAATCCACGTGGGAACGCTCTAGACCGACTGTCTTGGCCTTCTGGGATAATCGACTCGACGGACATTCAACGACATTCATGATGAAAGGGTAACCTTCAAGCAGCAGCGAATGTTACCACATGTTTAAAGTTGGAAAACTTTAGCAGATGATGCATGCGAGGAAAGGAATTGAATGCGAGATATGCTGGGATCCGCATAGTAGATGTGAAATAATGGTCGTGTAAAAAAAACTATCGCAATGCGAGTACAAGAGCGAATAGATGAAGTGGTGCAAGAAAAAACTTGTAAAACACAAGTAGAACATCGGCAATAGTGCACTGTGACAGTAGAATAAATAAATACCATACCGTATAGCATGGTAAACGCCGGTGCCGATTGAGAGCATCAAGCAAGCCGAGAATATCGCGTAGTCGAGCCATGAGAGGGTCCCATCGCGAGCCATCGGCGACGCCACACGGCCGACCTGCAACGGATCTCCGCTGTGGCTGAAGCAGGACACCACATCACACGCTGTGAGTGATGCAGAGACCAAACCAACGACGTCGGTAGATGACGAACGGCGAAAGCAAAAAAGTGTAGAAGGAATTTGATCAGATAATAACGGAGAACATAGAAGTCACGAGAAAACGAGAAAATTTAAGACGTTCGATTTTTTCCTTGTATGCACACCAAATTTGTTATGCCTATGTATATCGCGAATAACAACATTCTCGCTAAGTTCGACGCCATGTTGGATTGTCATGAGAAGGTGGAGTGGTCGGAACAATATTTTATTTTCAAAATCTACCAAAACAAGGAATTTTGAAATGAAGTGCTTAATGAATCTGCAATGCATTCCTAACAACAATGAAGTCCTAAATTATGCCTATAAACAATGAACAAGTGTAATGGCTCGTCTATTTAGTGGGAGATACTCTCATAGTTCAATTTAATGAGGTTGAGTCGAATAAGACCTAAGGCGAGATTTTTGAAACACGCTGAAGTCAGCTGTCACTATTGGCCACTAATCATGATCGAGTAAAGTAAATGATACCAAGTTATGTATCTTCAAAGGATAGGATCGAAGAGAAGAGGTGGGAAACACGGGAGAGAAGTTAGCGAGTGTCAACAAAAAGTGGAGAAACAGCCGCGTCAAGCTGGGTGTACGAGAACGGTGGTGACGACAAGTGATTTCGATGAATCCACTGCCAGTCATTTTGCCCCCCAATCCCAACCATACAGAGTAAATGAGAAGATGGAAAGATGAAAGAAACAAGGCGAATAGGAAATCAGCCGCAGAAAAGCCATAACAGTCAAGGACTCCGATCGATTCTGGGCGAGAGTGTTTCGTGTTTTCAAGACCAGAATGCGTTTTAAAAACGAGCAGATCGTATCATATTGTCGGCTGTATGGCTACAATTGCTATGAGAATCTGGGGGAACAACAGAGAAAGGTATTTTTTGAAATTAGGTAAAACTAAGTTTAGAAAGGGCTACAGGTCCAAGCTAAACCTACAAAATGAAAAAAGATGGGAATTGAACTCGAAACCCTCATAACAGCTGATCGATAGGAATCATCTAGCGAACATTCCGGCATCTACTCATGAACAAGTTGCTGAGCGACAGCAGGTTATTGAAGTGAACTTCGAGCGATCCAAGTGTAATGCTGTCGATGCGGCGGTGTCCATCCTGCACTAACATAGTTGGATTGGTTCTGGTCAATGATCTTCACGAACACACTTCTTCACTCTTTGTTGACATTATTAGCCTTTTTTTCAGTGACGCTGTTCGTGGACTTCAGGAAATCTTCAAGAAAGAACTAGTTATTATGCTAGCACTGTTTTTTTTTCTTCTGCTCGCAATATAGCTCTAATCATGTTTTCAATTATTTGTTGGAAAATGGTAAAAAACTGTCCAGGTAAAAAATGTTTGAAACGGTAGAAATCAACAAGTATTATGCTCTGCAGTTAGTTGTCAACTATAGCAAACATTTGATTACATCTGAAATCTGTCTATAGAAGAATTTATTCTTTTTATCCGTCTCCATCCCCCTCTTTGCACACCGCATATGGGTGCGCATGGAGCAGTGGTTAGAGGAGTTTTTCAATATATACACGGTCTTTGGTTTTTAGCTCGCTCGATGGACAAACCAACCCTTCCCGGGTAGGCAAATTGATATCGCACATTTTTAAAGGGTAAAAAATACTGACTTGATTTGTATATCTGTATATATGTTATTACGAACTGGCTTTTTCTTAGCCGACGCGAGGTTGGTATAGACGTTATATCGTAGTTGTTGTTGTCCCTCTTCAATGGCTTTCGGGGACTTCGCCTTCCTCAGAGCCTTGTTGTTGGACCATCCGTGTGTTGTTCACGTGAACAATCCCTTCAATCATCCTTCGTGAACAACACACAGGTGATCCAAAAGCAAGCGTCTGAGGAAAGAGAAGTCGCCGAAACGTCAGCCCATTGAACAAGGACAACAAGAACAATATAACATCTGTGCCAACCATGTGTCGGATAAAAAAGAGCAGTGAGCAGTTTGTAAGGAGATATATACAGTCGATCTTTTGAGTTACTGACTTGATTTACCGATAAGATGCCACTTGGCTAGACATACATTCACCCAACTCAGGGGAATGTCGCATCTCTAAGCTATTGGTCAACGCATAACGTTTTCCGTCCTTACTAAAAAGAAAAAAAGAATGGAACTACAGAAGTCTACTAAGAGCATTTTAATTAAAATGCAGTTCCCAGGAACGAGACAGAATGAACCTTAATGCTTCCGGTATCAATGAACTACAGGAAAGATGTCAACACTGGTTGGAGTCACACGTCTAACAAATCGGTTTTTTTTGTTACTTCGCCGACTTCGATCCTATTATCAGCAAAAAAACCATGGACTGAAGAGTGAAAGAACGATGGAGACGATTAGCTTCAGCAGTTCACAGAACTAGCCTTTGGCATGACTGCGCCAATGAGGTTTGCCTCACGTCCAGTTAAGAGTCTAATGGTTTCAGTACTGGTGATGAACAACTGGTTGACGGTTTTACGTATGCGTTGTTTGAGGGTTATGACGAGTTCTTCCCTCGTACACTTTTCATCCTAAAGAACCCAGTCAAAAACTGAGTAAACTCAACCAAACACTGTCTGAAGACAACCTGTGTAAAGATCGAAGCGTAAAGTGAAAATTTTATTAGGCTTGGAATGATCGCTACTCATCAAAGTATCCACTCGTTTTGTTAATTTCCACCAAAATCAGAACTTTTGCATCAAAAAAATCCTTGACTATTTTTTAAAGAACACAAAATAAAGGCAATTTTCTAAAAAAACAACTAAAGCCAAAGAAAGGTACATATTCAGTGTAATGCAAATGTTGGTTTCTGATGAGACGCAACAACTGTCTAGAAACTAATTTCTCCCGTTTTCAAAAATCATTTTAAAAAATCACTCATGCGAAACTGCAAAAGAACATTTTCTTCGTCAGAATGGGATCAGCCTGCTGTGGAAAGGACGAAGACGTCAACATACCCGAATAAATCTTTTTTATCTACCCCAGAGCCGAGGGCAGCGCAAAGGTTTGGGGGTGTAAATTTATTCATTTTCGTCCCATAAAAACCTCTCTATCCATTTTTTCTTTGCTTGTTTGTTAGTGTTTCCTTTATCGCAGACATGCTTTATATGAAAGAGTCCCAAGCACCTCAATCACGATTGCTGAAGTGACCACGTGTCTGCTTGATCAGGCGGATTCGGAAGGTGGACTCCATGTCTCCAGTGCCTCGGGCTGAATTATACTATCCTTCTACGCACAATCTGTTCATTTGTAACTAAAGAGTGCATTCAAGTCGGTTCGCGGTTGTCTCCAACGACTAAGGGAAGAAGGAGTGCTTTACGAAAATCTGCCCAGGTGTAATCTTGCGCTAACCATCGATATTCTGCGTCCAAAACCCGTAACAATATTTGGTGTCATGAATGCACCTTTTTTTTGCACGTATTCAATTTTTCGCTTCCATATTTCATCATCTGTTTCATTTTTTCTTTTCCTGGGCTTTCATTTTCAACTGCCTTTCTATCACATCTTTGCCTCTCTTCTTTTCTGGGCTACGCGCAAATTCACTGAGTGAGAGGAGATGAAAAGTTAGAAGACATTTTTTGCAGCAAATGAAAATCTTCAGGAATGGGACGATTGCCATCTCCGACAAAAGTTGAAATTTCTGTCATGGAATCAATGATCAATATCAGGACAGGTTTCCATGCAAATTTTTCTCAAACGTGCTACCGTTCGGTCTTCTGAAATTCGATAAACAATGGAAAAAAGAGAAATGTCTGTCACAAAGAATGGTGCTGAAACAAAAATTTATTACTTACAAAAAGAATCACGTGTAGGATTCGAACAGAAAAGAGCACGAGTAGACAAACAGCACTTGACGTGCCGCATGGTCGTTCGTTGATCGACGATGAATGACGAAAAGAAGACTTTAAGATGGAATCAGCATAGTAGTCGAATACAAATCAAATAAGAACATTCACAAACACCTACAATCACCGTAGTAGCTGGACATCGCCAAGAAACGGAAAAAAATTAGGTGGCTGCAAAGGTTCCATTTATCGTTGTTGTGCACACCAGCTCCTCAACGCTCGGGCCGGCTCGAATGAATAGGACCACATCACTATTTCCGCAGAATCAAACAGAACCACTAAAACGCCTCTTATCCACCAAGTTCAGCTTGACGCAAGACATGCCAGGCCCACTCGATTTCTCCACATCTAGGGCCGATCGTTGCTTTCCTGAACATCGATCGTCGACGAAGTAGGGACTTCGTCACCTCTTCCACTTGCATAATGCGGGATATTCCTGGCGTCGCTCTCTCGATTGCGCATTCCATAACATTGTTTCTCCTTTCCTCTTGCATACATACTCTTCAGGTGCTTCTACACATATCTCCTGGATCACTACTTACAGCTACAGCATCCGGAGATGTTCGTTCTGTTGAAGGTTAAAGGAACATCGGGCACATACCCTTCTTCTTTGTATGCAATATTTAGATTCATCCTATACCGATCCTTACATACAAGCCGCTGGAATCAGTTAGCATTGAATTCGCTTTCCCAATGTTCATGGTTCACATAGTAGAGTTGCCACCCATTACTTTCATCCGTATGGTATACCAGTTCTCATGTGACGTTCTCGATAGCAATTTATTTGGCGAGATGGCCCCGCTTTGCCACTTCCCACATTTCACATCAATCACAATGACAAATAATGGTGGAATTCTGGTTCTGCAGCAAATGCGCAGCTCGTGGTGAATCTTTGTGTTATAACCTGATATGGGAAGATTTCCCATAGTTTCCTGGAATAAAAGGAATCATATGAAAGTTGCGATTCTTTCCGTTTCCGTTGAATGAACTGAATCAACTGAGCAGTGGGCATGAAAACTAATCGAGGAGTCTACTGGTACCTGTTCGAGTCAATCGATGATCCATGCAATATCGAGTGGTGGAGATGACAGGAAATATAGCAGTACTTGACGATTTTCTCTCCATTCTCACAACATTTCCTATGATCAATCGCATTTCTCGTATTCTTCTCGATAGTCAAGTACATTTAATCCATAATTCTTCGACTTTTTTCATTTAAATGTGGATCACTTTGCATGAGAGGGAGAAAGAACTCTCCTACGACTATGTTTCGACGACTGAAATAAACATTGTGTTTAAAATTTTGTGCCGAAATAAAGTCGAAAAAGGATAAAACAGGGTTACGCGTGACATTCAAAAGTGTCTTAACAGCTCTGTTCCTTCCTGTGCATTCTGACCAGGTGAGAGATCGCTCACGTATTGATGTCAGCGCGAACTCCTGAACTCCGAACTGTAATCTTCAGAAAATCGCATCTTTACTTCTTTCGCTCATATTTGATGGCTGATGAACCAGGGGACAATGAAGAATGGTGGGCGGATTCTCGTTTGTTAACAGATAGGTGTTCACAAAGCGAATATCATTCGGTGTTAAACACTGCTGATGCTAATGTCTCGACTTGAAGCGGATGACATAGAATTGCGCAGAACTGCTTCTATGACTCTCTCACATATAGAACTACATACCATAATAGAAGAGAAAGACAACAAGACAAAAAGAAGAATATCGCTGAATGAAGCCTTTGCAAAAATTCCAACTCCGCTTCAGATTCCAAGTCAGCTCAGTGGCTCCAGCGATGAGGTGTGCACAGGCAGTCGTTGGTTGACCTCTAGCTCCGGGGCAAACGGAAAGCTCAGTCCTTCCACGGCAGAAAGCAATTGAAACCAGATTTGTGCGGTAAAATAAAAATACAATGACGGTTGGTTTGAAAATTGCTTTGCTACTCGCTTTGTGCTAGCTAACATACTACTGACTGTCGCTGGATGGAGTAGCCGTTGAAAAACATTTACGCCTTGTATAGGAGAGCACTGCCGGGTGAGCATGCCATATTCGTGAGATGTTCCACTGAAGAAGATCGATCTCGGTACGACTACGAAGACGCCACATCGAGAAGAGAAGAGCACCTGTGAACGACCGACTATGGTCATCAGCTGTTGTGAAGACGAAGACGTCGGATCGTTAGCCGAATAAATCTGTTCATCAATCTCGTTTAAGCTCAATAATTTAAATACATGCTGATTATTTTGCTACTGTGCTTAAATGACGCTCAACTTGAAAATGCACTGAATTGAAATACATCAGTCTCCCAAAATCTACTGTGGATGAAAAATGTGCAATCAACCATCCCCACGATGCCTATTGGAGACGAATGCACAGCGCATGTTCCAGGCTCTGATCAACGACGAAGACTCTTTTTATTCTTCATCCTGAATCCCAATATAAAATTGGATTCGTTTTCTATTACCAACTATTTCTAAAAGCTTCCTGATAATGTGTAAAAGTGTGAAATCGTTTAATAAAGGATAAAGGATAAAGCTCTAGGCGTTGATCAATCCCTGAGGGATGTGCCATACATTCGACTTCATTAAGCATCGTTTGGAGGCGATTGAATGCATATCTGGCCTTTACAATGACTCGTGGTGGCCTACCGATGTATCGAGCCAGTGCTGCCATCCTCCGAGACAAGTCTTGTAATAATTTGCCGACCCCGGAGGGATGGAAGGATTGATTCCACGTGCGTGCTGCAGGGCGCCTCCGACCACTGCGCCACGCGTTCCCTTTTAGTATGTGTTCAGGAATGATGAAATATGAAATAAAATCGTCTAATAGTAACGGTTAATACTGCCCGATTTTGCTAATTTGTCTCATCAAACCATGCATACTGCCTACTGTGCGTTTAGTAACAAAGTTTCTAGATCGAGAAGATAGCACTTCAAATATAATAATTTCAAAATAAATCAGGATCTGGAGCCGTTGCTGGATTGACCAGTTGACGTTCATTGGTTAAATCAAGTAAAGAAAGGAAAATAAAAAAGAACAGAACTTGAGAAGGAAGAAAGAGTAGAAAATGTGCTTACCTCTATTTCTAATAGTGTTTGCTTTTAAGTTGTCAACGTATATGATTCTCACACAATCGAGTCATCGTTCCTAGATATCGCTGAAAGTTATGCAAAGACTCTAACCCTAAGACTACGCCTAAGCTTAAGATTAAACATAGACCCAGGCCAGAGCCTATTTCTAGGCCTAATCTTAAGCTTCACTTCAATACCTTCACCTGTTCTCCGTTGATCGTCGAGTGACTCAAGCAGGCGCCAGTAAATCTTCCACTTTTTCCCTGTCGCCTGCAAGAGTAGCCCAGTGGGTTCTGCTCGCTTTATGGACTCTTTGAGCATCACACCTTTCTTCTAGGAATTTCGTGAAGAACTCTTTACCATCGCGTCGATGGTCTTCCTGCAGGTCGTTTGACAACCCAAGGGATCTATCCAGTTTACTATCGCTTACTGTGCGAGTACTTTTGTGACACGGGATACCCAAGCATCGTCCTTTCGACTGCGCGTCTAACAATACTGAGTGGTCCTTCATCCTAAATGCGTAACAACCAAGTTTCTGACGCATACGGTAAGAAAGGAAATATCATGGATTCGAAAAGGTGGGGGACGGAGCCGGGAGTTCTGTGTTCTCTTCACTGTATCCTCTCGTGAAAGGTGCCTAAGCCGCTCGTTTCCTGCTGCTCAACTGTGAAGCTAAATTGTTCATTATGCTGGTTTCCCTCACCAGGACACACGTAACTGGATCATTCCGAGATATTAATTCCGACGAGCGTGAATGGGGCAGGCGTAACAAATCCGTTCCCCATGAATACCATTTCTGTGATATTTAGTCAAAGACCGATCTTTTCCACAAGCTTCGTCAAAATCGGCAAGCATTCGTTCAGCTTGGTTCATATTTGATGTCAAAAGAACGATGTCATCAACAAAGCGAAGGCATTCCAGTGTTCGCATGACGTTTTCGAAGGTGGCGGTGAATAATTTTGACGAGATGCTATCGTCTTGCTCTAGCCACTCTTTCTCGATATCGACGTTAGTATCTTAATTTTTGTACAGCTCACGAAGAATCTTTATGTACTGAGCAAGACTCCCTGAGTGTCAGGTCTTCCATGACTGCTTCTATCTCAAATGAGTCAAAAGCCTTCTTTAAATCGATGAATTTCGGGATTTCGATTTGCTATGATGTGATCTATTTCGTAATGGTGCTCGGTATGAGACTCGCACGCGCTACCATGCTCGAACAAGACCACCACCATGGACTACGATTGTGAGAGAAAGGAACGAATGGCCTGGGGTCTGCACAGCTCGTGAAAACGAACCGTCCAAGTGCCAGTGCAAGCGTTCTCCATTCGGAGATACCCACGTCTAGCGTTGAGGGTGGGGCTTCTGGAATTGCAGGTTACCACAAATGGTCTTGGTCGTCATGATAAACTCAGACGCTGCTCGTTCCATTCTAATCCGTGGGTCCCAATGTGAAGATTCTTCAAACGTTCTTCGGGTGCAATCTTAGCGTTAAAATCTCCAGTGATAACCTTGAAGAATGTGTGTCTTCTCTGTAGAACTTCTCCGAGTCCATATAGAACGCTTCGACTTCTTCTTCGTCATAGTTTGATGTCGACGAGCAAACGACGAAGACTGTCGAAGCTGGTATTGGGCCACATTTTTTCAATCGTAGACGTGGTGTTCGGGTTGCTAATTGGTCGAATGCATCGATGTTCACGGCCAAACTTATGTTGACGAGAGGCCGACTCCTGTATTATCGCGTGTTCAGAGGCACAGTTCATCTCCGGTGTCATAAACGGCCTTTAATGGGTGGCGCCGTTTCATCTCGGCCAGTCTGATGACATCGTACCTTGTTCTTCTTGCTTGCATGAGCAAGTCTTCTATCGAGGATTCTGGTGCAAGTGTGCTTGCATTGTTGGTACAGATCGTCACCTTAGTTCTTTGCGGTTTAGGCAGCTTAGAATAGCCCTGAAATTTTAGCAGCTTCTCCGTACCCGTCCTACCTAACATTACCGAATCGGCGCTTTTTCGAGGTCAGGAGAATCATGCCCATTTATTTTACCGTGTTTACCTTTTTTGGTAACCATTTATAGCGTGCTGGGCTCTGAACGTGTGGGCTGGGTATACTCACGAGTAGCTTGCCATTCTTTTTCCAGAGTAGACGTGGAGCTTATTTGTTGGATGTGAAAATCGCCTTACACATACTTCCCTGTTAGTTGATTGCAGGCTTTTGGTCGAATTAACACGTAGAATAGAATCCACATAAACGAGGATACACCCGCGCACTCCTGCATAAGTACGTCCCCATGAGTATAGAAGGCATTTGCCGAATCGACGCAGCAAAACAGGGAGTCTATCCCCCTGGATCCACCTGCATCTCAGGAAAGCAAAGGTCGCTCTTGGTACGCGATTAATCCCCTGTCCGCCACTTGGGGATGCGCCAAGTAGTCTCGTGACTAACCGGCTCGAGATCCCCTCATGTGAGGCAGGTCCGCAGACATTAAGTTTAGGCCAATAAGCAGAGAACCAGTTTAATAGACGAATCTTTGCTATGAACGATTACTTCTTCTTCTTATCGTGTCCCGCGACAAACTTTTTTCTGTGTTCTGCTGGACCAACCTGAAAGGTCGAGTGGGTAAGATTATGTTAGAGTATGAAGAAGAATGAAATCTTCTCTTCATATCATTCTTACTCCCTTGCAGAGGAATTAATCACGCTCCATATTCATTGTCGTTTCTCATTGCAGTAAGAATTCTGAGGATTCAATGATTTAATAGGACAACGGTTCAAATGGAAGAGACCACCATTTTGGTTATTACCAGCTGAATCCAATAAAGATTTCCGGAACAGTTTGCGACTTTTTATAGAATTGGAACGACTATCAGTGAATCCATTGTGGATTGCTTACACATCGCTTACACTGATGTTTTACGACTGCTTGACAAAACAATTCGTTTAACAAAAAGAAAAAATCGGAATCAATTCCATCCATACTTTTTCCAGACGTTGCTTTCGGAAGCTGTGATTCTCTGAATACTCAAACATGCTTTCCTTCTCATTAGCATTCGCGCAAAAATTTCTGCTTCTTCTCAACTCAACTCCCACACTGTTGATGATAAATCACCTATACGACTAGCTATACTTATATACCATAACTGGCGATCATAGTGTGACTTGAAAGTAGTATGAAACCAGACGATGTTTAGTAGGTCTTAACATGGTTCCGAAATTGCTATGCAGCTCTTTTTTTATACCAGCTAATATCGCAAATCTAGTAGAAGAGTTCTAGCACTTGTAGAATCGGAGATAAAACAAAGTAATGGCTGATAACAAGCACACTGACGGCGCCATCTTCACCGCCGAAACCTCACGATGTCGTGCGTCCGGCCAAACGATTTGTTAGCAAGAATCGTCTCCCTTTTACGTATTTGGTCGTTTTCTTTAATTTTGGTCTTATTCACGGTATAACTTCATTGTCATCGGGAATTCAGAATTTACATCTCAGTTATGTCAATTACTAGTACTGTCAGCGTCAAATGGAGACCAGCAACGATATTTCTGTTGTTTAGTTTCTTACGAGTTCCTGAAGTGCTGAGCGTGGTCACCTACTGAGTTATCATCTGTTATTGATGGGCAGTGTAGATTGGGCACTTGTAGAAAAAACTCTCATCTGCTAAATGGACGAAAAAAATCGTGAAAGTTTCATTCACTCTTGGCTCTCACTTCTGTTTCATAGTCGCTCATTATGAAAGATAAAGCTTTCAGTCTTCAGCTTTCACAGTAGATCATATTTTCTCCATCCAGAACCATTTCTTTGCTAGTATACTGGCGGTAGATAGTCAAGGTAGCCATTGCAGTTATGTCTATGGAAATTTGCATGGCCCTCCTCTTGATGTGCGCAACCAAATGAATAATGTCAACAAGTGTGTAATTAACACAATTTTTTTGCCATAATTATTTACTGGGATAAAAGTAAACGCTATAATATGGTCTATTCCGTAGTCCTCTGTGAATCCCAGTGAAATCCAGGATGTAAAACAAGTGTCGCGCTTTGCTTTTCATTTGTCGAATAAATAATCCCTATTCTGTAACATTTTTTCACTCTACTATTTGCTTATTTGGTTCAGCAATTCTAAAGAAAACTCTTTTTGTTATACTATAACTTGTCTAGTGCGTTTGGAAGAAACCCAGGCTTGCTTTTACAACGTTCTTTTAGCCAATGGAAGAGGCAAAAGAAGACCTGATAGCTGCAATTCTACAAGCGAAGAAATGCTGCATTTCCATTCAGCAAAAGGCTTGGGAACACGAAAAGCTGGTGCTTCGCCCTCGAGAGGACGTCTTTGTTAGACGATACCTCTACGGTGTTATTCTCTCCAGAAGAATTCGATACTATAATGGGGTGAGTTCTTGGCGAAATGAAGTTCAGCGTTTTCGAAACATACGGAGTTTTACTCACAAGACTAATGAAGGTTTTAATTGTTCTACAGTCTAAACTGTGGGTCATTGGAGGTACCCATTATGTATAGAAGCAGGGGCGGCCGACAACTTTAGACTGTACATTTCACTCAGTCTAGTACTGTATAGGAATGTAGCGCAGTCCTAGGTCACCGATACATACATTTCCGTCGTCGTCGTCTTAACCAATGATGACAAGCACAATCTTCAGATGAATGCAGTTGAACATAACCTGAACTCATGGCGTCGCGCATGGGGAATCCTTGAATTCCTCCACCGAGCAACGCTGCCTACGATTCTTTAGCGTGCAGAATTTGATCGCTTAAAGTCGGGATGCGTCAGTGTTCAACTTTACGACGTTGTTATCAGCAGCTCTGGAATGTTTGCGCTTTTTCCCCATTCGCACTTCTGACGGAGACCGAGAAAGGAATTTGTGTTTTTTCTGTCGGTTATCGAGATTGCACTTCGAGCATCTCTCCTAATATGTCTCGTGCACAAAATTTACAAAAAGAGTCATTGCATCAAATTGAAGACTATGTAGAGTAACAGCATGCAGGCTTTCCTTCGTGTACAAGGATTGTTCCGAAATTCCGGAAAAATGAAAGAAGTTTGAAAGAAAGATTTTCCTGCCAAGTTTGAAATGAGGAAACTCCATACATCACATACAATATATGTGCATCTGAAGCCTTTACTAATAGAATACTACCAGGACTATTATGTCTGGAAGCCGTGAAACCCGCATGCTAATTTTTTGCATGAAATATTGAAATTTTTTTCGTTTCAGTCTGGAGATTGAAACATGTCAAAGTATGGAAACTATTGAGTTCTTAAATTATAGGGGATATTTTTCCAGATTGTATTCTCTATTTGCGCGCGCGTAGCGCAGTGGTTAGACGTACCCTACAATCAACACGTGGTCTTTGGTTCGATCCAGAGTTCATCACACTTTCCATCCCCATGATTGGTAAATTGGTAGAAGTCTTGATTGGGAGGATAGCAGCGCTAGCTTCGTACATCGGTAAACCACCACAAACCATTGCACAGGCCAATTGGATATTGAATCAGCTCTAACGATGCTTGATGAAGTCAAATGCATGGCGTATCCATCGTTGATCTACGTCGAATGCTTTATTGCTTTTTTATCACTCACCCTTCACTCTACAGTTTGCCTTCGTCTTGACCACAGAGTCACCACGAATTTGGCGGTTTCATGGCAGGCTTTGTTGAAGATGGGTTTCACTACGCTCACTACTCGTTGAGAAATATGTTCTTTCGTTGCACATCCATCCCTGTGTTCTACTACTGTCGGTCCATCATAGTTCCGTTCAGTGGTGCCTATAATGACAATTACAAGACAAATTAAAAAGGAATGCAATGCAAACCACATGTTAATGACAGCAGAGAAGTTTGCAAATGTTCCAGTTTGGCGTTACGGATGTACCAAAAAGCAGGATTTTGACAAGAATATTTATGGAGCAGCGCTACCATCGATCGGTTCGCTATGTTCATTTTTACAATAACTATTAATATATCTTCACTCTAATAACCCTTTACATTTGATCATTATTATATCAATGTACAGAAGCAAACACTTTCTTCTGTGGAAAGGCAGGAACGCAGTGAGCCCAAGATGAGAATGTCAGACAGCACTGAGTAAGTCTTAAGTCGACAATGTCAAATGTAACCAAGTTTTGAATGCTTAGCAACTGTTCTTTCCTTTATCATACTTTTTCTCTTAGCGGCATCGTCACCAAAATCGAATATACTGAAACAGTGGACGAGATCAGTCTACTAGATTTAACAGCGAAAGATATGGCAGAATGCAAAAATCTCAGCAACAAACTCCCAGCTACAAAAATAAGTTGGGAACATGAGGAGGATGTTCAGACGCAGGCAAGTTCTGCTCACGTTTTCTCAGGTTTGATTGTCTTTATCAAGGCTGTAGAACTCGGTTAGACCCGGATTGTGTCGGAAAACCGGCTGAGTAGATCCTTGAGGAGCACAATACTTATCTGAATGCTGATAATGCTATAGTGTTAATGTACTTGTACAATCACAGTGGAGATCACATGCTGTTTTTTCAGGATTTAAACGGAATTTCACAGAAGGGAGCGATTTGCCGAATGGGTGAGCATCTCTACGGTTTTGAGGGCATTCGGGATCTGTCGTTTCAAGCCGCAGTCGACGTTGATCGCTTCTTCGGTCGAGAACCTCACATTGACCTCCTCTACCAGTCGCCGTATCCGTCACCGTATCACTTCCTCTATGATTATGTGGAAGGTTATAGTCGAAAATTCTTTAAGTCGTCGCTGAGCAGATCAGCTCATGATCTGTCTGAATGGCAACGACATTTACATCACTCACCAACGATCGGAAGCGCCGTTTCCCACGGCGAGTTGGACTTGACTAGGGAAATGGGCCATAGAGAAAGTGTGACGAAAAGTACCCTGACCAGTGATCCGTACCAGCACGATGTAAAATTTCTGCAAGGGTCAAATCTTGAATATTCAACAACTATAGAAGGAACATTCTCATCTCGTCAGTCTTCTTATCCATGCCCTATTAATCATGGTAGATTTGACAGCAATAGTTCCCAGGATTGGAGCCACAACTACGATCGAGTTGCTTCTCACCAGCGAAGCTTCGACTATCCCAGTATCTCTTCCACCAATGCTTCTAGCGAAAACACATTGGTCCATGATAAGATTCACGAGGATTCAAGAACTTTTCCTAATTACTCGGAATACTATGATATTCGTCGTCAAAACTCACCATTGTTCAAAGGCAACCGCGATCTGATGCGGGAATTCGACGATAGTCTACACAAAGTCAGTTCATCTCTGGTACATGAGGAGAATGTGCAGCAGACAGTTCAGCGACCTTGGTTGGAAGAAAATATAGAAAACACGACTTCTTCGAGATACTCCATTACTGAACATTTCCTTGAGCGCAACAGCAAAACTACGGAAACAAGATCACCTAGCAACGTCACTTCGGATATCTACTCGACGAATCACCACGGTCTGGCAAGCAAACCCTCTACCAATGAGTTCTATAAAAAATAAGGTAATTTCGAATAATTACATTTTTTTATAACCGCAATGGTGCCGAGATATTTGCAAAACTCCGGACCACATGTGCTTGTTGTGAGAATCGAACACATTATTACGCTTTCGGAGGGCTAACGCGTTTTCCACCACACCTTGCGGAAATTTTGTGTTTTGTGACTTTAAGCTCCCCAGACCAATTCCGTTAACGGGTGATTGCCGATAGCAACTATAGGTTAGAACACGGATGAGAGAAAAAGTGAAACAAAGGGCCCCATTGTGTGGTTGTGAATGCGTTAGCCTCCGGAAAGGGTAATAGCGTGTTCGATCCTCATCGAAAATATCTGCGTTCTGGAGTTTTGCGAATATCTCAATATCATTGCAGTTATATTTTTTACATCATATCCTGTCATAAAAAAGAATAGGCAGTAAAGAAAAGTGACGATATTGTGATTTTTTGAATGTTTTATCTTTTATTATGATGCTGGGCATAGGGGGATGAAACGGTTGATTTCCTACTTAAAAAGTACCTGAATTAGAGTTTTTAGTAGTGAAAAAAAGCAAGGGGGTTCCTTAAACTGTTATGTGTAATATTCTATGGCTAGTGCTTAACATGTTCAGACAAACTCTCATCTGGAGCACGAAGACCGAAAAAAAGAAGATGGATTGCGAAGGATGGGAATAGATGCAGCCGAGTATAAACGATCGTCCACCGAAGAAAGGTTTACAACAATGAATCGAGCAATGGACGGTGAATATTTGACGACTTCGAAGGTTGATAACGTTCTGGAGTCGCCCACCGAAGAAAGATTTACAACAATGAATCGAGCAATGGACGGTGAATATTTGACGACTTCGAAGGTTGATAACGTTCTGGAGTCGCCCACCGAAGAAAGATTTACAACAATGAATCGAGCAATGGACGGTGAATATTTGACGGCTTCGAAGGTTGATAACATTTTGGAGTCGTCCCACCGAAAGAAAGATTTACAACAATGAATCGAGCAATGGACGGTGAATATTTGATGGCTTCGAAGGTTGATAACATTCTGGAGTCGTCCACTGAAGAAAGATTTGCAACAATGAATCGAGCAATGGACGGTGAATATTTGACGACTTCGAAGGTTGATAACGTTCTGGAGTCGCCCACCGAAGAAAGATTTACAACAATGAATCGAGCAATGGACGGTGAATATTTGACGGCTTCGAAGGTTGATAACATTCTGGAGTCGTCCACTGAAGAAAGATTTACAACAATGAATCGAGCAATGGACGGTGAATATTTGACGACTCCGAGAGCTGATAACGTTCTGGAGAAGCTAGAAACTTTCCTCGAGCACAAGATCGAGGACAGCAGTTGTGAGCTCTCTGATAGCGAAACAATTCGCCCTACAAACTCATTCAACTCCGAAGCTACACTTGTACCAGACGAGGTAGCTCTTTTTGTCAATCCAGAGTTGGAATTAAAAAATCACTAAATCATAAAAGTACTGCTACAAACATTTGTGGCAGATTAAATGAGACGTTATTGAACCCATACTTAGATTTGAAATGTGAAAAGGTAATGCGCTAGGCATTTATCCTTCAGTAATACCAATAAATTCGACTCCATTAAGCTTCGTACAGACTACTTAATACATATTTGGCTTCAGAATGAGTTGTTAAGTCTACCGATATAACACATCAGTGTTATTGTTTACCTAGAGAAGTCTTGTAATAGTTTTCCCACTCAGCGTAATGAAGGCTTGGCTTCCGTGGGGCGTAAGATCGAACCCATGACCTCGTACGCATTGTAGAACACCTCTAACCAATACGCTGCACGAATCTCTGAGAAAGCTAAAAGAATCGACAAAATCCAATGAGAAGGACCAATTTTATTCACTTCACTTGTTGCAAGTACAGTGAGAAGAAAAAAAACTTACATATTAACCTCCTCACTAATTTTTTTAACGAATGCTCACATTAACACCTCAATACATAGGTTTCGCAGTACGCTTTGTGGAGAAAGGAGTCCTTGTTAAGGAAATACAGCCTTACTAAGAATGGAAATATAGTATATGAGGCAAGAAAAGAAGAGGAGAAAACTTGAGCTATTTCTTAACTAACCCTGAAACATCCCGTTGCCTCGCATCTTTGTTACTCAATGCTTCATTTCATTTAATTTAAAAAGGATAAAGCTCTCAGCGTTGATAATCCCCTGAGGGATCCGCCAAGCATTCGACTTCCTTAAGCATCGTTGGAGGTGAATGAATGCATATCTGGCCTTTACAATGACTCGCAGTGGCCTACCGATGTATCGAGCCAGTGGTGTTCTCCTCCCAGACAAGTCTTGTAACAATTTGCCTACCCCGGAGGGAGGGAAGGCTTCGTGGGCCATTGTCGCAAGTATCGATTTCACGTGTGTTGCAGGGCGCCTCCGACCACTGCGCCACACGCGCCCTATTGAATATATTATGTGAAATTACATTAATGAATTTACAACCATGTCTTGCTTTGGTGGAGTATCCCGAAATGATGCCACTGCAGACGACCAACTAGCCTTTATTTGTGAAGTTCCCTTCAGAATCCAGTTTTTTTCACATTCCATGGATTTCGATGTTTAATCACTCGGCATAGATCTCTTTTGGCACAAAATGGCCATAATGCATTGAATACAATGCACTAAATACGAACATAGTGGTCGCTTCCAGTTCTAATCCGACAGGTCCCACCTTGCAATAAACTTTATAGTTATTGATGAGAAACCTTTCAAGTCTCTAAATCTCTGCACAAAAGTGCAAGCTCCTGACGGAATTTCGATTTCCTGCAACCTTCGACAATTATTTGCTTCACTTTTTTTCGCGTCAGTGCTCATATCCTGAACAGGGAACGAATTGAGTCTAAAGTTCAAAGATTATTTAATGAAAGATATATAGACCCTTAGTGCGGTAGATAGTCTCTTCTACAAATCTGTGTGGTACCTAACTTCTCAAATAATTAATGTTCGGAAAATTACCGTCATTTGTCAAAAAAAAACCAGCTTCGGAGTTATGTGTTAAACACAAACCGTACAGTTTCTCAAAAGACTGTCACTCTTCCCTTTTTTTGAATAGAATGCCTTGTTCAGGTAACTTTCTTAAAACGTGCTGATGAGGTAGAAGAAAAACATTTGAACGACTATGTTAAGTACGTTCCACCACAATACCTCTGGAATGAAGAAGGAAGTGCGAGCAACAATCACGAAGACGTTGAATCACTCCCACATGGCGTCCACTCCACCTACGTGGCTTTGAAGGAACAGACAAGGATGGATCACTTTAATACTCCCCGGTGTGTTTGCTTCGCGTCATTTCAAGATAACCTAACAGTCTTCGGAGCGTTGAAGTGGGCAGTGTGTCGAGATCTCCTGCTTCGCGATCAATTTGGGTAGTTAGGCAATTTGTAGATTGGAATCTCATGAGGAGCGAAAACTGTTTTAAAAAAATGAGCTGCAAATAAATGAATATCTGGTCCGGCGACGTTATACCCACTCATGCAACATTATTCTTCCTGTTTGCTTAAAGTAATTTGCCTTAAGATTCTTAAAACAACGAATTGTGACCACGTAGAATCAGAACAGCTTTCCTTCTTTGTACGCTCTCTCATGATTTAATAACAATTGCTTTCAATATATTCGAGGCAAGTTCAAAAGTTTGTTGAAGTTTAATCCGGTTTTAGACCGATTCCAGCCACGAAGTCATCTACGACGACGTTGCTGAGGATCCTGTACATGTCTACGATCCTGTGGCCAACGATGAAGTGAGGAACATCCTTATTACTCGCTAGTACATTTCTAAATTCACATCACCTTGGTGATTTTGCTGATCTCTCTGAGCCTGGTTTTTCGCCCTACTTACATTATAGCATCTTCATCATTCAGAATCTGCCACGATTCCATTTTTCTTTTTCTTCCTGCTTATATGGGCAACCAGGATATCTCATAAAGTTTTCACGAATACCAATTAAAAATTGGATAGCCCCACCTTTTGTTTCACATCCGGCTCATCCCATTGTTCCATTCTCAGTCACAAGATCAACCGCTTGGGTTCTGTTCATTCTTTAAGACTGTCTGAAATCGAAACAACGGCGAAGTCTATCCTTTTTTTGTCTCTACTCTTAAGACCCTTGGCTACTTTTATTCCTAGTTTTTTTTTGTCAAACTTCATATTGAACAGCCAAGCAATGGGACTGGTAGCATCGTACTGCTAGAAAATGTTTTCGCTTTGTCCACCTGTAAAGCATTCTGAACAAAATTTTCTGGCAACATCAGCCCCTGCAACCAGTTCTGTTCACCACGCTTTCATTTTCATTGTTTAGCAGCAGCTCACAATGAATTGAAGTTAGTTTCGTTCTTTTCCAGTTAGTTCCAAATTTGTTTATCTTCAGACGAGTTATCGATCGTTTCTACCCCTGTCGTTGAAGTAGTTGGTCCACATAATTCGGTGTTTTTTCCAGCTAGACGAACTAGTGCGCAAAACATTAATATTTCATCGATGTTCCCATTCCCTGTCTCAAGACGAGTCTTTCTAGCCCCGTCCTCTGTTGCCACGAAAAATTTGAGCAACGCTTCCTTATTTCCCGCTACACTGATTTTTGGAAAATAGAGCTGATTACTTCCAATAGATACTGTTTACTCTAAAAGCGTGTTAGATTTTGGTTTGGTTCCCTGTTCATTAGGCGTTCAGAGAAGCCCCCTCTTCCTGCTGTTGTCAGATGTGCTCCCAAAGTCAACCACGGTTATTGTCAGTCGTAGTTTGTGTCCCTTTATTGGTTCACTAACTTAAAAAGAAGCACGGATTTCGATACTAGCAGTAGTGTGATGGACGATTTCTCCTCTTAGTGAGGCTTTGTGTATACAAACTCTATGGCGTGAACTAAAGATAGGATGGAAGTGATAGATTGTGTGACTCTCATTCAAAAGAGGTTTCATAGACGTTAAATATTCAAGCTCAACTGGAACTTTTCATATCCTCAATAACGACAACACTCTCTCAGCATTTGTCTGAACTAAGTAGATGAAGCCTGGTCTTAGGCGAAGAGGTTGTTTCACGTTGAAGATGCCCAATTCGTATATGAGCCCAATTCGTATATGATCAACTAAAATGTCAAAAACACAAGTTTGGTGAAATGTGCACTCGCCAGAGCAAAGTTTATACAGGACTAATTTTTTTTCTCTCTGAATGCAGAGACTAATTTACAATAATAATCTCGACAGAAACGGTGGCATTAAAGTAGACGAAGTTCGCCATGATGCTTTGACGTAGCGTCGTCACGAAATGGAAACTTGTTGGGCCAGATCTTGCTGGACTCCTTGGTTTTCGTTTACTCATGCTTTTGTTAACACCAAACGACGTCATACCTTTACAGCTTAGAAATACTTTCCTGAGCACACTTTGCCGACAGTGTGAGCCATGTATACCCCCTCATAAGAGCAGCATGAGCCATATACAATATAAAACTCTTTTGACACTTTGCGGCTTTCTTTCTTGTTCAATACATGATTTTCTAGGAGCATTTCCAAATTAGCTTAATTTTCATTCCGTCGTTGCAAACTCTTTGGCCAAACGAATTCTCCGTATCTCATAATTTCCACTTTTATGACTACTGTCACAGTTGTGTAGATAGAAATACTTCCTACAGAGATCTTATCCAGTTTTGAATCTCTTCGAACGTTTGACAACATCTCCATATTCGTTATAGTTTGCCAAATTTCTGTTGCAGCCAATGCAACGTTTAGCGCAATACAGCGCACAATCGATCACGCTTCCTCCTCGGCCTTGTTATATTCCTGTGCTTCCCTCTTCTTTTTTCTTCTTCTTCTTCCTCCTTTTCTTCATGCTCATCGAACAAGACGTCCAGCTATTCCTGGTCTCAACAGAAAAGTGATCATTTCCTTGAGGACAAAAGTAAGAAATGTTAGTTGTCAGTATTTGCTGATTAGGTCGTCTACTTCCTTCTTCTACTCTCTTAGAGTTAATTCTTAACTATATGGTAGGCAAGATGACTTCTTCTAAAGTTTTTTTTTGCCTCCACCAACATCGTGATTCATTGTAGGTCTACCACGCTCATGCCGCCATCATCTTATCAGAGCCGGTTCAACATCCACTCGCTGTGACACCGCCGATCTACGAGGAATTGCTCAATGATAGGTACTGAGGAGAATTCATTAGCTATAACAAAAAATCAACAGGGTAGGTGAAGACGACCTGGGCGTTTACGTGGCTTTTATGTCCGTTTACCTCTATCAGCTGTTATCACACTAATCACCGGTTTACTCGAACAAACATTGGATATCTCCGCTTCTCCCTCGCTCGTGCCGGAGTCGCTCGTTGGCTTCTGCCCGTTCCAGGAACCCGAATCCATCACAATCTCTCGTCTGAGGCTATTTACCTCTTTTTTTTTCAAGAGGATAACAGCGAGTGGCTGTGGGAGCCGTACGAAATGGGGTCTAATTCCGCATAAAATGCTTCATTTACTTGCAGAAAAAGGCTACGATTGGCCATTTCCATCGAAACAAGCACCTCAGGACTTCCATCTCTTCGCAAAGCATATAAAAGTTTTTCAATTTAAGCACTTTTTATTTAATGCCTATCCCATCAGCTTAACTGGGTTCAATGTCGATTTGTGCTCCCCAGATCAACTCCGTTGACGAGTGATTGCTGATAGCACCTATAAAAATAAAGCTGTGAGAAAGGCGAAACTAAGGACTCGCATGGGGTGGTGGTGAGTGCGTTAACCCCCGGAAAGGGTAATAGCGTGTTCGGTTCCCATGACAAACACCTGCGGGCAGGGCTTTTGCAAATATGTCAGCACCATTGTGGTTACTGTTTAATTTTCTACAAGATCCTAGATAGCCCTTCCTAACTCCTGGAGATTCATGAAGGCTTTTTCGCATAAAGTGATCCGAGAGTTGAGATTGGAAAGAATGTCAACTTATGGAGCATTTAGAGACTATCACGAGGTGCAGAGTTCTTTCTCCCAACAACTTCATTTTCTGCTTCATACGAATGCCATGCATTTTGGTGGCGCGTCTTTTTTTTTACTGATTCGATAAGGCCACATCTATTTCAATTCCTGGTGAATTCCTTCTATTTGTTTACATTTTGACGTTAAGAGTAACTCACTGTGTTGGAGCAAAGTAAATTATGTTATTCCGCTAGCAAACCGCAATAAAGGGACCACATTTTTTCTCTGCATAAGCCAAAGAATTACAAGAACTTTTGGAAGACTTTGCAACTGATGACAATGATGGGAAGGCTAACCGATGAGATCTGAGTAAAGAAGGCTATCGGAAACGCGACAAGAGCCACGCAATCAGTAAAAAAAACGTTTTTTGAGAAATCAATTAAAAAACTATTGCCTTGTTCTGGCATCTTCATTAGCTCTGTAAAAGGTCTCGAATTGTTTATTTACGACCAAGTGTTTTAGAAATAACAAGCATATCTTCTACAAAAAGATGTGGTTGCCCTACGGCAAAGGAGAAGAAAAACATTTGCCTCACCTCCCTTAAACTAATGAACTTTAACTAATACGCCATCATAGGAAATTTTATAACGAATAAAGGTGCTGACGAGTAGATTTCCATAGTTTCTATCAAGGGAAGTTCCTAGAATAAATCATAGTTTTAAATATACTGCCCTTACCGTCGGCTTTATAGCTTTATGAAAACGTTTTCAGACAAGACGTGGAGAAACTTCACTATGCAGAAACAGATCTCTCAGAAGTTCATCAACGATATGAAGACGAAGAGAGCATCTACGAAGAAATTGAGGAACTCAATCCAGGTGAATTGCGTACGGCTCTCGCTGTCATCCGATGCGGACCAGATTTTCGATTTCCTTCAAAATCAAGCGTAACGGCTATGCTTGAAATTACTAATCAAGGCAGATACTTATATCGAATTGTAAGAATCGAGTTACTCAATAACTACACAAGTACTTTTTTTTATTGATATCTCATTAAATGATGCACAATTGCGCAGACGGGGTACTCCATTCGTTCAACTTTCTTTCAGCTTATGTACTACGGTTTTCAAACTGTAAATACTTTAAGATTATTAGACAAAAAACACCACCACTAGGACAAAAAGCTGATAAATGTGCAGTTATCTGAACACAGCAATGACGAGTCGCTGTTGGACAATTATGCCACATCTTTAACTATGGTACTGGGCAGATAACAACTAAAAGAGTGCTAATTTGAATCACAGCTTAAGGTTGCGCGTAGTGCAATGAGTATAGGTGCTTTTGCAATGCTCACGTGGTTTTTGGTTCAACAACCTCGTGCAAAGCAAACGCGCCATCCCTCCGTGGTCGATAAACGGTGTCAGGCTTGTCCGTAAATGCTTAAACACCCGAGACGTAATACATAAATAGGCCACTACAAATCAGTGTGAAGGCCAAATGTTTTTAAATGTCTACGAGTCGTAATGAGCTCGAAGTCTGGCAGCATCTTCACAGGATTGATCAACTCCTTATCTTCAACCAAGCCTCCCATACCGCCTGATCTGACTAATCAACTTTCTGCGAAGAGGTTCGTCTGTTCCCAAATCCTGATGCTTATCGGTGTTGAGGATCTGGGCACGCTCTAGCTGAACACTCCCAAGATTCCAAGGAGAATCAGTTCTACAAGTATTCACCGATATTCTTTAGGAAGGCAGCAAAAATAAAGTAAACTAAACGAGTAGTTTAAGGCTAAGGTAGTGACAAATAATCCTTTATCATATTTCGTGAATACCGTTGGTATGGCTCATGGGAACTCGAATATAACTGCAAATCTCCAAGAAATTATAACTGTTTAGCTTTTTTCATCTTTGAGATTACGAGACGATCGTCACCGATGCGAATTCCAACGTCGAAAAGAGTCTCGTTGTAAAGAATGCGGTAAATACGGGACATGAACAAACAACAACAACTCGAACGAAAGGTGCTGCTTCGGAAACATTGTTACGTTGGGTTATTGAATTTTTCGTAGTGGTGCAGGTCTTTAGCACGTTTTTTCTAAAGCTTCTTTTTGAAAACTGCCGATGAGTTCTCCGTTGTTAGAAATGTGTAGGTATTAAGACCCTCATAGATTTATAGATAGGACTTTTCTCTATCTCAAGCGTTTAAATAATTTTTTTAAAAGTATTCTTCCAACTTTGACTACACTCGAAATTAAATTCGCAACACATGGCAAAACCAACTGTGCATAGAGGAACATCATGGTGTCCTTCTGGATCAATTCTTCTCGTTCAATTAGTTCCGCTCTGAAAACAACATCCTTGAAAGTAATATGAAGTGAAAAACGTGTGATGAAGATGAAAAATTGCTTCCATGAGTTCCAGAAGTTTAAACTTTCACCACAGTAGAATTTGAGAAATTGTATCTTCTATATCTTGTAAGCAAAGATCTGCAGATTCTAACGGTTCTTATTCCAAATAAAGGATAAAGGATAAAGCCCAAGACGTTGATCAATCCCTGGAGGATGTGTCATGCATACCACTTCATTAAGCATCGTTTGGAGGTGACCGAATACATATCTGGCCTTTACATGACTAGCGATAACCTCCGACCCCGAACGGATGGAAGGCTTCGTGGGGCATGGGCGCGTGAATCGAATCCACGTGTGTGTTGCAGGGCGCTTCCAATATCTTATTCCAAATAGCAAAATTAAATATTACTTGGAGTGTACAGGCTTAAATTTGAGATGGTCAATAGTTTCGTATCAATTGCTTCGAATCCGATGTATGCCGACGGGCTTTGTGTGCTAACAAAGTTGATATAAAACAACGGTCAAATTAACGGGATATACTCGTCTTATCCCTTTTTTTCTTCGTTACTCTCAATGATGAAAGTATCAGTATCCTTTGGAAAGCCCACAATTTGTAAGCGTTCTAGAGAATCTCTTCCAGAGGAGGAGACGCCGTACCACATTTATGAGAAGCCAAAATCCGTGGGTAGTGTCATCGGAAATGCAGGCAAAGTGAATAGGCGTCTTGGAGTAGAGCAGCAAGTCATCCGTCACGTGGACGACGAACAAGGCGGTAGAGCAATTTGCTATCTATTTGTATATTTACTGCTCTTCTTATGTGATTTCTTCGTCCGTCCATTGTTAAGCTTCAGTTAGCACGGTATTTTTGGAATAAAATTGAATACCATGATTTCCAAATCCTTCGAAATAACCGGCTAACGGTCAAATTTTGTTCATTATAAACGCACCCTTTTTATACAAATAAGGAATAAGCAAAAATAGGTTCGCCTTTTTTAAAGGTTTCTCTGCTACGGAGGAGGACACTACATGCCTCTTGAAGGTTTACCAAGGCCCGAAGCCCAATCGTGAGTTCACATTTGAATGGATTCGTTGATACACCTCTGCTAATTTTTTTCGTTAGAACACCTGTATTCTAAAATTTATCGATCAGTGAAATATTTAGATGTTTTGAATATGTGTGGCGTTCTGGAGAAGTACTAGCGGCTTACCAAGAGTTTAAATCTTTCGGCTCCCATTCGAACCTCCTAATATAGGCGTGCTTGAAGAGAAAACTCTTTTTTCACTTCGCACAGCTTCACTAACGTGCTTCTCTAAGTTCACTTTCTTAGGAAACAAGTTCAATCACTCCAGGAAAGAATTGTTATACCCAAAAAAATTTCTAATGCTCCTTTCACAGAAATTCTCCAAAGGAAGGAGTCGAGACACTTCAAGAAAGAATTTTTTATACCGGAAGAAAATTCTCCATTCGTTCTTTCATGGAGATTTATAGCGACTAACAATGTCAGCGCCACTTAGGCGTGTCGTAATCGTTCTATTTTGACGAGTTCCCCTCCAATTTTGTTCTTTCCGTTCTCAAACTTGAAAGGAAAGTGGAGTTTTTCCACTTATCATCAGTTCGACAAGGGTGGGAACTGTGAGCGAAGGTTATAGCAGGTAATCAGATTAATTTCACATTTTCGTGTTACATACGAAAATCACGTTTAGTAATTCACTAGTCGTGAATGTTACGTGAAACATTATCTTTCACGCAATGAATTGAAAGATTATGAAAAAAAGGAAAATGTCTAAATGGATATAAATGTCTCTCCTTATAGGTTATGACTTGAACGAAAACAATACTAAAGACGGCTTCCCACATGGACACGTTGATAAAGAGACTGTACTGAGGACGGTTGCCATCAGACGCATGAGTCGGACTAATCATTGGTCTGTGGACGAGGTGAGCGTGCTGTGGGTTAGATAACCATAGAGGTTGTCGTACTTCCTTACTAAATAGTTAAATAAAGAGAAATTTGCTTCAGAGGAACGAATCTGAAAGCCGAAAAGACGACGAATCCACATTATCGGCTGAAGATGTCTGCAAGGGAGTGAGCGTAGTAGGCCATAATCTAGTAATTCCGCCTCCACATCCAGAATGTAGGCCAAACTGGAAAGTCGGTTACGTCATCTACGCTAAAGAAATTATGAAAATCTATAAAAGTGCCGGATTGGAAAGAATAGCTGGCTTTCGATGGGCCTCGTCGTTAGACCTGATTTCGTTTTTTTAGGTCTTTTTTGTCTTCTAAGGTTCGTTAACTCATAACGATACCTGAACCTGGCTTTTCACCAATTCACAATATTTTTTCGACCACTAGAGCATTGGAAAAGTTCGTAACTGCACAGATTCATAGACATTTTGCTTTGTCGCCTTGCTAGGGTAGATGCTTCTCATAAGATATTTTTTAGTTTTAATCAACTACTTAGAATTAAAATTATCAACGTGTTGAAAACGAAATTTAGATTGTTAAAATATCCCATGCAAGCGCGCCAGCCATCGAAAGCACGGAGAACACCATCGCGTTCGCTGGTCGAAATCCCGCTTGTTCTTTCTCCCGCCTTTTCAAAATAAAAAAAATAATCTTAGCTTAAAAGAGCAAAAAAAAGTATTTCATAGGCCCCAGGAAACCACTGTGTTAACTTGGCAGGTTGAGATAATTTCTGTGTTTTGGAGAAAAATCTATAAATTCTAATGGTTTTCATGGCAACTAATGAATTCAATATATGCTGAAACACAGCGGTTTAAAGTTGGAAGCGACCAATTTTTTTTCACACTTAATGCATTGCACTCGATGCATCCCGGACTTTACACGTTGGAAGAGCATGATTACTACAAAGTGGTTTTCACTCAGATCATAATGTTGCCCTATCGCCGTGATCATCGTCCCCTACTCAGCTTCGAATCATCACCAAGTAGTCGAGAATTCTTAGCTCATCACTAGTCTTTTCTTCTATTTTTTGTCCAATGTGTACTATTCAGATAGAAATCACGAGATGTCGTGCAGTCGATGCGAATCTCATGAGCAAAAGCACCGTTAAATTAACCATTAAGCCTTTCTGTTTTTAAATGTCCATTCGAAGGGCGCGTGTGGCGCAGTGGTCGGAGGCGCTCTGCAACACATACGTGGAATGGATCCCGCACCCATGGCCCACCAAGCCTTCCATCCCTCCGGGATCGGCAACCTGGTACCAGACTTGTCTGAGAGGACAGCAGCACTGACTCGATACATCGGTAGGCCACCGCGAGTCATTGTAAAGGCCAGATATGCATTCAATCACCTCTAAACGATGCTTAATGAAGTAGAATGCATGGCGCATCCCTCAGAGATTGATCAACGCCGAGAGCTTTATCCTTTATCCTTTAAATGTCCATTCATTGAAGCACCACTTGTTATAATAATCTCCCAGTGGATGACTCAGATACCAGTAAAATAAATTGTATTGCCAAATGTAATTGTAAATAAACTAAAACTAATAGAAGTTGAACTGTCCGTCGTATAATGACCACAGTCAGTGAGAACTTTTAATGTTTTTTTTCGACGAAATAATCGATAAGATACTAAACTAGATATGTTTTGATGATTTTTTTCAACGAAATAATCGATAGAAAGACAAAAGGATAAAGCTCTCGGCGTCGATCTATCCCTGAGGGATGCGCCATGCATTCGATTTCATTAATCATCGTTTGGAAGTGATTGAATGCATATCTGGCCTTTACAATGACTCACGGTGGCCTACCGATGTATCGAGCCAGTGCTGTTATTCTTCTAGACAAGTCCGGTAGCAATTTTCCGATCCTGGAGGTATGGAAGGCTTGCTGGGTCATGGGCGCGAGGGATCGATTTCACGTGTGTGTTGCAGGGCGCCACCGACCACTGCGCCACACACGCCCTAGTTCAAATAATTGATAAGATATTGAATTAGATATGTAGCAAACTTCACTGATGTTTCCCATAAATTCTTTAGAAGAAGTCCATTTATTGATAAGTGTTATTTTAATGCAATACTTGTTTTTGATTTATTTCAAGTGAATTTTCAGTAATACACGACAACGAGCTTGTTTACGACGAAATTCAGCCGAAGAGAAAGCGAGTCACGGATTCGTCACCGGATGCTACGAGGACGACGGAACGAAGGATTTCGGCCGAAAAACTGGAGAAACTAAAGCCAGTGGAAGAGTTGCAGCTTATTCCATTTCGAAAGCACCTCATTGAAGTCGAAGAGCATCCCAGATCAACCAAATCTACATATCGGAAAGGATTCGTGCTCGAAATGGCAATGAAATTTGAAGGAAATCAAGACGACAAGAAGCCTACGAATTCTCTTGACAGCAAATCGCATCGATATGTTCAGCAACGTGGAAAGGAGAGTGGTAACGGATTCTTGCCGGCCAGAAGTCAACCACCATCTATAAAGACCTCGCCAAACCCTCCTAAAAGATCGGTTAAGGAATCAATTTTAGCATTTGAAATGGGAACAGTTGTGTCGTATGAAGAAAAAGGCCGTCGTGAAAAATCAACCGAAGGCCGAAGCGAACATGCAGAAACGAACAGAGAAAGGTGAAGATTTCGTTCTGTTGTGTATGATATATGATATTAGCGGATTTACAAATAAAAATTTGTGATTTTGAAGCCAATAGAACCAAAAGAGGTGTGACAATTCAAGTTTTCTAGGTATAAAATACCGTAATCAGTCATTATTAGAATCTTGTGCTACATTCGGTCATTTTTTGTTCACTAAGGATGCCCAGTGAAATCTACATGCCCTTGAGAATTCAAATGAGCTAAACATCGATTTCGCAGTTTCCAAGAAATCTTACTAATTAATCGGTTGACACCCAGAGATATTTTTTTGTCCTTACGAAAAATCCATTCGATTTCCATGACGATACAGCAATTGTCTGCCACAGAATGACCAGTCCGTGCCAGGCAGTGCTTCACATTACCATCTGTGCAGCTGCACTTTTAGTGAATTATTGTCAGACAGATTCATAACCACTGATTTATATAGATTATTGTGCGAATGGCGAATGTGTAGATTGACGTTGTGTAGTTCTCAGCTTTCGTTTCTTCATTCTTTATTCTTCCATCTCATTTTCCTTCGAAAGCAGTTATGAAGAGCAGCGGAAATTTCCCGAGTTGTTAAGTATGAAAAAGGTTCGATAGTTATCGATGGCATGTGCGATACACCCTCGTACCGTTGAACGACTGGTTTACATGGAACCATACCACTTTTTACATGACCCGACACTACATAATATGCGGTCTCCAGCACTGTCTCCATTCGACTCGTCCCCCTCGCATTCATCGTTTCTCAAGGTCTTTGAATTTGCGTTTGAGGTTCATTTATGCCTTGAAGATTCCTGAATTTATTCTTGTTTCGTTAAATGCTGGTCGAGTCGATTCTCATCCAGGAGTTCTGGAATAGCCGCGCAAGTGAGTTTCCAGGTCCTCAACGTCACCACAGGTCATCACCAGTGGATCAAAAGGAGCTCTTCCAGATACGTGCTGTACCGTGTTTCCGATTTTGGGGAGAAGGGAGGCTTGATTGGCCCTAGATGCGAGGGAATCAGAGCTTTGCGACAATTATTGTTGAACAACATCTCGATTACAACCTTACTCGTGTCCCACTCCATGGACGTTATTTCTTCAAAATGTGTGTTTCCAAACGTTAAAATTCTCCTGTTTCTTCGGTTATACTACTCTATCGCTCTTAAAGTGGGTACTATCCATCAAAGGATGTAGTAAACTTCTGAATGCGCCGCTCCAGTAACAAAAAGCAAGTAATGCCTTAGATGTAATTTGAAATAGCGAAATATCTTCAAGCGATTTGGATAGTCCTACCTATCTCATCTCCTCTAGAATCCTTGCTTTCCTATCCCTTTAGTTATTTCTTCATGACTTTGGTAAAAAGAAACGTTACGAGTTCGAAAATTAACTCATATTTGCCTGACTTCTTTACTACTCGTTATGCACCCCGCAGGCTATCCTGTGATTATCGTTGTCTCAGATTTTCTGGCACTACAAATGACGTCTTGAATGAGACTTTTGTATTCGTGGACAACGTTTCTTGTAATTATATGATCTCATGAATTGCTAAAAAAAAATTAGGACACAAATCATAACTTCTTTGTTCCTTCCTTTGCTACTATTTCTTTTCTTTTCTTTTTTTGAGAATGATTACTTTCCCGAGCTCTGGGCGACCCGTCGTCCTTCAGAAGGTTTTTCGTTGTTGTTCAGGCCATCAAGAGATGGCCACTATTATGGAACATAGTGAACTCAAAAATTTTCCCCAAGCGTTTTCTTTTCTTTTTGTGTCGGTACTGAAACAATGCCTCTAGTAAAATCCATGTAGGAAGTGTTCTCGTAATACGTGGAAGTTTTGCAGATCTACACAGAATGCAGTTTCTCCTTTTTTCGCTCGTGAAGGACTTGAGCTTGAGAGCAAAAATTCTCAATGAACGGTCTTTTTATCTCTAATACATGGCCAATTTTTTGTTGTTGAGGCATCTATCAGATTGATGTCAAGGTCAGAAATATCTTGGCGAGGACATGAACTCCGTTAACTCATTTGATGTCGATGTTTTCGATGAAAATCTCTGCGCTTCACTCAAAAACAGCGTTCGTCGACGTTGATTCTAGTCTAGGTCAACCTATTAAACTCTTACTCTATCCTCGTCGTTTGTACCATCGATTCTCTCAGGAGTTGCATCATTGGCAGAATTTGTGCTTGTACAGTTTGTACAGCACGGTTTCTTCACAAGGGCTGATTTGCTTTTTATCGTATGCTTTGGCAATGAGATTGTAGAAGCCCATAGGTACTTCTTATACATGATCCCACGTTAAAGTACTATTGGAAATAACGGAATTTCTTCAGTCCTTATCATTTAGTGTGGCAAAACTTGCCGATGGGCTTGCTCTGATTTTTTTCGATGCTCTTGATAAAGTTTTCTAGTAATTAGATATGGCTTTTTTCTCTTATTTCAATCTTCGCGGCAGAACCGCATGTCCATTGGTAACTAATACCAAGCTCTTCGTTTAAATTTATCGACTTCTCCACATTTCATTCTTTCATTCTGCATCTCTTTATGTACGTAGTACCTTCTTAACTTCTTAAAGGGGGCTCGCGTGGTGCAGTGGTCCGAGGCGCCCTGCAACACACACGTGGAATCGATCCCAACGTCCATGGCCCAGCAAGCCCTTCATCCCTCCGGGCTCGGCAAATTGGTAGCAGACTTGTCTAAGAGGATAGCATCACTGGCTCGATATATCGGTAGGGCACCGCGAATTACTCCAAAGGCCAGATATGCATTCAATGACCTCCAAACGATGCTTAATGAAGTGGAATGCATGGCGGATCCCTCAGGGATTATCAACGCTGAGAGCTTTATCCTTTATTCCTTAACTTCTTAAACTCGTTGTGAAATCATTTAATTCGACTCGGGACAAAACTAAAAAATTGGTGACAGGACGTGCTTTATCTGACCGCAACTGAACAACCGTTAGGAAAATTCTTATTCGAAGGCTTGTTTTCTTACCGATGGTGTTGAATGTACTCAGTAGGATTTCCTCCACATAGTTGACTTTTTCATCGAATCTGTTCCTCGATCTGTCCATAAACAAATTCAAACAGTTATCTACCAGAGTTGAATATATTCAGCAGGATTTCCTCTACAGAGCTGACTTATTTATGCCGTCAGTTCTTTGACTTATCCACAAACAAATTCAAACATGTGAGCTGCCAGACGAAGAGACAGCAGTAAGCAACAATGCATGAGTTCAGTTGACTAGGCGATTCGTGATTAGATTTGAACATAGGCCAGGAATTGCGAAGTGCAAACGGACTTTCCATGTTAGCTGACAAAGTTTTGCGAGTTCATACAATCGCCACATGATTGAATCTGTCTGAACTGGTTTTCTATTCAAGTCATGAAACGATTTTGATCCGCTGAGTAAGCTTTTCTGCAGCCTCATTACCAGGTTTTTTTTCCATTTGGCAGAGGGGTAGATTTTTCGAAACTATGTTGGTACAATGGATCTCTACTTTTCAGAATGGTTTCAATCGGCACTCCGGAATCGATAGATCTGAATGAAATCGAGCAGCCCCGCTGGACGTCGAGTCGTAGCAGATTGCACGACACCCAGACGGGGTCGGTTATGCTTCTATGTGTTCTTGCCATCTTTGTCAGTTCTACATTCTCCTATTTCTAACAATTTAACACAAAACCTTGGTCAGAGAAGAGATGAGGGATGAGTTTCTCTCTTTCAATAACTTTTCTTAACGAGTTTTTAGTTACATTGTTTATCAAAGCCAAACAGAGATGTGCAAAACACTATGCAGCACTATTCCATGCATTCTGAAATTTTGAAGTCCTAAGGAACAGAAGAACATTAGTAGCACTTCTGCTCTCCTTTAAGTTATTATTCCAATTTTGTGTGGCGCAGTAGTTAAAGGTACCCTGCGGTGTACACGTGGTCGTTGATTCGATCACACGCAACGGGCTCACCAGGGATTCCGTCTCTCCAGGGTCAACAAGTTGCTACCATAGTTGTGTGAGAGGATAGCTGCGCTGACTTAATTCATCAGTAAGCCACAGCGAGTCATTGTAAAGGCCAAATGAGCACCTCTAACGATAATTTATGAAGTCGAATGTAAGGCGCTTCCTTCAGGAATTGATCAACACCGAAAAAATTTTTTCCCTCGTAACAAGGTGCCTCCGATTTAAGTTCATGAATTGCCTTCATAAGGATTTTAATTCAGTTTCCAGAAAACAGCGTGTTCAATATCGAATTCTTACGCACATTAAAATGCCGACGAATGCAACTGTTGTGTCCTTCGAAAACCTTCATCCATATTTTTTCTCCATTATCATGAACATTATTTGTGATACAACCACAATGGTGCTGAGATATTTGCAAAACCCCGGACCACAGGTGTCAACGGTGGGAAGCGAACACGCTATTACCCTTTCCGGAGACTAACAAGAACATTATTCGTTTTTTTAATTCCCATATAGACCACATGAGAATGTTCGGCTGAAAATCCATGACACCGTATTCCATCAATTTTCCAACAATGACACAATGTCAATTTTTTATTGTAATCACCTTTTTGTACCAAACCGGTTACTGCTAAAGTTCTGTCTTACCGAAATATTAGTCAAATCGATTAGAAACTCTGTGAAACTTCTCACTTTCAATAACTTCTTGGTGCTATATATGTAGTAGCAGCCCATGCACCAGAAACATAATGAGTGGCTCCGTGGAATGCAGTACTTCGAGTCAGTTGTCGGTACTGAGTGATCACCATTTCGAGACAGAATGGTCGACTTCGTGCGAATTTGCCACGGGGGATTTTTTGTTGTTGCTGTAGAGCAACAACAAACTTTGGTAATTAAACTGTTTCTAACAAGAATAGTGCAGTAACGACAATATAACAATCAAGAAATGTAAAGAGTATAAACGCCATGACGACAGCGGAATCAGTGCACAAGAAGTTACACTGAGAATGAAAGAGTAGCTTCTGCAAAGGCATGTAATAGGGGAGAGAACTTCCATATGGAGCACAACTCCACTATGAAGGTTGAGAAGCAAGTGGTGGCGACAGAAGAGATGAGACCAGTGGGTGGTGGTGAGAGTAGCTTATATAATACACCAGAGAAGTAGTATGAACAATAACTGGAGCAAGGAAATAGAGAATAAGGAATAACCGCGAAGTCAGTTATTGGAGCGGAAAAGTCATAACGTACAAATGAGGTTAAAATTACTTATGTTAGTGAAGGGCTTGCCACTCGAATTCTTCTACGTGAAATGAGAAGACAAGAAGATGGAGACTGCAAGAGCACTACTCAGGGGAACTGTAGAATGATCGATGATCCTGTTTATAATGCTTCTGGAATGGTCGGAATTTTGAAAGATGTTCGAGTTGCTGCTCAAAAGAAGATTCTAGAAAGTTTCTCAGCTAGTACAATCTGATTGAGTGCTTGCACAGAAAGTTCGTGTGAAGGCGATACAATAGCTCTTACAGAAAATTCGTGTGAATCTGACTGAAAAGTGATAAATAAATTTCATTCCTTTTGTAAGAATGTTGTCTATGTCTTATATGACGAGACCATCTAGATACATGCATTACGCCGTCAGCCACGTTTTCAATCAAAAATTTGCTAAAAGAGAAGTATACTAAGGAAGAACAAAGGATAGAGCTCTCAGCGTTGATCAAACCCTGACAGATGAGCCACGTATTCTACTCCATCAAGATTGGCCTTTACAATGCCTTGCAGTGGTCTACCGATGTATCAGATCAGTGCAGCTAACTTCTCAGACAAGTTTGGTGCAAACTTGCCTACCCCAGAAGGATGTTAAGTTTGGTGATGTTGGAACGCTGAATCGAACCACTGGCTGATCCCTTGCATAGGGCAGGCATCTCTAACCACTACACTACGCCTATCTTTAACACTCTCGAGACGACGCCTAGTTTCGCTTTTACGCCACAATGGATGACCACTTATTTTAAGCCTTTGCAGACTTCCCGCCTTATTGATAATAAACAATGATTTTTTCGACAACTAGGAGACTTGATGGGTTGTGGACATGACAGGATTATTGAGGGGATTTTGGTCTGTTGTTCTAGCGGTATGAACGATATGTATGATGCTATTTGCTATGTACTGCTCCATCATACAAAAACATTGCTGTCAACGTTTGAAAGTGTTTTTCAAGCTAAGTCTCTCAATTTTAGCACTTTTTTTTAATGCCCAGCCATTCTACACGATAACTATGATACACTATAGCAGTTAGATTGAAACAGTAGTCGATTATCGCTCAAATTTCTGGTCAGTGAACTCGTTCTGAAAGCGATTCCTTGTGCAGAATAGCGCTTTTTCCGACCAACGCCCAGCACAGGATCTCTGTTCCATAAGCCATCGGTAAGAACTGTAAGAAAACTGCTTTATGTCCCCAAGACCGACTTTCTGTTAACATAGGCATTGATCAAATAATTCCTTGTATTCTTGCTGAGAACATGCGAGGTGTTATTTTATTCTTTATTCAAGAACATGCTGCTGCTGAAAACTGCTTTATGTCCTCTCTACCAGCGGGAAAGAAGATGGAACCTATGCAGGTCATGCTGGCCCCTCCGGCAACTTCGAAATGACTCCCATATAGGTCACTCGTGGTGAGGGTGTTAGTGAACGAATAGTGGGATAAAATAGAATCGTTTCAGTGAATTTGGAGAGTAACCAAGACTTTTCACCATATTCACAATTGTGAACTGCAAAAAGTTCAAACTAAGCTTGATTCGATGGCGCAAGAACAACTACACGAAAAGCTTCAAGCTGCTCATGCATAATGCACATGACTGACTAAATAAGTCTCCCAGGCTTCGTAGGTACTCGATTACTAATCGTTGCCTATCAGCAAACCACATTGGAATCGAAAGAGAGTTGATACCACCGTAAAGATGCTCTAAGAGATCTTTGCGTTTTTCAAATATTATAGAAAAAAACAACGCCCATCGGTTTCAAGCTGTGTATTCGACTATACCGGAATGATATTCTGATTTTCAGACTGTTCTTTTTCTACAGTTGATGTCTCGACTCCTCAGTAGCTACGCTTTAATTTTTCAAATCTTTGTCATCGACTGCCTCATTTATTCGAGGAGCCCGTTGAAATCTTTCGGACCGAAGCGTAGTTTCTACCTAACTGGTTCATCACCTTTCTGGTAGAAACTGCTTATCCGGAGTTTCGAGAAACCCGTTCGAAAGCATTCGCAGATCGTCACCCCAGCAGTCCCCGCCGTCCACACATTGTGAGGCACTTTCTCATTTTGCGACTAGTCTTCTTTCAGAACGGCGGCTATTCCTGGCATTGGTCTACGGCTAGTTAGGCTCTAAGATTAAATTGATAAGCTGTTTCCCAGCTTGAAAGACAGTGCTGTAACGGTGGAGCAATCGCCGTTTACGGCACTTCGGCACTACTCAGCCGCGCTCAGGCGTAAAACCACAATTGACTTTCTACACAATAGGCCAAAGGAATTTAATGACGCCGATCATAGTATACTGTTCATTCGATAATGCATTGTAATGTTGTATCCTATTATAAGTCAACTTTTTCCCTCTTATTCTCTCTTTTCCTAATCTCTGTCCACTTGTACAAGCCCTTTGTATTCAAGTGAAGTGAGAAATCGATTCATCAAACACGGGAAAGTGTAGGTTGGACAATGAAACGATGTCGGTGTCATGCTCCGTGAATTGTGCAAATACTGGACTTGGGTGATTGATTACGTTCTATGCGGGTGCGAACACCTGGCGGAAAGTTCGGTCCCGATTACGGCGAACGCCGAATGACCTTGTGACATGCATTCGATGCGAATCATGAGTTCGTGCTCCACTTGATCCCGATCGATGTCGTTCATAAGGTCACCTGTCATCGTGTTCCCAATCTCTGGATTGTGACCGGGATTCGTTGCAATTTGTCCTATCTCGGTTCAATGACCCGTTAAAACAGCTCAATAGTGGAATGCTGAGAAGGTCATCGTTCCATAGGGCACTTTTGCCGCAAAAAACAAACAATATGGGTGGTCTCGTCATGATCAGCTGCTTGTTGTACGGTCTTTTCCAATGATCTCCGTTTAACAGGTACAAAATAACATACAAAATAACATGGTTGAATCCAACCTGGGATGACGAAGAAAGAATGGTCCCTTCCTTCCATCGTATAAATTCTACGGAACATTTTTATATACTTATCTGCCGATTAGGACAATATTCTACATCTATAGGTCGATGATCTATGGCTAAACAAAGGAAATATCAATCGCATACTAGGCTTTAGAGGCTAATGGATGTTCAGGCCAATCATGACATGGGCTGTCTGTCCCGGAAGCACGGGATTGACACATAGCTTCCGCAAACACGTAGCCATATTCACACATATTTACATGTGGATGCTTACGTATACACGGGTTGTATCCTGTACCTCTATCCGGACAGATCCAGGATGACCGTAAATGCCGCTTGTGACACACCTAACCTTTCGCCGAATAAGTCAGCGAGCTGCCCGTGAATGTCCTTTCGCTAAAAACTGTGAAAATAAAGTTCTTTGTGGAAACTGTAATATTTTTCGTAGCCGTCAAGGTGGACCCACTCGAGTCGCTCAATAACCAACGAACATCATATAAACGGCACAGGTGATGCATAACAAATCTCCGTCTCTCGCTCTCTTCTCCCATCCTTGCTAGGGATTAATTCCAATCCTTGCAGAATAGTACGGCTCAGACAACTGTCACCACTCATCCGGATGTTATTCAGTTCTAATTTATCATAGTATGGCCATCAGACAGATAACAGGTGATTAATCAATCTGCCGCCGGGTGGGTCGACGCGGTCAAATGTGCTCTGCGGAACCATCACTGGCCACCGTTGAAACAATGGCTCTGCCGTTAATCCAGTTAGCAACGAAGCCGGCGGCCGGACAATGATATTGATTCACAGTGCCTTTGCATGAGCTGCTGGCAACAAGAATTAACAAAAACCTACCCACTAACTACCCACGTTAGTTCCGCCAGAGCCAGGGATTTTCCAGTACTTCATAGTGACAGGGAAGTATCGATCCTCGCGCGTCCAGCGATCCTGCACTGCACAGTCGCCGGTCACAGTCGCACGTACCCTCTGACCCGATCGCTCGCGATCGCTCCCGAGTGGGCTGTTTCGCCCACGAGATGACTCAGCCCTGCCACAGCCCTCGCGGCCTGGCAGGTGTTTTCCCGTGCATCCTGGTCGTCAACAATGGGTCGCTTGCTTGACGTGTCGCTGTTTCGGCAGCGCCGACTGGTTCCGGGGACACTTTGGAGTTCGGACCCGTGCGTTCAGCCTCGAAGCCCCGTTCCGTCGGGTTCCATGCCCCGGACTCTGCGTCGTGAGTCACCGTCGCTTCGTTCGAACCGATATCGATCGGTCTGCTATTGGCGGGTGCTAATCCTCACGTCATGTCGGCTGCAGCGACCGCAATCCCGGTCGCGCGCACAACTGTCGGCAGTTCAGTCCTCGACGGCGGAGCATCCCCGACTCGATGCTGTTTTTTTGCACTGCTTTCTCACCCACATGCTTGTTTGCCGTTTTGTTATCGTTCTGTAGAGCGTTGTAAATAAGTTTAGCAGTTGTCGTTTGGCTCTCTATCGAGTTAGCAATCGTTTTCGTTGTCATGTTGCCGACCAACGATCAATGTTCCGACACAGTTGTCGTCCGATTCCCACGGGATATGCTGTGAGCGACAAATTATGTGCTTTCCTTGACACTCATTCATTTGCTACACGTTCATCAGCTGGAATTTTCCGCTTTGTCTTCAACAGTGACGTTAAATTAACCCACCTGGCATCCCCCTTCCATACTTTATTACTTCACTGACTCGCTTCCTGAATGCCATACCCTAGAAAAAGCTGCACTTTTGAGTGTAATCGAGCGTTTCCAGTGTCTGTGGCTTCTCATCTGTTTTTTTCCTCGTACATTTGCAACTAAGGCCAAAATTAGCGCTTTATTCCTCAAGTGCAAGCTATGGTATGTGGCCGCAATATTGCTTTCATTTAAGAAGGCTGAATTGCTTCGTATGAAACACAGAATGTTTGAGGATACTGACGATGAATAACGAATGCTAAAGTGCTTGAACAATCTTCTCACGCAGCACTTGAAGAAGGTACTTTGGCTGCTTGGTAACAGTACTGGTAGTACTAGCAGCAGTAGTACTAGTACTAACAAGTATGTAGGGGCCAACAAAATGTTTCTATCTTGTTCTCGCCTTTAGAATTTCGCTCTAAACTTACGTCTTTAACTTCTCGGGTTAAAAAACATTACAGCTGTCGTTCATGGAACTTTCACACGATCAGGGACTTTTATCCTAGCAATCGCTAAGTAGAGTGGTACTGCTGAAACCGCATCAGTACTAGTTTTTCTTTCAACTTGAGCGAGTTTCATAGCACAGCTTCTTTTTACTTCGTTAGTAACGATGTAATTTGATTCAGATTCTAAACAACGCCTTCTTAGCAATTCGAATTCGTCTATTCTCTTATGAGAAAAATTATTTTCGTGTCGTTTTATTCTCCCGGCAACCATTCATTCATTTTCATCGCAGTACTACTCAATTCAAAACTGCAGTAGTACGTGATCAGTACTGCATTAGTATTCCACATCCACTTTGTGTGGACGTGGAATTTCCATGAATGCTTGTCTTGTTCAACGAGGAGCCATTTCTGTTGTGTTTGTGTTCCTTAGGATTTTTTTTGCAGTTTTTGAGCTCTTCTTTGAGGTAGACCACTATCTAAATGAACTTATAAGTCCGGTATAGGGACGTTACGCGAAACCCCGTACTTTGTTTAGATTCCAACAAATCGATTTGTATAGTTCCCTCAATGATAAGCCGACACTAGAATGACATCAGACCCTATTCGACCATCTTCGTCTTCGTGTCAGCTTGTCAATGAAGAAAATAGATATTGATTGTTCGTACCGAGGTTAAATGAAAGTCGTTTTTAAAAAGTATCACTTCGCTATGTTTTAGTTTTGAGCGCGTTTCTTTTCTGTATGGTTTGTTCGGTTTTTTCTCTTTCTTCCTTTCTTTCTCGTTGACAAGCAGTCTTCAGTCTACCCATCTCGCCCGTCGAAAGTCATTGTTTCCTATTGGACTGAACACCAACGGTGCCCACGTTCGACTCTCCGTCTGGAATTAATCAGTGATTCTGATTAACGCTCACAGTCGTCAACAGCAGGGACATTATGCGTCTCGATTCGCTCCGAAACGGAAATCTCACGAGAAATTGATTGGGTCGTCTTAAGGTATTTCGTGCTTGTCCTTCCTCCATGTCTTTGTCTATCCTGTCGAAAGTACCGGTAGCCGAGAGCACAGGCCATTGTGCTGATGTCTCCATGATATGGCGTTCGTACTTTCTTTTCGAGTTCACATCGGTGCTTTTCATTCAATTTTATCGGTATTTGACGAAGTTCCTGAGCTTTCAGTTCCATTAGCTGTTCTATTCATCATGAGTGTTGCATTTCACCTCATCATTTTTTTTCATTTTTCATTCACCCCTTAATTATTGATGGTCCGTTTTTATCGCGAAATGTCAAGATCAGTAGGAAAACGTGTAATTTCGTGGAATACTTTTTTTTTCATTCCTGTTATAATCATTTGGCATTCGGTTGCTAGGAGAACGGTTTTTAAACGTGTTTTATACGCTATTTTAATGCTGGTCTGTTAGTCCCAGTCATCTCGAGTTTTTCTTTCCCATCCACTTTTTTCCTTTTAGCGCTTATGTTGTTGCCAACGAGAACTGGGAAGCCTACGTTTTTTGCCAAGTTCAGTCCTGTCAGAATATGATAGAAAGGCCAATAATTTTGTGCTGAGGGAAACATTCTAATCAGTGATTCGTTCGGCCACTGTTTTAGCAGCAGTGAATTCTCCCATTCATGTTTGTATGTATGGGCATCATTTACAGAAAACAAGGTAAGACGACACTCGCTAATTCTCCGGAAGCAGCTCATTCCGTAGCTGAGAATCAACCTCACCAGAGCTCTCCTTCACCAATCAACGACCGTCCGTCTGAAGCAGCAGAAGCTCCACTGGAGGCGGAGCAAACGAAGGAAGTTAGTGCTTACTTGCTTGTTGCCTAGTCGCCATATTCTCCAAATTTCGCTACTGTGTCGCTGTTTTAGTTCTGTGGCTATGTCTCTTTTTATCATTAGTACGCTAGGCGAAGTGTTTCATTTCCCTTCCGCTAATTTTTTTCAGGAGCCGGTGCTTTTTCAAAGGAACGGTTCTGGTAATCGTTTGTGGCCCGTGAAAACACACGAACACGTGAACATTTCTCGACCGAAACTCAAAATGCCTGGTGTTGAGAATTTCGTAAACAGTGCTAACGGCAACATTCCACACCCAGAGAAGATTTTCGGGGAAGAAAATGCTGTTTTGAGGGACTGGAACCCAAAAGCTCTTGTTAGAGCGTTATACGAGGTAGGGCTTCTGAGTAGTTGTGTCACTTCGTTTTTCTTTTCGAGTTCCGTTGAACTATCACTCATTTCTCATTTATGAATGTCCGAATATGAAACATTGGTCTTAATACGTATAATATACAGCATTTTCTCCATTTCTCCATAGCCATTTCTGATCCTGAACCTTTGTTAACGGAATTAAAAAGATAATAGCCTACGCGGCATCTTGCAGTTACACGAAGTCTCATAGTCCATTGTTGAAGTCCGCTATACCTGTTTGTTTACTTTTTATGAGGAATGTTTGAACTGTTCATATTATGCACTGTATTGATAAAACGGCCTGAGAGCGAATATAATCTTGAAAGAATACGTTTCAGTTTTCGGAATTCTAGGTGTCTTATGAGCCAAGGGTGGAAACGAAACGAAATCGGTTTGTCTATATGGAAGGCCACGTTGAGGTTCCTTCTGAAGAAACATCCACGGTGGCCGAGTTAGAGAGACATTGGAAGCAACTGTATATGCGAACTAAAGAGGGGAGATTACAGATTTTCGCGGTAGGTCTGTCATATATCCCATGATCGTTCGTCGTATTTGTTCTCTACTTCTTTTCATACTTTTATTCACTTTCAGTCCCATTGTGCTGATGAAGCGCCCGCTGAAGAGATTGTGCTCTCCGGTGTCGATGTAGATGCGAATAGAGACGAACGAACACTTACCATACACGGTGGACGTGACCATATCAAATTGACTTTACGGTGGGATAACAAGCCTTTTCGAACGTTTTCTTGTCCTGTTGAGTTGCGCTGTTTATAAATTCGCCTTGTTGTGATTTTATGCATTTTACATACGTCTATTGCTTGGGTGCTACATTTTTATTTGTACATGAAGTTGTTGCTCCCAAATCATTAGTGAAACACCAGTTTTTTTTTCATTGTTTGCTTTCCAAGTCTTTGCTTGTTTTCAGCTTTGTTTGTTTGGGTCCGGAATGTGATTCTAGCAATAAAACGCACTCACCTTGTTCATATGGCGTCCTATGGGCGTATGTGGCTCAGTGGTCAGAGGCGCTCTGCAATACACGTGGGATCGATTCCGGCACCAGTGGCCCACCAAGTCCTCCATCCCCTCTGGGTCGACAAATTGGTACCAGACTTGTCTGGGAGGTTTGGGAGGTTAGCAGCATTGACTATGGCGTATCCCTACGGGATTGATCAACGCCGAGAGGTTTATCCTTCATACTTATGGCTTTCCACTTGCCAGTCAGCATGCCGTTCTGTTGGGGGGGGTTACGGCACTTCTTACGGTTTTTTTTCCTAACTTCCATTCGGGAAAAAGCATCTAACGTATGAGGATAGTAGATTTCTTATGACGAACTGGTCGTTTGTGTTGCAACGATTAACAAAAATATTTTTTTTGTTTTGTTATTTAATGTAAGAGAGAAGTAGGTCCATGGTAAAATCAGAGTCAGGTTTACGACTTGTTATAATTTAGCGTACAATCAAACGTCTTCGACAAGTGGAGACACTCACTACTCTCCCATTCTGCCTCCTCACAGATCGACGCGTATGTAAAACCGATTCCGAAGACCTTCCAACACCTCACCGAAGTAAGGACAGTATCATTTCAAAGTGTTTATTACATTTTCTGCTCTACGTTATAAATTTGTCATACGGTTAGAATCTATGGAGAAAGCTTGCAAAAAGAGTACGAATTAGGATAAGTACGAAAGGAAAAAATAAGTGCAAAGTGTTTGCTGGACATGCTCGGGGAGGACAAGCCTACTACATCGGTGTTAAAGTAACTATAGTTGAAATTTAATGCTATCCTTTATCCATTCTTGGTTAACTTCAACAATTTGTCATCAATACTTTTAATCATTGTGATTAGTTAAGATACTTGTGGAAAGGCAGATTTTCTTTTTTTCGAAAGTTATCCACTTTTCTAGCGAGTGGTTGTTCTCGAACTTGGTTCATGCTCAATTCGTGGGGGTGTCTTAACAACGGAACCGAGCCTTCCACAATCCTTTTTTCCAGCCATCGCTGTGCGTACTGATGATGGTAGAATAATTGTTGGTGAGGATGCTTATGCTCCAGAGGTGAGGCCGTAATTGATTCCCAACAAAGCAGGTTCCATTCTCAAATTTGAAGAAATGTCGTTTTTAGATTCGCCATAACGGGGAATTCGTTCGGCCCATTCAAGCTTACGATCCTTCTGTAGAGAGGTACATAATGGATCATGAGGTTGTGAAAGCGTGTGTGCAAAAAGTTATCAAGGATCTCAATATTAAACCTTCGGCTTACAAAATTCTCCTCTCAATACCCCAAAACATCCCAATCGCTCTAATTGGTGAACTACTTACACTAGTTTTGAAGGAAGCAGGATTCCAGGTACCTGTATTCTCTTATTTTGTATAACTTTTGAGGGTACATCTTGCAACGGTTTACCGCCTCGTCGTGGTTGGCAGGTGTTCCTGGGTGTGGAGCTGCGATGTACACCGGGAAATTCATCCCTCCAGCAGGGCCTCCCAAAAAAAGGAGTGCAGCGTTTCCATCAGGAAAAACTCCAGGATTCACCACCGTCCTGATATCAAATTAATCGCGTGGTGGGAAATCTCTTTCTGATCCACAAGCGCGGCAACTACCTATGGTGCTGACGACCTGGGGCACAAATTGGTTAGCCTGACTTCGGGAGTCTAGGGAACCACAATGGCTAAACCAGCAAAACTCTGGAAAAATGGAAATTATCCTGGAGTCCGCGCAACCAGTGAAGACGGGCCATCCAAGTATCCAAGTAAGTTTGAGTGTACAACTTGGATTGCCCTTTTCTAATGACACAAGCCTATTCGTTTTTTTACCCCTGTTATCGTTGTCCATACTGGTCGTCCAGTTTGGTATTATGACATGTGCATGTGTCATTGCGTGATATGTAAAGCATTTACAGTTGCCAATACAATTGATTAAAGGGACACGAACACTTGCGCCCATTTTATATATGGTTGTCCAGGAGAACTTCGCATCTTCTTGGAGTCCATTCTACTACTGTTATGGTCCATTTATCGTTTAATCTATGTACTACCCATCTCTTCCGAACTCCACGGATTTCTTTTATCCTAAAGGCGAAATAGTTTTCGTTTGTCTAGAATGAAGGATATCCTATTAATGAATGGATTATGGAAAAGATGAGAGCTTAGTTTTGGTTCCTACAATTGATTGCCGGTTTTGCCGAGAGTCCCAAATATGACCCATTTTGCTACCTTCTTCTCTCAGTTCCACCTCTACGTAGTTTTCCATGTTCATTGATCGTCGCAAGGTTAAGGTTGTCTCTGTATTTAATATCCTACCATCGGATTTTCATGGGCTGTATATTTTTTCAGGGTTGTGGCTGCCCGGTAATTTTCCCTTTTTGTTGAGATCTTTTAGTGTCTCATATGGGTGCACTCCTTGGTCGAATATCGTAGGTAGCATTGTATTCGTCTTGGCATTGTTGTACGCTGTTTGGTAACAGATAAACAATAGAACAGGGAGAAGGTGGTATTTCCAGCAGGCCTGTATGTCATGCTGCGGTTTAGCTGTGGACCGTGCAGCAGAATCTTATCGTAATACTACTTATCTAAATGGTTGAACTTCATACAGAGATATGCGCCACAGAATTATCTTCGTGAGGAGCTTATTGAGCGCACTCACCAATGAAATCGAGTAGCAGTTGGGAAGATCAGTTCGGTCACCACCTTTCGATAGAATGATGGACGGTGCGCGAAGCCCTCCACTGATCGGCAATCTTCTTTTTATATGAGTTCTTATGCCGGGTACTATTTACAATTCTTGGATTCTAAATGTAAATTTGACTTTCATGTTACCTAGCTCTAGAATTGTGGTCTGGATTCAAGATTCCAATTTAAATTCAGTCTTTGTCGAAAATGGTCGAAATTGCTGTTATGGTCGGAATTCTAGGGTGTGATACGGGGTTAGTCAGGCGACAAAGGTTAAAGGAGAATTCGGCAGCTGGTGTTTGTTACCAGTTCTGCTTTCATTGGGGTCAAGCTATAGTTCTGTATACTCTTGCTGAACAAACTGTCAAGCTTTGGTTTTTTTTCTTTTATCGAGCAACCTCTTAATTGAAGAATGGAAACGTATTTGGCATATCTTTTAATCTTTCGACGACCAGCTCATAGGCGCACATTTTTCGAAGCACTTGTTGCCGTTATCACAGAACACATTCAGGTTATCTATTGTAGAGAACAGATTCAATTCGCCCTGACTAAATACCCATGTTGATCAATAGCAATTAATAACACTGGTCTTCGTTTGCACCGTGCATTGAAGACGGATGATGGCCAAACGAGTTTAAAGGATCTTCTGCGAGTATAGTGCTGGGCAGTATATGGGTGCTCGATAATCCTATGACACCATTATTTTATTGTGGGAATAGTTCTCCACGTTTAGTAGAAGTTTCGTCGTTTAACTGGCATAAATCGACTTTTTTTCTTTCTGTCTCTTATAGTGATACCACGTGCTGCTTCAAGTGTTTGAAACGTAGGGCCTGAAGTGCATTGATTTGCACTCATACGGTGCGAAAATAGCGGCCCCGTTTTCAGCTTTAAACCAGTATATCTCAGCGAAAAGTGCAGTTAGCTAAGTGAGATAAGGTCTGTTAGAATGATTTCCACAAATATAATATACAAGATCTACTATTCTACCAAGATGAAGTCGTGGTTTTATAGAACACAGAAATTGCACTTTTGTAACTTTTTTGCCGAAACTCACATTACGAATGTGAAGATGATTGAACAATGGGTATTTCGTTCATTAGAACAAGATAAACTCCTGAAATGTTGCTGTTTTTGGCTAGTCGGATTTTGATCAAAATTTAAAAGCGCTGTTAAAACCGTGTTTTCATCTCTTTTGAAGGTCCTATTTCTAAATAACGATAAGGATCTGATAACAGGTTTAAAAGAACTATACTTGCCGTTATAGATAGAACGAAATTTCTTCTGTAAGCTAATCACATGCTCAACTCATTAAATCATCCAGTTATCGAAAAATCACCAGCAGTTTCCGGAAAACCAGTTTCAGGCCTTAACTGTTTATGATCGGAGATGGAAGGAGGAAGTTTTCTGATGATGTAGGTGCAGAGCAAAATGCGTTCTCTAAGAATTGTTGATGACTTGTAGTTCTGGTGCTATTTAAGACATCGAATCCAAGTTTTCATCGCTTTTCGATTGTTTTATCACCATGAGGCGTAATATACTGTTGTGTGAGGTAATGAATCTGGTTTAGTTCCATTTGAGCAATTTGTTTGTTGTTCCTTAGAATCCCGAATTAGCCCTGCAAGATGTTTCCGGGTTTTTACACCAGGAATTCATTAGCCTTCATAAATCAAACTGACGTTTTGCCTCACACTAGGATTTTTCGGCGACGGAGCGTTTCGTGTAATTAATTAATCTCCAAACGGGATTCATTGGAGATGGTTTATTAGGCAGAATAAAAGTACATAAGTATATAAATATGATGTTGGCAAGCCGCATGAGAATCATGCAAAGTGGAGTGTAACAACCTGAGTCGTCATTGCTAAATTTTATAACTTGAAATAAGAGGAAGTACTGTGGCTTTCAGGGTGCTGCAATCACTCGGCAGCCTTCCCTGATCCTCTATGCATACGACGTCACAACAGGTGTGGTTGTTGACATTGGAGATCGTTTAAATATTGTTCCTGTCATCGATGGTAAGCTTTTACCATTTCCCTTTTGATTATTTATGCGAAAACAACACGCTCATACAGCCAGATGGCCTGACTTAGGATATGTGGTTGGATCAGCAATTTGTTCAATACCGTATGGAGCAACACAAGTTCGAGAAGCGTTGAGGACTACATTGTGTTCTAACAACAAAGGACTGTATTCGTTCCAGAGCCCTATAGAAAAGCTCATTCTTCGATATGTGCTTGAGCAGGTACGAAATGGGGTGTGTGTAAACACGTGGGTGAAGAATCCATTTCTGATGGGTGTGATAGAAACGAAGTCATCCATTACTAGACCAGGCTTTTCCGTCCATATGTCTTATATGATATTCTCAAAAAAGTTGCTAAAGCAATCTAGTCTAATATTTTGTCCTATTCATGAGCTTACACGAGGTCATTATAAAACACTCTTCATTATGGCTGTTGTGCGCCTTTGCCTTCTTCAGAGCTGCAATGATTCGAGCGCTCGCTGCAGATGTCCTGCACCGAAACATTAGTCATAAAGAGAACAAAATATTAGCTATTAATGCCAAGGTTAAAGTTAGTCGCTGTTCAAGGTACGGGCTAGTAGTTTATTGTCATTGAAGAGTACAAGTTCTCGTTATAGGCTATTCTCCATGGTCGACGAGTAAGTATGTATGATTTCTGTACATTAGTGCTTTTATAAAAACTAGACTGAAGTAGTAAAATAGTAGTTAAGTGTGGTCACTGCAACGTGTTTAACTTATTTTAAATTGATTCGACTTTTTAGACAAGTTATGTGCCTGACGATTACGCACAAGAGGAGAAGTCTTCGAAAGAAGTTTATGTGTCTCTCGACAGCTTTGATCCTTTGCCAGGAATGTTGACGAAATTTAGTGTGAGTCGTTTTCATAGCGCTGCCTTCAGATTTTTTTATGCTGTGATACAAATTAGGGCGCGTGTAGCGCTGTGGTTGGAGGTCCTCTACAATGCACACGTAGTTGTTGGTTCGATTCCGCGCCCTGGCTTCAACAAGCCTTCCATCCCTCTGGAGTCGAAAAATTTTTGTCACACTTGCTTGCGAGGATAGCAGCACTGTCTTGGAACATCGACGGGAAACACTGCAAGTCCCTTTACAGGCAGACATGCACGCTATCACCTCTAGCGATGCTTAGTGAAATCGCATGCATGGCGCTTCCATTAGGGGTTGATCAACGCTGAGAGCTTTATCCTTTAACTTTTATGCTATAGATCAGTATATTAGTTGTAAACAAGGAGTTATTAACTTCTTTTCCTTTTACGACTTCTTTTTACATATGCTGTGTGGATTCCAGCACTTCTCATATTCGATTCGTTCCCTCGTATCCATCATCCACAAAGGTCTCCAAACTTCCACGTGTGGCTTCGGCAGTTTCTTGAGGATTTTCATTTCATCTTGAATGTCGTAGAATGCTGGTCGAGTCCGATTCTTCCTAGAGCCCTGAGATAGCTGAGCTGGAGCGTTCCCACTTGGATTGCAGAGAGTGGTTTCTTCCCGAACAAGTCCGGTATCAGTTTCCCGACCAAGTCCGGTATCAGTTTCCCGACCGGTGAGAGGTTTGGTGTGCCTGGAGCGTGATCGAACGAGCACTGTGCTGGTGATGATCGGCACCACACCCAGTGAGCTACCCGCCCCAATCATTAATTATGTTATTATTATTAACTATGTTTGGTAGCAGTGACAGTAATGGAATAAGGATCTCACTAACGAAGATGCAGTATTCGCTTCATTTCAATATAGCTCGTATTCGAGTTCCTTGAGCGCGTAAACATGGCCCAAAAAAAACATTGTTGATACTGTAGAATAGGGTTCTTGACAGTGTTGGAGTTAGTGGTTGTATCTACCTACCCTTATTCTTATTCATTTTATTTCAGATCGACAGTTCCCGGTTTCTTTGTACAGAAGGTCTTTTCCGACCGAAAAAATGGGGTCTTGATACGAAAGGACTGCACCAGCTTGTACACGAAGCTGTTCAGATGAGCCCAATAGACAGCAGGAGAATATTGTACAGGTAATCACTGTTAATTTTGTAAGTTTCGATTACTTGTTATCGAGTCTTGCGAAACTTGGGGAATGAAACGAGGTAAAATTTGATGGTGCGCTCTGCAGTCGCTATATTAGAAGTCTTCCTGGTCTGGATTTTGTCACTCTTGCTCAGATATTGTACAAAGATATTTTTAGGAACATCTATCTTGCTGGTGGAGCATCTTTATTGCCAGGCCTAGCTGAAAAGTTAGAACAAGAACTTGCAGCTATCGTACCGAACACTATTCACACACAGGTGATTTTTTAATCATCTTACACTAGTATTCGAGTGGTTTTTCCTTCTTTATGTAGATTAGAAGGTTAAAAATGAAATTCTGCTACATTTCTAAAGTTGTTTCTAAAAAACTACGAAGGAATGCAGGTAGACGGCAGACTTTTGCGTTTGAATGTGCCAGAAACTTGTTTTGTCATGTGAGTCTCATTCATTCTTATTCACGACCATTTGAACAAGTTTGGCCATCGAAATATTTGACGCGGATTCTTTTACAAGTTTGATGAAACTGGTCGTGACAGCGTACACAAATAACTTTTTCTTTGCCCACATGGAAAGTTCATTGTAAAGAAAGTCGTTATTGAAGATGACAACTGATCCTTCTCCTTCAGCAATGTCCATGAAAATCAGAGGCTTCAACGATAATTGCTGCTACCGGTGTTGAAACGAGACGACATAAATGATTTTCTTTGCCGTCGTCTTAATTTCCTCCCAACAGTTTACCGTCTCATCGTGGTTGGGAGGTGTTCCTGCGTGTTGGACTGCGATGTAAAGCGGGGGATTCATCCCCTGGCAAGGTATCCCAAGCTAAGAAGGAGTCCGGCATTTCCATCAGGAAGCCTAACTAAGAATAAACCAATACCAGAATCCACCACCGTCCTATTATCAGAGTAGGGTAAATCTCCCTCTGATCCACAATGGCTGCGACTGCATGGGGTGGTGAAGACCTGGGGCAGACTTTGACCAGGCTGACCTCGGGATTCCAGGGAACCACAGTGGCTTAACCAGCAGATCTCCGAAAAATGGAGATTATACTGGGACCTGCACAGCTAGTGAGGACGGGCCATCCAAGTATCAAGTAAGTATCTTAATTTGGTCGAAGTACTATTGTGAATCCTCGTTAACCGAAATTAGTGTAATGCTCATCGTATATACCGTTGAAGTTCGGGAGTTTGCGGACTTTGTGAGAAATCGGAAAGGGACGTCTGATGCGTAAAGAAATTCCAGTTCGAAGCTGTTTTGAATGACAAAACTTATGCACAAGTTGCAAAGATAGCTGTTCTGGCAGCTTATTTAGATGAGAAATTACATGATATTAAACATTTTCGTTGAAGTTTATTGTTTCCTACTATTATTAGCTCTGGTCATTTATATGATGTCACTAGACAGGCGCAACATAAATATTTACGGTGGAATTCGTCTGAAGAAACCATTCTCTAATGGTCAATCGACTAGTCGCAGGATTCTTTCCCATCCTGAAAGAATCCGAGTCATGATGCAACAAACTGCTCTCAGATACACAATGGAAGGACAGCAGGTTGTGGTGACGGCCTTAGACTGTACTGTCACACTCTCAGGTTTCAATGAAATCACACTCGATCGGCACTTAGCATTTCAATGAGAGAAGTTTACTGCTTTGCGGTAAATCCACTCGCGAACCAGACCACCTCCGTAGATGATGGTTGCCGGGCAACGAAACGAATGCAAGAGTTCCTGGAGAAATACTTCATTAAGCACCGTGTTTACTGAATGCATACTTGGCCCAAAGAAATGACTTACGGAGAGCTGCTGATGCACCTAGTCGGTACTGTTATCCTGCCACAATTCTGGTACCACTTGCCTGCCCCGTAGTGTGATGAAAGGCTTCGTTGCCCATGGCGCACTAGATCAAACCAATGACCACATATGTATTGCAGAGCACCTCTGACTACTGCGATACATGCACTCTTTCTATTCCTACTTAATTTAGCTTTCACTGTCTCTACTCACAATTATTAAGGTTAAAAACTGCGTGTCAGTGAAATTACAAGATTTCGAAATATTTACGCTGTGTTTCATGACCTTTGCAAACTAATATAGCATTTCTTTATTCCACATAGTACGAGTATTAGGAAAACTCGGACTTCTTTTACTCTGGGATAAAAAGGATAAAATAAAACGATGAAGCTCTCGCCCCTGACCAATCCCTGAGAGATGCGTCATGCATTCGACTTCACTAAGCATTCTTTGAAAGCGATTGGATGCATATCTAGCCTTTACAATGATTCGCGGTACCTACTGATGTATCGAGCTAGTGCTGCTATCCTCCCACACAAGTCTGGAACCAATATTTACCCACTGCGGAGGGATAGACGGCTTGCTGGGCCTAGAGAGCGGGGGTGGATCCCATGTGTATTGCAAGTCTTCTCCGACCACTGCGCTACACACACCATTACTCCGAGAGAACTTAGTAATATTTCATGCATTTTATTATGTTTTAAATCCCACTATTCCGTTCCACCCTTGTACGCTACTATTTGGAACGTTTATTCCAGGTACATATCTCTCCGTGGAGGTACAACGCTGCATATTTGGGAGCGCAGATAGTCGCATCAGCAGCAACGTTCAGTGATAGTTGTGTTTCGGTCGAAAATCTACCAAAATTTTTATCAAATCTGCAGTCTTCTTCTTTCTAAAGGTCTCGAAAGAGTTGCATTGGCTTGAAATTTTAGTTAATCATGGTTATATACATGACTTACGGAAAATACATGTGGTATACTGAAGGTTCGAGCTGCCCATTTGTAACGTAGTAGTAATATTGTTAGCATTTCCACTGCGTAATTTACTACTTACTGAGTTGTGTCGAAGATATTCATCAACGATGTGATACCATATCGAAGTTTAACCGTTTTTCATTATTAAATTTTATATAAAGGTTTATCGTTCCTTTAATTAATATCGCAGCATATATTCTTGAGATGTCACAAGATAGAGCGGAATGTGTTTGCGGTACCCTTAGGATTGCCTTACGTTTTTATTCCCTCAAGGTATGCCTAACATATAATATATTAACTTCACAGTTCCGTTCGCATATCACAGTGCTATGAAAAACGGCTGATAAATACAACGTCTGCCCATCTAACTAAGCAGGTTGTTCAAAGTATGAACATAGATCCTAATCTGTTCCATAGCCTCCTCCTCCAGGCGTCATTATAGTAAGGATATCCTGAAAGGGGTTACTATCTATGTGTTTACTTAAAGACAGCTGCGAGTCAGAAATGGTAACTCACTCCAGCTTCTGTGTTAATGCTTATTTTCCCACCAAGATTTACGGTACGAGATTGTCTCTTCAACACATTAAGGCCACAAGCAGCACTTTGTCCACCGTTAAGCCCATACGGGGCAAACACTCTTCGTTCAGTAAGAAGTGATAACGAAAGTGGACGCCGAAACTGCAAAGACCGTACGACGCCGTCACCGCCTCGCCACTTTCCATTCCCGCCAGATCCTTTGCGAATTGAGAACTCACGGAGAATTACTGGATACCTAGATAAGAGCAGCTGTGGGCTAAACATAGCAAGGCGTGGTCATACCGGTACAGTACTGAGTTTGCATTGTATTAAACACCTGGCTTTTGTGAACCAACCTGCTTTCTAGAATTTCTGGGTCGGTTATTCTCGTATTCGTCATATGTGTGTGAACTCCACTTCTACCGTTAAATCCATTACCTGCTCCTGCTCCTCCAGCAATTGTTTCATAATATCCCATAGACTCATCTCCAAATGTCACATTATTCATACAACCTTGGAAAAAAAGAATTCGGTTAGATGTAGGCTTTTTTCGACGTGTGCTGGCAATTTTCCGATAACCGCAGCAATCGAGGAATCGAGAATTTTATACTTGTATAGAATGGTCTTTAAAAATGTCCTCTCACCCTTATTTCTAATGCAAACAATGTAACGCAGCCACAAATAACTATGGACATCACCGCACAACCTTTGTATGAAATACGAGCCTATAGGGAAGAGAAAAAAAAAACAGGATTACTGGGTTTTATAAGATGGTGATTTCGTCATGATTTAATGGAATGATTTGTCTCTTACTGGTACGTTCTCATTAGTAAAATCCACTAAATCGAATGAAATAAGATCCACTTTCTGTGTCTGCCAAAAACAGCAAACAATTGTTACCCTAGCGCAGTGTGAGTGGAAATCAATTCAGTCGGTCTCTGTTAATTGGCTAGAATACTCTACCATAGCGAAATGCTAGTTCTCTGCAGCCCAAGAATCGTCTTCTCCGTTTTTATGGTAGAGACTCATAGCTTGAGTAACGAAGGAGCTGATCGACAGGGATTTCGCAAATGAACGAACGATGGATGGGATCCAGCAGGATAGTGGCATACCCGGATTCATCAATGTCGGAATTTGCGGCATTTGCGCCAAAAATTGCAACATGTAAGCACCGATGGTCCGTTAAAAACCAATTTTTCACAGTGCGTGTTACGAATTGAAGTCAATCCATACTCGCCACGCAATCTCTGACTTTAAAAGATTTAAAAAATGCTTTAGACTAGTTATGCATGCACTACATCGACAGGACAAAGTCTTCTCTATAAGTTTCTGCACTCACAAAGTAGTTAACGGAAGTTATTATTGATTACGAAAGCGCTCGCCCGGTCATGAATGTTCTGGATGGAATAGGTGCGATCCACTGTTGCATTAATAAGTGTGAAATATGGTGATATCACCACAGTGGTGCTGAGATATTTCCAAAACTTTAGGTCGCAGGTGCCTGCGGTGAGGATCGAACACGCTATTACCCTTTCCAAGGGCTAACGCGTTCACCACCACACCATCCGCTCCTTCATTTCGCCTTCTTCTACGGTATCAATTAATATAGTATGTCAATATAACAATAGGGTGATATCTATTGAGTACCTCGACATGCAGACTGCAGTAATTGGTATCTAGATTGAAGTGATCTTGGTAGGACAAAAAAAGGTAAGGGTTCATTCACCTTGGCTGGCTGCAACTGCTTCAAATGCGCCCAATATCACGTCACATATCCGTTGACTAGTCAACACATTTCCGCCGACTACAGCTGCTAATTCAGACGAAGAAAGCAATGTTCCATCAGGGATCGAGATGGTAATAGGAAGCAGACAACCGCTGTTCAGTGGAATATCCTTCGCCACCAGACATCTTAGGCAGTATATAATAGCTGACATAGTGACAGCTCTAGGACAATTACATGATGAGAACACTTCCATCCCAGTGCCAGAGAAGTCGAATACGGCTTCGCCCTGATATTTGATAAGTTTCAACTTCTAAGCTGACAAATTCATAAAGGCTTAAAATCATAGCCACCAATAGTTTAGTGGAAATCGGAACACAAACGAAAACTGCTAGAACACACTTTTTGCTAACCAAGTTCTCTTTTCATGAAATATCGAAATAGAACTGACACCTAAACGGTACAAATGACAGCATGCAACGTTTGTCATCGCCGCCGGTGTTTTGAAAAACAAACAATGTGAACAACCGAATAAATGTGAATAAAATGAAGCCACTAGGGATTGAGACTGTGCTTCTTCACAACATTCGCTAAAGCATTTTCCAGTGAAATTTCGAAATCACTCCAAGGCTTAAGTAGCCCTTTCCAATTTTAAAATCCAAAGATCTCCACAAAATATGTTACATTCTTGACGAAAGAAACGATACTAAAATACTAACCACTATATGCAGCAAAAGTTCAAACCTTCTCAATATCAATTGTGATAGTAAGTTGAATCTTAGTGCCATCATCCATGGAATCGCAAGCATATAGACATGTGCTCCCGGTTTTCTCGAGAACATTTCTTCCTACCTAAAACTGAACTTGCTTAGATCGGAATTAAATGCATTTGCAGATGATGCTGAGATAATTTCAACTTATTATTTACTGCCTACTCTTTTTGATGGCAGGGTATATTGCGAAATATAATTTCGATGGTGCTGAGATATTTTCAAAACTCCATACAGCAGGTGTCTGCGGTGGGGAACGAACGCGCTATTGTCCTTTCCGGGCAGTAACGCGTTCACCACCACACCATGCGGGTCCTTCGTTTCTCCTGTCTCCCAGCTAGTTCTATCGATCTTTACCATCGGCAATCACCCGTGGAATTGCTGATGGCATAGATCATTAGATCACTGATGCTGAGATATTTGCAAAACTCCAGATCGCAGGTATCTGCGGTGAGGAACAAAGGCGCTACCTTTCCGGGGGGCTAACGCGTTCACTACCACACCATCCCGGTCTTTCGTTTCACCTGTCTCTCAGCTAGTTTCCTATCCTATCTTGTCGTCAAAAGTTGTAACTGGCAGCAAATAAAGAGTTAACTTAGATGTATTTGGGTGTATATAATTCATCTGATTGAATGTATTTATATCGGCCACGGGTCCAAAGTAGATTGACAGACCTCTTTCAGCATTTCCCTCACACTTTCTTCGGCGGTAGACTGGATATGTTGCATGTACGCTTGCACTACGTCAAGACCATACTCACTTATCAAGTCACAAACCAAGGAAATACCCTAGACAAACATTACCTTGATAAGCTGGTTTAGAAATCCGACAACTTGTACGAACTACCACTAAGTCAAAATAAGATGAATAGTTGCAATAAATGTTTTCGTTCAGCAGTAATCAACATTAAGAATGAAATCGAGTTTGACAATAGAAATGACGAAGCGAAATAGAAAAATGATTTCCGTTCACCTATCTTAGAACCTGCAATCTTCGGAACCTCCCAACGGCTACCGCCTCATTGTGGCTGGGAGTTGTTCCCGTGTGTCGGGCTGCGACCTACAGCGAGGGATTTATCCCCCCAGCATGGCCTCCCAAGCTGAAAAGGATTCCTACATTCCTTCAAGAAGCCCAGCTAGGAGTAAGCCAATACCATGATCCACCACCGCCCTGGTACTAAACTAGTAGCATGGTAGTAAATCTCCCTCTGATCCACAAGTGCGAAGACTGCCTGTGATGGTAACGACCTGGGGCAGACTTTGACCAGGCTGACTTCGGACCTCCACGGAAACACGATGGCTAAACCAGCAAAATTCCGAGAAATGGAGAACATGCCGGGGTTCGCACAATCAGTGGCGACGGCGGGCCGTCCAATCATCCAAGTATGTTAGAACAGTGAAATGAGCTCATCACCTTATTGTTGGCAGCAATCTGCGCTTTCAGATCAGCGATATTGTCGGCAAGATTTCGACTTCCAGAGCAGCCTCAATCACTAACAGATCCCGGGCTTCTAAAGCGTTCGATGAGAAGATCTTCTTGAAAAACACCTTTGCTTACGACTTTGAAAGATACGAATGTAGCCCCCTCCTGCTCCAAACAAGTGGCATGAGGCGGCATGCTTCCAGGGACAAGACCTCCTATGTCTGCGTGATGACCGCGATTAGCCAGGAAGAATACAGGCTCGGCAACGTCATCGACGAATACCTGAAACCAAAGGCTGCCAAATATTGGTAATGGTCGTATAACAAAAGGAGTTTAAATTACGTCAGGTCCAAAAAAGGTGGGGATTGTCTGGAAAAGTACCAACCGGTGTGATAACCGTCAGATCTGGAAGATGGCTTCCACCGGCGCGTGGATGATTAGAAAGAATAACATCGCCCTCTTTGATTGACTGCAATCCAAGACTGTCAATTTGGTATCTCACAGCATATTGCATACCCCCTAAATGCACAGGAATATGAGGCGCGTTCGCGATAAGGCCACCAGTTGAGTCGAAAAGTGCACAAGAAAAGTCAAGGCGCTCCTTAAACGCAAATTGATAGCAATATTCTGCTTCGAGAAGTGAAAAAAAAGCCATTCGGAAGGATGTCCAGCCGGAATTTGTCAAACCTTAATGTTAGTCGATATTGCAGTCCGTTGAAGAACTCGGCCCATTTGTTCTGCTATGGACATGAAACGATTAGAAAAGATGGACAGACGAATGGGATCTATCTGTAATCTAAGTACATTGATTAGAAAAAAGTATATATATATATATATATATATATATATATACTCATACATATATATATATATATATATATATATATAAAAGTTTTTGCTGATTAGATGTATGCGAAACAAGATATAGCCCATGTTGCACAATTGTTAGATGCCCCTATCACGCACATGGTCTATACACACTTATTCGGATACTTTAATGGCCCGCCCTCACTAGTTGTGTGGTCCCCAGCAAATCTTCCTTTTCCAGATGTTTGCTGGTTTAGCCACTGTGGTTCTCTGGAGTCCCGAAGTAATCATAGCTAAGGTCCACACTAGGTCGTCACCACCACAAATAATTGCCGCCCTTGTGGGTCAGAGATTTGCCACCATGCCACTAATTTGATACCAGGACGGTGGTGGATCCTGGTCACACATGGGATCGATCTCCGCGCTGTGGCTCACCAAACCTTCCATCCTTCCGGGGTCGGTAAATTGGTACCATATTTGCCCGGAAGGATAGCAGCACTGGCACGATATATCGGTAGCCACTGCGAGTCATTGTAAAGGCCAGATATGCATTCAATCACCTCAAGCGATGCTTAATGTAGTCGAGTGCATAGCGCATCCCTCAAATATTGATCAAAGCCGAGAGCTTTATCCTTTTACACAAGATATAGGCTTATATACATATCTCTATACATATCTATACATATATATATATATATATATATATATGTGTATAACATCATGATACCTCTACATTATCTAATCTTATCTTACCTCTACATCGCAATTAATTATATTCTTCAGACTTATGCCAAACCTGTGTTCCTATACGTTGAGCTTCTTTGCTACAAACATCAAGACGAATGCTGCCATCCGTAATGATGACAGCTGAACACAAGGGCTCCACTACTATTGTACTGCAAGATTTTATCCTATTTTTTCTACTTTGCCGTAAAAGAATAATATGTCTGTTGAGCGTTTTCACCTGTTTCTATCAAGGATGATTGCAGGCCCACGAAGAACGTGCCCAGCTAGAAGATCCTTTTTTTCGTAAACAGCTGTCTTTAGAAACCGACCCTGAAATGTATGTTCTAGAAATTTTATGCACATTGTAGAATGGCCTCAAAAATGGCATTTTGACCCAAATAAAACAGTCCCATAAATTCGATACTAAACCTACAACTTTTACAACTCCGTTCTTTAGCTTTTCAAATGTGAAAAGTTTCCAATGTTATGTTCTTGTTGTCCAGAAAAAAATTGTCTTTTTCATCTGCTTATCACCTTTCTGATCAGCACCATTGCAATTTGACTTTTTGTAAACGGATGACAAACCTCAAAAAAAGTCCTAGTAGATGTCACGGGCACTGCACTATTAGGATCGCGTGCCATTTCGATAAGCTCATCACTTTTTATGCAAGATGAAGCTATTCCTCGTACTCTAAAATTTAAACGGATGTACAGAAAGTCACCTGCTACGTCACTTTGTATGACTCGCATTTATATTAACCACTATTCTTCATCGAGTTACCTACCGAATGTCATCAACAATCACTTCACGATCTGCCAATACAAAACCAAACTCTCGTTTGTAGTTCGCATTGAAGGCTGTCATAAAGCTCGATAGTGTCTCAGGATTCTAGAAAACAATACTTCTCAAAAAAAGCGAGTCATGAAATTAAGCAATTTATGACGAAGGTATCACCTTCGAATCGTAGCTGCCCATAACCATGATGGCGCAATCTGTCCTTGCATATCGCATATGTAAAAATCGCTCGAAATGGACGCTATCGAATCCCTGTTCTTTGAGATGTTTCTCAGCTCGTTCTGAGAGCATGGCGAACCGCTCGATAAATAATGGCATGGTTTCTAAAAGACTCGAAACTTTCCATTGCAAAATTTTCTTACCATAACATATAACACAAATATCCGACTAACCACGAGAAAACACAAGATTTACTGGTTCCTGGACTTCGCTCACCACTTTAGCCAATGCAATCCCATAGGCTGATAGAAGACTCGAATATTTATGGATTAGAACCGTGCGAATACCTGGAACACAACGCTATATTATTCGGCTGGTGACAGAGCTTATATTGTTTAGTTCACTAAAACCTATGTTGTTTTCCACCTTGCTCTCCAGACTGCACCCTATATTTACCAACTATTCAGATATCTACAAAAAAAACTGACGGAGTTAGACGGATCAGTTCTTCGGGGATCATGTAGTTAATAAAAAATATGACAAGTCATCGAACAAAGCAGCTTACATCTCATACAGCTTGAAGCAATTAAGTTTTACAAGAGAAACTCGATAAAAATAATGAGATAAAGGTGTAGAATATTACATTTGATCCTTTGACTACATAAGACCAAGTGTGCACACTTTAAAAAGAGGTAAGCAAAAAACTTTTTGTCTAATATCTTTAGTTAGTTCGATATTGAAGGCTCCGTTTCACGAAGTCATGGATTTTAACAAGCCTAAACTTGTCTATAATCTAACAGTTTCAGGGCGTTTCCCGTTTTGCCACCCAAGGAATCGCTAGCCTTTGTTGCTTGAAGAAAAGTTAGCCATCAGGTGACTGGGTTTCTTCCAGCAGGACGATTATTGTCATTGTAGTCGTTCCCAGCTTGTGTGGCCCATCTGGAAATTCGAATCCCCGCCCCCTCCATGTATATTGACACCTACGAACAACACCAACTAGGACGAGACGACAAACCACTTGGAAAGCATAGAATTGGTTTTGAAAACAATTTCCAACACAGATATCAATCAGAATTCAACTCTTTGAAACAATTACCCAAGAGTCGTGCGATGGCACAAGCGTGCTGTCCACCCGCCCCTCCAAAACAAGCAAGTACGTGAGCCGATGTGTCAAATCCTCGAGCCTACAACTTCATCAGCAATTGAATATAGACCAAAGAACGAAAATTCAGCGTCCCAAAGATTTAACAATCAGCGAACCTGGGTAAGGGCACGAATCGGACGACACATTTCTTCATTTGCCACAGCAATAAATCCTAACGCTACCTGAAAATACAAAGAGCAACTGGAAATTAACTCTTTAGTAAATTGGGTGTATAACGTTGGAAAAGTTCCCAACTTTCATGATACCTCTTGAACAGTGTAAGTTTTATCAATGCTATCGGCATTCTTCCTTAAATATTCATTGATACGATTAGTAAGCTCCTCCATAGCGGTGTACGAAGCAACACTAAAAGTGATTCTTATAACTCCAAGACGACTATAACAGATAATCGAGAACAGAAATGAACTATGTTCTAACAAACCTATCCAGAGCTTCATCAGATTTAGGACCGAATATTTTAGGGAAATAGTCTGGCAGAATTCTTCCCAGTATAAGATTTGCATCGGTGATTGATAAGTTGCTGAAAACAATTAAACGAAGACGAGTAGTTTAGAAACAAGGAAAAGAAACTACTTCTAGCACCAATGATGTTTAACAACTATAAGAAAAAAATCAAAAAATAATCAATAAAGCGCGACCAACCATCATTAGTATCAATTATAAAGAATAAAGGATAAAGCTCTCGGCGATGATCAATTCCCGAGGGATGCGCCATTCATTCGGTTTCACTAGGTATCGTTGGAGGTGATAGAATGCACATCTGGCCTTTACAACGACTCGCGGTGGCCTACCGATGTATCGAGCAGTGCTCCCAGACAATTCTGGTACCAATTTGCCGACCACGGAGGGATGGAAGGCTTGGTGGGCCATGGGCGCTGGGATCGATTCCACGTGTGTGTTGCAGGGTGCCTCCGACCACTGCGCCACAGGCGCCCCATATGAAAATGGACTACAATACTGAACATCGAGCTGGTTTATGTCATCTAAATATTCCAGAAATACGTTTTCGAGATTAGCGGAATACGTCTCAGCAGAGACATCGATGACCCTAAGAAGAAAAGACAACACGTTGACGTAAAAAAACCAGAGAATGAATTCCGAGAGTTGAACTAACACGGCGTTGATATGAGATGTTTATTCGGCTAACGTTTCGACGCCCTCGTCTTCGTCAGAGCCTACGATCCTTGTCGATGGTCCACAGTTGTTCCTCTTCTCGATGTGGCGTCTTCGCCTCGCATCGAACCGGATCTTCCTCAGTTGAGCATCTCGAATGAGCGAACACACCCGGCCACACTCTTTTATACAGAGCGATTGTTGTTGATATGATTGTTAATGTTGAATGACAATACTGTTTCCTTGGGGACGACCAAAAATATGGGTCGATGTATCGCCTTAACGCGTATAACACCTATATGTACACCTGGAGTCAGCTTCCAGATCTTCCAATGGTCGAACCTACGTGCAAAATGCGAAGACTTTCATGGATGATGAATACAAGGAAACGAACCGAATGAAACAAGTTCTGGGGGCCGCACCACATATGAAAAAGGATGATTTAAACACGTTAGAAGTTCGATCAACAATAATAACAATGACAAAGCAGTTGATAATTAATAATAATAATAATAATAATAATAATAATAATAATAATAATAATAATAATAATAATTAATAATAATAATAATAATAATAATAATATAATAATAATAATAATAATAATAATAATAATAATATAATAATAATAATAATAATAATAATTAATAATAATAATAATAAATAATAATAACTAATAATAATAATAATAAATAATAATAATAATAATTAATAATAATAATAATAAATAATAATAAATAATAATAATAATTAATAATAGTAATAATAATAAATAATAATAATAATTAATAATAATAATAAATAATAGTAATAATTAATAATAATTAACAATAATAATAATAAATAATAATAATAATTAATAATAATAATAATAATAATGATAATAGTAATTAATAATAATAATAAATAAATAACAAATAATAAATAATAGATGGCAAATAATAAACAATAACTAATAACTAATAGATAATAAGTAATAAATAATAAATAACAGACGATAAATAATAATAAGTAATGATAATAATAATAAATGATAAAATTATTGTGACAATAATGACAATAATAACAGGAGTAATAACAATATTAATGGCGCATTCATTTCAAATCAAAAAAAAATTGAGTGGCTACTCACCCCCCTTTCCGATAACAAACAGGACCAGGATGAGCGCCAACACTTTCTGGTCCAACCATAAAAATACCATTATCGAAGGTTAACCTAGATCCACCTCCAGCAGCGACGGTATTGATGTCAAGCTAGAAGAAAACTTTTTGACATCAACGTAAGAAATAAAGCAAGGCTTTCACCTGTTACCAGAGTCGTAAATACAAGGGGATTTTCAAAAACAAAATTAATCGTGGTCTTAGTACCATTTAACGCTTTGTGCTTCTGGTTGTCTAGTGGATCAGATTTTACATACTTGGATACTATAAAAATGGCACTTTAAATGAAGCTGGTGATCTCTCTTCCAGTACAGCAAGTTTAGTAAAGAGCAAGTTTCATTTCTTCCTATTAGAATATTCATATAAATAGAAAGGCAAAGCAGACCTGTGGTGCTTGGATCGCAACGCCAGCAGTAGTAGTCTCCATAACATGTTCAAGTGCACCCGAATATCTACAAACCTAAAATTAAGCACATTTTCTGTTTGTAGCTCAATCACTTGAATAAATTTCAAAAGCTACTGAAAAGGAGGGAGCGATGGCGCAGTGGTTGGAGGTGGCCTACAACACACACGGATCGATCCCAGCGCCCCAAGCCAACCCAGCCTCCATCCCTCCGGGGTCGGCAAATTGGTACCAGGCTTGCTTAGGACAGCAGCACTGGCTCGATGCATAGGTGGGCCACTCCAAGCCATTGTAAATGCCACATATTCATTTAATTTTCAGATAGAGCTTTATCCTCTATGACTCACTGAAATTCGAGATGGTAGCATGTTATACTATGACGAATGACGAGCTAGGAGCAGAACATCACTATCGAAATTTTAGAACTAAGATAACACAATGTCACTCCGTTTTTAGAAAGAACTTGTCTTTTAGTCTCTCATAACGTCCTCGATCGGCTGATCGACTAACCGTATGAGTTTATGCCGTTCTAAAAAAACGAACTGTCTCTATTCACGATGAAAAGTGAGACATCTTCGTCACACCGGCGAGGTCTGGAGACCGATTATATTAAAGAATTAAGAACGTCCTAGTTCTTTGGATTCCCTCAATATTCCAGAAAAAAAACTACCCTTCATCAGAAATTCCAAAAAAAGACCACTCTCCACCATCATTCATATCAGTGAAGAGAAAAGACAAAATCTCAAACCAAACCTTAACCCATACACGAACCTGATCGTTCCCACTGATAACAGTCGTGGAAAACTAACTGTTCGATAGAATTCAAATTAATATGGGTGGTTTTTGTTGCAAAGGTCACATCTACACGGCATTGAACCAAGTTAAGCTGAGGCTATATTCGATTTGGGCTCTCCAGATCAATCCGGATCAGGGGTGATTGCTGATGACACTAATGGATAGAACTAGTTCAGAGATTGGTGAAACGAAGGACCCGCCCGCATGGTGTGGTGGTGAACGCGTTTGCCCCCGGAAAGGGTAATAGTACGTTCGTTCCCCACCGCAGACACCTGCGGTCCGGAGTTTTGCAAATATCTCAGCATCACTGTGACTGTGTCACACATAATACCCTACCGTGAAAAATTCTAGTAGGCAGTAAACAAAAAAAAATCAATATTGTGATTTCGACTACAGCCTCAGCTTGACTGGATTCATTGCCGATTTGGGCTGCCCAGATCAATCCCATTGATGGGTGATTGCTGATAATAATGCCTATAAAATAGCTAAGAGAAAGGCGAAACGAAGGACCCGCATGGTGTGGTGTGAATGCATTAGTCCCCAAAAGGGTAATAGCGCGTTCGTTAGCCATCGCAGACGCCTGCGGTCCGGAGTTATGCAAATATATCAGCACCATTACAGTTCTTGTTGTTTATGTCACACATGACCGCGCAACCTTTTTTTTAAGTGTTCTACTTTGTGTGTAGTGACAAAGCTAAAAAAATGAAATGTTTCAACTCACGTCAGTTGAAGTGCCGCCCATATCGAAACCGATCACTGGTCTTTTCGTCGTCATGTCATAAGCAGTGAGGGCGACCCCTATAACTCCACCAGCAGGTCCCGAAAGAATGGCTTTCGAACCACAGAAGCTATAGCAGAAAACTTGGAAGTGAAGAGTTGAAAAAATATCATAAAAGTTGACGACACAATTTGTTCTGATTTGTTCAGAGACCTAATGTTAATGTAAATGTGTTAATGTTTAAAAAATGTTAGTTTCACACTGTATCTATGAAAAACTCACTCCTTTACGTTGCATAGACCACCATCGGACTGCATAAAATCCACTCTTACACTTTTTAGCCTGTCAGAAAATCCGGCCTCGAATTTGTCTATATATTCCTTGATTTTAGGAGTCAAATACGCATCAGCACACACTGCAAATTTTTCAATAATCCGATACTTTAGTAATTTAAAACGAAATTGCTTCAGGACACTGGTAGACGGCCTACGGAAATTAACAAGAATCACAAGTGCATAAGGGATAAAGCTCTTGGCGTTGATCACTCCCTGAGGGATGCGTCATGCATTCGACTTCGTTAAGCATCGTTGGAGGTGATGGAATGCATATCTGTCCTTTACAATGACTCGTGATGGCCTACCGATGTATCGAACCAGTGCTGCTATCCTCCCAGACAAGTCTGGTACCAACGTGCCCACCCCAGAGGGATGGAAGGATTGGTGAGCCGTGGGGGCTGGGATCGATCTAATGTGTACTACAGGACGCCTCCGACCACTGCGCAACATGCGCCCCCTTCACAAGTACACAGAGTAAGCAAAAAATCTGTAAGATTGTGGTCACCTGTGAAACCTCTAGGAACGACTTTAATCATTGGCATGACCTCATGTGAGAGGGAAATATTTGTGAATCCCAGTTCACTTGCAATCTTCCTTATCCTTAGCTCATGAACAGGATAGCTATAAAAATGTTTCTACTGACTTAATTCACTTATGATATGTTCCAAATCTAAGCTAATTCTAAACAAAAATTCTCACACAAAGGAATGAAGAAAAACAACTGCTATACTACTGATGCCGTTTGATCTGATCGATCTCAGAGTCTCTCTTACATCATCGTCGTTTGGTTCTTTCTCCACAATGACCTAAACATAGGGATCGTCCCATAGGAATGCTTCGAATCGACATTTCCGACAAGTCTATTTGTCGATCAAAAATATCTTCAAATTCCAAAAAAGCAAACTTTGAAATTAGGTTTGGGAGAAGCGAAACCAGAAAAAACCAATAAATATAGTAAAAAACCTTTCTAAAGGAGGTTTTTTCTTCGTGTCCAATCTCACCCATGCGACAGCTCTCGTCAAATGGTATCACGCGCTCATCCACTTCAACCACTTCTTCATAAAGAACCTATGAAACCTTCTATATTATTGATTTTCGGATTACTGATTAGAGACAATAGACTAGAGTTCATTACCATCGAAACAATATAACGAATGTGGAACGTACAGGAGGAATCTTTATGTCAAAATCGAAGATCCGAGGGCGAGTTTGGTTTCCGATGAATAGAAGATCTTTAAATCCTTTGGTGATAATCAGAGCTATACGTTCGCCTTTCCTTTCCAGTAATGAATTCGTGGCTATTGTTGTTCCCATACGAATCCATGAAATTCTATCTGAAATATTCGAATCTTCTACCTTTTTTTCCTCTTGCGTTTCATTCAGTACCTCTGGGCAGATCAGTAGATGTGTGATATCCACAGAGGCATAAATGCTATTCACATCATGGCCGTAAAGTGTAAATAACAAATGTTACTGAAGCCAAAATAATTCGGTATCATATACGAATGTTTTAGCTCCCATATATCTTAACGAAAACATGACGATGCATATTTATGTCATATTTGTATCTCATTTAATTCCATCATAAGCTGAACATCTCCCAATGCTTTACCGCCTTATCGTGGCTGGGAGGTCTTCCTGCGTGCCGGGCTGCCAGTAAATCGGGCGATTCATCGCACCAGCAGGGTCTCCCAAGCTGAAGAGTCCGGCGTTTCCATTAGGAAACCCAATTAAGAGTAAACCAATACCAGGATCCGCCACCGTCCCGGTGTCAAAGTCGCAAGGTGGCGAATATCCTTCTGATCCACAAGGGCTGGGACTGCCCGTGGTGGTGAAGACCTGGGGCAGACTTTGGCCAGGCTGACCTCGGGATTTCAGGGAACCGCAATGGCCTAGCCAGCAAATCTCCGAAAAATGGTGATTATGCTGGGGTCCGCACAACCATTGAGGATGGGCCGTTCAAGCATCAAGTACTTACTTCCGCAAGTGCTAACAAAGGTTTGAAAATTGTACGCAGATGAGAAAAAGCATGAGGATTGCTGGGTCCGTACAACCGGTGAAAACGGGTCATCCAAGTGTCAAAGTATAAACTGAACAAAGAAGGTTATTCAGATCCAATAGAATTCAGGTTGCAGGCCTCCAATCCCATTCGTGCACACCTTTCCTCAACATTCTTAAGTATTCCCAAGGGCGACTGTATGATGTGAAAAATAATGGACAAGTCGCCTAATTTCCATTTCTGTCAAAGCTCATTCTGCCAATATCAAAATCTTCTTATGCAGGCAGCAAGAGGAAAAGCACATAGTTACTTATAACATGTAGGAGAAAATAATTACGGCACCACCTGTAGGGAAGAGGACATCCTCTTGGAATAGGAACACCTGTCTCCTGCTCCAGAACTCGTCTGATCGCCTCAGTGGGCGCGTCACTGTAGTTCACAGGATCTTCCGACAATACCTTAATAAGATTACTTTATAATATCCAGACGAAAAATACCAAACAGTCAAGCTTTGAGTGGTATTTGGTTCATAAAAAAGAACTCCATCGTTTAGGAGGAACACGTTGTCAATTTACTGTGAGTTGCAATAATGAATCTCCTAACAGTTTACCACCTCATCGTGGCAGGGAGGTGTTCCTGAGTGTCGGACTGCTATATACAGCAGGGGGAATTCGTACCCTCGGCAGTCTCCCAAGCTGAGAAAGAGTCCGGCGTTTCCATCGGGAAGCTTAGCTAAGAGTAAACCAATACCAGGATCCGCCACCGTCCTGGTATCAAAGTCGCATGGTTGCAAATCTCCCTCTTATCCACAAGGGTTGCGACTGCCTGTGGTGATGAAGACATGGGGCAGACTTTGGCCAGGCTGACTTCGGGATTCCAGGGAACCACAATGGCTTAACCAGCAAATCTCCGATAAATGGTGATTGTGCTGGGGACCACACAACCAGTGAGGATGGGCCGTTCAAGTGTCAAGTGTCAAGTGCAATAATGAACGCATGCGTGTCCGTTCCTATGGTAATCCCCTTCGGTTAGCCGTGACATTTAGATTTCTCGTGTATGCTCCCAGTTAATTAACTTCGTATGTTTTTCAAACCGACTTTCATTAAACCTCGGCAAGAATTATCTATACACTCTTTGATTACTAAGCAAACACGAGGTTGATAAAACGATTTATTGGGCTTTTCTTCTTATTGACTCGACTCGATGGCCGAATAAATCTTTCTGTCAACTTCGTGTTTGCTTAATAATCGAAGAAAGTAACTTTTTATGCATGACAAATAATGGACCATGTTAGTTTCTCGATAATTATAGGAGCTGAGCAGTCCAGAACTTTACAGACATACAAAGAAAGAGAGTTGCTCCCACACTTCTAAGGACATACATTTCTTTCAAAAAAACCTTGTATAAATTTAATAACTGGTTAAAACTTAAAGTCTCTCAGTAAATCGGAGTTTTGTCCTCGTTGTTAAAAGCTTTAAGTTTTTTTTGTTTCAGATGAAATTCGCTAACAGCTGAGATATGGTTTTTTTAAAAGTTTAAAAGCGCACATTCCTTTAGGTCACTGAGGAAAACCCCTCGATTTACGACGAAGCGATAGGAGACTTGGAGGCGATGTTTCATACTGGTCGCAAAGAAAAGAAGAGTCGTTAGTTTCAAAGATTAGCGCGAAATAAGATATAAACTAAAGACATCACACTGCCTATTTTATCACTTGTATAATACTTTAGATAATCCGCAAAACTCTGCATAATCCCCGGCCCTTTTTTATCGTGAGCTTGTTATCGTTACGTTGCCTTCCATCACTCTTCTTTGCCTAGTTGTTTTTTCCTCTAACTAATCCACCCATCTCTTTGTTGCTGGTGCTCTTGTTTGAAGGTCCCTCATCACCTTACCGTATTTGCGTGTTTATGTGATAGGAAAGCTCCGTGTTTACCATTTTTGCTGAATCTCACTACTAAGAAATTGAACTTTAGTGGCCTAAATCACTTCATTTGATGAATATCTGGTAATCTATCGAGTCGTGAAGCCGAACAGATGATCTATTTTGGTTTTATTTAGGGAACCTAGGTTCATGGCTTCACGATGGAAGCTTATTTGCGTGATTTTGGAAAATCGAGAAAGACGGTTTCGTCGTCACCGACTGGTATTCTGTTATGTTCTGGAAGAAAACAGTAGCAGCGCCTTATCGTTAAGAAAAGGTTTCTCTAACTGTGATTTGAAAGTTCAGTGTTCAACTACACCAGAGACATACTTATAGCCTACTCGCGATGAAAGGTGTCTAGCCACCGACGAACGAACTCCTATGACAGGCAGTTTTTTCTCAATTCTTCGTTGTAAAATAGACCCTTCCATTCTCGTGCTAAGCCACACACAACATCTATGTAGGACAAACTATCGGCCGAATATTAAAAGTACAGCAAAAAATCTCTGTACGGAAAAAATAAGCCGCTGAAAAACAAAATGTCTTGAGGTCGACGCTTGTCGTCCAATTTACCCCACAACATGTGCACTGAAATTAAGGCATACAGTCGCGAATCTGGTGCAGATGCATAGGTCCCCTCAGTGATTCATTAGTTAGGAGTCGTCACGAAATGTGTACCGCTTTGTGAGCATTTCAATAGCACATTAGGGGGGAAAAAAAACTTCCCAATGATAACGAAATGCTTTACACAGATAAACTTGCAGCGATACTATAAAGGTAAGAAAAGTCTGAAACTGGAAACTACCTTCAGGACACTAGTGGTGCCATCTGGCCTGAACACACAGACATCGGTGAAAGTGCCTCCGCGATCGATGGCGAAGCCGTAGCCAGTCATCCGTTGAAGAGATCACTGAATTAGTACTACTGACAACATGGGAGGTCCGTAGTACTCATCAATGTCTAGCGACCACAAAAAACACGAATCCTATCAAAAATGTTGACAAAGGAAGAAAAAAGAGAACTGGTCAAAGGTCGGAGGAGGACATGCGGTGATAATCAGAGCGGTTTCGATCGATTACGGGGCTTAGGGAGGAGAGATACGCGACGTGGTGAGCGAAAAAACCACCGCGCCCAGAACTGGGAACCCACGAATTTCTCTCATCCAGTTCAACTTGACAGTACATGCTGGCATTCATCTATTCTGGCAGCACTGCTGTATGCAGTACTGGTGGTTAGAAACTTTCCTGTAGTGCTGAAGTCTTTGATGATGGAGTGTTCAGTTCGTATTTCAATCGGGTTATAGTCTTCGTGCTTAATTGCACCCATATTTAAGCTTCAGCTCGTAATTTTTCCGTCCAATTTTAAGAGATTTCAAATTTAAGTGAGCATTTTGCAGAGGTGAAACATAAGACTTGAGACTCTGTTTCTTATGTGATTCATTTCAAGGCGTTTTTTTTTCAGATTGGCCGCGTAGATTCAAAAAATTTGGAAATGAGCTCATTTTTTTCGTTATTGTTAACTTTACAGTTATGGAATTCTCTTACTCAATCAGAAAGATCCAGTATTTCATAGTACTGGTTTAGGGACACATGAGATCGATCCCCCCAAAGGCTGACCAAGCCTTCCGTCCCTCAGGGGTCGGCAAATGGGGGTACTAGACTTGTCTGGGAGGGTAGCAGCACTGGCTCAAACACCAGAACATCGGTAGGCCACTGTGAGTCATTGTAAAGGCCGGATATGGAATCTGTCACCTTCAACGACGCTTGATGAAATCGAATGCATGGCGCATCCGTCAGGGGATTGCTCAACGCCGAGAGCTTTATCCTTTATCCTTTTACTGACTTATTCTGGTGGAACCTATACGGTTAGTACTGCTTTTTCTCATTGATCTGTCTACTTATACATGGGTTTAGTTTGGTAGCTTCTCTGTTCATTGTTTTGTTTTTTGATTATGGAAGTCTACTTAGGTGTTCCTGTTTAAGTGCTAGAACCTTAGTGAAGTAAAAGAGGCAATGTGCCAGCATACGCGAGTAGTCTCAATGAAATTTGGAATGTAATCACTTTTTATTTACTGCCTATTCTTTTTTAATGGCAGAGTATGATGTGAAATATAACCACAATGGTGCAGAGATATTTGCAAAACACCGGACAGCAGGTGTCTGCGGCGGGAGTAGAACCTCGTTGTTACCCTTTCCGGGGCTAATGTTCACCACCACACCATGCATCTGCTTCGTTTCGCCTTTCTCTCGCCTATAAATGCTACTAGCAATCACTCTCAACGCGACTGATCTGGGTAACACAAATCGCCGTTGTACCTCGTTAAACTGAAGCTGTAGTTGAAATCACAATGTAATCACTTTTTATTTACTCCCTATTCCCGTTGACTGGTGATTGCTGATAGCGCCTATAAAACGGCTGAGAGTAAAGCGAAGCAAAGGACATGCGTGATGTGGTGGTGAACACATTAGCCCTCGAAAAGGATAATAACGAGGTTCGATCCCCGCCGCAGGCACCTACGTTCCGAAAAAAAAGAACTAGATTGTTGTTAAATTTGTGTTCAGTCATAATATTCAAGTTACAGAGCCTAAATTACCATCATTACTTGTTTGTATCTACTACTTCTATTTCTACTGCTGACAACTATTAAATTATTGTAATAGGATTTACGATGGAGTCTTTACCGTGAACATCGAATTGCAATAGAAAACGAGGAAGGTGTCACGTCTTGAGGACCAGTTAACATTATTGCCGACATTTGCTTAGAGCTGAAAGCCATAAACTATGTCTACTTATCATAACTTATGTGATATCTTAACTTCAAAAGTAAAGGATTGTTGAGCAGTGCAGGACATTAGGCCTAGTAGTCCTGCTAAGGGAGAGTGATCAAGACGACCACGCAGTTTGCTTATTTAGTGTGCTCTACAAGCTCTGCACCTTTTAAGCATATTAGCAGCTTTGGATGAAGTTCAACAAGCTGAGGAAGCACTAATGCGGTAGGGATTGTGTTACACGGTCCGCATCCAAAACGTAGTCTGAAATAGTATTCTGTTCCGAACACCATCTACCTCTTGATGTAAAGTTTGTCGATCACGAGAAATTGTTCGTTGACAAATCTGGCTAACATTCGTCGAAGATCTGTTCTACGTAAGATCTGTGGTTGAGTTCTATCGCAAATCCACCATGCAAGTGTAGCTTCTCGCCCTAGCTACTCCACTGACTTGTCTCAGGAAAGTGTTCCCAGATGGCGACACTGCATCACTAAAGTCACAGTTCTGAATCGTCATCGGCGAGTAGTCAGTAAAAAACAACCCTTTATGGAAGGGTAGAGTTATTATTGTTATTGTTGTTCAGTAGAGGTTACTTCATTCGTGTGATGCTCCACTCTAATCGATTTGACTCGATACGACGACAACGAAGACCCACATCCCAAGAATAAGCCGTTCTGGACCCTCGACTCGCATCGTTACGGTCGTGAAGAAGACGACGCTGCCGACAGGGTGGCCACGACAAGACGTTTTATAACAAAGTGGTTTCAGTTTATCAGTAAAATAAGGTACTAAATAGAGATTGGTTGTTTTCCTTCAAGAAGTCAATGGCGCCGAAAGGGTAGCCGCAGTAAAACTTCTTATAACAAACCAGTGTTAGTTTTTCGGTACATTAAGAGATTAAATAGAGATAGGTTGTTTTCATTACAAGAAGGAGATGGCGCCGAAACGGTAGCCACAATGAAAGTTTTTTGTGACAAACTGGTGTTAGCTTATCAGTCCAATAAGAGATTAGATAGAAATGAGTTATTTTTGTTACAGAAATCACGTCCTTGAGTTGAATCCAGACTATGCTGTTCATGCCGGAGAAGAATATTTTCTGAAACCAGGGGGATTACATTGGATATGACGTCGTCAGGATCCGTGGCAATATTTATTGAAAACGAAACATGGATGGAGGGGACGCTCATTTAATGGGATAAGTTAGGACTAGTGGAAGAGAAAAACAGTCGTATATATTCAAAATCGTTCATTGCTTAAGAATCTTCCTCTCTTGATGTTACGCTGTTTTTGTGGGTTGGGAGAACCGTATGTAGTTTATTTGTAGTTTGAAAGAAGTCGGCCATAATGTCAATTAGTCCTGGAGCAGTACCTGTCTTCATGTTTTCTGTTTCAGATTCGAATTTCAGAGGAAAGAATCCGCCGCAAATCATATCATAGTAATTTAAGATTGTTAAAGCTCAGTAAAGATAAAGCTGTCGGCGTTGATCAATCCCCTGAAGGATGTGCCATGCATTCGGCTTTATTGACTATCGCTGGAGGTGACTGGATGCATATCTGACGTTTACATCTACTCGCGGTGGCCTACCGATGTATCGAGCCAGTGCACCCTCCCAGACAAGTCTGGTACCAGTTTCCAGACCCAGGATGAATGGAAGACTTGGCGAGTCTTGGGCCTGTGGATCGATCTCATGTGTATTGCAGGGCACCTCCAACCACTGCGCCACACGCGCCCTTCACCACGGTAGTAACAGTAGTAGTAAATAAAAAACGGCAAGTAATAGTGGTAATAATGATTCGGCAGCTTGAATATTACCACACAGCACAGATTTCACAACATTTTACACTTGACTGAGATTATTCCCATACAGCAGCAAATTGTCTAATCTTTTTCATTACAGTTCCAGTATTCGTACAAGAAGAGTTAAAGAAACTTACCCTCGTAATGAAAAATGGCGACGCGTATACTGCTTTGATTAGAGACGTCCTTCAACACACATGGGTTTTCTCCCGCACCCCCGGGTTCACCAAGGCTTCTGTCCTCCGGGGGTTGGCGGATTGATACCAGACCAGTCTGGGAGGATAGCAGCATTGACTCAATTCATCGGTAGGCCACCTCGAGTAAAGGCGAAACGCATGGCGCATCCTTCAAGGATTGATCAACGCTCAGAGTTCTATCTTTGTCCTTTATTAAAAGAATGAAATAAAAAGTGGAGAAGCTCTAAGCAAATCTAAGATATGGCTATAGCGAATGGCAGTGCTAAGGGGCGTGACTAGATCCAAGCGAATGGCGTCGGTCGCAGGGTCGAGGCACCGGTCGCAAGGTCTAATCCGTAAGTAAATGAGTCGTGCCTGGTAGCATGCCTGGTGGGGATCCTGTAGTAGGTGCTATTCTGTTGCGTATCGATGACCATCACGTATCATTTAACTCCGTTTCATAGCTAGTGCTTCTCTTAACAGCTAAATTTCATTATACACGGAAATATATTGCATAGCACTACTTTCTGTGCCACTTACTGAGGTACTTTTCAGGTGCGACTCCTACTCTGAATTTCGCGGAAGTTCCAGCCCAAAGATAGGTATGTGGTTAGTCGTAAATGTGTATAAAAAAAAATTCAGTTGTTTTCTCTTTCCGTCGTCAATCTTCTGTATCCACTTTAAAACATAAAGGATAAGAAATTAAAGCTCTCGGAGTTGTTCAATCCCTAAGGGGATGTGACATGCGTTCGACTTCATTAAGCATCGTTGGTGGTGATTGAATGCATATCTGGCCTTTACAATATGGTGTGGAAATAGTGGTAACGTTGAACTCCAGGTCAATTTATTTTTGTTTTTAGTGGACGCCTCTAGTTGAAACAAAAACTTCTAGTTCTATAAGTCACTGCCAACAAAAAAAGAAAAGTTTTCTTGTTCTACAAAATCAAAATTTTGACTTCTCCGAAGCCTACTAAGTATACGTTTGGTTGTTTTTTATCCTGTTTTGTTTTTCAAAATAATTTTTGGCATGACCCGATCTCACTTGAAACCGTGAAGGTAGCAGCACTGCATTCGATTCGTTTCCTCGCAAGACCTGTCTTCGGACTTTTTTGCGTGTGGGTTCAGCTATTGCTTGCGAATACTTTCGTCTTTGTCACGAATGTCCTTGAATTCTGATCGAGTCGATTTTTCCTGTAATCCTGGAATAGCCGTGCTAGACAGTGCCCACGTGGGTTGCAGAAAGTGAATTGTTCCAGACAAGTCTGGTACCAATTTTCCGATTCCAAAGCGATTACTGGCTTGGTGGGCTCTGCGCGAGGTCGAACCAGCACATGGGTAAATAATTGGGCCGTCCGCTGAATGAACAGGATCACTACACCGCGCTACCTGTTGTCTTCAGTTTCATTGTGAGTTTCAGTTCTAAAATGTTTGAACAATGAAAAAGAATAACTGATGACATTACATTTGTATGCTTAATGATGGAGCAAAACCTCTTCTAATCTCCCTCAACCAATATGGTTGCCGAAAAATTAGCACTAGTTATCAAAACCATTGATAGAAAAGAAGACCTCCCAGCGGTTTACCGCCTCATCGTGGCTGGGAAGGTGTTTATAGGTGCCGGCTGCAATGTATAGAGGGGGATTCATCCCCCGGCAGGGTCTTTTAAGCTGAGGAGTTTGGCGCTCCTATCAGGAAGCCCAGCTAAGAGTAAACTAATATGAGATTCTACCGCCGTCCTGATATCAAACTAGTCGCATAATGGCAAATCTCCTTCTGATCAACAAAGGCGGCGACTGCCTGTGGTGATGACGACCTGGGTCAGGCTTTGGCCAAATTGACCTGGGGATTCCAGAGAACCACAGTGGCTAACCCAGCAAAACTCCGAAAAATGGAAATTATGCTGGAGCCATCACAACCAGTGAGGATGAGCCATCCAAGTGTCCAACTAAGTAAGTAAGTAAGTTATTAAAAAAAACAACTTAATTATGCAAACATTTCAGCGAATACTGGAGGAGATTATTTGTGAAACAACTACAGTGATGCTGAGATATCTGCAAAACTCCGGACCGCGGGTGTCTGCGGTGGTGAACGAACGCGCTGTTCTCCCTTCCGAGGAGTAACGCGCTCACCACCATACCATGCGCGTCTCCCCAGATCAATCCCGTTGACGGGTGATTGCTAATGGCAGTGATCGATAGAACTAACTGAGAGACAGGCAAAACGAAAGACCCGCATGGTGTGCTGGTGAGCGGGTTACTCCCCGGAAAGGACAACAGCGCGTTTGTTCCCCACCGCAGACACCTGCGGTCCGGAGTTTTGCAAATATCTCAGCACCATTGTAGTTGTTTCACAAATAATACCCTGCGCGAGAACTACTAAAAGGCGTTACACTGGACAAATGTCGATTTGCAAGCGAGGCTGCAAGCCGTCCGGCCTTGTCTGCAAAAACGCGTCGTCGCCGAGCCGTGTCCCCGCGGCTCGTGACGCAATGTTACTCCACGCCGCTGCAAAGAGGCGTCAGTTCCTCCGCCCTGCTGGCCGGCCAGGTGCTTCAGTCTTCCTTCATTTTCCTTTCTAGTAAGTCGACTGGTGGGTTGTCTGCGATCCACAAAATCATGGCTAGTACTATTTTCGAAGTCGATTTTCGTTTAGCCTCGGGATCGGTGATTAATGTCTTGGTTTACTGCCAGGTTTACCAACATTAAGCGCACCAGGTTTGCACTCTAAAAGTTCATCATCACGGACGACTTTACTGCTGTTATTCCTCGGGGTTAAATGTTGCAGACATGAATTTTAGACGTTAATTTTAATCGTGATGATTCACCATTCACGTCTAGTATGGCATTTTGATCCGCGTTTTGTCCTTCCGGCTTCCCTCAGGAGGTCCAGGGATTCAGCAAAGACGAGGATGAAATCGCTTATTGCTGCTCGAAAGCTATTGATTTCTTTCCCTCCTGACAGGTTTCACGTGCTTCTCAAATGTCACGTGCATATGTTACCGATTTAAGCAGGAGCACTCGGACCAACAGGCGAGCAGTCGATATGTCTAGTCCTGTAATCCAATTAAACATAATGATGCGATCCATCTGTCCTTGGAGTCTTTATCTTTGGAAAGTTGGTGTAATGATGTTAACCTTTTATTTTACGCCTACCATAATCTTCACGACAGGGTATGATGTGAAATACAACCGCAGCGATGGTGAGATATCCGCAAAACTTTTCTACCTAATTATTTTAAAGGACTTCAACTTATAGTACAAACATAACGATGCTGAGATGCTCGCAAAACTTGGACCCTGGCCAGATCGAACCACGATTACCCTTTCCGGGTGCTCGCGTACTACACACTGCACCACGGAGCCCTTGCTCTGCGTTCCTCTCGGCTAGTTAGTGTAATGAGTTTTTTACAGTTTAAATTTTCTATAGGCCCCTATTCACTTATTTGTTGGCGTTGATTTTATGGTATGACTCACTCTTACATCATCGTTTTTGACGTGAAACATTCATGATTCATATATTTCCTTCTTCTTCCACGATTCCAGCACTCAGTCACTTTAGCCATTTCCGGTCTTCTCATGAATAAGTGTTAAATAGATGTATCAAGGAATTGCTGACTCTTTATGAATCTAGTTAGTAGAGCTTTTTTTTCTGCTATTGATTTTCCCGATTTCAAGTAGAATAGGAACGCTAAGAGGAAGATTGTGGAAGCATCATTATTGGTTGTAGTGGAAAACTGAAAGAGAATGAAAGCCTGTTCAGTGGATAGAGATAGCGTAATGTTTATGCAAGATACTCAAGGAGATGGTTGTAGAGGCATTCGACTGCTGCCACTCAGGTACCATCTTTATAGCTTCTTCGCTTTCATTCAGGTACCGTCTTTAAAGGACTTCTTCACTTTCATTCAGGTATCGTCTTTAGGGCTTCTTCACTTTAGCAGTAATCGATATTACACTGTGAGCCCACCTCTCTGACAGCTTTCAAATTCATAGCTCTCCCATCCAGATTGTATTACTTCCGTCCATTATTATTAATGACTCATACGTTTTCAGTGTGAGAACTGTAGTCCTAAGCGTATAATTTAGTCTAGAAAGTTCTGACTCAGACTTCAGTTTTCTCAATACTTGCTTGCTACTGTTTTACTTCTTAAGCCTCTATTTTCTTGAGACATATATATATTTCACCACTGTTATTTTCCGTACCATATTTTTTCCTCGCTTTTAACCCATTGCTATCGATGAATAAGTCTAGTGTTTAACGTGAATTCATAGCTGAACATGGTGACATCATTGTCAAATTGAGCTTCCTTTGGAAATTTTTGACTTTTCAACTTAGAACTTGCGAAATTTTAGGGTTTTCCACATTTATTTGGTTAAAATTTGAATTCTGTCCTGGTTGGGATACTAACATGTGACTATCGTCAATTGAGATCTCAGCACACATTAGCTGGAAAGCCCATCGTCAATGCCGTTTGTGTCATTGAAAGCAAAACATTCAGGCCTAAGAGACTGGGAAGCCCGTTGGGCACATGGGCCAGTGCGTAGGTCGACTACGTTTGATGTTGGGTAATGGCTTAAGCTAGACGGGCGGATCGATTCAAAGTTGTGTTTGAAGAGTCTGCTCATGAAATAGGACCTAATTGCCCACTGTTCATTAACTAATTTGTCATCGTTTCCGGTTCACTTTTTCTGAATCGTTAATTTGCACCATATTTCGTGAGATATACATCGATATCTGGTTTATTGTCGTAATCTTAAGGGTACACTGGTGAAGAGAAGCCTTAAACTACAGAAATTCCACCTGTCAGCAATTTTCTATTGGTTTCGCAAAACAAGGTTTGCATGTCTATCCTTACCTTTATCGATGGATTTCTTCAAATCCGTTCCGCACCTGGTCTTTGGCCACACTAATCGATTGGTGGCTGACATCGAGTCCCTCATTTTCAACTCTTCATAGTCGTCGTTTGAAGGATATTTCTGCTGTTAGTGTATATTCAGCACACATACTAAGTCAACCGTTAAGAGTGGTGGTTCTGCTAATCTCCTCCTACTCATCCACTTTCGATTTCGTCGGTTCCGCCTCCTGCTGTGAGTTCATAGTCGTCGTGTTCGTGGCCTTGGCACGCATTTTCCCCAACCCGACTTTTTTAATGTGGTCTTATATGATAGAGTAACTTGATGATGATGGATATTCTTCAATCTGGAGCGCAACAGCAGCATCCGCGAGTAGCGGTGACCTCTTAAAGTACACCATGGTTTTTATTCTGTTCATAGATGAAATTCCAGTTCAAAATTGCTCACTTGCACACGACAAGCACGACTCGAAAAAGAAGAACTAAAAAAAAGGAATGATTGGTTTGCTCAATAATCCTTGAATTCATTCCAACACGACGAAATAATGAGATGTGCAGCGTCTTGTTGACAATAATGTGTGGAATCTAATAGGCTTCATCTCAATAAAGAGAGTTCACCATGAGCGAAGCTAATCTCCATCGCATTTATGGGTATTGCTGTTGTCAATAAGTTAGTGGACGAAAACACCATAAACATATAAAAGCACCCTAAGAAACTAGAATGAAATTCATTTCCTCACAGAATAACCTGCAATTTCCCCACAAAGTTGACCTTTTATTTCCTGCCTACTATAATTTTTCACGGTAAGGTATGGTGTGAACCGTAATGACGGTACCGTAACGATGCTGAGATATTCACAAAATTAAAGCAAAGGATAATTGTGGTTCGATCTGGCTCGGGGTCCAAGTTTTCTTCACAGATTCTTTCTACTGTCCGCATTCAAAGCCTCATACCAACAGAAATAAGACAAAGACTAGTACAAGCTGACGTTTCGGCGGATTTCGCCTTCCTCAGAGCCTGGAAAGGTTATGTTGACTGCAATCTACACGGTCAAACGCCTCCATAACCAAACAGAGAAAATGTTGAACCAAAATTTCAGTCACACTGAACACAGAGTCTTTGCGCACTCACCGCTTTCTACGAGTCCTCTACTAAACATTTCACGTGGAGACCAACCGCACAGAGTTCACATGGAATCGTAATGTACCCATCTCATCAGAATAACAGGCTTATATACTGCCCAATATCACGCTTGATAATGAGGCATTCCTCCTTGCGGTTCATTTTCGGATTTCTGGAATTAATCCAGAACGCCTCGAGAGTTTAGCGCGTTTGTGTTCTCGATTCCTGCGCTAGGATAGTAACCTGTACTTCAAAATCTTCTCCGTTATGTCTCTGCGTCCTATGCGTGCCTAGTGGAGTGTTTGGTTTACGTTTGTCGACTAGGTGTTCTTTTATACGAACGCAGAGGGGTCTACCCGTTTCGCCAACGTATTCGTCCCCGCACGCTTTACAAGAGATCAGATAAACTGTGCCCGAACTCATGCAATCACCGTCTCTACCATTGGGAAAAAATTATACAATTTTGCATTGCACATAGACGGTCGTATAAGCGGTTACGAACTAGTTGGCGTCTTATATTACTCGATGGCATTTCAGTTATTGTTACCGAATTCTCTAGACCGGCCCTTCTTAAACGGCGTTTTATAGCTGCACTTACTTCATTTGAAATGAAGGGCAGGATAAACGGGACCTTATTGCCGCTAGAGTCATCGTTGAGGGGCCTGTGGCTCCCTCTACACCTATCCCGAGCTACAGTTTCGTAGCCATTAAAAATGGCTATTTGCCGCGCCAAGTTTCGGGATTCCTCTCTCTCTGCTCCCTTCCTGTGCACACGTTGGTTGCTGTTCGAAACATGTTTCTTACCAGCGCACTTTTCGTGTGAGAGGGGTGAGAGGAGAGGTAATGAACCAAGATGTTTTTTACTACTTGGCTTGCGATACCATTTCGTAACGTAGCCGTTTTCTGATAGGTTAATTTGCACGTTCAGAAATGGAAGCCAGGTTTATTTTGGTTACTCTCGGGTGAATTTAATATACTCTGACTGTTCGTTCAACAACTCGAAACATTTGTCAATTTCCTCTTGTGTTGAACAAATGACCAAGCAGTCATCTACACACCTACAGTAGAGTAACGGCCCGAGATCGATTACTGGTGCTTCCACCTTAGACATGAATGCAATGGCAAGGCTTGGTGCCAGTCGTTGTCCCATTGCCAGCCCTCTCGTTTGTGCGTAATACCTCCCGGACCATCTGAAGATTGAGCAGTTTAAGCACTCCTTTAAGAGTGTCATCAACTGCTGAATCGAGAAGCCATACATGTTTATTGCTCCTTCATATTGTATAAGGAGCTCGCGGATGGCTTGCATAGCGGAGTCATTCGACACGTTTGTATAGAAGGCGGCGACGTCGAAGGACTCCATCACGTATGCGCTGTTGGGCTGCACAGTACGTAGACGATCCAGGAACATTTGGGTGTTCGTTAGATGGGCTGGAATGTACTTCATCAGCTGGGTAAGTATTAGGGTTATTGGCCACGTTATTCTATCCGTTGTCCCGTCCACGCAGCTAATGATAGGTCTGACCTTAAATAACATGTCTCGTCCTGTACTTACTTATCAAAACACGTAAGTTAGTATCCATTGATGATCTCGTGTCTACCGATCCATCACCATTCTCACACCAAAAGGGCGCTTGTGGGAAACATGTTTCGAACAGCTACCAGCGCGTGCGCAGGAAGGGAGCAGAGAGAGGAATTCCGGAACTTGGCGGGGCAAATAGCCATTTTTAATGGCTGGGAAACTGTAGCTCGGGATAGGTGTAGAGGAAGCCACAGGCCCCCCAACGATGACTCTAGCGGCAGTAAGGTCCCGTTTATCCTGCCTTTCATTTCAAATGAAGTAAGTGCAGCTATAAAGCGCTGTTTAAGAAGGGCCGGTCTAGAGAATTCGGTAACGTTAATTGAAATGCCACCGAGTAATCTAAGACGCCAATTAGTTCGTAACCGCCTATACGACCGTCTATGTGCCACGCAAAATTGTATAATTAGCTCCAATGGAAGAGACGGTGACTGCATGAGTTCGGCTACAGTTTATATGATCTGTTGTGAAGCATGCGGGACGAATGCGTTGGCGAAACGGGTAGACCACTCTGCGTTCGTGTAAAGGAACACCTAGTCGACAAACGTAAACCAAACACTCCATTAGGCACGCATAGGATGCAGAGACATAACGAAGAAGATTTTGAAGTACAGGTTACGATCCTCGCGCAGGAATCGAGAACACAAACGCGCTAAACTCTCGAGGCGTTCTGGATTAATTCCAGAAATCCGAAAATGAACCGCAAGGAGGAATGCCTCATTATCAAGCGTAATATTGGGCAGTATATAATCCTGTTATTCTGATGAGATGGGTACATTACGATTCCATGTGAACTCTGTGCGGTTGGTCTCTACTTGAAATATTTAATGGAGGACTCGTAGAAAGCGGTGAGTGCGCAAAGACTCTGTGTTCAGTGTGACTGAAATTTTGGTTCAACATTTTCTCTGTTTGGTTATGGAGGCGTTTGACCGTGTAGATTGCAGTCAACATAACCTTTCCAGGCTCTGAGGAAGGCGAAATCCGCCGAAACGTCAGCTTGTACTAGTCTTTGTCTTATTTCTGTTGGTATGAGGCTTTGAATGCGGGCAGTAGAAAGAATCTGTGGGGAAAACTTGGACCCCGAGCCAGATCAAACCACAATTACCCTTTGCTTTAATTTTGCGAATATCTCAGCATCGTTACGGTACCGTCATTACGGTTCACACCATACCTTACCGTGAAAAATTATAGTAGGCAGGAAATAAAAGGTCAACTTTGTGGGGGAAATTGCAGGTTATTCTGTGAGGAAATGAATTTCATTGTAGTTTCTTAGAGTGCTTTTATATGTTTGTGGTGTTTTCCTCCACTAATTGAGAACAGCAATACTTATAAATGCGATGGAGATTAGCTTCGCTCATGGTGAACTCTCTTTATTGAGATGAAGCCCTATTAGATTCCACACATTATTGTCAACAAGACGGTGCATATCTCATTATTCCGTCGTGTTGGAATGAATTCAAGGATTATTGGGCAAACCAATCATTCGTTTTTTTTAGTTCTTCTTTTTCGAGTCGTGCTTATGTCGTGTGCAAGTGGGCAATTTTGAACTCGGATTTCATCTATTGACAGAAGAAAAACCATGGTGTACTTCAAGAGGTCACTGCTACTGGCGGATGCTGCTGTCGCGCTCCAGATTGAAGAAATCCTTTTGAGATATTTACCATATTTAGGTTACTTTTTAAATGGAAATAGCGTCTACAGTTATATAATTTTGTATATGCACATGCACATATACATATGTATATATGAGGTGCGTGTAGCCCTCTGGTTAGAGGCGCCCAGCAATACACAAGGGTTCAGTCCCCACACCCATGGATCGCCAAGCGTTCCATCCCTCCGGGGTCGAAAAATTGGTACCAGACTTGTCTGGGAGGATAGCAGCATTGGCTGGACACATCGGTAGTGGCCAGCCACCATGAGTCATTGTATAGGCCAGATATGCATTCAATCAGCAGCTGCTTATTCGCATTCAACGATGCTTAATGAAGTCGAATGCATGGCGCATCCCTAAGGGATCGGCCAACGTCGAGTGCTTTATCCTTTTTTATATACATATATACATATATATTTATTTATAATAAAATGTGTATAAAGCAAGTAGTTTTACCATTACATGCTAATAAGATATTTTTTCACTAGACAAGTAGTCATTGAGCCGTCAACGGTGCTTTCGTGTGTTGAAACTTTAGTGTTCCCTGATTAGCCATGGTGACTGCTGCTTTCAATTCCACTGAGATTGTAATTAGTCTTTCCCATTCTCAACAGACTCTGTCTTAGAAAAAATTAGTCATTAATGATGTCGGTTTAGTTTTTTCTCAGCCGCTACCCATATGTCATATCTCAGGCGTTTAAGATTGCCGATGCTTGAGAACCTGCTATGTTGACGTCTTTGATAATTGAGTGAATAATTAATATTAATCGTCCATAAGTGCTTGTCGTTGATCAACTCACTTATTGCTTAACTTGTTGTAAAGGAATTTAGATCACGGTCTTCTCAAAATATAGGAGATCATGTCCGTGATCGTGGTAATGTTATAGCAAAGGCTCGATCTAAACGTTTTTACCAAACGATATTGAAACAGTCCTCATATTCCATGCATAAACAATGCCTGTGTAATGTATTTCTCTATATTGTTCAGCTCACACCAGGTGGTTATGTAAACTCTACAGATCTAACATTTCGGCATCGTCGTTAGAGCCGGTGGTCCGAGTCGATGGTCCACCGTCGTTCGTCTTCACGTTGTGTGTCTTCGTAGTAGTGCCGAGTCGACCGTTCTTGAGTGGAGCACTGCTTGATTGAAGTAATCTCGCTTGGCAGTTTCCTTTTGTAGTTGAAAAAAAATTCCCAAGTACCTTTTTTAGTTGGAATATACATTCCCATAGAAGTTGGTGTTAGAAAGACTGATAGACACTAGTTCGAAAGGAATATGTGTAAGCAGCGCCATTAGATAATCCTTTTTTCTTGCCGAAAATTTCCAGTACTCTGTCAGTTGCTGCGACGAGCAAAACCATGTTTTTTGGTTTTAGATGTTTTCATTAGGTTCTTTTACACTTAGCACCTTTAAAAAACACTTCTATTGCTTGAGAGTTTTCGACTGGAAACTGTTCACTGTTTTAACCTTGTACTGTCGTCCCATTAATTATTAACGTTAATTTATGAGCACAGTTCTACGGATCCTCTCAACGGTTTACCGCTTTATCGTGGCTGGGAGCTGGTCATTCAAGTATCAAGTAAGTAAGTTCTACGGATCTCTTTTTGTTTGACGTATTTGATGTCGGCTAGTGGCCAGAGTACTTCATGCATCTTGAGATAGCAGATATATGGGATTAAATGAGGATGAAAGTGTAATTACCTCAAAAGGTTATTCATTAGGTCGTTGATATACCTATGAGTAGGTGTCTAAGTGCGCTTTAGTACATGCGAATTATGTCGTGCACGTGATTCGGTGTGTTTGTAGTCAGAAAAAAAAACTGAAAAGTAAGCGGAAGGCGATTCGTAGTTACGTCGTACAAAAAAGCCTGCCCTTTAATCCCGGAGTATCTGACAGACTACCCCATGAGCAAGGCTGAGCTTGACAACCTACACATGAGCACCGTACTACTAAAGTCTTGAATTAAGCACTTCATAAAGAAGATGTGGTTCCCATCGATGGTTGATTGCTGGTAATTTCTGGTTCTGATTCATAGGAGAGAACAAAATAATGTACTGGAAAAGATGGTGTTCCCTTCTTTTCTACGGATTGCATTCGAAGGAATCCCTGCCGTGAAGCTGTTTGCAGTGCCTACCCCCAGATAGCAGATATCTTCTTAATCACGAACCAGAAACGACCTTTTTGTTTGTCATGACGAGGAAGTGAATTCAGGGAATGAGTTTTTGTTCCTGCTGTGGCATATTGACATAAACTTTATGAATGTCTGATATAACTGTATTTGCGTACGTGGGTGCACCTCTGTGTATTCGAATAGTATCTGGAAAATTATATACATGGGAACTATGCGAGAAGGTAGGAGCCGCCTCAAACAAATAACCTCGTCGTCTACTCTGGCATAGAGTTGTACGTGAACATCCAAAGATTGCACCACTACTCATCATTTTTTTTGACTCCGCATTCTACGCGTTGTTTGTCAAAGTTCAAGTTTCCCAGTCCTTGGAAAATCAAAAGAACAACATTTATTACTAAAAGTAGGGGTTCAGTGTTGGCAGTTATCGCCCAATTTATCGAAGCGTCTTTTGCAGAGTTAGCGAAAAACTGAAAAAAGGACAACCCCATGCTAGCAGGCACAGTTTCGTAAAGCATTCATCACGATGAACTATATCTTTCCGGTAAGCAAACAAGCAGTTATTCAGGAAAGAACAGAATGCTGCTTTTCCTTGCTTTCATCGATTTAACTTTGGACTCAGTTGAGAGGGAAGCTGTCAAAAAAAGCTCTGCAGAGTCAATGCTTCAACGCTTTGTAAATAACTCAAAAGACCGACTTTCTATAAACCTCGGCATAGATAGTTGATATATTTATTTATGTGATCTTATAAATTGATCTTCTTTAGCTGATCCGAGGTTGGTATAAGTGTTCATTGACGTTGTCGTTGTTGTTGGTGTTGTTTGTCGAAGGCTGACGTTTCGGCGATTTCGCCTTCCTCTGAGCCGTGATGTAACGAGTGGGAGCTTTGTAAATAATGATTAAAGAAAGAATAGGCAGTGAATAAAAGTTAGAACATTGTGATTTCGACTGTAGCTTCGGCATAACTGGGTTCCGTACTGATTTATGTTCTCCAGGTCATTACCGTTGATGGGTAATAACTTAGAGCCCCGTTGGGGTAAAAAACTGACAGAGAACGGCAAAGCGAGAGCCTTGGTTGGTGCAATGGATAGCATGTGAGCCCCCGGAAAGGCATTTACGGGTTTGAAGCGCACTTGAGGTTCCGAGTTTTGCTCATGACCTACATCCTTGTAGTTACATAAAGATTCTGCATGAATCACATTTCATTTTAACCATTCCTCTATAATACTGTTATTGTTGTGAAAAAAAGGAGTTCGGCAAAGTGTTGAAATTATTTATAGCCAAAGTCATGTGAACACTGAAGTGAATAACATGTGAATGGAGGTCGATGGATGGCAACTACTGCGCTTTGATGATGACATCGTTTGCACAGCATTATAAACATCTAGTTGCTTTCGACATTGCTTGTGAAAGATTTCTGCATGAGACCGTGTTCGAGAAAAATGTGCCACACTTAACGCAACGAATATCTGCAAATGCTCCAGTTATGTCCATTTGGCTGTGGATGTCAACTTGATGAGCGCTTTACATTCAGACTTGAGACGAAGGAAACGAGTGTTATAGTAAGTTCGCAAAAGCATCCAGGACCGAATGAAGCGACCAGAGATCGTTCTAATTAGTGCAGTATTCCTTTGAAAGTTGCACAAACAAACGTCAATGTTATCGAATATGTCGCGAGAATGATACGAAGTGTATCACGCAGCACGTGAGAGAGAGATGCCGAATTTTTGACCCAAGTGGACGATGATAGATCCGAAACACCCATTTACACGATGAGATCTCGAATATTCCATACCCAGTGAGAATTTAACGATAACCAAGTGGATAAGGTCCATTAGCTCTTGTAAGAAATTTTTTTTTAAAAAATGTAGTCCTCTTCGAGTTCCTCAAGCGGCAATCTATGCTGGACTACTACACGCGATAAAATCACCGAAGAACTTAGTGGTGCTCGTCTGAGTTATTTGTCTGCTAATGAAGCAACATATGGTGGAGATGGTATGACATTCTTTAAGAAATCAAGCGAACTACTATGTCTAAAGTACAGAATGTGTTTTTTTAATTTTTTTCAGTGTTACAGAAGAATGTTGGCATAATTGCTTCATATTAGTTGTCATCACATTGCTTTTCTTTTGAAGGTATTCGATGTATGAAATGTTTTCATTGCAGTATTTGTCGTAATTTCTCCAAAGCCGGTCTTGCTGGTTGACTTAGCCTTTCGACGAACCTGAAAATTTTTGTCCACTTTGCGTCAAATAAACAACATCTACTCACTGAACAATCTAGTCCTCCTTGCGGTTTTTTTCTTATTTCAATCTAAGGACTAGACGGTGGGCAATTACATATCCCCGCCCACCGCTAGCTACGAGGTTTTATTCTTTACGACAAATAGAAAGTGAATAATGTTTTGGCATTTATAATTCATCTTTTTTTTTCTTTCTAAGCATTTCTAGAGTATAACTCTTGTCGTTATCTACCCGTCCTCATTTCTTTTCACTTTTTTCATTTCATTTTATTCGTCCTTCTCATTATCTACCGTATAACATTTCCTTTACGGAGGAACAATGATCTGTTGTTGACATTTTATTATTCACATTTTTTTTTTCGTTTTTTGAAACAAATCATTTTCCACAACTTCTGTTGGTTTTCCTTTCGATTTCAGTTACGTTGCACTAGATTCGTCAATATTTGCTTTAACGTGAAAAGATGTGATTGTTTTTCGAAAAAAAAATCAGTTTCACTTTTTAGGAACCAAAACATACATTAACTTTTTATTTTACTGCCTATTATAATTTTTTCACGGCAGGGGTATTACGTGTGAAACAACGAAAATGATGCTGAGATATTTGCAAAACTCCGGACTGCAAGTGTCTGCGGTGGGGAACGAATACGCCATTACCCTTTCCGGGGGCTAACGTGTTCACCAGTACACCATGCGGGTCCTTTGTTTCGTCTGTCTCTCAGCTTGTTCTATCGATCAGCGCCATCAGCAATCATCCCTCAACGGGAGTGATCTATGGAACCCAAGTCGACAACGGACCCAGTTAAGTTGAAGCTCTAGTCGAAATCACTGGTGTCCGGAGTTTTGCAAATATCTCAGCATCATTGTAGTTGTTTCACCCAAAACATAAGCTTTTGAAAACTTTTACGGTCGTCTTTTTTATTCGTGCACTTCTGCAAGATGTCTGAGAAAGTATGTGAAGATGAATTTCTATTTAAACAAAGCTTGTGTCACTTGTCAATCCGATCTTCTCCAGCTGAGTTACACAAGCGCATCGCTGTTCATCCCGTCTTTCTGCAAACTTTGAATTATCCAACTTTTTCGTTGTCAGCTGCTTAATGCCTTTGTTATTCCGCCGTTTTTGAATTAAACGCTCGTAAATGTTTTTTTTAAGATGCGTGACATTCCACATGATGGACGAGGCAATGGACGGTAACCGCCGGCCGACGATTATCATCATCGTTTGCACCAACGGGTCATCCGAACGGGATTTGCTTCTGTTTGCACTACCAAATCACCACCGCATTTCAGAGGCTGTAGTCTAGTTCTCCATATACAGGAATTTCATTCACTCACATAAACTGTAGTACTATCACATGCTTTTACAATGATGTTTTACGATTCTGTCATGAAATTTTTGAAAACTTTGACCGCTCGTGCTTGGGTGAAAATGGTAATCTTCATCTAAATGCATCGAAAGCCGTGCATGTCTTTTATTAATGAATTGTTCGTTTATAACCGTAACTGGTTCACTTGTACCCTTCGAATCAGCGTATATTCAGATCTTGGTTTTTGACCGTTGAGACTTTTCAAAATAAGTAATTCAGGTTACGAATAGCCCATGTCGCAGATATCGTCACCGCCTCCAACTCCCAGTCATTCCCCTGTTTTCCAGAAAGGAGGTTACCAATCTCCTCCATGCCTTTGCGGATCAGTACCATTAGCTTCACTTGCGGCAAACAGTCTGGCAGATTCACTGGGCGTTTCACCGCTCTACAAACAACAAGAGTGTGTTCCTCGCTTCTATTTATTCTAAATTCTAATTTTTATTTACATGACCTGACATCGAATTGTCACATCCATCATCCACGAAAGTCATTAATTTTGCGTGTGACCTTGGCTGCTGTCTGAGAACGTTGATTCCTTCATGAGTAGCTTTTAATGCTGGTGGAATAGATGTTCCATGGAATCCTGGAATAACTGTGCTACACCTTCCCAGGGTTCTTTCCACGGCTAGTCATATAGGGAGCTTTTTCCGGACAGGTCTATCACTAATTTGCTGACCTCGGAAAGATGTTAGATTTCGTTGGCCCGAAATAGGTCGAACCAGTGACCATGCACGTATTGTTAAACGGCCTTCCCATGTGCATTGCAGTGTGTAAAAATTTGAGGACTTTGTTTATGGGAATTTGCACTTTCCTCTCATTTTTTTCTACCAGAGTATCAATAAAGAGACAGTGACCGGTAGATACAGTTAGTTTTGTGATGTGATTCGCCTGTTGTGATGTCGAAACACATGCCTCATTCAAGAGAACGCACTAAACATCTGTTCCGCTCCAATTAGTTTCTTTGGTTCCATGCGATTCAGCCCTCAGCAGTTTAAAGCACCGTATGGTATTCCAATCTGATCGTACAGAAGATGAATAGGACCTGTAATCTGAATTCATAGAGTTTTTAGTTTTAGAACTTTCTTCAAGTAATCTCCTGGGTTTTCATCTACAATAGGAATATATCAAATATTCGGGAAAAAAGTAGCACATTGAACTTTCCCTGTGGGAAGTTAGAAGTCTTTTCTTCGTTGCAAATATGTTGAAGTAGGATTAAAATCTCTGTGTAAATCTTATCGTAGTAATATGGACTATTCTTAGTCTCCAGGCTACCTCACAGTGAATTGTAAAGATCTTAATTGGGAGGAATAAAAGATCTTAATTGGGAGAAATAATCTTTAAAGCGGCGCGCTTCGTCACCACGTTAAGTCAGAAATGTTAAAAAGTTGTAAAAAAAAGTGTTGTGTTAAAAAGAACCCTTTTAGATCATGAGACCCATAATTGCATAGGTATTTCTAGCTGCTCTTCTGAATGAAGTCTACGTTTCATGCCAAGTTACTCTGTTGGATTCCTATTGTAATCATTAAAGAGTAGCATCATTTAAAGGCTTGTGGAGTCGTTGTCCAAAAAATATGTACTTTCTTTTCATTAGGTGTTGCAGAATTCTGAAAACTGGTACAGAATTTGAGAAAGTCATTAAAGAAATGTTGTAAGCGTATATGGAAGTACAAATATGTTTAGCTTTGCACGATGGAATGCAGCAGCCCAAGTGTACCATAACTCTCGTGCCCATTCTCCAACCTTGGATGGACAGTCCCACTCTTCTGGTGATGCTCCAGCCGAAAATGCATGGGTGAATCCGCAGCAGTTGGTCACGAACCTCATCCACAAGAGCTCGGCCACCAGGTAGAGTTCAACGCCTAGATTTGTTCTATATACCGGCGAATTTTTGATATGGTCTGTCTTTTCAAGTTGACTATGAAGAAGAAGTGCTATTCGCTTCGCTATGTAGTGAGTAACTGTTTGCTAATAGAATATACAAGCACTTTTATTTCAATGTCATATCTAAAGCTATAACAAGGTCGAAAAAATGCCATCATGGAAACAATTTTAATGATTTTCATAAGTTGTTGTGAATAGGTTATGAATAACTAGTTGGCTTTTTGTACATATAGTAACTATTCCTTAAATAGTTCCTATTCTCTGCAATATCACATGTGTCCTATACTAACTATTTACTTATAACTATCTTAAATCTATCCATTCATGATGTATAAGTTTTTTATACCGTTTCGACATGTAGTTTCGATAAAAGCCTCTGGCATACCGCCTCATTTGATGTACTTCTCCGCATGTACCGTGTCATGACCTTGATGAGCACTGTCTCTGACTCCCTCTGTGAAACCTCGCGTTATTCCATCTCTTTCACATGACCTTTTGATAAGCCTTTGCGTAGCCTTTCGGATAACTTTTATCCACGAGCTATTCCTTCGCTGTCTGATTGAGTTCTAATGTTGACGAAGCCTTTGGCACATTGCCTCATTTGGTGTACTTCTCCGCATGTACTGTGTCATGCTCTGTTTCAGCACTGTCTTTAGTTCCCTTTGGCAAAGCTCCACCCCCTACAGAAGTAATACAGGCAGCCCATCGGCGTTCGTCTTCAAGTGTTCGTAGCGTTCGTTCGGTCTTCATACAGTCCCTCAGTTCCTCAGTGCTTCAACTCTAGTGTCCGCCTAGCTTCCTTTAGTTATCACTTGTTCTCATTTCAATCTCGCTCGTACATATCCAGCTAACCACATATCGCTACATATCACATATTATTATTGTACCGTTGTTATTGCCATAAACTGTTATAACTCAAACTCGAGGTTGTCCACGGCAGTTACGGAAAAAGTCCCCCGTGGCGAATCTATACAATGTCGAGCATTCCACGTACAGTTGACGGACAAAAGACAAATCCGACCAACTCCCTAATCCACTGGCCAACTAGCAGAGTACATATCACATTTTAAAAGTGACGTGATCAAAAATATATTTTGCTATCAGTGAAGAAAAACTTTTTTCAGGACACCACTCTCCTTAGAAGACATTGCAAACATGAACAGAAAACGTCATGTCGAGGTATTTCGTTAGGCTCTACGTTTTAAGATTTGACTCTCTAAAAAGTTTTCTACAGTGCCTGTTAGGAACTACTAGAATCCAATTAGGGTCACAAGTTTAGGAGGTCTTAAAAGGAGGGTCCGCATTCCAGCCAACTATATCTAGAAGTGCATTTTAGGAAGGAGGTGTGATCAAAAATGAAGCTGGTGGTCCGCTAGAACTGGAGGCAATAGCAGCCGTTCATGAATTGTCTCATGAAGTACACGACATTAGCGTCTCTGAAATGCTTCCGAGAACCAGTGACCTTATATTTGTCAATGTGAAAACGCAAGAAGGTATTTCTCATACCATGGTCCATTTTCACTCTTTTCTATTTTTTTTCAGCGATCATCTAAGCATTTTCGCGTAGCTGTTATAAAAACTCCGAATTCCGTTAATTTCTCTCTTCCATACAATTCCATACAACTTTTTCACGTGTTACCAATTCCTTTCAGGGCAACCTTATACGCTTGAGTTAACTCTAAAAGGTTGGCGAATCGCCTCGTCTCATGCTGATTGTATGAATGGAGACTACACTAAGGTAACAACGCAACACGCTTTACTACAATGGTGTCTATAGTGCGATGTTGATTAATACCGCCTTCAAATGGTGGAACGTGCGAAAATGATAATATGTCATACTTTCTTTTTTTTTATCTTGTAAGATAGTGTGCTGTTTTTATCGTCCATGAGGAAGGCCTTTGTTTTAGGCTCTTGTGCTTCTTATTTAAAATTGTACATTGGAACAATCACAAATCTTCATGCTTTTTTCTCATCTGCGTACAATTTTCAAACCTTTGCTAGCACTTGCGGAAGTAGGTACTTGATACTTGAACGGCCCGTCCTCAATGGTTGTGCGGGCCCCAGCATAATCACCATTTTTCGGAGATTTGCTGGTTAGGCCATTACGGTTCCCTAAAAATCGCGAGGTCAGCCTGGCCAAAGTCTGCCCCAGGTCTTCACCACCACGGGCAGTCCCAGCCCTTGTGGATCAGAAGGATATTCGCCACCTTGCGACTTTGACACCGGGACAGTGGCGGATCCTGGTATTGGTTTACTCTTAACTGGGTTTCCTGGTGGAAACGCCGGACTCCCTCAGCTTGGGAGACCCTGCGGGAGGGACGAATCTCCCACTGTATATCGCAGTCGGACACGCAGGAACACCTCCCAGCCACTATGAGGCGGTAAACCGTTGGGAGGTGCGGAAGTAGGTGCCGTTAGTTAGTTCGCTTTGGAGTAGCCGGCTTTTAGTATTTTTTACAAACGATATATTGTGTTGTTGAGCATTTAAAATTGACTGAAGTGGTAATTCACAGTAACAAATCTTATCACGGATTAGTACTGCTTTCTTTCTTGACGCCAAAGCAATACTGCTTTAGGTTGATTTACATACTCGCTACTTCCGCAATGCTCGTGATCTGTTGAGCTTCATATCTCCGGACCACACAACCAGGTTCAATGAATGTTTAGCGCACAAGCTCAGTGAATTAGCTGCAAGTGTGAGTTTGCCTTTAGTTTTTCAAACGTTTTTCACAGTTTCAACACTTTTAACACAGTGTGAGTCTTCGATCTTTGAAGTGTACTCAATTTTTTTTCCACAGTCATACGTATATCGTACTTCCGGACTCGTCAGAAAAGCTTGTTGTTGCAACCAGATGACCTTTCTAGCTTAGTCTCAAGTAGTAAATTCATTTTCGCGTACTGACTCGGCTTCGCGGTCAATTAGCATTCAGAACGAAGAAGAAGAAAAAGAAGTATACACTTGTCCATGCAGTAATATTCCCAAGACTGACTTTGTATTCACCACAGCATTAATTAAATAATGCACTGCACACTTGATTACCAAGCACGATGTTGTTGTTTTCTTCTTTATTGACGCGAAAGGGGTTGCGTGTAGCGCATTGGTCATTGTCGCCTTACAATACAAATGGAATCGATCCCCGTGACCCAGGCCAACCAAACTATCCATCTCTCCGGGCTTGGTAAATTGGTACCAGACTTGTCTAGGAGGATAGCAGCACTGACTGCACGCATCGGTGGGCCACTGCGAGTCATTTTAAAGGCCATATATGTATTCAGTCGCCTTCAACGATGCTCATTGAGGTCGAATCGGTGGTGCATCCTTTAGGGATTGATCAAGCCCGAGAGCTTTATCTTTTTTTAATGACGAAAAAGCTATGTTTCGGCGGATTTCGCCTTCTTCAGAAAAGGTCAAGTTGCAATCAACCTTGTCAAGCACCTTCATAACCAAAACAGAAGGAATAGAGGCACGGAGCAATGACTCGTAATCATGCGTGACAGTATTAGGGACTGATATCTTAGTGTGAGAGAAGCACATTACCCTTCTATGTGAACTCTGTACAGTTGGTCTCCACGTGAAATACTCTATGGAAGACCCATAGCAAGCGATCAATGTGTGAGGAAGCTATTTTGCTTTCAATGAGATTGAAATTTTGGTTTAGTATTTTCTCTGTTTAGCTTTGGAGATGTTTAGGTGGGTAGATTACTGTCAAATTGACTTTTCTTGGGGAAGGCAAAATCCCCCGAAACGTCAGCTTTTTCATCAGTAAAGAATAAGGCAACAACCTCATGTTTGCTCATCCAGAAAACAATGATTTATTTGTGTGTTTGTTCACTTTATCGAAATCTTTCTAGGAAGTGCATTCTGCAAAATATATGGTTTTCGTCTTGTATGCTTCACGTAATATAGGGTCTGAATAATGATAAGAGAAAGGGGCAGGAGAAAGCTAGATTAGATTCGCAACAACCTTAGCGGTTAGTGTTTTATGACTAACTATACTGGTGTGTAAAACTATGTTTGACTCATACTCATTGAATATGAATTCCAAAAAGTTATAGGAAGCTGTTTGGTACGTAGTTTTTTCTTTTCAGGAATCTGCACGGATCGATGTTAACTGACTGATTATGCAGTTAGTCACTAGCGTTAGGTCCTTTGTCGCAAGCCTTTTCCCTGAAATACCAGTACTGTATACGTTTATGTGCTATATGACTAGAAACGTGTGGTTGTAACTGTCCATAAGGATTGCTTGTTACCAGTGGATATGCTGGTGGAGAGTTTTTTATCAGTTCTTTGTGATCACAATGATTACATCTGAAAGATTTTGCTGTAATGTGTCGATGCAACCGAGTTGGCCTATACATGTATTTGTGAGTTCAGTTACTTTGAATGTTTTCGCGGAATGAACTCATTAGTTACCAGTTAAAGTTGTGGCAGCTGTTATGGTGTACCTCTCAGGTGCTCATGATTGTCGAAATAGCTATTGTTTGTTGCGATCACTGTTGTTTCATTGAAATCTTAATAAATCTTGCTAATATTTTCCAATCCACAGATATCTCTCACATGAGGGATCACGAGCCGGTCAGTCGCGAGGCTACGTGGCGCGTCCCGAGGTGGCGGATAGGGGGGTTAATCGCGGGCCAAAAGCGACCTTTCGCTTCCCTGCGACGCAGGTGGATCCAGGGGATGGACTCCCTGTTTCTGCTGCGCCGATTTGGCACATACTTTCTGCATTTACGGGGCGCATTCATGCACGCGTGTGTGGGTTCGTTCTAGTTTATGCAGATTGTATTCTACTAGTCAAATCGGCCAAAAGCCTGCAATCAAGTGACAGGGAAGTATATGGGAGGCGGTTAGGAGTCGCCTCCAACAAATAAGCTCCATCTTAACTCTGGGAGAGCCTGGCAAGCTACCCGTGAGTATAGCCAGCCCCCCACGTTCAGAGCCCAGCAAGCTATACGTGGGTATCAAAAATGCTAAACAAAGTGAAAAAGAAAACGGGCCTCATTCCCCCCACCCCGAAAGAGCCCCCCAATTTCGCAACGTTGGGTAGGATGAGTAGGGAGACGTTGCTAAAATCTCAGGGCCAATGGAAGCTGCTTGGATTACAAGGAACTATGGTGATGATCTGTACCTACAATACACGTACACCTGCATCCGAGTCCTCGATAGAAGACTTCTTCAAGCGAGCAAGAGGGATAAGGTACGACGTCATCGGCCTGCCCGAAACGGAGACACCACCTTTTCAACTCCGCCTATGACACCGGAGAAGAACTGTTCCTCGGAACATGCGACAGCAGAGGAGTCGGCGGCGTCGGCGTTCTCGTCAACACGAGTTTGTCCATGAACATTGATTCATTCGAACAACTAACAACCCGAATCGGAAGTTACGATTAAAACGATGTGGATCAATTCCGGCCTTGACAATTTTCGTCGTCTACGCGCCGACATCAAACTACGACAAAGAAGTCGAAGCGTTCTATATGGACTTGAAGAAGTTCTCCAGAGAAGACCACACATTCTTCAAGGTTACCATTGGAGATGTTAACGCCAGGATTGTACCAAGAAGAACGTATGAAGAGCGTCACATTGGGACCCACGGACTAGAAAGGAACGAAAAGAGTGAGCAGCTCTCCGAGTTTACCACGACGACCAAGACCATCCATGGTAACTCGCAATTCCAAGAGCCCCACCCTCAACGCTGGCCGTGGGAGCCTCCCAATGGAGAGTACCATAACGGAATAGACCACATCATAGAAAATAGAAAGTTTTTGCCTAACCGATGTCGCTGTTCTCTCAAAATTCTACGCAGGATCAGACAGACCATCGCCTTCTTCGTGCAAGATTCTATTTCTCATGGAAAGGAGAAGAAGCTGCCAAATTCAAAAACCGAAGTCACAGAACCACCGTAAACTGGGTCTTATTCATTCATTGGTCGGCTGTTGGGAAGATGCCGTTGTCGATAACATTAACGTAGAATACAATCGGCTCACTCAACATCTTCACGTTAGCGTTATGAAACCTGAGAGTTCGAAAGTCACCAAGAGACGTGTGTCTCCAGAAACATTCGAGCTGATACGCCAGCGTAGAATCGCACGACTTGCAAGCCACAGCGAACTAACATCCGAATTGCAAAACAGTGCAGACAGCCAATAAAAGAAGACCTCAAAGAGAGAAGTGCAGCAGTAATGGTTGAAGCAGTAGAGGCTGGGAAAAGTATTCGCAAACACCGAAGCTTCGCCGATTATAAGACCTACATGATTAACAGCCCAGACGGAACAGTTACAGCGTCCAGAAAGGCAATGGAGAAAATTATTCACGAATACTACTCAGAACTCTTCGATAGCCACGTCCACTTTCCGTCATATGAAATAAAGGAGGATGGATATGTTGTACCACCGGTTCTCCCTTCCGAAATCCGACTTGCCATTTCGTCGGTGAAAAATCGAACAGCACCAGGTCCGGACAGGATAAGATCAGAGAACCTGAAGAACCTTCCGCCAGTCCTCGCAAACACACTGACTCGGTTCTTCACACGTTACCTGTCTGAATGCGAGGTCCCTACTCAGTGGAGGACCAGCAAGACCGTGTTATTGTTCAAGAAGGGTGACCTACACGATATAGGCAACTATCGCCCAATCTGCTTGGTGCCTGTCGTCTACAAGCTTTTCACTCGAGTCATCCTAAACAGGATTGACAGAACGCTGGGCGAACGACAGCCATGTGAGCAAGCAGGGTTACGAAAAGGATTTAGTACGATGGACCACATCCACACGATAACAAGACTCATTGAAGTATCGCGAGAGTACAAAAGACCGCTCTGTCTCACTTTCATCGACTTAAAGAAGGCATTTGACTCAACTGAGATAAAAGCAGTCATGGAAGCCGTTGACAGTCAATAGTATAATTTGCCTGAATGATAGAGACGGTGACTTTATGAGTTCGGGTACAGTTTATCTGATCTCTTGTAAAGCGTGCGGGGACGAATACGTTGGCGAAACGGGTAGACCACTCTGCGTTCGTATAAAAGAACACCTAGTCGACAAACGTAAACCAAACACTCCACTAGGCACGCACAGGACGCAGAGACATAACAGAGAAGATCATAACGATCCTAGCGCAGGAATCGAGAACACAAACGCGCTAAATTCTCGAGGCGTTCTGGATTAATTCCAGAAATCCGAAAATGAAAATGAACCGCAGGGGAAGAATGCCTCATTATCACGCGTGATATTGGGCAGTATATAAACCTGTTATTCTGATGAGATGGGTACATTACGATTCCATGTGAACTCTGTGCGGTTGGTCTCCACGTGAAATATTTAGTGGAAGACTCATAGAAAGCGGTGAGTATGCAAAGACTCTGTGTTCAGTGTGACTGAAATTTTGGTTCAACATTTTCTCTGTTTGGTTATGGAGGCGTTTGACCGTGTAGATTGCAGTCAACATAACCTTTCCAGGCTCTGAGGAAGGCGAAATCCGCCGAAACGTCAGCTTGTGCGTAAATAAAGAAAATAACACCTGATACTAGGAGTATCCCGTTTCACACAAGTAAGGGAAGGGATCCGAAGCTCCGACCTGCGTCAACGATTAAAAAATCAAAGATGCCATTCTGTACGCCAAACAGTCGAAGATAAGGTGGGCCGGACACGTAATGTTTATGAATGACAAACGATGGACATGAGCCGTTAGTGACTGGATTCCTCGGGATGTCAAACGTACTGCAGGAAGACCACCTATCCGATGGTCAGAGTTCCTCACGAAAAGCCTTGAAGAAAGATATGATGCTCGACGAGTCCCTAGAGCGAGCAGAACCCAATGGGCTACTCTTGCACGCAACAGGGGAAAAATGGAAGCGCCACTGGCGTTCGCTCGAGTCACTCGACGATTAACGGGACTACAGGTGATACAGGTGACAGGTGAAAATTTTTCCAGTTGTATAGCTACATAATTCTTTTTGACTGGACGGGTTATAAGCTATCGTTTTATCTACGTTTACTTTAAAATGCAGAGTATAAATGGTGAGAAGCATATCTATTGTCTTCGTCTTCTCTACTTGAAAATCAGAAGAAGAAAGTACACCAGAAAATATTTCTTGTCTTATCGTCGCGGTTTTGCAACGTGATAGCCGAAACATTTGAAACTAGCGGAAATCGGCTCAATGTATTATTAAAGCGTGCATAACACACTGGTAGAGGTGCCGTTCAATAGTGCAGAGTCCTGGTTCATCTTCCTACCGACCAACCAAATCTCGCATCCTTTCGAGATGACCAGATTGGAACCGAACTAGTTTGTTGAAAAACCCACTCCAGGTCAGGGACTGTCTGCGAGCAAGACCTGGCACAGTGAAAGCCCTAATACTATTGGGTAGAATCAACTCAACCGGCATTCAACGACATTAATAAAGATGATCAACATACGAAGCACTGGAACACATAGGCCAGGCCGAAGATTGTAGATGATTGATACGAGGAAATGATTCGAATGAAAAAGTGCTGCGATTACCAGAATATGAAATGTCGCTTAGTGCAAAATGATGGGAGAGATAGTTAAGCGCATGGAGTGAAGCTCTGAAATGCAATACTTTGTGTCCACTAATGGTGCTGTAGGTCTTCTCCTGTCTAAATACTGCTCCTTTCTTAGAATGAGAACTATCACTCGCACAATGAAAAAAAAACGGCGAAGATGTATGCCAAATACTTTATTAAGCGCATTTATCTCATCAATATAAAGAGTAGATAAAAGTGAAACACATTCGTAATCTGGAGTCGGCAATAAGATCGAAAGGTTGTGAAGTGGTAGTTGTGAACAAACAAATTCTTAAGTTCCAAGAGCTTGGCGAAGTTTTGAGAGCTGCGACAGATTTACATGGATTTGGAGGGACAGTTTAGTTGAGGAATTAAGGTGTCTTAGCTAACACGGTATCATAGATGGAAAGGCAATCAAGGCGATACGCGTGAGCAAATTGAGCAGAGCAGATATTTACAATGTTGTAATGAAGATCTCTACTGCTACAGTCATCCGTCAAGTTTCTGACCATAGCCACTTTCATTAGATTCGTTCAGGCTATTGAGCTTTGAGTGCATTGTAGGTGGATTGTAACAACCTCATATACGTGGTACACACTTCTCCCGTGCCTGTCTTCAAACCATTTGATACGTAGGTGAGCACCATTTGATTTGCAGGATCCACATGTACAAATTGACCACCGTAGCCAGGATGTCCGAACGTAAATGCGCCCGGTACTAGTGGATTTTTCTCATAAAAGAATCCATGACCTTTTCTGATTGGCCAGAGTGTGACCTGAAAGCATGACTTTGAGCAAATTCATCATAACTTCATAATTCAAATCAAAATCGCTTGAAAATACTTCCCTTCATGGATATCGACAGAGGAGAAAATCTACTTGGAATTTTCAATTTATCGGCTTTTTTTCACCATGATCTGACTTTTAGACTGGGCCATTTCTCTAGCTAACATATAAAGGCTTGTTCTTAAACTAGAAAGGGAAATTTCAAAGTTGACAGAAATATTTCTAAGATTCCTAATTCAAAAGTAACTTATGACATCTCCCTCACACCTCATTGTCTCAACCAATTACCGTTTTTGTCGAAGTAAATGTTAGATCTACCAAAAGTCTTAAAACAACTTTTTGCACAGTTCTAAAAAATTTTTTTGTATGATTCGTCTATATATTGGGCGCTTCATTCATTCGATTCGCTTCCTCGTATCTGATATCAAAAACGTCTTCGGAATTGGCTATAGCTTCCACTGCTTCTTGATAATTTGGTCTCTTTTATGAATGTCAACGAACCAATTCAATATCGGGCGTTATTCTGTTTACATTCAGGGGCATTGCTACTGGACTGTTCCAAGGTCTTTACCTGAGTCGGCAACCTGCCTGTAAAAGGGTACCTTTTGCAGAGAAGACTGGTACTGACTTTTTTCAGCAACGACATTCATAGAGAACCCTCAATTACCAGCTGAACTCACACGCGAGAAGTTCGGAGAGTTTCGTGAATGATGGATGTGAGGAGACAATTCGAATGCAAGAAATGTTGGGATCCACACAGTAGATGTGAAAACAGGTCGTATAAAATAAAAAAGAGGTATAGGGCGAGGTCCCGAGAGATCACTATGCATTTCTCCCGTCTTTGGATTTTTGAAGTTTGCCCAAAGTTCGTCAATATTTTACCCACCGATGTTTTCAATTCTTGTACGAGGGTCGTCGTGACTTTGACTTCGAAATCTTCTCCGCTATGATTTTGTGTTCCGTACGCGCCTAGTGGAGCAGTTTGTTTGACCTTAAGTCTCCCATCTAGGTGTTCATTTATGAGAATACGGAACCACCTATCTATTTTGCTATGTATTCGGCTAGCATGCTCTAGAATAAATCCGATACACCATATTCCAACCCACCATGTCTACCTTTCTGTACAAATGACGCCGTTTTTTTTGTTGGGTAAAAACGATCGGTATAAATGGCTATGAACCAAGTGGCGCAGTACAGACTTTGGTGAGAGATCAGTACTCCACGGATTTCTCTAGAAGCGACCTGTTCAGGCAGTATGTGCAAATGAAACGCGACCATATTTTTGCAAGATTGATCGTTTTGGGGTGTAGTACTCCTTTATCGCGAGTAGCTGCCGCTTTGCAGCCATTGGAAATGGCTATTTTTCGTGTCACGTTGAGGGATTGTTCCTTCTGCTATCTCCCGTACACACACTGACGACTGTTCGAAACATGTTTCTCACAAGGGCCCTTTTTGTGTATTAAAGGTGAGAGGAGTAGTAAGGAAACAGTACGTTGGTATCATTTGGTGATCTTGTCGACTTCGGATAGGTTAATTTGAACGTTCAAAAATGGAAGCAAATTTTTCTCTCAGTTTCTCTTGGGCGAATTTTAAATCTTCTGACTTTCATTCAACAAATTAAACACCTATTTAAATTGACTTTCATCTAACCTCAGTGCAAATGACCAATGTCTTGTTTTAGATCGTCACTGAAGAAAAAAAGGCTTAGAACATCTATCCATCCCCTTTTGGTGTAGATTACATACTAAGCACAAAGGCGATAACAAGATTTGGTGTCAATCACTGTCTCGTTGTAAACGCTTCGTGTCAAGTATAAATGTAAAAACAAAAAAAGTCATATAAATAAAGGAAAGAGCGAGGGATAGCACTGTTATGTATGCGAGAGGCTGACCTTCTCCAGATGCCAGTTGTCGAGCGTCGGCGAGCTGATCGTCTTCAGAGTACGATTGCTCAGCAAAGAGCCGTCGATGGCCAGCGAGAAGAGTCGCGACAGGTCTGAAGCGCTGGCGACGCCTGTCAGCGCCGGCAACGGCAGCGCGAGTACTTCCGGATCGTTCACGGACATCGTATCCTGAAAAGAAACAGCTGTCATCCGAGGACCACACTGCATACTAGAGGGTTCTCTTGAACTCGGTTTACAATTTGCAATGCACATCAAATCAAGAAAGGATTCAAACACTGTCATTGGGTGTTCCTTATCAATAATTATTCTTGCTCTATATCTCGAATACTTCTGCTTGGCATTCCTACTACTTTTGACCGCATTACTTTACTGGTAAGAAAAGAGAGATTTTTATTAGAAACACCGCACAACAATGACGATGACTTCTTCGATCAGCTGCAAACATTCGAGCCGAGCTTGTCATTGAAATCGTTCCAAACACTTCTTGTAAGGATTTCTCGCGGCTTTCGTGAATGTTTTCAGTCTTATGGCTAGGATAAGGCTTAGATTTAAGTGGTTATGCACAAGCAATTCCTCCATTGCAGTCATTTGACGCCCAAAACTTAGGTGGTTATAACTTCAACAGCTGGGTGGAGGGCAAAGTTATGAAAATCCTTCACCGTTAGCACACTAAAGGCTGAGGGTTTGAATAAAGAGCAAAAGATAAGGCGTACTGCGTTGATGAATTCCTGAATGATGAGTTAAGCACTCGACTTCATCAGGTATCGTAGAGGTGATTGAAGGCATATCAGGCCTGTACAATGAACGAACATGTGGGAGCTATCGGTGTATCAAGTCAAGGTTGCTATCCTCCTAGACTAGTTTAGTAATCTTTAGTAACCTGAATGGTGGAAGACTTTTTAAACCCTGTGCACAAAATCAGACTGACGATCGACCCTGTGGGTGCCTCTAACAACACGCCCTAAAATTCCATTGAGAACAACAGATGAACACTAATGAGCTAGCGTTAATGAGATGTCAGTGGAAAGCACTTCATAAAGCGAATTACAAGTAGAGCTAAATGCGAGTTTTCCTAAATAACGTATAAAGAAGCTCTCGGCCTTGATAATCCCTTAGGGATTCCACATGCATCCGACTTGATTAAGCATCGTTTGGAAGTGATTGAATGTACATCTGGCTTTTTCCAGTGACTCGCGGTGCCTTACCGATGTATCGAGCCAGGTGCTATCCTCCCAGACAAGTCTGGTACCAATTTGCCGATCCCGGAGGGATGGAAGGCTTGGTGAGCCATGGGCGCGGGGATCGATCCCATGTGTGTGTCATAGGGCACCTCCGAACACTGCGCCACACGCGCATAACGTAATAGCTGTAAATCAGAGTTACTGACACGTAGTGAACATTAGCGCATTGGACTTGTTGTTAGGGACTAAAAGATTGCAATTTTTCAAATATTTCAGCCATGGAATATAGCTAGTTGCGAAACCAACCAGAACAAAGGTTATATTATTATAATTCCACATTTTCTAAAAACAGTAAGAGTCAAGTAGAGTAGAGTTAAATGAGTCGAAAGCTCACGTAGTTTATCAGCAACCATTTGGTGTTGGCTTTGATTTTCCATATAATATCATCGAAGCGAGCATACATTATAGCAAGCATGACAATCAGTTTTGGATTTCTGATGGAGTCACGGAAGAACTCCCACAGGGTCGGAGTTGTTATACGCGCAACTTTCCACCGTTCCTCTGGATCTACTCCGATTCCGATCGCGAGGTCTGGAAAACTTATTCAGTACTTATGATTAGATAGTAAGGTACACAATTACAAAGAGTTTCATCGTTCGAACGGTCGCCGTTCACCATTTTTCATGACGAAATATTAAGCAGCGAAGGAAAAGAGAGTAAAAACAGCGCTATGACCGGGATGCAGATTATCTAATACTGAGGATGATCGGAATCTTGCAGTGAGATGAGCTAAGACTGAAAAGAATTTACTCTTAGTTATAGTTCTGCTTTTTCTTGAAGAGTATTCCCCTTAACTCCTTGTCAACCTCGGCGACACCACCTGGTGACAACCTTAAGGTACAAGTCGCTTTGATCTCCATACAACTTTTCGCTTATGCCCTTATAAAAAAGCATACCGTTGAAAAAATAATGTACATTAGTATAATTAAAACAACAGTCTACTTTTAAGAGGCTACGTTGCCAAATATATCAGCTGAAATTATAAGCTTACCATTCGGTCGAGCGATTTCCTCCAAAAAGAAAGTTTTCAAGTCTCGTCCTTTCTTGTCTACTCGACGAATGATACAGTCGACAAGGAACCCAAACGTAAGCGGATGATAACCGCTGGCAGATCCTAGAAGCACTAGATTATTTTTTTTACATCATTAATAAAGCATGAGTGGTTCGAAATATGTCAAGAGGAAAAGCCACGCTCCAAAACGATAACAGTTGTGAAAATAAGGTCCCGTTCATACGGCCTTTCACTTCTAACGAAATAACTATAACCTGAAAAAAAATTGGCCGAGCAAAGGAAGGAGCTCCCTGGTGTAGTGGATAATATGTAAACCCCCTGGAAAGGGTATTCGCGGGTTGTTCAAAGTCCATCCGGGGGTTCCGAATTTTGCTCATAGCTCATCATCATTGTGGTTTTATTTCACATAACATCCTGCATAAAAATAAGTAAAAAGTCAAACATTACAAAGAAAGTACAATTATAAAGCGCTACTTAAAAAATGGCCGATGTAGAAGAATTGGTAGGAGTTATAGAAATACAACTGGACACTCTCAGACGCCAGCTAGTTCGTAATCGATTGTATCACCGCCTATGCAAAGTGCAAAACTGCATAAATTGCCCTAATGGTAGGGACGACATTGCATGAGTTCGGGTACGGCGTACCTAATCCCTTGTAAAGCGTGTGGGTCAAGTAGATTCGCAAAGCGGATTGGCCACACTGATTCCGTATAAAAGAGCACTCGATAAACTTGAAGTTAAACGAAACATTCCACTAGGCGCGCATAGGACAGAACCAAACAGAACCATAATGGAGAAAATTTCGAAGTAAAGGTCACTTTCTTCGTACAGGAATCCAAAACATCAGCGCGTAAAGCTCTTGAAGCACTTCCGATTAACTACAAAAATTCAAAATTGAACCACAAAGAGGAGTGTCTTGTGATTACAGGTTACCTAGCTCTGCAACCTACGCACATTCCTCGCACATCTATTACTTTGTGTGGATGGTCTCCATCAAACAACTGGAAGACTTACAAAGAAAGAAAAGCGATGAGTGTTCAGAAAAATCTATTTACTATGCGAATAAAAAATTTGTGCCAAAAGATTTTTTCTGCTGACATTATGAAAATGTTTTACTAAGCAGATAGACGGGTGACTGCTGATGGCAAAAGATCGATAGAACTAGCTGAGAGATAGGCGAAACGAATGACCCGCATGGTGTGGTAGTGAACGCGTTACTCTCCGGAAAGGACAATAGCGCGTTCGTTCCCCACCGCAGACACCTGCGGTCCGGAGTTTTGCAAATATCTCAGCATCATTTAAGTAGATAGCCTCAATCAATTTGACGTTTGCAAGCTCTGATGAAGACTAACCACTGAAGAAAGAAAGAACTTAAAAGAAAAGAGTGAATCAGTGTGTATTACAGAGCACCTCTTAGCGCTGTGCTATACGCGCTGCTTATATAGAATACCCATAAAATAAATGACTTCGTGTGAAAAAGTAGTAAATATTCATTATCTACATCGTTGCTGCTGGCCATTCCAGACCCTATAACCCGCCTATCTACTTTTTATCTAATGTTTTTTTCCAATATTTAACCTGCAATATATTAAGGATGGTTGAGATTGTTCTCTCACAGCAGTGGAATCGTATTATTATACTTATGAGCTCAAAATGGAACTGCCGGAAAGGAAGCAATTTAAAATATCATAAAAGCATAACGAGAAGTGGCTTGAAATGTCTCGTGCCGAAATTTGCCTTGGCGATTCATGACGGTTCAGAAGCACAAAAAGTCCAACGTATTGGGCAACGAAACTGTCACAACAACATACTTTCGACAACTAGCTTCTCTTTTTTTAGCATCCTGAAAGTCCTCAACAACGAAGGCTGATAACAGCTTCCAATTATTCATCACTTCCCGAACTTCTCAATTTCAAATTGCGTGAACCAATAAACTTGGGCCGTACTACCAAAAATTTGTGGATTCCGGTGGTTCTCGGGCAATGTAGTGGAATAGTACTTACATGTGCCCTACAGTACATATGCGGTCGTTGGTTCGATCCCAGCCCTGGGCTCACCAAGCCTTCCACCCGTCTGGAGTCGACAGATTGGTGTAAGACTTGCCTTGGAGGAGAGCAGCACTGATTTAATACATCGGTAGCACACCTCAACTTATCGTATAGGATACATATACTTTCAATCACCTCTAACGGTGCTTAATGAAGTCAAATGCACGGCGCATTCTTTATGATTGGTCAACGCTGAACGCTTTATCTCTTATCGTTTAACGATTCTTAATTTAGCTAATAAAATTCCCCACATGCCGCATTTAAAAATTGCCGTCCAATTCAAAATAAGCCATTACTTTTTGCGTCTAATAGTATTAAAGATAAAGGATAAAGGAGCCTTGGAAGGAGGGATCGATCCCATGTTTGCTGGAAGGCGCCTCCGGTCCACTGTGCTACACGCACCCTCAAATAGTACTATAAGTGTAATCAACACGAAGAAATGTGTTATTACTAAGAACTAACCTAGTTAATTTCAGCTACTTTCCTACTTCTGACCCGGGATGTATAGCATCTGATGTATAGCCTTTATTCGATGAATATTCTTATTTCCACTTCCACCATTTCAATGAAATTACTCCTTTCTTAATCAGGAGTCAATGCACAAGGTTTAATCTGTAAGAAAGCAATCACCGTTTTCCTTTTCTAAGGAATAAGACGGATGCTGCTCATCATGGAGTGGCAAAGATACAATTTTTATTGTTATTTTTATTAAATATTTTTGAAGAAATCTTTAGACAACCTCATGTGTACAGTGACGTTTGTAATTTCTATTTCGTGAAATACTGGTCTGAGATACGGCGCCAAGCTACATGTGAGAGGCATGCACCGTTGTTTTGATTCACAGTGCGACGAAGTTGTTCAAAATACCAAGAGAGTTCGTGTGTTGGCGTTTTCCAGTCGTCCAGTTCAAGGATCATGACTGTAAATTCATCACCGTTGTGAGTACTTTGATAGATTCTAACTAGTCCATCAAGGTGCCCTTGATGTCGACATAAAATGGTTTACCCGTTTTGCCAATGTGTTTCTCATCACATGTCTTACAGATGTTAGTTATATTGTAGTTGACCTGATGAAACCACCGTCCCTGTCGTTTCTTCAAGCCATGCAAAATTTACAATGGTATCATTGAAACCGCTTGTGTTAAGGCATAGGTACTTACTTGATACTTCATACTTGAAAGGCCCGTCCTCACTGGTTGTGCGGGTCCCAGCACAATCTCCATTTTTTCGGAGATTTGCTGGTTAAGCCATTGTGGTTCCCTGGAATCTCGAGGTCAGCCTGGCCAAAGTCTGCCACAGGTCGTCACCACGACGGGCAGTCGCAGCCCTTGTGGATCAGAGGGAGATTTGCCACCATGCGACTAGTTTCACACAAGGACGGTGGTGGATCCTGGTATCAGTTTACTCTTAGCTTGGCTCCCTGATGAAAACGTCAGGCTCCTTCTCAGCTTGGGAGACCCTGCCCGGGGGATGAATTCCCCCCGCTGTACATCGCAGCCCAACACCCAGGAACACCTCCCAGCCACGATGAGCAGCACTGGCTCGATACATCGATAGATCACTGTGGGTCAGGCCAGTTATGCATTTAGTCACCTCCAAACGATGCTTAATGAAGTCGAATGCATGGCGCGTCCCTTAGGAATTGATCAACGCCGACAGGTTTATCCTTTACTTATCCTTTATCAATGTGTACAGGCTCCAAGGAAGGAAAAGCTGCCGAAATACTGACTTCCGGAGACCAGAAATACCAGTTGACAGCCTTGTATGAGCCAAAATAACTTGTTAATTATTGCCGAGATTAATAGAAAGTCGTTATTCTGACGTTTTGCTAAGAAATCTATTGGATTGAAGGGGAAAGTTGGCTGTTCATTTATCAGAACTCGGCTCTAAAATTTGTTCACTTCAGCGTGAAATTAATGATGTGCCGTTTTGATAATCGGCTATCACCTTTTCAATAATTATGTGACTCCTCTCTTGCAGAACTTTCGCGAATTTTTCGAAGTTCTGTGGAAGTGAAACTGACATAACATGAACTGCTCTGTTGCGATATGAACAGAGGTGATCTGAAGTGTAAGACCTAGAGGAGAGGATCGATGGACCAAAAATTTCAGGCTAGTCCTTGAAGAAAACCATGTGTTCAGACTTCTTCAATCTACACCAGCCATCTCATGACCACCTCATGCAGTCGTTCATCGATTTGATTGACTAATCTCAAATATTTCTACCACCGCTCCAGTCAGTGATTTTCAATGAAGGCAAAGAGTTTTGCGTTCTTAGTCTTGGACGAGCATTCAATTCAGAATACTATGCATAGCCGTGTTCCAAACTGCTCTCATGGGAACGCACGAACCACTCACAGCACTTGAAACCATCAACTGTATTCCAGTCGCTTTAGATAGTTGACGATTTCTTTTCAGTCAGCGATGTGCTATCTTTCCAGAAATGTCTGGGAACCACAATATCTCTGGAATGCTTTTTTGTTCTGTCCTATGCCAAGAATTTCGAAAATATCGTAAAATACAACTAGCGATGCAACTAGCTTTTTATAAGGTCATTTAATTTCAATCTGTCTAATGGAATGTAGGTAGTTGATAATAGAGCGGATTTGTTGCCAGGTGGTGAAAACGGAACGAACTTTGGTACCAACTCAATAAATCAGACTTCTTCGCTCATAGGTTTTCCTTTTTGGTTTCTGGTTTCGGTTTCCTTTTCCTTCTTGATTTTGGCTTACCTGGTTTCCAAACTGGTTTCGATCTTTCGATTTTCTTTTGAATTCGAATGAAATCAGTCACATCCCGCATTTCAATGTCTTCCTCAAGATAGGGGAGACCAGCCTACAATAGAAATTTAGGTGTCGGACCATATGTGCATGGAAATCGTAAATCATATCGTGGTCATAGTTTCGTTTGCTGATTCAAATAAAGGAGAAACTTTAAGGTGTTTTTTTTTACAGAAATAACTAAGAGAAGTCTGATCAGCCAAGTGGATAGAATTTAGCCCAACAAGGAATAATAAACTAAGCCGAATAGATAGAACACACTGGTCAACGTTGTTCAGCAGCACACATAGATGGCGGAATCGAATCAGTAGATAGAAGAATGCGTTCTCGATCGCTTATGGCCTGACGCATTGCTTAACCCTATTTCTAATCCTTTTCTCAAGCCCTTTGGGTTAGTTCATACAAGCTCTTAGATAAATGGATGAAGAGTTCGCATCCATGAATTCGATTTCAAGTTTCACATTACTCGACAAAGCACATCGAACAATGATAGCTTTGATAGATACGCAAGTTTTTATGTACTACTTGTAGCAAGCAAGTTTAGTCCGAACTAACTGCATTAGAAGCGAAAAATGAAAGGTGGCCAGGAAAAAAAATAGGGAAAGGGAAGACGGAAATAAAGCAAAGAAAACAGAAGTGTTAAATATTGCAATACCTACAATAAATGCATTTTTTGTAGATATAAGTTCGCTTTTTGTTAAGTCTATCGTCATGACCACAACGATGCTGAGCTATTTGCAAAACTCCGGACCATAGGTGTCTGCGATGAGGAACGAACGCGTTATTACCCTTGCGGGGAGTAACGCGTTCACCACCACACCATGTGGATCCTTCGTTCCACCGGTTTCTCAACTAGTTCTATCGGTCAGTGCCCCAGTAGTATATCGTCATGACCACGTAATATATCGAAGGAAAGTGAATTAGTTGGAACCAAAAACGAGATCGTTGTATTTGGTTTTTACTCAGGTTTTGTTCCGCGCCGTAATTGTATTCCACATGCTCGGGGTGATGTTCCCGACTCGTTTTTGTTTTTTGAGCCTCATTATACCTCATACACTCTATTCCTTTCTGTAATTTTTATATACTAAATGCTAAGACCTTGTGCGTCAGCACATCTTCAACCGTGGTGTTTTCCTTTCCAAAAGCACCGTATTCTGGCCAAAAGTCGACAAGACGGTCTTCATATCGGATAAGGCCATTGTCGACGAGAACGGCGATGCAGAGCGACGAAATTGCCTGAATTCGCCAGAAAGAACATTGGAAATTGTTAGAAATGTTCAAGTAATGTGAAAATGATGTTGAGTAATAGAAAAGTAGGGATCTCCGTATTCAACATGACCATTCAAACACACTTTAGTGATAGAAAATAGCACCGTCCTGGTGTTTCGCTTCCAAATCACGCTTGCCTCTCGATCAGCGTATCCTGAAGGGGAAGGATTTAACCCATCAACGAAAATCAAAAGTGAAAAAAAGTAGGCTATAACTATGGAATATGTTATGAAACAGAATGATTCTGGATTTCACTCATTCATTGACGAGGTTATCAAGGTAAATTGGGCACAGCACCCTTAACAAAGCAAGGAAAGACGATTCGGGCAAGTTGTTCGAATTAAATGTGGAAGAAAAACATGAAAAAGAGTCACTGACCACCCCAGATATCAACCACTAATTTGCTTCTGTAGTAGACAGCAACTGCAGCTCCATCTCTTTCCAATCCTTCACCAAAATTTTGCCTGAAAAAGTACGGGAATGTTCAGAGTAGTGGTAGAGTAGCACTCTCTGATTAGAAACAAGTCATGTCTGAAAGGTCTGCCACTTCAAAATCTGAGATTTATAGAGAGTGGACAGTCACCGAATGTGCTCACAGCCGACAGTCGGGGATCTTCGAATTTCGATCAACATATGCTTTTTTACATTTCTTCAGTTCCGTTTGGATTATCAAAGCAACTTCTTTAAAGCAATTCTCCATTAAAAGTCTCCACATGAACGAGTAATTTTTCGCACTACACGAAGCTGTCATTTACCTGAAACTATCAAACACCTTTTCGAAGCCGGCCTCAACAAACCCGTGAACGGTATCGTCGTAAATATTCAGCGAGAAAAAGGTAGATATGAATGGTCCCATGACGATTGACATCAAAAACAAACACACCAGGTTCACTGCTTCATCTGATCGACGAAGAGGCATTATGGAACTGAAAGGAAACTAAACGATTACAAAGAAGAGTAGTCAGATGGAATGAAAATAATTTGAAAGCTTGGGAATTAGAAGAAATCTAGTTATGGAATGCCTAAGAACGGGATGTGAGATCATAGGAGGATATCGGAAGTATCATCAAGCACCACAACCTCATACCACTCAATAGCAGATGTGCCCACCAAATGTGGTGTCCGATCTCAAAAAACTACTGCAGAATTTCCACCACTCATCCTTTTTTTTCATTCACGGTTTTTTTTCTGAAGTTTGACTTTTTGTTCCTAAAGAAACACTTGCTACTTCAGAGTAGAGTTCGCTCAACATTTCTACAGAGAGATTTATGGAAAAGAAGAAAGTTCCAGGAGTTTTTCCATGGAAGCAAATTTGGCGTAAACGTTGTAGAAATGTGTCTTAGTTAAAATAAGCACTGCATTTAGCTGAGGAACTGTTGGCCTTCCTAGCAAGACTGGTTTTAAAACTTTCCTTATGGGCATGATAGCCATGAAAAGGGAAAAATAGAAGCTGATGCGACAATGGACGACAGAACAAGTGGTCGGATGAAAAGTCAGTGGGATTGCTATGTACACTGAATGTAAAGCTAAAAAATCGTCGGCGTGAACCTTCTGTGTGCTTCTTTTAGGCAATGGAAACTATTCCCTTTCTTTGTGATCTTTTCACGTGCGAATAAATGTGGATCCTGGACGATAATCAACGGCATTCTGCGTAAAGCAGGACAAAGATGAGGAACCGAAACACGTCGTGAAGTCAGATTTGGATCAAGGAACGTTAAGACTTCCTATTCAGCTAACGGATTCTTCCACTACAACTTTTTTCACTCATGGTCGTGGAAATGAAAATAATGCAGAGTAATTTTGCCGGTAACTCGATAAAATACACTAAGAATTGGTCAAGAAGATGTAATGAGTCGAATTCTCTATGACAAACTAGGAAACCAAATGTATGTTGGTTGAGCTCCTCGAAAAATGAGTGCTCCTTGTGCCCACTGGATTTACGCACACTAACTGTTAGGGACAAGGGTGCGTGTGGGGCAGTGCTCGGAGGCTTTCTGCAGTACATACGGGATCGATCCCAGCGCCGCAGGCCCACCAAGCCCTCCATCCCTCCGGGGTCCGTAAGCGAGTCATTCTAAAGGTCATATATGTATTCAATAACTTCCAAACGATGCTTAATGAAGTCGAATGCATGGGGCACCCTAAGGGGATTGATCAACGCCGAGAGCTTTTAGCTTTTAACTGTTAGGGGATACTGAGTACTCGGTGATTAGATCATTGAAGTCAACATTAATGAGTAAGGGCAACTCAGCGCCAACGGTCATAAGCACCACCCTAAAATGAATGGCGAAACTGCCAGAAGATTTTGACAAAGCACGATTTAAAAAATAACACGATGAAATTCGTTGAAAAACGACGTATATAAATTACGCAAATAATATATAACGTCAATACATCAATGATAGAAATGAGACAGTAGCTTTTCGGAACTCCCTCTCACGGACCACTCGACTGCTTATTGAAGTGAATACAGAAAGGGAAAGAGCTCAAGAGTGATTTAAAAACTTCCAAAAAATCGGCAATGGCCAATAGCCAACGACTAAATTTTGAAAAAGGCAAGAGCCAGTGCTGATAAGAGGATGACATGAACGTGAAGTTGTGCACTTTTTCCGACTAGTTAATCCTTGGAGATAACTCTAGGAACATCAGCACTAAGCATTCCTACCATTCCAAAAGTAGACTGATCGCCTTATCATTTAAAATGTATAATAACACCTCAAAATATGATTTTTTCCCATTCATCTGTCGGAGTTAAAAAATGTAACAATATTAAGAAAACAAGACATCTTAAGTTTTTATAAAAACGTAGAAAAATGTCACACGAAAGAGGTTCGTGGCAATCGCTCTGTCCTAGTGGACGAAAACCAGCCAGCCTGTTTAATTTCTTCTCTGAATAACCCTACATGTATCCCGCTTTAAGAGATATAGAGTGTAACGGATTCATTTAAAGTAATAGATTCTACTTACGATAGAGGACTTTCCATCTTTCAATAAATCATACTGTAAATGTTCCCAGGATCGACTTTCTATTAACCTCGGCATTGGAATATGAATGCGTCGTTTTCTTGTTCAGCAATCGCGAGGTTGTTAAACAACATACATTTACTTCCATGGAAAAAACACAATACAATACAACGGTAGCTCACGTGTCGGCAGTATCGCCTTCTTCAGAGCCTGGAAGGGTATACTGACATACAATTTTTTAGTGTAGCCTTCCAGGCTCTGAAGAAGGCGATACTGCCGAAACGTCAGCTACTGTTGTATTGTATTGTGTTTTTCTATGGAAGTAAATGTATGCTGTTTAACAACCTCGCGATTGCTGAACAAGAAAACGACGCATTCATACTGTGAATATTGAGCCGAAATATATTTGTTTCAAGTTAAAAAGCTAAAATGTTTTCGGCCATGCATGAGTTACACAAAAACCACTTTTTGTAAATGTTTTAATATCACCCACAATGACACTGAGATATTTGCAAAGACTCGGATCCTAAGCCAGATTCGAACCCATGACTGCCCTTTCCGAGGGCTCACGTGTTACCCACTGCACCACTGAAGTCCCTACTTCGCGTTTCCTTCATCCAGTTTTCTACCTAACGGCGCCAATAGCAATCACCCCTCAACGGGAATGATCTGGTGAGCAATGAACCTAGTTAAGCCGGGGCTGTAGTCGAAATCACAGTCTTCAACTTTTTACTTACTGCCCACTATTTTTTGAAAGCAGGATATCGAAAAACAATAGGCAGTAGATAAGAGGTTGAACACTGTGTTAGTATCAACTTATTATTGATATTTTTGTAGTAGCCTCACGGGCTAGCTCTTAGCTAAGTCCACCTTAGAGGATGGCAAACAAGTCAGCCCATACGAAAGTGCAATACACAGGCCTCTCCATGGGGGTCACATCTTCTTGACCACGAAATCCTTTGAACAGTATGTTAGCAGAGCAGTGATAGGGATCTCGTTCAATACGTCCAAGGCAACTGTTAAATCCCGCGCCAGGCCTACCAAGTTCGTTTTTCCTCCATAGACGAGAGTGTGGTAGTAATCTTGTCTTGATCCAACTCTCTTCCTTTAGTCCATAAAAGCTGGTGCGCTACAGTAATGAAGACCTGTGACCCTATAGACTGGTCAGCTCAGGATTTCAGCGAAAATCGACTCGATTAGTACTCAGTGAAAACCATGAAGGATAACAAAAATCCTCAATCAACAACCGAACCCAAACACGAATTCAAAACCGTGGAATATGACTACGAAGAAACGAGATCGAGTACAGTAAGTGCTGGTATTCGCACAACACATGTCGGTTGTATGAGAAGAAACAAGAAATTTCATAGTAATACAACTATAGGGATGCTGAGATATGAGTAAAACTCGGTAAGCTGGTTCCGAGTTCATGGCTGCGAAGTACCCTGCCGTGAAAAAAAGAGTAGGAACTGAATACAAGTTAAAACACTGTGATTTCACAGTAATTTCGTTAAGTCATATTTAATTTTTATAAAATGACTGCCTAAGTGCATGCCACGCACCCTTCCAATGCTTTGCCACACATGTTTAATATGTTTACGTAGTTCAAAGTTTAAAACAGTTGTATAGAGGAAGTTATACCTGTTACCTCCTTGCCTTATGCCAGTTATTTTTTGTGCTTCAACCCATAAATTTTCTCATAGGCCTAACCTGAGTGGTTGATGTTTCGTAACCACCAGAGCTGAGCATTTACTGTGCCAATTTAGGAGATTCCTATCATTCCTCTCTTCCTGTGCGCGCGTTTCTAGCTGCTAGATATGTAGTTCTGATAAGCGCTTTTTAGTGTATGAAGAACAAGTAAACATCTATGGCTGGTCGATTCAGGAGAGATTCGTAAAGCACTGTTCTAGCAGGCCAATCTTTAGGTGGAATTGGGGGATTGGCAACGAGATGTTCGCCCATACCAAGTACTCCACACGTTTTCACCGCTAAAATAGAAGCTACAATGATGCTTGTATTTGAATTCAGACCAAATACTCTACAACGTCAAGTAGCTCGAGCTGCCCCTACGAAAAACTATGTATAACACAAAATTACATGCTTTCCGGAATGGTAGTGATAGAGTTTGGTGAGCTTAAAATACAGTATACGTGATCTTTTGCAATATGTGTAGTGATGAAGTGCAAAAATGTCAAGGTACCTTGTAACGGCATAACAGAATATCTGAATAGAAAGCTTACAATTTGAAAAGGTACTCTATCAGTTACACAAAAAGACATAAAAATCACAACAGGGATCATTTCGAAGCCGTAGTCACGATTCCAGCGCAGGAATCAGGAATGTCGGAGTGCAAAACTCTGAGATATTTTAAATAAAGGAAAAAAGTGTAAAACTCTCTGTGTTGATCAATCCCTGAGGGATACGCCATGAATTCGACTCCACTAAGCATGGTTTGGAGGTGACTGAATGCATATCTAACCTTTACAATGACTCGCGGTGGCCTATCGGTGAATGCAGCCAATGCTTCTATCCTCCTAGACTAGTCTGATAGCAATTCGTCGACCCCAGAGGGGATGGAAGACTTGATAGGCTATGCGCGTGGGGATCGATTCCACGTATGTGTTGCAGGGTGCCTCTCACCACTGCGCCACACGCACCCTTATGGTATTTTAAAAAAGTTTTAAAAATCCAGAAATGAATCGAAAGCGCGGATACCTTACTATTACCCGTTATTTGCCAGCGTGTCACAGACTAATTTTTTGATCTGAGTAAGTTTTGTTTATCGTCTTATGTGCACAGCCCAACAAACAATTTTGCTCAATTTTCAATTTTTTTTCAATTTTTTTGCGTGACACTCAATTTTATGTGTCTGCCACGTGGGACGACGCGTAATTCCATGTCGGCTACGGAGTTGGGCGGCTCGTCTGCTATTTAAACGTTATCAGACATCGTTAACTGTAAGCTGCGTTACCTACTCCAGAGGCCTTACGAATTAACAAGCAGGACTCTTTTTACCTAAAGTGGTCTCAAGCTTAGGTAATTAAACCTTTAGGAACGGCATAACGAAATTAACGAATGCACACTTGAACACGCAGAAGAATATCTTTAGTGCATCTGTCATTAGAAAGGTCTGTGTGTTACATATGACAGTGATTGAAGACTGTAACAGAATCTTAGCGAATGTAAGGTTTGTGTTGCTTATATTCCTTGTGGAATGGGTGGGGTTGCGGTATAGCTCCACAGTATTCAGGTTAGGGCAAACTGATAGAGCTTTCTTTATGGGCGAAACTACACCAGACAAAGACGTAGTGTTTTTCTAAGAACTAATCCAATCGCAACATTGCACGTGTGATAAAGAACAACAGATAAAAACAGTAAGCTTACAAAACGATGGACGGTTTGAACAATTCTATTAAAGGGCAGTTCAAGTCCAAATATATGAACAGAAATAAAAAAGCGATGAATGGTGAAACAAGCTATTGCCTCACTACCAGTGCGTCATACAGGACAGCTGCTCTGTTGCTGATAGGCAATCTTTACTTCGAAGCACAAAACCGAAACGTTTCCACGAGAGATCAATGACCGGCATTTTTGAACGTGAATGATACGAAAAGAGATGCACTAGAAAGAAGTGTCGTGGAAAACAACTACTGCTGATGAGATAAAAAAATCCATCCGTCTATGCCTCCAGATAGAGACTATTAGACTGATACAGTTAAGGGAATTATTGAAATTTCAGTCCCATGCCACTCTATAGCGGCCATTTAGTGATATAGGATAGATTCCAAAGCCTGTTCTTGAGCTTTGATTTTGCCAACAATAAAATGACCAGTGAGACGAGTCGTAAACCGTCAGACTTTGCTTAAATTTAATAGTACAGATCGTCGCAGAAGGCACAGTTCTTGGAAACGGATTTCTATTGAGAAGTCCTTCATGCCGTTTGCGGCTACAGCAATCTTGTGATCTTAATTGCACAGTAAAGATGGTGACACTTGCACCATTTTGGATCATACAGGTAGCGAATCCTCCACAAATAGCTCAGTCTGTAGTAAAGAGGATTATGTAAAATTCGCCGCATGAATGAAGGTATCTCTACATCATGTTTTTTTATTTGCTCCCTACTACAACTTTTCACGGCAGGGTATTACGTGAGATACAACCATAATGAAGCTGAGATATTTGCAAAACTCCAGAACGCTGGTGTGTGCGGTAGGTACCGAACATGTTATTACCCTTTCCGAGGGCTGACGCGCTCACCACGTAGCTCTCCATCGCAGAAGAACACGTCTTATTGTCATCGGCAGGGAGGGAAAGGGAAAGGGCCTCCCAAAGTAGGTCACCTGCCAGAAGTAGAAGATACGAACTGAACAGCGCAAAAAAATGGAATTCTTGAAATGGAGAAATGGAAAGTACATTACTGCGGTGTTCGCAGTTTGCAACGTTACCCTCTACCCCCAAGTCATAAAAAACGCAGGTTATTTGGCGGATGTAGCGTAGTTTTTGAGAGGTGTCTTGCATTATACATTGGATCGATCACCGGTTCGATCCCGCGCCCAACGCTCACCAAGCCTTCCATCCCTCCGGGTTCGGTAGATTACTACCAGACCTGTCTAAGAGGATAACAGCACTGACTGGTAAATCGATAGGATAGCACAATGTATATGCCAAATATGCATTGAACCACCTCTAACTATGCTTGATGAAATAAAATGTATGACGCATCCCTCAATAACTGGTCGATACTGAGAGCTTTATCCTGTCATCCTTTTTCATAATGAAGAAGAAGTTTTTCGCAGACTTCTTCTCCGTTGATGAATGCGGCACCAGTGAGAACATGAAGACCATGTTGTAGGATGCCACAAGGCGATCAAAACACTACGATTTCAAATAGGCTGCAAAACATGCAAGGAAGATTAGCACTAGATGAAGCCGTTGTAGAAAATATTACTGTTTGGAACGTTTCACTGCTGACCATATAAAGTGCTATGATCTGCAAGTCTGAAATAAGAAATTGCATATATGCAACAAGTGGACAAGTTTGTGTAAGAAACTCTTAATTATAAACAGGAAACAAAAGTTCAATCTCTGCTCCCTATACTTCCCAAACCGACAAATGTCTTTGTTGTGCACACTCTCTTTGACGGCAATAATCCTTTCCTTGCAAAATAAACTCGTCCGAGAAAAAGGTTGCTGGAAATTATTAATTGTAAGGGGACAACATTCTAAGGTTCGCCCATGGAATAATATCCGTATTGGAGAAGCTATCGAATGAATACAAAAATTTCGGGAAATAAGCTCCGTGTAGTAAAATAGAATACTGGCAATGAAATGGGATGGGCTCAATACACTTCGTCCACTTCTCCCTCTTCGTCACGGATGAAATGCAGACAGTTTATCTCGGAAATTATATGATAAGTTAACAACTTCTTGATCTAAAAAGAGTACGATACATTTTTGTATCATTGTGATATCTGTGTGTATCATCTCCTAAGAAGTGGACACAGGATAAAAATGATGCTTTCTTGTGAAGTTCTTCACTGTACTAGTGAACTCCAGTTTTTTAAGTTCTTATTCTCTGAGTCATGAAGGTTATTGTTCTAGTTCACAGCATGTTAATATCAACTTTTCAGTGGTTTTAAGTTGGTGAAAGCCTTTGACGCACTGACGGAGATAAAGGTTTTATCGACAGCTCATGAGGATTAACACTTGAATCATTCCACGTCTGACGTACAGTACTCTGAACGATTGTAACATTCCAAATTTTCGGGAGAAGATGGAACGCAACAAACTGAGAATTGCAAAATACTTTCACGAGTGACAACAAACAGTTTTACTTTTTAGCTTTACTTATTTATTTATTTATTTATTTATTTATAATAAATAATAAAGGTTGCAATAGTGCTGATTTCGTGCACAACTGCTTAGTAAAACGTCTTATAAACGCTCGACAATTCACCTCTAATGAGAACAGAACAACAGACATGAAGAATTCCATTGAAGAAAACATCTACGTAACACATCAACTCGTCTGAATTAAAAAGAAGTAATAGAAAAGCAAAGTTGAACCACAATTTAGAATACTGCTGATAGCACCTATAGGTTAAAAATACTGCTAACAGAAAGGCCAAACGAAGGACCAGCATAGTGTGGTGGTGAACGTTTGCCCCAGAAAAGGGTAGTAGCCGGTTCTATCCCCACCGCAGACTTCTGCGGTCCGGAAGTTTTGCAGATATCTCAGCATCACTGTGTTTATATTTCACATCATACCCTGCTGTGAAGAAAAATAAGCAGTATGTAAAAAGTGACTACATTAAAGAATACAGTGTTTTGCAGAAGACCAAGCATCGAGCTCACCACAGATTCCATTTCTTCACAATTCAAACAGTCACAGGGGTAGAAAACGGTTGCTGAGTCAAACTGACGACTGGGAGGGAGAACTTGTCAAACTCGTCTTTGTACATGGTGAATGATTACCACCAATGAAGGATGCTTCCACAAGATGTTTTTCGAAATGATCACGAAACGAGATGTTCTTCGTCAACAGGAACCGGTTTTTCCGTTCTATTTTTTGCTTTTCTAAAGCTTCGAATAGGAATCACACGACCACGTGGGACCCCGATTCAAACGGTGCAGAAGATCAAAACACAAAGAGAATTTGACTGGTACGAGATCGTTTGAAAATTAACAGTTTCACGCAATCACAGAATTTCTATTTGAAGCTTAAACAAACAGATCTCAGTTCGTCCAGGATCTTATCTTTTAAAATGAAGATTGTTAGAATCTAAAGAGGTTCGCCAACAGAATCATCAATCCTGTCAAGATTAACTTTGGGCCCAACATAATTTCTTCGCTTTTCTTCGTTGAGGTTCGTACCAGAAGCAGTGAAGCGTGTGAACAAGCGAAATCTCGTCCAACAGGACGAATTGGTCCGCCCGAATGTTTGCGGCTGTCGTAATTAAAATCTTTTAAATTCGCCAATTTTCGAACATTTATGTTACAAATAAGTTTAGAATAAATTCAGAGAGTTCTCGTTTGTACCTAGAGAGCGGTATTGATCGAAGCTTCTTCTAAAAGACGTCAAGTTCTCAGTTCCTGAAGTACCTTAGTTATCCAGAGAAATCAACAGTACTCGTTGAAAAACCTGTACTCCCGTGAATGTGTTAAAAAATTGTATTAACACAAATACGAGTTTCCTTTTTACCAGCATCCAAGCACATTTCACCATCTACACTCTTCGATCTGATAGACTTATATTGTATAGACCTTGTTGGTCTAAGTACAGTCAGAAGAAAACGTTTCTGACCGTTTAGTGATACGGTAATGGTCGTGTGAAAAACAATATGAGTGCATGGAACGACCAAATGGAATCCGTCTTATCATATCATTAGCAAAAAATAGTGTAGTTGAACTTGCAGCTGAGAACTCCGGAGGTCAAGTCGTCGTACGGAAATGAAGACAATGACAAGGAAAGCCACCAAGCGAACGGTCGAGAAATGTACAAAACGTTCGAGTTGACATTACTTTCGAACGAATACTGATAAGAGGACGAACTGAACTCGAACTTTCGTCCTTCATCCCTAAGATCATCACATAGCTAAAGTCTGCGTGATACCCTTGATGTGAAGACACTTCAAAATAGTTTTTTATTCCTCAATGAGTGATAAAAGAGCCACTTCAAAGATATTCAACAACAATTTGTGAACAAGTTGGCATACAGTTACAGCCAACTTTTCTAACATTAGAAAAGTTGTTTGTTGTACTCCAAAATACGAACATTTTTCTATGGGATGGGTCAAATGCAACGTTAAGATCTGTTAATGGTATCTAGACATTAGGGGCACCTGTAGCGCAGTGGCCCAAGACGCCCTGCAATACACATGGGATCGATTCCCGCGCCACACGCTCACCCACGAAGTCGGCAAATTGGTACCACACTTGTCTAGAAGGATAGCAGCACTGGCTCGATACATCGGCAGACCACCGCGAGGCATTGTATAGGCCAGATATACATTCAATCACCTCCAAACGATTCTTACTGAAGTCGAATGCATGGATCACCCCCTGGATCTATCAACTCCGAGCGCTTTATCCTTTGTCCTTTTATCTAGGCATTTTGAAACAGCTCTTCAATTATTCGTCCAGGCAGGATGGTCCAAAAGGAGGACTAGTGCGTAGTTTGCTACCATTACTTAGATGGTTCCGATATGTTGTATGTTATGCAGTACCACTCTATTTGATACATCAGTGGTACTTACTTCTTCACAAAATTGCAAAGGTGCAAGGACGTTTTCCATTTGACTGATATCCTTCTAGTTGTTTACCTTTCGCTTTTCGAAATCACGAGGCAGCCTTATCATTGCATTCCCATCTTGCTACCAGGGACACTAGTCTGCCACTGTACGTCCGGGGTTAGTCTACCATCTAGCAACTACACTCCTAGGATGATTGTCTCGCACACGTGTACACATTACGCTAAGGTTCCAATTGCGAATATGCAATACATTCGCAGCCTGAATGACCCTTTTGAGGTCGAGAATATCACGAATAGACGCCAAGAAGCACTTCCATTAAGACGTGGAGATGTGCATTTTTCGGATAAAAATCGAAGCGACTAGTAAGTATCAGTGTGAAAACACGCCGCAAAAACAAATCATGCATTGGAAATCGCGAGACCTGATAATAAATCTCGTCCATGGTTTTCGACCTTCACATTTATTCAACACCTTTATTTAAATATTCCAATATTAAGTGCTCATATTTAGTTGCTTTGAACAAAGAAAAACAACAACAACGAACCAGGCTAAAATTCAGGGTGAAAAAATCCAGCTCATATGTCAGCCCGCAAACATAAAGAAAAACAGTTGGAGGAAAGATGATGTTCAAGGGTTTTTTAACATAACAAATCTGGTTACGAAAACATGACCGCAAACAACCAGACAATTCGCTTCAAAAGAAAAAAAACATCTGCAGAACTCTGCATATTATCAGCTTTCCGAATTTGATCAACATATCTTTTAAAAGGTGTAGAACATTCCAATTCAACAGATTAACCGGTAGCTAAAAACAAAGATGGCAACAAAATAGGACCCAACACAAACTCAAAATGATCACAGTTAATTAACTGGTGTCAACCGCAATTGTGTTTGGATTGTCACTGTTTGTCCTTTTAATTCACTAACTGAAGTGGTAGGGTGGAATCGGGTACCATCCAAAAGCGTAAGAGAGATGGTGCCTTTCCATAGATCTAATGCCGAACGAATCTTAACAAGTTTTTTTCTTATGCATATCTTTCATTTATTTAATATCATAACGGGAAAAAATTGCAAAACAGGAACTCACTGTGTATTACGAAAATAATGTTAGACCACTCACCTCATACAGCAAATCGCGATAACTAAGAAGTTCCTCAGAACTTGATTTCAGACGAATACGAACAGATTTCCCATTTAGACAAACTGTCACACCATCAGTTGCAAAATCCGCGACCAACCATAGCTGGAAATAGTTTTCTTCTTAGAAAAACAGAAGGATAAGGCAGTTTTCTTTCCAACGGTTTACCGCCTCACCGTGGCTGGAAGGTGTTCCTGGGTGTAGGGCCACGATGTGCAGCGGGGGGATTCATCCTCGCGGCAGGGTGTCCCAAGGTGAAGAGTCCGGCGTTTCCCTCAGGAAGCCCAGCTAAGAGTAAACCAATATCAGGATTCGCCACCGTACTGGTAGCAAACTAGTCGGTGGCAAATCTCCCTCTGATCCACAAGGCAGCAACTGCCTGTTGTGCTGACGATTTGGGGCAGACTTTCGCCAGGTTGACCTTGGTACTCCAGCGAACCACAATGGCTAAACCAGCAAAACTCGGGAAAGTGGAGATTATGCTGCGGGCAGTACAATCTGTGAGGATGAGCCATCCAAGTATTCAAGTAAGTAAGGCCCTTTGTTATCCCCAGTGTCAAGGTTGTCCAATATTAGACATTTAAGGCCCTATTAACTGATAAGGACAAAGCGGTTAAAAGAGATAAAGTAGGAAAGAAGCTGATTACTTGGTATTGTAAGAGAAAAAATATTGATAGAAAAAAATAAAAAATAAAAGATCAGCACCGAAACTTCAGCGTCCTTGACTGTGCTCACACTGGCCACAGTAGCGCTCTTCCCAGATGGCAATGCCTCCAGCAGCATGGGCGTTCCTGCAGATTTGTTCTGTGTACAATAAGTTTCGAAATAAATGCAACATGTTGACCATTTGCTAAGAGATGCATCGGTGCATTCATGCATTCATAACAATAGCACTAAGGCATTAAATATATGATTTGTACACGTCTCAATGACAGACATCGTTACCTTTTTAGTCCAAAAAATGAATCAGTTACTAGTCTTCTTATCATTAACGAATGTGCGACAACTAAAAAGTTAGTTTAAAGTTCTCACTTACCAGTTGCCTCCTCGATCTTTTTCTTGTACGATATAAGGACTGCTGCCATTTGGCTCGTGTCTGGTTTGACCATGCAATAAACCATAGCAGGATCCGTTGAAACTAACTTCGCCTAAAACCATCTAGTAAATACAAGTAGTCATGTAACAAACAAAGAGACTAGTCAATACAAGGCATGTACTCCCATAAATGACAGCAACGAACATACCGCCTTCCTTAGTTTTTGTACTCGATTCGTGATCTCTCTAGATAAACCTTCTTCTATTAGTTCCTGATCTTTTGAAGTATCCAACATTAAGATTGTCTATAACAGAAAATAAAAACGGTCACTACAGAATTTCGATGTGCGCAGAGCACAACAATACAATACATATGGAAATCTTCAACTTATAACTAATTTTTAAAGTTGCTTGAGAAGTTCAGCGACTGTAAGCACATTTTCGACTTCGAGCAGATTTAATGAGGATTTCATGCCTTAAAATGTCATGGAGCTCTCGTAGAATAATTGCAGGATTCATAGCCATTAGGAGAACTGTTGCCGCAATGGAAGATATTTATCGAAAAGTAGCAAACCCCGCTCCGATCAACGAGGACCAGAGACTATCTGAAGAAATGGGAAGCCCTGGCACGATTGTCTTGGATACCTACAGAAGACATGCTGACACAATATTCGATATGGTATTTAGGAAGGAAGGCGACCGGTCACCTTGCAGTTAATCCCACAAAAAAAGGCAACTATAGATAACACGTGCAAGAAAATGAAACGAAAAGAAACAGTCTGACAAGCACGTAATATGAAGATAGATAATCTAAGTGACTAATATATGTACTGACTCGAGAAGTTACTCTACAGATAATACAGTCATTATTTCTAACTATGACAAGTTGCTAACACTCCGAAGGTTTCTGACCTCTTGCGTCCCTCAAGCTGGAAGGTAAACGCGTTCTTAGTCTAATTCAAAGTCAGACCATTTCAGTCATACTCGCTTATTTAATGTTCAGAAAGGCAGCAGTCTCGTTTTGACAAACTTTACAGACTAGAAACTGGGAAGCCAAAACAGCAATTCCGACAAATCTTCTATGGGTTCGAGCTAGGGTGTAGTACAGTGCAAACGGCTCGACACATCAAAGAGTTCCAAGAACCAAGGAAGTATTAACGAGAACAAAGTGCAACTTTGGTTCCAAAGATTTTGTTGTGAATTCGACCTTGAAGTTGAGTAAAATTATGGACGCACTTATTGTCTCGATGACGATGAATTCAAAGGTTTCGTGGAAGCAAATACATGCAACGTTGTTCAAGAAACTGCAGAAGAACTCGGTGTAAGCATCGACAGAGAACTTTAAAGCGATAGGTAAATGGGTTTCCTTCTAGATAGACGGAAATTTTTTAAAAAAAATCGCCGTTTTGTAGCATCATAGGCACTTTGACAGAAACATTCTACAAAAAGCTAACTCTCATTAATAAACAAACAAACGGGCGAAAACAACTACAAACCAAAATGGCACGAAGCAGAATTCCCAAATAAGCTAAGCTAAAAATAATGCAGGTGTTGGCTTTCTGCTAATTTAATCCTACACACCTTGCCATCAGAATGAGTTTCGTACCCATGGCATTTCGAACCATCCTCAGCACTTGTGTAGCTGACATAAACTTCTTCTGATGTAAGTTCATGTCCGAACAATGTAATCTTACCTGAAATAAAAATCTCACACATATTAACAGTCTACCAGTACAAATTGTAAACAGTACAGTTTTAGTATGATCCTTGGAAAGTTAACGTTAACAATAGAGTGTGGTGAACGAAATTTGAAATGAAGATGAAGATGAAAGACATTGGCAGATTTTTCCTGACTGTTCATCTCACTCATCATCTTGCGAACAACATTAAATAGCCACTGGACATTTAAAACAACACGGTACCTTCGGCAAGAAACTGCTCGAGTTCCTTTTCAGTGATTTTCGTTTTGAGATAGTCAACCACTACTTTTTGATCTGCTTTCAGTCTTGCACCCAATAACCGGAAATTCGGTTCCGCCTTAATAAAATAGACGATCATTCAAACGATATTCGTGTGGGTGATGAGGAAATCTCCCTGGACTCATGTATTTGGATCTGTGCAACAAACAACTTAGCACTCCAATCCATGTATAGTACGGCTCTTAACAGGGATATCCTACTGAAGACGAATAAACTCTCGTTTCTACAAATTCCTTTGCAAATTACTAAATCACATAACTCTTCCCTGTACTGTACTCAACACATCATCTATGTTAGAGAGCCATCGATACAAAGAGAGTAGTAAAGGATTAATAGCAAAGTACAGAGCTAGAAAGAAAATGTGATGAAATCTATGCATACTGTCACATTTGTTCCTCAACCATACACATTGAAATTAGTGAGTATGGTTACGAATGTGTCAAAAATAGTAGAGATAAAGCAAGTTTTTAGCGCACCTTTAAAGTAATTCCATATTTATCCTTGTCATTAGAGACTGTCAACTGACGCACATTAACTTCCGATAAAATATAATGCTCAAGACTTTTGAGGTCGTCCAAAAACTGACTTTCACGATTTACAACAATCATCTCCTTTAGTGGATACTGAAACTTCTCAGAGCTTGCAAATAATTACAACATCTCCGAAAAAACACCGAACACTTTTTGAGCACTAAGGCTTAATAACATCTACTGACCTTAACAGGAATTGCTTTGCGTTCACGCAAAACTCTAACGAGATCAATGCAATCACGCATCGCCTGGACCCTTCGCTCAACTACTTCGTCAATCAGTGTGTTATCGGGAGTAGGTAACAATGTAAAGTGTACAGATTCTTCAGTAGCATTAATAACTTTTCTCAAGTTTTGCCAAACATATTCACAAAAGAATGGCGTGAATGGAGACATTAGTCGAACTATGAGCGTGAGAACACGACCAAGAGCTGAGAGTGCGTGCGCTTGATCATCAGCTCCAAAATCTCCCTTTATTCGTTTTCGATTAAGACGAATATAGCAGTTCGTCAGGGTATCGAAGAAATGAGTAAGAGGATTTACCACAGCATAAAGTCGATATTCAGACATCTCTTTACGAACAAACCGCACCAAACTATTCGTGAAAGACTCAATCCACCTATCCATTATATTTTCACTTTTAATTTCTTTCATTGAAAAAGCATATCCGCTACCGTGTTCGTACAAGTGTATATTTTGCATGAAAAATCTATAGGCGTTGAACCACGGGAGAAAAACATCCTTTAGGAGATCGCGTACACCTTCTTCTCTAAATCGGAGGTTTTCTCCTCGTACCACGGGAGAACTGATGAGATAAAGACGGAGAGCATCGGCGCCATATTTCTGGACAATTTCCATGGGGTCAGGATAATTCTTTTTACGTTTGGACATTTTGTTTCCATCAGAAGCGAGAACAAGTCCATTACAAATCAGATTCTTAAATGGAGGTCTGTTGAAGAGTGCAGTAGATAACACTAGCAAAGTGTAAAACCATCCTCTTGTTTGATCAATGCCTTCAGCAATGAAGTCCGCCGGGAAATTTTCCTCGAATGTTTTCTTGTTTTCGAATGGGTAATGATTTTGGGCGTATGGCATTGAACCTGACTCGAACCAGCAATCGAAGACCTCCGTTACTCGTCGCAACACACCCCGACCGGTTTTTGATGGAATGGTAAGATGATCAACACTTTCCCTATGAATGTCTTCAATCTTGATGCCAGTAAGCCGCTCGAGTTCAGCAATGCTCGAAGGACATACAATCTCCTCTAAGTCATCGCTAACCCACAGATTTATTGGAGTACCCCAAAAACGATTACGGGATACGGCCCAATCTCGAGCATCACGCAACCAATTAGCATATCTTTTCTCTTTAACAAAAGATGGAACCCAATATGTTTGCTCATTATTAGCTAGGAGCTTAGGTACAATTTGTTCTACACGAATGAACCACGATGGAACAGCCTTGTACAAGAGAGGGGTATCAGATCTCCAACAGAATGGATAGGAGTGCTTAACCTCTCCTTGCTTGATCAAATTTCCACTTTCCTTCAGTCTCTTACATATAAGCTTGTCAGCGTCCTTCACATAAACTCCTTTATAATCGCACACCTCTTCAGTAAATCTGCCACTTTCATCAACTGGGCATACAATTTTCATGTCCTTTGTAATAACACCATTCTCAAGACATGTTAGGTAATCAATCTCTCCAAAATAGGGAGCCTGGTGCACAACACCGGTACCTTGATCGGTGGTAACGAACGTATTACAGAGCACACGGAATGCGCCTTCGGTTTTCAAGGCTTTGAAATAAGGAAATAAGGGTTCATACGTCATACCTTCAAAGAAGCGACCCTTCACCTTATCCATAACTTGTAAGTTTTCGTTTTTTAACTCGAATAATCTTTCCTCCATTACAACGTATTCCATTCCATTTGATGGATCTAAAAAGAGTGACATTATATAACTGAGATGAGTCACTGTATTTAAGATAAAAAAAACGCAACCAGATGAACGCACAAAGTTTCTATTTCACCAATGAGATGGCAAGACTTCATTATTTGTTCGACTTCAGCTGTCGTTTCAATGGAGTTAGCTTACTTCAGAACTTAGAAGGATAATACTGCACCGTAACCTACCTATTTGAAATTTAGTTTACAGTAAGGCTTTAAAATATCCTTCGATATTTTCAAACGGAAGTCAAGGTTCAAATAAATAAATTTCAGCAATGACTGCAATCCTGACTAAACGTTAATGGTAAGGTGGCAAATCGCTCCTCGATTCATGAAGGCTGAACTACGTTTACGGTGAGGTTCCAAAGTAGTCCTAGCGACTGTAGTTCAAGACTTCACAGATAGTGCTAGAACCGGTGAGAAGTTCAATCAGGTATGGATACATAGATGTTTAAAACAAAATCAAAACAATTTGTACGCAACACGCTATGCTAGAACAGTTTATTCTATCACCTACCTTCAGGCATCTTAGCCCGCAGGTTATACAAATCCCATGAATTAGCCCTCCTACAAAAGAAGACCCAAAAAGATCGACATATGCCAGGAAACAACAGAACTCGTATCCGTACGGAAAATGTTTCAACCATAAAATGTTGCTGGCAGAGTTCTGCCTTAACTACACTCGTTAAAGATCTTATCGACTCACACGAGATCTCACATACTCGCACGTCCGTACTTCGTCTTCCACCTCCCTCTCAGAAAAAACATCTATAGAATTAACTGCTACATAATAACCAATGCACCAATGAGAACGAACTACTCGCATTTCATATTCAGCTGCCGCAAATGATCCACAACAAAAAGAACTCCCAAAAAATTTATTACCAAAGAGTTGAACACCAGAATCGGGAAGATTAGTGTAAGAAAACATGGCACCGAGAAATTCAGAACCGTTTGTACCACCAGTCTCCTCGTTAATCGTCGAGTGACTCAAGCGAGCGCCAGTCAACCTTCCATTCCCCTGCCGCGTGCAAGATTACCCCTAGCAAATTCTGCTGGCTCTAGGGACTCGCTGATCATCTTGTCTTCCTTCTAGAATTTTCGCAAACAAATCTGATCATCGGGTCGGTGGTCTCCCTGTAGTGCGTTTTGAAATCCCAAGGAATACAGTCATTAACGGCTCTTATCTACTGGTTGTCGTTCGTACATGTTCGTGAAAAGCTGAGTGATCCTTTCACTCTGCTTATGTAGCGACCAGGTTCCTAACGCATACGTTAAGGTAGGAAGAATCGTAGAGTCGAAAAGGTGGACATAGAGTCAGGTGTTCTTTGTTCTCTTCACTACACTCTCGATGCTCTCGAAAGCTTCCCAAGTCGCTCGTCTCCTCATGCTCAACTCTGGAGCCATGTAATCTAGCATGTTGATTTCCCAACCTAAATAGACATAAATGGAGCATTCGGAGATATAAATTCTGTTAATCGTGAATAGGGAGATCCTTTCTTCGTGAACATCGTTTTCATAAAATTTAGTCGAAGACCAACTTTCCCATAACAGTAATTAAAGTCGGTCAGCATTCGTTCAGCCTGACTAATGCTTAATGTTATAAGAACGACAGTGTAATCACCAACCATCGATTTTCATTACCACGTCGTCTCATTCCAATGTTCGCATGAGGTTCTCGGGGGGTGGCGGTAAATAACTTGGGCGAGAGAATATTTTCTTGATTAATCTCTTCTTTTCGTTTTAAAATTCGGAATATGAGACGAAAATGAGTACTAAACTGTCTTACTGGGATCTTGCCCACAGCACTCCTCATCTGCCGTGGGCATTCGTTTCTCTAGAAGAAAAACTGCAACTGGAAATCGGGGTCACGTAACCATGAGCGGTAAGCGGCCACATTCTTAATACGCAAGATCCGCTGATAGCTCCACAATGTCATATCTCCGTACTTCATTCCATACCACCTTCACCGTGAGAAAAATTCGCATATATAATAAGTATAAGCATATATAATAATAAGTGGAAAAGAACTCCTGCCATCACCCATAATGACCTGGATACGACATAAACACGTCTGTAAAAGTAAGCAATAAATATCAGGTGCATAAAATTCTTGAAGGATCCCAGACCAAAAAAGCATTGGTCTAAACGATGCTTCCTGGTCTTTAGACTTCTACTGTCAGCTATGGTGAACATAGATAAGATTACGACTACCTTCAAAGAAACATAGAATTCATACCGCAAATGATATGCTTTGATCTTTCAAGTTCTAAAACCTCTGAATCTGACCATAAATGACAATTTGGAAGAGATTACCTTAGCTTCACTCTCCTGAAGCTCAGACCTACAGACTGACGAAGAGGACGGCAGTGGACCAGAGCAGCAAGCAAGCAAGCGTTTTTTCAATGCGAACACTTATACTACGTTTACGGTTCATCTACTGGAACGATACTGCTTACGATACAACGCTCAAACTAGACGGCCACCATAAACAACCATTGCAAGTGACGAAATTAATGGAAAGTGTGCTGTAGATTACACGACTCTCGAAGGCGGTCTATTCACGTATACAAGTACCCAAGAAAAAACCTTTAATTTAAGTCCTAGTCGTGTCCTGAACATCCACCGCGACATGTTCTTGCCAAATAGGGTTAGAGCAATTATCTTTAACTATAGCATTAATTCATTCTAAGAATGGATATGTACATCTTTTTTGACGGTGAAATGAAGGCCGGTTCGAAAAATACTGCCTCGCTAAGTGCTAGCTAACATAATACCGACTGCTGCAGAATGCACTGCTCGCCCAAAGTAGATCTTACTTGATAACGGCAATCGATGAACACCCATCCTCTTTAAAAGAGCACCAATGAGTGAAGTGAAGCATTCGAGAGGTGCACCTCCACCGCCTCCACCGCATTCGACTCGATATGACAACGAACAACTGGGGATCGTCATCGACTCGAATCAACCTGGCTTTGAAGAAGACGAAGGCGTCGAAACATCTGCCGAATATACATTTCTATTAACCTCATGTTAACTTAATAATCGGAGAAAGATATGTAAAAGTTGTAGTTAGTTATCATGAGGTAAAAACTTAGCTAAGATCAAGCTTATATAATATCGGTAAAAGGCTAGCAAATTCAGGCAGGTTGCGCAGTGGTAGTGATGCCAATCGTCACGAGCAAGTTGCAGGTTCGACTCCGCCTCCCCGGTTTCACCAAACATCAAACATCCATTCCCTGGTCAATAGTGCACTTGTCTGAAAAACCTGACTCTCTGCAATCCAAATGTGAACGGTATAGCCCGCCTATCACAAGACTCCAGGGAGGATCTACTCGCCCAGTATTCAACGACATTCACGACAAAAAAGAAAATTTTCATGTAGCAACTGAACCTGTACGCAAAACCAGGAAGACCTTCGTGGACGATGGACGGATGCAAGGAACGCATCGAATGTTAAAGGGCTGAAACTCGCACAACAGATGAGGGAAAGATAGGTTGTGGAAAAAAAAGTCTGACAAACATGGTTATCTCACTGTCAAAAACAATGGAAACCTCATAAACCTCGTAACAAAAATGTGAAACACCTCATACAAGCTCCAGTAGGCAGCACTGACGCATGAGATGAGAGAATGGAGAAGCACTGTGATAAGCGATCATAAGTGAATCCTATTCGAGAGCCGATACCAAACGGTGCAGTGGGTATGTCAAGATGAATTATCCTGCACTTCCAAAGTTCACTCTGCACAAAAAGGAAATCACGACGAATTTTTTGCAGTTTGAAACAGAATTAATTCGCTACAGCTTGCTGAATTCTGGATAAGCCATCACAGCAGAAAAGCACTGTTACGAAGTCGTTGCTGTTACGAAATCACTGCATAGTGCATCAGCAGAAAAGGAAGTGAATCCACTTAAGCGTCTCGATAGCTACTATGCGGAAAAATCTTAAGCAAAAAGCCGCCGCTCAAAGTGTCTCCGAAGAGGCTTCCAGAACTTTAGAACTTCAGAATAATTTAAAATAGTAGAATAAATAACCTATCTCCTTGGCAAAACGTGTAGATTCTAAGGGTTTTCATTCTGATTGATAATATTGATGTAGAGATGATTGACAACATTTCAAAGTCTCTACGGAAAATACTCTATTCCGCCCACATAAAATTCATGACTTTCTGGCTAGATATCACCTTGATTAGTACTTTTACCAGCTACAGGTACACACTTTTATACTGTTTCAGGCTCGTTTTAGAACGTTAATTAAAAAGAAATAGTGAGTAGTATGAAACTCCACTAAATATTCAACCTGGAAAAAAAATGAAAAGAAAACTGCATCTGGAGTGCAACTATCCAGAAAATTGGAGATCAGAACGGAGTTCGAAACTGTCACTTTACCGCTAGAAAGCAATAACAAAAACCAGGAATAGGAGAAAAATCCTCCATATCTACTCAAATCCACGGATCTCAATCATATGAGGGATCCCCATAGCCGGTTAGTCGCAAGGCTACGTGGCGCATCCCCAAGTGGCGGATAGGGGGTTAATCGCAGAACAAAAGCGACCTTTTCTTCCTTGAGACGCAGGTGGATCCAGGGGATGGACTCCCTGTTTCTGCTGGCTGCACCGATTTGGCACATACTTTCTGTATTTGCTAGGCGTATTCATGCACGCGTGTGTGGGTACGTTTTAGCTTATGCGGATTGTATTCTACGAGTCAATTCGGCCAAAAGCCTGCAAGTGACAGCGAAGTATGTGGGAGGCGGTTAGGAGTAGCCTCCAACAAATAAGCTCCATGTCCACTCTGGGAGAACCTGGCAAGCTACCCGTGAGTACACCCAGCCCCCCATGTTCAGAGCCCAGCAAGCTATACGTGGGTATCAAAAATGCTAAACAAACAGTGAAAAAGAAAACGGGCCTCATTCCCCCGACCCCCGAAAAGAGCCCCCCAATTTCGGCAACGTTGGGTAGGATGAGTAGGGAGACGTCTGCTAAAATCTCAGGGCCAATGGAAGCTGCTTGGATTACAAAGGAACTATGGTGATGATCTGTACCTACAATACACGTACACTTGCATCCGAGTCTTCGATAGAAGACTTCTTCAAGCGAGCAAGAGGGATAAGGTACGACGTCATCGGCCTGCCCGAAACGGAGACACCACCTTTCAACTCCGCCTATGACACCGGAGAAGAACTGTTCCTCGGAACATGCGACAGCAGAGGAGTCGGCGGCGTCGGCGTTCTCGTCAACACGAGTTTGTCCATGAACATTGATTCATTCGAACAACTAACAACCCGAATCGGAAGTTACGATTAAAACGATGTGGATCAATTCCGGCCTTGACAATTTTCGTCGTCTACGCGCCGACATCAAACTACGACAAAGAAGTCGAAGCGTTCTATATGGACTTGAAGAAGTTCTCCAGAGAAGAGCACACATTCTTCAAGGTTACCATTGGAGATGTTAACGCCAGGATTGTACCAAGAAGAACGTATGAAGAGCGTCACATTGGGACCCACGGACTAGAAAGGAACGAAAAGAGTGAGCAGCTCTCCGAGTTTACCACGACGACCAAGACCATCCATGGTAACTCGCAATTCCAAGAGCCCCCACCCTCAACGCTGGCCGTGGGAGCCTCCCAATGGAGAGTACCATAACGGAATAGACCACATCATAGAAAATAGAAAGTTTTGCCTAACCGATGTCGCTGTTCTCTCAAAATTCTACGCAGGATCAGACCATCGCCTTCTTCGTGAGAGATTCTATTTCTCATGGAAAGGAGAAGAAGCTGCCAAATTCAAAAACCGAAGTCACAGAACCACCGTAAACTGGGTCTTATTCAATTCATTGGTCGGCTGTTGGGAAGATGCCGTTGTCCATAACATTAACGTAGAATACAATCGGCTCACTCAACATCTTCACGTTAGCGTTATGAAACCTGAGAGTTCGAAAGTCACCAAGAGACGTGTGTCTCCAGAAACATTCGAGCTGATACGCCAGCGTAGAGTCGCACGACTTGCAAGCCACAGCGAACTAACATCCGAATTGCAAAAACAGTGCAGACAGCCAATAAAAGAAGACCTCAAAGAGAGAAGTGCAGCAGTAATGGTTGAAGCAGTAGAGGCTGGGAAAAGTATTCGCAAACACCGAAGCTTCGCCGATTATAAGACCTACATGATTAACAGCCCAGACGGAACAGTTACAGCGTCCAGAAAGGCAATGGAGAAAATTATTCACGAATACTACTCAGAACTCTTCGATAGCCACGTCCACTTTCCGTCATATGAAATAAAGGAGGATGGATATGTTGTACCACCGGTTCTCCCTTCCGAAATCCGACTTGCCATTTCGTCGGTGAAAAATCGAACAGCACCAGGTCCGGACAGGATAAGATCAGAGAACCTGAAGAACCTTCCGCCGGTCCTCGTAAACACACTGGCTCGGCTCTTCACACGTTACCTGTCTGAATGCAAGGTCCCTCCTCAGTGGAAGACCAGCAAGACCGTGTCATTGTTCAAAAGGGTGACCTACACGATGTCAGCAACTGTCGCCCAATCTGCTTGCTGTATGTCGTCTACAAACTTTTTACTCGAGTCATCCTAAACAGGATTGACAGAAAACTGGACGAAGGACAGCCATGTGAGCAAGAGGGTTTTGGAAAGGATTTAATACGATGGACCACATCGACACGATAATAAGACTCATTGAAGTATCGCGGGACTACAAAAGACCGCTCTGTCTCGCCGACACGCGACAACACCTCGCCAAAATTATTTGCCGCCACCCTCCAGAACGTCATGCGAACATTGGAATGGGACAATATGGCAGTGAAAATCGATGGTCGGCAGTTATATCATCTTCGCTTTGCTGATGACATCGTCCTTATAACACCAAACATTAGCCAAGCGAAACGTATGGTTGCCGACTTTGATAGAGCCTGTGGAAAAGTGGTCTTCGAGTAAATCTCACAAAAACGATGTTATTGAGGAACGGAGTGCTTTCGTATGCCCCATTCACGCTCAACGGAACGAATATCTCCGCATGCTCCAGTTATGTCTATCTAGGGCGGGAAATCAACATGTTGAACGACTTAGCTCCAGAGTTGAGCAGAAGGAAACGAGCGGCTTGGGGGAGGTTTCAAGAGCATCGGGGATATAGTGAAGAGAACAAAGAACGCCCGACTCCGTGCCCGCCTTTTTCGTCTCAAAAAGTACTTCCTGCCCTAAGTATGCGCAGAAACCTGGTCGCTACGTAAGCAGGATGAAAGATCACTCAGCGTTATTGAGCATGCAGTCGAAAAGACGATGCTAGGAGTATCCCGTTTCACACAAGTAAAGGATAGGATCCGAAGCTCCGACCTGCATCAACGATCAAAATCAAAGATGCCGTTCCGTACGCCAAACAGTCGAAGATAACGTGGGCCGGACACGTAATGCGTGTGAATGACAACCGATGGACAAGAGCTGTTAATGACTGGTATGTTAAACGCACTGCAGGAAGACCACCGACCAAATGGCCAGAGTTTTTCACGAAAAGCCTAGAAGAAAGATATGATGCTCAACAAGTCCCTAGAGCGTGCAGAACCCACTGGGCAACTCTTGCACGCGACAGGGAAAAATGGAAGCGCTACTGGCGTTCGCTCGAGTCACTCGACGATCAACGGGACTACAGGTGGTACAGGTGATGCCTACTCATACAACATATACGCAGTCCAGAATCTTAAAAAATGACTTTCATTAAACCTGGGTAACAATAACCAATAATTTTCTATATACCGTGTTATAGGAGTGTGTGTAGCGCAGTGGTAAGAGGCCTCTGAAATACACATGAGACCGATCTCCACGCCCCAGGTTCACCAAGCCTTCTATGGCTCCAGGGTCGGCAAATTGGTACCAGACCTGTCTTGGAGAACAGGAGCACTGTCTCGACAGATCGGTAGGTCACCGCGAGTCATGGTAAAGGCCAGATATGCATTCAATCACCTTCAGACGCTTAATGAAGTCCAATGCGTGGCGCCTCCTCCAGGGATTAATGAACGCCGACAGCTTTATCCTTTTTACCGAGTTACGACCATTTACATCAACCTCATGTCAGCTCAGTCATATAGGAATTTGCAAATGCAGTCGTTGAATTCGCATCAATCAATTTACCAAATATTGCCTATATCACAAACGCGATATATGCAGACAACCTCTACCTGTCCTGTATAATTTGCACTTCCGTTGACTACTCAATGATCAGACTTTCTAGCGCAGTTCTATAACTTGTAGTTCATAAAGCACGTAGTATTTGTTTTCAGGAATGCCAGAATCTTTCCGAATTCCTTATCTCCAGTGTTTAGTATGGGGAGTTGGCTGAGCCATAGCCATTTGTCCGGAAATTGGCACAGTTAATAGTCGACTTTTTGTTGGAGAAGACGAAAAATCGCCCTCTATACACTGTCACTTCCCAACAGGCTTATTGTTAAATCACTTATGCGGACAAGCACATGAGCATTACAGCTACTCTAAAAGGTGAAGTTACACAGAAATGAGAAAGAGTTCACACGCTAATAACGCCGCTTTCAATGGAAAGTCCATAGCCGCTTTCGATCCATGGTTTCCTCTGTATCTACCACTTCATAAGGACCACGAAGCCTCGCGAGTTACAACCTTGCCAACATTTATGGCGGAACCAAACAACTATGCTCCAAAAACTTTTCCATGAAAGAGAAAAAAGTTTCACGCAGGGAAAAGGCTCCCTCTTATTGATAAAACTACTTTAATCCACCTATTTAATTCACGATTTTAGCTTCTGTTTCATATATTTCACGATTTTTAGGCATTTCATACAAAAAAGAACCTTTGACAACTACGTAGTCCAGATCTGGATGCACACAGAGTGCTAGATTACTTGGTAGCGTCCATGGGGTTGTTGTCCACGCCACCATCATGCGGTTCTGGTTTTGATTCAGACGGAAACCGATGAAAACTGGAAAGGTTACGGCTATTAGAAAAAGAAGATCAACCCACAAAAGTTGACGTTTTCGATACCTTAACAAAACAAGTTATATACGTGTCAGTTTTTGAGAAACCATAGAAAAGTGGCTAACCAGCTGGATCTACAACATCTTTGTAATTCTGCCCAGCTTCGAAATTACTAAGCGGAGTGTTACATGATGTAGAGAATGGCATCACCTTTAAACATATTTACAAATAAAGGAACAAAATGTCCGCATTTCTTGAATAAAACTGAAGGTATAATGAGTCCTAACCTTTACTCCTCTGTAAACAAGCCCTTTCTTAAAGAGCTCACTGAAGACCCACCAGACGCTTTCCATAAACCAAGGATAAAGGGTCTTGTAGTCATTGCGGAAATCTATCCAACGACCCATGCGATTTACTATAGCTTCCCATTCCTGATGTGCGAAAAAACTATTCACTAAGAAAAGCGTCGTAAGCACATGATACAATTACGCCTAACTATGACCAAACAAACTTATTTCAAGTTCTTATTTATTGCCTACTACAATTTTTCACGGCAGGTTATAACCTGAAATATAACCACAACGATGGCGATTTAAGTATTTCAAAACTCCGGACCGCAGGTGTCTGCGGTGGGGATCGAACACGCTGTTACCCCCTTCGAGGGCTAACGCGTTCATCATCATACCATGAGGTTCCTTCGTTTCGCTAGTCTCTCAGCAATTGCTGATGGAAACAGCAGATTAAAAAACTAGCTGACATACAGGCAAAACAAAGGACTCGCATGGTGTGGTGGTGAGCGCGTCAGACCTCGGAAAGGATAACAGCGTGTTCAATACCCACAGCTGACGCCTGCGGTCCAGAGTTTCGCAAATATCTCAGTACCATTGTGGTTGCAAAACAAACTTAATTCTCAGATAGTCACTACTTACGTCTTTAAATGGAATGATAGAAACCTACTCCTGCGTATCGCATGACAATCTTTCTGCACTCTGCGTTGTATTTACCAATTCCCATTTCGTAAATGTCACTGGGAGACTTTACACCCAATGCTCTGTCCACTTCGTACTCCTTAATTCGGTAAGACAGTAAGGCTGGTTTCAGTCAAACTATAAATCTAAGCAATCTCTTGATAAATGAACATAAACTGACCACCGGGAGTCCGTGAGTATCCCATCCGAAACGTCGCTCAACGTAAAAACCGTTCTGGTGTGCCCATCTTGTTACTACATCCTGCACAATCAAGGATATTGTTCAACTAAGCGAAATGTCCTCATTAGCAAAAGTCAGATAAACCCTTCTCTTCGCTGAACGTCTTACAAACAATGCTCAGAAATGAACGAGCATCCAAAAGTGAGAATACTCAGAAGATCCTCTTCACTGATGTCTTCGTCATCAAGGATTAATCATTCCAATTCAGCAGTACGTCCCTAAAGCGGTCAATTAAAACACACAAACCTTTATGGTGCCAGTAAGTATGTGGCCATAGTGAGGTAGACCAGTGGCAAATGGAGGGCCGTCGAAGAATGTGAAATGTGGTCGGTCCTTTGCAAGTGTCAAAGACATTTTGAACGTTTCATTTTCGTTCCAGGCTTTCAAAATCTTCTCCTCTTCATCCGGAAAGCTTATTGCATCGGGAACTACACTCATGTTGAATACCTAGCAAGCAATAACAAATAGTAAACACGTCCTCTGCTGGTGTTAATTTCTGAAAAAAATATTTCACGTCAAGCATGGCGTAACAGGACGTAACTTCAAAGCGAAGGGAGGAGAATTTCATATTATCTGAGAAAACATCAAACGCCTTAGCTTTTGTTTTTTTCTGAAACATGAAATACTTCACAAAGAAAGTCCCCTTACAACTAACTTCCTTACTATCCGTCAAGTAGAAGATGTCCGCAATTCTGAAACACCATATTTGACGACAACCATTAGAAGTCTGCTTTCCCTGTCAGAGTTGTAGGCCAATCGTTAAAGCATTGTTTACAGGTTTTGTTCCCTTTGCTTACTAGCCAGAACCTAGCGACTCTCCTTTGTGTAGCAAAAGGTGTTCCGCCAATTGCATACGTTTCCTTTTTTGTCGACAAGCTTCCAAAATGTTCTGCACCTTGCAGATGCTACAGTCGCAGTCTTTTGTGGTGCTCAACAGATGCATGTTTGCGACTGTTAAGGCTGCAGTGAAGTGAGTTTTGTTCCTTTACTTGCATCTCGGGCGGTATTATGTATAAGACTGTAAATTTGTGCATTTCTTCCTTGTTTTCTAATCCTATCGTCCTACTTAGTTGAAGATAGTAAGGGTGAAAACGAGGTATGAAGAAAGAGGTTGGGAAAAACAGGAAGCAAACAAGAGCTAATGGCGAATTTTTTCATCTTAGGCCGAGATTTGAAGAAACGTTGGGGCGATCCTTGTTTTAAATAACTTGTAATTAGGGGATTGTTTTTAGTTATGTTAACTAGTTGAATATTACAAAGTAGAACTTACTTGGATACTTAGGCGGCACGTCCTCACTGGTTCCACGGACTCCAGCATAATCTCCATTTTTTTTTTGGAGTTTTGCTGGTTTAGCCACTGTGGTTCCCTGGTCCCGAAGTCAGACTGGCTAAAATGTGCCCCAGATCGTTGCCACCATAAGCATTTGCTGCCCTTGTGGATCACCGAGAGATTTGCCACCATGTGATTGGTTTAATACCAGGTCGGTGGTGGATCCTGATCCTGATATTCGTTTACTTTCAACTGGGCTTCCTGATGGAAACGCCGAATTCTCGGCTTGGGAGGCCTTGCTGAGTGGGGATGGATCTTTCCGCTTCACATCGCGGCCCTACACCGAGGAACACCTCCCAGCCACGATGAGGCGGTGAACTCTTGGGAGGTATTAAGTGGATCAGTATTGATAATGCTGTTCACAGTGTTGCAGTGGCACTTTTTTTTAATTAATCCTTTTATTCCACTTTGTTAATCGGCTATTTCAGAACTGACTGGTCTGTTAAGGGAGAAGCAGTATAAGTATCCTGTGACTGGAATGACGATGGGACCGTGTGCCATTTTCGTAAAGGAACATTTCGCAAAAAATTCCCCAAAAGACTTGTCAGAAGGTAAAAATACGATGAGGGAAGCGGCTGCAGCGTGGAAATCTCTTGACGAAGCAGCAAGAAAGAAGTATGAAGAGCTTTCGAGACGTTACCGCGAGAAGAAGATCCATGAATTCGAGGCGCTTTCCGATGAAGAAAAGAAAGAAATGATAACTGCCTCCTTGGAGGAGAGAGAGGAGCGAGCTCGAAGGAGAATTCGCAAGGCGAGACGAGAGGTGTTGTTGTTTTACAACAAATTTTTTATCTACTCTCTCTTACGTAGGGCGCGTGTGGCCCATTGCTCGGAGGCGCCCTGCAATACACATGTGATCAATCCCCTCACCCGCATCTCTCCCTCCGGGGTCGGCAAATTAGTACCACACTTGTCTAGGAGGGATAACAACTCTGACTCGATACTTCGGCAGGCCACCGCGAGTCGTTGTAAAGGCCAGATTTGCATTCACTCACCTCCAATGATGCTTAATGAAGTCGCATCCCTAACTGATTGATCAACGCTGAGAGCTTGTTTTAGAGAGCTTGATCTCTTACGCTCTTGTTTTCGTTTTTATTAACGCTCTTAATCCCAGAAGTGGGACAACACTGGACATCCAGAGCGTCCACCTACAGCGTACAACCTTTTCGTGCAAGAAAAGTTCAATCAGTTAAAAGATCGAGGTGAAATTGTGGCGCCTGTGGTGAAAACCATGGCAAGTGTGAGTTCAGAATGGAAAGCTATGGATGACTCCGCAAGAGAGGTAAGTCTACATTTTAGATTTACGTGTTTTCAAGTACATCCTGACAAAAGAATAAGGGATGGGACGATGTTAGCTGAAGATCCTTGATATTCGCTCTTAGTGATAGGAGGGATTTCGAAGTTTTCTATTAGATCCTTGATATTCGCTCTTAGTGATAGGAGGGATTTCGAAGTTTTCTATTATGTATTCCAAGAAGGTGAACGCTAGCTGTGTTGTGGTTCCAGCCATATGTCACAAAGGCGGCAAGGATGTTGGAAGAATATAAATCCAAACTCAGTGAATGGAAGTCGAAGACGCAGTCCAAGGAAGTTGGAACTTGAGCCGGAATTTGTTCTCTTTTGTAGAAATAGCTATGCCTTGTACAGTCATTGAACATAGGCCGTTTGGTCCACTAATTGTATGTGTATATATGTCTATGTATCGTTTTAATGTGTACTTTTGATGTTTTATCTATGTACAATAGTAATGATGTACATTGCCTGATAGTGCTATCAACGTAGAAATCAGCAAGTTCACTTGATCCTGGTATATCGAGCAGACGAATGGTTAACCCTTATGGTTTTAGAATTGCAATAGAAGTTCATGGAGTCAATTAAGGACTACCACTCTTGTTGAGTTACATGTCAGGCTATTTGTGGATGTTTTGTTTACCGTGCAATGAGGAATCAATGGTGTATCCATTATGGAAATGAAGATTGCATTCAGTGAGATCAGTTCTCTACTCGAAACAAGGAGTAGAGTGGTTCAGTGAAATCAAATCAACAAGTTCTATGTAGCGATTTGGAACTGTGATGCGATTGGGCACGATGCGATGTGTAGGATCCATGGCGTTAAGCTTAATCAAAAGCGAATGAGTACCATCGAGATTTGGATTTCACAGCATAAAGGTCGGAAATTGAAATAGTTCAGTGGTCTTGCGTCCATGTTTCCATTTGCTTCTTCTGCTGAAGACTTGCACCATCAGATATACGAATTCAAGATGGATAATGGTTGCTTACTTACTTGGACACTTGGACGGCCTGTCTTCACTGGTTGTGCAGGGCCCAGCATATTCTCCACTTTTTGGAGTTTTACTGGTTTAGCCATTGTGGTTCCCTGGAGTTCCGAGGTCAGCCTAGCCAAAGTCTATCCCAGGTCGTCACCACCACAGGCAGTTCGCCGCCCTTGTGGATCAGTGGGAGATTTGACGCCATGCGAGTAATTCTATACAAGAACGGTGGTGGATCCTGGCATTGGTTCCATTCATGGTATTTATCGTGGTATTGATAATGGATTTCCTGATATTCCCAAGAGATGGTGTCTCGGCTTTTTTTTTGTTTTAATAAAAGAAAAAGTAAACTGTGAGCCATCGAAAGTGTTTCATTTCGTTAAGTCTTCAGTTACTGGTAATTAGTTCTAACGATTACTTTGGAACGTGGAGTACCAAATTTACTGCTGCGATATCCACACAGTCCTCTTGTATCACACATGTGGTAGTGGAGGTGGGATAAGGTGTCCAGATTATTTGTTGCTACTTACGAAAAACCTAGTTATAGCCGCTTAATAAGCCATGCACAATATAGCTCCTATCCAGGTTAGGTTAAGATCGTCTTTTGATCTGTTTGTACTTTTATTTGTCTCGAACATTTTATCGCAGTATGGGATATTAACACTGCGACACACACGTGGAATCGATTCCCGCGCCCACCGCCCACCAAGCCTTCCATCCCTCTGGCAAATTGGTACCAGACTTCTCTGGGAGGATAGCAGCACTGGCTCGATACATCGGTAGGCCACTGCGAGTCATTGTAGAGGCCAGATATGCACTCAGTCACCTCCAACGATACTTATTGAAGTCGAATGCATGGCGCATCCCTCGGGGATTGGTCAACGCCGAGAGCTTTATCCTTTATCCTTTTATCGGATATTAAACGCTCATTGGCTCATTGCCGCTAAATGTTCTGGAATCGGACTGTGATGAATTGTAGGTGGTTCGTCCGTCCAGAAAATTCAGTCTGGTTGAAGTTCAACGATTTAATATCGAAGCTCAACTAGGGTTAAACTTTTGCCTAAAGCCACAGCTGTTATGGAGCAAGTCTGAATGGAAGGTTGAATAGCCTTGTACCACTCACACCGGTCTGCGTTAACCTTAAGTGACGATTTGAGTTATTGGGCATTTTCATTCTAAAACCATGTTTTAAGTATACCTGTCCTATAAGCAGAGCTTGGTGACTTGCCTTTGTTGGTATTTTCCGCAAAGATAATTGGGACTTCAAAAGTTTTTTTTGGAACTATGGCGGTTTTCGTCTCCCGCTGGCGAACAGGACCCACCGGGCACTAGAGATGCCCGTTAGAGTTACTGAATAATTAGTGGAGCGGGGTTATAGGTGTTACAAATGAATGGATTTTGTATCGTATAGGAGCTGCTTAGTAAAGTCATTTGCTGTCAAGAAGGTGACCGAAGATGGAGTTGCGGGACTGAACTGTTCTGTTCAATGCTGCATCTAATATATTTTCTATTGATCTTTACTGGTAAGTCATCAATTCTGTAAGTTTACCTAGCGATCCAAATAGCACAACTCGCACAAGATGGTCAGGCAGAACAATACTTACATCACGGCTTGTGTATCCTAGCAGTGCCTTTCCTTCCCCCTCATTGTTCTCCACTATTGTTCCGGAGATCACTTCCTTTTTCTCCAGAGTGATAACATTGAGTGAACGAGCAGCATCTAACGCCTGAAACGTAGGATGAATTGAAGTAGCACGTCCAGCGCAGTGGTCGGAGGCGTCTTGCAATACACATGGAATCGATCGCCGCGCACCAGGCTCACCAAGCCTTTCATCTCTCCGGAGTCGACAAATTGGTACCATACATGTCTGGGAGGATAGCAGCACTGGCTCATACATCGGTAGGCCACCGCGAGTCATTGTAAAGGCCAGGTATACATTCAGTAACCTCTAACGATGCTTAATGAAGTCGAGTGCATGGTGCATCCCTCACGGATTGATCGACACCGAGAACTTTGTCGTTTTTATATATAATCATATTATTTAGTGGACAAGCCAATCCTGCAGGTATCGACTTTTTGGTGTCTTGCAAAGCCTCTATTCAGCAGTACAGAGAATTACTGTGTAACCATATGCTTTTAAATTTTTGCGGTCTTTGAATCATTGTTTATGATAAATCAAAGATAACTGTCTGTCCATTTCTTGCGAAATTGCTCTTCATTTATTTAAAGCTCTGAGAATTTTAAACCTATCTAGATAGACATGATGTAGTGAGGGAAAAAAGAACGCGCGACTCCGTGCCCACCTTTTCGACTCAAAGGTACTTCCTGCCTTAACGTATCCGTCAGAAGCCTGGTCGATGCGTAAGCAGGATGAAAGATCACTCAGCGTTATCGAACGCGCAGTCGAAAGGACAATGCTAGGAGTATCCTGTTTCACACAAGTAAAGGATAGGATCCGAAGCTCCGACCTGCTTCAACGATCAAAATCAAAGATGCCGTTCCGTACGCCAAACAGTCGAAGATAACATGAGCCGGACATATAATGCGTGTGAATGACAACCGATGGACAAGAGCTGTTAGTGACTGGTATGTTAAACGCACTGCAGGAAGACCACCGACCAAATGGTCAGAGTTCTTCACGAAAAGCCTAGAAGAAAGATATGATGCTCAACGAGTCCCTAGAGCGTGCAGAACCCACTGGGCAACTCTTGCACGCGACAGGGAAAAATGGAAGCGCTACTGGCGTTCGCTCGAGTCACTCGACGATCAACGGGACTACAGGTGGTACAGGTGATACCTACTCATACAACATATACGCAGTCCAGAATCTTAAAAAATGACTTTCATTAAACCTGGGTAACAATAACCAATAATTTTCTATATACCGTGTTATAGGAGTGTGTGTAGCGCAGTGGTAAGAGGCCTCTGAAATACACATGAGACCGATCTCCGCGCCCCCAGGTTCACCAAGCCTTCTATGGCTCCAGGGTCGGCAAATTGGTACCAGACCTGTCTTGGAGAACAGGAGCACTGTCTCGACAGATCGGTAGGTCACCGCGAGTCATTGTAAAGGCCAGATGTGCATTCAATCACCTTCAGACGCTTAATGAAGTCCAATGCGTGGCGCCTCCTCCAGGGGATTAATGAACGCCGACAGCTTTATCCTTTTTACCGTGTTACGACCATTTACATCAACCTCATGTCAGCTCAGTCATATAGGAATTTGCAAATGCAGTCGTTGAATTCGCATCAATCAATTTACCAAATATTGCCTATATCACAAACGCGATATATGCAGACAACCTCTACCTGTCCTGTATAATTTGCACTTCCGTTGACTACTCAATGATCAGACTTTCTAGCGCAGTTCTATAGCTTCTAGTTCATAAAGCACGTAGTATTTGTCTTCAAGGATGCCAGAATCTTTCCGAATTCCTTATCTCCAGTGTTTAGTATGGGGAGTTGGTTGCGCCATAGGCATTTGTCCGGCAATTGGCACGGTTAACAGTTGACTTTTTCTTGGAGAAGACGAAAAATCGCCCTCTATACACTGTCACTTCCCTACATTCTACTCTTGAAAGCGACAATGATAAATGGAAGATCTACTGGCGTTCGGTCGAGTCACTCGACGATTAACGGGACTACGACAGTTGATACAGGTGGTTTAGACAGACAGTCTATCCATCTACTTTCGCAGGTACGTCATCGCTATGGACCGTATTTCGTACAAACACAACTGTTATCGATATTACGGTACAAATTTAATATATTTGGAGAAGTGATGGCACATCGAGTAGGCCATTTCGAGGATGATGACTTCAGCGAGACTTGTCCGTAAATCGTTCCTAACTTTTTCTTGTCGTTGGCTTCTCAAGGGTAAGGCGCTATCCTATCGCAATTCATTCTACCGTGCTTGCCATCCATGTATGGTCGCCTTCTGGTCATCAAACTGCCAGATTTCTGTTCCGTCCTCAATGCATAGTCTTCTTTTCTAAACGTTCGAACTGAGCAGCCTGCTTCTATGTTGTGCTTACCGGTTGAGTTTAACAGTTCCGCGATGAAGCACATTCTTTTCAGCTGTTTCTTTTGCTGCAGTCTTTCTTTTCGTACTCTTTGTATCCAGTCTATAAATTCCATACTAGAAATGTAGTACCAGGAGTCAGTCAAAAGAAGAAACTGTGCTTTGAACAAGAATGTACTTCATACCTCTTCCTTGAGATGCACTTCGGACCTCATGCATTGATCTCCATGCACATGATGCGCGCAGAACATAGGCGCCGTTTTGGGCGGAAGACACCGAATAATACGCACAGTTGCGGATGTGTTAACACTTATGCGACGACTCCTGCCTTCGTTTCACTGCCTTAGAATTCCGTGGAGGTCACACGGGCCACTACGTCACCCAAATTACCAACCTTACCCCTTTTTACTGTGATTTCGGTCCTTAAGTTCGGTTTTTCTCCGTGTTTCTGAAGAGATTTCTGCGTTTCTCCTATGCTTTGGATTCTCTATGTTCCTCTACAAATCCTATGTTTTACATCCAGCTCTTGTGCTGAGCGGAAAAGAAAAAACCCGTCCACTATGCAATCAGCCTGCTCTGCGCACTTAAAGAAATTATGAGGACATAGTGTGAACTCTATGTGGGTCACGCGAGCTTTCCTAACGTGGCTGACTTGTCAATCTGTAGCTCCTAGAAGGTAGTGCTGGTGGAGACGTCAAGACAAGCAGGCGAACGTGGGGTTGCATGTGTATATGTGTTTCACAACAGTAGAAGTCTTACGTGGACCCTTGGGTCTCCAAAGAAAGTGGGCTCTTTGTCAATATGGGTAAGCTCACGTAAATCTCTTCCATTATGTTGTTCGACGTAATTTAGCAGCCATAAACTGTCGTTGCAGTCCACTTTTAACTGTGGTCATCCAAAGTGGAATTTCTCTGAAATGAATACAAGGCTTAATGTCGTGGTTGTTCAAGGTATTTTACTGTTTTGAGTCCACACCTCAGGAATGAACACTGTTGTGTTGTTCGTTTTCATTGGCTTCGTTGCCTCTGTCGTCGCTCAAGACAAGAAGATTGAGAAGCTCCAGATCGGCATAAAGAAGAGGGCTGAGTCCTGTGATATGAAGTCGAGGTACGTTCCGTGTTCCTTTGCAGTTTCTAGAAGCTCTCGCGATTTCTCGCGGTTCTTTCTTGCTGTGCTTAGTGGTGATTCCGGCATTCTTTCTTAAGTGAGCTTTTAAGGAAAGGTGATGTCCTGCACATGCACTATACCGGCACGCTTCTTGACGGGACTGAATTCGACTCCAGTCGTACTCGAAACGAAGAGTTCACTTTCACTTTAGGCATGGGACAGGTAATTCTGATATTGTAAGCTTCGTAATGCAGTGTTCGGTTTCGTTATCCGGTTTTGTTACTTGTACCGTAAAACTGATAATGGCGGACCATTGAAGAGCTTAAGTGGTCGCCGTCTGTGTACTTGAAAGGGCGTGATATAGCTAATATACTTTAACAAACCCTAGTTGTATCGTTTTTTTTATCAACTGAATCCTGGTAGGTGTATATCCAGATTACCTAGTCGATTTGTCTCTTAACTCCACTAGTAAACTTATTCCTACTGCCTAGAGTTTTTCTGCACTGTATAGAGTGATGTTTAAAATCAGATTAAAAGATAAATGATTACGCTCTCGGCGTTGATCAATCCTTGAGGAATGCGCCGTGCATTCGCCTTAATTAAGCACCGTTGGAGGTGATTAAATGCATATCTGCCTTTACAATGACTTGCGGTGTCATACCGATGTACCGAGGCGGTGATCGATCCCATGTGTATTAGCGCTTCCGGTTGTTGCGCCACACGCGCTGTTATATGGTTATATATTGGAAATCAGGTAGTAGGCGAAATTGTTCCTGTTACTTGTTACTGTTGCTTGTAAGCTAAACAATATAAACACATCTTCTTGTTACATTTGACAGCAAGTGTTACAAAAGAAAATGACTACGATCAAGCTTAATGATGGGAAGGCGATGTTTTCCACTTGTGCTTGGTTGCTAGAGATAATCAATACTCATCCCTTTGTATATGACTCCAAGGAAATCTCATATGCAAACAATGAAAACCACCTTGTTAGGTATCTAGGAAAATGTATCACTTTGAAACTGGCGTTATTTTACTTGCTAACAACCAACTGTCTTTCATTCTGTTTTTTTTTCAGGTAATTAAGGGATGGGACCAAGGACTTTTGAATATGTGTGTCGGCGAACGTCGCATTCTGACAATCCCTTCCCATATGGCTTACGGAGAACATGGTTCTCCTCCAAAAAATTCCTGGTTTGATTTCTGATTTATCTTCACCTTCATTTTCATGAATTTAGTACAAGGTATTGGTTGCTCAGTACTAAATATTCGATTTGGACCAGATTAACAGCCGTTCATACCACGATTGGCAATGTCAAGGTACAACATCCAGCATATCTGATCCCGTGGTGGTTGTTACTGGTTGAAGTAAAAATCAAGGAGCCAGCCTACACGTATTTACTTACTTTGATACTTAGTTGGCCCGTCTTCTCTGGTTGTGCGAGCCTGAACATAATCTTCTTTTTTTGGAGTTTTGCTGGTTTAGCCATTGTTTTCCTTGAGTCCCGAGTTCGTCACCACCATGGGCAGTTGCCGCCTTGTGGATCAGAGGGATATTTGCCAAGATGCGACTAGTTTAGTACCAGGACGGTGGCGGATCCTGGTATTGGTTTACTCTTAGCTGGGTTTATTGTTGGGAACCCCGGACTCCTTAGCTTGGGAGACCCTGGTGGATATCAATCCCCTTCCTGTACATCACAGCCCGACACCCTAGAACACCTTACAGCGGCGATGAAGCGGTAAACCGTTAGGAGGATTAGGCTGAACTTGTTTTTCATAATTGATAATTATCTCTTTCCCCTTGATTGCCAGTAATTTTCGTAGTTATACAACTTTACTCAAAGTTATCAAATTTTAACAGTTTTATTTTTAGAAAATATGTTATAAGTTTGGATCAGAAATATTGTGTGACATTTAAATCCACTTATTCATGTTCTTTAACTTCTCGGTCTGTTTTGAAACGGTGGAGGATAGGTCCAATGCATACTTTCAACTCTTCCGTCTAGTTATCGTAGAAAGTTCGATCGAGTGAGGTCCAACTTACATCGTCAGTTTAAATCTACGAAACATCTGATGAATCTTTAATCTCTAAACAAACATATCTAAGTTCATAGGAGATAGATATGTCGAAGTTTGAACCTGTGAAGCAAAGAGACCTGATTTTGTCTTATTGATCGCGTCATTCCAGTGAGCCTAGGGTATTTGTAAATTTGGTGTTGGAAGAAATATTTAGTAAGGTAAAGTAAAAAACTAGCTTTAAACTGGTATTCAGCAACAATGCAAGGTCTAATTGTTTTTTTTTTTCCAAATATACTTGTAGATTTTAGGACGACAAAAGCGGTCATTCTTTTTGTGCTGGCCTGGTGGTAACGAAATGATTAAATCGGGTCAAGGACAAAGAAATGCTGAGAGCTTTCGTGTTGTACTGCTATACATTTCATAATGAAGTACCAACATCAGTTTGTAGACAGTGTTTACCATAAGCTTCTTCGAATGCTGCACATGAGAAATATTTTATAGCCTTTGCAAAGAGGGAATTAGCACGAAACTTTTCTGCTACGTTTATCCCTTCCATAAAAAAGATAAAAATTTCAGCTAATGCTCCTTTAAAGTTCGACGTTGAATTGATGAAGATTGATCGCCAAGGAGAACTATAAGTGATTTCTAAGTAGCGCTGTTGTAACTTGTAAGTTATGTGCTCATACGATGTTTCTGAGATAGAAGAAAAGCGCCTGTGGTTTCTTTAGGGTTTTCGGGATTCGTATTTCACTGTTGTTGTTGTTTCCTTCTTCATTGTTTCTGTAAATTAGTGTTATTAGAAGTAATAAAGTTTGTTTTCCTGGACCTATTGTTTCACATGTGTTGAGCGTTTGGCATTCTGACTCATCAGCGCCACAATGCTGTGGCTGTGCCGAGTGTTTAAGATTGCCTACATTCAACCTTACAACACATTGGGTATACAGGATACTTCCATATTAAATCTGGCCGTAATAGCTTCCGTATTAACCGTAATGTTCTAAGTCATATGGTGCCTAATAAGTGTCCAACGGTAATTAGGTGTTTAGATTTGAACCATCGTGTCTCCACTAATAGTGGACCTGATTGCTAAGGACCTTAATAACAGATATTATAGGGGATTCCAGGTTTTCGCCGACGGGGAGCAACTCTTCTGCTCCTAAAGGGATAAAATAGAGGAGCGAGTAGTACAATTAGTCTGGGGAACGTTCCCCCTTTGTAATCCATTTCAATACTATCTAACACGGCTACCTCTGGGCTCTAGGGAGAATCGACTCTACCAGGATTCAACCACATCCATGATGAAGGGGAAATTCTCAAGCAGTGTCTAGGGCTACACGTAAACAGTTGCAGGACCGTGGATTATGGAAGCGAGGAAGGGAATCAAATGTGGGAGGTGCCGGGATCCGCATAGTAGATGTGAAAGGCGGGTCGTGTCAAAAAGGTATACTCGAGGTGTTGCCTTTGCGACAAATTTCTGGAACAGCTTCTGATAATTGCGCAAGCAACTTTATTAGTGGGATGGATTGTTTTATCCTCAAATTGGTGTAGAACTCAAGTTTTCAAATAATTGGAAGCGGGACTTGAAATTATAGTTTCTTCAACGTAGACGAGACAATTTTAACCTTTTATTTGCTGCCTACTCTTTTTTAATGGCAGGGTATTTTTGCGAAATATAACTTCAACGAAGCTGAGATATTTGCAAAACTCTGGATCGCAGGTGCCTATGCTGAGAGACAGGCGAAACGAAGGACCTGCATGGTGTGGTGGTGAACGCGTTACTCCCCGGAAAGGACAATAGCGCGTTCGTTCCCCACCATAGGCACCTGCGGTCCAGAGTTTTGCAAATATCTCAGCTTCGTTGCAGGCGAGATACTTGACAGCGGCGTGCATTCTGCAACATTACCGCATCTTGCTATGGAAAACCTCATTGCCGAATCGCTTTTTAGACAAATAGGAGCTTTCACGAATTAAGGCGGAAGGGCTTCTAGAGAGCCAGAATTTTTATCCCTCGTTTTTTTTCTTACGCGACCCGTCTTTCACATATACTGTGCGGATCCTAGCAGTTCTTGCATTCGATTTGGTTCCTCCATCATCCACGAAGATTTTCCAGCCTTTCTTGTCTGGCCTCGGTTGTTTCTTGAGGATTTTCTTTTTCATCATGAATGTCATTGAATGCCGGTCGAGTCGATTCTCCCTGGAGTCCTGAGATAGCCAGGCTACAGCATGCTCCCTTGGATTGCAGAGTGGTGTTTTTCCAGACAAATCCGGTACCAGCTTGCCGACCACGGTGGAATGAGAGTCTTGGTGAGCACGTAGCGGGCTCGAAACGGCACCGTTCTCGTGATTATCGGCATCATTGTCGTCGTGCTACTCGCCCGCTTCAAACTCGGCAATGATGACCTTATCCATGTATCGGTGATGTAATTTCCTCTGTAGAACTTTTTCACACTCCTATGGAACACGTCTAGAACGTCTGCTTTGTCATAAACGATGGTGTCAAATAGGCGGCTTCTCGTCTCGGCCAGTACGACGACGTCCTACGCTTTAGCTCGTATGATCTTTCGGATTAAGGCGATGGAGCATTTTTTGTTGTTTTTTCTTGAGAAATATGCATGGGTCGTTTAAAAACCCAAGTTACGTTTAACTTCAGCATGAACAGTTCAAATGTCTTTGTATGCGTGAAACTCACACGATCATGTTGTATTCTTTTTATTTATTTTATTTTACCCGCTCCGTCTTCACATCTATTGTACGTTTGCCATCTCTTCCGCCCCGTCTTCACATCTACTGTACGTTTGCCATTCACCACCATAGACACCTGCGGTCCAGAGTTTTGCAAATATCTCAGCAACGGTGTAGTTGTATTTCGCTTAGTACCCTGCCATGAAAATTGTAGTAGGCAGAAAATAAAAGGTAAAACATTGTGATTTCAACTACAGCCTCAGCTTAACTGGGTTCAACGCCGATGTGAGCTCCCCAGATCAGTCCCGTTGACGGGTGATAGCTGATGGCGCTGATCGATAGAACTAGCTGAGAGACAGGCGAAACGAAGGACACACATGGTGTGTTGGTGAAAGCCTTACCCCCGGAAAGGACAATAGCGCGTTCGTTCCCCACCATAGACACCTGCGGTCCAGAGTTTTGAAAAAGCAGAGTAATCCATTCCTTGAATCCACCTGCGTGTCAGTTAAGCATCATGTCGTTCTTGACCCTCGTTTCCCTAAGCTGTTCATGTGCCACGTGGCCTCACTGCGAACTGTTTGTGGATTCTTCAACGAAGGACATTTATGGTGTAGTGGTAAGCATCCACGTCTGTCAGTCAACAAGAAACGAATAAATATTGAATGAATAGAAGGAAGTCAGATCAGTTAGCCGATTGAAGGAAAATGTTCAAGGTGATTCTTCCCATCTGCTTCTTAGAAACTGCATGAAGTGTGCGCGGAGAAAAAACAATTCTCAGTCAAATGCATATGAACTTTCTGCGCTAGCTACTGTATCGTTTTCAAATAAATCTTTTGCACGAGCTCTCATCTCACGTGCTTGCTGCAAAATAAAATAACTGTAAAAGGATAAAAGGATAGAAGGATAAAGCTTTCCGGTTTGATCAATCCCTGAGGGATGCGCCATGCATACGACTTCATTAAGCATCATTTGGAGGTGATTGAATGCATATCTGGCCTTTACAATGATTCGCGGTAGCCCCTCGATGTATCGAGCCAGTGTTGCTATTCTCCCAGACAAGTCTGGTACCAATTTGCCGAGCTGATATACGAAAGGCTTGGTGAGCCATGGGCACGGGGATCGATTCCATGTGTGTGTTGCAGGGCGCCTCCGACTACTGCGCCACACGCGCCCTTTAAAATTGTACATGAAGCGAAATATCTTAATGAGAGTGATCAGAAGCATTAGGAATAGGCCATCATAGAAACACGAAGTTCGACTGGAATCGCCACGGAAGTCGATTATCGTAGTACTGCATTGTATATTATAAAAGTTGGAAAAACCCAAAAAGGTTCATTAGGGGCCCATATATGCAAAAAAGTAAAATATCTAGATCAGAGTAATCGAAAATTGGATAGGATATAGACATGATGAAGAGATATTGGGGACTGGTCTTTATAGATAGCTGAAAAGGGATCTGTAATGTCTCTGTGAGGACTGCTCGTCCTCGTTTGACAGACCGGGCGCTGGATAAGCAGTTGTCAGCTGCATGTACTTTCTCACATCTGCAACGACAACGATCGTATCAACTTTCTGTAAAACTACGGATCCTTGTATCCTTGCACTTGCACACTTGAAAAATACAGTGGGTGACAGGCTGTGTAGTTTCTTTGTATACGAACACCTGTATTTGTAAAAAACGTTAGCAAAAATCAGTCACCCCCCCCATAGCAGTGCCAATTGCCTTCAGAGGACACGGAGAGATTTCCAGCAGCCTTTTACATCACCTCGTTGTGGTTGTGCCGCTTTATTTTATCCACACCCTTCTTCTTCGATTTTCATAGACTAGAGTAACGTCATCTAAGCCTCACGCCCTTCCATCATTAAGATATTAGAGTTACTATCAATCCTCATAGGGGGGCGCATGTAGAGCAGTGGTCGGAGGCGCCCTGCAACCCCGCACGTGGAATCGATCCCCGCACCCATGGCCCACCAAGCCTTCCATCCCTCCGAAGTGGGCAAATTGGCATTGGCTCGGCATATCTGCAGGCCACCGCCAATCATTGTAAAGGTCAGATATGCATTCAATCACCTTCAAACGATGCTCAATGAAGTCGAATGCATGGCACATCCCTCAGGGATTGGCCAGCGTCGAGAAGTTTATCCTTTATCCTTTGTCAATCCTCATCTAAGCGCTATGCGTTTTTAATCTAGCAAATGTCTCAAATACTTGCGTCTCTCTATAAATACTCACTCTACAAGGGTGATTATTGCCACATCAATTCATCTACTTATCATTCCGCTGCATCTGAATCCAACAAACGAATCGATACCAGTTGATGTAATTGTGTGATGGGTGATTTATCCATGTAAGTGCTTTGCTACTCAGCGGAGTCCTCGTCCTTATTGCTGTCGCTACTCCGCCCTCCCTAGAACATCTTTCACAGTGACCACGTTGGGAAGAGAGTATTAGACCAGACAATGATTTTCACTGTATTTGAGAACTTATTCAGTCCATACTGTAATTTATCGACATAACATTGCTGGATCGCTTAACAGTTTCTTACGTAGAATCCTCACCACTTAGCCTTATGCAGAAATGCACTTATGTGAGAACGAGACATTACTGCAGTGATGACTAAGTGACCGACGTATTCTCTTCCTCCCACTCTTTTCTAGCCTTTATCATGCCCACTTCGCCTAACAAGGTTGTCGTTTCTGTGATTGCTTCAACTATTGGTTAACTAGTCCTTGTCAAACCAACGACACCACTTCACATCATACTTTTGGTTGTTTTAGTTCGGGTTATATTCGGGGCTCTACGTCTGTTCTGCGAACGTTCTCCTTCTACATATTCTGTCCTATCGATTTCATTGCCCATTGTTGAATCCCTTCCCAAATTCGTCTTTGAAATATCCTTGAAATGCATGAAATCCGTGAGTGGAATGAAACCCTGAAGCACGTTTGCAAAAATTCGGGGATTCATTTATTTTTTAGATGCTGTAGACGAAACTTTCCAAGCAACCTTCGTTGTTAAGTTCAAATTTCCACTTATACAACGTCAGAAAACACAAGAAGACTAAGAAGAGGGATGAATATAGGCAAAGAAAGAGAGCTAACGATGAACTCCAAATTTGGACGAATACCAAAACAGAACAACAATCTTGTAATGCAACGGCGCGATAGTGACGAATAACGGACCACTGACGAAAATTTATAGGAACGAAAATTGGTTACCCACGAGAAACCGCCACCGGAATCTGGTGAGCGGTAAAAAAGTACAAGTGGTTCCGCGTTGAGCAGGGATGCTTCATGCATTCGACTTCATCAAGCACCGTTGGAGGCGATCGAATGCATATCTGGCCTATTCAGTAACTTGCGATGGAACATCGATGTATCGAGCGAGTGCTGCTATCCTCCCAGACAAGGCCGGTACCAGTTTCTAGCTCCGACGGAGCAGAGGGTTCCGCTAGGCAGCCGAGAGTTCGCGAACGAACCAAAGACCACGTGTGTCTGACAATGCACTTTGGAAGCACTGCGTTAAACACGCCCCCTTCCAGTTGATATCTGCAATAAATCCATACTTCTTCCCTTCCAGAAATAATACATTGAAATTCCATCGTGGATTACTATACTGTGTTGACGATATCTTCAATGACAGACGTCAGCGAACCTGAGCAGATCCAAAATTATGCGAAGTTGTGGATGTTATGCAGGATAAAAATGAGATGACGGAATAAGAGATGAGAGGCGATGGCTCTATGAAATGAAGAAGGGTCGTTCTCCGTTCTACCAAAACTCGTTTATCAAAACCATACGGCGGAATTAGTATTCTGATTCGCAGTACTCAGCGGTGTCGCTGCATATTGATCTCCACCTTCATCGAATAGTGTTGAGTGTCGAGTCCAGTCCTCCTTACTTTCAGGTACTACTATACTAGCGCGTCAGAACCTTTTCTACACCTTCTGTCAGCCTTTCCTTATCTGCAGTTGGTTGTCGCTTTATCACTGGTTTGCTTGTTTCCTGGTCGACTCTTCTAGACAGTTGCCAATGTCCTGCAACATTTCACGGCTATCACGCCCCGCATCTTTTTTCTCCAACAACCGCGAAGTTTGGTTTTCTTTCTAACTGGTTCACTCACTCGAGTTTATTGCAAGGTCTTGCCAACTTTTTCTTATTGCACGTCTGCATCTCCACAGTGTATACACATGCTGTTCTTCTCTTAACTGGTATTCGCTTGGGTCCAAATCAGACCACATTCTTACTGTAACCTTTCGGCCTGTAATCAATCCGCTCTGAAGTTGGTACGTATCGCTGCGTGTGTTTTTTCTTTGTTGTTTACGTGGACAAGTGGAACATCTGGTTGTTTAGGATTGATGTCGACGGGCGGTTGTGGGTGGCAAAAAACTGATTTCTTATTCGACCTCTTGTTCACACTGAACGAACAGCACACATTGCCTGCTCTCAAGAGGACTTTACCTTGGCCAACTCAAGCATAATTGCTAGGCAACCGATTTTGCGAATTCGTTGAGTTATTCATGCACACTTTAACATATGTGCGGTGTTCACTGCTATCAAACTCATCACAAAATGACCCCTACAGAGCTCATACCGGTCACAATATCCCATCATCGATGACGCCTATAGAGGTCACGTCGTTGCGAATGTGTTGATTACCGCCAGCTATATTAAATTGTACCACCAAGAGTAACGGCGATGTCATATAGTGTGGGTCAAACCATATACACGAAAAGATTTCATCACCGAACAAATAGATCTTTCTGTTAGTCGCAATGTTTATGTAAATGAGAGGTATGTGTCATTCAAGCCACTTGTCATCGTGTTGATCGCTGTTCGATTGGGACATCGAAAGTCACCTGCCCTCGCATTGATCGTTGATCGATTCGTCCATCCACTAGTTAAGCCTCTGTGTTTCCCGACCACCAGGCTCATTCTATCCCACGGGCAGTCTCATTAGCATCTCCCGGAATAGATATAGAGCTTACATGGTGAAGACAAACCCTGCACACTCACCCATCCACTTCCCAGTAATTTAATTAACTGAAGTCTTTCGTCCTGTTCGATATACAGGTAACAAACTACGGACGTGAATGGCTATCTCGGCAACCACAGGGAAATTGTCTAACCCAATCTCCAGTATCACTCAAATGGGAAACGTTTTGTGGCTCGCATTGTTCATCGGGAAGGTTTCTCAATCGGTTATTTATAAGTTTGATGCTTTTGTAGAAATTTTACGCATTAGCACTTAGAGTTTAAGATGAGTTGATTTACGGTTGTAGTTGTAGTGGCAGATCGGCTGACGTGAATTGATATGAAAGTCGTTTTCTTTGTAGATGTCTCTTTTGCAGCACTTGATTGTTTTGCTGTGCTTTTGTGTTCAGTCGATAGCCTACTCAGCAAGTATGTTGGTATGAGATATGACTCCTGAAAGCCTCTCTACTCTTAACAGATCACAAGAAATTGGTCGTAGTAGGGTTTATTCTAATGAGTGGGACTTTTTTTGCTAGTGATGAGGGCACAGAGATGTTCCACACTGAAGTTCCACGATTATGGAACACCTTTCTGGTTACTTTAAGATCTAGGACGTATCGTTGAGAAGACTAGTGTAGGCGTATTCATAGTGCGCCTGCTCACTTCAGAGTGGCTCACACTTGCATTCATGAATGTGCTTCTACACAGTTTGTCTTCAGAAACAGTTATCAATCTTCCTATAGCCTTTTACTACTTTTTGGGCGTTATGTTCATGGACATTTATTCAATAGTGTGCAATATTTCTCTACATGTACACCCTCGGCCCACAAGTTTTACAGCATTCTTTTCCTTACATATCAACAACACTTCTTATACATGCAGTTCACATCTGTTTTCTATGCACCTTTCATATTGCATGTGCATTCTTTATGGCCATTATTGAAACTGTCGGGACAGGAATTGTTCCCCACATCGGCAGCATCGAGCCCTAACTTGCTCTTTAGCATAGTTGGAGCCATGATTTGCTCTTTGACACTTGATAACTCCTCATGACACCCAACACAGTCTCTCTATGTTTCCTCCTTTTTACTCGACCAGTTTTCTTCAAGACATGACCAGTCGATGGTGTAGAAAGACTAACAATTCGATGAGAACTCAAATTTCACCACGAAGTGGTTCAGATCATTCTTGACTACAGATCTCCATGACACTAGAGCACTAGACACATTTACGTGACTAGATGGAAGACGAATAATACGCAGCTAAACAACTACGGGGATGAAAAACTCTGAGCTTAGACTATGGAGAATTAAAAGGATGCGTGCCGTTTACTAAGCTCTAGAGAAATTGGGCACCATCTGGTCGATTTTTGTAGAGGAAAAAGCTCTGTCTGGTTGAAGGTCTCAATAAATAGCGCTTGAAATAAGCTGGGAATAAGGGTCGCGTCATGTACCATGCATATCATAATGATGTCATTTTTTATTTTCCCCACTTCAACACCGTTATACTTCCTCTATTGCGTCTTGCTGTATAATGTACACTCTCCATCTTCTGGTGAATGATCTCCTAGGAAGTCCTTCTTTGTACTTGCTGCACGTGTAAATCAGATGGGTAATTCACATGCTAAAGTCATTAGTTATGGGAACAACCTTTCATCCACAGTTTTTCTTCGATAAGCAAACAAGAGGTTGGTATTATATAAATTTATTAGCATACAATAGCTGACCTTTCGGCGGTTTCGCCAATAAAACGGCTCTGAAGAAGGCGAAACCGCCGAAAGGTCAGCTATTTTATGCTAATAAATTATATAATAACAACTTGTTTGCTTATCGAAGAAAAACGGTGAATTATTAATCAATGCCAAGGTTAACAGAAAGTCGGTCTCAGGAATTCTTCATTCTTCTTCGCATGACCTGAAATCCCACGCATCATATTGTGCAGGCCTTACCCTATTTTGCTTTTAGATTCATGTTCTCAAATACATCTTAAAAAGGTCTTAGAAGTCTTTGCGTATGGTTTTGGTTGGTACCTGAGAATTTTCATCTTCTTTATGAACTGCGTTGGATTCTGAGTTGACTCTCCCTGGACTGTTGAGATTGCCATCCTAGGGAAGTCCCCATGTGAATTAGAGGGGGGCGAGCTTGTCCCAGAGAAATTTGCTACAAATTGCTTGTCCCAGAGAAATTTGCTACAAGTTTCCGATCTCGGATAAGTGAGCGGTTTGGTGGGCCTTGCTTGTAATGAACGGCATCACTACCACGACCCTACTTGCCCTCTAAGTAAACACTTGTGTGTCATCTCTAGAAACTGCTTAGCAATCCAAGAAATTTATGTATCAATTATTATAATTGGCCCATGAGCGTCATTGAATGATCTCAGCCAGAATACAATATAGTTCTGTACATTCATGTGATATTGTTCCACACTGAGGTCTCGTATTAGCAATAGGATAGGCTGAATGTGACTTTCCCCAGTAAATGGCACAAGCGTTTGACTGGTACCAAGGTTTTTGCTGCCCTATAGACTTTCGAAGTTTTTCTTTACAACTTTGAAAAGCGAGACCTGATCTTGTAAAGATTGTGTTGTTCACTTCAATTGTGCTTATGCTGATCAAATGGAAATGAGCCGATAGGACCTTACATAAATGGCTTCATTTGTTCGTGAGATAGGGATTCCCACCAGTAGGTGTTCTCTCATCCGTATCGGTTCCTTTGCTTCACGTCTAATTGTGTCTGTTTTGTGGATCTTTGCGTGAAATCTTAATCTACACCAGAATGGCTGTCATCGAATATCTAAATGCCATATGGTTTAACCACTCACAGCTAAATTCATCACCAATTTACTCCTCATTCTCCCATTCGCTCTCTTCAAACTCTTCAACTGACAGGACAAGAGATTCCTCATCGTGACAAAAAGTATTCGGCTGCCCTCTTGTTAATTCTCCACATCTGTCGCCTGTCACCTATCGTCCCGTTGATGGTCGACTAACTTCAGCGGGCGCCAGTAAATCTTCTATTTCTCCCTGTCATCATATGCAAAAATAGCCTAATAGGTCCTACTTGCTCCCAGAGACCCATTGAGCATCATAACTTCCTCCTAGGATTTTCAAGAAGAACCCTGACCGTCGGATAGGTAGTTTTCCTACAGTATGTTTGACATCCCACGGAATCCAGTCGCTAACGGCTTTTGTTCATCGGCTGTCGTTCATGTGCACTACGTTTCCGGCACACCTTATCTTCGACAGTTTGGCATATAAAACGACGTCTTTGATTTTTGGTCGCTGACGTAGATCCGAGCTTTGGATCCCTTTTCTCACTTGCGCGATATGAGATACTCCTAGCATCGTGCTTTTGACTTCGCGTTCTATAAAATTCAGTGATCGTTCACTCTGTAGCTTCCAGATTTCTGACGCATACGTTAAGGCAGGAAGAACCATGGAGTCGAGTGTTCTAGCTCCCCACGACATGCTCGATGACCTTGAACGCTGCCCAAGCAGCTTACTTCCTCCTGCTGAACTCTGGAACTGAGTCGTTGATCATGTTGATTTCCCGACCTAGATAGACGTACCAGAATTCGGAGATATTCATCCCGTTAAGCGTGGATGAGTCATGCGAAACCAACCCGTTCATCATGAATATCATTCTTGTGAGATTTAGCCGATGACCAATCTTTCCATAAGCATTATTAAAAGTTGGCTAACATTCGTTCTGCCTGGCTAATGGTTGACGTTATAAGGATGATCTCTTCATCAAATCAAGGATGCTGTAATTGCCGACCATCAATTTTCACTTCCATGTTGTCAAGTTCCATTGTTCTCATGGCGTTCTCCATGGTGGCGGTAATAATTTTGGCAAGATGGAAACACACTGCCTAACCCCCTCTTTTGACATGCCGATGTTAATATCACGGTAGAATAGTGATATTTTCGTTTTCAAATTTTTATGTGGCTCACGAAGAATCTTTATGCACTGATAAGAGACAACATGGCTGTCCAGAGCTTCTGTGACCGCTTTTGTTTCAACTGACTCGAAGCTTTCCCTAAATCGATAAAAGTGAGAAAGAGCGGTCTCTTGTACTGTCGTAACACTTCCAGTGAGTCTTGTTATCGCATGAATGTGATCCATCGTACTGAATCATTTTTCAAAACCCTGCTTGCCCACATGTATGACCTTCGTCCACTGTTCTGCCAATCCTGTTTAAGACGGCTCGAGTAGAGTTTAGAGACGACAGAGAGCCAGTAGATAGGGCGATAGTTCGGTATACTGTAAAGGTCACCCTTCTTGAACAATGACACAGTTTCGCTGGTCTTTCACTGAACAGAAACCTTGTATTCTGGCAGATAACATGTGAAAAGCTGAGAAAGTGTGTTTATGAGGACTGGCGGAAGGCTCTTTCAGGTGTTCAGATCTTACCTTTCCGGGCCTGACGTTGTACGATTCTTGTCCAGCGATATGGCATGTGGGATTTCGGAAGGTAGAACCGTTGAGACGACATATCCTTTATTCGATATGATAGAAGGAGGACTTGGTTATTAAAGAGCTCCGAGAAGTAATCGTGATTGATTCTCTCCATTGCCTTTCTGGAAACTGACAGTTCTGTTTAGTCGTCGGAGTGCAACTATCTTGGTTTTGTGATTGGAGAAGTTTTGGTGAATTCTGCGAATGCTGTTCTCATCCTCTGCATGTTCGACCACAACTGCTGCACTTTTCTCTTTATGGTCATTTATCACCTGTGTCCATTATTTTTGCATGTTCGTGCGTGAGTTGTAGGTTGCCTCTAGCTCGTGCGATTCCACACTGGCGTATCAGCTCGAGTGTTTCTGCAGACGGACGTCTCTTGGTGACTTTCGAACTCTCAGTTTTCGTAGCGCTAACGTGAACATGTTGAATGAGCCGATCGTGTTCCTTGTTGATGTTATCATGAACGGCACTTCTCATTAGCGGACTAATGAAGTGAATAAGTCCCAATTTATAGTGGTTTTGAGACTTCTTTTTTTTAATTTAACGGCTTTTTTTTCCTTTCCCCAAGAAATTGAAGCTTGCACGGAGGAGGCGACCGTCTGTTTCCTTTTAGGAATTTTGGGACAACAGCGATATCGGTAAGGCAAACCTTCGACTTACTATGAAGTGGTCTATTTCGATATGGTAATCTCCGCTGGAACACTCCCACGTCCAGCGTTGAGGGTGGAGCTTCTGGAATTGCGAGCTACCATGGAAGGTCTTGGTGGTCGTGATAAACTCAGAGAGCCGCTCACCTTGGTCGTTCTATTCTAATCCGTGGGTTCCAATGTGACGTTTCTCAGACGTTCTTCTTGGTCCAGTCTTCGCGTTAAAGTCTCCAGTGGTAACCTCGAAGAATGTATGGTCTTCTCGTAGAACTTTTCGGAGTCCGTATAAGAACGCTTCGACTTTTGGCTTCGTCATAGCTTGATGTCAGTGCGTAGACGACGAAGATTGTCAAAGCCGGTATTGATTCACATCTTTTTAATCGTAACTTCCGATTCGGGTTGTTAGTTGTTCGAATGAATCAATGTTCTTGGACAAACTCGTGTTGACGAGAACGCCGACGCTACCGACTCCTCTACTGTCACATGTTCCGAGGAACAGTTCTTCTCCGGTGTCAAAGACGGCGTTGAAAGGGTGGCGTCTTCTCGTCTCGGCTAGGCCGATGACCTCGTACTTTATCCTTCTTGCTTGCATGACCAAGTCTTCTATCGAGGACTCAGATGGAAGCGTGCGTACATTGTAGGTGCAGATGGTCGTTTTAGTCCTTCGATGTTTAGGTAAACTAGAATGGCACTGAGACTTCAGCAGCCTCCTTGTCCTACCCAACGTTGCCGTGTGTCGGATGCTCTTTGAGCTGAGGAGAATGAGGCTCACTTATTTTATTGTGTTAAGCTGTTGATACCAATGTGTAACTTGCTGAGCTCTGAACATAGGTGCTGGATGCATTTACGGGTGGCTTGTCAGTGTCTTCCAGAGTAGATGGGAGCTGATCTATTGGAGGCGACTTCTAACCGCCTCCCATGTACTTCCTTGTTACTTGGTTGAAGGCTTTTCGCCAAATTGACTCGTAGAATACAATCTGCATAAACGAGAACACGCCCAAGAACGCAGTCATTAATACGTTTTCGTGAATACAGAAGGTATATGCCAAATCTGCACAGCAGAAACAAGGGAGTTCGTCCCCTGGCTCCACGTGCATCTCAGGGAAATAAGGTCTCTTTTGTTTTGCGATTAACACCCAATCCGCCACCTGGGGATGCGCCATGTTTCCTGGCGACTAACCGGTATGAGATCTGTAAATGAGGGAGATCCGTCGATTTAAAAGGGACAGAGTATAAAAATACAGAAACGGATGGAACCACACGGCGAAAAACAGGAAGAGAGGAAGCAGGGTCATTTTGAGGAAGGCCAGGAGGCAAAAACGCATTGATTTCAATACAGTCTACAACCGACTTAAAAGGAAGCGAGGTGTTATGCGGCAGACAATAGGATTCACACATTGTCGCGTGTATGCCATGATGGTAATGTTAAGCCCATCTTGATGACATCGAACGGGATGCCCGATGAACTACCTAGGCTAAAAAATTAGATAACTTTGCCACATGCCTGATTTTCCTTTACCAATGCCATTGATCATACTTGTTCAAATCGTCCACATTGCTTGCCAAGAAGTAACCACGTCCCGCTTCTATTTTTTTCACTGTGGTTCGATTTTTTAAATACATGTCGTTAATATCTATAGGTTTTCATATTCTCCGTATCCCCTTATTTATTCTGATGTTTTCAAAACACTTACAATTCTCATATGCAGCAAGGGCGCGTGTGGCGCAGTGGTCGGAGGCGCCCTGCTTCACGGACGTGGAATCGATCCCCGCGCCCATGGCCTACCAAGCCTTCCAATCTTCCGGCGTGGGCACATTGGTACCAGACTTGTCTAGGAGGATAGCAGCACTGACTTAATTCATCAGTAGGCCGCCGCGAGTCACTGTAAAGGTCAGATATGTATTCAATCATCTCCAAACGACGCTTAATGAAGATAAATGCATGGCGCATCCCTCAGGGATTGATCAACGCCGAGAATTTCATCCTTTATTTATTTAATGTGCAGCAAAAGAAAGATATCTAATCCAGAAACGGTGTTATCAACTTTCGGCTATCGATTGCACAACATATGTTAAGGATATTGCGGCATTTGTATATGTTTTTGTACCTACACATTCCACTTGACAACTCTGACCCGCTACAGCGATATCAAAGGAGGTAGCCGTCAATTATTGTTTAAAAATTAGATTTTATATGCTTGAGTATGCTTGAATCATGTCGGTTGAAGACGAGCTAAACTTCTTCATGGATAGACCCTCTACCGAAGAAGAAGACACTGAAGACGTTGAGGAAAATGACGCATTTTTTGTGCTTCGCAATGAAGAGTCTGAAGAAAGTGAGTCGGAAGATGAAAACGAAAGCTATTGCGATGAGGTCAGGGCTTAGTTTTCGAGGTTGTTGTGCCTCACGACCACTGCATCTTCGAGGACATTCAGTGGATCAGCCGTTCCTGCTTTAATTTACAGAACATAGGCATTTTTATGAATTGTTTATGACCGTGTTTTGAATTTGAATGTTGACAATGCAAACAGATATGAAAAAAAGCCGAGGCCAGTTTTGGAAACCGACAACTGTTAAAGAGACGAAAATAGCCATTGGTCTGCACTTTAAGGTGAAAAATGTTAGACCCCAATGCCCGAAGTTTTGCCCGAGTTATAGCGAAAAACTTGAAAAGGACCATATTTGTGGTAATGGAGCTATTGGGGACTTTGTCGGATTAAATAGGGAATTCGTATTTTGAAAATTCGTGAAACAACTATCTCTCTGGCTGGGGGTTTACACCAAAGAAATAAACATTTGATAGGTACAAGAAGCAAGAATAGAATGGAACTACCACACCAGGTTGCAGAGCAGAGCAGAAGGGCTGAGGGCTCACCACCGGGAAAACGGAAAAAGTGCTGTATTTGTCATCCTCCATAGTTTAGATTCGTTTTTATTCCGCCCCTGTCACTTGGACATGTTCGATGAACGCACTGAGGATCTTCTACGACAACGTATGGAGATTGGATCTAAGATCCAAGTCCATAGGAGTTTTGCTCAAATTGTAGGTGTCTCTGCATATAAAATAGCCACTGTTATGAAGATAGCGATACAATCCCAAGGAGACAGAGACATTGTGTCGGCTGTTACCACAAAGTAGCTAATTCCCAAAACGTTTTATCTACTTCGATCACCTGAACATTAGATGAAGCTTTGCAGATAGTAGTAGTTTCGAATTGTATACAGAAAGTGCATGGACCAGGTAAAGCAGTGTAGTGATGCCGTTCATATGCGGAGGGACCGAATCCTCAAAGCTCTGATTCGGCCTCGCACCAGGCTCACCAAGCCTCTCATCTCTCTGGGGTCAGCAGCTTGGTACCGGACTTGTCTGAGACAAATTCATTTCCTCTAGACTACGTGGGAACATTGTAGCACGGCTATCACAGGATTCTAGGGAGAATCGACGCGACGAGCATTCAACGGCATTCATGGCTAAGTGGAAAAATCTTCAGGCAGCAGCCGCATCCAAATGCAGAGATGTTCAAAGACCTTGGTGGATGTGGATGACAGGAACCGAACTGAATGCAAGAAGTGCTCGGATGCGTAAATGTGATACATGTGATGTCAGGTCGTATAATAATGTTACTTGGTACTTGACACTTGAACGGCCCGTCCTCACTAGTTGTGCGGGCCCTAGCACAATCGCCATTTTGCGGAGATTTGCTGGTTAAGCCACTGTGGTTCCTTGGAATCCCGAGGTCAGTTTGGCCAAAGTCTGCTCCAGGTCTTCACCACCACAGACAGTCGCAGCCCTTGTGGATCAGAGGGACATTTGCACCATGCGACTTTGATACCAGGACGGTGGTGGATCCTGGTATTGGTTTAGAGCTTAGCTAGGCTTCCTGATGGAAACGCCGGACTCCTTCTCAGCTTGGGAGACGCTCCCAGGGGGATGAATAACACCTCCCAGCCACGATGAGGTGGTAAACCGTTAGGAGAATAATGTTATGAAATAAAAATATACAAAATGCGGAAAATGCGGGTTGTTCTGATTGTAAAGTTGTAGTAAAGCATAGAGGATAAGGCTCTCGACGTTGATCAACCGCTGAGGGATGCGCCATGTATTCGACTTCATTAAGCATCGTTGGAAGTGATTGAATGCATATCTGGCCTTTACATTGACTCGCAGTGGCCTACCTATGCAGCAGCCAGTGCTGCTATCTTCCTAGACAAGTCTGATTCCGATTTTCCGACGCCGTAGGAATGGAAAGCTTTGCGGATCTGGAGTGCAGAGATCGACCCCATGCGAACTGCAGGGCGCTTCCGACCACTGCGCCACACGCGCCCCAAAAATTGTAGTAATGACTGTAAATTGGTGGTTTAATAAAAGGTGTATGTTGTAGAGAGTACGAGTTATTACTATTATAAAATGTGTATCAATATGTAAATGACAAATTACGGATTATAAAATGGATCTTTTGAAAATTTCCCGGAACTTTCTATGAACACCACTGAAAGGCTATGAGAAGGAGAGTAGAGGGAGTTGGGATTGTGCAATATTTCCAAATATACACTGTGTGAAAGCGCATCACTCTGAACGTCCTGGCGATTCTACAATCGATGGGTTTGGTAACCCTGAGCACCCGTCAACAAGAGTTTTATCCATCACAGGACTCCTCAATCGTCAACCAGCATGTACTGTCGGCGAGCCTCTAAGTGTCGTTCTCCTGTGCAGAAGCGAATCAGAGACGTCCTAGAGCCCTCCTAAGTGGTGCTAGACTTTCGGAGGGAGATAATGCATCATCCTCTTCAGCGGTACTTGTCTCTCGACGTGAAGTAAAACTTTTTCAGACGGGGGGTCGAACTCTTTCGAATGGCAGCTTGTCGACCAGTATGTCGTATCGGCGAGCCCCTAAGTGTCGTTCATTAGTACAGAAATGAATCGGGCGCATTTGAGTGCGCTCCCCAGTGGTGGCAGACTTTCGGAGGGAGATACTGCACTACCATCTTCAGCAGCACTAATCCCTCGCCACAACATAAAACTCATTCAGACGGGGACGAACTCGCTTGAATGGCAGTTTTTTGTGTACTATAAGGAATAGAGCATGACTTTCCTCAGATGTTTGGGACAACTCTTAGTGGACAGGCTATCGAAAGAGTACAAAAATTGTTGCAAAGAAACTCTGTGAAGCAAAATGAAAGTCCATAGGTCTAGTCTCGTCATGAATTATGCGAATTTTTAAAATAATCGAAGGTTAATTTGAGAAGGGCTGAAAGTGAGCCCAACCAAAATGCTGAGATATGCATATGCATATGAACTCAAATAACTGGGAACTTAGTAAAAGACTATCCGTGGTCATCTCCAACAATGATGTATCACATTTGGCCCAGGAGAACCTCAGCTTCTCATTTGGGTTTAGTAGGTATCGCACTGTTGCCAAAGACACTAGTAATAGAAAATTCCATACGGGAAATGCGGAGGTCTCGGTGTTCCATTTCGAGAGAGCAGCGTCCAGTGGAAAGCACTTGCTTGCCACATGGACCAATGAGGATGTGCTCTGGTCTCTGGTCACTCCACAGTGGCACGTGATTGCTCGCCTCGTGGGCTTCTTCCTGTCGTTTTGGCTAAGGAGGAATTTAGGTTCTGTGACGGAAGTGGTGGAGCCGTGAGCTGCGAATGGTGCACGCGGTCGGCACTGGGCGCCCGTGGGTAGAGGTGGCGAGCAGCGCGTTCGCCGTCGCGTCCGCGCTGCCGTCCACCATGAACAGTATGCAGATCGCCGGTCTCTTCGAGAAGGTGCGCAGCACTCCGCAGTACTTCTTGGGCCGGTACTGAGACGAATACGAATCGTTCCAGGTCGAGGAAGGAGCCACTCGATGCGTGTCCGTTGACAGCTGAGCTATCGTCGCTGCGAAATGCAGTGAGTTATGTTAGCTTTGTTTTTTCCTCGCTGGATTGTTGCATGCATGTGTTTTTCTTCGTGTTTATTTCGAAACTGTTGCTGAAATATAGCTTTCAGTTATGACATGCAGTTGCTTTATTACAAACAATTTCCGTTTCTTTCATTTGTCTAAGTTTCTTGGGCTTACAATGTCTGGTCGCATTTGTTTTTTCTGAGCTGTAAATACTTAGTCCTTGGGGTCCACTACTTCTGACCTGCTGGATCGACTGTAGCCATCTAACTGGCTTCCGAGTATCAGTTCTGAGTGTAAGATAGCTCAGCTATTGGCGTAGAGTGCGCGATTGGTCGCTCTTTGTTTGTGTTGAGAGCCTATGGCGATGTTCGAACTGGTCCTCTAGACTCTGTGTATTTGGTGTAAACAGTACTGCCCTTTGAAATGGGTTCATTCATGGTTTTGTCCGAGATGTGTCTGAGAAGTCCCATTTTGGAGGATTTAAGAAAAGCTCTCAACTAGCGAAGAGTTATTGAACCCTCATGCTCGTTCATAATCGCTTTTTGCCGGTATGAACTTGTCATTGCTAGAGCAGTATATTGCAGTATGAGCATCCGTTGGGGTTACATTTGTATTAACACATTGGTCGGTTATCTGTACCACATTATTTGATCCTACTAATAGAAGTGGCGCGTATAGCGCAGTGGTCAGTGACACCCTGCAATACACATGGGATCGATATCCGCGGCCATGGCTCACCAAACCTTCCATCCCTCCAGGGTGGGCAAATTGGTACCAGACTTGTCTGGGAGGATAGCAACACTATAGCCTACTGCCAGTCATTGTAAAGACTGGATATGCATTAAATCACCGCCAACGATGCTTGATGAAGTCGAATGCATGGCGCAACCCTCAGGGATTGATCGCCGAGAGCTTCATCCTTTTAGCTTCTGCTAGTAGAACAAGTAAATTCGAGAATGCAAAAAAATGTGCTGTGTAGTTTTTGCAGGGCATATTTCTATTTCTACAGCATCACATCTTCAATTTCTAGCGTTTCTTTTTCTTGAACAACCAAATATGAATTTGTTTCCCTAATTTTGTGCGAATACCCTTTAGAATGCGCAAAACGAAGGGCCTTAATCTTTCTCTCAGGCAGCCCGTTTTCTTCTTTTTTCGCTATTTCCCATAATTTTTTGAAATACTGTCAGTAAGCAGCTTCAGCGTTCTGCATTTATAGAATGGTGAGTCGCTTCTCATCGTCGCTGCACGTGCAAATAACGTGCAAGCCGTCCGGACTCTTGCAGTTGATGCCGAAGTTATAGACGAAACAGACAACGTAAGATTTACTGCGAATGTCTCCTTGCATCTTTCTCCAACGTCGATTTCAGGAAGGGTGGAGTGCATTGCTAAATGCTGCCCACAAAGGTCATGCCGAAGTAGCAAAAATTCTCCTAGAGAATGGAGCTGCTGTTGATTTACCTGATCTGGTTCGTTTCTATATGAAGGGGCTAAATGTGACCTTATTCTTAGCCTTCTCTCATCGATCTTGTATTTCTTACGTCGGTTCCTTGTCCGAATTTATACCCTTTGGTTTTATTTCCAAATTAAGATGGGATGGAGCCCGTTAATGTGGGCTGTTTACAAATGTCATGCGGAAGTAGTCGATCTTCTTCTAAGCTATGGAGTAAGCAGCTTTGAAATACGTTGCTATCTTTGGTTTTTTGTGAATTTCCGGTAAGCTTGCCAAACCTAGGCGCACGTTAATCTCATTGATGAGGAAGATGGCCTGACTCCCCTTATTGTAGCTGCTGGACGTGGTTTTACCGATATTGTTGAAAAGCTTTTGGCGGCTGATGCACAGGTTAACGCATGTGACAAGTTCGGCAGTACTGCTCTTATTTGGGCGGCGAGGAAAGGACATCTTCCTATTGTGCAGATGCTTCTCAACGCAGGTGCTGAAGTAGATGCTGTTGGAATGGTAAGTTTCTATTTTGAGCTCATTTAAGCCCAACAGAATATTTGTCTTGATAGAATGAAGGCGAAGAATATTTGTTCTTAAAGCACCTTTTATCACGTGATGGAAGGCGTTGAACTTCAGGGGGTCATCAACAGCGCTTATGTTAGCAACGAAAGGTAACTATCTTAGTGTTGTGGATCTTCTTTTGACAAGAGATCCAAACGTGAATGTAGCGGATCAGAATGGCCTATCAGCGTTAGGAATAGCAGCGCGAGAAGGCTATGCTGATATTTGTGAATCGCTTATAAACTCGGGTGCTTTCGTCAACCAGTGTGATAAGTTAGTCCTCATCATGGTTGTTTCGAAATGTTTTTATCATTTAGAAGTAACTACTCTGCGTTCTACGTAAATTATGGAACATTTCCCAGATACGGCAATTGGATTTTGATCAGTGCAGTACGTAGTGGGAACGCAACTATTGTCCGCTTGCTCCTTGAGAAGTTCGCAGATGTCAATGCCAGAGATTCGGAGAACAGGACCGCTCTTCACCTTGCAATTGATAAATCATTTATGGATATTGTATATATTATACTGGAAAGAAAACCGAACTTAGAGTTGAAGAACAAGGCATGTGCTTTTATGTTTGACCACTTGCGCATCGCTATGCTTCATCAATGAAGTGTTTCTGTTCCTTTTTCTTTTTCCTTGTGTCGTACTTCGTATGGTAACAGAATTAAGCATAATAATCCAGATGAATCTTTCCAACGGTTTACCGCCTCATCGTGGTTGGGAGGTGTTCCTGGGTGTGGGGCTGCGATGTACAGCTGGGGGGATTCATTCATCCCCAGGCAGGGTCTCCCAAGTTGAGAAGGAGTCCAGCGTTCCCATCAGGAATCTCGGTTAAGAGTAAACCAATACTAGTATCCACCATCGTCCTGGTATTAAAATAGTCGCATGGTTGCAAATCCTCCTCTGATCCACAATGGCCGCGACTGACGCGACTGTCTGTGGTGGTGATAACCTTTGGCAGACTTGGCTAGGCTGCCTTCGAGACTCCAGGAACCGTAATGGCTGGACTAGCAAAACTCGAAATAATGGAGATTGTGCTAGGGGCCCGCACAGCCCAGCCACTGAAAACGGGTTATGCAGGCCGTCCAAGTATGCAAGTAACATCCAGCTCCATAGTCGAGGTGGTATTGCTTGAATGAACTCTTGGTTTTACTCATAGTTTAGGTAACTCTCTGAAGCTATAATGTAGAAGAATCTATACATTATTTTAGGATGGAGAAACACCTTTACTTCGTGCTGTAAAAAGCCGTCATGTTGCACTGTGTGATCTGCTAGTAAAAGCCGGGGCAAAAATTTCTGCGGCAGACAATAACGGAGACAATGCCCTTCACCTCGCTTTAAGGGCAAGGAGTCGTCGCCTCACGCAGATATTATTAGGTTTGAACACCATTTTGTCATGTTTTATTTCCTACTGTATAGTTTTCTTATGCTTCACAGACTTATACCTAATCTGCAGCAAACCCTTCCGATTCTCGTCTGCTTTATCGACCTAATCGCCTCGGTCAAACGCCATACTCTATCGATCAGGGAAACCCTCAACCTATTCTTCCTCTGATTTTTGGACCTATTGATGCGGACCAGCAAATGGATACTATGTTAGGATATGACGTGTACAGCAATGTACTTGCAGACATAGTATGCGAACCATCGTTATCGCTTCCACTAACTATTGGTCTATACGCTAAATGGGGATCAGGAAAATCGATTTTGCTAGCAAAACTCAAGGATTCCATGAACAGTTTCTCTCGCAATTGGCTTGAAGGAGCACATTTAACGTAGGTTTAAAATCAATTTAGCATCGACCTAATATTCCTGAACAACTTTTTTCTACGTTCCCATTCAGAATCTCGGGTATTGTATTTTTCTATATTATGCTATTCTGTGTAGTTCTTACCATGACACTTACGACGATATTCGCCGTACTTGCAAGTCTACCAGCATTGATTGCAGTATGGATTGTTGGACTATGTATTCTTACACTAATGATTTCATCATATTGTAGGTTTTTCACTTTTCAAAGTAATTTTCACGATAACTGTGCTTTGATTACTGAAGGATTCCTGACACATTCTCGGAGACAAGTTGGACAATTCACGTTGATCACAATGCATTTCCTTTCAAGCTGGTTATTTTGCTGCGTAGTGTTTGTTAAATGCTTTCTGTTCTGATCATTTACTTCTGTACCACAGACATTTTGGGCATGGTCTGAGAAAAGTTATTTCATATACTTCATAATTCACAAAAAAAGCTGTTCTTTCGTCATTTGGTCCCCTAATTGATTCTTGCGAAAGAGGAAGAGTGCCAAAGACCTTCTGGTGAGGATATTACTAAGATCACTTTGCTGACACGTCGAACTGTGACACTTGAGCACCTTTTCACGGCAGTGAAGTGGCAAACCACGTTGGAGGCGTATCCGCATGAGAGCGTATATATTCTGTACTCTGAGTCGTCAGTAATGCCCTTTTGTAATAATTCCTTGAAGCAGCCAATACAACGTCTTTTTTTTTCTTCGCTATCACAATCTCTTCCTGGACGTGATGAAGACATGTAGGATGTGGACAGTCTGCGTATCGGAATCATACCGAACTACACGTAAATTTTGAGTTCATTCTGCGCGTTCTCTGGATATTTTTCTTGCGATAAATCCTGCATGTGTGCATTCAATATGTTTAGATGACTAAGTGGGAGAACAGCCATACAAAAGGAAGAAATAGATAAAAAGTATACCTAAACTATGGGAAAATTAAGTTGTGCATACGATGGTCTAGCTTTTTTTTCCGACGCATAGAGAAAATGACTCTGGGTCACGTGTGTCCACAAAATGGTTTTCCTAGCAGAAGTTTTTGATCACCTTTGGCCTTGAATCAGTTGATCCACTTCAAATTTACACCGAAGAAAAAAGAGTTCATGAAACAGCAATATGTTCCATCATTTATTTGTAAACTTAGTGTAGATTTTTCTTTCTTTTTTCAGTTGTCATGATGGATCATACTTGTCGTTCAAAAAATACTCTATAAAAAGGATAAAGCTTACGGCGTTGATCAATCCCCTGAAGGATGTGCCATGCATTTGAGTTCTTCAACCATCGTTGCAAGAGATTGAATGCATTTCTGGCCTTTGCAACGACTCGCGGTGGCTTACTGGAGTATCGAACCAGTGCGGCTATCCTCCTAGACAGGTCTGGCACCAATTTGCCGACCCCGGAGGGGATTGAAGGCTTGGTGACGCTGCGACGCGGGGTTCGACCCCCCTATGTATTGCAGAGCGCCTCCGACCACTGCGCTACAAGTATCCCGCAAAAGTAACTCTGTTGTATAAAGCCTTAACGACGGCCGATACAACTTTGGTAATTGGACAAGCTCTCTACACCATACGCGAGAGGAGGAAATTTTCCAAAATTTCGGTGGAATACAAAGAAAGTGGAAAATGCAGAAATGACATATAGAATATGTAAAAAAAGCCGGTTTATAAAGTGAAAGGACTAAGAAGAGGTGTAACTTCGTTTGTAGCGACATTTCGATCTACACGTGTTGAATTCAATGCATGCTAGACGTAGCGACTAATTAGGGCATGGTGCTTGGTTTGCGAGCGAGAAATATGTTTGCGTTACGCTCTCATTTTCGCAACGCGCAGAATGCGTTGGACTCAATGCATGTGGTACGCCAAACTTCCAACGTATTTGGAACATTTCTGATTATAATGCGCGACAAAAAAAAGACCACCCGTCCAAGCATGGTCGTCGAATCCCTTTGGTAGGTGATTTCAAAACATGCCGACTGGGCTTCGGCTTTTTTAGATGTTTCCTAAAATCAACTTGAATACCTGTACTGTTCTCAGCGGTGCATGGTGTTTAGAGTGCAGCGGATTTCCCTTGGCATGACGAACGAACTTGTCTAAATTACTTATTAAATCTAGAATATGGCTTCTTTCGGACCACGCCCTGCCCAATATTTGTACTGAGTCAACTACCGCTCGGATGTAGAAAGTACTGCAAGAAAGCATACGCAGCTAAGTAAACAACTGTAAAGAAAACTCACAAGGGATGTGTTGAAATCAGTGCATATGGTTGCAAGTTTGTTAAGTTTGTTTTCAAATCAGTCAGTATTTGGCGTTACTGGTAACCAAACTGAAATGACAATAAGTATAATTATTAGGTTAAGTATTCTTTCTAATTGACACAATGTATTTGGATCAAAACGTGGCCAAATATTCTGTCGGAAAATGGGAAAGGGTTCCACTGCTTTTGAAACACATATTGGAACTCTCCGTTTATTTCTTCAGTTTTTCATCCATCTTTACCTTTCACCAAGTTCCATAGGTCTTCTCTATTTCATTCATAGGTTTATGCTGTTGATCTAGGCTTTATTTATTACGGAAGCGAGATTCGCGGTTGGTCTGCTCCATGTCGGGTTGCGAATTCTCTTTCGCATTTCATCTACCGCATCCGTTTGCTATGGAACGTCGCTACCCTCTATGCTCCTATGCACTCTGAAAACGATATTGCAAGTAATCCAGTGAGGTAAGGATGCTTGATGTTTATGCACTGCACGTGTTTAAAACTCTTGAATCATGCTTTTCTATCTTCACTGTCAACTTCAGCTTTCTGTTTGCTGATTATCATCGTCTGTCATCAATAGGTGGCGAGCAAGCGCTGGCTAAAATCGTTGCGACATTGTTCGAATCCGCTGAAGCACATTTTGGCGTGATGCCGGTTCGCCTTTTCTGTTCTATGAGAACAGCATATCGTAGGTGTTTGATTTACCCAGCTCTAAAGTTCGTTTAATTAGTATAGTGGTATGGGCATCATGTACAGCACAAAATTTTCTGTAGTTTAGATGGTGCACAATCAAATTTGAGTATATTAGACGCAAAATCGATTCATTTTCTTCCCCAGTCTTTTTTATGAGCCCTTCATAAATGTTTTATCGCTACGAATCTTTTACCAAAGTTTACCGCCTCATCATGGCTGGGAGGTGTTCCTGGGTGTCGAGCTATGTACAGAGGGAGGATTCACCCCCGCGCTGCCCCCCTCAACATCCTTCCCAAACTGAGAGGCAGTCCGGGCTTAAGAATAAATCAACATCGCAGTCCACCACCGTCCTGGTACCAAACTAGTCTCATGGTGGCAAAGCTCCGTCTGGTCCATGAAGACAGCGACTGCGTGTGGTAGTGACGACCTGGAGCAGGGGGCAAACTTTGGCTGGGCAAACCTTGGGAATTTAGGGAACCACAGTGGCTAAACCAGCAAAACTCCGAAAGAATGGAAATTATGCTGGGGCCCGCACAACCACTGAGGACTGGCTATCCAAGTAAGTTCAGAATCTTTACGGGAATGTTGGATATGGGTGTGAACTTCTAGCTTTATCCCTACTTAAAAACCTTTTTCGCTACCCCCGTCTTTCCATTATTTCTTATTAAATATCGTACTTCCTTATTTAACACTCCATATATTGCTACTAAACGATTTCAATGTCGACAAAGAAGAGAAAAAGAAGTCGGAAATGATTCTATTCTTAGCGGGACAACACGGATCTCTGCGTAAGCACTGTGGTGTGCCGATTGTGCTGTTGGTCGGTATAGCTGTGTTTATGTTGTTATGTTCGGAAGCGTTGATGACAGCGTGGCTGTTCAGCAACAGAGATGCCAGTGCCGGAGCGTGGGTTTTCCAATCTCTTTCTGGCATACAATTTTTTCGTAACTAGAGTTCCCTTTGGGTGCGTGTTGCGCATTGTTCAGCGGCGCCCTGCAATACACATGGGATCGATCCCCGCGCACAAGGCTCACCAAGCCTTCCATCTCTCCGGGGTCGATAAATTGGTACCAGACTTATCTGGGAGGATAGCGACACTGACTCGATACATCGGAATGCACGGCGAGTCATTGTAAATGACAGATATGCATGCATTCAGTCACCTCCAACGATGCTTAATGAAGTCGAGTGCTTGGCGCATCCGTCAGGGGACTGATCAACGCCGATAGCTTTATCCTTTTTAGAGCTTTTTATGGTTTCTTTTAATGTTTTTCAAACTCCTTAAAAAACGAATTGTTAAACTTTTTGGATGTTTAGTCTGTTCGTTGCATCTGTCGCATTTGCTGCTGTGCTACTTATGTTAACAATCTATCCTATCATTATGTTAATACGGTTTGGATACACAAATGTTCCTCGGAAGCGAGTAAACGCAGCTGCAAGATCGGTTCACAAGCTTCGCTTCGAAGGGCTTATGCAAAAGCTGCAAACCGAAGTTCGCTTCTTTTCCTATTTAAGACATTATTTCTTTTCTTTTGCTGAAGAGAATAAAAATTTCAGTGCTAGCAATGTTTTTTAAGGTAATTTCTGCGATGTAAATTCGAGTCCTTTATAGGTAGACATTCTTGCTGATATGATTCGATCTTTGGATGCGTTCACACGAAGTCAGACCCGACTGGTTGTCGTTGTTGATGGTCTGGACAATTGTGAACAGGAGCGTATGGTCCAAACTTTGGATGCATTGGAGCTACTATTTTCTGCTCGAAAACACCGTCCATTTATCACAATTATTGCTGTTGACCCACATATAATTGTTTCGGCTATAAATCATAACATGCATTCAGCTCTTACTGGTGAGTTCTTTGTTATCGTTCTTCACTCGTAGGGATTACGTTGCGAGTCGCAAGATGTCCATATTGTCCAGCTATCGACATTCATCGGCTTCTTTTTTCTTTGGCACCTTCCGTTTTCTCTCGTAACATTTCCTATGTTTCCAGGGACAGAGCTAACAGGTCACGACTATTTGAAAAATATTGTGAACATGCCACTTTACCTTCACAATTCAGCACTGCGTCAGCTGCAAAACAAACTGAAAGTTCGCATTATTGGTCATGTCTAAAAATCTTTATATCTAATTCATCTTTAACATGCCAGGATAAGCACGAGTCGCTTGCCGATTGGAGAGAACGTTATCGTCGTCAAGATACTTTTCATGGGTCTCATCTTTCATTGGTTGATGGACGTCAGAGTCGGAAAGTAAATCTCATGATAGTCTGTCTTTTAATACATTCGTGACCATATACATTGATATCATCTTGCGCATGAGTTAGGACGTGTTTCTGGACGGTATACATTGATTTCAATGTTTCTCTCCATGATTGGCGATATAGTGGTACCTTTCAGGCCATACCTCTCGTATTAATTCAATAGTTTTTCTACCACATATCATATTCTGTGTCGTCCAGGAA